>CP136059.1:520706913-522170246 GCA_032464435.1 Aegilops umbellulata | reverse complement strand
TCACTGGCAACCTCAGATAAAGTTAACCAAAAAGTATCTACATTTGATACAAAAAGGTAACAGTATCAGAGACTCCTCTACCATCAACGTTTTTTATCTGATTCAATTGCTTGGGCGTATCAAATTCTGCGTAAGCTCTGTGCAGAGTCTCAGCAAGGGAAAAAAGAACTACCTGCCGTGATCACGAGGTCGGTTCACGGCCGTGTTGCCGGCGCTGGACCGGTGTGCCGGAGGAGGAACTGTTGGCCGCCGTTGAGTGGCTGCACGCGCGACAGGCCGAGGGCGGCGAGCCCTTCCAGTTCCAGACGTACGAGCCGGAGCTCACCTGCGAGCGGCGGCTGTCCTCATTGGTGGCCCTCGGGAGAGCTCAGGGTGCTCCGGTGGCCATGGCCGGGAGCGAGCCATGGCCATGTTCGGTGAAATGTCTGAGAAACAGAGGGGGTGGCAGCCATGGACGTCCTTTTTTGGTGACTCCCGTTGGAGTCACCCTTACGCCCGAGTGTAGTTTCTCGTAACTGAAATTTTGCTATAAAGCTATGGCACGCCTAGACGTACTCTCGAGAAAAAAAGAGAAAAATATTTTTTAAAAGACCCCTAAAAAGTCGGATGCCATTCCAGAGATCAGAAGACTTGAAAAAAAAAAGGTCCGATGCCATTCCAGAGACCAGGTCTCAGCACCGGCGAATCCAGCGCCGCCGGCGGACCACCACCACGGATCCAACCAACCTACTGATCCTCCCATCCATGTACAAGATGCTAGTACAACGAAAGCGACTCCCTGACTGACTGACAGGCGGCTACACATACAGACAGCACTGTAACCTATCACCAACCACGCTAACACATCACATGATGCCGGGCTGATCGAGGTGGTCGCTGCAGTTGGTGGACGGCACGGCGGAGAGCTCGAGCCTCCCCGTCCACTCCTCCCCGGGCCTCAGCGTGATGGGCCGCTCCGCCGCCGCCGCGTCCACGCACAGCGTCTGCTTGTACTCCTCGTCCCCGAAGTCCGCCATCGTCTTCGCCTTCTTCTCCCACGGGTTCCACACCACTGCCAACAGCACCATCACGGAGGACATTGCAGACTCTGTTACCATCATACACCACCATGGCCGGCTTCGCAAGCCAGCCGGACGGAAGGGAAATGGATGAAATGATCAGTGTCTTACCGGTGTCGGGGAGGCCGTCCTTCCTGATCACGAACGTTCGCTTCTTCTCATGGTCGAGCACCGCTATCACGTTCGGCGAGCTGACGTACACTCGGTCCACCTGCAGAGACACCAGGTGTAAGCACCAGTTAAGTTTTACTACAGAGAAGCAGTACGATTTCTGAAATTTTGACATTGCTAAGTGAAATGTATACTCACATTCGAAAAGATGGGTTTGAGCTAGTATCAATAAACTGAAGTGTAATAAACTACAAATATATTATAGTAGTATATTATTGTTGAAGCTTCTCTTAATATTCAATTATTCACCTCTGATTCGAACGTAATGGCGTCTCCTTGTTCGGTGTGGCGTTCCCGCTGGCTGAGATTGTCCAGATAATCGAGGGTCTCCAGGCCTTCTATCCTCACCTCGCTGAAGTTAACAGGACATGACAAAAGTCATTGGTGTTAACATTGTATGACATCAACAGAAAGCAGTTCGACAGTGAGGCGCAAGAAAGCGCTTATGTTGGGTACATGTCGCCTGACCTGATGTCTGAAACTGAGAGATATGTGTGGTAGGCAAATGAGAAACTGAATGGCTTGCCATTAACGTTTCTGATGCGCGATACCAGTGAGAGGTCGCCGTCCTTTGTGAGAGAGATTCTCAGCCGGAACTCGAAACTGCAACCAAAATCAATTGGTCAGGTAAAATGCATGCAAACATTGAAGGGAAGGGATACAGATACGAAACGAGAACGAGAGCACAAGGAAATCCCCTCTCATTCTTATGTCTTCAGCATCTATATTCCAAGCAACGGTGCCGCTTAATCTTAACCATATTCATCAAAAAAATTACCCTATATGTATGAATATCAGTATTATCATACTACATTCTCTACCCCTTTTTTGCGAAAATACTACATTCTCTACCTATAGGAACATTGTCACTAAACGTGCGCATATCTAATCATACGAATATCGTGAACAAAATATCATCAGAGTTACAGGCTTCGGTTGTTAACCAAGCATCTCGAGTACTCGCTTGAAGAACTTCAACATCCACCCTCATTTAGTTGTAAAACAGAGAGTATGTGCGGCCAGAAAGTAGGTGCAGATTAATCAACAGAGATGAGATGCATACCTATGTGGCCAGCTCTTCATGTCCTCTTCAGATGGCTTTAGGATAAGGTCAACGAAAGATCTGCTGCCACTGTCACTGCGATTTAATCCTGGATGCTCCTCATCGAGGGCCCACATCCTATTCCTCGCAAATCCATGTCGCTCCAATGTCCCGCAGTTGCCAAACTGAGAGAGTTTGAATTATTATCAGTAAACTCCAAGAAAAACAAGCAGCTCTGCTCTCCTATCTATTCCCTAAGGCTGGTCACAGTGGGCAAGAACATAAACTATTAACTTACACACTTCCCTAGACTATGTTACTACCTCCATAGTGGGTAGGAACATCTATATAGTGTCATACAACGATGTATTTATTAGGTTATAGACTCATTGTTTTTTGGAGTGTGTGATGTTCCGGTAACTTAGCTAGTTACCACAAGCACCTCTCTCTTCATTAAATATGTGCCACATAAGCAAAGTTGTATTGAAGTGTGTGATGTTACTCCTAAGTTCCTCCTCATTGTGACCAGCCTAAAAGCTTGTCCCAAACTTGTCCCTCAAATTGATGTATATCCAATTGGGGGACAAGCTTTTTCGGACGGAGGGAGTAGTATTTTGTACCCTCTGATATGCAGATAATCAGATACAAAACTAATCCGTAGGATGGGGTGCTGTGGTACGTACCTGTGGAAAGCATATCGGAATCCCGCCACGCATCGCCTTTGGTGGCTTCATGATTGCCTGCACACCAACAACTTGGGTTATATGCAAGTGCCTAGTAAGACAATGGAACACATAAGACATAAGAGTAACTACTAACTAACTAACTAATACTCCCTCCGTCCCAAAATAAGTGTCGCTGATTTAGTACAAACTTTGGGAGTATTACAATACAGCACCACACATGTCCTGCAAATCGGACGAACGACGGGAATCGACCTAAGAAGCCCATGCTCGGATGGAGGTAGCATGGTAACTGACTATGAAGGAAGGCATTGTGGTTCATGAACCTTCTTAATAGGACCATATTCCATATATATAGTGTTCCCGGTACAACAGGCCGTTGTATGAAGTATCTGAACCGTGGAGTGGAACCAATTCCTAGTTTTGTCTTCTCCAGCCAGCATTGCAGTCTACTTGAACACCCTTGGGTTTCCTCCAAGGTTAAATTCAGAAAACGCATACAGCGTGCGCATAATCCACCCCCCACATTGGCGTAATCTTACGCAGCAGCGAAACACTGAATGGGGAATTCGTACTTTGTACTGCCCGAAATGAATCTTCAACTTATAAGCAGCTCACAAAACAGAGCAGAGCAGAAGAGAGCTGAAGGAAAGAGCGAGGAACAGGAGAAGGCTGACCTTGCTGCTGGTGAAGAGGAGCTCGTCGCCGCGGTCGTTGGTCCAGGAGACCACCTGCCCGCCGTGCAGGCTCACCTGCAACCAACGCGCAAAACCCCATCAGAAAGAAATTCAGAATCACGCCCAAGCCAGCGATGGTGAGAGTGGAGATGGGGGACGCACGCACCCGCGCGGTGGCGCCGCTGGG
This sequence comes from Aegilops umbellulata, assembly GCA_032464435.1. Classification (NCBI taxonomy): domain Eukaryota; kingdom Viridiplantae; phylum Streptophyta; class Magnoliopsida; order Poales; family Poaceae; genus Aegilops; species Aegilops umbellulata. The sequence goes on along the minus strand of CP136059.1, from coordinate 522,166,428 downwards.
CGAGCGGAGCAGGACGGCCTGGCCGGCCCCGTCCCTGCCCGCCTCCGGATCCGTGGAGCCCGCGTAGCGCCCCATGCTCATTCACTGCCGGCAGCCGGTCAGAGCCAATCGAGCGCGGCGGGAGCAGCAGCGCAGATCGACGGACGGGCGAAGCGAGCACGAGTGGCACCGCAGGAGGAGGAGGGGCGCGGGGTATGTATGCGGGCGGGGCTCGGCGCGGCGACGTCGGCGTTGGGGCGGTTGGGGCGTCACGCGCGGCGCAGGGGGCGCGGCGGCACTTTCCGTGTGAGTGAAAGCAAAGGCAAAGGCGGCGCAGAACCCGTGAAGCGCCCGTGAGCCACCACCCACCTCACCTCGCCTCGCCTGGCACCTGGCGCAGCGGCCGTGGCAGGCAGCGCTCCTCCTCCTCCTCCACCTCCGCCTCTCCTTTTCTCCCCAACCAAAACTCCACCCGCAGCCGGGGGAGGGAGGGAGGGAGGAAATCCACAAGGCACGGCACGTCGGCACGGGAGCAGGAGCGAGCGCCGGGCACGTGGAGGAGCGGGCAAAGCAATCTAGCAGGCGCGCGCCACGCAGCAGATCACACGCAATGCCATGGGAGAGAGATTGCGAGGACGGTGGCCTCCGGTGGTACTGGCATGGCAGCAGGCAGTACTACACTAGTACTACTGGGTGGCGCCGGAAGGGAGGGAGGGAGGATCCGAGGCGAGATCCGGGGCGGGGTGGAGGGGCGGCCGCTGCCACGTGCGCGCGCGCGTGCCGCGTCCGGAGGGAGGCGGGGTGCCGACTGCCGAGTGAGTGAGTGACTGGCCCGCTTGGCCTGCGCGCGCGTGTCCTCTTGCCGACCCTCCTCGTCGGCTGGCGGGCGGGCAACGGTCGGGTCTCGTAGCTCGTGGCCGATTTTGGCGCTTCTCAAGGCGTTTCCCGTTGCCACAGCGCACCGCTTTTGACGCCTAGCTGGTGTACTGCTCTTCCTGATTGCCACCGGAAAAACAATTCTTTAACTTTTTGAGCCGCCTCCGCGCGACCTATCAGTACGCGCTCCAGCTTTTTAATGTATGCGGTCATTTTGTTTTTTGGGGTGATATGTGGTCACTTATGATTGACCATAGATAGAATAAGGGGGTGTTTGGTTCAAGGACTTTTTAGTCCCAGAGACTAGAAAAAGACTCTACTAGAAAGTCTTTTTTGACTAGTCCCTGGGACTAGAAAAAGTCTTAGGACTTCTGAACCAAACACCCCCTAAAGAATCCAGATGGGTCATTATGTGTGGATTTATCATCATGCTTAAACCACATCATGGCATGTGTGAAAGTTATCATGATGCATGCACATTACTTGTCATGATGCTTTTTTTAAAAAAAACTTTCAGTCTTTCATCGAACATCAAGGTGGTACAAAGAACATCAGAAGAACCAAAAACTACATTCAGATCCTTAGACCACCTAACGACGACTACAAGCACTGGAGCGAGCCGAAAGCACCGCTGTTATCGCGCATACCTCAATGGAGTAGGGCAAGCCTTGTTGTAGTAGACAGTTGAGAAGTCGTCGTGCTAAGGCCTAAGGCCCTCCGGACTAGCACACCAAAATAACAACCGTCGCCAATGATGAAAAGCGTAGATCGAAAAAATTCCAGCATGTAGACACACGAACATAGACAAACGAAGATCGAATCTAATTGGATCCACCAAAGACAAACACCGGATGAATTTCGTTAGATCCGCCGAAGACACACCTCCACACGTCATCCGACGATGCTAGGCACATCACCGGAACAAGGGCACACCACCGGCTCGCCTTTCTCAGTAACCAAATAAAAAACACCTGAAAACGAAGCCCTCCCGCCGGCAGGGACCGAGATCAACCGCACCTCCCTGGGCCTAAGAGTAACGGTCAAGTTGAGTCTTTTTTTAGAAAAGGAGGATGACCCTCGGCCTCTGCATCTGGGCGATGCATACTGCCATTTTATTGATTATTCTCACAAGACCTTACAAAGTCATACAACAGTAAGACTAAAGCCGTCGTCTAAGCAACAAATTGTCGCTACATCTATCCAGTTGATGAAGGGGCGCAGATAGCCTGGGCTTAATACCAAACAGACATCGTAGTCAAGCCTAACATCTAAGACCTGAGACCCCAACCTAGCCACTTGCCGGGTCTGAGGCACACACTGGTCCGGCGTGCTATTGAAGGCCGCCGCCGCCAACTGCCACCGCTCCATCTTCAGAACCGTACTGATGCATCAACCTTGCTCGGTCCAGCTAACGTCGACGCCACCACGGCGCCCAACGGCACCTCCTCCCTGCGCGCAAACAGCTGAACATGTCGCGGTCGCCACTGATGCACCTCAGCGCCATGCTGCCAAGTACCACCAGCTGACACAGCTTGAAGCCCTTGAAGGATCTGTCGTGCTAGCACCTGTCGACCAGGCATGATCAAGCGTAGCACCTGCCGGTCAGGCATGACTTGACATCTTCACCGAAGCTCCGTGCAAGACGAAGCCGGTCGAGTTGAGTCTGGTAGGCAATTTTGGCGTTTCTCAAGGCGTTTCCGTTGCCACAGCTCTCAGCTCCAGAGGCTGCTTTGACGCCTAGCTGCTGTACTAGCCTTCTGGTTTGCCACTCGAAAACACAATTTTTCAACTTTTTGAGCTGCCTGTGGGACAAAATTACTGTTATGACCTAAAGGGCTAACAAAATCCCGATTTGACCTTTGTTTAAAAAAATTCGTTTCTGACCTTTTTGGGTGACGCCAGCATCCCTGGCGTCTGGGTTGCGAAGCAGACGCCAGGAGCCATGGCGTCTGGCCCCTGGCCCGCACTGCCCGCCTGCCCGTTGACCTGCTGACGTGGCAAAGGGGCCAGACGCCAGGGACCCTGGCGTCTGGCCCTGGTAAGTGGATAACCCCCGCGGACCGAGCCCACCCACCCATCTCTTTTCCTCCTGGGCAGCGCACGAACAGAGGGCTTCTCTCCTTCGCCCCTCTTCTCCCTCACACCAAATCCTCACCTGATCTACTCCATCCTCCACTTTAGTTCGTGGATCTGGGCCCCCTAAGCATCCTTGAGGTATTCTCCCCCGTCTCCAATTTATTTGGGTTGAGTCCTCTTATTTTGGATGCATTATTCAACACTAGGTGATGTTAGATGAGTAGATGGTTTCTTTGTTTTAGGAAATTGTTTGTAGTTGATAGATGATTTGGTAGGCAGTAGATGATGTGTAGTTGAACATGTAGGCAAAATCAATTCCGTTTTGTGTATATGTTGTCCATAGGAATTTTTTTTTTTGAACTAAGAGGGGTGATGAATACATGATTTTTGTATGTAAAATAGACTTGTTTGATAATTTGGTTTGATAGATGATGTGTGTATGTGTAGATAATCCTATTGTTGGCATACTATATTTGCAAAAGATATGGTGAAATTCGGTACTCTAATGATATGTATTTGCATATGTGACACCATATTATTTGACAAATTTATTTGATTGAGATGATGTTGGTATGTTTGAGAAGAATTATGTGTGCATATGAACAAGAAAAAAATGATGTGGTTATGTTTGAGAAGAATGGTGTGTTCATGTGGCATAACTTGGAGAAGAAAATTTTATGGTTTGATATTGTTCATGTATTCATAGATGTTTGTGATTTGTTATGTAGGGTGGCGGATGGTGATGGACCTTGGTATGACGGATTAATCGATGAGTGGGATAAGGAGCATCGTGCTCGTGCCATTGAGAAGGGACAGGTAAGAAGCAAGACTGGGTCAATTTTCGTTGTTTCTCATTTGTGTTCTTGTATTGATTATTAAACATCTCTTTATTTGCAGCTTGTAGTTGCTATGCGCATGAGGGGCCATTCCGCTGATGACTTTACTTACGACCCGCGGTATGAGCCTTACATTCGGAGATTGGGTCTTCTCCCATTCGTGTTGCAGTTTAAGCGACGCGCTCCGCCGGTGAACCACGCGGCGCTGACCGCACTTGTGGATCGTTGGAGGCCGGAGACTCACTCGTTCCACCTTCCATGTGGGGAGATGACGATGACCCTACAGGACATGGCTATGATAAGCGGCCTTCCTATCGACGGACAAGCTGTTATCGGTCGTGTCAGCGTGGGTAATTGGCGAGAACAGACTGCCGATTTAATTGGTGTTCAGCCCGAGGACCCTCAGGAAGGCAAGGCCGATACCGCGAGAGTGAGGCATTCTTGGCTAAAACTGGTCAGAGGAAACACCAATCCGTGCCCTCAGGGTGCCAATGACGTGGTTGTGCAGCAGTACGCGCGGTCCTATCTTTGGTATGTACTAACCAAGGTAGTCTTCTCAGATGCAACCGGGAACTCAGCCCTCTGGATGTTCCTGGAGCTACTCAATAACTGGGATACCCAGTATAGCTGGGGTTCGGACGCACTAGCATATTTGTATCGTCAGGTAAGAAATATTTGCAACCATTTATCTTGCATTTGTCATGTGCCTCCATATCTAACATGTTTGTTTGATTGCAACTTGACTTGGCGTGTCGGAGGAAGGAAGATACATCCTCATTGTCTGGGTTTGTTTGGAGCCTATCCGTGTGGATGTGGGAGCGGATCCCGGTTGGACGGCCCGATTTCAAGAACCCCAACATGGCAAACCCACGGGGTAATCATGACGGGTTGCATGATGATGATCCATATCGGCGCCCTACGCTTGCTTACTATTGGGAACAAGTGACAGTCTACACAGGAAGCTCGCATGTGCGATACAAGTGCTATATGAACGAGCTGGACACCTTGACTGCTGAGCAGGTTTGGAGAAGTTCGATGAGATAAAATTTAGTCAAGAATTAAACTTATGTAGCTAACAATGTATCTCTTTGTTTTGCAGGTATATTGGTTGCCTTATGTGGAAGATCGTCCCTTTGATCTTAATAAGATGTGCACGCGTGACAGCCATCTTTGGCGGGCGAGGTGCCCAATGATATGCTTCTTCGTAGTCGAGTGGCACTTTGTAGACCGTGTGGCAAGACAATTTGGAAGAAGACAAGGTATTCCAATTGAGGAGAGCAAGGAGGAAATGCTATCTCTGCATCGGTAAGCAAGCATGCCTTGAGTATGTATTAGAGCATTGAATAAGTCAATGTTTGTTAATGCTTTGTCCCGTGCATCATTTGTAGGTTCGATCGAAGGAACAATCAGGATATATCGGATTGGGCAAACAAACACCGTGCATGGATAGAAATTTGGAATCAAAGAGACACGCTAGTGCAATCAGAGAATAGACCTCACAATCAGTTAGCATATCAGAAGTATCAAGTGTGGTATGCGGATCGTTACCGGTTAAAGCTGAAGCCAGGTTGGACTCACGAGGAGTGGTCGGAGTTGGTGTTTGAAGACCCGGAGACTGCAGAAGGTTATCATACCTTCAACACGGCTGTGAGAGACACCAGAGGGGCTCATGTTGACTATGCACCGATGCATGACGAAATGGTAGTCTGTTTGACCTTTTCTAACATACTTGCATCATGTTGTCTTCTATCAAATACATAAGTTTGGTGTGTTCATGAATTGCAGGGCCGAGAGTTGCTTCTGTGCGTCAACGATGCCAATGTTGCACTGAGTCATCCACTTGGTGGTGGATTATCTGAGAGAACTCTTAGGAGCACGATGGAGGTGTGACCAATATATTATAAAAGTTTCTTTTCGCGGATTATTTATTTGCATCTCATATCATAGCATATTTTGTGTTGTTGCAGAAGTTTAAGAAGCGGTTCCATAAGATGGCAGCAATGCTTTCTTGCCATGGTGCTCAGTCCAGTGACGTGTACGCACCTGGTAGCCGCGCTGCCAGAGCTCAAAGACGGCGTTATCTCCAGAACGATGAGGACATGGAGGAGGAGGCAGCACATCAAGAGGAGCCAACACATCAAGAGGAGCCAACACAACATGAGGAGCATGAGTATGATGCAACACATCAAGAGGATCATGAGTATGATGTTGATGCTCCACAACCATCACAACCGACACAAGGCAATGCTTGCTCTAGGAAAGGCAAAGCCATAACTAAGACACCAGGCAAGAAAGGTAGAAAGAAGACATGGAACACACGATTTCATAGTCCGGAGTATCCTCATCAGCTTATCCCAACAGGAATGCAAAGATATAAGGCCAACATTGAGGCGGAGGAGGAGGCATACAACGAGGAGGAGGAGGAGGCTAGTGAAGAGGAGCCTACACTTGCAACTATCGTGAAGAAAGGAAGGAGGAAGTGAGCTTCTTGTTTGGAAGTGCATGAACTAGGTGGCGTTTGTATTAATGAACTTGGTGTCGTTCTAAAAACTTTGTATGCAAGTTTGGTGTGTTTCTTTTTAGGTTGTCTTGAATTTGGTGTGTTATGTATGCATGAATTTGTCATGATCTGTGGACTTGTTGTCGTTTGTATGCAAGAATTTGTTGTGGTGAAAATTCTGTGAAATGTTCATATATGTGCTATCTTCTGTGTTGTATGAACCTGTCATATGAATATATATGTGCTATCTTCTTGTGTCAAACAGCAAGTTGAAAATAATGTACAGGGGCCCAGATGCCAGAGTCCTTGGCATCTAGTTTCTAGTCAGGGGACCAGACGCCACGATCTCTGGCGTCTGGTGGTCGACTGGAAGCAGAACCAGAGCGTTGGACAGCAGAAACAGGGCACCCAGATGCCAGGGTCCCTGGCGTCTGGCCATGGTGTAGTAGTTTTTCCATTTTGTTCTAGAAAACACCTATAGTATCGAATGACAAACATTAATGTTCACATAATAGCAAATGACAAACATAGTTATCACATAATCTCAAATTACACAAATAGTCTCGAATGAGAAGTTCATCACATAATCTCAAATTACACAAATGTCTCGAATGACATAAGTAGTTCATGACCACGATGGTCCACGATAGTTGAAACGACATGAACATCACATATAACTCGGTTTCCTGTAGCAATGCAAGTCAACAACCCTTTTCCATTTCCATTCTTGCAGCATTTCTTGAATCTTGTTATCATCGGTTATGTCAACCGATTTTCTTTCCCCGGAGCCATCTGACTGCTTCCTGCTGAAGTAGTACACAAAATCCTCTTCCTTCAACCCTTGCTTCAACATGAATTCATTCTTCAACCAATCAAAAGTGAGGTCCACTTCACTAACTTGCACAACACATGGAGACAAGCCTTGGACATGAACAACAGGGCTAAGCACCCACTGAGTACCATTAGCCATCTACAACACACAAATCTCTTAGTACCCAACCTATGATACATTAAACCACGAGGAAAACAAACAAACTAGGGTTTACACAAAACTATGATACATTAAACCAACCAATAAGTGGGGGTGGAGTTAATTTACCTTCTAGTTTCGAAATCCTGAAGATCCAACAGTGAAACCGGACCGATTCGTGAGAGATTTGAGGGGGGTTATGGTACTGGATGAGAGTGAGTGGACGAGAGGGCTAGAGGTGAGAGTGAGTGGAAATGAAAGGAATGAGAGGGGTAGAGGTGGAGATGAATGGATGAGAGGGCTAGAGGTGGGCCCAAAGAATCTTATCCACACGAAATTTGCTCTCTGGATAGGATAGGGACCCAGACGCCAGGGTCTTTGGTGTCTGGCTATGCACATTTGCACACTGCCAAAATGCTCTCTAGATAGGGACCCAGACACCAGGGACCTTGGCGTCTGGGTGTGCACATTTGCAAACTGCAAATTTGCTCTCTGGATAGGGACCAAGATGCCAGGGACCCTGGCGTCTGGGTGTGCACATTTGCAAACTGGAAATTTGCTCTCTGGATAGGGACCCAGACGCCAGGGACCCTGGCGTCTGGGTGTGCACATTTGCAAACTGGGAATTTGCTCTCTAGATAGGGACCCAGATGCCAGGGACCCTGGCGTCTGGGTGTGTACATTTGCAAACTGGAAATTTGCTCTCTGGATAGGGACCCAGACGCCAGGGACCCTGGCGTCTAGGTGTGCACATTTGCAAACTGGAAATTTGCTCTCTGGATAGGGACCCAGACGCCAAGGACCCTGGCGTCTGGGTCTCTATCCAGAGAGCATTTTGAAAGTGCTCTCTGGATAGGGAACCAGACGCCAGGGTTTATGGTGTCTGGGTGTGCACATTTGCAACTAGGCAAAGTGCTCTCCTTTAAACTTGTTGCACACACTTTTAAACATTGGAAATCAAACAAAAATATGAACAAAGCATAGTTTGCACATAATTTCAAATAGGTTGCACATAAGTAGTTCATGACCACACAAGGTCTCGAATAACAAGTTCACACACGATGTCTCGAATGACATAAGTAGTTCATGACCACACAAGGTCCCGAATAACAAGTTCATACATTAAACAAAGTCTCGACAGTTCATCATCGACGTTGGTGCCTTTCCATTTGTCTACTGAGTAGTGCGGGGCCACTTTCCCTTCTTGTCACGTGCCTCGTCCTCCTCTCGTGCATCGCGAGCCCTTGCAAGTTTTCTTGCCCTCTTCTTGACGAGCCTCCTTCTCTTTGCGTGCCCTCTCTTCCTCACGCTTCTTGCGCTCACGAGCCTCCTTCTCACGATGCTCCCGCTCCAATCCCCGTGCATAGGACTCCTCGAATAGGCGCTGCCTCCGTAACCAATCTCGACGTTGGTCCTCTTAGACATCTTTTGGTACCTCGTGATCTATCCAAGTGAAGTACTTGCAAAGTGGAGGAGGGGACTATATATAAACCATGTTTTTGTTAGACATATGAGTGACAACTTGTTGATGTTTTTTGTATGTACACCTAACATACCGGTGGTATGTCATATGCGTTAGTTGGCCTTCGACGATCATGTGCATAGTTGGGACACACGAAAAACCTTCTACCTTCTGTCCATGACTTGTTGCGGTCAGTGGACACCTTCAGGTTGCAAACATCACCACACCAACATGGTGGTGTGGGCACATCCTTCTCCTTCTCCTTGTCCAAACTGGCCTCCATCCACGTCTTCGGCATGCCCTCTTGGTCTGCGCACGCCAGCCTCGTCCTGGAACCGGATGAAGCCATGCCTACAAAAAGAACAATTGTTAGCACAAGACATAAAGAGAGCAAATGTGTAAATACGGTAAATGAATAAATGCTAGGAATTGTATGAACAAATAATATACCATTATTATTAGATCAACCATCTGGATTAAGCAAATAACCGAAGGCCGATCCATTATCAACCATTCCTCTACGACCACCACCACCTCTAGCACTTGTGCTTCCTCTCCGACCACCACCACCTCTAGCACTTGTGCCTGCTCGACCACCACCTCTAGCACTTGTGCTAGCTCGACCACCACCTCTAGCACTTGTGCTAGCTCGACCACCACCACTAGCACTTGTGCTTGCTTGACCACCACCTCTAGCACTTGTGCTAGCTCGACCACCACCTCTAGCACTTGTACTCCCTCTACGAACACTAGCACCTCTAGCACTTGTGCTCCCTCTACGACCACCACTACCGCAGACTAAGGCATGGCCTAGTGGTGGGAAGGGGCTGATGCCTTCCCACCCACCCAGGTTCAAGGCATGGTACTTACAATTTGGGGTTGTTGCATCAATTATACTGTAGGGGGTTCTGAAAGTGCAACTATCCCTAGGTGGTTTTGGTAATTCATAACAACATATAGCTCATTGAGCTAATGCTATTCCAAGATGATTATTTCAGGAAAGCTCAATGATTGGCATGGCATGGATGATGAAAGTAGATCCCTCAAAATGCTAAGGACAAAAGATTGGCTCAAGCTCAAAAGCTCAAGACTCTTCATTTTACATTTTAGTGATCCAAGATCACATTGAGTCTATAGGAAAAGCCAATACTATCAAGGAGGGATGAGGTGTTGCTTAATGAGCCTCTTGCTTCATGTGCTTAGTGATATGCTCCAAAACCCTCAACTACTTTCCCATATCCACATTTGACCTAAACCCAAAGCCAAACTCAGACCTACCGATTCTTTCAATCCGACGCCATCGAGTTTCATTTGTCATAAGCCACTGCCAAACCCTAGCAAATCGATTCTACCGATAGGGATCTCGGTCTCACCGAGATGGGATTGCAATTTCTCTGTTTCCTTTTCGTAACTTTTCGGTCTCACCGAAAGAGTGGATCGGTCCCATCGAGATTGAAATGCAAACTCTCTGTTTCCTTTTTGTAACTTTTCGGTCTCACCGAAAGAGCAAATCGGTCTCACCGAGTTTACCTGACCAACTCTCTGGTTAGCTTATTACCAAATCGGTCTCACCGAGTTTGTGTAATCGGTCTCACCGAGATTACGTTATGCCCTAACCCTAACCATATCGGTCCTACCGAGTTGCATGTCAGTCCCACCAAAATTCTCTAACGGTCACTAGGTTTACTAAATCGGTCCGACCGAGTTTGTTGATTCGGTCCCACCGAGATTGGTAAATTGTGTGTAACGGTTGGATTTTGTGTGGAGGCTATATATACCCCTCCACCTCCTCTTCATTCGTGGAGAGATCCATCAGAACACATCTACACTTCCAAATCACATGTTCTGAGAGAGAACCACCTACCCTTGTGTTGAGGCCAAGATATTCCATTCCTACCATATGAATCTTGATCTCTAGCCTTCACCAAGTTGCTTTGCACTCAAATCTTCTTTCCACCAAATCCAAATCCTATGAGAGAGAGTTGAGTGTTGGGGAGACTATCATTTGAAGCACAATAGCAAGGAGTTCATCATCAACACACCATTTGTTACTTCTTGGAGAGTGGTGTCTCCTAGATTGGCTAGGTGTCACTTGGGAGCCTCCGACAAGATTGTGGAGTTGAACCAAGGAGTTTGTAAGGGCAAGGAGATCGCCTACTTCGTGAAGATCTACCGCTAGTGAGGCAAGTCCTTCGTGGGCGATGGCCATGGTGGGATAGACAAGGTTGCTTCTTCGTGGACCCTTCGTGAGTGGAGCCCTCCGTGGACTCGCGCAAACGTTACCCTTCGTGGGTTGAAGTCTCCATCAACGTGGATGTAGGATAGCACCACCTATCTGAACCACGCCAAAAACATCCGTGTCTCCAATTGCGTTTGAATTCTCCAAACCCTTCCCTTTACATCCTTGCAAGTTGCATGCTTTACTTTCCGCTGCCTATATACTCTTTGCATGCTTGCTTGAATTGTGTGATGATTGCTTGACTTGTCCTAAAATAGCTAAAATCTGCCAAGAACTAAAATTGGGAAAAGGTTAAGTTTTTATTTGGTCAAGTAGTCTAATCACCCCCCCCCTCTAGACATACTTTCGATCCTATAAGTGGTATCAGAGCCTTGGTTTCCATTTGCTTTGATTTACATAGCTTTTGGTGGTCATAGCCTTAGTTTCACAACCTAGGAGAGTATGGCGTCTAGCGAGGGAAATTATCACCGTAGAGGTCCTTATTTTGATGGTACTAATTTTGCTAGTTGTAAGCATAAAATGAAAATGCATATTCTCGGACATAACCCCGCCATTTGGGCTATTGTGTGTGTTGGTTTGCAAGGTGACTTCTTTGATGGGAAATAACCAAACCGTGAAGCTACCGCGGATGAGTTGAAGATGCTGCAATACAACGCTCAAGCTTGTGATATTCTCTTCAACGGATTGTGTCCCGAAGAATTCAACAAAATCAGCCGTCTTGAGAATGCAAAGGAAATTTGGGATACTTTGATTGATATGCACGAAGGTACCAACTCCGTCAAGGAATCCAAATTGGATGTGCTTCAAAGTCAACTTGACAAGTTCAAAATGAAGGATGGTGAAGGTGTCGCTGAAATGTACTCTAGGCTTGCTCTCATCACAAATGAGATTGCCGGCTTAGGGAGTGTAGAGATGACCGATAGATTCATCATCAAGAAGATCCTAAGAGCCTTGGATGGAAAATATGATACCGTGTGCACATTGATCCAAATGATGCCCAATTACAAAGATCTCAAGCCAACGGAGGTCATTGGAAGAATTGTTGCTCATGAGATGTCACTCAAGGATAAAGAGGAACTTCACAACAAATCAAGTGGTGCTTACAAAGCCTCATGTGAAGCCCCCACATCATCAAGTGAGAAACAAAACTTCAATGAAGAATTGAGCTTAATGGTGAAGAACTTCAACAAGTTCTACAAGAGTAGAAGCAAAGATAGAAGCTCCAAATCAAGGTCCTACAATGACAAAAGATCTTCTAGTCGAGAGAGAAACTGCTACAATTGTGGAAGACCCGGACACTATTCCAATGAGTGTACGGCTCCCTACAAAAGAAGAGAAGATTCTCCAAAAAGAAGAAGCAAAAGAGAAGAATCACCATCAAGAGAGAGAAGGAGTAGAGATGATCGTTATGAACGAAGATACTCACGGAGAAACAAGGATTCGAAAAGAAAGGAAAAGTCATCAAGGAGCTACACAAAACGAAGACATCAAGCTCATGTTGGTGAATGGGTATCCGGCTCCGACTCCGACAACCACTCCGAGAGAAGTTATCACTCCGATTCCGAATATACTCAAGATGAAGGTGTTGCCGGTCTAGCACTTGTGTCAACCAACTCCTACGACATATTTGACTCACCAAATGAAGGAATTGGAAGATGCTTCATGGCCAAAGGTCCTAAGGTAACACACCCCAAGTATGTCAATTTCAATAGTGATGGAGATGACTTGTTAGGTGATGATGATTTACTTGTTAACAACTCTAGTGATGAATACTATGATGAAACGTCAATTAATCATGCTAATCAAGATAAAACGAATGACAATGATAAGGAGAAGATTGAGGCTCTAACTAAAGAACTAAACACTCTTAAGTTAGCTCATGAAACTATCTTCGAAGATCATCGAGAACTTTTAAGAGCTCATGAGAAGTTACGCTTTGAAAGCTCAATCTTGAGCAAGAGCATGAGTTTTTAAAGGCAATCAATGATGATCTCCGCAAGAAAAGTTCTTCTTACATTGCCAAGCATTTACTCTTATCCACTTACATGCCTCTAGTCAAGTCTAGTAACAAGAACAAGAAAGATTCTTCCTCTAGTAGTAACAATGATCATGTTAAATCCAATGTTGTTGCTTCTAGTAGTTCTCTTGATTCCACTAATTATTCTCTTAGCCAAGTTACACTTGAGCAAGAAAATAGCTTATTGAAGGGAATTATAGAGAAAGGAGTCTACAAGAGCCTTGCCGGAAGTAAGCAATTTGAGGAAATTGTACGCAAGCAAGGAAGGCACCGGAAGAATCAAGGTGTTGGATTTGAACGAAAGTTCAACGCCAATGGAGTTGAGTGGGAAGAAGATCAATACCCTAAGACAAAGTTTGTTCCTCAACAAGAGAAGTATGATCCTACTTCTTTCAAGGGGACACAAACTCAAGATGATCTTCCACCACAAGACTACAAGCAAAAAGGCAAGGACAAGCTTCAAGAGGAAATTGATGCATTTGAAGAAGCTCCTAAGACCTTAGTCAAGTGGATTCCCAAGAGTACTTCAAGTTCCACTTCATCAAGTACGACTACAACTCCAAGGATTTCCATCAAGATGGTGTGGATCCAAAAGAAGAAGAACTAGAGAGTTCTTGAGGGTGACTCCGCCAACATTCTTCACTCCTATCATTTTGGCAAGAACAAGTGCAATCAACTTCCACATCTTGCACTAGTTCAAGGAGTCACAAACCCTCTTGTTGGTAAGTCAAGGGACAAGGTAACCTAAAAGCTTTCATGGACATCATCTTGTCTGTGCATCACTCTATGTCTATGGATATCCTTGTTTGTTCCTTGTGGGACTAACCCATGTAGGTATTGAAAGTGCAACTCACTCCAATGGATAGCTCAAATTGTTCTACATCAACATTGAGCATCCACATCTTCAACATCTACATGAAGTCATCATCGACAAAACCCAAGGTTAGTTCATCCCTCTTAGGGGGGATATCACATCTAGGGGGAGCTTTACTCTAAGACTTGAGCTAAAGCAACTCTAATGATGTGAACACAACAATGCTTTATGTAAAAGTGGTAACCCCACTTGTGCTTAAAGATGAGTATGACCTATGATCAAGTGTTCTCATTTGACTCCTAAGTCAATATACTCATATATAGATGACCTAGTCATCGCCAATTGCTTGATAGATGCTAGAATTGGTTGTGCATGCTTTGTCACATATTTCAATTGCCATTTTATTGTGTGAGCATGTTGGTTGCATATTTTACTCATTCGAGGACATCCACTTGTTGTTTTGATTGATTGGTTTTTCTTTCTCTTGCCAAGTGGATGGACAAGAATGCCTAAGAACCTTCTCTAGCTATCTATGCTTTTCTCGTCTCAAACTCTATTCATGCTACATCACAAAATTTGATCAAGTCAGATTTGAACCACTCTGCGTGAGGAGCACTCGGAGTCCCCGATTCGTCATAGACTTAAACTTCCAAAACTTCTTTGTGATTCTCGGTCTAACCGATATCTCCTTTTAGGTCCTACCGAGATCATTAAGTCGATCTATGTTTTCGATCTCGGTGCAACCGATTTGAACCATTCGGTCACACCGAGTTGCAATAACTGTATACAGTTTTGCATCTCGGTGCCACCGAGTTGTTCCACTCGGTCACACCGACAGGGTCGGGCTATATATAGTCACGGGCAAAAATTTGGAAATTTCTCCGAACCCCTTCGCCCGCGCGATAGCTCGCTCTGCCAACGTGGTCTCCGGATCATCTCCTCGCCGCCAGCCGCCTCCAGTCGCTGGTCTCCATCACCGTCAATGGAATTCAACCCCGCCGTTGCTGCCGTAGCGAGTCTCCGCCGGACTAGGGTATGGACTCGATGTTTGTGCTATTCCCCATCCGATTCCTAGCACATTGTGATCATATTGATTCTTGCCACGATTGAAACACTCCTATCCAGTCAATGCAATTTGTAGAATAGGTTTGATTTGAAATTTTAGGGTTACGTTTCCGCCGAAACCATCTTGGACCCACCGAGTTGAAAAACTCGGTCCCACTGATTTGGCTCATGCCATTGCACAAGTGAGACTCGGTCTAACCGAGAATTACTAATCGGTGTGACCGATTTTGGAACTTTGTGAAACCCTAGCAGCCTCGGTGCCACCGAACTGTGACTCAGTCTGACCGAGTTCACTAGTTTAGGTTCCAAAACTGCTTCGGTATCACCGAGTTTAAAAATTGGTAGATCCGAAATGATTTCTGTGGGAAACTAAAACTAAGATTTTGAATCATTCTTTTGCCAAAATCTCTGCATTTTGTGATGCTCATCTATTCTACCTCGTCTATAAACTCTTCACAGGGTCAGCAGTCAGCTTTTTCATCATGTCTGATCAGAGTGACAGCCAGAACATGTCAGAACAGCAAGTGCACATGAGTGAGGGCACTAGTCCCTCCAGTTCTCAGATGAAGGCGGCAGGAGCACCCCTAGCAATTTGCCAAAAGCTGCCACCAGACAAAGGAAGAAGAGAACCTCAGACTCAGAGGATGAGGACTATGTGGCAGAAGAGGAAGCTACTTCCAAGAAAGTAGTGCTCAAGAAAGAGTATGGCTCAAGACAGAGCACCAAGCAAGGCTTAAAGGTCAAAAGGCCAGCTGGTAGGCAGCCTATGCCAAAGGCCAGAGCCTCAACTCAGATTCCTGAAAAGCCTACACCCAAAGGGCCAGTTGCTACTGAAGGAAAGAAGGAAAGGAAAAGGGGCAGATGGTGCAAGAAAGTTGATCCCATGGCTGAGTTTGAACAGCATTCTTCTGAGGAAGAAGAAGAAGAAGAAGAAGAAGAGGTTGCTGCACCAGCACCTAAGGCACCAAAGCTGATGGGTGATGCTATAAGATGAGGGGCTACTGCATCCAAGCCCAAGGAAGCACCCAAAGTTGCATCAAAGGCCAAGTCAGCTCCAAAGAGGAATACAAGGAGCATCCCAACTGCTGAAAAGAACAAGGCCCCAGTGCCTGACATTGCAGAAGAGGAAGAAGGTCAAGTGCTCAGAAAGCTAAAGCCCAAGATCCCAGACCACAATGATGCTCATCCTGTGGCTGAGGATATGAAGATCAGAAGAGACTCAGGGCTGAGGAAGTGGAGAGCAGAAGATCCATATGCTTCAAGGAGAAGAATTGCTGTTGACTACAGGTTCCACACAAAGGAACAACAGGACTTCTATGAGACAGTTTTGTTGGATAAGAAGCCAATAGTTTGTGACATGAAATGGGTAGACTGGGAATACATCAAGGACAATGAAGAGCA
This sequence comes from Aegilops umbellulata, assembly GCA_032464435.1. Classification (NCBI taxonomy): domain Eukaryota; kingdom Viridiplantae; phylum Streptophyta; class Magnoliopsida; order Poales; family Poaceae; genus Aegilops; species Aegilops umbellulata. Next base: position 522,150,193 of record CP136059.1, on the reverse strand, counting down.
CTATCCTGGAGTGCAAGACAGCTTCAAGGCTTGTGGAGTAGCTGACTTTGTTGGGCAGAAGCTCACAAAGTGGAATGAAGAGCTGATCATGCAGTTCTACTCCACAACACATTTCTATCCAGATGGAAGGATTGTATGGATGTCAGAAGGAACAAGGTATCAATCAACAGTTGCTGAGTGGGCACAGCTCATCAATGCCCCAGAGGAGCCTGAGGATGACTTAGACATATATGCCAAGAAGAAGATGGACCACAACTCCATGTCCAACATGTACAAGGAGATCCCAAACAAGGCACTTGATACTTTCAAGTTTGGCTCAGTACATTATCTTCTATCAGGGCTGCCAACTATCAATTGGATTCTGAGGCACACTTTATTGCCTAAGTCAGGTGATCACAAGATGATCAGATGCCATACAATCAATTTGCTTCATATCTTTGATGTGCCACAAAAATTCAAAGTCATGAGCCTCATGGTAGAGACCATCAAGAGGACTGCAGCAGATCAGAAGAGGAGCTATGGTTATGCCCCTCAGATCCAAGAGCTGATCAACTCCAAGATGGGCACAGGCATATACTTATTGGACAAGGAACATTTGCCTATTCATCCAGACTTTGAGGATAATCAAGTTGTGATGAACAAGGATGAACCATCATCAGCTCATGCTCAAGCACAGAAGGAGAAGCCAAGGAAGGAGAAAGCTGCCAAGATGCCAACTCACGAGGAGGCATCTGAGTACTTCTTGAAAACCAAGCAGGAGCAGCTTAGTTACTTAATTGCGTCCACATTGAGGATTGAGAAAGGACTGGCCACCCTCAATCAGAATTAGGAGAGCTTAGAGAGAATCGTAGAACAAAAGTTCTATGACTTGGATGTCAAAGTAACAGAGATTCAGTATGCAGTGGAGCAACTTCAAGATGACATGCAGGAGAGGAAAGGGAAGACTACAACTGATGCATTTGCCAGAGTGCCACGAGCTCAGAGGTCCACTGCAGTGCCAGTTCCTGACACCAGAGCCACCTCCTCGGCTCCAGCTACAGCTCCAGCCCAACCAGCTCCAGCATCCACCTCAGCTCCAGCTCCAACCACTTCAACAGAAGCCTTCGTCCTTGGAGTGATCCATACTCCACCACCACCAGAAGATCAAGCTTGAGTGTCAGTCTAGCACTATGCATTTTCTAGGAACTTTTTGGTAACTTGTTGCCAAAGGGGGAGAAAAATGTATAGATCATAGGCTTCGAGAGAGAGAGAGAGAGTTGCTTTTATTCTCTCTTGCTTTATTTGGTGGTTTTTCAAACTTTGTTTGCTTTTGGTTGAGATCCTATGATATGCTTGTGAGACATTGATGATCATGTGTTTGATCATAAGCTACACTTATGCATGCTTGATATTATCCTATCTATCTTATGTGACCATTCACGTTTCTTGGTGATGAGTGCATGTATTTAATTCTTATCATTTTGAGCGCTCCACCAAGATGTATGTGACATGGAAAAGTAACCCATGATTCTAACTCTTTGTGCATTTGCAGTCCAAAGCAAATTTTAAATATGCACAAATTTAGGGGGAGCTCTTACTTATCACATACTTCTCAAAGCGACGATATATTTCATTCTTATTATCATTTGTCGAAGCTTTGATCTATATGTTGTCATCAATTACCAAAAAGGCGGAGATTGAAAGTGCAACTATCCCTAGGTGGTTTTGGTAATTCATAACAACATATAGCTCATTGAGCTAATGCTATTCCAAGATGATTATTTCAGGAAAGCTCAATGATTGGCATGGCATGGATGATGAAAGTAGATCCCTCAAAATGCTAAGGACAAAAGATTGGCTCAAGCTCAAAAGCTCAAGACTCTTCATTTTACATTTTAGTGATCCAAGATCACATTGAGTCTATAGGAAAAGCCAATACTATCAAGGAGGGATGAGGTGTTGCTTAATGAGCCTCTTGCTTCATGTGCTTAGTGATATGCTCCAAAACTCTCAACTACTTTCCCATATCCACATTTGACCTAAACCCAAAGCCAAACTCGGACCTACCGATTCTTTCAATCCGGCGCCACCGAGTTTCATTTCTCATAAGCCACTGCCAAACCCTAGCAAATCGGTTCTACCGATAGGGATGGTCTCACCGAGATGGGATTGCAATTTCTCTGTTTCCTTTTCGTAACTTTTCGGTCTCACCGAAAGAGCGGATCGGTCCCACCGAGATTGCAATGTAAACTCTCTGTTTCCTTTTTGTAACTTTTCGGTCTCACCGAAAGAGCAAATTGGTCTCACCGAGTTTACCTGACCAACTCTCTGGTTAGCTTAATACCAAATCGGTCTCACCGAGTTTGTGTAATCGGTCTCACTGAGATTACATTATGCCCTAACCCTAACCATATCGGTCCTACCGAGTTGCATGTCAGTCCCACCGAAAATCTCTAACGGTCACTAGGTTTACTAAATCGGTCCGACCGAGTTTGTTGATTCGGTCCCACCGAGATTGGTAAATTGTGTGTAACGGTTGGATTTTGTGTGGAGGCTATATATACTCCTCCACCTCCTCTTCATTCGTGGAGAGAGCCATCAGACCACATCTACACTTCCAACTCACATGTTCTGAGAGAGAACCACCTACCCTTGTGTTGAGGCCAAGATATTCCATTCCTACCATATGAATCTTGATCTCTAGCCTTCCCCAAGTTGCTTTCCACTCAAATCTTCTTTCCACCAAATCCAAATCCCGTGAGAGAGAGTTGAGTGTTGGGGAGACTATCATTTGAAGCAAAAGAGCAAGGAGTTCATCATCAACACACCATTTGTTACTTCTTGGAGAGTGGTGTCTCCTAGATTGGCTAGGTGTCACTTGGGAGCCTCTGACAAGATTGTGGAGTTGAACCAAGGAGTTTGTAAGGGCGAGGAGATCGCCTACTTCGTGAAGATCTACCGCTAGTGAGGCAAGTCCTTCGTGGGCGATGGCCATGGTGGGATAGACAAGGTTGCTTCTTCGTGGACCCTTCATGCGTGGAGCCCTCCGTGGACTCGCGCAACCGTTACCCTTCGTGGGTTGAAGTCTCCATCAACGTGGATGTAGGATAGCACCACCTATCTGAACCACGCCAAAAACATCTGTGTCTCCAATTGCGTTTGAATTCTCCAAACCCTTCCCTTTACATTCTTGCAAGTTGCATGCTTTACTTTCCGCTGCCTATATACTCTTTGCATGCTTGCTTGAATTGTGTGATGATTGCTTGACTTGTCCTAAAATAGCTAAAATCTGCCAAGAACTAAAATTGGGAAAAGGTTAAGTTTTTATTTGGTCAAGTAGTCTAATCACCCCCCCTCTAGACATACTTTCGATCCTACAGGTTCCCTTACAGTCTTTCTTTCAAAAAAAAACGACCACCACCACCGTCACCTCTTCCACCTCGTTCACCATCGGTGCCGCCTCCACGACTTGTTTTTCTTTTTTTGGTTTTCTTATTCTTGCATGTCCGCTCATTGTGTCCCCCTTCACCGCACACCCCACAGTTGATAGTGTCAGGAGCCTCCATGAAATGACTGCTACCAAATTGTTTCATGCCAGTGTATCCAGCCAGGTCATCCATATCACCCCTGAACCTCTTAGTTCTCCTTCTACCCTTGGTCTCCACCTTCAGAAGAGGGTCTGGCCTAATATGAGGGCCATGGTACGCAGGCCACTGTGATTGGTCCAAGAAAGGGTGAAATCTTGGCGCCCATGTCAACCTAGTAGCTTCCACATGGAACTCTTGCATCCGCACGGTTTTTCTATCACAAACATGTATGTTTCTCGCCTTCGCCGCCGTTATCAAATGCGAGCATGGCCAATGTACTTACTAGGCCTCTCGCACTGGCACCAGCGAGTCTTTAGACGCACCTCAAATGCAGCACCACCATATTGTCTACCGTCTCGTGTTGTGCCACCTGGCTCATCAATTTGATAGATCATTTCAATTCTTTCGAATATGATAACTTGTTGCCGTGAAGACTTGCTTGATTGTAATTGCAACCATTCATCAACCTTTTCCGGATAATCCTTTTTTTCACCTATCCATTTTGCAGTCTCTTCAGAATGCCTCTGAAAGTACTCATTATGCTTGAAGAAGGTGTACTCCACTATTGCAGTCACCGGCAATGCACGAGCACCCTTCAGCACATTGTTGAAACATTATACCAGATTGCTCGTCATGTCGCCATATCGCCTACCACCTTCGTCATGAGCGCGTGCCCACTTGTGCTTCTCACTTAAATTCCTAGTTAAGAAATCTTTTCCCCCTTCGTTCACCGCTGCAAAGAGTTTGTTGTACCGAGCATCGAAACCTTGGGTGGTGAAGGCCACACATACATGGGTAAGGTCTTTGCTGAGCTCCTTGCTCTTACATGCCCGGTAAAAGTTGGCCACGAAATGCCTCATGCACCATCTATGGTGAAGCTTTGGAAATCCTGGAATAACAATGTCCATTGCCTTGAGTATGCCATGATGCCGGTCCAATATGATGCATACCTCCCTAGCCCCAATCACGTTGTGCCTAACATGACCCATGAACCACTCCCAGTTGTCTTGGTGCTCGGAAGGCACCAAAGCAAATGCACACGGCAACACGTTGTCGTTTGATGAGTGCGCCATTACTACCATTAGTGTGCCCTTGTATCTATCGGTCAAGAACGTGCCATCTATAGACAAGACCGGACGACAATGCTGAAACACTTCCACACATTGTCCATAACTCCAGAAGGCACGTTGGAACACTCCCTCGTGATCCTCGACCACATGAAACATGCCCGGGTTCCTATGTGCAATCGCGGCCAACAACCTTGGGAGCTGGTTGTATGCTTCTTCATAACCACCATACAACATCCTAATAGCATTTGCCTTTGCCTTCCATGCCTTCCCATACTTGATGACTTCATAACCAAATTGTTTTTTCACCGTCCGCATGAGAAACCTCTCTTTCACAGTGGGATCAAAGCATATGTCTTTCATCCATTTGTATCCGAGATACTCGGATGTGAGTTGACGGTGTGTCGTTCGAAGTCGTTTAGATGGAGGTTTGCATCTATGAGTGGCAACACAACTTTTTAACACCCATTCTTCGGTTTCTTTAAGCTTTCTTGCACGAACCTTCCATGGGCATCCTTCTTGCTCACACACCACGGTGTAACGCAACTTCATGTCGAAGTGCTCAACATAAAATGGCTTGTGGTTTCGAATGGCATAGTCAGCCAACCAAAACTTCAGCATAGGCAAGCTCAGAAACTTCACTCCTTTCTTCAAATAAGCATTCTCGTCCTCATTCTCCACCCTTGGTTCTCCTGGATCCGGGCATGGTGTTGGCTCAATCGTCGTCATTCTCATTCCACCGTCAACAACAGCTTTATGGGCAAGGCTGAGATCTTTAAACAAGTGAGTTCTTTTTTGTAAGCCCGTCAGCTCAAAGTGGATTTGGTTTTCCTCCTTTGTGAATCCATCCTCGTCCAACTGTTCAACTGGACCCTCGTCATCCGAGTCATACGCATATTGACGCCTAAAAGGCAAGTCACGATCCATGTCCTTTTGCGCTATGTACGCATCCAAGTCACCAACATCATTACCATGAAACCCTTCCTCTTGCTCTTCGTCGTCATCATAAGCATCTTCATCCTCTTGAATTACTTCGTCACTAGCAATCACCTCAACTTCATTTGCTTGGCTAGTTGGTGGTTGGCTAGAAGCATTGGGGGCATACAACTCAACCTCATTTGCTTTGATAGATGGTACACGGGGACGTGGTGGGGGATAAACATTGGGGGCATCAACCACAACCCTATGCTCAACAAGTGGCACCATTGTCCTCTCGCTCATGTCATCCATTTGGGAAGAGACATGCCGGTTCAAATCAAAGGTAAACCGAGGAGATTCAACCTTGGTGGCAAACAATTCAAGTGACTTGTCTTCCGATTGGGATACTTTTTCCTTGTATACATCCCAATGCAAATCCGAGGTGATAGGCATACTTTTCAAGCGAGATTTGGCTCCAACTCCAACATCATACCTTCCTATTAACTTAACATCAACATTGGTGTCCATCCACTTTAAGACTTGTCTCACTTTTGCAACAACATCTTCATAGCTAGGGCTTGTATCAAAAACCAATGGTTCCTCACCCGTGTCGGCATTGTTACTCAAGAATGCCTCCTTGTCCATGTAATGAACATTAACAAGTCTCTCCATCTAAAAATAACATGAATGCATTTAAGACTTCAATGAGAATTGGTGTTTATCCAAATACATCTTATTATATCCAAATCATATCAACACTAAATTATTGGTGATGTCCACAAAAGTATCACTAATTAACACACACTAAGCAAAGTTAACCCTAATCACTAACTAACCCTAACCCCCAAACTTTCTACTCAACAAGCATATATTCCTACTACACACCATGCATAGCACTATATTATCAAAGTTAACCAAGCCATTCACACTAACATAAGGGAGAAAACATGAACTAGGGTTCCACCAACATGTATAAAATGCAACCAAAATAACAAGATTTAACAAAAAATAATTGGATGATTTGGGGGAGATCAACAAGAGCAACAAAGTGATGAAAAGATCCACCTAAGGGATGTACCTTTTGGAGAGGATTTGAGGGGGAGCTTGAGGGGTAGGAGAGAGTATGAGAGCTCCAAGTGTTCTTCAAGCTCGGATTGTGGATTGGGGAAAGTGTGTGGGGTGGGTCCCACACACTTTTCCATGGGTTATCTAGTTACCAGGGCCAGACGCCTGGCGTCTGGCCCCTTTGCCACGTCAGCAGGTCAACGGGCAGGCGGGCAGTGCGGGCCACGGACCAGACGCCAGGGATGTTGGCGTCACCCAAAAAGGTCAGAAACGAAATTTCTTTTGAAACGAGGTCAAATCGAGATTTTGTTAGCCCTATAGGTCAGAACAGTAATTTTGTCCCCGCCTGTGCGCGACCCATCGTTGCGCGCTCCAACTTATTGCATGTGGTCAATTATGATTGACTATGGACAGTAATATAGGATAAAATAATACAAAGTGGTAGTTGTATGTGGATTTGCTGTTATGTATACACGCTGCTTACCATGACGCTCAGACCACGTCATGTCAATTGTGTGTAAAAATTATCATGACCCACACGTACTACTTGTCATGTTGTTCACAGACACTTTCATAGCCATCGTGTGAAAAAATTGTCATGCACACTACTTCCTCCATCTCAAAATAAGTGTCGCTGATTTGGGATCGAGAGAGCACTTATCATGATGCTAAAAAACACATCTTGACAATTATGTGTAAAAAATTTCATGATGCTACACACTACTTGCCAAGGATTGGAAGAAACTATATTAAAATATATGAATGTTGTTCACACGGGCTTCAAAATAATTAACATTGTGTTCAGCCGTAAGTTGCCGAAAAAACTGGTCATGATGCACCCACACTACTTTTCATTTGATAGGGTACTAGCAAGATGCCCGTGCATTGCACGGAACATCAAGATGCATTTTTTATGAAACACCTGTTGTGATTGACACATGCGGGAGTAATCCATGTGTAAAAACTAATGATATCTCAAGAAAAAGGAGAGATAAGGTGAGGAGGAGTGGGGTGTGGTGGTGGTTGATGGTCTGACTGAGCGGAGGCATGGAGATGGACGACACTGGCAGCGACCATCATGCTAGATTGTTCCAGAGGCATTCTTTTTTAATTGCTCAACAATGAGGTTGTGGGAGATAAGGATGAACGATGGAAGGCCTTATCTGCAAATGTGGATAGTGGTGCAGGTATCTTTTTGCAAAATTACCATAGTTTGTTTTCTATCCATCAGATATTGATCGGACGGTATATATTGCAAGATGGCAGGCACACCATCATCACCAACTCATTTTTTATAAGAGTAGAGATATCTACCACTGTTTAGTTTTCGGGGCCAAACCTAAGGATTGACGGTTAAACACAACAATAAGAAAAAAAAGATTAAGAAACTTCATAATGAAAGATTCCATGTGTATATACAAAGTTACTAGCTTGTGTTGTTGCAATAAAGTATCATCACGTATAAGGTTGCGCTTGGATGTACGTATTCAGCCTCAATTGGTAATTGGTATCCGGGAACCTCTAATTCAGTTGTTTTGTGGACTTCATGTTAGTCAGTTGAAATGGAAATCAATATTGACGAAAACTCCAGAAACACAAGGTGACCACGACTGGAGCTCGCTATTAGCGACAACCTGGTGCCCCACCCTAACCGGGTCACCGTCTTAATGTGATAGCACTTCATCATGAAGATTGCGCCCCAAGGAAGTACGCCTTTGCCCTATCAGTTGAGTAAATATGCCCACATCGACATGACAATCCCAAAGAGCGAAGTAATGGTTAAATAGGGTAAAATTTGGAAGGGTGATGCTTAACTAGGATAGTTTTGAATGTTTTCCTTTAAATAGGGTAAACGGTATCATAAAACAAACTTGAGGGGTGAAAATTGGAGTTCAATAAGGCATTGTCTGTTTTGGTGGGGACTGAATGGGGTTGAAGAGAACTGAGGGGAATTAAACCCCTTGCAAGACAACCCCCCCCTCAACCCCCATTGATCCTCTTGGGGAGGGATTAACCGAACAAGCCCTAAAGAAAGGATGAGGTATTAATGTGCATCTTTTCTTCAAAGTACAATATGGATACAAAAAAAGGTTGAGTTGGTTAGCAAGGTTCATTTCCATATCTTCTATTCTTAAATAGTTGCAACCCACTACCTGTTATCTCTCCATGCAACTATGCCACATCATCAAGTCATGCATGTGGTCATAAGTTACAATTTGTGCACTAAATATATCCATGCAATCATGCCACCTCAACAATTAAATCCTCTATTATTAAATTTTTGCAACCCACTATGACTTTTCCCTCTCCATGCAACTATGCCACATCAAAGAGTCATGCATGTGGTCATAAATTATAATGTGTGCACTAATCTATCCATCAATCATGCCATCTCAACAATCATGCATGTCAATTTGTTTCACTATGTTCCTAAAAAAAATTGTTTCACTATTTTTTTTGTGGGCATAGACGGGACGCTTGGAGCAAATATGTGTAAAGTCATGTTACACGTTTTAATTATGTAGGCACCCCATTGACTTCAATCCAATAGTTTTAACTTTTTATACAACATTTTATCATATGCTTCATACACTTTATTGTTTTTTAAATATAAATTGAGAGCAATCTTTAATTGTTTTTGCAGTTGTTATTTTTTAGCACCTATTTATGCAGCTATTTTAGAAAGGTTCTCGCGGCAACGCGCGGGGCACCATCTAGTTTATGAAGCAACGACGAATTGTTTTTTGGAACTCATGTTGAATGGGGCATCAGGCCTGGATCACTTGCAAACATGGACTAAGGCCGGGGGATACACTAACCACATACCTATTCATTACCTATGTCCGGGTTTATTAGCCCCCTCGCATTTTGGGCCAAAATTTGGCCATGTATTTAACTAGAAAAAATATAATTTATATATAACAAAAATAATATAATCAAAAACTTCTTTCAAATACAGATCTATAAATTTTATGGCGTATAATTTATATTTTGCTAGTCAAATATAAGGTCAAAGTTTAGCACAAAATATAAAGGGGACTTGAGGGAGTCCTGGATTAGGGGGTGTTCGGGTAGCCAGACTATACCTTCGCCGGACTCCTGGACTATGAAGATACAAGATTGAAGACTTCGTCCCGTGTTCGGATGGGACTTTCCTTGGCGTGGAAGGCAAGCTAGGCGATGCGGATACTCAAGATCTCCTACAATTGTAACCGACTCTGTGTAACCCTAACCCTATCCGGTGTCTATATAAACCGGAGGGTTGTAGTCCGTAGGACAGAACCATCATCATACACAACCATACCATAGGCTAGCTTCTAGGGTTTAGCCTCCTTGATCTCGTGGTAGATCTACTCTTGTACTACCCATATCATCAATATTAATCAAGTAGGAGTAGGGTATTACCTCCATCGAGAGGGCCCGAACCTGGGTAAAAACATCGTGTCCCTTATCTCCTGTTACCATCCGGCCTTGACGCACAGTTCGGGACCCCCTACCCGAGATCCGCCGGTTTTGACACCGACATTGGTGCTTTCATTGAGAGTTCCTCTGTGTCGTCGCCTTTAGGCCCGATGGCTCCTCTGATCATCAACAACGATGAGGTCCAAGGTGAGACTTTTCTCCCCGGACAGATCTTCGTTTTCGGTGGCTTCGCTCTGCGGGCCAATTCGCTTGGTCATCTGGAGCAGATCGAAAGCTACACCCCTGGCCATCAAGTCAGGTTTGGAAGCTTAAACTACACGGTTGATATCCGTGGAGACTTGATCTTCGATGGGTTCGAGCCACAGCCAAGCGCGCCGCACTATCTCGAGGGGCATGATCTAGCTCTGTCTCCGAACAGTGTCCTGGATGCCGCATACGCACCGGTTCCGACCCTTAACTCGGAGCCCATTGCGCCAAGCGAGGACGAACGGTTGGACGTCACCTCGGGGGCTGCGATCTCAAAGGCAATCGAGTCGAACGCCAGCCCTGCACTCCGCGTGACCCGTGACCCCGAGGGTCCGGACTCCTCCCCGGACTCCAAACCCCCCGCGCCCCTGCCGGTCGAATCCGATTGGGTGCCGATAATGGAGTTCACCGCCGCGGACATCTTTCAGCACTCGCCTTTTGGCGACATCCTGAATTCTCTCAAGTCTCTCTCTTTATCATGAGAGCCCTGGCCGGACTACGGTCAGCGAGGATGGGATACGGACGAGGAAGAAATTCAAAGCCCACCCACCACCCACTTGGTAGCCACTGTTGACGATTTAACCGACATGCTTGACTTCGGCTCCGAAGACTTCGACGGTATGGACGACGAGGTAGGAGATGAACAGGAGCCGGCACCTGTAGGGCGCTGGACAGTCACCTCGTCATATGACATATATATGGTGGATACTCCAAAAGATGGAGATGGCGAGGGAACAGCGGGGGATGACACCTCCAAGAAACAGCCAAAGCGCCGGCGTCAGCGGCGCCGCTCTAAATCCCGCCAAAGTAAAAACGGCGATTCCGGCACCGGAGATAATAGTACCCTGGATAGCGCAGAAGAACACCATCCCCAGCAAGATTCGGCGCAGGAAAATGGAGAAGCCAGCCCTCATGAGAGAGCGGCAGACCGAGAGGTTGGGGATGATAACTATATGCCTCCCTCCGAAGACGAGGCCAGCCTCGAGGACGACGAATTCATCGTACCATCAGACCCCGCCGAACAAGAGCGTTTCAAACGCAGGCTTTTAGCCACGGCGAACAGCCTCAAGAAAAAGCAGCAACAGCTTAGAGCTGATCAAGATCTGCTAGCTGATAGATGGACTGAAGTCCTTGCGGCTGAAGAGTATGAACTCGAACACCCCTTCAAGAGCTACCTAAAGCGCAGGCCGCTACCCCGATCAGAGGAGGAAGCACCTACATCACCAGCGCACGGCATGGCAGACCGGCCACCTCGCGGCCGCGACAGAGAGGCCTCTCGGCCCTCCACACAAACCATGCCCCGACGCCGCTCAACTAAGGCACCGGAAAACGCGCCAGACCTGCGAGATGTACTGGAGGATAAGGCAAGGCAAACAAGATCGATCTACGGATCGAGCAGGCGCCCTACGACACGTGACGATGATCTTCACTCCGGATACAACAAATCTGGCAGAGCCGAACACAACAGACATAGCTCCTCTGAGCTGCGTCGTGACATAGCCCAATACAGGGGCGCCGCACACCCACTATGCTTCACAGATGAAGTAATGGATCATAAAATCCTAGAGGATTTCAAACCCGTAAACATCGAATCATACGATGGCACGACAAATCCGGTGGTATGGATCGTGGATTATCTCCTTCACATCCACATGGCATGTGGCGATGATCTACACGCCATCAAATACCTCCCGCTCAAACTCAAAGGACCGGCCCGGCACTGGCTTAACAGCCTGCCAGCGGACTCAATCGGTTCTTGGGAGGACCTGGAAGCCGCATTCCTCGATAACTTCCAGGGCACTTACGTGCGACCACCGGATGCCGACGACCTAAGCCACATAATTCAGCAGCCAGAGGAATCGGCCAGGCAATTCTGGACATGGTTCCTAACAAAGAAAAACCAGATAGTCGACTGTCCGGACACAGAGGCCCTAGCAGCCTTCAAGCATAACATCCGCGACGAGTGGCTTGCCCGGCACCTGGGACAGGAAAAGCCGAAATCTATGGCAGCCCTCACGACACTCATGACCCGCTTTTGCGCGGGCGAAGATAGCTGGCTAGCTCGCAGCAACAACTTATCAAAGAACCCTGGTAATTCGGATACCAAGGACAAAAGTGGCAGGACACGTCGAAATAAGCAAAAGTGCCGCGTTAGCAGCGACAGCAATGAACATACGGCAGTCAACGCCGAATTTAGAGGCTATAAATCCGGTTAGTGGAAAAAGCCATTTAAAAAGAATACTCAGGGCCCGTCTAGTTTGGACCGAATACTCGACCGCTTGTGCCAGATCCATGGTACCCCCGAAAGGCCAGCCAATCACACCAACAGGGACTGTTGGGTGTTCAAGCAGGCAGGCAAGTTAAGAGCCGAAAACAAAGACAAGGGGCTGCATAGCGATGACGAGGAGGAGCCCAGGCCGCCGAACAACAATGGACAAAAGGGGTTCCCTCCACAAGTGCGGACGGTGAACATGATATATGCAACCCGCATTCCCAAGAGGGAGCGGAAGCGTGCGCTATGGGACGTATACGCAATGGAGCCAATCGCCCCAAAGTTCAACCCATGGTTCCTCCTGCCCGATCACTTTCGATCGAAGGGACCACCCCACTAGCATCTGTCATGGCGGCTTTGCCGCATTGGTTCTTGACCCAATCATCGACAGCTTTCACCTCACAAGAGTCCTCATGGACGACGGCAGTAGCCTGAACCTGCTTTACCAGGATACAGTGCGGAAAATGGGCATAGATCCCTCAAGGATTAAGCCCACCAAAACGACCTTTAAAGGCGTTATACCAGGTGTAGAAGCCAACTATACAGGCTCCGTAACACTTGATGTGGTCTTCGGATCTCCGGATAACTTCTGAAGCGAGGAGTTAATCTTCGACATAGTCCCGTTTCGCAGTGGCTATCACGCCCTGCTCGGACGAACCGCATTTGCAAAGTTCAATGCGGTGCCGCACTACGCATATCTCAAGCTCAAGATGCCAGGCCCTCGAGGAGTAATCACGGTCAACGGAAACACCGAACGCTCCCTCCGTACGGAGGAGCACACGGCGGCTCTCGCAGCGGAAGTACAAAGCAGCCTTTTTAGGCAACTCTCCAGTCCGGCCGTTAAAAAGCCAGACACTGCCAAGCGTGCCCGGAGTAACCTACAACAAGACCGCCTGGCACGTTCTGAGCAGGCGTAGCAATGCGGCCCCAACCCCAGACATCGCGACATAGCAAAGCTAGTACCTCGCATACATAATTACGCCCTTGAAATACCATGGGCACAGGGGAAGGGGCACAGTAACGGCATGCCCGAAATACGGCTTAAAACATACTAGGGGCTGCCGGATTCTTTTTTTTTACTTTCAGGACTCCACACTTTGGACGACCTGTTCGGCAATTCGACTGCCGCACAAACGATGCAAGATCCAGGAAAGCAGACAAAGCTACGCCGCATTATGGAACTCTCAGGTGGTCTCTATTACGAGCGGTATATCTGTTTCGAATACAATTCCGCAGCCTGCCCCTGGTTAGGACATGTTAAATAGTCTAATATCCTTTTGCTTATCACACTACCTGTATCGTTCGGCTTTGATAAATAGCCTCTTTATAAACAATGCATAGCTTTTTGTCTATTTTTTGCATTTATCCTCTTTTAAATATATATGTTTATTAAATAACATGATCGCACCCGTACACCATGGTACGGCAAACACGCCAGTGGCTTCAGTACCCTTCGACCTGGTGTAAGTAGTACGTACACTTTCACAAGTGCGGCACCCTGAACTTATAGCACTATATGCATCGGCTCCGAATCATGATTTGGGTCAATAGTTGGGTTTGCCCGGCTCCTATGTTTTGGTGCCTTACGTTCCGCTATATCGGCTAAGGTAGCACTAGGAGAACCACTGCGATTGTGCCCCGGTTCAGCTGGGTTAAGCACCTCAGTGGAGAATGCTAAAACTGACTGTCATTATAAGGCGAGAGACCGGTCGCTGTTCGAGAGGTTTTTCGAGTCCCTAAAGACTTATGCCGCTTCGAGCGAGGAGCTGGCTTTGTCCGGCCAAAGGCGTGGATAGCGCCCCGAATTCGGTCTTCCGAACTAGGGGATTCGCCGAAATTTAAAATTATAAAGTTCTATGGCTAAGTGAGAGTGTTCAAGCATCATAGTCCGATTGCCTGGTTCGTTGTGCTGAGCGCCTCCCTCGAAGGACCCAACCATGGGAAAAAGAGCGCTCAGGTTTATCCCGAACACCCCAGCACTAGCGGCATGGGGGCAGAAGCCGACGACTGACCATCTCTCAATTTTTGATAAACGGCCGCACAGAAAATAATATTTTAAATTCAATAAGCATTGCTTAGCGCATATGAACAATTTTTCGGCGCACAGGATAAACACGAGCGAGTTCATTCAAAAATTACATCTCTGGTACATTCATCCGCAATAAGGCGGGCACCTGCAAGAACATCCTTGTAGTAGTTATCGGGCTTGCGATGCTCCTTCCCCTGCGGCGGCCCGTCCTTCACCAGCTTCTCACCGTCAAGCTTACCCCAGTGCACCTTTGCACGAGCAAGGGCCCTCCGGGCACCTTCGATGCAGACGGAACACTTGATGACCTCAAGCCTTGGACAGGCCTCCACCAGCCGCCGCACCAGCTCGAAGTAGATCCCAGGCAGGGCCTCTCCGGGCCACAGCCGAACTATGAAGCCCTTCATGGCTTGTTCGGCCACCTTATGGAGCTCGACCAGCTGTTTCAGCTGGTCGCTCAAGGGCACAGGGTGTCTGGCCTCAGAATACTGAGACCAGAACACACTCTCCGTCGAGCTGCCCTCTTCAGCTCGGTAGAATGTGGCAGCGTCGGATACGCTGTGGGGAAGATCTATGAACGCCCCTGGAGAACTCCGGATTCGGGTAAGTGACAAGTAGTTTACTTTTATATTTCTACTCTGCATTAAGAATGCCTTACCCGCTGCTATCTTTTTCATCTCCTCCAACTCTTGGAGGGCCTTTTGGGCTTCGGCCTTGGCACCCTTGGCGGTCTCAAGGGCCGACGCGAGCTCGGATGCTTGCGCCTTTGACTCAAGCTCCAAGCTCTCATGTTTTTTCATGAGAGCATGCAGCTCTTGCTGCACCTCGCCAACCTGAGCCCCAAGTCTTTCTCACTCGGTGCGCTCCTCGGCCGTTTTCTTTTCGGCCTCCGATAGCGCCTGCTTGAGGGTCGCCACCTCAGTTGTGGCCCCTACAATAAGCAGTACGATCCTGTTATTATTTGCAATCACGCCTCTCTATAGGCACCTTTTTCTGTAGGGTATTTTTTTACCTTCTTTTTCCTCGAGCTGCCGTTTGGCAAGGCCGAGCTCTTGCTCGGTCCGCCCGAGGTCCTTTTTTAGGACATCCACCTGTGCAGTCAGTGCGGCGGTGGATAGCAGCGAAGCCTGCATACGCATATTGACTCTTTATTGTTAGACTCCTGCGAAAATTAATAGATCCTCTATTCGACTTTTCTTTCCGAACGCCAAACAGAGCATCAGGGGCTACTGTCTATGCGGTAATATTTTGACATATTTTTACTTACCTCGAAGCCTGTCAGAAGGCTAGCGCAAGCTTCAGTCAGTCCGCTCTTGGCAGACTGAACCTTTCGGATCACCGTACTCATAATAGTACGGTGCCCCTTGTCGATGGAGGCGCCGTCAAGCACCTCCAGCAGATGGTCCAGCGACTCCGGTTGGATGGAGGTTGCTGGCTTAGAAGGCTTGCTCCTTTTGGAAGGAGTTCGCCTACCGCGGCTCGGAACTGTTGAAGATTCTGGCGCGGTGTCCGGCACAAAGCAGGACTTGGAGCCCTGGGGGGTCTTGTCCCCTTCACTCGTGGAGTCCGGGAGGTTTCCTTGCGGCTCCTCCAGGACCACCTCTTCCTGCCCCGGGGCTTGTCGCGACGCCACTTCGGCGTCATCCGTGGTGCGGGGGGAGGCAGCGGGCGGAACGGAGTTCACGTCCGATGAGTCCAGGGAGCCGCCTGGCGATTCGTTGTAATCGGCCTGGGGCGGGCTGCATATTCACATTCGACATTAAGGAAAGCTGCGCAACAAAGGAACATCATGAGTTACTCTGATGTCCGAACTTACGATTTCGCCGGACGCTTGGCCCTGTTCGGCCACTCCTCTTCGCTCTCTTCGGCGTCATGGGAGTCGTCCGGCGGAGGGGTCTTCCTTTTCCTAGACCCCTCTGAAGGAAATATGCCCTATAGGCAATAATAAAGTTATTATTTATTTCCTTATTTCATGATAAATGTTTATTATTCATGCTAGAATTGTATCAACCAGAAACATGATACATGTGTGAATACATAGACAAACAGAGTGTCACTAGTATGCCTCTACTTGACTAGCTCGTTGATCAAAGATGGTTATGTTTCCTAGCCATAGACATGAGTTGTCATTTGATTAACGGGATCACATCATTAGGAGAATGATGTGATTGACATGACCCATTCCATTAGCTTAGCACCCGATCGTTTAGTATGTTGCTATTGCTTTCTTCATGACTTATACATGTTCCTATGACTATGAGATTATGCAACTCCCGTTTGCCGGAGGAACACTTTGTGTGCTACCAAACGTCACAACATAACTGGGTGATTATAAAGGAGCTCTACAGGTGTCTCCAAAGGTAGATGTTGGGTTGGCGTATTTCGAGATTAGGATTTGTCACTCCGATTGTCGGAGAGGTATCTCTGGGCCCTCTCGGTAATGCACATCACTTAAGCCTTGCAAGCATTGCAACTAATGAGTTAGTTGTGAGATGATGTATTACAGAACGAGTAAAGAGACTTGCCGGTAACGAGATTGAACTAGGTATTGGATATCGACGATCGAATCTCGGGCAAGTAACATACCGATGACAAAGGGAACAACGTATGTTGTTATGCGGTCTGACCGATAAAGATCTTCGTAGAATATGTAGGAGCCAATATGGGCATCCAGGTCCCGCTATTGGTTATTGACCGGAGACGTGTCTCGATCATGTCTACATTGTTCTCGAACCGTAGGGTCCGCACGCTTAAGGTTTCGATGACAGTTATATTATGAGTTTATGAGTTTTGATGTACCGAAGGAGTTCGGAGTCCCGGATGAGATCGGGGACATGACGAGGAGTCTCGAAAGGGTCGAGACGTAAAGATCGATATATTGGACGACTATATTCGGACATCGGAAAGGTTCTGAGTGGTTCGGGTATTTTCGGGAGTCCCGGGGGGTTAATGGGCCTCATGGGCCTAATGTGGAGAAGAGGAAGGGGCTGCCAGGGCAGGCCGCGCGCCCCCTCTCCCCCTAGTCCGAATTGGACAAGGAGGGAGGGGCGGCGCCCCCCCTTTCCTATTCTCCCTCCACCTCTCCTAGTTGGACAAGGAACGGGAGGGGAGTCCTACTCCCGGTAGGAGTAGGACTCCTCCTGCGCGCCACCATAGGGTCGGCCGCACCCCCCCCCCCTTGGATCCTTTATCTACGGGGGCAGGGGGGCACCCTAGGACACACAAGTTGATCTTCGTGATCGTTCCTTAGCCATGTGCGGTGCCCCCCTCCACCATATTCCACCTCGATCATATCGTTGTAGTGCTTAGGCGAAGCCCTGCGCCGGTAGAACATCATCATCGTCACCACGCCGTCGTGCTGACGGAACTCCCCCTGAAGCTTTGCTGGATCGGAGCTAGGGGTGCGTCATCGAGCTGAACGTGTGCCAAGAACTCGGAGGTGCCGGAGTAACGGTGCTTGGATCAGTCGGATCGGGAAGATGTACGACTACTTCCTCTACGTTGTGTCAGCGCTTCCGCTTCGGTCTACGAGGGTACGTAGACAACACTCTCCCCTCTTGTTGCTATGCATCACCATGATCTTGCGTGTGCGTAGGAAAATTTTGAAATTACTATGTTCCCCAACGGTGGTATCAGAGCCTAGGTTTTTATGGTTTAATGTTATATGCACGAGTAGAACACAAGTGAGTTGTGGACGATATAAGTCATACTGCCTACCAGCATGTCATACTTTGGTTCGGCGGTATTGTTGGATGAAGCGGCCCGGACCGACATTACGTGTACGCTTACGCGAGACTGGTTCTACCGACGTGCTTTGCACACATGTGGCTGGCGGGTGTCAGTTTCTCCAACTTTAGTTGAACCGAGTATGGCTACGCCCGGTCCTTGCGAAGGTTAAAACGGAGTCTATTTAACAAACTATCGTTGTGGTTTTGATGCATAGGTGAGATTGGTTCTTGCTTAAGCCCGTAGCAGCCACGTAAAACTTGCAACAAACAAAGTAGAGGACGTCTAACTTGTTTTTGCAGAGCATGTTGTGATGTGATATGGTCAAGACATGATGCTAAATTTTATTGTATGAGATGATCTTGTTTTGTAACCGAGTTATCGGCAACTGGCAGGAGCCATATGGTTGTCGCTTTATTGTATGCAATGCAATCGCCCTGTAATGCTTTACTTTATCACTAAGCGGTAGCGATAGTCGTAGTAGCATAAGATTGGCGAGACGACAACGATGCTACGATGGAGATCAAGGTGTCGCGCCGGTGACGATGGTGATCATGACGGTGCTTCAGAGATGGAGATCACAAGCACGAAGATGATGATGGCCATATCATATCACTTATATTGATTGCATGTGATGTTTATCTTTTTATGCATCTTATCTTGCTTTGATTGACGGTAGCATTATAAGATGATCTCTCACTAAATTATCAAGAAGTGTTCTCCCTGAGTATGCACCGTTGCCAAAGTTCGGCGTGCCCAGACACCACGTGATGATCGGGTGTGATAAGCTCTACGTCCATCTACAACGGGTGCAAGCCAGTTTTGCACACGCGGAATACTCGGGTTATACTTGACGAGCCTAGCATATGCAGATATGGCCTCGGAACACGGAGACCGAAAGGTTGAGCGTGAATCATATAGTAGATATGATCAACATAATGATGTTCACCATTGAAAACTAATCCATTTCACGTGATGATCGGTTATGGTTTAGTTGATTTGGATCACGTGATCACTTAGAAGATTAGAGGGATGTCTATCTAAGTGGGAGTTCTTAAGTAATATGATTAATTGAACTTTAATTTATCATGAACTTAGTCCTGGTAGTATTAGCATATCTATGTTGTAGATCAATAGCTCGCGTTGTTGCTTTCATATGTTTATTTTGATATGTTCCTAGAGAAAATTGTGTTGAAAGATGTTAGTAGCAATGATGCGGATTGGATCCGTGATATGAGGTTTATCCTCATTGCTGCACAGAAGAATTATGTCCTTGATGCACCGCTAGGTGACAGGCCTATTGCAGGAGCAGATGCAGACGTTATGAACGTTTGGCTAGCTCAATATGATGACTACTTGATAGTTTAGTGCACCATGCTTAACAGCTTAGAATCGGGACTTCAAAGACGTTTTGAACGTCATGGACCATATGAGATGTTCCAGGAGTTGAAGTTAATATTTCAAGCAAATACCCGAGTTGAGAGATATGAAGTCTCCAACAAGTTCTATAGCTAAAAGATGGAGGAGAATCGCTCAACTAGTGAGCATGTGCTCAGATTGTCTGGGTACTACAATCGCTTGAATCAAGTGGGAATTAATCTTCCAGATAAGATAGTGATTGACAGAATTCTCTAGTCACCATCACCAAGTTAGTAGAACTTCGTGATGAACTATAATATGCAAGGGATGACGAAAGTAATTCCCAAGCTCTTCGTGATGCTGAAATCAACGAAGGTTGAAATCAAGAAAACATCAAGTGTTGATGGTTGACAAGATCACTAGTTTCAAGAAAAGGGCAAAGGGAAGAAGAAGGGGAACTTCAAGAAAAACAGCAATCAAGTTGCTGCTTAAGTGAAGAAGCCCAAGTCTGGTCCTAAGCCTGAGACTAAGTGCTTCTACTGCAAAGGGACTGGCCACTGGAAGCGGAACTACCCCAAGTGATTGGCGGATAAGAAGGATGGCAAAGTAAACATAAGTATATTTGATATACATGTTATTGATGTGTACTTTACTAGTGTTTATAGCAACCCCTCAGTATTTGATGCTAGTTCAGTTGCTAAGATTAGTAACTCGAAACGGGAGTTGCAGAATAAACAGAAACTAGTTAAGGGTGAAGTGACGATGTGTGTTGGAAGTAGTTCCAAGATTGATATGATCATCATTGCACACTTCCCTATACTTTCGGGATTAGTGTTGAACCTAAATAAGTGTTATTTGGTGTTTGCGTTGAGCATAAATATGATTTGATCATGTTTATTGCAATACGGTTATTCATTTAAGTTAGAGAACAATTGTTGTTCTGTTTACATGAATAAAACCTTCTATGGTCATACACCCAACGAAAGTGGTTTGTTGGATCTCGATCGTAGTGATACACATATTCATAATATTGAAACCAAAAGGATGCAAAGTTAATAATGATAGTGCAACTTATCTATGGCACTGCCGTTTAGGTCATATTGGTGTAAAGCGCATGAAGAAACTCCATGCTGATGGAATTTTGGAATCACTTGATTATGAATCACTTGATGCTTGCGAACCATGCCTCATGGGCAAGATGACTAAAACTCCGTTCTCCAGAACAATGGAGCGAGCAACAGATTTGTTGGAAATCATACATACTGATGTATGTGGTCCGATGAATATTAAGGCTCGCGACAAGTATCATTATTTTCTGACCTTCACAGATGATTTGAGCAGATATGGGTATATCTACTTGATGAAACATAAGTCTGAAACATTTGAAAAGTTCAAAGAATTTCAGAGTGAAGTGGAGAATCATCGTAACAAGAAAATAAAAGTTTCTACGATATGATCGTGGAGGAGAATATTTGAGTTACGAGTTTGGTCTTCAATTAAAACAATGTGGAATAGTTTCACAAACTCATGCCACCTGGAACACCACAGCATAATGGTGTGTCCGAACGTCATAACCGTACTTTATTGGATATAGTACAATCTATGATGTTTCTTACCGATTTACCAATATCGTTTTGGGATCATGCATTAGAGACAGTTGCATTCACGTTTAAAAGGGCACCATCTAAGTCCGTTGAGACGACACAATCTGAACTGTGGTTTAGCAAGAAACCAAAGTTGTCGTTTCTTAAAGTTTGGGATTATGATGCTTATATGAAAAGGTTTCATCCTGATAAGCTCAAACCCAAATCGGAGAAATATGTCTTCATAGGATACCCAAAGGAGACTGTCGGGTACAGCTTCTATCACAGATCCGAAGGCAAGACATTCGTTGCTAAGAATGGATCCTTTCTAGAGAAGGAGTTTCTCTCGAAAGAAGTGAGTGGGAGGAAAGTATAACTTGATAAGGTAATTGTACCTTCTCCCTTATTGGAAAGTAATTCATCACAGAAATCTGTTCCTGTGACTACTACACCAATTAGTGAGGAAGATAATGATGATGATCATGTAACTTCGGATCAAGTTACTATCGAACCTCGTAGGTCAACCAGAATAAGATCCACACCAGAGTGGTACGGTAATCCTGTTCTGGAGGTTATGTTACTAGACCATGACGAACCTACGAACTATGAAGAAGCAATGGTGAGCCCAGATTTCGCGAAATGGTTTGAGGCCATGAAATCTGAGATGGGATCCATGTATGAGAACAAAGTGTGGACTTTGGTTGACTTGCCCGATGACCGGCGAGCCATAGAAAATAAATGGATCTTCAAGAGGAAGACGGACGTTGATAGTAGTGTTACTATCTACAAAGCTAGAATTGTCGCAAAAGGTTTCGACAAGTTCAAGGTGTTGACTACGATGAGAGTTTCTCACTCGTATCTATGCTTAAGTCTGTCCGAATCATGTTAGCAATTGCCGCAATTTTATGAAATCTGGCAAATGGATAAACAAAACTGCATTCCTTAATGGATTTATTAAAGAAGAGTTGTATATGATGCAACTAGAAGGTTTTGTCAATCCTAAAGGTGCTAACAAAATATGCAAGCTCCAGCGATCCATCTATGGACTGGTGCAAGCATCTCGGAGTTGGAATATACGCTTTGATAAGTTGATCAAAGCATATAGTTTTATACAGACTTGCGGTGAAGCCTGTATTTACAAGAAAGTGAGTGGGAGCACTACAACATTTCTGATAAGTATATGTAAATTGTTGATCGGAAATAATGTAGAATTATTCTGCAAAGCATAAAGGAGTATTTGAAAGGAGTTTTTCGAAGAAGGACCTCGGCGAAGCTGCTTACATATTGAGCATCAAGATCTATAGAGATAGATCAAAAACGCTTGATAAGTTTTTTCAATAAGTACATACCTTGACAAGATTTTGAAGTAGTTCAAAATGGAATAGTCAAAGAAAAAGTTCTTGTCTGTGTTACAAAGGTGTGAAATTGAGTAAGACTCAAAGCCCGACCACGGCAGATGATAGAAAGAGAATGAAAGTCATTCCCTATGCCTCAGTCATAGATTCTATAAAATATGCCATGCTATGTACCAGATATATTGTATACCCTACACTGTGATAAGCGAGGGAGTACAATAGTGATCTAGGAAGTAGATCGCTGGACATCGGTCAAAATTATCCTTAGTGAAATAAGGATATGTTTCTCGATTATGGACGTGAAAAAAAAGGTTCGTTGTAAAAGGTTACGTCGATGCAAGTTTTGACACTAATCTAGATGACTCTAAGTCTCAATCTAGATACATATTGAAAGTGGGAGCAATTAGCTAAAGTAGCTCCGTGCAGAGCATTGTAGACATAGAAATTTGCAAAATACATACGGATCTGAATGTGGCAGACCCGTTGACTAAGATTCTCTCACAAGCAAAACATGATCACACCTTAGTACTCTTTGGGTGTTAATCACATAGCGATGTGAACCAGATTATTGACTCTAGTAAACCCTTTGGGTGTTGGTCACATGATGATGTGAACTATGGGTATTAATCACATGGTGATATGAACTATTGCTGTTAAATCACATGCTGATGTGAACTAGATTATTGACTCTAGTGCAAGTGGGAGACTGAAGGAAATATGACCTAGAGGCAATAATAAAGTTATTATTTATTTCCTTATTTCATGATAAATGTTTATTATTCATGCTAGAATTGTATCAACCAGAAACATGATACATGTGTGAATACATAGACAAACAGAGTGTCACTAGTATGCCTCTACTTGACTAGCTCGTTGATCAAAGATGGTTATGTTTCCTAGCCATAGACATGAGTTGTCATTTGATTAACGGGGTCACATAATTAGGAGAATGATGTGATTGACATGACCCATTCCATTAGCTTAGCACCCGATCGTTTAGTATGTTGCTACTGCTTTCTTCATGACTTATACATGTTCCTATGACTATGAGATTATGCAACTCCCGTTTGCCGGAGGAACACTTTGTGTGCTACCAAACGTCACAACGTAACTGGGTGATTATAAAGGAGCTCTACAGGTGTCTCCAAAGGTAGATGTTGGGTTGGCGTATTTCGAGATTAGGATTTGTCACTCCGATTGTCGGAGAGGTATCTCTGGGCCCTCTCGGTAATGCACATCACTTAAGCCTTGCAAGCATTGCAACTAATGAGTTAGTTGCGAGATGATGTATTACGGAACGAGTAAAGAGACTTGCCGGTAACAAGATTGAACTAGGTATTGGATACCGACGATCGAATCTCGGGCAAGTAACATACCGATGACAAAGGGAACAACGTATGTTGTTATGCGGTCTGACCGATAAAGATCTTCGTAGAATATGTAGGAGCCAATATGGGCATCCAGGTCCCGCTATTGGTTATTGACCGGAGACATGTCTCGGTCATGTCTACATTGTTCTCGAACCGTAGGGTCCGCACGCTTAAGGTTTCGATGACAGTTATATTATGAGTTTATGAGTTTTGATGTACCGAAGGAGTTCGGAGTCCCGGATGAGATCGGGGACATGAAGAGGAGTCTCGAAAGGGTCGAGACGTAAAGATCGATATATTGGACGACTATATTCGGACATCGGAAAGGTTCTGAGTGGTTCGGGTATTTTCGGGAGTCCCGGGGGGTTAATGGGCCTCATGGGCCTAATGTGGAGAAGAGGAAGGGGCTGCCAGGGCAGGCCGCGCGCCCCCTCTCCCCCTAGTCCGAATTGGACAAGGAGGGAGGGGCGGCGCCCCCCCTTTCCTATTCTCCCTCCACCTCTCCTAGTTGGACAAGGAACGGGAGGGGAGTCCTACTCCCGGTAGGAGTAGGACTCCTCCTGCGCGCCACCATAGGGCCGGCCGCACCCCCCCCCCTTGGATCCTTTATATACGGGGGCAGGGGGCACCCTAGGACACACAAGTTGATCTTCGTGATCGTTCCTTAGCCGTGTGCGGTGCCCCCCTCCACCATATTCCACCTCGATCATATCGTTGCAGTGCTTAGGCGAAGCCCTGCGCCAGTAGAACATCATCATCGTCACCACGCCATCGTGCTGACGGAACTCCCCCCGAAGCTTTGCTGGATCGGAGCTAGGGGTGCGTCATCGAGCTGAACGTGTGCCAAGAACTCGGAGGTGCCGGAGTAACAGTGCTTGGATCGGTCGGATCGGGAAGACGTACGACTACTTCCTCTACGTTGCGTCAACGCTTCCGCTTCGGTCTACGAGGGTACGTAGACAACACTCTCCCCTCTCGTTGCTATGCATCACCATGATCTTGCGTGTGCGTAGGAAAATTTTGAAATTACTACGTTCCCCAACACCCTCGGCCTCCCCTGATGGGGCAGCCTTCTTCTTCTCTTCTCCCTCCGCTGGGGGGGAGAGCTTTCTTCTTCCTCCTCCTCGTTTTCACGAGAGGAGGGCGTCTCGGACTCGTCAGATGACGAGTCCGACACCACCAAGTTACGGGCACTCTTTCGAGTCCCGGTGGTCTTCTTCTTCTTGACCTTCCTCTCCGGCACCACATAAGGTGCCGGAGTCAGTGGCTTCACTAGAAGAGCTGGGGCTGGATCTTCGGGCAGGGGAGCCGGACAGTTAATTGGTCCGGATATCGCCTGCCAAGCCTGTCAAAGGTAAGGGAGCTTAGATCCCGCATAGAGTTAATCTATGAAAAAGAGCTTAAAAATCCTGTCAAAGGCATAGATAGCTTACCTCGCTAGCGTGACGCTGCGTGCTGTATCCGCGGTCCTCAGAAGCGGATGCGGGGGCCTCGGCGCCTTTGATTAGCACCTTCCAGACGTCTTCATACGACGTGTCGAAGAGCCTGTTGAGGGTTCGGTGCTGCGCCGGGTCGAACTCCCACAAATCGAAATCCCGTTGTTGGCACGGGAGGATCAGACAAACGAGCATGACCTGGACTATATTGACAAGCCGGATTGGCTTGTTTATCAGGGACTGGGTGCTTGTCTTCAGTCCGGTCACCTCTTCCTCGTTGCCCCACGACAGACCCGTCTCTTTCCAGGACATGAGCCGCGTGGGGGGTCCGGATCTGAACTCGGGGGCCGCGACCCATTCCGGATCGCGTGGCTCGGTGATGTAAAACCACCCGGCTTGCCACCCCTTTAGGGTCTCCACAAAGGAGCCCTCGAACCAGAGGACGTTGGCTATCTTGCCAGCCATAGCACCTCCGCACTCCGCTTGGCTGCCGCGCACCACCTTGGACTTGACGTTGAAGGTCTTGAGCCAAAGGCCGAAATGGGGGCGGATGCGGAGGAAGGCCTCACACACGACGATAAACGCCGAGATGTTGAGGATGAAGTTCGGGGCCAGATCATGGAAATCTAGGCCGTAGTAGAACATGAGTCCCCGGACGAATGGGTGAAGTGGAAAACCCAGTCTGCGGAGGAAGTGGGGAAGGAAAACTACCCTCTCATGGGGCCTTGGGGTGGGGAGAAGCTGCCCCTTCTCGGGAAGCCGGTGCGGGATGTCCTTGGACAGGTATCCGGCCTTCCTTAGCTTTTTTACTTGAACCTCCGTGACGGAGGAGACCATCCACTTGCCTCCCGCTCCGGACATTGCTGGAGAAGGTTGAGGTGGGAAGAGCGGGTTTGGGCGCTGGAGCTTGAGTGCGCGAGAGATGGATTGGCAAAGGAGGAAGAAGGCGTAGGTAAAAAAGGTGGATCCTTATCCCCTTATATGGGCCGATGCGGTTATGCATCCCCACCTACCTAATAAAACTCGCTTGCCTCCCAAGCGCTGTGGTAAATGGCGTGGTTGGGTTACCCACGTCCGTATTGATGAGAATCACATAAAAGGGGCACACAATCTCTGCTTTGACAAGACGTGCCAAGGAAACCGCCTCGCTAAACATGCTGAGGTGGAAAAGTGAAAACAATTTGTATAAAGAGCTTGGTCGTGGTGTGATGACGCACTGCGGAATACGTCAGCAGATTTGATTTGTGTTAATATTATTCTCTCTATGGCAATATGTGGGAACTTATTTTGCAGAGCCGGACACTATTTTTGGTGTTTACAATCTTCTATGAAGGACTTGGAGGAGGAACCCGCCTTGCAATGCCGAAGACAATCAGCGCGCCGGACTCGTCGTCATTGAAGCCTGGTTCAGGGGCTACTGAGGGAGTCCTGGATTAGGGAGTGTTCGGGTAGCTGGGCTATACCTTCGCCGGACTCCTGGACTATGAAGATACAAGATTGAAGACTTCGTCCCGTGTCCGGATGGGACTTTCCTTGGCGTGGAAGGCAAGCTAGGCGATGCGGATACTCAAGATCTCCTACCATTGTAACCAACTCTGTGTAACCATAACCCTATCCGGTGTCTATATAAACCGGAGGGTTGTAGTCCGTAGGACAGAACCATCATCATACACAACCATACCATAGGCTAGCTTCTAGGGTTTAGCCTCCTTGATCTCGTGGTAGATCTACTCTTGTACTACCCATATCATCAATATTAATCAAGCAGGAGTAGGGTATTACCTCCATCGAGAGGGCTCGAACCTGGGTAAAAACATCGTGTCCCTTGTCTCCTGTTACCATCCGGCCTTGACGCACAGTTCGGGACCCCCTACCCGAGATCCGCCGGTTTTGACACCGACAGGACTAATAAACCCGAACGGAGGTAGTAACAATTTAATATGACAACCAAAACTTGTTTTGTCATCCTATCTACAACCTCTACATGATTTCACCTTACCGCCGAAATACCTACCTCAACCTCCATCACAATTAAAAATAGTATCTTTTTGTCTCCTCCTTTTCACAAACTTAACTAGGTATACCTCTGCCCACCTACAAGTTGCCCTCCTCCGCCTTTGAACCCATCATTGACAAGTGTCTTTTGTTTCCTTGATGGGATATCCTTCTTCCAAAGGTGGAAGGCTAACCCTCCTAACCTCCGCCATAGAGTCGCTTGCCATTTACTACATGTTCGTTTTTCGCCTGCCCAAAAAGTTATCAAAGAGCTTGATGCTTTGAGGCGGACCTTCTTCTGGGTTGAGGATCAATCTTATAGGGGTGTCTAGTTTTTAATTGCATGAAAATGTTTGCAAACCAAATGAATATGGTGGTTTAGGTATAAAAAATATTCACATCCAAAACATCTACTCTTTGACACCCCTTGGGTTGGGACTCGTTGGTTTTATGAAGTTTGCCATGAAAATGCTCCTACCCATTGACACCCCTTGGGTTTCTTGACCCCACCCCCTAAACAACGCCACCAGACAACCCAAATTCCTTCCTACGAAACATAAAAAAACCAACAAGTCCCACAACTAAGACAACCTATCCTCAGTATCTGATGCATCCATTGCTATCGAGAAGCAAACACATTAGAGAATGCTCCAGCTAGCTATTCTTATACCAATAGATCTTCTGATTTTTGGGAGAGCTTGATTCCCGACTTTATTTCTCAATTATTTGTAAACGACATGTCAATTATCTGAGAATAATATCTTATTCCTGTAAAAAAGAAGACAACCTATCCTCACACTCCATTGAACCTAACATAGTAGTCTCCTCTACGTTGGAAGACGGTGTAATTTCTAACATATGTAATCGCCTATCCCATGTTGTGTGTTTGGAGTTGCAGTGCAATGTGTCTTTGTTCCTGGGTTCTTGATTCAGTGGGGTCATGATGATCTCCTTAATCAAGGCGTAAGATCGCCACCAAGCACGCCTGCATGTTGTTGATGTGCAAGGACTACAAGGACCATTAGCACGCCTACATGTTATTGATGTGCAAGGACTACAAGGACCATCGTGTTGATAATATTCAGGACTTCAAAGCTCCCAATAAAGTCGGTCTTCCCCGGCTTCTGTTCCACAACCGGGATATCATAGACGACGATCACGAAACCAATATCATTGATGACATTACGGTGTCATCGGTTAAGGAAACCAAATCTTGGCAGATGTACCTTGTGCCAGCGTGCCTATGCAGTCATTCCTCAAAAAACAAAGTGCACAAATCGCAACAACACACATGGGTCCAAGTTAAACACTTAATTTCGGTATATGTTCACACAAACCTCTTGCATATACTGTCTTCACAGTTTTAGTTTGTATGGCACCACACGTTCAGAGGTCTCAAAAGGTTTTTAGAAAGGTTGGCATGAAGCGCAACACCCCTATATTACAACACTGCTCATTAAAATTACAGTGTAAACATGGACACAACGAGACTTCAGCATCAGTGCCTAAAGTACAGTAGCCGTCGGGAACCGGAATACGGAGTAGATATGACCGCCGGAGTTCCTGAATATACTCACCAAATAAAAATACCTACACTGTCACGCCGATATGTTATGTGAGCAGCATGAGCTTGCTGAAACCCCAGGCCGCATGCAAGGTATTAGTCTGCGCCAGAGAGAGGCTGATCAATCAGTTTGCAGCCACAACATCCGCCGCCGCGCTGGAGCCGAGGAGCTGGCGGAGCTTGGGCTCGCTGTGCTCCATGTGGTTTTTTACACCTGACTTGCTTGTGTCGTCGATCATCGACAAGAAATTCTCCACGACACGAGGAGAGGAGGAGGGTGCAGCAACTGCTGATTTGTCCAGAGGCATTTCTGCGCTGGTCGGTGCTGCGGTGCCCTTAAGTTTCACCTGAGATACGATGTGTTCTTCCGTTAGAGAAAGGCAGATTCAAACACCGGACAGAACAAACTATGGAACATGGTAAAGATAGACCAGTTATCACTGAAAAAAAAAGTTCCATACCACTAGAGCGGAATTCTCTATTCTGAGCTTCTCGGAGCTTTTCGTTAGCTTGCCGATTTCAGATTTTAGAGACGTGTTCTCAGCTGTAAGCGATTCTACTTGTGTAGCCAACTCCTCTGTCTCAGCCTACACCAAGAGGACACAAATATCAATTGGCATACTGCATCCCAGTATAACTGTACTAAGATGCAAAGAATAGTTTGTAAATGGTATATGGGAGAAAATTCAATTCGGCTTCATGTCCATGTTTCCAGATACTGCTTTCCCTTTTCGAGGATTGGATATTGCTACATTGCAACACATTTATCAAAGAGTACATACAAGAGAGCCTATAAGTTAATAGGAAAACGAGGCCAACACAATATACCTGCTTTCTCAGCCTCGACCGTCTAGCAGATTCCCTATTTGATTGCTTTCTCTTTTCACGCTTCACTTCCCTCTCATCCTGGCATGGAGAAATTCCAAAAAAAAAAGTCAATCCCTCAAACAGAAATGGTCTAGCACATACTGTTGGCGGTAACAATAATAACCTAACAAAAAACGCTAGGAATTGGGTTGTTGGGTGAAAAAACCAGTCATAATCCAGATTTTCTATCGGATCTAAACAAACAATAGATGGAATGTACCTTAGATGATAATTCAGTTGATATTCCGGTATGAATTGGACCCATAACACCTGGCAATGGAGACACTGGTGTGCCTATTGCCCTCGAATTAGCAACATTGGTAACACTGGGTTTAATGACTGGAGCTGGAAAGCATTGATTTGACAAAATTGCGCCATTTCGAATTATAGGACTAGAAGCTACAACATCTTTATTCCTTGCTGCCGCGGTTGCTTCTGCGTCTGGAAAAAGGTTTAAGGTATTAGCCACTTTCTTGCCAACAGTGAAACTTAGGATAGGACTTGATTACAGCTATTAAGCGACTCAAAGAAGCAAGTGTATCTATTTTCCAAGCAAAGGAAAAAAGATGCAAGTTTGCCTACCAAAAAAAAGCATAAGAGAAGTGTTACAGTGCAAGATGGCTAATGCAGCAGAATGACTAATCAAAGTAGGTACTAATACTAGAACCTCTGAAAATTAAACAAGTCGTTAGAAAAGTGAAATACCAAATCCACCATCCAAGCTCCGTTTCCTAGGAGTCCCGCTCACCTGAACATGTAAAGTTTTAGCCTAAATCAGTATTGTCCAGACACTAAACATAATACATGTACAACAACGCATCCAAATTGGTACCTTCAGATCATTAACATCACTGGAGCCTTCTCCACTATAATCCCCGCTGAATTGACCATCAGAAGAGCATAGCGTCAGTTTACCAAAAGAGAACGGGAATACTTGATTCCAGAAACAGAAGAAAAGCATGTAAATACCTGGATGATGTTTTTTTACTGTTACCACTGCCGGTAGATACTGCAGACCCATCAATTTCCTTAAGTTTCTTATTGGAACTTTTATCCTTACTGTTTGCAGATTTGGCTGGCTCCACGCTCAATGGACTTGCCATCTTGAAAGCATCAAGACAAAAATCAGATGAACAGAAATAATCCAAACTAGAAACTTAGAGGTTGTGTTCAAGGAATATATCAACATAATAGGTTCAGAACTTCAGATGCTGGAAGTAAAATATAACTATGGAAATGAGTATGGTCAAAGGGCACGATAGATCATTATAAATGAGTATGAATCTGATATTGCATAAAAGTTATAGAATACAGATTCACACTATGGATCTTTTCTTCTGATAAGCAAGCTACACCACATATATCTTTCCTAACAACGATATTCTATGCAGCCGGTGGTGAATTACAGCACACCAAAAGGAACATAATAGTATCTGAGTAACATCAAAATGACCCATTTAACATTTGATTGTCCGAAATTGCAGTGTAGCAACATCTTTCCTAACGCAGATCTTCTATGTTAGGTTGTTCCAAAATTGCAGTGTGCTGGAACATATTTTAATTGAGGCTCATAGTCAACATAATGGAACTCTACTATCCTTGTGTCCTTCAAACCACAATACTACTACTCCAGATGGTGATGACAACATATATTTTGTCTTCTTTTTCACGAAAAGTGCATAAATGTCTGAAGCTTCAAACATTGAGTTTTATTTAAGCAAAGTGCAAAGAAGCACAGGGCAATCTGATGTTTACCATGGGCACAAGCGGGTGCGGGTAAGCTCCACCATGTGGGTACATTGCATATGGCGTTCCAAAAGGGGGTGGCATCATATGCTGCAGACATGAAGAGAAGGAACTTGGATTCAATACAGTGCATGAAGAAACACCACTGTACAGAGAGATAAAAAACAAATACCTGAGGACCCCAAATATACGGTGGAGGTGGATGACCCGCAGCTATGGCTGGGGCAAAATATGCCGGTGGCATGACACCAGAACCGTAGTATGCCTGTAAAGGTTTGATGTTACTGCTTAAATTACTGTGTCATACAGTCTTTGGGAAGTGGCGACAGTAAGAGAACGGGAAAACACTCAACCTGCATGGCCGACCAATCAGGATATGGACTGGGAGCTGGTTGATCCTGCAAATGATGGTGACCCATCAGCCATTTGTCACATGAAATTTCCCAAGGACCCCCCCCCCCCCCCTCTTTTTTTGAGGTGAGTTGTATTGGCAGACCAACGAGGCAACAACACTGCATATTAATTTTGAAGGCCACCAGTAATACCAGTGATGTTCTTTGCTGCATTTACGGAATTTTTAAAATTGTATACATTTGTGTTGGCAATGAATTTCTTATAATAAATCATACAACTAATTTCCAGAAAGATCATGCCATAGAAGGTCAGGCGATTTCTCAGTAGTCAGCAAGTTGTATTAAATCAGAGTTTCCTGTCTTTGAAGGCAATATCTCAGTAGTCAGCGGGTACTTGTAATTGTAAATCAGCGATTCTTACCTTAGGAGGTGAACCAGATTTTCCAGTCTTCTGGGCAGCCACAGCTTCATCATGCGCCATGAGTTCACTGAACACCTGCCTCTGCCATGTAGAAATAAAGACTGTATCAACATACCATATACTAATTCACCGAACCAAAAGTACAGGTGAAGTAAGCTTTCAGATGTGCTAGTTTTCAATGGGTCCGGGCGTAGCAGAACCAACCAACCAGACTGTTTCTTCCCGAAAAGAAAATAGACTGTTCATGTGACTTAATCTCATATATGATGTACAATCTTCCGTATGGTGGAATACGTTTCACACAGAGGTAGAGGCTGACCCTGAATACAGACACCGTGGCGTTCCAGAATTTTGATGCTGGAATATATTCACACCAAAGTGCAAACCATCACCGGAAGAAAGAGGAGTTTCCTCTGTCATCAAAGTGCAGACTATCATTAGAAGAAAGAGTTTCCTGTGTCTGGAAGTCAGAGGTGCCGGGTGAAACAGCACCCCAAGCACAGCAGGTTCCAAAGCCCAGACACAAATGCATCAAGCATGCTTCAGGTCCCCAGTTTCAAGCGCGCACGCAACAACCCAGAGAAGCAGCGACATCACTGTCGGTCTGCAGCGTAGACTAACAACAGCACACAGCAGGTTGATTCCCCAACCAATCTCGAACGGCCGGCCCCTGCCTGTACATACTTCTACTACTAAATTAAAATGCTAATAATAACTAGTACTGCTAGTAGTATTAGTATCGTTACCAATTCCGGCGCCGGCCTCGAACACCGGAAGGGAATTCGACTACTACTCCCACGGACGCACGGGACTCTCTCCTTCCAAAATCGGCGGGGATTCACCACGGCGGCGCCGGGAGGGGAGCCCGGACCACACCAATTCCCGGCGAGGCCCGCCCGGACGCGCGCGAGCTCGCCCGTCGAGCACGGGCGGGCGGACGGACGCTCGGGGAATTCCCGTCCCGCCGCAGGGCGCATTCGTAACGGCGAAGACGAGGGCGAGCGGGGCGGAATTGGGCGAGCATTGCGCGCGGATTTGGACTGGACGGGCGCGGGGCGGGGGCGGGGGCAGGGGAGAGTCGATCTCTCACCTGGAAGGATGGTCTCCGGGCGGCGGGGCTGGCTGTCGCGGATCGGGCGGCGGCGCGGCGCGGTGGTTCCGGGGAGGAGGTGCGCGGTGGGAGGGAGATGGTGATGGTGGTGCTGGTGGGGCGGGCGGAGAGGAGAGGCGAGGGAGGGGAAGGA
The DNA here is from genome assembly GCA_032464435.1 of Aegilops umbellulata. Lineage (NCBI taxonomy): Eukaryota > Viridiplantae > Streptophyta > Magnoliopsida > Poales > Poaceae > Aegilops > Aegilops umbellulata. Next base: position 522,116,591 of record CP136059.1, on the reverse strand, counting down.
GAGTTGGAGGGGGGCGCGAAAGGCTGGAGCCACGTCACGGGACACGTGTATGTGATAAGGACTGGGCCACTGGGGCGCGCCATGGGTCAGCGGCTGTCTACGGGCACCCCCCTTCGCGTCCCACGGGTTTGGGTGCAAACATTTTTCTTTTTTTAGGGTTAACATTCTCTCCTAGGGATACTTTGTAGGTGATCCTGAAAAAAAAAGATATTTTGTAGATGTAAAGAAAATTACTAGCTCTACATAATAAAACCGCGATGCAAGTCCCCGCTAGAGAACATCTATACTAAGCACTCCCTCCGTTCCATATTAAATGTCGCCGATTCAATGAACGAAGGGAGTGGATTAGAGAAAAGACCTTTGATTCGTATGTTCAAATAAGATAGTTAAGGGGGAGCATGAATAATCAGTACCTAATTTGTCTCATAGCGTGTGAGATGAAAAGTAATGCTTTACTTTTATGGCTGAGTGATGGAGGAAACATATGTATGATTGAGCAGCATCCTCAATCAAGAAGGGGGGGGGGGGCAACGAAGTGCTCTGTGTGCTTTCTCTCAGTTAGTTTCAAAATGAGGTTCGAGACATTCTTGTCAATTTTGCCGACGTCGACTAACCGATATCAGGCGGTCCCTTGCTTTTTGTAGTTGAATGCAATTTAGTGAACAAAACCTTGATAAAAGATGGTGTGGGACCAGCTCTGATGTACAAAATCGCAACTTAAATCATCGGCATAGAACATCTAGATTGAAGTAGATTAAAGTGGATAGCCTAGATCGTGTTTTCCAGACAGTGGAGGAGCCTGTAGTTTCCTCTTTGTATTCATTGGTATTGATCTGTGCAATGCAATAGCAATATGACATTAAATATACAACAAGCTAGCAATAGTATACCCACGGATCATCAAAACTTTGGTATTCATCTGAATACCTAAGAATACCCCTAGCGCCGCCCTGCTTACAGGGTGCAAGATGAGAGAAAATGTCTTATTTTTTTATGTGTAAGTGATAGAGAAAACATATAATGATCGAGCAGTGTCCTCTGTCAAGAAGCCGAGCGATGATATGCTCTTAACACTTTCCCTTTGCTTATTTTCTAAGCTAGATGCAAGATGTGTGTATTCGTGTCAAACTGCCGACATGGACTGTCATTTCGGACATTGGGTCTTGCTATTTGTACACATAGCAAAAGGCTCATGCGTTGCACGGAACTGCATTTATACAAGCTGTCCATCTTGTGGGAGACAAAGATGAACGAGGGAATACCTTATTTGCAAATGTGAAGAGGGGTGTGGGTATGTTTTTGCAAAATTGCCATAATTTGATTTCTATTTGTTAAATATAGATCGGACGGTCTATATTGCAGGATGACAGACACACCATCATCACCAACTCGTTTTTTTATAATTTATACATAAATGAGATTCTGCGGACAAAAGCTCAATAAAAGACGGTACGACCATTAATTTTACATATGCATGCACATAGCAAGTCGCGTCGAGGTATTCCTTTAGACCCACTTAACTAAAATAACTAGCTCCACATAGACACGAGTTACAAAATTAGGTCGTGTTCTTGCCAATTTACCAGCATGGGCCATCGATATCAGTCACTGGGCCTTTTTTTTTTTTGCGGATATATGAGATTTAGCTAAGAAACCTCAGTAAAAAGTGGTGCGACAATCCTACATAAAAAATTGCACACGTATGGATCACATCGAGCTATTTGTTCATACGCATTTAACTAAAAGTTGATATCTCACACATAGGCAGAAGCTCAAAATAAGTATTTGCTCAATCTTATTTTTAAAGTAATGTGGATTTCCCATTAAAATGATCTGTGATTCAAAACTTGAACGTGCACTTGAATTAACAAAATATTTTTTTCTCAAGATAAAGCAATATTTTTTTGATATAACACAAACATAAACGTGGTAGATATAAAAGGCACCATGTGCCAAAATCATTTGGCTTACGTACTGAGCTGAAATGATCAAGCAAATGTATATTTTGCAAGCTTCCTATACTAACCAAGCTATTTCTTTGCTAATTTTCTGGTCGGCGGACGAAGACTTTGGTGACAAATAAACCAAGCTAACCTAGGGAAAGTGCGAGCAAAGTGCTGTTGGCATTTTTGTTGACAAATAAACCAAGCTAACCAAAGACGTGTGTTCTTGTTAATTTATCGGCATAGACTATCATTACGAAGGTTTGAAATATCGTATATTAGGTTTGTATCGATTTGACTTAAACATATGGGATGTCGGATATGGGGTGATATATCAAACATTATGTAGTCATATCTGAGAAAACATATGTAGATATATCAGACAAATCCTAAGTAAAAGGTGGTGCGACTATTAATTTTACGTATTTCACATGCACATCGAGTCACATCAGTTTATTCCTTCAGACTCACTTAACTAAAAATTGGTAGCTCACATATATGTTTCACAACTAGCGCCGTGTTCTTGCCTATTTCCCGACATGGACTATCGACATCAGGTATTGACCGTTGCTTTTAGTAGATAGATGAGATTTTGATAATAATACATAATTTACGCACATATTGAGCCACATCGAGCTATCCGCTCGAACTCCTTTAAACTAAAACTCGCTAGCTCACGCATAGGCATAGACTCAAAATAAATATTTCCGCATTATGCTATGTAAGGAGTACAATGGAGTCACCATTAGAATGATCTGTTAATCAAATCGTGAACACACATTTGAGTTGACAAATTTCTTTTCTCAAAAGAAAGCGAATTTTCTTTTTGAGACAGCATGAACGTAAAACGCGGTAGATGAGAAAAAGGCATCGTGTGCCAATAAACATTTGGCGTGACGAGCTGGAATGGTCAAGCAAAGGCCAAAGGTATAGTATTTTGCAAGCTAACCAAGCTTTCTTTTCTAAATTTTGAGGCCGTGAACGAAGATTTTGGTGAGGAACAATCAAACGAGCGCGAGGCCGTGTAGGTTCTTGGGGTGCAGCTAAGCCTGGGACCGCGGGATGGGCGACGGTGCAAGTGGATCGGTGAGCTGGGCCAACGGCGGGTGGGGGCGGGGCCCGCCCGTCCGATCCCGCGTCACCCCGCACCACCCATCCCCCACGTGTCGACCGCGCCGCCGGGCTACGCGTCGCCGCGCGCGCGCCCCGAGGGCCAGCGCGGCGTCCCGGTCATGCAGGTGACGTGGTGGCCGCTTCCTCCGGGGCGGGCCCCGCCGGAACGGGCTCTCGCACCACGTGTGCGCCCCGCCCATGTGCGCCGGCCGGCCCCTCGCGTAGCGGCCGGGCCACGGCTGATTGGTGGGCCACGTGGCCCGCGTCGTGTGGAGGGGGTGGGTGGGAGGCGCCCGTGACTAGGTGCCAGCTCAGGCGGGGCTAGAAGGATAGCCCGCTTATCCTCTGACACGACCGACCGACCTGACGGACGGGCTCGGGCCGCGGGGCGCGCGTGGTGGCCTGATGCGACTGGACCAGCTCAGCCACTACTATTCCTCATCATAAAAAAAAAACTCTAAAAAAAATCAAATAAAAAAAGAAGAAACCCTAAAAAAAAAAGAAGCTTATCTCGTAAAGAAAAGAAAAAGAAGCTGAGCTGAGCCACCTGCTGCTACCCAATCGGGGACGCAGCTCCCACACACTGACGTGTGGGGCCGGACCCATCCGTCAGCAGCCCAACGGCAGGGGCCGTACGTGGGCGGTTCAGACTCAAAGTAGACTGAGACTCGCTTCTACTACTTCTACAGTAGAAAGCTACACCCATTTTTGCAGGTCAATTTTGCAGAGCCATGTCATCTTGGATGCAGAAACAAACTGACATCAAACATCTGATCATCGTGTCATCAACAGAGATCCAGAGAAAATGTGTTTTCAGAAGATCAATCCAGAGAAAATGTCTGTACAAGTCTGCTTGAAAACAGAGGCGACACTGGCACTGAATCCTATCTCGCTTGTGCTGACTAACCACGTTGAAATTAGTACACAGAGCTGAATTCTGACATTACATCACACTTGAACAATGGATCTTGCATGGGGTGGTCGTGCTTGGACGGAGGGTCCTGGTTTCGATCGAGCTGGGTGGTGGATGGATGGGGATTGATTGTCAAGGTCCGCCGAGGATGGCGTTCTCGATGTCTTGTCTGCTCAGGGCGTAGCTGAACCTCCTCTCCATGTCCTTCTCCAGGTTCCCCGGGCCGCTCTTCAGGTATCTGATTACGTCGATTAAACATAACAGGGTTCAGTGATAATAATCAGTGCCTTGGCAAATAATCATTCAGGCAATCAGCAAAGAATTCCGTGCTTCGTAGTGTTATGATGATGTAGTTTCGATGTTAGAGTTTAGGTAGTCAGGTGCTAAATTCAGTATGTCCAGAAAAGGGCAGAATAGCATGACATCTCTATCTGAAAGAACAGTAGTATTTGCATTACGCAGCTTGGTTAGCAGTGGAGGACTTGCAGAGCCACAAACAATCCCTGGGAAAATCAAAACAACCAACTGTTGAGGAAATCCGACATGTCAATTACTAGTTGCTACACTGGCTAACTAAGCCGCAAGAACACATTGGAAGCATTGCATTTGGCGTTATGAGGATGCGGTTTGGTATTGGATTTCAGGTTGTCAGGGGGTGCTAAATTATGAAGTCAGTAGTATGATCTGAAAAGGGCAGGGCATTTCTTTTCTGACTAAAAGAGCAGTAATCGCACTGTCAGCTTGGGTTTCGGTAGAGGATTTGCAGAACATTAGCTCAACCATAATCCTTGCGAGAGTAAAAATGATGAACTGCACTATCGAGCAATCTGACAAGTCGATTGCTTGCTATATCGGGCTAACTAAGCTGCAAGAACACACTGGCATCATCGCATTATTCAGCCCAAGCAGGAGCAAGAACTGTCTGAAGCAGAATCGCTCGCCGTACAGCGCTCTCTAATGCCTCTTCAGTCAGAGAGATTTATTTTTTCTACAGAAGAGCGGCGTGGACGGGTGGGCGGGCGGGCTACCTGATGTGGAGGTCGGTGACGTCGAGGCTGAGGCGGGCGTGCCAGAGCGGCGTCTCGGCGACCCACACGGCGCGGTCCTCGCGGGACTGCGCGAACCCGACGCTGCGCAGCCACGCCTCGATGCACGGCAGGCTGTGCGCGTACATCGGCTTCTCCTTCTCCGGCAGCCGCTCCAGCCACCCCGCGTCCGCCGCCACCGCCGCCGCCGCAACCCCCACGCCCCTCCGCCGGGCCACCATCATCCCCCGCGCAGCCCGGTGCGCCGGCGATGGGCGCGCGGCCCCGCTCGTCCCCATAGGGAACGGGAGCAGAGCCGGAGGGGCCAGGGCGCGGAGGAGTGAGCTCGGCACGGCCATGGACATCGTCGCTTGCCTCCTTCTCTTCGGGCTTCGCTCCGGTCTGATCCTTACCTTTTTTTTTTCTCCTCCTCCTTTTTTTCTCTCCACAGTCGGGCCGTAAGTTGCTGGCGGTCCACGTAGTTGGGCCGAATGGGTAGGAGCCCATGTGGGGACGGGAGGGAGCGAGGGCCTGCGACGGCCCACCAAGCGGGGCCAAAAGCGCGGGAAAACCCCACCGGAATGGCGCGCGGCGGCGGCAAAAATCCCCCAAATCCATCGTCTTCTCCACACCACCGCTTCCCTCCCACCCCGCTGGATCCACCCCCACCCCCACCCCCCCACCCCCGCCTCCACGCACCGGCCCTAGAGGAGCGGGATGGACTCGGCGATGCTCTCGCTCACCTGCGCGGGCCTCGGGGCCGCGGAGGAGGACGACGACGGAGGCGCCGTCGGCTACGTCAAGGGCGAGCACTGCCTCGGTACCGCCCCCACGCCCCTCCTCCCTTTCGTTCGCCTCCGGCCGTTCGTTGTTCGCTGGCTTATGCTGCGCCGCGCGTTTGTGCAGACAACCTGAAGGATCTGCAGAGGCTGCTGCGGCGGGACGACCCGGAGCGGCGGGAGGTCTTCAAGCAGGTCTGCAAGTGGAGGATCGCGTCCAGGGATCTGGTGCCCATCATCGAGAACTACCAGTCCGACCGCAACCTCGTCATCACGGCAGGTACATTTTCTACCCCCCCCCCCCCCCTTTCCTGAAACTCTGAAGTTGTTGAGGTGTGCACGGACGGAGCCCGCACAAGATCTGACGTCTCGAGCGATTAGATTAGAGAACTGATTTTTGAGGGTAGATGAGTCTCTGACACTGTCCACATTTTTCTGTCTCGATTCACCGAAGCTTATTTTGCACATTATGTAACAACCAGCTTATGTTATTTCTCCTATATTGTGATACTGGCCATCATTATGTAACAACCAGCTTATGTGCACATTATGATACTGGCCATCATTTCTCCTATTGTGCATACCTGTGCAGTTCTGTTGTGCAACCAGCTTATACTGTTGAACAAAAACTAGCGTTTGCCATTTCGGATCTGTTTGTTAAATAACAGTATCCTCTATCTATTTTTAGTATGCATTTTTTTCTTATCCGAGGATACCAGTATGTAGTTTTGAACTTCAGGAAAATCACAAACTTGGTTATGCATGGAATGGAAGAGTTAGTTAGCCAGACTGAAGTTCATCATCCCTCTACTCCTTATATTGACAAATATACATCATTGTTGAACTTGGTTATGCATGGAAGGCCCCAGACTCTACTCCCTATATCCACAAATATACATTGTTCTAGCCACTGAATTGGTCTCCATGGTGGATTTTTTTAGCAAACTTCCGCCGTAAATCTTTGAGCATTGATCTCTTGAGAAACAGAATCTTGATTGCTACTTTGGGCCATAAAAAAATGGTAAAATATATAAGAAAATGTGATGGGGGTAATTCAGTCTTATAGATTAGGATATGGCAATCTGATAAGAATGCACACACATTCGTGGCATGTTTTGACCTTGTAGACCTAAATATCTGTTACTCTAATGGTCAAATTTTGATTTACTTGTAATTCATCTGGAATTGAGTCTTATCACTGTAATATTTGTCTTTTCCCCTGTATATAGCTACACATTGTGCTTTCAGTTGGATTAACTGATGTGACACTACAAGGTCTAATGTTTTCCTTTCCTTTTTTTTGAAGTGAAAGTGTTGGTATTCCTTACCATGCCTGTCGATCCTTCATCAGAGGATGTTGCTCAGCAGATAGAGTATCTGTGGGATTTGAAGGCTGCACTCACACGGAATGTTGCAATCGCAGTGATTGTGTCTCTTCTTGAGGACCCATTGGATCATTTGGAAAGGTGAATTCTCTTCCGTTGCTACTTTGAGTTCCACCTGTATATCGGATAAGGTCATGCTTTTGTTATGCTGTAATAATTTTGTAAGTTCTAATTTATCAATGCCATTGGCATATGAGCAAGATGATTATGCTTGATCTGCATGTCAATTTGATGCTAGCTGCTATCTTCATCTGCACTGGACTATGCTCATGAAATAAAAATATGCATGTGGGATTTTTTTCTTCCAATTAAACTGTGACCAAACATAAGGTATTTGATGTACCCATTCAAGTGTATGTAGTGCCCAAAAGACTATTATACTATTCCTTAAAAATATATTATATTTATCCTTTTCTGTTTTGTTGCATAAAGGAGAGTTATGCAAATATCATGCATGTTCTGTCATTCTCATTCCGTTCTGTTCACATTATACTAGTTCAATTACACTATGTTTCCTTTGTTCTAGTAAGTTGAGCATTCATGACTTACTTTTCAATGGCAATCAGAACTTCATTCACGGAAGATGACTGGAAGCTAGTACAGCTGGTGCTTACTTTATTCCGCAACGTCTTGGCTATTCAAGAAATCACATTGCCTCAGAAGGCATCTGGGGAAGCTACCCAGTTATTGTACCTGGCTGACAGCTTTTTAGAGCTCATGTTTAAAGAAAATATGATGGACCTAATCTTAGTGCTAGCTCAACATATTGATGAGCCCTCTGGTTATCTCAAGCATGAAAACCTTCTTTTGTTGGAAATCTTTCATTATCTTTTCTTGGGCCGGGACCCAGAATTGATCGCCAAAGTTCGTCCTGAAGGCTCAAAGGTATTCCTGTTCTTCAAAACTAATTTATCTATTTCTTTAGATGACCCCTTTCCCATGACTTACAGTGAGAACTGTGTTACTCTTTCGATGTTTCATAGGAGCAGGTCAATGGAGATATCGATACATCAGTTGATTCATTGAGATTGATGATGGAGAAGGAAGAGAAGGAAAAAAGGATGTTCAGGCAGAGAAACGCGGAGAATCACGCACTCAACGGAATTTTTACATGCCTTGCAGTGGTACCATATAATCTAATGCTGTTTTAGATTTTACATCATAAGTGGATAAATCGTTGTGTTGTAATCTTTGTGTTGCACTTGATCTTACAGGATGGATCTAAGTCATTGTGCAAAGGGAACCCCAGCTCAGCAATGTCATCTGCAAATAGCCTCCGGAAAATGCGTAATGTCCAAAGAGGACCTCAGAAAAGGATAGCATGGGATAATGAACTTCTTTACATACCAAAGGAGGGTATTATGGAAATGCTAAGAAGTTTCATGGATCAATTTTTATCTGGAGGATATAATGGTAACTTAATCGCACCTTTTACCAAACTATTACTATATCCTATATTTTTGTAAGCTTGAGATAACACTGTGCTTTTCAGTCCTGATGCAGTCTGTTTGTGATGATATCGTGAAGCAGCATCATTCTATCGAGACATCTGATAACATTACATTCTTCAAAGTCGTTTGCTTTGTCTTAGCTTTTCAACACGAGAAAGCATCAAATGCTCAGGTTTGGAACTGAACTCATGGGCTGTGATGCTGCATTTTCCTATATCTAATTGTTGTTTCATGTTCTTATCACCTGGGCAATGTTGACTGGAGTTGCCAATATCTGATCATATATAGTTGGTTTTATCTTCACTAATGCAATGCATGCAACCTAAGTTGTACGTCAGTGATTTTTTTTACAATACATGCAACTTCGTTATCTTGTCTTGTTTTGCTAGATTTATTATGTGCAAGCTTGTTACCTTTTTCTAGGGAATACATTATCTTAATTGGACAGAATACCATGATTATAACTATTCATGCAGAAATGTGTCTGTCATCTTGTTGTCATGCTGTTTTGTGACGCGTCATTCTTTTGTTCAGAAATCAAATGCTGGGCCCCAGCTGTCCGAGACTTCACCAGGCAATGAATGTGATGATCTGCCATTTCGTGGTGACATATGTGGACCTGTTGCAGCCACATTAAACGAAGATATGTTCAATATAGTCTTGTCCAGGTGGCGTGAGGCCTATGAAGACCTGAAGCATTCTAAGGATTACAAAACTCTTTCAGCTGCTGGCTCCTTAATGAAGAACATGGTAAGCAAATATGTATTCCATACATTTAAGAAAGACAGGGACTCTATACTTAGATATTGTATAACCAGTTGCATATTTCTCTCTCCCATTATTTTTTCTGAGCCAATGAGCTTGAGAACGGTTTGCATACCACTATGTTTGACATTGACATTCTAAATAATGGTTTAAACAAGTGAAGTCCGAGTAAAATCGGCCAGGCTTAACTTTGAAAATTTGATCCACTGTTTTCGTTGAGCTTGGTTCAGTTTCTTTTCCTGAAAAATATTTATAATAAGTAAATTGGAGTACTGCTCAGATAGCTGCGCCAAAACCAAATTTGGATTACCAACTTTGATATCGATTAAAAAGAAAAGTAGAGGTTGAACTAGGCTTGAGGTTGGTTTGTTTACTGTTTATCCATAAGTAGGCAAAGTTTGAAGCCATTTCACTACCAGCAAGTAGTATGATTTATTTATCAACTTCACTGCTTGCTGAATGTTGGTGGTAATGACCAAGTATCAACTACTAAGTGCCTAACTTGTAGCTAGATATTAATTTGTTAAGCTTCATAAACTGCATATAGGATCTATTGGTTATTCGTATTTATCCTTTGTTGTCTGAGAATGAGAACTCTGTTAAACTTGGTCTACGAAGAGAATCACAATACATTGCTAGTGAGAAAAGGAGAATTTAATTTTCTTAAGAAATATGAACTTGCTTAGTTTCATAGTTCCCTTAACGTGTTCCTTTAGTATGTTTTCATGGTCTCTATCTTTGACTTATTTGAATCCACACACTGAACAATCTTCCTTTTGCAGATTGGCATGATATATTTGGTGGTGAAAGTTCATCCTGAAGATTCAAGGGAATCTCAAACGGCCCGTGTTTTACTGTATAAGCTGTTCTATGATCAGACAGAACAAGGCCTGACTCAGTTTCTCCTGAACTTGTTCAGATCTTTTGATACTCATAAGCAACCAAAAAGGTTTATACAAAGTTCCTTTTTCAGAAATTCATATCTATATGTTATGTACTCTTTATTTGCTGCGTAAATATGAAGCTTCGAATATGCAAAAGCACCAAATCGCTATTATGCTTCGCTGACATGTATTTGGTAGAAACTTTACTTTGCAATTTGTGCATACTTGTCTGCTTGGTAGAAATGATGCTCCACATGTATATACAACTTATAAACATCGATTAGAACAATAGTCTTGTTCTCAACACGTACTTCAAGCAGTTCTCCATTTAACATTTTTCCGTTATGAAAATTAGGGATATGCTCTAGTTGTTTCCCTGCTTTACAGAAGTTCAATGTACATCTCCAATACATTGGGCCCAGTGGGTGCACTTTCTTTTTCTTCCTCCATTGCACCTGAAAATACCAGTGGGTGCACATTCTACTACATTTAGCTAATGGGTGCACATTGTAAGTTGCAACTCTTGTGATGTCTAATGATAAAAGTGGGATCTTTGAATGTGCAAGTTGTTGCACCCTGCACCCTGTGGTTTTTTGAAAGGGTATTTCAGGATTTCGATGTAGTTTGTTTCTGCACAATGGAGGTCCACACTATTTTGTTAATTCATGACCAAGTTTATGTATCCTCTACTTTTATATGCTTCCAACCATTGTTTCACTTGTCTTTTCTTTATCAGTGCTCTTGCGGATTTACTAGAAACAGTTCATATCATGCTACAGCTGATGGAGAAGCTTCAAGCACGTGGTGCTTTAAGGGTATGTTGTTTTCAGTCCCAACATCAATTTATTCTTGCTTGTCTGGTCCACCACAAGTTAGATCAAGTGTGGATCTTCATTTTTCATCAACTACGTTTTATTGTACCAAATTTCAACTGCTTATGTAAAGATGACAAGCTTCATGCTGAAGCAATCGACCCTCCTCCCTTCTTGATCTGAGTATTAATCACCCCCTCAATTTAGGTTGCGAAAAGGACAAGAAAGGGCAGAAAAAGGAAGACGTCAGATGACAAACATGAGAGTACCAAACCTGAAACAGAGAATGTGGAGCAAAGCTACATAGACCCAACAGATGGGACTAAAGCTACATCTGATTCACTTCCAGATTTGAGAAGTGAGGATCCTCTAGCAGAACCTACTCTCGTAGAGCAAGGAAAAGTTGATTCCGATGGCACAGATCTGCCAGATACAATTGTGGATACGGCTGTTAATCTGGAGAGCACCACACAGCTTGGAGGTGATCCATCTTCTGCAGTCAGTGGTGAAAAGGAAAGAAATCCCATTAATGAAGAGGAAGATACTTGTACCACACAGCTTGGAGGTGATCCATCTTCTGCAGGCAGTGCTGAAAAGAAAAGAAATCCCATTAACGAAGAGGAAGATACTTGTACCACACAGCTTGGAGGTGATCCATCTTCTGCAGGCAGTGCTGAAAAGAAAAGAAATACCATTAATGAAGAGGAAGATGCTTCAGATTCTTCAAGTGATGATTGCCCCCCAGCTACAAGTGAAGTTGATTTTAACGTATCACGGTTATTATCCAGCCTAGCCAACAATTCTGTTGTCCAAAATGTATGCTGGTTGTTGAAGTACTATAAGACTAACTCCTTCCGAACAAACCACTACATCATATGCATGCTGCGGAGATTCTGTGAAGATCTAGATGTGTCACCAATGCTATATCAGGTAATAGCTCACTGTTATATATTTTTCATCAGGGCTGTATTTTCTTGGGATCTGACATTATACTGTCCGTCTTTTGCAGCTATCGCTTCTGACTACTTTCTATGATATATTAGCTGAACAGAAGTCTTCGAGTTCAAAGGAGTATGCAAATATTGTAAATTTTCTTTCTAAAATTGTAAGGAAGTTGGTGAGAGCAATGAAAAAACAGCCACTGTTATTTGTTGATACACTCTTTTGGAAGACAAGAAAGGAATGCCATTGCATTGATGCTGATTATCTACTGAATGAGTTCAAGGGAGATGTTAAGAATAAGGGTGGTGAAGTTGGTTCAAGTAAGGGATGGGGAGGTCCAGTAAATATAGCAGATTCTCTTGGCGACGATGAAGCTGACTATGATATACCACATGAACCATATGATGGTGATAAGTAAGTTTGTCTTGTATATGCCCAATTGTACATTAATGTAGTGTGAATGAGATAATTTATTTCCATTCGTGTGTGCATGTGAACAGGAATGGAGATTCATCTTCTGGTGAACGTGAAGGTGATACTCAGAAGAGCGTGGGTGCCAGAGACAAAAGGAGCATATTACTGTCACTTTCAGATAGTGAAGCTGAGGATAATGATAGGTTTGTTTTATATCTAGCTCTGCATTTGAACACAGATGCTTTCCCTAGACTAGCTCTTTGATTAGATCGACTTGATTTAGGACTACTATATCTAGAGGCTCTCAGAATAAAGAGGCCCCAAAGAGACGAGGGCGTTCCATTTTTAATGAAGAGCAAGAGAAGCTTATCAGAGATCTTCATGAGAAGTAAGTGATCAATTTATGTCAAGAAAGGATAAGATCACTGACCAATTCATATAACATGCTTTGCTAAGCTAGAACTGAAAATAAGTTCCTGATGTTTGTACTTACGAGTATGTAATAATGTTTATTGTTTAGTACTTGGGCATGAATCACATGATGATGCCTGAATGTTTATTCCTTGTATGTTACAGATATAAGGATGATCGTAAATGCAGTCATCTAATTGCTGAAGCTCTAGATCCCAGTGGAAAGATATCGTCAGCTCAAATTTCTCGAAAGCTTACACAGCTAGGTCTCAGGAGTGTCACTAAGAGGACAAAAGTTCCAGAGGCATCTCTTTCAGCCGAAGATCTGGTTACACAACCACAAAACGACGTGCTAGATGATCCGAAGCCAGAAAGCACCCGGTGAGTATTATAAAGGACGAGCTGTGCCATTCTTCCTCCATGGCTGTGAGCCTGTATTACAAGCTTGACATTCAGTTATGCACAGTTATCAGTAAGATGGAATCCACAATTTAGCATGTTAAAGACGTCAAAACTAGTGCATACATTGCCCTAAGAACATTATGAAAAGAAATTAGTGTGATTTGATAGCTAATTGGTTGTTACTTGTCATTAAGTCTAGCTTGCATTTTCAGGCGCAGGAGGAAAAGGCTACATCGGTTAAGCAGTAAGGACGACAACAACGATAATCATCCAGTATCATCTGATGAGGAAACATTGCAATCACTTAAGGGCAGGTAAATTCCTGCACCGAGTTGCTTTCGTGAGTAAATTCTATTGGCGTGATATTTTTTCTTTGAGTTTGTTTTACCCTTAATAAAAGGATATGCAAAGCTTTTGTGTGTGCTACAGAAAGAGCTATTAAAAAGGCCTTTATATCAGAAAGTATGATTGATGAAAATGGCTGGAAATTTCGCTAGTATGTAATCGAAATCAATAACGAACGTAGATATTTTTGCTTAACTCTATTTAAGTTGCCAGTAATCATGACAGAAATGCCATGGGATGTATGAAAAAACATTTGTTTCTGCAAAACAGAATCATATTATTTGATCTTGTATGCCATTTATTCTTTAGACTACAGTCCATAGCATGTATTGTCAAGTTAGTTTTTCTTAGTTTCATCATAGGCAAAACGTGCAACTAATTTAGGACTCTAGGTTGCATTTTCCCTTCCTAAGAACTGAGTGTGAACATGCCACAGATATATGAAATTATTTTATGATGTGCCTTGTCTGTTTTGACATATTGAGTGTTTCCCTTCATCTATGGCAGAACCAAAAATAAGGAGCTGCCCTCGGTGGACCTTTCACCGAGTAAATCACAGCTTCAAGAGGCTTCGCAGGGCACAAATTCTGATGATGAGCCGATAGGATCTCTGCTTAGGTAAGCTCATTCAACTTCATATACATCAAGAACTGAATGTTCATGCTGCCAATTGTTAAAATTCACTGTTTTATATGCTATGATTTTCTTCCCTCAACACATTTTACTAGGACTAACTACTTTTGTTTTTAAACAATAGAGGAAAGAAGAAAAGGTTATCGACATCAGATGTTACAGAGAATAAACAAGAACACCTAGATTCTTCGAAGAACATTGGTCTGGGGGTTGAGACTATTGGTTCAAATATCATGTAAGCTCGTATAAGTTATTTACCTCACATACTTGGAATAGCTTAATGTTCATGTTTTCTCATATATTGGTTCCATATTATGCACTTATGCCCAGTGAAAGCTGACACATGTAGACATCTTACGATAGCATGTGCAACAATGATTACTATAGTACTTGACGCTGCCTTGTCCATTTTGACATACTGAGTATTTCCCTTCTATTGCAGAACCAAAAATAAGGAGCTGCCATCCATGGATCTTGCACCAAGTATATCACAGCATCAAGAGACTTCGCAGGGCACAGATTCTGATGATGCAACCATAGGATCTCTGCTTGGGTGAGCTCATTCAGCTTCATATACACCAAGAACTTATTACTGAATGTTCATGATGCCAATTTTTAAACTCAATGATTTATATGCTATGATTTTCTTCCCTCAACACATTTGAATGAGACGAATTACTTTTATTTTAAACAGTAGAGGAAAGAAGAAAAGGTTATCAACGTCAGATATTACAGAGAATAAACAAGAAGACCTAGATTCTTCGAAGAACATTGGTCTGGGTGTTGAGACTATCGGTTCAAATGCCATGTAAGCTCATACTCCCTCCGTTCCTTTATATAAGGTGTATTTGTTTTTTGATGAAATTCCAGAATGTAAGGTGCATTTCTTCTAATTCCTCATAATTCCCTTGTTAGCCCTCTAGAAAAAGGGAAAGTATCTCTCTCCTGATTGTCTGTATCTCTCCTTGTAGCAAAAGAAGGAAAGTATCTCTCTGTCGATTGCATGTATCTCATACTTTCGTGGAGTAACTAATTTACTTGACACTAACTAATAAATTTGCCAAGGGTAATTTGGTCCTAACATGTCTATAATTATGTGCCTTGGTCAACGTGCTGAAAATAA
Organism: Aegilops umbellulata; assembly: GCA_032464435.1. Taxonomy (NCBI): domain Eukaryota; kingdom Viridiplantae; phylum Streptophyta; class Magnoliopsida; order Poales; family Poaceae; genus Aegilops; species Aegilops umbellulata. The sequence continues at coordinate 522,101,251 of CP136059.1, read as the reverse complement.
TACACCTTACATAAAGGAATGGAGGGAGTATGAGTTATTTATCTCACATACTTGGAATAGTTTAATATTCAAGGGTGTATGTTTTCTCTTATAGTGTTTCCATATTATGCACTTATGCCTAGTGAAAACTGAAAACAGGTAGACATCAATAACCAGTGAGAGTACCTTACTATATCATGTTCAATAATGGTTACTATAGTACTTGATGCTGCCTCCTGTTTTGACATACTGAGTGTTTCCCTTCATCTATTGCAGAACCAAAAATAAGGCGCTGCTGTCCGTGGATCTTGTACCGAGTATATCACAGCATCAAGAGACTTCGCAGGGCACAGATTCTGATGATGAGATCATAGGATCTCTGCTTAGGTAAGCTCCTTCAGCTTCATATACATAAAGAACTGATTACTGAATGTTCATGATGCCAATTGTTAATACTCATTGATTTATATGCTATGTTTTTCTTCCCTCAACACATTTGAACGGGACTAATTACTTTTATTTTTAAACAGTAGAGGAAAGAAGAAAAGGTTATCAACGTCAGATATTACAGAGAATAAACAAGAAGACCTAGATTCTTCAAAGAACACTGGTCTGGGCGTTGAGACTATCGGTTCAAATATCATGTAAGCCTGTATAAGTAATTTACCTCACCTACTTGGAATAGATACATTATTTCCTATATTATGCACTTTATGCTTAGTGAAAGCTGAAAACCGGCAGACATGAATAACCATCTAGAGTACCTTACCATAGTATGTGCAATAATGATTACTATAGTACTTGATGCTGTCTTGTCTGTTTTGACGTAGAGTTTTTCCATTCATCTTTTGCAGACCCAAAAATAAGGAGCTGGCCTTGGTGGATCTTCCACCGAGTATATCACAGCATCAAGAGGCTTTGCAGGGCACAGATTCTGATGATGAAACCATAGGATCTCTGCTTAGGTGAGCTCATTCAGCTTTACATACATTAAGAATATTGAATGTTCATGATGCCAATTATTAAACATCATCAATTTATATGCTATGATTTTCTTCCTATGGCAGAGGAAAGAAAAGAAGGTTATCTACATCAGATGTTACAGAGAACAGACAAGAACACCAAGATTCTTCGAAGAACATTGTTCCGGACAATGAGACTGTCGGTTCAAATGTCATGTAAGCTCATTTAAGTTGTTTACCTGACATACTTGGTATAGCTTAATATTGTTTTGAGGTAGAATAGCTTGATATCTGAGGGCGTATGTTTGCTCATATACTGTTTCCGATACACGCACTTTTGCCTAGTGAAAGCTGAAACAGGCAGACATCAATAACCACTCATAGTACATTAATTACTATAATATGTGAAATTATGATTTTGTTTTGAATGATTATGAAATGAACTTCACTTTACAGGGACGCCCCTCTCCATCCGGAGTTGAACTCATCTAACGATAATGGTGGTGATGCTGGTGAAGCTGAACTTCTGGATGACTTCAGTGAGCCTGAGCTGGATGGCCGTGAAGATGCCGAGCAACGGACCATCGACGACAGAGACATGCCTGAATCTGGGGACATGGCAGGCTCTAATGCCAGTCAGAAGGCTGGTTTGAAAAGAAGACACAGAATGGTAATTGACGACGATGATGACGAGTAGTAGTTTACTTGAAATTGGTGAGTGAAAAGTCGGACACTGCAGCTGTTTGGAGTAGATGGTCTGCTACTGCTATGGTGAGCAGACATGCTTCTGAGTTTGGGGCTGGAAATTTGCAGTAAGCAGATGCAACCTGAGGTTGTCAGGCTCTTGTTTTTGTACATGATTTATTTTCCAAGTTGGCCCTGGTGTTAGTTTTGGATACAGCCTCTCCAGCCAGTGTTGCGGTCTGGTTAAATGTACTAGCCAATCGTATGATGGTTGTATGGGAACACGGTGCTCTCTTTGTTTAACTTGCATGAATCATTCTAATAAAGAGTGCCTCTTGATGTTGTTTTAATTTTCGCAAGTGGAGCCGATGTAGACCCTCTATGGCAGCATACTCAGTTGCCGTGAGTATGTTTCATGCCAGGAATGCCATCAAGTAACACTAATTTACTCAGAGTTGATGAATATCATTCAGAAACACAAACTGAAAACTCTGCAAGGGGTTTAGGGCTCAGTTGATCCAAAAGAATATCGTAGACATCACATCAGTAACCGGCGAGAGTAGCATGATGTAGTACATGTGCAATGACTATCCAATTGTAAGAGTAACTAATCACTTTCCAGGGACGCCCCTCTCCAATCTCCATCCTTGGTTGATGAATTCACCAAACATTAACGGTGGTGACGCTGAACTTCTGGATGAATATAGTGAGGCCGAGCTGGATGGCCGTGAAGATGCCGAGCATCGGATCATCATCGATGACAGAGAGTAATGCTAGTCGGAAGGCTGGTCTGAAAAGACACGGGCCGACAATGACGATGAGTAGTTTCCCTTGAAATCCATCTAACGATAACAAGCGCGAATTGTACGAGGATTGATCAGTCATTGAAAGCGTACTCGATTTTCTCAGACAGTCGACGGCTGTTAGATAGGATGCCTGACCTTCTGGTTATATTGACATCTGAAACTGGAAAACCGAATCAACAAATGGTCCCATGGTCTAGTGGTTAGGACATTGGACTCTGAATCCAGTAACCCGAGTTCAAGTCTCGGTGGGACCTATTTTTTCCCCATTCGGTTTTTCTGCGCTTGAAAGACATTCCCAATGATTTTAAAATTTTGAAAATTAGTCGGCTTACCAATGGGGTCACTCATGAAAATGCTAAGTTCATCCTTGGTACTAGGGGGCATTCTTGTTAATACTTTTCCGCCCTGCGTGGCATATGATCGTAATAACCTTTCTAATTAATTCATATATGGGGTGTTTTTCAAAATAAAAGGCAAAAAACACCCCTACCTTTCCCCATTTCACGCCAAAACCTCCATACAGGGCCGGTCCCAAAATTTTGGGGACTCGATGTGAAACTAAAATCTCAGGGCCCTTCATGTACACATCAAATTAATAATCAACATAATTTATATTAATGACCCAATAAATAGTTAAAAATTCATCCAGAAGCTACATTTGTACCAAGGAGAGAACACCTAGCCTCAATATATGGACTGAGTGTAGTAATGGATAAATTGTGACTGTTGTGCAAAATAGAGCAATAATAGACTCTTCTATACCAAGAAATAAATTTAACTTGCTGTTAGAGCAACATGAGGTCAATATTAGGCATATGTTCACAATAATTTTAGGTGTTTATAGATAGTCTGGGAATTTCAGCAAGGTTTCTATAATTTGACCTTATTATATAAATATATAGAGACATTTGTCTAACTGCCAATGAACATGACAAACCAACAATATAAACCAGGTTTTGCACTTGCAATTGAGGCTCTTGGAGAAATCGTCATACCTAGACGATTTTTAGGTTGAGATTTGACCAGTTGAATGTGTGAAGCTTGACCTGCAGACATAACCCATCAACAAAATAATAGTTTACAACTAATTATTCAAGATAAACTAATATTTGTATCATACACTACATGACATGATTTCCCAAATTGTAGACATTCGAGGCGTCTATTTGGAGAGCTAGTGAATGACTAAGGCCCTGTTCGGAATCCTTCCGTGGAGCTGTAGAGCTCGGTTTTAGGCGCTCCCTGAAAATTAGCTAGAGACTAGTACGCTCCGGAAGCACGGTCCAGGGAGCGGAGAGGAGCCGAATGCGGCCTAAATAGCTAGCAGACATCATGCCTAATCAATTCTGCTCAATTTTCCACATACAAGGTGACCCACTCTGAGCGGTATAAAAGTAGTAGTGGGAAAATCAGAGTCAACAAATGGTTCCATGGTCTATTGGTTAGGACATTGGACTCTGAATCCAGTAACCTGAGTTCAAGCCTTGGTGGGACCTTGTTTTTCCTTCTTTACTTTTTCTGTACTTGAAAACAAGATGGCATTCCCTATTCTTCATATATGATTAATCATATCTTTATTTTGGGATTTATTACTTTCTTATTTGGTTCTTCACTATTATATTGGGACCTTTACTTTTTTGTTTCCATTTTTTTGTGCTTGGATTTTCTTTTTAGCATTCCTTATTTATTTTTTCAGGACCAACCTCCTAATAGATCGTATCTCTATTGCCAATTATTACTTTCTTATTTGATTCTCCCTATTATTTTGAATCTTCTCCATGGAGTTTGTATTTTTGTTTGCAGTTTTCCATACTTCTTTTTGCGAAATGCAATTTTCTATACAACATATGACATCCCATATTTCTTATTCAGGAGAGTAAATTTATCCAAATCAATAACATTGTTGTCTATCCCGTATTTTCCAGTCGTCGTATGGTGTCACTATTACACATCTCCTTTTGTCCCAAATACATGAAACATGTCCCAAACTTCTTTCGATCTTCTCGTAGAAATCGTTTCAGTGATCATTGACACGTAATTGCCCCCTCTCTCTTGGTACCATGCTCTCCGAGTCTCAAATATATCTATAATTTTTATTATTATTTCATGCTATTTTAATATCATTTTAATATACTATTTATATCAATTTATATGATTTTTTGGACTAACCTATTAATTCAGTGCCCAGTGCCAGATGTTGTTTTCCGCATGTTTTTGAATTTACAGAAAATCAATATCTGGAGGTAAAAAAAGCTCTGAGGATTTAATATGATTTTTTCGGAGCACAAAGGTTCCAGGAAGCATCGGGAGGAAACCAAAGGAGCCACAAGGGCTCACACGACCAGGAGGCGTGGTCAGGGCCTTGGCCGACCCCTAGGCCATGTGCCTCCCTCACCGCCGTACGTCCATTCTTCCTCCTATAAATGCCATATTTTGCTAAACCCTTTGCAAGATTTTTCTCCAACTTTTTCCGCCGTCGCAAGCTTCTGTTTCGAGGAGATCAAATCTGGAGGCATGTTCCTGTATCTGCCAGAGGCTTTTTCATCAACCTTGCCGCCTCCATGACCATGTGTGAGTAGTTCCTTTAGAACCCTAGGGTGCATAGCAATAGCTAGATAACTCTCTCTGTCTCTGATTTTCAATACTAAGTTCCCGTGAGCTACCTCACATCACAGGGTTCAACCTGACGTAATCCATGTATGTGTTTGTTGGGACATTATGGATCATCACTTTATGATTAGTTTTTTCATTGAATTCAACCGAATCTTTTAAGATTTTCTTGTTGTATAATTAAATAGCTTTGCATGCTCTCCGATCTATCTATCTTCTTTGGCCAAGTTCGATGTTTTTTTCTTCAGAGGGAGTGGTGCTTTGTAGTGGGTTGTAATTTTGCGATGTTCTATACCCTAATGATAGAAAAGGACATGACACATATTGTATTGTTGCCACAGAGGATAAATCGACAGTGTCTCGTCGTATTGATTGATGTTTTGTTGTTTGAATTATGTCAACCTAATTGTAATGCTCTGTTTCTTGTAAGCTTAATACTGTGGGATGCATGCTAGATAGCGGTCTTTGAGTGGAGTACTATATGTAGATGCAGTTTGATTAACGGACTTAACACAGATGTAATGTCTATATGACATTATACCATGAATGATCACCGTCATTATATAAATATTGCAATTTAATCGTTGCCCAACTGTAATTTGTTCACCACCGCACACTTGTATGCTTGAGAGAGACGCCACCAGTGAACCTATGCCCCCTGGTTCTATTCTCCTTTACTGAAATCATTGTTACAATTGCTATTCTTTGCTCTACTATTTTACCTACCCGTCAAACTATCACTATCATTTGCATTTAGTCTTTCAACTAGCAAGACAATCGTGTTGATGTGATGGGTACAAGTTTGTTTTGTTTTGTGTATCTAGGTACTAGTGACTATTTTTGCTAGAAATTCCTTCTGATTCGATAAACCTTGGTTCTCTAATCGAGGGAAATACTTATTGCTTGATTACATCACCCTTACATATGGGGATACTAAACCACTCTTACGAGAGCAGCAAACACTCTTCAAAGCCACGTCTCAAACAAAGCAGATTCCTAACCGTTCGATAGACCAAAGGCTCATGAAAAGTTTACATGATTCATGAAATTTAATCTATTGTTTCACTTAGAAAAGTGAGATAAGGAGAGTGCACCAGATGAGTGACAATTGTCTCCATTAGACACCCAATGTTCTCTAACAAAACTATGACTAGTAGAAGAACACACCCACCACAGAGTTGACATCGTTCATCTCATTGGCCTGTGTTTGAACATGGTTTTTGAATGGCATTGGATCTTTTTAAGCCCTCACCCTTTCGATGCAACCAATTTCCACTTGGCCTAGTCGTTGTTACATATGTGTGGTCTGTTGCGAGGCATGTTTATTCTGAATCCAGATGCCCCATTTTGCCGTGCAAAAATGTTGTCGGGCGGACATATGAACTTGGACGTTGCTAGGGGCAAGCCCTATCCAATGACCATCCAAATTAGGTAAGCGCGGTCTTTACAAAAATGGCAAGTAATTGCCGCCTAACTTATCCTGTGTCACGCCAAAACCTCCATCCCTTCTCCCCTCTAATAACCCTGGCAAAAAACCTAGGGTAAAACGGGTCTCCAATTTTATTTTATTTTTCGCACTTGAAAAATGCCTCTCCCATTTTCCCCTAGGAAAATACTTCCTGATTGATCATGTCTTTATTGGGTTTTATGACTCTTTTATTTGATTCTCTCAATTATTTAATATCCTCTACACAATTTGTATTTTTGTTTGCAAATTTAAGTACATCAATACAGTATTATCTAATTAGTATTCATGAGAGTAACACCTACTCAATATTAAAAAATAAGATAGGGAAAGTGTACCAGACAAGTGACGGTATTAGACAAGGTTGGAACTTGGTGCACTCGGGTGTAGGCGCACCCGATATGCAGAAATAATTTAGTAATTCAAAAAAAGTAAAAAATGACCTAATTTTTTTGGAAACCTCATGACCAAATGTTGTAACCGTATACAAAGTTCCGTGAAGGAATCAAAATTAAGAATATATCTACACTACTGTTCATTAGGTTTGTACTAGGAAATTTGTTATTTTGGCCTAAGGTCACAAAAGCTTATTCATGCACTAATGTTTTTATACGGATACAAAGTTAGGTCAACTTTGTTTCACAAATAGTTTTAGTTTTTTTTTTGAGTTTTTCTATAATTGATAAATTATTTTTTTCCTTATCAGGTGCACCAGCACCCGAGTACATCAGGGTATTACCCATATGGGACAACGGATGTTCTCTAACATGAATATTGCTTATAGAGGAACATACATCCCAAACAACCTACACTGCTGAAATCACTGATCTCATCGGCCGCTATTTTGACATGGTTTCTAGATTGACATTGGACCTTCTTAAGATTTTTTTGCTTTCTACACCCTGTACCGCTTTATAGTACTCTTCTCTTCATCTGCAAAGCCAATCCGCGTAACTGAGTGCGCCGACCCATTATCAAGTTGTTCATTGTTGCCTCCCCTATCTCTCGGAGGCTTAGCGAGGTGGGCTGGTCCTGTTCCGGGTTTCATTCGATATTTGTTTTGTTCGATGTTGTTTCAATTTCTGTTGTGGTATTTGTTTTGTTTCACTTTCCAGTTTATTTAACTTACCCTTTTCCCTTCTGTATTCTTTTGTTTTTCTTCCTGTTTCTTAATTTTTCACTTTTTCGTAGTTTTCTGTACAGTAAAGATTTTTCTAATACTCAATGAATATTTTTCAAAAAGACACGCCATATTGTTTTTGAATACACATGGAACAATTTTTTAATTTAGAGTGAACTTTTATTCAACGTACGGTGAACATTTTTGTAACATAAGGTGAACAGTTTCTGCATTTTAAAAAAAGACTTTAGATCTTTTAAAAAGAAATACAAAAACCGATTTTTCGGAAAAAACTGAGTAGAAAACTGCAGGAAAAAAAAGCAAAAAGCAAAAGCATGTAACTTAGTGCGAGGGAGTGGGCCGGCCCATTAGTTTGCCTCCGATTCCAACTAGCCCAGCAGCAGCTCGTCAAAAAATCAGCTCCTGGGCGGGCAGAAACCAACCAACGGCGTCTCCGCTCTGCTCAAAAGCAGAGCACGGGACTCTGTTTCCACCTCCACCTCCGCCCCCCTTCCACCACCGGCCCGCCGGTCACCGCCGTGCTCCCCCTTCCCCAGGCCATAGATTTTGCGAAGAACCTTCCACCACCCCCTCCACCCCCGCCTCCCTTCCACCTCCGGGCCGCTGCTCGCCGCCGCCCGCTTTCGCCGGCAGCCGATTTCGGCAAGAAATGCAAGAAACCTCCGCCTCCACCTCCGCCTCCGCCTCTGCCCCCCGCACGGATCTAGGGGGATTGCCGGGCGAGCTCCTGACGGAGATCGCCCGCCGTCTTCCTTGCCCGGCTGACCTGGTCGCGCTCACCGCGGCGCTGCGCCGACCCATCGCCCCTCCCGCTCCTCGTCCGGCTCTGCCGTGGCTGTTGGTGCCACACCCATCTCCGCCGGATCTTGCTCCGGGAGAGGCGCGGACAGCTAGGTTCGTCTGCATCGGATGCGGAGGGCCACACGACCTCCGCGTCCCGGAGGAGTTCGCCGTCGGCCGCTTCTTCGGCTCGTACCCGCCTGGGTGGGTGTTCTTGGCCGGCGCGCAGGCCTCGGACCACGCGCTCATCAATATCTACACCAGGGCTCGTCTTCTCATCCCCGACTTCCTCGCCATGACCGGAGACGCTACCCGTCAGCCTCGACGGATGGTGATGGTGGCGGCGGCGCTCTCCGCCGAGCCTCTCGCTCCCGGCAAGGCCTGCTTCGGCGCCGCCATTGTCGGCACACCCTTGGACCCCGACATCAACAATGACGCCCCCGTGTTTGCTCTGTGGGTGCTCGACCGCTCGGCGCGCGACGAGCGACCGGTGGCGCACGGGTTCCATGTCGACGTCGGTGCCGGACTCCAGCAGCAGCGCTTGTTTCTTGAAGATGTGGCGTATCACCGCGGGGCCTTCTATTTCTTGACAAGCGAGGAGCAGCTGGTAGCTGTGCACGTCGTGGTGGAGGACCACGGCCAGCGGCTGCTAGCTCGCCAACAGGTCATCGAGCACCGGCGGGCGGCCAATCCACAAGGTGTGTTGGTTTCCGGCAGATATCTGGTTGCTTCCCATGGTGAGTGGGCCATGCTGGTCCGGTATCATCTGGCTGGAGTTGGAGGGCGTCTGCCAGGACCGGCCATGCGCGTCGTCATGTATGGCGGCCAAATTCAGCATGGCGATGCATTCAGGACGTGGACCGAGGTGCCAGCCGAGTCACTGCGAGGTCTGATTGTGTTTGCAGCCAGGGGCTGCTCCAGGTCCATCGAGGATCCCGACGGCCTCTACAAGCTCAACCCCGGAGTTCGTTATTTGGACGATCGAGATGCCAGAGATATGCGGATCATCGTGGAGGGGAATCCGAGCCTGCGAGACTATCGTTGCAACGATACGTTAGGCTATCTCTACCTGATCTGGGTTGACTACCCGTCCTCCCGCAATTCTTCGCCAATATGGTGTTTTCCATAGCCATGAACTTGTGTAAACTCCTTTTCTGTTCATCGACTTGTTAATTGGTAGTTGTAAATCATGTTGACAACATTTTTGGACTTGAATTACTACTTGTGGTGTTGGACAATTATGTATCCTGTTTGCTGGTTCTTAGTTCTTGGCTCATGTCGGCGTTAATACTGCATTGACACGTGCATCTGTTGTTTTTGGTTCATACTATAGCTCAGGGGGTGAAATTCATTTGATTTTATTGGGGGTTCAGGTCGGATTCTCTCTTGGACTCAGTTTCCTCTTTACAGCGTCCCGCTTGCTTGGTTCCGGTGCCATGAGCTGGATAAACTGAACTCCACTTAAACTGAATTTTGGTACTGCACTTGTGCCTTGTTGCACAATTGCTTGGATTTTTTTGGGATGAGAAAACTGTACAGCCTGAAGAAATAAACGTGTGGGGAACAAAAAAAAAAGTCTAAGTAGAACTAGTTAGGACAACATTGACTGTCTCTTTTGGAACAAACCATGTGCTCTGCAGCCTGAGAGCTGAAAATGATGCTAAGGTAGCCTTTGGGAATGAAAAGAACAACACAGTAATAGAGAAATGTAATAAGAAGAAAACGGAGAAAAGAACATTGAACATGACAGAACAAAAAAGCACCTAATACTTAACTGAAAACAAAGAACTTCATATTTAGTATTTACTACACGAAACTTAGTAGTTCTCTGGACTGCTACAGCCGCTCGAAGTGACGTGTCTGTCACCACGCTTGTTGGCATCGTTGTAAAATTGTATCTGCATTTCCAGCATGTAGTTCATGGTAGGATCCGACAGCGCTGACATTCATTGGAAGTGGACATGGGCAGAGAGTGTCTCCCCTCTCAATCTCTCATGTTGACTAGCTTGCTGATGAGCATGCAGTGTGGACTGCCAAAAATAGAAGAGGAATAACAAAGATAGATGAATAAGAAGATTACATACTAAGAGTAACATCATAAGAAAAGAGGAAGACTGGAAAATGAATTGGGAAATGGTGACTGAAAAGGAAAATATATTGAAGATAGAAAATGAAGACTAAAGTAAGACCGAGAAACTGAATATTGACTGAAAAAAAATCCATTGTTCCCCCATCCTAGAGGAGCAAATATCTACTGCGCATAATCGACAATGAACCCACAGAAAAATGGGCCCAAGAGCCATCGATACCAAACCAAAAAGAATATGCTGCCATGGCCCTCGATCTGAATAATCTTTGAACTATTACTCATATCCATCATTGATAAAATCTTCAAAGCTGCTGAATAAAACACACCAAAAGAAATCCGTTGCACGTAGCACACTAAAGAAAACTGTATGCCAGACACAGGAAAAGTTGGACTATATTACTGAAAATTAGACTTACAGCAAAAAACTACCTTGAAAAAACTGGAGAAAACATCAACTTTCTTGTTCCTATAAAAGAAAAACTGAACCTACTATCAACATACCGCAGAGAAACATCAGCAATTTACCAAAAACACCCTGTCAGTAAGTAAGCAAGAATTTGGTCAATAGAGCAAGCATCAGCAGGCGTATGCACCAATTATATTTCCCCATTAAGAACTGATTTTAGCATGGCCATATAAAATATGAGAACTTGGGGCTTGGGTTATAGCAAGATTTAAACAAAGTATACAAGCACCTATGATGTTGATCGTTCCTGAATCTCCAACTAATTGATGTCCGGAGTCCAATCACATGATGAGGATAAACACGAGCAGCATCCTAGTCGTAATCACACGGGAATGTACACACACCAGAAAAGATTTCTCCCAAATCCGAAGACCTGTCTCCTAATCGCAGCAATTCACGAGCACCCGAGACCTGACAGCAACCCTAAATCAACAATTAAGGACAGTGACCATGAATAAGTAGCAGGAGAAAGCTACATAAAACTGAAACACACATGAAAATACAAATGACCGAGACTGATATGAGCACACAAAATGACTGATGACTGATTTGACAACAGATTACATGAAGGATTGTTAGATGATACTCCCTACGGAAAGAAATATAAGAGCGTTTAGATCACTACTTTAGTAATCTAAACGCTCTTATATTTCTTTATGGAGTGAGTAATTTATAATGATTACAATACTTATGCAGAGGAGAAGCTACTTCTTTTAGTATTTTCTCGGTGCCCAAAGTTTACAAAAAAAGGATGCATCAGCCACCAGCTAGGAAAAATGTAACTTGAGAAGACACCAATACTAGAGTATGTGACACTAATTTAATCTGAATGCATTACAGTTTCTGAACCCAAGAAGCCAAGATAAGACCACACGACATCAGATTTTGGCTAAAAACCAGATAATGATCTACAGACCAACAATATCAGAAGACATCATGTACTAAACGACCTAATGCTTAAGCTTAACTTTTTTAAAAAGACATACGAAAAGGTCGTTGTCCTATAAGAGCCATAAAAGCTGATAACCGAGGAACAAATAAAATGCCTTACAAAGGACAAAACTGAATGAATACTGACTATCTCTCAATGTTGGGTGAAGACAGAAGAAGAATGATGTTGTGTAATGATCAACTAAATCAAATAGGAGTGAAATGAAAATCTACTAAATAGTGATTTCATTCATAAAGAAAGCTATTGAGAAACAGCAAACGAACAAAGAATCAACTAGGATATCCTAATGCTTGTGCGTATTTGAAAGAAAAAAGAGTGCAGGTAATATGAATCAAACTCAAGGCGTCACATCTAAGGAGGACTACACTAACCAACTAGTAGAACATTCTAATGCTTATGTGTATTTACTTATTTTTCCTATTTTCTTCTACTTCAGGTCGTGGCTGGGCCGGCCCATAGTTGAATCGGTCCTTTTATCACTATTTCTTTTTCATTTTTTCCATTCCCTTTTTCTTTTTTCTTGTGCTATTTTTCTTCTTCTTGCTAAGTAATAGCATGTAGAGTGCCTCCGCCCTCCAGTCTTCCACTTCATCCTGTGAAATTTTGCACAGAAGGAAAACACACTTTTTATAGTTAGGGCACAAAAGGTGTATATGTATCAGAATTAAAAAAATATTTGAAAAAATTCTATATATTGTGTGTAGAATATTTTCAATGAAAACTTACGCTGAAATCATCTATGTCTTTGATGAACTTTTTACCATTGTAGAGAAATACAAACTTTAGAACAACAAATGGTGATTCGCCCCTTTCTACTATTGGAACATCTTGTACAATATGAATCTCCCATTTTGCATTCTTGGGTTTCATTTTTTCTTGTAGTATGACGTTGAAGATTTCTTTCATCCTAGGCACCTGGAAATTGTATTTTGTTTTTGTTTTAATAATGCAATTCGTAAAACTGAAAAAAACTATATTTAGAAATGCTTACGATTTCCGACTTATGAACATGATATTCCTCAAACTGTTTTGCCTTTCCTTTGTAGCGTCCTCCATTTCATCGAGCTTTTGAGTTACTTAAATTGGATACAAATCTATGTTTGTTGGAGTACACGGTACGCTACGCTAGCGCCAAATAAAGTTTTTTCTACCGCGCACCCAAGATCATGCTGCTGGAAATAGATTACGAGATCGGGTTTACCACTAGACGCGCAGTCACCGCAGCGGAAGTAGAGTTGGTGATGCGTGTAGTCGATCTCTCGGCCCGTCTCCTCCTCGCGTTGCCGATCTCCTGCGAACAACGAAGACCAGCGAACGGTGATCTCCCGCGAATGGCACCTCGTGGTTCCCTTGAACGGTTCGTCCAAGCACCACAGATGCGATGCCTCCAAGGTATCCACACGTACGGGGAGTCATGTCGAGCGGTAGACTGCTAGGTCCGGTCGCGCGACATGGGTGTGGGGAGTGGTGGCGGCTATCCAGGGTCGAAAAAAGATCAACTCTAAGTGGTGCGCCCACTCCCCTTTATATAGACCTCCGAGGTGGGCTCAACACTTGAACCCACTAGGAGTCCACATTCATTTTCCACTCGAATCCAATCTGAATGGGCAGAAACCCCTTAAGTGTGCGACCCTATAGGTTCACGTACACATGGACACGACCAGAGTCGATAGTTGGCAGCGGCTCCTAGCAGAACGTGCCAACTCTGTGTGTGCGTAAAGTCGTTAGACGAACCTCGATAATGTGTCATATGCAACATTCCTTTTGCCTCACGATAGTACTTTTCACCCTTGTGATAGCTCGACCTCTCTTCTCGAAACTGTGATACAGATTCCCGAACTGGGTTAACATTTAACCCAAGTCGCATGGCCATGCTTTCCGAATCTGATCACTCGAGAGGGCCCAGAGAATATCTCTCCATACAGGAGGGGCAAATCCCATCTTGGTCAGCCATGTCTCGCGACATGTCTTACGACTCACCCGAAAGCTACCTTTATAACTACCCAGTTACGGGCAACGTTTGATAGACCCTAAGTGAGTTGATCCTCATCCAGAGAACATGCGAGGACCTCAGGTCTAGGACATGGCATAGACATTGTACTTGAGACTAACAGATGACTATATCTCGCTGCGTCTCAAAGTGGGTCTGTCCAACTCGGTGATCTCCATCCCCGAGTCCATACTATCGGTTTAGCATCTCCATGCACATGACTTGTGAAACATAGTCATCAACCCAGTCGTATACTAGTCAAGGATATGTGTCCACATAACCTTATCAACCAGGGACCATTAGAACAATCACCATACAAAACATAGTTTCACAAACAAGTCACATATTTATTGATACATATCATTGATGATGTTCAAGGACAATACAAAGGACTCATGAATACATAGGGAAATATCATCATCACATGATTGCCTCTAGGGCATATCTCCAACAATGTTTACCTTTTCTTTCTGTAATTCCTCAGGAGTTGTTTCTCGAGGATCAGTAATATGAACTTTCTTTTTATACTTGTCCAGAATATATAGGACGTACCGGTCATCCTTCTCAAATGGTATGAATATCTGCGTACAAAAGTTTTGGTGTTAGATGACAGTTTAATATAAAGGAATATGATAAAACACATATTTTTGGTTTTGTTGTGGAGTAAACGGATATTACCATGTTTGCTATTGAGAGCTTATTCTGTTGATGTTCTTTGAGATACATGGGAACCAGCTGACGTTTCCTTCTTTGCATTGCACTTCTAAATTTGCTAGGAGGAGTACTATGATTCTTTATATCCACTATGTGCTGCAAACAATAAGTACGATAAAAAAAGTGTCAGAAAAACACAAATTGGTATTAGTATAAAAAACAGACGTTGCAATACAGAAAAATTTGTAGTTTTTAAGCATTTACCTCTGCAACGTTTGGGTCTAATATTAGTCTACCACTCTGTTTGGAATCGAGTCTGCTTTCCTAGATATCTGCTATTTCATCGAGCACTCTCTTTTCTATATGATGTGGTATGTTTGTCTGTGCTGCTCTTGGACCAAATGCTGCCTTCAGGTGGGATCCAGTAAGATGCGTGCTTTCACTTTCTATACGTATGCGCTTAAATATACTTTTGCTCTGACAGAAAAATAAAAGAAATTTTGAGGTGAGAGTCAATGGCAAACTGAATTTGAGAATCTTTTTGGCCTGGTCCAACTATTTTGAGGTGCAATAAAAAACAATTCACTTGTTGAATTCCTCTTGCCGGCTGTCGCTCATGACTATTTGGAAGAGCTGAGACGCCTCGTTTGTGTGTTGGAAGGAATGTTCATGTTTTGGGTATGGGTTGGTGCTTCGTCCTTTATTCTTCTTTGTTGCATTTAATTTGTTTCTGTCAGAGCAGGCATATATTGATGGTTGTTATTTTCATGCTAAATAGATTAATGAAAACCAAGCCTTATTTTTCATTCTAGATAGGTAATATGTAAGCTTCTGTTATACTAAAAACATTGGTCGTTACAAAAAAGTAAGCATAAATAATTTTGTTACCTTTGCTGGTTGAAAAGAACTTTAAATTTTTTGGTTTGAATTCATTAATTCTTCCAGGTAGTTGCTCACACTTTATTTAGTTGGTTTCACCAAATATGGCTGTAAATAGGAACTCTGGTTTCCACTCGGCATCTACCATGCTATGCTGCATGAAGGTCATTGGATATTCTTAAATTTTCATGGTGTTGACAAGCATGTTGATTATTTTGAACAGTTCTAGCAATGGCGGTTCTAAAATAAAATTGTTGCTCATACTATCAACTTACATGAAAATCCTCATCGTCCTTGGCCAGTTCAATGCCATTCCAGTATTTTACAAACTGGACCACGAAGTGTCCGCATTGCATACCCTGTTGTTTTGGCACACAAACTCTGTTAGGCGTTTCTGCTATCCTGGATCAGTTTGATTCATTGTTGGCTTCTAGTTCCGCTTCTCCGTAATGCTTCTTCATCAGTGCATACATCCTTTTAGTCTGTGATTACGGTTTATTTTTTTGTTGGATGCCGCCGTTAAGATAAGTAGTGCAAGAAAAAAAAATCAAGGTTGAAAGCACCTACCAGTTCTGTGTGATCTTTATGGTGTTTTTCCATGCCTTACCGTTTGTGTATCTGTAATTCAATGAGTCAAGTATGTCGACAGAGCTCGTGTACTTGTTCAACACATAGACTATGTAGTGAGAAGTTGTTTTGTGAGGTATCATAATCTGCGTTGTTTGCAGACAGGGAGGGTTAAAGATCGTTGCTGTTAGAATAACTAAATCTCATGTAAATGTGCAAGCTATAGGAGAATAAATTTCGTATGTATACTTCTATTCAGTTTAATTCTTAAGTTACCAGCTTCTTCTTTAAAAGTTCTTTCCCTCTTACAAGGGGTTCAAACTCTTTCAATGCTTCTTCCTCATTGAATTATCATAGTTCTCCTTTTTTAAGATCGAGGCCGAGCACAATCTGCAGGAAAAACGTTATGTACTTTTAGTGAAAACATATGATCATAGTAATGATGCAAGTGTTTTTTTGCAAGTTTACTTCATACGTTTGCAAATTCTGCAGAGAGTATGGCTTTATCGCTTCTGTTGTATTGTTGCTGTTCCGTCCATTCTTCGAACAATGCGTTTTGTCATGGAGCCCTCCATCTGTGCATCTCCTGTTCGTAGCTGTTGTATCATGTTTTTTCATGTGAACCAATCGTTTCGCTTCGAGCTCTCATATACGTTTAGACTATAAGCAGAAAATGTTTACACAAAAAATAGAGTCGCTAGTTAGCTGGCTTTAAAGAGGGGTAACATTTTTCTTTAAAGAGGGGTAACATTTCTTTGTTTTCTGTTTTGAGAAGAGAAACTACTTACTCTCTGCATTTGTCTTGTCCTTCTTTGCTCATTAGATATTCATGAAGTGCCATGGCCTTGTCCATACAATTGAAATCTCCTGGCACAAATGTTGGAATGTTGATTTTTCCATAGAGCCTGCTCGATGGCTTCACTGACCTCTTGATCGAGATTTTGTTTGCTGAGCTGTTCTTAGATGATTGAGCCAATGAAGGTTTTGCTGATTCTTGTTGCAAGCTTGCCAGATACTTCATGCCTTTTTTTGTTGAATTAACGCTCTTCATCCTAAAGGCGTGCTATTTTGATTTCATCGAATGAAAATCCTGTGTTTATAAGATGATTGTATTGATTTAGTTGGTCCAGGTCAAGGCTTAAAAGAAATTCATCAACTTCTTCATGCTTTTTTTTTGTAGTTTTGGGGGCTAAGAAGTCTAAAGAGACGGTGCTTGAGGTGCCTTGCTGACCGTTTTTGGATCCTAGAGCAGCATCTTGTTTCTTTTTTATCAAGAATCTTTTGTTGTAAATTATTTTGGTCGCACGTTGCTGCTAATATGCAGTCTTGAAGAACATGGTGTTTCTTCTGCTCGGAAAGCTATCCTTGTCTAGTCGGTATGTCGTTGCTTCTGTTATCCTCTTTTAAAGCATTGTCTGTTTGTTCAAGTTGCTCTGTGCTGAGGATATTGCTGTTGATGTTTTGCTCGTTAGTGATGACCGTTACTTCTTTAGATTGGTGTGTTATTTTGTCGTCTGGGGGTGGTCGATCTGGTTCTATTGGTGGATCCTTCTGTTGTGGTCTGTGCAAGTTTCTTTGATGACATGCATAAGCTCTTCGTGTTCACTGCATATATCAATAACTTCTTGTCTTGGGTGGTTCTCACCTGCATAAGTTTTTCCTTGGGCTTGGGAGTTGGCGGAAACTCTTCTAGTACGTAATATTCTATCCGTTGCATTTCTTTGTCTCCCATATCGACTTGATATTTCAGCATATCTATTAGAATAAAAAAAATCTTATTAGTATCTGGTAGGCTGACAAAATTGCGAGGCTTTGTTTCTGAAAATTTCTCAAAAAATATTGCTTATTTTTTCTAGGAAGACTAACCTGTTGTAATGGTAGTGCGATATTGCCTCTGTGTTGGCTGGTTAGTTGATATAGATTTTTTTCCTCAACTCTGGTACTTGTTATGCCTTTAAGGCCACTGTTGTTCCATCTTGGAAGTAGTGCTTCACGTTCATGTACATGTAGAATGCGTAGCCCATTCTGCATGTGGAGGAATTATTGGTTATTATCGCTGGCCTCTGTGGTGAAAATACCTTCTATTATAGAGGAATGGCAGTAGTAAATGTTGCATTGAAAAAAGAAACAAGAGAAATGTTGGAAGTGTTTACGTGTCTCCTCCTTGAAGTGGCACTTGCATTTTGACTTTTTTGAAATGGTCGATACTTCTTTGTAAAAGCTGGAGCTCTGTGTTTATGTGCTTCCAGATTTTCTTTAATTTCCTGGTTACAGTGTTGAAGAATTCTATTGTGCCTGGGTATGCAGTTGAAGAGTCAAGGAGTTCAAAGCACTATTTTTCCATGTTAACTGTAATGGTGAAGTAGTGATCGATACTTTCGTCTTTCTTAAACCCGCGTATCGAACATGGTAGAAGGAACTGCAAAAACACATAATAAAAATAAAACATTTGGAAATCTCTCTTAGATTTATACATGATTTGTTGGTCACAAAGGAGAACTTTGTAGACGTAATTGTATTTTGTTTTTGTACCAGATGCATCCATGCATTTTTATAATTAATTTGCTTATTATTATCGTGTAGGCATTCATGATGGTCAGTGGAACGATGGTGGAAAGGTGGTTGTGGTCGGCGGCGCAGGACATGAATGAAAATAACCGGACAGAGATTTTATGTCTGTGTGGAAGACACAAAGGAGGAGTTTGGCTCAACCCCTGTGAGGATGGTCGTTTGATGGTGCACCTTCTCATGACTGGTTTCATGGATGGCTATACTTGGTGGATAATTGAAGGTGATGATGATGATGAGGACGCCGACGGGGCAGGCAATGACAAGACGGGGAAAGACGAAGAGATGACCTATAGTGGCGGCGGAGAAGGGGCGGACATGGCGGCGGGGAAGAGGCCGGAAATAGCGGCGGAGCTGAGGCCGGACATGGCGGCGACGAAAACATGGACTACACGCCGCAGACTTTGTCGCTACAAGTTCAATCATGCGGGACCCTCATGTCCAGGAACTGCTTCGTAAGGAGATGAGTACTGATAGAGTTGCTTCTAGAGAGGAGGCCAAGCTGGAGCAAATGCTGGTAGACACGAACACTCCATTGTATGATGGTTGCAATCTTGAGGTGAC
Source organism: Aegilops umbellulata (assembly GCA_032464435.1). NCBI lineage: Eukaryota > Viridiplantae > Streptophyta > Magnoliopsida > Poales > Poaceae > Aegilops > Aegilops umbellulata. The sequence continues at coordinate 522,082,095 of CP136059.1, read as the reverse complement.
CCGCTTGAGTTTCACGCTCGAACTTCTGAAGATGAAGGCAAAAAAATGGACCAACACTAGCCTCGATGAGCTTCTCAAGTACCTAAAGGATGTTCTTCCCGCGGGGAATCTTTGTCCTACTAGTGTGGATGAGGCGAAGAAGATCATGTGCCCTCTTGATCTGCTGCACCTTAGATACCATGCATGCATCAATGATTGCATAATTTATCGGAAGGAGCACGTAGAAAAAACCAGCTGTCCGTGTGCAATGCTTCTTGATACAAGAAGGCCGGAAAGAAATCTCCCTAGAAAGTTGTATGGTACTTACCGATCACTCCCCGTCTGCAATGTTATTTTGTAGATCCCAAGGAAGCAAAGCTCATGCGTTGGCATGCGGAGAGGACAAATCCCGATGATGGAGATAATCCGAAGCTGAGACACCTCGCGGATGCAAGCCAGTGGAGAGCGTTCAACGGTGAATATCGATATTTTGCATGTGATGAAAGGAACATTGTGCTTGGCACGTGTACCGATGGCATGAATCCGTTTGGCAACCTGAACACCAACCATAGCACATGGCCCATGTTTGTTTGGATGTACAATATCACCCCCTGGGTGTGCATGAAGTTGAAGTACATACACATGAGCATGCTGATTCAAGGGCCGAAACAACCAGGAAATAATATTAATCTATATTTGGGGCTACTTCAATAGGAGTTAGACACATTATGGAAAACACCGGCCAAGATATGGGACGCCAGTGAAGGCGAGTATTTCAATAGGAGAGCTGCACTGATCACGACGGTGCACGACTATCTCGGTTACATATATGTCGCAGGCTAGGTGTGCCACGGATATTGCGGATGCATGCGGTGCATGGACGATACGACGTCTCAGCAGCTAACGTCAACGAAAGAAGGCGAGTCTGGGAAAATTGTGTACATGGAGCATCGAAGATAGCTCGAGAAGGACGACCCGTCGAGAAACCGTGGAGATCTATTCGATGGTGAGGCTGAGCATCGAGGAGCTCCACGTAAGAGGAGTGGTGCCGAAGTCAATGAGTTGTTGAAAAACTGGGAACAATGCCCCTCACTGGGAAAGACGATGAAAAAGGCGCCAGAGCCGCTGCTGAAGGTATGGAAGACGATGTCTGTTTTCTGGGACTTGTAGTACTGGCACAAACTCGACATGCCTCATTGCCCTGATCAAATGCATATCTGTAAGAATGTCCTTGAGAGCTTGCTTGTGACACTAATGAACATGCCGGATAAGACCAAGGATGTGCCGAAGGCAAGAAAAGACTTGCAAGATTTGAAAATCAGGGCAGATCTGCACATGCCTACCCGTAAAAAGTAAGAGGAGACAGAGATAGAGGCGCGGGAGAAGAAGGGAAAAAAGTAAAGGAAGAGGATTATTGCCCCCTTCTTACTTCACCTTAAGTCCCGCTGAGATGGATCAATTCTTCAAGTGCCTTACCGGAATCAAAGTTATTTCCGGTTACTGTGGGAAGATAAGCAAATTTTTAGACACGAAGAAGAAAAGGTTCAGCGGGATGAAGTCCCATGACTGTCATGTGATGATGACACAAATACTACATGTTGCGCTTAGAGGGATAATGGACAGGCACGTCCATGACAAGCTTATTGGTCTCTGCAACTTTTTCGACGTCATCTCTCAAAAGTCGATAAGTGTGAAGAAGCTCCGAAGGCTACACGAAGAGATCATTGTGATACTAAATGAGCTTGAGATGTACTTCCTGCCCGTGTTCTTTGACGTCATGGTGCATCTGTGTGTCCATATTGTGGACGACATAATAGACCTGGGGCCATCATTCCTGCACAACATGATGTCGTTCGAGAGGATGAATGGGGTCGTCAAAGGATTTGTTCATAACATGCCCCGTCCGGATGGAAGCATCATCTAGGGCTATCTGACACAAAGAGTGCATCTTTTTCTGCGAGAATTATCTATATGGCGTAGACTGGCCTAGTGTTGATTTTCCTGTTAAGAAGCATGTTGGGAGGCTCAAAGGAGAAGGTCACTCCACCGGTCGCCGGGAACTGCATGTGGGTTACTCGGATCGACGCAACGACTTTGGCATAGCAAACTTAGTAGTGCTACATCACCTAGACGAGGTAGATCCTTTCATAACACTCCACAGAGAAACCATCACAAAGAAGTATCGTGACTGTGGGCTATGCAGGACGGACGCCGAAGTTACTAGAGAGCACAACTCCACTTTCCTGCATTAGTTCAAAGAGCATATTCTTGCTAATCCCCCAGAAGAGGGCTCTAATGACGCATTGCTCATATACGCCTTAGCACATGGCCCCGCGGCTAACCTCGCGACCTATCAGACATACGATATCAACGGATACACGTTCTACACGGAGGCCAAATATATGAACAGTGATTTTTAGAACTCAGGGGTGGCGATGGAATGCATGACCGAGCGCAACTAAGAGATTCTTTGGAAGGGTCGAGGATATCTGGGAGCTTGACTACTCTGGACCGCACAGCGCGACGATGTTCTGTGTCAGATGGGCTAAGAATGTTGAACGAGAAAATCAGTATTTCACTACCATGTCTATACCCGACGCCAAGAGCGCTACCGTGAACGCCATCGCAAAAAACGAGCCTGGATACACGATAAGCATGTGACACAATGCTTCTTCATAACCGACCCAAGCTGTTAGATAGGATGCCTGACCTTCTGGTTATATTGACATCTGAAACTGGAAAACCGAATCAACAAATGGTCCCATGGTCTAGTGGTTAGGACATTGGACTCTGAATCCAGTAACCCGAGTTCAAGTCTCGGTGGGACCTATTTTTTCCCCATTCGGTTTTTCTGCGCTTGAAAGACATTCCCAATGATTTTAAAATTTTGAAAATTAGTCGGCTTACCAATGGGGTCACTCATGAAAATGCTAAGTTCATCCTTGGTACTAGGGGGCATTCTTGTTAATACTTTTCCGCCCTGCGTGGCATATGATCGTAATAACCTTTCTAATTAATTCATATATGGGGTGTTTTTCAAAATAAAAGGCAAAAAACACCCCTACCTTTCCCCATTTCACGCCAAAACCTCCATACAGGGCCGGTCCCAAAATTTTGGGGACTCGATGTGAAACTAAAATCTCAGGGCCCTTCATGTACACATCAAATTAATAATCAACATAATTTATATTAATGACCCAATAAATAGTTAAAAATTCATCCAGAAGCTACATTTGTACCAAGGAGAGAACACCTAGCCTCAATATATGGACTGAGTGTAGTAATGGATAAATTGTGACTGTTGTGCAAAATAGAGCAATAATAGACTCTTCTATACCAAGAAATAAATTTAACTTGCTGTTAGAGCAACATGAGGTCAATATTAGGCATATGTTCACAATAATTTTAGGTGTTTATAGATAGTCTGGGAATTTCAGCAAGGTTTCTATAATTTGACCTTATTATATAAATATATAGAGACATTTGTCTAACTGCCAATGAACATGACAAACCAACAATATAAACCAGGTTTTGCACTTGCAATTGAGGCTCTTGGAGAAATCGTCATACCTAGACGATTTTTAGGTTGAGATTTGACCAGTTGAATGTGTGAAGCTTGACCTGCAGACATAACCCATCAACAAAATAATAGATTACAACTAATTATTCAAGATAAACTAATATTTGTATCATACACTACATGACATGATTTCCCAAATTGTAGACATTCGAGGCGTCTATTTGGAGAGCTAGTGAATGACTAAGGCCCTGTTCGGAATCCTTCCGTGGAGCTGTAGAGCTCGGTTTTAGGCGCTCCCTGAAAATTAGCTAGAGACTAGTACGCTCCGGAAGCACGGTCCAGGGAGCGGAGAGGAGCCGAATGCGGCCTAAATAGCTAGCAGACATCATGCCTAATCAATTCTGCTCAATTTTCCACATACAAGGTGACCCACTCTGAGCGGTATAAAAGTAGTAGTGGGAAAATCAGAGTCAACAAATGGTTCCATGGTCTAGTGGTTAGGACATTGGACTCTGAATCCAGTAACCTGAGTTCAAGCCTTGGTGGGACCTTGTTTTTCCTTCTTTACTTTTTCTGTACTTGAAAACAAGATGGCATTCCCTATTCTTCATATATGATTAATCATATCTTTATTTTGGGATTTATTACTTTCTTATTTGGTTCTTCACTATTATATTGGGACCTTTACTTTTTTGTTTCCATTTTTCTGTGCTTGGATTTTCTTTTTAGCATTCCTTATTTATTTTTTCAGGACCAACCTCCTAATAGATCGTATCTCTATTGCCAATTATTACTTTCTTATTTGATTCTCCCTATTATTTTGAATCTTCTCCATGGAGTTTGTATTTTTGTTTGCAGTTTTCCATACTTCTTTTTGCGAAATGCAATTTTCTATACAACATATGACATCCCATATTTCTTATTCAGGAGAGTAAATTTATCCAAATCAATAACATTGTTGTCTATCCCGTATTTTCCAGTCGTCGTATGGTGTCACTATTACACATCTCCTTTTGTCCCAAATACATGAAACATGTCCCAAACTTCTTTCGATCTTCTCGTAGAAATCGTTTCAGTGATCATTGACACGTAATTGCCCCCTCTCTCTTGGTACCATGCTCTCCGAGTCTCAAATATATCTATAATTTTTTTTATTATTTCATGCTATTTTAATATCATTTTAATATACTATTTATATCAATTTATATGATTTTTTGGACTAACCTATTAATTCAGTGCCCAGTGCCAGATGTTGTTTTCCGCATGTTTTTGAATTTACAGAAAATCAATATCTGGAGGTAAAAAAAGCTCTGAGGATTTAATATGATTTTTTCGGAGCACAAAGGTTCCAGGAAGCATCGGGAGGAAACCAAAGGAGCCACAAGGGCTCACACGACCAGGAGGCGTGGTCAGGGCCTTGGCCGACCCCTAGGCCATGTGCCCCCCTCTCCACCGCCGTACGTCCATTCTTCCTCCTATAAATGCCATATTTTGCTAAACCCTTTGCAAGATTTTTCTCCAACTTTTTCCGCCGTCGCAAGCTTCTGTTTCGAGGAGATCAAATCTGGAGGCATGTTCCTGTATCTGCCAGAGGCTTTTTCATCAACCTTGCCGCCTCCATGACCATGTGTGAGTAGTTCCTTTAGAACCCTAGGGTGCATAGCAATAGCTAGATAACTCTCTCTGTCTCTGATTTTCAATACTAAGTTCCCGTGAGCTACCTCACATCACAGGGTTCAACCTGACGTAATCCATGTATGTGTTTGTTGGGACATTATGGATCATCACTTTATGATTAGTTTTTTCATTGAATTCAACCGAATCTTTTAAGATTTTCTTGTTGTATAATTAAATAGCTTTGCATGCTCTCCGATCTATCTATCTTCTTTGGCCAAGTTCGATGTTTTTTTCTTCAGAGGGAGTGGTGCTTTGTAGTGGGTTGTAATTTTGCGATGTTCTATACCCTAATGATAGAAAAGGACATGACACATATTGTATTGTTGCCACAGAGGATAAATCGACAGTGTCTCGTCGTATTGATTGATGTTTTGTTGTTTGAATTATGTCAACCTAATTGTAATGCTCTGTTTCTTGTAAGCTTAATACTGTGGGATGCATGCTAGATAGCGGTCTTTGAGTGGAGTACTATATGTAGATGCAGTTTGATTAACGGACTTAACACAGATGTAATGTCTATATGACATTATACCATGAATGATCACCGTCATTATATAAATATTGCAATTTAATCGTTGCCCAACTGTAATTTGTTCACCACCGCACACTTGTATGCTTGAGAGAGACGCCACCAGTGAACCTATGCCCCCTGGTTCTATTCTCCTTTACTGAAATCATTGTTACAATTGCTATTCTTTGCTCTACTATTTTACCTACCCGTCAAACTATCACTATCATTTGCATTTAGTCTTTCAACTAGCAAGACAATCGTGTTGATGTGATGGGTACAAGTTTGTTTTGTTTTGTGTATCTAGGTACTAGTGACTATTTTTGCTAGAAATTCCTTCTGATTCGATAAACCTTGGTTCTCTAATCGAGGGAAATACTTATTGCTTGATTACATCACCCTTACATATGGGGATACTAAACCACTCTTACGAGAGCAGCAAACACTCTTCAAAGCCACGTCTCAAACAAAGCAGATTCCTAACCGTTCGATAGACCAAAGGCTCATGAAAAGTTTACATGATTCATGAAATTTAATCTATTGTTTCACTTAGAAAAGTGAGATAAGGAGAGTGCACCAGATGAGTGACAATTGTCTCCATTAGACACCCAATGTTCTCTAACAAAACTATGACTAGTAGAAGAACACACCCACCACAGAGTTGACATCGTTCATCTCATTGGCCTGTGTTTGAACATGGTTTTTGAATGGCATTGGATCTTTTTAAGCCCTCACCCTTTCGATGCAACCAATTTCCACTTGGCCTAGTCGTTGTTACATATGTGTGGTCTGTTGCGAGGCATGTTTATTCTGAATCCAGATGCCCCATTTTGCCGTGCAAAAATGTTGTCGGGCGGACATATGAACTTGGACGTTGCTAGGGGCAAGCCCTATCCAATGACCATCCAAATTAGGTAAGCGCGGTCTTTACAAAAATGGCAAGTAATTGCCGCCTAACTTATCCTGTGTCACGCCAAAACCTCCATCCCTTCTCCCCTCTAATAACCCTGGCAAAAAACCTAGGGTAAAACGGGTCTCCAATTTTATTTTATTTTTCGCACTTGAAAAATGCCTCTCCCATTTTCCCCTAGGAAAATACTTCCTGATTGATCATGTCTTTATTGGGTTTTATGACTCTTTTATTTGATTCTCTCAATTATTTAATATCCTCTACACAATTTGTATTTTTGTTTGCAAATTTAAGTACATCAATACAGTATTATCTAATTAGTATTCATGAGAGTAACACCTACTCAATATTAAAAAATAAGATAGGGAAAGTGTACCAGACAAGTGACGGTATTAGACAAGGTTGGAACTTGGTGCACTCGGGTGTAGGCGCACCCGATATGCAGAAATAATTTAGTAATTCAAAAAAAGTAAAAAATGACCTAATTTTTTTGGAAACCTCATGACCAAATGTTGTAACCGTATACAAAGTTCCGTGAAGGAATCAAAATTAAGAATATATCTACACTACTGTTCATTAGGTTTGTACTAGGAAATTTGTTATTTTGGCCTAAGGTCACAAAAGCTTATTCATGCACTAATGTTTTTATACGGATACAAAGTTAGGTCAACTTTGTTTCACAAATAGTTTTAGTTTTTTTTTTGAGTTTTTCTATAATTGATAAATTATTTTTTTCCTTATCAGGTGCACCAGCACCCGAGTACATCAGGGTATTACCCATATGGGACAACGGATGTTCTCTAACATGAATATTGCTTATAGAGGAACATACATCCCAAACAACCTACACTGCTGAAATCACTGATCTCATCGGCCGCTATTTTGACATGGTTTCTAGATTGACATTGGACCTTCTTAAGATTTTTTTTGCTTTCTACACCCTGTACCGCTTTATAGTACTCTTCTCTTCATCTGCAAAGCCAATCCGCGTAACTGAGTGCGCCGACCCATTATCAAGTTGTTCATTGTTGCCTCCCCTATCTCTCGGAGGCTTAGCGAGGTGGGCTGGTCCTGTTCCGGGTTTCATTCGATATTTGTTTTGTTCGATGTTGTTTCAATTTCTGTTGTGGTATTTGTTTTGTTTCACTTTCCAGTTTATTTAACTTACCCTTTTCCCTTCTGTATTCTTTTGTTTTTCTTCCTGTTTCTTAATTTTTCACTTTTTCGTAGTTTTCTGTACAGTAAAGATTTTTCTAATACTCAATGAATATTTTTCAAAAAGACACGCCATATTGTTTTTGAATACACAGGAACAATTTTTTAATTTAGAGTGAACTTTTATTCAACGTACGGTGAACATTTTTGTAACATAAGGTGAACAGTTTCTGCATTTTAAAAAAAGACTTTAGATCTTTTAAAAAGAAATACAAAAACCGATTTTTCGGAAAAAACTGAGTAGAAAACTGCAGGAAAAAAAAGCAAAAAGCAAAAGCATGTAACTTAGTGCGAGGGAGTGGGCCGGCCCATTAGTTTGCCTCCGATTCCAACTAGCCCAGCAGCAGCTCGTCAAAAAATCAGCTCCTGGGCGGGCAGAAACCAACCAACGGCGTCTCCGCTCTGCTCAAAAGCAGAGCACGGGACTCTGTTTCCACCTCCACCTCCGCCCCCCTTCCACCACCGGCCCGCCGGTCACCGCCGTGCTCCCCCTTCCCCAGGCCATAGATTTTGCGAAGAACCTTCCACCACCCCCTCCACCCCCGCCTCCCTTCCACCTCCGGGCCGCTGCTCGCCGCCGCCCGCTTTCGCCGGCAGCCGATTTCGGCAAGAAATGCAAGAAACCTCCGCCTCCACCTCCGCCTCCGCCTCTGCCCCCCGCACGGATCTAGGGGGATTGCCGGGCGAGCTCCTGACGGAGATCGCCCGCCGTCTTCCTTGCCCGGCTGACCTGGTCGCGCTCACCGCGGCGCTGCGCCGACCCATCGCCCCTCCCGCTCCTCGTCCGGCTCTGCCGTGGCTGTTGGTGCCACACCCATCTCCGCCGGATCTTGCTCCGGGAGAGGCGCGGACAGCTAGGTTCGTCTGCATCGGATGCGGAGGGCCACACGACCTCCGCGTCCCGGAGGAGTTCGCCGTCGGCCGCTTCTTCGGCTCGTACCCGCCTGGGTGGGTGTTCTTGGCCGGCGCGCAGGCCTCGGACCACGCGCTCATCAATATCTACACCAGGGCTCGTCTTCTCATCCCCGACTTCCTCGCCATGACCGGAGACGCTACCCGTCAGCCTCGACGGATGGTGATGGTGGCGGCGGCGCTCTCCGCCGAGCCTCTCGCTCCCGGCAAGGCCTGCTTCGGCGCCGCCATTGTCGGCACACCCTTGGACCCCGACATCAACAATGACGCCCCCGTGTTTGCTCTGTGGGTGCTCGACCGCTCGGCGCGCGACGAGCGACCGGTGGCGCACGGGTTCCATGTCGACGTCGGTGCCGGACTCCAGCAGCAGCGCTTGTTTCTTGAAGATGTGGCGTATCACCGCGGGGCCTTCTATTTCTTGACAAGCGAGGAGCAGCTGGTAGCTGTGCACGTCGTGGTGGAGGACCACGGCCAGCGGCTGCTAGCTCGCCAACAGGTCATCGAGCACCGGCGGGCGGCCAATCCACAAGGTGTGTTGGTTTCCGGCAGATATCTGGTTGCTTCCCATGGTGAGTGGGCCATGCTGGTCCGGTATCATCTGGCTGGAGTTGGAGGGCGTCTGCCAGGACCGGCCATGCGCGTCGTCATGTATGGCGGCCAAATTCAGCATGGCGATGCATTCAGGACGTGGACCGAGGTGCCAGCCGAGTCACTGCGAGGTCTGATTGTGTTTGCAGCCAGGGGCTGCTCCAGGTCCATCGAGGATCCCGACGGCCTCTACAAGCTCAACCCCGGAGTTCGTTATTTGGACGATCGAGATGCCAGAGATATGCGGATCATCGTGGAGGGGAATCCGAGCCTGCGAGACTATCGTTGCAACGATACGTTAGGCTATCTCTACCTGATCTGGGTTGACTACCCGTCCTCCCGCAATTCTTCGCCAATATGGTGTTTTCCATAGCCATGAACTTGTGTAAACTCCTTTTCTGTTCATCGACTTGTTAATTGGTAGTTGTAAATCATGTTGACAACATTTTTGGACTTGAATTACTACTTGTGGTGTTGGACAATTATGTATCCTGTTTGCTGGTTCTTAGTTCTTGGCTCATGTCGGCGTTAATACTGCATTGACACGTGCATCTGTTGTTTTTGGTTCATACTATAGCTCAGGGGGTGAAATTCATTTGATTTTATTGGGGGTTCAGGTCGGATTCTCTCTTGGACTCAGTTTCCTCTTTACAGCGTCCCGCTTGCTTGGTTCCGGTGCCATGAGCTGGATAAACTGAACTCCACTTAAACTGAATTTTGGTACTGCACTTGTGCCTTGTTGCACAATTGCTTGGATTTTTTTGGGATGAGAAAACTGTACAGCCTGAAGAAATAAACGTGTGGGGAACAAAAAAAAAAGTCTAAGTAGAACTAGTTAGGACAACATTGACTGTCTCTTTTGGAACAAACCATGTGCTCTGCAGCCTGAGAGCTGAAAATGATGCTAAGGTAGCCTTTGGGAATGAAAAGAACAACACAGTAATAGAGAAATGTAATAAGAAGAAAACGGAGAAAAGAACATTGAACATGACAGAACAAAAAAGCACCTAATACTTAACTGAAAACAAAGAACTTCATATTTAGTATTTACTACACGAAACTTAGTAGTTCTCTGGACTGCTACAGCCGCTCGAAGTGACGTGTCTGTCACCACGCTTGTTGGCATCGTTGTAAAATTGTATCTGCATTTCCAGCATGTAGTTCATGGTAGGATCCGACAGCGCTGACATTCATTGGAAGTGGACATGGGCAGAGAGTGTCTCCCCTCTCAATCTCTCATGTTGACTAGCTTGCTGATGAGCATGCAGTGTGGACTGCCAAAAATAGAAGAGGAATAACAAAGATAGATGAATAAGAAGATTACATACTAAGAGTAACATCATAAGAAAAGAGGAAGACTGGAAAATGAATTGGGAAATGGTGACTGAAAAGGAAAATATATTGAAGATAGAAAATGAAGACTAAAGTAAGACTGAGAAACTGAATATTGACTGAAAAAAAATCCATTGTTCCCCCATCCTAGAGGAGCAAATATCTACTGCGCATAATCGACAATGAACCCACAGAAAAATGGGCCCAAGAGCCATCGATACCAAACCAAAAAGAATATGCTGCCATGGCCCTCGATCTGAATAATCTTTGAACTATTACTCATATCCATCATTGATAAAATCTTCAAAGCTGCTGAATAAAACACACCAAAAGAAATCCGTTGCACGTAGCACACTAAAGAAAACTGTATGCCAGACACAGGAAAAGTTGGACTATATTACTGAAAATTAGACTTACAGCAAAAAACTACCTTGAAAAAACTGGAGAAAACATCAACTTTCTTGTTCCTATAAAAGAAAAACTGAACCTACTATCAACATACCGCAGAGAAACATCAGCAATTTACCAAAAACACCCTGTCAGTAAGTAAGCAAGAATTTGGTCAATAGAGCAAGCATCAGCAGGCGTATGCACCAATTATATTTCCCCATTAAGAACTGATTTTAGCATGGCCATATAAAATATGAGAACTTGGGGCTTGGGTTATAGCAAGATTTAAACAAAGTATACAAGCACCTATGATGTTGATCGTTCCTGAATCTCCAACTAATTGATGTCCGGAGTCCAATCACATGATGAGGATAAACACGAGCAGCATCCTAGTCGTAATCACACGGGAATGTACACACACCAGAAAAGATTTCTCCCAAACCCGAAGACCTGTCTCCTAATCGCAGCAATTCACGAGCACCCGAGACCTGACAGCAACCCTAAATCAACAATTAAGGACAGTGACCATGAATAAGTAGCAGGAGAAAGCTACATAAAACTGAAACACACATGAAAATACAAATGACCGAGACTGATATGAGCACACAAAATGACTGATGACTGATTTGACAACAGATTACATGAAGGATTGTTAGATGATACTCCCTACGGAAAGAAATATAAGAGCGTTTAGATCACTACTTTAGTAATCTAAACGCTCTTATATTTCTTTATGGAGTGAGTAATTTATAATGATTACAATACTTATGCAGAGGAGAAGCTACTTCTTTTAGTATTTTCTCGGTGCCCAAAGTTTACAAAAAAAGGATGCATCAGCCACCAGCTAGGAAAAATGTAACTTGAGAAGACACCAATACTAGAGTATGTGACACTAATTTAATCTGAATGCATTACAGTTTCTGAACCCAAGAAGCCAAGATAAGACCACACGACATCAGATTTTGGCTAAAAACCAGATAATGATCTACAGACCAACAATATCAGAAGACATCATGTACTAAACGACCTAATGCTTAAGCTTAACTTTTTTAAAAAGACATACGAAAAGGTCGTTGTCCTATAAGAGCCATAAAAGCTGATAACCGAGGAACAAATAAAATGCCTTACAAAGGACAAAACTGAATGAATACTGACTATCTCTCAATGTTGGGTGAAGACAGAAGAAGAATGATGTTGTGTAATGATCAACTAAATCAAATAGGAGTGAAATGAAAATCTACTAAATAGTGATTTCATTCATAAAGAAAGCTATTGAGAAACAGCAAACGAACAAAGAATCAACTAGGATATCCTAATGCTTGTGCGTATTTGAAAGAAAAAAGAGTGCAGGTAATATGAATCAAACTCAAGGCGTCACATCTAAGGAGGACTACACTAACCAACTAGTAGAACATTCTAATGCTTATGTGTATTTACTTATTTTTCCTATTTTCTTCTACTTCAGGTCGTGGCTGGGCCGGCCCATAGTTGAATCGGTCCTTTTATCACTATTTCTTTTTCATTTTTTCCATTCCCTTTTTCTTTTTTCTTGTGCTATTTTTCTTCTTCTTGCTAAGTAATAGCATGTAGAGTGCCTCCGCCCTCCAGTCTTCCACTTCATCCTGTGAAATTTTGCACAGAAGGAAAACACACTTTTTATAGTTAGGGCACAAAAGGTGTATATGTATCAGAATTAAAAAAATATTTGAAAAAATTCTATATATTGTGTGTAGAATATTTTCAATGAAAACTTACGCTGAAATCATCTATGTCTTTGATGAACTTTTTACCATTGTAGAGAAATACAAACTTTAGAACAACAAATGGTGATTCGCCCCTTTCTACTATTGGAACATCTTGTACAATATGAATCTCCCATTTTGCATTCTTGGGTTTCATTTTTTCTTGTAGTATGACGTTGAAGATTTCTTTCATCCTAGGCACCTGGAAATTGTATTTTGTTTTTGTTTTAATAATGCAATTCGTAAAACTGAAAAAAACTATATTTAGAAATGCTTACGATTTCCGACTTATGAACATGATATTCCTCAAACTGTTTTGCCTTTCCTTTGTAGCGTCCTCCATTTCATCGAGCTTTTGAGTTACTTAAATTGGATACAAATCTATGTTTGTTGGAGTACACGGTACGCTACGCTAGCGCCAAATAAAGTTTTTTCTACCGCGCACCCAAGATCATGCTGCTGGAAATAGATTACGAGATCGGGTTTACCACTAGACGCGCAGTCACCGCAGCGGAAGTAGAGTTGGTGATGCGTGTAGTCGATCTCTCGGCCCGTCTCCTCCTCGCGTTGCCGATCTCCTGCGAACAACGAAGACCAGCGAACGGTGATCTCCCGCGAATGGCACCTCGTGGTTCCCTTGAACGGTTCGTCCAAGCACCACAGATGCGATGCCTCCAAGGTATCCACACGTACGGGGAGTCATGTCGAGCGGTAGACTGCTAGGTCCGGTCGCGCGACATGGGTGTGGGGAGTGGTGGCGGCTATCCAGGGTCGAAAAAAGATCAACTCTAAGTGGTGCGCCCACTCCCCTTTATATAGACCTCCGAGGTGGGCTCAACACTTGAACCCACTAGGAGTCCACATTCATTTTCCACTCGAATCCAATCTGAATGGGCAGAAACCCCTTAAGTGTGCGACCCTATAGGTTCACGTACACATGGACACGACCAGAGTCGATAGTTGGCAGCGGCTCCTAGCAGAACGTGCCAACTCTGTGTGTGCGTAAAGTCGTTAGACGAACCTCGATAATGTGTCATATGCAACATTCCTTTTGCCTCACGATAGTACTTTTCACCCTTGTGATAGCTCGACCTCTCTTCTCGAAACTGTGATACAGATTCCCGAACTGGGTTAACATTTAACCCAAGTCGCATGGCCATGCTTTCCGAATCTGATCACTCGAGAGGGCCCAGAGAATATCTCTCCATACAGGAGGGGCAAATCCCATCTTGGTCAGCCATGTCTCGCGACATGTCTTACGACTCACCCGAAAGCTACCTTTATAACTACCCAGTTACGGGCAACGTTTGATAGACCCTAAGTGAGTTGATCCTCATCCAGAGAACATGCGAGGACCTCAGGTCTAGGACATGGCATAGACATTGTACTTGAGACTAACAGATGACTATATCTCGCTGCGTCTCAAAGTGGGTCTGTCCAACTCGGTGATCTCCATCCCCGAGTCCATACTATCGGTTTAGCATCTCCATGCACATGACTTGTGAAACATAGTCATCAACCCAGTCGTATACTAGTCAAGGATATGTGTCCACATAACCTTATCAACCAGGGACCATTAGAACAATCACCATACAAAACATAGTTTCACAAACAAGTCACATATTTATTGATACATATCATTGATGATGTTCAAGGACAATACAAAGGACTCATGAATACATAGGGAAATATCATCATCACATGATTGCCTCTAGGGCATATCTCCAACAATGTTTACCTTTTCTTTCTGTAATTCCTCAGGAGTTGTTTCTCGAGGATCAGTAATATGAACTTTCTTTTTATACTTGTCCAGAATATATAGGACGTACCGGTCATCCTTCTCAAATGGTATGAATATCTGCGTACAAAAGTTTTGGTGTTAGATGACAGTTTAATATAAAGGAATATGATAAAACACATATTTTTGGTTTTGTTGTGGAGTAAACGGATATTACCATGTTTGCTATTGAGAGCTTATTCTGTTGATGTTCTTTGAGATACATGGGAACCAGCTGACGTTTCCTTCTTTGCATTGCACTTCTAAATTTGCTAGGAGGAGTACTATGATTCTTTATATCCACTATGTGCTGCAAACAATAAGTACGATAAAAAAAGTGTCAGAAAAACACAAATTGGTATTAGTATAAAAAACAGACGTTGCAATACAGAAAAATTTGTAGTTTTTAAGCATTTACCTCTGCAACGTTTGGGTCTAATATTAGTCTACCACTCTGTTTGGAATCGAGTCTGCTTTCCTAGATATCTGCTATTTCATCGAGCACTCTCTTTTCTATATGATGTGGTATGTTTGTCTGTGCTGCTCTTGGACCAAATGCTGCCTTCAGGTGGGATCCAGTAAGATGCGTGCTTTCACTTTCTATACGTATGCGCTTAAATATACTTTTGCTCTGACAGAAAAATAAAAGAAATTTTGAGGTGAGAGTCAATGGCAAACTGAATTTGAGAATCTTTTTGGCCTGGTCCAACTATTTTGAGGTGCAATAAAAAACAATTCACTTGTTGAATTCCTCTTGCCGGCTGTCGCTCATGACTATTTGGAAGAGCTGAGACGCCTCGTTTGTGTGTTGGAAGGAATGTTCATGTTTTGGGTATGGGTTGGTGCTTCGTCCTTTATTCTTCTTTGTTGCATTTAATTTGTTTCTGTCAGAGCAGGCATATATTGATGGTTGTTATTTTCATGCTAAATAGATTAATGAAAACCAAGCCTTATTTTTCATTCTAGATAGGTAATATGTAAGCTTCTGTTATACTAAAAACATTGGTCGTTACAAAAAAGTAAGCATAAATAATTTTGTTACCTTTGCTGGTTGAAAAGAACTTTAAATTTTTTGGTTTGAATTCATTAATTCTTCCAGGTAGTTGCTCACACTTTATTTAGTTGGTTTCACCAAATATGGCTGTAAATAGGAACTCTGGTTTCCACTCGGCATCTACCATGCTATGCTGCATGAAGGTCATTGGATATTCTTAAATTTTCATGGTGTTGACAAGCATGTTGATTATTTTGAACAGTTCTAGCAATGGCGGTTCTAAAATAAAATTGTTGCTCATACTATCAACTTACATGAAAATCCTCATCGTCCTTGGCCAGTTCAATGCCATTCCAGTATTTTACAAACTGGACCACGAAGTGTCCGCATTGCATACCCTGTTGTTTTGGCACACAAACTCTGTTAGGCGTTTCTGCTATCCTGGATCAGTTTGATTCATTGTTGGCTTCTAGTTCCGCTTCTCCGTAATGCTTCTTCATCAGTGCATACATCCTTTTAGTCTGTGATTACGGTTTATTTTTTTGTTGGATGCCGCCGTTAAGATAAGTAGTGCAAGAAAAAAAAATCAAGGTTGAAAGCACCTACCAGTTCTGTGTGATCTTTATGGTGTTTTTCCATGCCTTACCGTTTGTGTATCTGTAATTCAATGAGTCAAGTATGTCGACAGAGCTCGTGTACTTGTTCAACACATAGACTATGTAGTGAGAAGTTGTTTTGTGAGGTATCATAATCTGCGTTGTTTGCAGACAGGGAGGGTTAAAGATCGTTGCTGTTAGAATAACTAAATCTCATGTAAATGTGCAAGCTATAGGAGAATAAATTTCGTATGTATACTTCTATTCAGTTTAATTCTTAAGTTACCAGCTTCTTCTTTAAAAGTTCTTTCCCTCTTACAAGGGGTTCAAACTCTTTCAATGCTTCTTCCTCATTGAATTATCATAGTTCTCCTTTTTTAAGATCGAGGCCGAGCACAATCTGCAGGAAAAACGTTATGTACTTTTAGTGAAAACATATGATCATAGTAATGATGCAAGTGTTTTTTTGCAAGTTTACTTCATACGTTTGCAAATTCTGTAGAGAGTATGGCTTTATCGCTTCTGTTGTATTGTTGCTGTTCCGTCCATTCTTCGAACAATGCGTTTTGTCATGGAGCCCTCCATCTGTGCATCTCCTGTTCGTAGCTGTTGTATCATGTTTTTTCATGTGAACCAATCGTTTCGCTTCGAGCTCTCATATACGTTTAGACTATAAGCAGAAAATGTTTACACAAAAAATAGAGTCGCTAGTTAGCTGGCTTTAAAGAGGGGTAACATTTTTCTTTAAAGAGGGGTAACATTTCTTTGTTTTCTGTTTTGAGAAGAGAAACTACTTACTCTCTGCATTTGTCTTGTCCTTCTTTGCTCATTAGATATTCATGAAGTGCCATGGCCTTGTCCATACAATTGAAATCTCCTGGCACAAATGTTGGAATGTTGATTTTTCCATAGAGCCTGCTCGATGGCTTCACTGACCTCTTGATCGAGATTTTGTTTGCTGAGCTGTTCTTAGATGATTGAGCCAATGAAGGTTTTGCTGATTCTTGTTGCAAGCTTGCCAGATACTTCATGCCTTTTTTTGTTGAATTAACGCTCTTCATCCTAAAGGCGTGCTATTTTGATTTCATCGAATGAAAATCCTGTGTTTATAAGATGATTGTATTGATTTAGTTGGTCCAGGTCAAGGCTTAAAAGAAATTCATCAACTTCTTCATGCTTTTTTTTTGTAGTTTTGGGGGCTAAGAAGTCTAAAGAGACGGTGCTTGAGGTGCCTTGCTGACCGTTTTTGGATCCTAGAGCAGCATCTTGTTTCTTTTTTATCAAGAATCTTTTGTTGTAAATTATTTTGGTCGCACGTTGCTGCTAATATGCAGTCTTGAAGAACATGGTGTTTCTTCTGCTCGGAAAGCTATCCTTGTCTAGTCGGTATGTCGTTGCTTCTGTTATCCTCTTTTAAAGCATTGTCTGTTTGTTCAAGTTGCTCTGTGCTGAGGATATTGCTGTTGATGTTTTGCTCGTTAGTGATGACCGTTACTTCTTTAGATTGGTGTGTTATTTTGTCGTCTGGGGGTGGTCGATCTGGTTCTATTGGTGGATCCTTCTGTTGTGGTCTGTGCAAGTTTCTTTGATGACATGCATAAGCTCTTCGTGTTCACTGCATATATCAATAACTTCTTGTCTTGGGTGGTTCTCACCTGCATAAGTTTTTCCTTGGGCTTGGGAGTTGGCGGAAACTCTTCTAGTACGTAATATTCTATCCGTTGCATTTCTTTGTCTCCCATATCGACTTGATATTTCAGCATATCTATTAGAATAAAAAAAATCTTATTAGTATCTGGTAGGCTGACAAAATTGCGAGGCTTTGTTTCTGAAAATTTCTCAAAAAATATTGCTTATTTTTTCTAGGAAGACTAACCTGTTGTAATGGTAGTGCGATATTGCCTCTGTGTTGGCTGGTTAGTTGATATAGATTTTTTTCCTCAACTCTGGTACTTGTTATGCCTTTAAGGCCACTGTTGTTCCATCTTGGAAGTAGTGCTTCACGTTCATGTACATGTAGAATGCGTAGCCCATTCTGCATGTGGAGGAATTATTGGTTATTATCGCTGGCCTCTGTGGTGAAAATACCTTCTATTATAGAGGAATGGCAGTAGTAAATGTTGCATTGAAAAAAGAAACAAGAGAAATGTTGGAAGTGTTTACGTGTCTCCTCCTTGAAGTGGCACTTGCATTTTGACTTTTTTGAAATGGTCGATACTTCTTTGTAAAAGCTGGAGCTCTGTGTTTATGTGCTTCCAGATTTTCTTTAATTTCCTGGTTACAGTGTTGAAGAATTCTATTGTGCCTGGGTATGCAGTTGAAGAGTCAAGGAGTTCAAAGCACTATTTTTCCATGTTAACTGTAATGGTGAAGTAGTGATCGATACTTTCGTCTTTCTTAAACCCGCGTATCGAACATGGTAGAAGGAACTGCAAAAACACATAATAAAAATAAAACATTTGGAAATCTCTCTTAGATTTATACATGATTTGTTGGTCACAAAGGAGAACTTTGTAGACGTAATTGTATTTTGTTTTTGTACCAGATGCATCCATGCATTTTTATAATTAATTTGCTTATTATTATCGTGTAGGCATTCATGATGGTCAGTGGAACGATGGTGGAAAGGTGGTTGTGGTCGGCGGCGCAGGACATGAATGAAAATAACCGGACAGAGATTTTATGTCTGTGTGGAAGACACAAAGGAGGAGTTTGGCTCAACCCCTGTGAGGATGGTCGTTTGATGGTGCACCTTCTCATGACTGGTTTCATGGATGGCTATACTTGGTGGATAATTGAAGGTGATGATGATGATGAGGACGCCGACGGGGCAGGCAATGACAAGACGGGGAAAGACGAAGAGATGACCTATAGTGGCGGCGGAGAAGGGGCGGACATGGCGGCGGGGAAGAGGCCGGAAATAGCGGCGGAGCTGAGGCCGGACATGGCGGCGACGAAAACATGGACTACACGCCGCAGACTTTGTCGCTACAAGTTCAATCATGCGGGACCCTCATGTCCAGGAACTGCTTCGTAAGGAGATGAGTACTGATAGAGTTGCTTCTAGAGAGGAGGCCAAGCTGGAGCAAATGCTGGTAGACACGAACACTCCATTGTATGATGGTTGCAATCTTGAGGTGACCCGCTTGAGTTTCACGCTCGAACTTCTGAAGATGAAGGCAAAAAAATGGACCAACACTAGCCTCGATGAGCTTCTCAAGTACCTAAAGGATGTTCTTCCCGCGGGGAATCTTTGTCCTACTAGTGTGGATGAGGCGAAGAAGATCATGTGCCCTCTTGATCTGCTGCACCTTAGATACCATGCATGCATCAATGATTGCATAATTTATCGGAAGGAGCACGTAGAAAAAACCAGCTGTCCGTGTGCAATGCTTCTTGATACAAGAAGGCCGGAAAGAAATCTCCCTAGAAAGTTGTATGGTACTTACCGATCACTCCCCGTCTGCAATGTTATTTTGTAGATCCCAAGGAAGCAAAGCTCATGCGTTGGCATGCGGAGAGGACAAATCCCGATGATGGAGATAATCCGAAGCTGAGACACCTCGCGGATGCAAGCCAGTGGAGAGCGTTCAACGGTGAATATCGATATTTTGCATGTGATGAAAGGAACATTGTGCTTGGCACGTGTACCGATGGCATGAATCCGTTTGGCAACCTGAACACCAACCATAGCACATGGCCCATGTTTGTTTGGATGTACAATATCACCCCCTGGGTGTGCATGAAGTTGAAGTACATACACATGAGCATGCTGATTCAAGGGCCGAAACAACCAGGAAATAATATTAATCTATATTTGGGGCTACTTCAATAGGAGTTAGACACATTATGGAAAACACCGGCCAAGATATGGGACGCCAGTGAAGGCGAGTATTTCAATAGGAGAGCTGCACTGATCACGACGGTGCACGACTATCTCGGTTACATATATGTCGCAGGCTAGGTGTGCCACGGATATTGCGGATGCATGCGGTGCATGGACGATACGACGTCTCAGCAGCTAACGTCAACGAAAGAAGGCGAGTCTGGGAAAATTGTGTACATGGAGCATCGAAGATAGCTCGAGAAGGACGACCCGTCGAGAAACCATGGAGATCTATTCGATGGTGAGGCTGAGCATCGAGGAGCTCCACGTAAGAGGAGTGGTGCCGAAGTCAATGAGTTGTTGAAAAACTGGGAACAATGCCCCTCACTGGGAAAGACGATGAAAAAGGCGCCAGAGCCGCTGCTGAAGGTATGGAAGACGATGTCTGTTTTCTGGGACTTGTAGTACTGGCACAAACTCGACATGCCTCATTGCCCTGATCAAATGCATATCTGTAAGAATGTCCTTGAGAGCTTGCTTGTGACACTAATGAACATGCCGGATAAGACCAAGGATGTGCCGAAGGCAAGAAAAGACTTGCAAAATCAGGGCAGATCTGCACATGCCTACCCGTAAAAAGTAAGAGGAGACAGAGATAGAGGCGCGGGAGAAGAAGGGAAAAAAGTAAAGGAAGAGGATTATTGCCCCCTTCTTACTTCACCTTAAGTCCCGCTGAGATGGATCAATTCTTCAAGTGCCTTACCGGAATCAAAGTTATTTCCGGTTACTGTGGGAAGATAAGCAAATTTTTAGACACGAAGAAGAAAAGGTTCAGCGGGATGAAGTCCCATGACTGTCATGTGATGATGACACAAATACTACATGTTGCGCTTAGAGGGATAATGGACAGGCACGTCCATGACAAGCTTATTGGTCTCTGCAACTTTTTCGACGTCATCTCTCAAAAGTCGATAAGTGTGAAGAAGCTCCGAAGGCTACACGAAGAGATCATTGTGATACTAAATGAGCTTGAGATGTACTTCCTGCCCGTGTTCTTTGACGTCATGGTGCATCTGTGTGTCCATATTGTGGACGACATAATAGACCTGGGGCCATCATTCCTGCACAACATGATGTCGTTCGAGAGGATGAATGGGGTCGTCAAAGGATTTGTTCATAACATGCCCCGTCCGGATGGAAGCATCATCTAGGGCTATCTGACACAAAGAGTGCATCTTTTTCTGCGAGAATTATCTATATGGCGTAGACTGGCCTAGTGTTGATTTTCCTGTTAAGAAGCATGTTGGGAGGCTCAAAGGAGAAGGTCACTCCACCGGTCGCCGGGAACTGCATGTGGGTTACTCGGATCGACGCAACGACTTTGGCATAGCAAACTTAGTAGTGCTACATCACCTAGACGAGGTAGATCCTTTCATAACACTCCACAGAGAAACCATCACAAAGAAGTATCGTGACTGTGGGCTATGCAGGACGGACGCCGAAGTTACTAGAGAGCACAACTCCACTTTCCTGCATTAGTTCAAAGAGCATATTCTTGCTAATCCCCCAGAAGAGGGCTCTAATGACGCATTGCTCATATACGCCTTAGCACATGGCCCCGCGGCTAACCTCGCGACCTATCAGACATACGATATCAACGGATACACGTTCTACACGGAGGCCAAATATATGAACAGTGATTTTTAGAACTCAGGGGTGGCGATGGAATGCATGACCGAGCGCAACTAAGAGATTCTTTGGAAGGGTCGAGGATATCTGGGAGCTTGACTACTCTGGACCGCACAGCGCGACGATGTTCTGTGTCAGATGGGCTAAGAATGTTGAACGAGAAAATCAGTATTTCACTACCATGTCTATACCCGACGCCAAGAGCGCTACCGTGAACGCCATCGCAAAAAACGAGCCTGGATACACGATAAGCATGTGACACAATGCTTCTTCATAACCGACCCAAGCTGTTAGATAGGATGCCTGACCTTCTGGTTATATTGACATCTGAAACTGGAAAACCGAATCAACAAATGGTCCCATGGTCTAGTGGTTAGGACATTGGACTCTGAATCCAGTAACCCGAGTTCAAGTCTCGGTGGGACCTATTTTTTCCCCATTCGGTTTTTCTGCGCTTGAAAGACATTCCCAATGATTTTAAAATTTTGAAAATTAGTCGGCTTACCAATGGGGTCACTCATGAAAATGCTAAGTTCATCCTTGGTACTAGGGGGCATTCTTGTTAATACTTTTCCGCCCTGCGTGGCATATGATCGTAATAACCTTTCTAATTAATTCATATATGGGGTGTTTTTCAAAATAAAAGGCAAAAAACACCCCTACCTTTCCCCATTTCACGCCAAAACCTCCATACAGGGCCGGTCCCAAAATTTTGGGGACTCGATGTGAAACTAAAATCTCAGGGCCCTTCATGTACACATCAAATTAATAATCAACATAATTTATATTAATGACCCAATAAATAGTTAAAAATTCATCCAGAAGCTACATTTGTACCAAGGAGAGAACACCTAGCCTCAATATATGGACTGAGTGTAGTAATGGATAAATTGTGACTGTTGTGCAAAATAGAGCAATAATAGACTCTTCTATACCAAGAAATAAATTTAACTTGCTGTTAGAGCAACATGAGGTCAATATTAGGCATATGTTCACAATAATTTTAGGTGTTTATAGATAGTCTGGGAATTTCAGCAAGGTTTCTATAATTTGACCTTATTATATAAATATATAGAGACATTTGTCTAACTGCCAATGAACATGACAAACCAACAATATAAACCAGGTTTTGCACTTGCAATTGAGGCTCTTGGAGAAATCGTCATACCTAGACGATTTTTAGGTTGAGATTTGACCAGTTGAATGTGTGAAGCTTGACCTGCAGACATAACCCATCAACAAAATAATAGATTACAACTAATTATTCAAGATAAACTAATATTTGTATCATACACTACATGACATGATTTCCCAAATTGTAGACATTCGAGGCGTCTATTTGGAGAGCTAGTGAATGACTAAGGCCCTGTTCGGAATCCTTCCGTGGAGCTGTAGAGCTCGGTTTTAGGCGCTCCCTGAAAATTAGCTAGAGACTAGTACGCTCCGGAAGCACGGTCCAGGGAGCGGAGAGGAGCCGAATGCGGCCTAAATAGCTAGCAGACATCATGCCTAATCAATTCTGCTCAATTTTCCACATACAAGGTGACCCACTCTGAGCGGTATAAAAGTAGTAGTGGGAAAATCAGAGTCAACAAATGGTTCCATGGTCTAGTGGTTAGGACATTGGACTCTGAATCCAGTAACCTGAGTTCAAGCCTTGGTGGGACCTTGTTTTTCCTTCTTTACTTTTTCTGTACTTGAAAACAAGATGGCATTCCCTATTCTTCATATATGATTAATCATATCTTTATTTTGGGATTTATTACTTTCTTATTTGGTTCTTCACTATTATATTGGGACCTTTACTTTTTTGTTTCCATTTTTTTGTGCTTGGATTTTCTTTTTAGCATTCCTTATTTATTTTTTCAGGACCAACCTCCTAATAGATCGTATCTCTATTGCCAATTATTACTTTCTTATTTGATTCTCCCTATTATTTTGAATCTTCTCCATGGAGTTTGTATTTTTGTTTGCAGTTTTCCATACTTCTTTTTGCGAAATGCAATTTTCTATACAACATATGACATCCCATATTTCTTATTCAGGAGAGTAAATTTATCCAAATCAATAACATTGTTGTCTATCCCGTATTTTCCAGTCGTCGTATGGTGTCACTATTACACATCTCCTTTTGTCCCAAATACATGAAACATGTCCCAAACTTCTTTCGATCTTCTCGTAGAAATCGTTTCAGTGATCATTGACACGTAATTGCCCCCTCTCTCTTGGTACCATGCTCTCCGAGTCTCAAATATATCTATAATTTTTATTATTATTTCATGCTATTTTAATATCATTTTAATATACTATTTATATCAATTTATATGATTTTTTGGACTAACCTATTAATTCAGTGCCCAGTGCCAGATGTTGTTTTCCGCATGTTTTTGAATTTACAGAAAATCAATATCTGGAGGTAAAAAAAGCTCTGAGGATTTAATATGATTTTTTCGGAGCACAAAGGTTCCAGGAAGCATCGGGAGGAAACCAAAGGAGCCACAAGGGCTCACACGACCAGGAGGCGTGGTCAGGGCCTTGGCCGACCCCTAGGCCATGTGCCCCCCTCTCCACCGCCGTACGTCCATTCTTCCTCCTATAAATGCCATATTTTGCTAAACCCTTTGCAAGATTTTTCTCCAACTTTTTCCGCCGTCGCAAGCTTCTGTTTCGAGGAGATCAAATCTGGAGGCATGTTCCTGTATCTGCCAGAGGCTTTTTCATCAACCTTGCCGCCTCCATGACCATGTGTGAGTAGTTCCTTTAGAACCCTAGGGTGCATAGCAATAGCTAGATAACTCTCTCTGTCTCTGATTTTCAATACTAAGTTCCCGTGAGCTACCTCACATCACAGGGTTCAACCTGACGTAATCCATGTATGTGTTTGTTGGGACATTATGGATCATCACTTTATGATTAGTTTTTTCATTGAATTCAACCGAATCTTTTAAGATTTTCTTGTTGTATAATTAAATAGCTTTGCATGCTCTCCGATCTATCTATCTTCTTTGGCCAAGTTCGATGTTTTTTTCTTCAGAGGGAGTGGTGCTTTGTAGTGGGTTGTAATTTTGCGATGTTCTATACCCTAATGATAGAAAAGGACATGACACATATTGTATTGTTGCCACAGAGGATAAATCGACAGTGTCTCGTCGTATTGATTGATGTTTTGTTGTTTGAATTATGTCAACCTAATTGTAATGCTCTGTTTCTTGTAAGCTTAATACTGTGGGATGCATGCTAGATAGCGGTCTTTGAGTGGAGTACTATATGTAGATGCAGTTTGATTAACGGACTTAACACAGATGTAATGTCTATATGACATTATACCATGAATGATCACCGTCATTATATAAATATTGCAATTTAATCGTTGCCCAACTGTAATTTGTTCACCACCGCACACTTGTATGCTTGAGAGAGACGCCACCAGTGAACCTATGCCCCCTGGTTCTATTCTCCTTTACTGAAATCATTGTTACAATTGCTATTCTTTGCTCTACTATTTTACCTACCCGTCAAACTATCACTATCATTTGCATTTAGTCTTTCAACTAGCAAGACAATCGTGTTGATGTGATGGGTACAAGTTTGTTTTGTTTTGTGTATCTAGGTACTAGTGACTATTTTTGCTAGAAATTCCTTCTGATTCGATAAACCTTGGTTCTCTAATCGAGGGAAATACTTATTGCTTGATTACATCACCCTTACATATGGGGATACTAAACCACTCTTACGAGAGCAGCAAACACTCTTCAAAGCCACGTCTCAAACAAAGCAGATTCCTAACCGTTCGATAGACCAAAGGCTCATGAAAAGTTTACATGATTCATGAAATTTAATCTATTGTTTCACTTAGAAAAGTGAGATAAGGAGAGTGCACCAGATGAGTGACAATTGTCTCCATTAGACACCCAATGTTCTCTAACAAAACTATGACTAGTAGAAGAACACACCCACCACAGAGTTGACATCGTTCATCTCATTGGCCTGTGTTTGAACATGGTTTTTGAATGGCATTGGATCTTTTTAAGCCCTCACCCTTTCGATGCAACCAATTTCCACTTGGCCTAGTCGTTGTTACATATGTGTGGTCTGTTGCGAGGCATGTTTATTCTGAATCCAGATGCCCCATTTTGCCGTGCAAAAATGTTGTCGGGCGGACATATGAACTTGGACGTTGCTAGGGGCAAGCCCTATCCAATGACCATCCAAATTAGGTAAGCGCGGTCTTTACAAAAATGGCAAGTAATTGCCGCCTAACTTATCCTGTGTCACGCCAAAACCTCCATCCCTTCTCCCCTCTAATAACCCTGGCAAAAAACCTAGGGTAAAACGGGTCTCCAATTTTATTTTATTTTTCGCACTTGAAAAATGCCTCTCCCATTTTCCCCTAGGAAAATACTTCCTGATTGATCATGTCTTTATTGGGTTTTATGACTCTTTTATTTGATTCTCTCAATTATTTAATATCCTCTACACAATTTGTATTTTTGTTTGCAAATTTAAGTACATCAATACAGTATTATCTAATTAGTATTCATGAGAGTAACACCTACTCAATATTAAAAAATAAGATAGGGAAAGTGTACCAGACAAGTGACGGTATTAGACAAGGTTGGAACTTGGTGCACTCGGGTGTAGGCGCACCCGATATGCAGAAATAATTTAGTAATTCAAAAAAAGTAAAAAATGACCTAATTTTTTTGGAAACCTCATGACCAAATGTTGTAACCGTATACAAAGTTCCGTGAAGGAATCAAAATTAAGAATATATCTACACTACTGTTCATTAGGTTTGTACTAGGAAATTTGTTATTTTGGCCTAAGGTCACAAAAGCTTATTCATGCACTAATGTTTTTATACGGATACAAAGTTAGGTCAACTTTGTTTCACAAATAGTTTTAGTTTTTTTTTTGAGTTTTTCTATAATTGATAAATTATTTTTTTCCTTATCAGGTGCACCAGCACCCGAGTACATCAGGGTATTACCCATATGGGACAACGGATGTTCTCTAACATGAATATTGCTTATAGAGGAACATACATCCCAAACAACCTACACTGCTGAAATCACTGATCTCATCGGCCGCTATTTTGACATGGTTTCTAGATTGACATTGGACCTTCTTAAGATTTTTTTTGCTTTCTACACCCTGTACCGCTTTATAGTACTCTTCTCTTCATCTGCAAAGCCAATCCGCGTAACTGAGTGCGCCGACCCATTATCAAGTTGTTCATTGTTGCCTCCCCTATCTCTCGGAGGCTTAGCGAGGTGGGCTGGTCCTGTTCCGGGTTTCATTCGATATTTGTTTTGTTCGATGTTGTTTCAATTTCTGTTGTGGTATTTGTTTTGTTTCACTTTCCAGTTTATTTAACTTACCCTTTTCCCTTCTGTATTCTTTTGTTTTTCTTCCTGTTTCTTAATTTTTCACTTTTTCGTAGTTTTCTGTACAGTAAAGATTTTTCTAATACTCAATGAATATTTTTCAAAAAGACACGCCATATTGTTTTTGAATACACAGGAACAATTTTTTAATTTAGAGTGAACTTTTATTCAACGTACGGTGAACATTTTTGTAACATAAGGTGAACAGTTTCTGCATTTTAAAAAAAGACTTTAGATCTTTTAAAAAGAAATACAAAAACCGATTTTTCGGAAAAAACTGAGTAGAAAACTGCAGGAAAAAAAAGCAAAAAGCAAAAGCATGTAACTTAGTGCGAGGGAGTGGGCCGGCCCATTAGTTTGCCTCCGATTCCAACTAGCCCAGCAGCAGCTCGTCAAAAAATCAGCTCCTGGGCGGGCAGAAACCAACCAACGGCGTCTCCGCTCTGCTCAAAAGCAGAGCACGGGACTCTGTTTCCACCTCCACCTCCGCCCCCCTTCCACCACCGGCCCGCCGGTCACCGCCGTGCTCCCCCTTCCCCAGGCCATAGATTTTGCGAAGAACCTTCCACCACCCCCTCCACCCCCGCCTCCCTTCCACCTCCGGGCCGCTGCTCGCCGCCGCCCGCTTTCGCCGGCAGCCGATTTCGGCAAGAAATGCAAGAAACCTCCGCCTCCACCTCCGCCTCCGCCTCTGCCCCCCGCACGGATCTAGGGGGATTGCCGGGCGAGCTCCTGACGGAGATCGCCCGCCGTCTTCCTTGCCCGGCTGACCTGGTCGCGCTCACCGCGGCGCTGCGCCGACCCATCGCCCCTCCCGCTCCTCGTCCGGCTCTGCCGTGGCTGTTGGTGCCACACCCATCTCCGCCGGATCTTGCTCCGGGAGAGGCGCGGACAGCTAGGTTCGTCTGCATCGGATGCGGAGGGCCACACGACCTCCGCGTCCCGGAGGAGTTCGCCGCCGGCCGCTTCTTCGGCTCGTACCCGCCTGGGTGGGTGTTCTTGGCCGGCGCGCAGGCCTCGGACCACGCGCTCATCAATATCTACACCAGGGCTCGTCTTCTCATCCCCGACTTCCTCGCCATGACCGGAGACGCTACCCGTCAGCCTCGACGGATGGTGATGGTGGCGGCGGCGCTCTCCGCCGAGCCTCTCGCTCCCGGCAAGGCCTGCTTCGGCGCCGCCATTGTCGGCACACCCTTGGACCCCGACATCAACAATGACGCCCCCGTGTTTGCTCTGTGGGTGCTCGACCGCTCGGCGCGCGACGAGCGACCGGTGGCGCACGGGTTCCATGTCGACGTCGGTGCCGGACTCCAGCAGCAGCGCTTGTTTCTTGAAGATGTGGCGTATCACCGCGGGGCCTTCTATTTCTTGACAAGCGAGGAGCAGCTGGTAGCTGTGCACGTCGTGGTGGAGGACCACGGCCAGCGGCTGCTAGCTCGCCAACAGGTCATCGAGCACCGGCGGGCGGCCAATCCACAAGGTGTGTTGGTTTCCGGCAGATATCTGGTTGCTTCCCATGGTGAGTGGGCCATGCTGGTCCGGTATCATCTGGCTGGAGTTGGAGGGCGTCTGCCAGGACCGGCCATGCGCGTCGTCATGTATGGCGGCCAAATTCAGCATGGCGATGCATTC
The DNA here is from genome assembly GCA_032464435.1 of Aegilops umbellulata. Lineage (NCBI taxonomy): Eukaryota > Viridiplantae > Streptophyta > Magnoliopsida > Poales > Poaceae > Aegilops > Aegilops umbellulata. Next base: position 522,053,418 of record CP136059.1, on the reverse strand, counting down.
AGGACGTGGACCGAGGTGCCAGCCGAGTCATTGCGAGGTCTGATTGTGTTTGCAGCCAGGGGCTGCTCCAGGTCCATCGAGGATCCCGACGGCCTCTACAAGCTCAACCCCGGAGTTCGTTATTTGGACGATCGAGATGCCAGAGATATGCGGATCATCGTGGAGGGGAATCCGAGCCTGCGAGACTATCGTTGCAACGATACGTTAGGCTATCTCTACCTGATCTGGGTTGACTACCCGTCCTCCCGCAATTCTTCGCCAATATGGTGTTTTCCATAGCCATGAACTTGTGTAAACTCCTTTTCTGTTCATCGACTTGTTAATTGGTAGTTGTAAATCATGTTGACAACATTTTTGGACTTGAATTACTACTTGTGGTGTTGGACAATTATGTATCCTGTTTGCTGGTTCTTAGTTCTTGGCTCATGTCGGCGTTAATACTGCATTGACACGTGCATCTGTTGTTTTTGGTTCATACTATAGCTCAGGGGGTGAAATTCATTTGATTTTATTGGGGGTTCAGGTCGGATTCTCTCTTGGACTCAGTTTCCTCTTTACAGCGTCCCGCTTGCTTGGTTCCGGTGCCATGAGCTGGATAAACTGAACTCCACTTAAACTGAATTTTGGTACTGCACTTGTGCCTTGTTGCACAATTGCTTGGATTTTTTTGGGATGAGAAAACTGTACAGCCTGAAGAAATAAACGTGTGGGGAACAAAAAAAAAAGTCTAAGTAGAACTAGTTAGGACAACATTGACTGTCTCTTTTGGAACAAACCATGTGCTCTGCAGCCTGAGAGCTGAAAATGATGCTAAGGTAGCCTTTGGGAATGAAAAGAACAACACAGTAATAGAGAAATGTAATAAGAAGAAAACGGAGAAAAGAACATTGAACATGACAGAACAAAAAAGCACCTAATACTTAACTGAAAACAAAGAACTTCATATTTAGTATTTACTACACGAAACTTAGTAGTTCTCTGGACTGCTACAGCCGCTCGAAGTGACGTGTCTGTCACCACGCTTGTTGGCGTCGTTGTAAAATTGTATCTGCATTTCCAGCATGTAGTTCATGGTAGGATTCGACAGCGCTGACATTCATTGGAAGTGGACATGGGCAGAGAGTGTCTCCCCTCTCAATCTCTCATGTTGACTAGCTTGCTGATGAGCATGCAGTGTGGACTGCCAAAAATAGAAGAGGAATAACAAAGATAGATGAATAAGAAGATTACATACTAAGAGTAACATCATAAGAAAAGAGGAAGACTGGAAAATGAATTGGGAAATGGTGACTGAAAAGGAAAATATATTGAAGATAGAAAATGAAGACTAAAGTAAGACTGAGAAACTGAATATTGACTGAAAAAAAATCCATTGTTCCCCCATCCTAGAGGAGCAAATATCTACTGCGCATAATCGACAATGAACCCACAGAAAAATGGGCCCAAGAGCCATCGATACCAAACCAAAAAGAATATGCTGCCATGGCCCTCGATCTGAATAATCTTTGAACTATTACTCATATCCATCATTGATAAAATCTTCAAAGCTGCTGAATAAAACACACCAAAAGAAATCCGTTGCACGTAGCACACTAAAGAAAACTGTATGCCAGACACAGGAAAAGTTGGACTATATTACTGAAAATTAGACTTACAGCAAAAAACTACCTTGAAAAAACTGGAGAAAACATCAACTTTCTTGTTCCTATAAAAGAAAAACTGAACCTACTATCAACATACCGCAGAGAAACATCAGCAATTTACCAAAAACACCCTGTCAGTAAGTAAGCAAGAATTTGGTCAATAGAGCAAGCATCAGCAGGCGTATGCACCAATTATATTTCCCCATTAAGAACTGATTTTAGCATGGCCATATAAAATATGAGAACTTGGGGCTTGGGTTATAGCAAGATTTAAACAAAGTATACAAGCACCTATGATGTTGATCGTTCCTGAATCTCCAACTAATTGATGTCCGGAGTCCAATCACATGATGAGGATAAACACGAGCAGCATCCTAGTCGTAATCACACGGGAATGTACACACACCAGAAAAGATTTCTCCCAAATCCGAAGACCTGTCTCCTAATCGCAGCAATTCACGAGCACCCGAGACCTGACAGCAACCCTAAATCAACAATTAAGGACAGTGACCATGAATAAGTAGCAGGAGAAAGCTACATAAAACTGAAACACACATGAAAATACAAATGACCGAGACTGATATGAGCACACAAAATGACTGATGACTGATTTGACAACAGATTACATGAAGGATTGTTAGATGATACTCCCTACGGAAAGAAATATAAGAGCGTTTAGATCACTACTTTAGTAATCTAAACGCTCTTATATTTCTTTATGGAGTGAGTAATTTATAATGATTACAATACTTATGCAGAGGAGAAGCTACTTCTTTTAGTATTTTCTCGGTGCCCAAAGTTTACAAAAAAAGGATGCATCAGCCACCAGCTAGGAAAAATGTAACTTGAGAAGACACCAATACTAGAGTATGTGACACTAATTTAATCTGAATGCATTACAGTTTCTGAACCCAAGAAGCCAAGATAAGACCACACGACATCAGATTTTGGCTAAAAACCAGATAATGATCTACAGACCAACAATATCAGAAGACATCATGTACTAAACGACCTAATGCTTAAGCTTAACTTTTTTAAAAAGACATACGAAAAGGTCGTTGTCCTATAAGAGCCATAAAAGCTGATAACCGAGGAACAAATAAAATGCCTTACAAAGGACAAAACTGAATGAATACTGACTATCTCTCAATGTTGGGTGAAGACAGAAGAAGAATGATGTTGTGTAATGATCAACTAAATCAAATAGGAGTGAAATGAAAATCTACTAAATAGTGATTTCATTCATAAAGAAAGCTATTGAGAAACAGCAAACGAACAAAGAATCAACTAGGATATCCTAATGCTTGTGCGTATTTGAAAGAAAAAAGAGTGCAGGTAATATGAATCAAACTCAAGGCGTCACATCTAAGGAGGACTACACTAACCAACTAGTAGAACATTCTAATGCTTATGTGTATTTACTTATTTTTCCTATTTTCTTCTACTTCAGGTCGTGGCTGGGCCGGCCCATAGTTGAATCGGTCCTTTTATCACTATTTCTTTTTCATTTTTTCCATTCCCTTTTTCTTTTTTCTTGTGCTATTTTTCTTCTTCTTGCTAAGTAATAGCATGTAGAGTGCCTCCGCCCTCCAGTCTTCCACTTCATCCTGTGAAATTTTGCAGAGAAGGAAAACACACTTTTTATAGTTAGGGCACAAAAGGTGTATATGTATCAGAATTAAAAAAATATTTGAAAAAATTCTATATATTGTGTGTAGAAGATTTTCAATGAAAACTTACGCTGAAATCATCTATGTCTTTGATGAACTTTTTACCATTGTAGAGAAATACAAACTTTAGAACAACAAATGGTGATTCGCCCCTTTCTACTATTGGAACATCTTGTACAATATGAATCTCCCATTTTGCATTCTTGGGTTTCATTTTTTCTTGTAGTATGACGTTGAAGATTTCTTTCATCCTAGGCACCTGGAAATTGTATTTTGTTTTTGTTTTAATAATGCAATTCGTAAAACTGAAAAAAACTATATTTAGAAATGCTTACGATTTCCGACTTATGAACATGATATTCCTCAAACTGTTTTGCCTTTCCTTTGTAGCGTCCTCCATTTCATCGAGCTTTTGAGTTACTTAAATTGGATACAAATCTATGTTTGTTGGAGTACACGGTACGCTACGCTAGCGCCAAATAAAGTTTTTTCTACCGCGCACCCAAGATCATGCTGCTGGAAATAGATTACGAGATCGGGTTTACCACTAGACGCGCAGTCACCGCAGCGGAAGTAGAGTTGGTGATGCGTGTAGTCGATCTCTCGGCCCGTCTCCTCCTCGCGTTGCCGATCTCCTGCGAACAACGAAGACCAGCGAACGGTGATCTCCCGCGAATGGCACCTCGTGGTTCCCTTGAACGGTTCGTCCAAGCACCACAGATGCGATGCCTCCAAGGTATCCACACGTACGGGGAGTCATGTCGAGCGGTAGACTGCTAGGTCCGGTCGCGCGACATGGGTGTGGGGAGTGGTGGCGGCTATCCAGGGTCGAAAAAAGATCAACTCTAAGTGGTGCGCCCACTCCCCTTTATATAGACCTCCGAGGTGGGCTCAACACTTGAACCCACTAGGAGTCCACATTCATTTTCCACTCGAATCCAATCTGAATGGGCAGCAACCCCTTAAGTGTGCGACCCTATAGGTTCACGTACACATGGACACGACCAGAGTCGATAGTTGGCAGCGGCTCCTAGCAGAACGTGCCAACTCTGTGTGTGCGTAAAGTCGTTAGACGAACCTCGATAATGTGTCATATGCAACATTCCTTTTGCCTCACGATAGTACTTTTCACCCTTGTGATAGCTCGACCTCTCTTCTCGAAACTGTGATACAGATTCCCGAACTGGGTTAACATTTAACCCAAGTCGCATGGCCATGCTTTCCGAATCTGATCACTCGAGAGGGCCCAGAGAATATCTCTCCATACAGGAGGGGCAAATCCCATCTTGGTCAGCCATGTCTCGCGACATGTCTTACGACTCACCCGAAAGCTACCTTTATAACTACCCAGTTACGGGCAACGTTTGATAGACCCTAAGTGAGTTGATCCTCATCCAGAGAACATGCGAGGACCTCAGGTCTAGGACATGGCATAGACATTGTACTTGAGACTAACAGATGACTATATCTTGCTGCGTCTCAAAGTGGGTCTGTCCAACTCGGTGATCTCCATCCCCGAGTCCATACTATCGGTTTAGCATCTCCATGCACATGACTTGTGAAACATAGTCATCAACCCAGTCGTATACTAGTCAAGGATATGTGTCCACATAACCTTATCAACCAGGGACCATTAGAACAATCACCATACAAAACATAGTTTCACAAACAAGTCACATATTTATTGATACATATCATTGATGATGTTCAAGGACAATACAAAGGACTCATGAATACATAGGGAAATATCATCATCACATGATTGCCTCTAGGGCATATCTCCAACAATGTTTACCTTTTCTTTCTGTAATTCCTCAGGAGTTGTTTCTCGAGGATCAGTAATATGAACTTTCTTTTTATACTTGTCCAGAATATATAGGACGTACCGGTCATCCTTCTCAAATGGTATGAATATCTGCGTACAAAAGTTTTGGTGTTAGATGACAGTTTAATATAAAGGAATATGATAAAACACATATTTTTGGTTTTGTTGTGGAGTAAACGGATATTACCATGTTTGCTATTGAGAGCTTATTCTGTTGATGTTCTTTGAGATACATGGGAACCAGCTGACGTTTCCTTCTTTGCATTGCACTTCTAAATTTGCTAGGAGGAGTACTATGATTCTTTATATCCACTATGTGCTGCAAACAATAAGTACGATAAAAAAAGTGTCAGAAAAACACAAATTGGTATTAGTATAAAAAACAGACGTTGCAATACAGAAAAATTTGTAGTTTTTAAGCATTTACCTCTGCAACGTTTGGGTCTAATATTAGTCTACCACTCTGTTTGGAATCGAGTCTGCTTTCCTAGATATCTGCTATTTCATCGAGCACTCTCTTTTCTATATGATGTGGTATGTTTGTCTGTGCTGCTCTTGGACCAAATGCTGCCTTCAGGTGGGATTCAGTAAGATGCGTGCTTTCACTTTCTATACGTATGCGCTTAAATATACTTTTGCTCTGACAGAAAAATAAAAGAAATTTTGAGGTGAGAGTCAATGGCAAACTGAATTTGAGAATCTTTTTGGCCTGGTCCAACTATTTTGAGGTGCAATAAAAAACAATTCACTTGTTGAATTCCTCTTGCCGGCTGTCGCTCATGACTATTTGGAAGAGCTGAGACGCCTCGTTTGTGTGTTGGAAGGAATGTTCATGTTTTGGGTATGGGTTGGTGCTTCGTCCTTTATTCTTCTTTGTTGCATTTAATTTGTTTCTGTCAGAGCAGGCATATATTGATGGTTGTTATTTTCATGCTAAATAGATTAATGAAAACCAAGCCTTATTTTTCATTCTAGATAGGTAATATGTAAGCTTCTGTTATACTAAAAACATTGGTCGTTACAAAAAAGTAAGCATAAATAATTTTGTTACCTTTGCTGGTTGAAAAGAACTTTAAATTTTTTGGTTTGAATTCATTAATTCTTCCAGGTAGTTGCTCACACTTTATTTAGTTGGTTTCACCAAATATGGCTGTAAATAGGAACTCTGGTTTCCACTCGGCATCTACCATGCTATGCTGCATGAAGGTCATTGGATATTCTTAAATTTTCATGGTGTTGACAAGCATGTTGATTATTTTGAACAGTTCTAGCAATGGCGGTTCTAAAATAAAATTGTTGCTCATACTATCAACTTACATGAAAATCCTCATCGTCCTTGGCCAGTTCAATGCCATTCCAGTATTTTACAAACTGGACCACGAAGTGTCCGCATTGCATACCCTGTTGTTTTGGCACACAAACTCTGTTAGGCGTTTCTGCTATCCTGGATCAGTTTGATTCATTGTTGGCTTCTAGTTCCGCTTCTCCGTAATGCTTCTTCATCAGTGCATACATCCTTTTAGTCTGTGATTACGGTTTATTTTTTTGTTGGATGCCGCCGTTAAGATAAGTAGTGCAAGAAAAAAAAATCAAGGTTGAAAGCACCTACCAGTTCTGTGTGATCTTTATGGTGTTTTTCCATGCCTTACCGTTTGTGTATCTGTAATTCAATGAGTCAAGTATGTCGACAGAGCTCGTGTACTTGTTCAACACATAGACTATGTAGTGAGAAGTTGTTTTGTGAGGTATCATAATCTGCGTTGTTTGCAGACAGGGAGGGTTAAAGATCGTTGCTGTTAGAATAACTAAATCTCATGTAAATGTGCAAGCTATAGGAGAATAAATTTCGTATGTATACTTCTATTCAGTTTAATTCTTAAGTTACCAGCTTCTTCTTTAAAAGTTCTTTCCCTCTTACAAGGGGTTCAAACTCTTTCAATGCTTCTTCCTCATTGAATTATCATAGTTCTCCTTTTTTAAGATCGAGGCCGAGCACAATCTGCAGGAAAAACGTTATGTACTTTTAGTGAAAACATATGATCATAGTAATGATGCAAGTGTTTTTTTGCAAGTTTACTTCATACGTTTGCAAATTCTGCAGAGAGTATGGCTTTATCGCTTCTGTTGTATTGTTGCTGTTCCGTCCATTCTTCGAACAATGCGTTTTGTCATGGAGCCCTCCATCTGTGCATCTCCTGTTCGTAGCTGTTGTATCATGTTTTTTCATGTGAACCAATCGTTTCGCTTCGAGCTCTCATATACGTTTAGACTATAAGCAGAAAATGTTTACACAAAAAATAGAGTCGCTAGTTAGCTGGCTTTAAAGAGGGGTAACATTTTTCTTTAAAGAGGGGTAACATTTCTTTGTTTTCTGTTTTGAGAAGAGAAACTACTTACTCTCTGCATTTGTCTTGTCCTTCTTTGCTCATTAGATATTCATGAAGTGCCATGGCCTTGTCCATACAATTGAAATCTCCTGGCACAAATGTTGGAATGTTGATTTTTCCATAGAGCCTGCTCGATGGCTTCACTGACCTCTTGATCGAGATTTTGTTTGCTGAGCTGTTCTTAGATGATTGAGCCAATGAAGGTTTTGCTGATTCTTGTTGCAAGCTTGCCAGATACTTCATGCCTTTTTTTGTTGAATTAACGCTCTTCATCCTAAAGGCGTGCTATTTTGATTTCATCGAATGAAAATCCTGTGTTTATAAGATGATTGTATTGATTTAGTTGGTCCAGGTCAAGGCTTAAAAGAAATTCATCAACTTCTTCATGCTTTTTTTTTGTAGTTTTGGGGGCTAAGAAGTCTAAAGAGACGGTGCTTGAGGTGCCTTGCTGACCGTTTTTGGATCCTAGAGCAGCATCTTGTTTCTTTTTTATCAAGAATCTTTTGTTGTAAATTATTTTGGTCGCACGTTGCTGCTAATATGCAGTCTTGAAGAACATGGTGTTTCTTCTGCTCGGAAAGCTATCCTTGTCTAGTCGGTATGTCGTTGCTTCTGTTATCCTCTTTTAAAGCATTGTCTGTTTGTTCAAGTTGCTCTGTGCTGAGGATATTGCTGTTGATGTTTTGCTCGTTAGTGATGACCGTTACTTCTTTAGATTGGTGTGTTATTTTGTCGTCTGGGGGTGGTCGATCTGGTTCTATTGGTGGATCCTTCTGTTGTGGTCTGTGCAAGTTTCTTTGATGACATGCATAAGCTCTTCGTGTTCACTGCATATATCAATAACTTCTTGTCTTGGGTGGTTCTCACCTGCATAAGTTTTTCCTTGGGCTTGGGAGTTGGCGGAAACTCTTCTAGTACGTAATATTCTATCCGTTGCATTTCTTTGTCTCCCATATCGACTTGATATTTCAGCATATCTATTAGAATAAAAAAAATCTTATTAGTATCTGGTAGGCTGACAAAATTGCGAGGCTTTGTTTCTGAAAATTTCTCAAAAAATATTGCTTATTTTTTCTAGGAAGACTAACCTGTTGTAATGGTAGTGCGATATTGCCTCTGTGTTGGCTGGTTAGTTGATATAGATTTTTTTCCTCAACTCTGGTACTTGTTATGCCTTTAAGGCCACTGTTGTTCCATCTTGGAAGTAGTGCTTCACGTTCATGTACATGTAGAATGCGTAGCCCATTCTGCATGTGGAGGAATTATTGGTTATTATCGCTGGCCTCTGTGGTGAAAATACCTTCTATTATAGAGGAATGGCAGTAGTAAATGTTGCATTGAAAAAAGAAACAAGAGAAATGTTGGAAGTGTTTACGTGTCTCCTCCTTGAAGTGGCACTTGCATTTTGACTTTTTTGAAATGGTCGATACTTCTTTGTAAAAGCTGGAGCTCTGTGTTTATGTGCTTCCAGATTTTCTTTAATTTCCTGGTTACAGTGTTGAAGAATTCTATTGTGCCTGGGTATGCAGTTGAAGAGTCAAGGAGTTCAAAGCACTATTTTTCCATGTTAACTGTAATGGTGAAGTAGTGATCGATACTTTCGTCTTTCTTAAACCCGCGTATCGAACATGGTAGAAGGAACTGCAAAAACACATAATAAAAATAAAACATTTGGAAATCTCTCTTAGATTTATACATGATTTGTTGGTCACAAAGGAGAACTTTGTAGACGTAATTGTATTTTGTTTTTGTACCAGATGCATCCATGCATTTTTATAATTAATTTGCTTATTATTATCGTGTAGGCATTCATGATGGTCAGTGGAACGATGGTGGAAAGGTGGTTGTGGTCGGCGGCGCAGGACATGAATGAAAATAACCGGACAGAGATTTTATGTCTGTGTGGAAGACACAAAGGAGGAGTTTGGCTCAACCCCTGTGAGGATGGTCGTTTGATGGTGCACCTTCTCATGACTGGTTTCATGGATGGCTATACTTGGTGGATAATTGAAGGTGATGATGATGATGAGGACGCCGACGGGGCAGGCAATGACAAGACGGGGAAAGACGAAGAGATGACCTATAGTGGCGGCGGAGAAGGGGTGGACATGGCGGCGGGGAAGAGGCCGGAAATAGCGGCGGAGCTGAGGCCGGACATGGCGGCGACGAAAACATGGACTACACGCCGCAGACTTTGTCGCTACAAGTTCAATCATGCGGGACCCTCATGTCCAGGAACTGCTTCGTAAGGAGATGAGTACTGATAGAGTTGCTTCTAGAGAGGAGGCCAAGCTGGAGCAAATGCTGGTAGACACGAACACTCCATTGTATGATGGTTGCAATCTTGAGGTGACCCGCTTGAGTTTCACGCTCGAACTTCTGAAGATGAAGGCAAAAAAATGGACCAACACTAGCCTCGATGAGCTTCTCAAGTACCTAAAGGATGTTCTTCCCGCGGGGAATCTTTGTCCTACTAGTGTGGATGAGGCGAAGAAGATCATGTGCCCTCTTGATCTGCTGCACCTTAGATACCATGCATGCATCAATGATTGCATAATTTATCGGAAGGAGCACGTAGAAAAAACCAGCTGTCCGTGTGCAATGCTTCTTGATACAAGAAGGCCGGAAAGAAATCTCCCTAGAAAGTTGTATGGTACTTACCGATCACTCCCCGTCTGCAATGTTATTTTGTAGATCCCAAGGAAGCAAAGCTCATGCGTTGGCATGCGGAGAGGACAAATCCCGACGATGGAGATAATCCGAAGCTGAGACACCTCGCGGATGCAAGCCAGTGGAGAGCGTTCAACGGTGAATATCGATATTTTGCATGTGATGAAAGGAACATTGTGCTTGGCGCGTGTACCGATGGCATGAATCCGTTTGGCAACCTGAACACCAACCATAGCACATGGCCCATGTTTGTTTGGATGTACAATATCACCCCCTGGGTGTGCATGAAGTTGAAGTACATACACATGAGCATGCTGATTCAAGGGCCGAAACAACCAGGAAATAATATTAATCTATATTTGGGGCTACTTCAATAGGAGTTAGACACATTATGGAAAACACCGGCCAAGATATGGGACGCCAGTGAAGGCGAGTATTTCAATAGGAGAGCTGCACTGATCACGACGGTGCACGACTATCTCGGTTACATATATGTAGCAGGCTAGGTGTGCCACGGATATTGCGGATGCATGCGGTGCATGGACGATACGACGTCTCAGCAGCTAACGTCAACGAAAGAAGGCGAGTCTGGGAAAATTGTGTACATGGAGCATCGAAGATAGCTCGAGAAGGACGACCCGTCGAGAAACCGTGGAGATCTATTCGATGGTGAGGCTGAGCATCGAGGAGCTCCACGTAAGAGGAGTGGTGCCGAAGTCAATGAGTTGTTGAAAAACTGGGAACAATGCCCCTCACTGGGAAAGACGATGAAAAAGGCGCCAGAGCCGCTGCTGAAGGTATGGAAGACGATGTCTGTTTTCTGGGACTTGTAGTACTGGCACAAACTCGACATGCCTCATTGCCCTGATCAAATGCATATCTGTAAGAATGTCCTTGAGAGCTTGCTTGTGACACTAATGAACATGCCGGATAAGACCAAGGATGTGCCGAAGGCAAGAAAAGACTTGCAAGATTTGAAAATCAGGGCAGATCTGCACATGCCTACCCGTAAAAAGTAAGAGGAGACAGAGATAGAGGCGCGGGAGAAGAAGGGAAAAAAGTAAAGGAAGAGGATTATTGCCCCCTTCTTACTTCACCTTAAGTCCCGCTGAGATGGATCAATTCTTCAAGTGCCTTACCGGAATCAAAGTTATTTCCGGTTACTGTGGGAAGATAAGCAAATTTTTAGACACGAAGAAGAAAAGGTTCAGCGGGATGAAGTCCCATGACTGTCATGTGATGATGACACAAATACTACATGTTGCGCTTAGAGGGATAATGGACAGGCACGTCCATGACAAGCTTATTGGTCTCTGCAACTTTTTCGACGTCATCTCTCAAAAGTCGATAAGTGTGAAGAAGCTCCGAAGGCTACACGAAGAGATCATTGTGATACTAAATGAGCTTGAGATGTACTTCCTGCCCGTGTTCTTTGACGTCATGGTGCATCTGTGTGTCCATATTGTGGACGACATAATAGACCTGGGGCCATCATTCCTGCACAACATGATGTCGTTCGAGAGGATGAATGGGGTCGTCAAAGGATTTGTTCATAACATGCCCCGTCCGGATGGAAGCATCATCTAGGGCTATCTGACACAAAGAGTGCATCTTTTTCTGCGAGAATTATCTATATGGCGTAGACTGGCCTAGTGTTGATTTTCCTGTTAAGAAGCATGTTGGGAGGCTCAAAGGAGAAGGTCACTCCACCGGTCGCCGGGAACTGCATGTGGGTTACTCGGATCGACGCAACGACTTTGGCATAGCAAACTTAGTAGTGCTACATCACCTAGACGAGGTAGATCCTTTCATAACACTCCACAGAGAAACCATCACAAAGAAGTATCGTGACTGTGGGCTATGCAGGACGGACGCCGAAGTTACTAGAGAGCACAACTCCACTTTCCTGCATTAGTTCAAAGAGCATATTCTTGCTAATCCCCCAGAAGAGGGCTCTAATGACGCATTGCTCATATACGCCTTAGCACATGGCCCCGCGGCTAACCTCGCGACCTATCAGACATACGATATCAACGGATACACGTTCTACACGGAGGCCAAATATATGAACAGTGATTTTTAGAACTCAGGGGTGGCGATGGAATGCATGACCGAGCGCAACTAAGAGATTCTTTGGAAGGGTCGAGGATATCTGGGAGCTTGACTACTCTGGACCGCACAGCGCGACGATGTTCTGTGTCATATGGGCTAAGAATGTTGAACGAGAAAATCAGTATTTCACTACCATGTCTATACCCGACGCCAAGAGCGCTACCGTGAACGCCATCGCAAAAAACGAGCCTGGATACACGATAAGCATGTGACACAATGCTTCTTCATAACCGACCCAAGCTGTTAGATAGGATGCCTGACCTTCTGGTTATATTGACATCTGAAACTGGAAAACCGAATCAACAAATGGTCCCATGGTCTAGTGGTTAGGACATTGGACTCTGAATCCAGTAACCCGAGTTCAAGTCTCGGTGGGACCTATTTTTTCCCCATTCGGTTTTTCTGCGCTTGAAAGACATTCCCAATGATTTTAAAATTTTGAAAATTAGTCGGCTTACCAATGGGGTCACTCATGAAAATGCTAAGTTCATCCTTGGTACTAGGGGGCATTCTTGTTAATACTTTTCCGCCCTGCGTGGCATATGATCGTAATAACCTTTCTAATTAATTCATATATGGGGTGTTTTTCAAAATAAAAGGCAAAAAACACCCCTACCTTTCCCCATTTCACGCCAAAACCTCCATACAGGGCCGGTCCCAAAATTTTGGGGACTCGATGTGAAACTAAAATCTCAGGGCCCTTCATGTACACATCAAATTAATAATCAACATAATTTATATTAATGACCCAATAAATAGTTAAAAATTCATCCAGAAGCTACATTTGTACCAAGGAGAGAACACCTAGCCTCAATATATGGACAGAGTGTAGTAATGGATAAATTGTGACTGTTGTGCAAAATAGAGCAATAATAGACTCTTCTATACCAAGAAATAAATTTAACTTGCTGTTAGAGCAACATGAGGTCAATATTAGGCATATGTTCACAATAATTTTAGGTGTTTATAGATAGTCTGGGAATTTCAGCAAGGTTTCTATAATTTGACCTTATTATATAAATATATAGAGACATTTGTCTAACTGCCAATGAACATGACAAACCAACAATATAAACCAGGTTTTGCACTTGCAATTGAGGCTCTTGGAGAAATCGTCATACCTAGACGATTTTTAGGTTGAGATTTGACCAGTTGAATGTGTGAAGCTTGACCTGCAGACATAACCCATCAACAAAATAATAGATTACAACTAATTATTCAAGATAAACTAATATTTGTATCATACACTACATGACATGATTTCCCAAATTGTAGACATTCGAGGCGTCTATTTGGAGAGCTAGTGAATGACTAAGGCCCTGTTCGGAATCCTTCCGTGGAGCTGTAGAGCTCGGTTTTAGGCGCTCCCTGAAAATTAGCTAGAGACTAGTACGCTCCGGAAGCACGGTCCAGGGAGCGGAGAGGAGCCGAATGCGGCCTAAATAGCTAGCAGACATCATGCCTAATCAATTCTGCTCAATTTTCCACATACAAGGTGACCCACTCTGAGCGGTATAAAAGTAGTAGTGGGAAAATCAGAGTCAACAAATGGTTCCATGGTCTAGTGGTTAGGACATTGGACTCTGAATCCAGTAACCTGAGTTCAAGCCTTGGTGGGACCTTGTTTTTCCTTCTTTACTTTTTCTGTACTTGAAAACAAGATGGCATTCCCTATTCTTCATATATGATTAATCATATCTTTATTTTGGGATTTATTACTTTCTTATTTGGTTCTTCACTATTATATTGGGACCTTTACTTTTTTGTTTCCATTTTTCTGTGCTTGGATTTTCTTTTTAGCATTCCTTATTTATTTTTTCAGGACCAACCTCCTAATAGATCGTATCTCTATTGCCAATTATTACTTTCTTATTTGATTCTCCCTATTATTTTGAATCTTCTCCATGGAGTTTGTATTTTTGTTTGCAGTTTTCCATACTTCTTTTTGCGAAATGCAATTTTCTATACAACATATGACATCCCATATTTCTTATTCAGGAGAGTAAATTTATCCAAATCAATAACATTGTTGTCTATCCCGTATTTTCCAGTCGTCGTATGGTGTCACTATTACACATCTCCTTTTGTCCCAAATACATGAAACATGTCCCAAACTTCTTTCGATCTTCTCGTAGAAATCGTTTCAGTGATCATTGACACGTAATTGCCCCCTCTCTCTTGGTACCATGCTCTCCGAGTCTCAAATATATCTATAATTTTTTTTATTATTTCATGCTATTTTAATATCATTTTAATATACTATTTATATCAATTTATATGATTTTTTGGACTAACCTATTAATTCAGTGCCCAGTGCCAGATGTTGTTTTCCGCATGTTTTTGAATTTACAGAAAATCAATATCTGGAGGTAAAAAAAGCTCTGAGGATTTAATATGATTTTTTCGGAGCACAAAGGTTCCAGGAAGCATCGGGAGGAAACCAAAGGAGCCACAAGGGCTCACACGACCAGGAGGCGTGGTCAGGGCCTTGGCCGACCCCTAGGCCATGTGCCCCCCTCTCCACCGCCGTACGTCCATTCTTCCTCCTATAAATGCCATATTTTGCTAAACCCTTTGCAAGATTTTTCTCCAACTTTTTCCGCCGTCGCAAGCTTCTGTTTCGAGGAGATCAAATCTGGAGGCATGTTCCTGTATCTGCCAGAGGCTTTTTCATCAACCTTGCCGCCTCCATGACCATGTGTGAGTAGTTCCTTTAGAACCCTAGGGTGCATAGCAATAGCTAGATAACTCTCTCTGTCTCTGATTTTCAATACTAAGTTCCCGTGAGCTACCTCACATCACAGGGTTCAACCTGACGTAATCCATGTATGTGTTTGTTGGGACATTATGGATCATCACTTTATGATTAGTTTTTTCATTGAATTCAACCGAATCTTTTAAGATTTTCTTGTTGTATAATTAAATAGCTTTGCATGCTCTCCGATCTATCTATCTTCTTTGGCCAAGTTCGATGTTTTTTTCTTCAGAGGGAGTGGTGCTTTGTAGTGGGTTGTAATTTTGCGATGTTCTATACCCTAATGATAGAAAAGGACATGACACATATTGTATTGTTGCCACAGAGGATAAATCGACAGTGTCTCGTCGTATTGATTGATGTTTTGTTGTTTGAATTATGTCAACCTAATTGTAATGCTCTGTTTCTTGTAAGCTTAATACTGTGGGATGCATGCTAGATAGCGGTCTTTGAGTGGAGTACTATATGTAGATGCAGTTTGATTAACGGACTTAACACAGATGTAATGTCTATATGACATTATACCATGAATGATCACCGTCATTATATAAATATTGCAATTTAATCGTTGCCCAACTGTAATTTGTTCACCACCGCACACTTGTATGCTTGAGAGAGACGCCACCAGTGAACCTATGCCCCCTGGTTCTATTCTCCTTTACTGAAATCATTGTTACAATTGCTATTCTTTGCTCTACTATTTTACCTACCCGTCAAACTATCACTATCATTTGCATTTAGTCTTTCAACTAGCAAGACAATCGTGTTGATGTGATGGGTACAAGTTTGTTTTGTTTTGTGTATCTAGGTACTAGTGACTATTTTTGCTAGAAATTCCTTCTGATTCGATAAACCTTGGTTCTCTAATCGAGGGAAATACTTATTGCTTGATTACATCACCCTTACATATGGGGATACTAAACCACTCTTACGAGAGCAGCAAACACTCTTCAAAGCCACGTCTCAAACAAAGCAGATTCCTAACCGTTCGATAGACCAAAGGCTCATGAAAAGTTTACATGATTCATGAAATTTAATCTATTGTTTCACTTAGAAAAGTGAGATAAGGAGAGTGCACCAGATGAGTGACAATTGTCTCCATTAGACACCCAATGTTCTCTAACAAAACTATGACTAGTAGAAGAACACACCCACCACAGAGTTGACATCGTTCATCTCATTGGCCTGTGTTTGAACATGGTTTTTGAATGGCATTGGATCTTTTTAAGCCCTCACCCTTTCGATGCAACCAATTTCCACTTGGCCTAGTCGTTGTTACATATGTGTGGTCTGTTGCGAGGCATGTTTATTCTGAATCCAGATGCCCCATTTTGCCGTGCAAAAATGTTGTCGGGCGGACATATGAACTTGGACGTTGCTAGGGGCAAGCCCTATCCAATGACCATCCAAATTAGGTAAGCGCGGTCTTTACAAAAATGGCAAGTAATTGCCGCCTAACTTATCCTGTGTCACGCCAAAACCTCCATCCCTTCTCCCCTCTAATAACCCTGGCAAAAAACCTAGGGTAAAACGGGTCTCCAATTTTATTTTATTTTTCGCACTTGAAAAATGCCTCTCCCATTTTCCCCTAGGAAAATACTTCCTGATTGATCATGTCTTTATTGGGTTTTATGACTCTTTTATTTGATTCTCTCAATTATTTAATATCCTCTACACAATTTGTATTTTTGTTTGCAAATTTAAGTACATCAATACAGTATTATCTAATTAGTATTCATGAGAGTAACACCTACTCAATATTAAAAAATAAGATAGGGAAAGTGTACCAGACAAGTGATGGTATTAGACAAGGTTGGAACTTGGTGCACTCGGGTGTAGGCGCACCCGATATGCAGAAATAATTTAGTAATTCAAAAAAAGTAAAAAATGACCTAATTTTTTTGGAAACCTCATGACCAAATGTTGTAACCGTATACAAAGTTCCGTGAAGGAATCAAAATTAAGAATATATCTACACTACTGTTCATTAGGTTTGTACTAGGAAATTTGTTATTTTGGCCTAAGGTCACAAAAGCTTATTCATGCACTAATGTTTTTATACGGATACAAAGTTAGGTCAACTTTGTTTCACAAATAGTTTTAGTTTTTTTTTTGAGTTTTTCTATAATTGATAAATTATTTTTTTCCTTATCAGGTGCACCAGCACCCGAGTACATCAGGGTATTACCCATATGGGACAACGGATGTTCTCTAACATGAATATTGCTTATAGAGGAACATACATCCCAAACAACCTACACTGCTGAAATCACTGATCTCATCGGCCGCTATTTTGACATGGTTTCTAGATTGACATTGGACCTTCTTAAGATTTTTTTGCTTTCTACACCCTGTACCGCTTTATAGTACTCTTCTCTTCATCTGCAAAGCCAATCCGCGTAACTGAGTGCGCCGACCCATTATCAAGTTGTTCATTGTTGCCTCCCCTATCTCTCGGAGGCTTAGCGAGGTGGGCTGGTCCTGTTCCGGGTTTCATTCGATATTTGTTTTGTTCGATGTTGTTTCAATTTCTGTTGTGGTATTTGTTTTGTTTCACTTTCCAGTTTATTTAACTTACCCGTTTCCCTTCTGTATTCTTTTGTTTTTCTTCCTGTTTCTTAATTTTTCACTTTTTCGTAGTTTTCTGTACAGTAAAGATTTTTCTAATACTCAATGAATATTTTTCAAAAAGACACGCCATATTGTTTTTGAATACACATGGAACAATTTTTTAATTTAGAGTGAACTTTTATTCAACGTACGGTGAACATTTTTGTAACATAAGGTGAACAGTTTCTGCATTTTAAAAAAAGACTTTAGATCTTTTAAAAAGAAATACAAAAACCGATTTTTCGGAAAAAACTGAGTAGAAAACTGCAGGAAAAAAAAGCAAAAAGCAAAAGCATGTAACTTAGTGCGAGGGAGTGGGCCGGCCCATTAGTTTGCCTCCGATTCCAACTAGCCCAACAGCAGCTCGTCAAAAAATCAGCTCCTGGGCGGGCAGAAACCAACCAACGGCGTCTCCGCTCTGCTCAAAAGCAGAGCACGGGACTCTGTTTCCACCTCCACCTCCGCCCCCCTTCCACCACCGGCCCGCCGGTCACCGCCGTGCTCCCCCTTCCCCAGGCCATAGATTTTGCGAAGAACCTTCCACCACCCCCTCCACCCCCGCCTCCCTTCCACCTCCGGGCCGCTGCTCGCCGCCGCCCGCTTTCGCCGGCAGCCGATTTCGGCAAGAAATGCAAGAAACCTCCGCCTCCACCTCCGCCTCCGCCTCTGCCCCCCGCACGGATCTAGGGGGATTGCCGGGCGAGCTCCTGACGGAGATCGCCCGCCGTCTTCCTTGCCCGGCTGACCTGGTCGCGCTCACCGCGGCGCTGCGCCGACCCATCGCCCCTCCCGCTCCTCGTCCGGCTCTGCCGTGGCTGTTGGTGCCACACCCATCTCCGCCGGATCTTGCTCCGGGAGAGGCGCGGACAGCTAGGTTCGTCTGCATCGGATGCGGAGGGCCACACGACCTCCGCGTCCGGGAGGAGTTCGCCGCCGGCCGCTTCTTCGGCTCGTACCCGCCTGGGTGGGTGTTCTTGGCCGGCGCGCAGGCCTCGGACCACGCGCTCATCAATATCTACACCAGGGCTCGTCTTCTCATTCCCGACTTCCTCGCCATGACCGGAGACGCTACCCGTCAGCCTCGACGGATGGTGATGGTGGCGGCGGCGCTCTCCGCCGAGCCTCTCGCTCCCGGCAAGGCCTGCTTCGGCGCCGCCATTGTCGGCACACCCTTGGACCCCGACATCAACAATGACGCCCCCGTGTTTGCTCTGTGGGTGCTCGACCGCTCGGCGCGCGACGAGCGACCGGTGGCGCACGGGTTCCATGTCGACGTCGGTGCCGGACTCCAGCAGCAACGCTTGTTTCTTGAAGATGTGGCGTATCACCGCGGGGCCTTCTATTTCTTGACAAGCGAGGAGCAGCTGGTAGCTGTGCACGTCGTGGTGGAGGACCACGGCCAGCGGCTGCTAGCTCGCCAACAGGTCATCGAGCACCGGCGGGCGGCCAATCCACAAGGTGTGTTGGTTTCCGGCAGATATCTGGTTGCTTCCCATGGTGAGTGGGCCATGCTGGTCCGGTATCATCTGGCTGGAGTTGGAGGGCGTCTGCCAGGACCGGCCATGCGCGTCGTCATGTATGGCGGCCAAATTCAGCATGGCGATGCATTCAGGACGTGGACCGAGGTGCCAGCCGAGTCACTGCGAGGTCTGATTGTGTTTGCAGCCAGGGGCTGCTCCAGGTCCATCGAGGATCCCGACGGCCTCTACAAGCTCAACCCCGGAGTTCGTTATTTGGACGATCGAGATGCCAGAGATATGCGGATCATCGTGGAGGGGAATCCGAGCCTGCGAGACTATCGTTGCAACGATACGTTAGGCTATCTCTACCTGATCTGGGTTGACTACCCGTCCTCCCGCAATTCTTCGCCAATATGGTGTTTTCCATAGCCATGAACTTGTGTAAACTCCTTTTCTGTTCATCGACTTGTTAATTGGTAGTTGTAAATCATGTTGACAACATTTTTGGACTTGAATTACTACTTGTGGTGTTGGACAATTATGTATCCTGTTTGCTGGTTCTTAGTTCTTGGCTCATGTCGGCGTTAATACTGCATTGACACGTGCATCTGTTGTTTTTGGTTCATACTATAGCTCAGGGGGTGAAATTCATTTGATTTTATTGGGGGTTCAGGTCGGATTCTCTCTTGGACTCAGTTTCCTCTTTACAGCGTCCCGCTTGCTTGGTTCCGGTGCCATGAGCTGGATAAACTGAACTCCACTTAAACTGAATTTTGGTACTGCACTTGTGCCTTGTTGCACAATTGCTTGGATTTTTTTGGGATGAGAAAACTGTACAGCCTGAAGAAATAAACGTGTGGGGAACAAAAAAAAAAGTCTAAGTAGAACTAGTTAGGACAACATTGACTGTCTCTTTTGGAACAAACCATGTGCTCTGCAGCCTGAGAGCTGAAAATGATGCTAAGGTAGCCTTTGGGAATGAAAAGAACAACACAGTAATAGAGAAATGTAATAAGAAGAAAACGGAGAAAAGAACATTGAACATGACAGAACAAAAAAGCACCTAATACTTAACTGAAAACAAAGAACTTCATATTTAGTATTTACTACACGAAACTTAGTAGTTCTCTGGACTGCTACAGCCGCTCGAAGTGACGTGTCTGTCACCACGCTTGTTGGCGTCGTTGTAAAATTGTATCTGCATTTCCAGCATGTAGTTCATGGTAGGATTCGACAGCGCTGACATTCATTGGAAGTGGACATGGGCAGAGAGTGTCTCCCCTCTCAATCTCTCATGTTGACTAGCTTGCTGATGAGCATGCAGTGTGGACTGCCAAAAATAGAAGAGGAATAACAAAGATAGATGAATAAGAAGATTACATACTAAGAGTAACATCATAAGAAAAGAGGAAGACTGGAAAATGAATTGGGAAATGGTGACTGAAAAGGAAAATATATTGAAGATAGAAAATGAAGACTAAAGTAAGACTGAGAAACTGAATATTGACTGAAAAAAAATCCATTGTTCCCCCATCCTAGAGGAGCAAATATCTACTGCGCATAATCGACAATGAACCCACAGAAAAATGGGCCCAAGAGCCATCGATACCAAACCAAAAAGAATATGCTGCCATGGCCCTCGATCTGAATAATCTTTGAACTATTACTCATATCCATCATTGATAAAATCTTCAAAGCTGCTGAATAAAACACACCAAAAGAAATCCGTTGCACGTAGCACACTAAAGAAAACTGTATGCCAGACACAGGAAAAGTTGGACTATATTACTGAAAATTAGACTTACAGCAAAAAACTACCTTGAAAAAACTGGAGAAAACATCAACTTTCTTGTTCCTATAAAAGAAAAACTGAACCTACTATCAACATACCGCAGAGAAACATCAGCAATTTACCAAAAACACCCTGTCAGTAAGTAAGCAAGAATTTGGTCAATAGAGCAAGCATCAGCAGGCGTATGCACCAATTATATTTCCCCATTAAGAACTGATTTTAGCATGGCCATATAAAATATGAGAACTTGGGGCTTGGGTTATAGCAAGATTTAAACAAAGTATACAAGCACCTATGATGTTGATCGTTCCTGAATCTCCAACTAATTGATGTCCGGAGTCCAATCACATGATGAGGATAAACACGAGCAGCATCCTAGTCGTAATCACACGGGAATGTACACACACCAGAAAAGATTTCTCCCAAATCCGAAGACCTGTCTCCTAATCGCAGCAATTCACGAGCACCCGAGACCTGACAGCAACCCTAAATCAACAATTAAGGACAGTGACCATGAATAAGTAGCAGGAGAAAGCTACATAAAACTGAAACACACATGAAAATACAAATGACCGAGACTGATATGAGCACACAAAATGACTGATGACTGATTTGACAACAGATTACATGAAGGATTGTTAGATGATACTCCCTACGGAAAGAAATATAAGAGCGTTTAGATCACTACTTTAGTAATCTAAACGCTCTTATATTTCTTTATGGAGTGAGTAATTTATAATGATTACAATACTTATGCAGAGGAGAAGCTACTTCTTTTAGTATTTTCTCGGTGCCCAAAGTTTACAAAAAAAGGATGCATCAGCCACCAGCTAGGAAAAATGTAACTTGAGAAGACACCAATACTAGAGTATGTGACACTAATTTAATCTGAATGCATTACAGTTTCTGAACCCAAGAAGCCAAGATAAGACCACACGACATCAGATTTTGGCTAAAAACCAGATAATGATCTACAGACCAACAATATCAGAAGACATCATGTACTAAACGACCCAATGCTTAAGCTTAACTTTTTTAAAAAGACATACGAAAAGGTCGTTGTCCTATAAGAGCCATAAAAGCTGATAACCGAGGAACAAATAAAATGCCTTACAAAGGACAAAACTGAATGAATACTGACTATCTCTCAATGTTGGGTGAAGACAGAAGAAGAATGATGTTGTGTAATGATCAACTAAATCAAATAGGAGTGAAATGAAAATCTACTAAATAGTGATTTCATTCATAAAGAAAGCTATTGAGAAACAGCAAACGAACAAAGAATCAACTAGGATATCCTAATGCTTGTGCGTATTTGAAAGAAAAAAGAGTGCAGGTAATATGAATCAAACTCAAGGCGTCACATCTAAGGAGGACTACACTAACCAACTAGTAGAACATTCTAATGCTTATGTGTATTTACTTATTTTTCCTATTTTCTTCTACTTCAGGTCGTGGCTGGACCGGCCCATAGTTGAATCGGTCCTTTTATCACTATTTCTTTTTCATTTTTTCCATTCCCTTTTTCTTTTTTCTTGTGCTATTTTTCTTCTTCTTGCTAAGTAATAGCATGTAGAGTGCCTCCGCCCTCCAGTCTTCCACTTCATCCTGTGAAATTTTGCAGAGAAGGAAAACACACTTTTTATAGTTAGGGCACAAAAGGTGTATATGTATCAGAATTAAAAAAATATTTGAAAAAATTCTATATATTGTGTGTAGAAGATTTTCAATGAAAACTTACGCTGAAATCATCTATGTCTTTGATGAACTTTTTACCATTGTAGAGAAATACAAACTTTAGAACAACAAATGGTGATTCGCCCCTTTCTACTATTGGAACATCTTGTACAATATGAATCTCCCATTTTGCATTCTTGGGTTTCATTTTTTCTTGTAGTATGACGTTGAAGATTTCTTTCATCCTAGGCACCTGGAAATTGTATTTTGTTTTTGTTTTAATAATGCAATTCGTAAAACTGAAAAAAACTATATTTAGAAATGCTTACGATTTCCGACTTATGAACATGATATTCCTCAAACTGTTTTGCCTTTCCTTTGTAGCGTCCTCCATTTCATCGAGCTTTTGAGTTACTTAAATTGGATACAAATCTATGTTTGTTGGAGTACACGGTACGCTACGCTAGCGCCAAATAAAGTTTTTTCTACCGCGCACCCAAGATCATGCTGCTGGAAATAGATTACGAGATCGGGTTTACCACTAGACGCGCAGTCACCGCAGCGGAAGTAGAGTTGGTGATGCGTGTAGTCGATCTCTCGGCCCGTCTCCTCCTCGCGTTGCCGATCTCCTGCGAACAACGAAGACCAGCGAACGGTGATCTCCCGCGAATGGCACCTCGTGGTTCCCTTGAACGGTTCGTCCAAGCACCACAGATGCGATGCCTCCAAGGTATCCACACGTACGGGGAGTCATGTCGAGCGGTAGACTGCTAGGTCCGGTCGCGCGACATGGGTGTGGGGAGTGGTGGCGGCTATCCAGGGTCGAAAAAAGATCAACTCTAAGTGGTGCGCCCACTCCCCTTTATATAGACCTCCGAGGTGGGCTCAACACTTGAACCCACTAGGAGTCCACATTCATTTTCCACTCGAATCCAATCTGAATGGGCAGCAACCCCTTAAGTGTGCGACCCTATAGGTTCACGTACACATGGACACGACCAGAGTCGATAGTTGGCAGCGGCTCCTAGCAGAACGTGCCAACTCTGTGTGTGCGTAAAGTCGTTAGACGAACCTCGATAATGTGTCATATGCAACATTCCTTTTGCCTCACGATAGTACTTTTCACCCTTGTGATAGCTCGACCTCTCTTCTCGAAACTGTGATACAGATTCCCGAACTGGGTTAACATTTAACCCAAGTCGCATGGCCATGCTTTCCGAATCTGATCACTCGAGAGGGCCCAGAGAATATCTCTCCATACAGGAGGGGCAAATCCCATCTTGGTCAGCCATGTCTCGCGACATGTCTTACGACTCACCCGAAAGCTACCTTTATAACTACCCAGTTACGGGCAACGTTTGATAGACCCTAAGTGAGTTGATCCTCATCCAGAGAACATGCGAGGACCTCAGGTCTAGGACATGGCATAGACATTGTACTTGAGACTAACAGATGACTATATCTTGCTGCGTCTCAAAGTGGGTCTGTCCAACTCGGTGATCTCCATCCCCGAGTCCATACTATCGGTTTAGCATCTCCATGCACATGACTTGTGAAACATAGTCATCAACCCAGTCGTATACTAGTCAAGGATATGTGTCCACATAACCTTATCAACCAGGGACCATTAGAACAATCACCATACAAAACATAGTTTCACAAACAAGTCACATATTTATTGATACATATCATTGATGATGTTCAAGGACAATATAAAGGACTCATGAATACATAGGGAAATATCATCATCACATGATTGCCTCTAGGGCATATCTCCAACAATGTTTACCTTTTCTTTCTGTAATTCCTCAGGAGTTGTTTCTCGAGGATCAGTAATATGAACTTTCTTTTTATACTTGTCCAGAATATATAGGACGTACCGGTCATCCTTCTCAAATGGTATGAATATCTGCGTACAAAAGTTTTGGTGTTAGATGACAGTTTAATATAAAGGAATATGATAAAACACATATTTTTGGTTTTGTTGTGGAGTAAACGGATATTACCATGTTTGCTATTGAGAGCTTATTCTGTTGATGTTCTTTGAGATACATGGGAACCAGCTGACGTTTCCTTCTTTGCATTGCACTTCTAAATTTGCTAGGAGGAGTACTATGATTCTTTATATCCACTATGTGCTGCAAACAATAAGTACGATAAAAAAAGTGTCAGAAAAACACAAATTGGTATTAGTATAAAAAACAGACGTTGCAATACAGAAAAATTTGTAGTTTTTAAGCATTTACCTCTGCAACGTTTGGGTCTAATATTAGTCTACCACTCTGTTTGGAATCGAGTCTGCTTTCCTAGATATCTGCTATTTCATCGAGCACTCTCTTTTCTATATGATGTGGTATGTTTGTCTGTGCTGCTCTTGGACCAAATGCTGCCTTCAGGTGGGATCCAGTAAGATGCGTGCTTTCACTTTCTATACGTATGCGCTTAAATATACTTTTGCTCTGACAGAAAAATAAAAGAAATTTTGAGGTGAGAGTCAATGGCAAACTGAATTTGAGAATCTTTTTGGCCTGGTCCAACTATTTTGAGGTGCAATAAAAAACAATTCACTTGTTGAATTCCTCTTGCCGGCTGTCGCTCATGACTATTTGGAAGAGCTGAGACGCCTCGTTTGTGTGTTGGAAGGAATGTTCATGTTTTGGGTATGGGTTGGTGCTTCGTCCTTTATTCTTCTTTGTTGCATTTAATTTGTTTCTGTCAGAGCAGGCATATATTGATGGTTGTTATTTTCATGCTAAATAGATTAATGAAAACCAAGCCTTATTTTTCATTCTAGATAGGTAATATGTAAGCTTCTGTTATACTAAAAACATTGGTCGTTACAAAAAAGTAAGCATAAATAATTTTGTTACCTTTGCTGGTTGAAAAGAACTTTAAATTTTTTGGTTTGAATTCATTAATTCTTCCAGGTAGTTGCTCACACTTTATTTAGTTGGTTTCACCAAATATGGCTGTAAATAGGAACTCTGGTTTCCACTCGGCATCTACCATGCTATGCTGCATGAAGGTCATTGGATATTCTTAAATTTTCATGGTGTTGACAAGCATGTTGATTATTTTGAACAGTTCTAGCAATGGCGGTTCTAAAATAAAATTGTTGCTCATACTATCAACTTACATGAAAATCCTCATCGTCCTTGGCCAGTTCAATGCCATTCCAGTATTTTACAAACTGGACCACGAAGTGTCCGCATTGCATACCCTGTTGTTTTGGCACACAAACTCTGTTAGGCGTTTCTGCTATCCTGGATCAGTTTGATTCATTGTTGGCTTCTAGTTCCGCTTCTCCGTAATGCTTCTTCATCAGTGCATACATCCTTTTAGTCTGTGATTACGGTTTATTTTTTTGTTGGATGCCGCCGTTAAGATAAGTAGTGCAAGAAAAAAAAATCAAGGTTGAAAGCACCTACCAGTTCTGTGTGATCTTTATGGTGTTTTTCCATGCCTTACCGTTTGTGTATCTGTAATTCAATGAGTCAAGTATGTCGACAGAGCTCGTGTACTTGTTCAACACATAGACTATGTAGTGAGAAGTTGTTTTGTGAGGTATCATAATCTGCGTTGTTTGCAGACAGGGAGGGTTAAAGATCGTTGCTGTTAGAATAACTAAATCTCATGTAAATGTGCAAGCTATAGGAGAATAAATTTCGTATGTATACTTCTATTCAGTTTAATTCTTAAGTTACCAGCTTCTTCTTTAAAAGTTCTTTCCCTCTTACAAGGGGTTCAAACTCTTTCAATGCTTCTTCCTCATTGAATTATCATAGTTCTCCTTTTTTAAGATCGAGGCCGAGCACAATCTGCAGGAAAAACGTTATGTACTTTTAGTGAAAACATATGATCATAGTAATGATGCAAGTGTTTTTTTGCAAGTTTACTTCATACGTTTGCAAATTCTGTAGAGAGTATGGCTTTATCGCTTCTGTTGTATTGTTGCTGTTCCGTCCATTCTTCGAACAATGCGTTTTGTCATGGAGCCCTCCATCTGTGCATCTCCTGTTCGTAGCTGTTGTATCATGTTTTTTCATGTGAACCAATCGTTTCGCTTCGAGCTCTCATATACGTTTAGACTATAAGCAGAAAATGTTTACACAAAAAATAGAGTCGCTAGTTAGCTGGCTTTAAAGAGGGGTAACATTTTTCTTTAAAGAGGGGTAACATTTCTTTGTTTTCTGTTTTGAGAAGAGAAACTACTTACTCTCTGCATTTGTCTTGTCCTTCTTTGCTCATTAGATATTCATGAAGTGCCATGGCCTTGTCCATACAATTGAAATCTCCTGGCACAAATGTTGGAATGTTGATTTTTCCATAGAGCCTGCTCGATGGCTTCACTGACCTCTTGATCGAGATTTTGTTTGCTGAGCTGTTCTTAGATGATTGAGCCAATGAAGGTTTTGCTGATTCTTGTTGCAAGCTTGCCAGATACTTCATGCCTTTTTTTGTTGAATTAACGCTCTTCATCCTAAAGGCGTGCTATTTTGATTTCATCGAATGAAAATCCTGTGTTTATAAGATGATTGTATTGATTTAGTTGGTCCAGGTCAAGGCTTAAAAGAAATTCATCAACTTCTTCATGCTTTTTTTTTGTAGTTTTGGGGGCTAAGAAGTCTAAAGAGACGGTGCTTGAGGTGCCTTGCTGACCGTTTTTGGATCCTAGAGCAGCATCTTGTTTCTTTTTTATCAAGAATCTTTTGTTGTAAATTATTTTGGTCGCACGTTGCTGCTAATATGCAGTCTTGAAGAACATGGTGTTTCTTCTGCTCGGAAAGCTATCCTTGTCTAGTCGGTATGTCGTTGCTTCTGTTATCCTCTTTTAAAGCATTGTCTGTTTGTTCAAGTTGCTCTGTGCTGAGGATATTGCTGTTGATGTTTTGCTCGTTAGTGATGACCGTTACTTCTTTAGATTGGTGTGTTATTTTGTCGTCTGGGGGTGGTCGATCTGGTTCTATTGGTGGATCCTTCTGTTGTGGTCTGTGCAAGTTTCTTTGATGACATGCATAAGCTCTTCGTGTTCACTGCATATATCAATAACTTCTTGTCTTGGGTGGTTCTCACCTGCATAAGTTTTTCCTTGGGCTTGGGAGTTGGCGGAAACTCTTCTAGTACGTAATATTCTATCCGTTGCATTTCTTTGTCTCCCATATCGACTTGATATTTCAGCATATCTATTAGAATAAAAAAAATCTTATTAGTATCTGGTAGGCTGACAAAATTGCGAGGCTTTGTTTCTGAAAATTTCTCAAAAAATATTGCTTATTTTTTCTAGGAAGACTAACCTGTTGTAATGGTAGTGCGATATTGCCTCTGTGTTGGCTGGTTAGTTGATATAGATTTTTTTCCTCAACTCTGGTACTTGTTATGCCTTTAAGGCCACTGTTGTTCCATCTTGGAAGTAGTGCTTCACGTTCATGTACATGTAGAATGCGTAGCCCATTCTGCATGTGGAGGAATTATTGGTTATTATCGCTGGCCTCTGTGGTGAAAATACCTTCTATTATAGAGGAATGGCAGTAGTAAATGTTGCATTGAAAAAAGAAACAAGAGAAATGTTGGAAGTGTTTACGTGTCTCCTCCTTGAAGTGGCACTTGCATTTTGACTTTTTTGAAATGGTCGATACTTCTTTGTAAAAGCTGGAGCTCTGTGTTTATGTGCTTCCAGATTTTCTTTAATTTCCTGGTTACAGTGTTGAAGAATTCTATTGTGCCTGGGTATGCAGTTGAAGAGTCAAGGAGTTCAAAGCACTATTTTTCCATGTTAACTGTAATGGTGAAGTAGTGATCGATACTTTCGTCTTTCTTAAACCCGCGTATCGAACATGGTAGAAGGAACTGCAAAAACACATAATAAAAATAAAACATTTGGAAATCTCTCTTAGATTTATACATGATTTGTTGGTCACAAAGGAGAACTTTGTAGACGTAATTGTATTTTGTTTTTGTACCAGATGCATCCATGCATTTTTATAATTAATTTGCTTATTATTATCGTGTAGGCATTCATGATGGTCAGTGGAACGATGGTGGAAAGGTGGTTGTGGTCGGCGGCGCAGGACATGAATGAAAATAACCGGACAGAGATTTATGTCTGTGTGGAAGACACAAAGGAGGAGTTTGGCTCAACCCCTGTGAGGATGGTCGTTTGATGGTGCACCTTCTCATGACTGGTTTCATGGATGGCTATACTTGGTGGATAATTGAAGGTGATGATGATGATGAGGACGCCGACGGGGCAGGCAATGACAAGACGGGGAAAGACGAAGAGATGACCTATAGTGGCGGCGGAGAAGGGGCGGACATGGCGGCGGGGAAGAGGCCGGAAATAGCGGCGGAGCTGAGGCCGGACATGGCGGCGACGAAAACATGGACTACACGCCGCAGACTTTGTCGCTACAAGTTCAATCATGCGGGACCCTCATGTCCAGGAACTGCTTCGTAAGGAGATGAGTACTGATAGAGTTGCTTCTAGAGAGGAGGCCAAGCTGGAGCAAATGCTGGTAGACACGAACACTCCATTGTATGATGGTTGCAATCTTGAGGTGACCCGCTTGAGTTTCACGCTCGAACTTCTGAAGATGAAGGCAAAAAAATGGACCAACACTAGCCTCGATGAGCTTCTCAAGTACCTAAAGGATGTTCTTCCCGCGGGGAATCTTTGTCCTACTAGTGTGGATGAGGCGAAGAAGATCATGTGCCCTCTTGATCTGCTGCACCTTAGATACCATGCATGCATCAATGATTGCATAATTTATCGGAAGGAGCACGTAGAAAAAACCAGCTGTCCGTGTGCAATGCTTCTTGATACAAGAAGGCCGGAAAGAAATCTCCCTAGAAAGTTGTATGGTACTTACCGATCACTCCCCGTCTGCAATGTTATTTTGTAGATCCCAAGGAAGCAAAGCTCATGCGTTGGCATGCGGAGAGGACAAATCCCGACGATGGAGATAATCCGAAGCTGAGACACCTCGCGGATGCAAGCCAGTGGAGAGCGTTCAACGGTGAATATCGATATTTTGCATGTGATGAAAGGAACATTGTGCTTGGCACGTGTACCGATGGCATGAATCCGTTTGGCAACCTGAACACCAACCATAGCACATGGCCCATGTTTGTTTGGATGTACAATATCACCCCCTGGGTGTGCATGAAGTTGAAGTACATACACATGAGCATGCTGATTCAAGGGCCGAAACAACCAGGAAATAATATTAATCTATATTTGGGGCTACTTCAATAGGAGTTAGACACATTATGGAAAACACCGGCCAAGATATGGGACGCCAGTGAAGGCGAGTATTTCAATAGGAGAGCTGCACTGATCACGACGGTGCACGACTATCTCGGTTACATATATGTCGCAGGCTAGGTGTGCCACGGATATTGCGGATGCATGCGGTGCATGGACGATACGACGTCTCAGCAGCTAACGTCAACGAAAGAAGGCGAGTCTGGGAAAATTGTGTACATGGAGCATCGAAGATAGCTCGAGAAGGACGACCCGTCGAGAAACCGTGGAGATCTATTCGATGGTGAGGCTGAGCATCGAGGAGCTCCACGTAAGAGGAGTGGTGCCGAAGTCAATGAGTTGTTGAAAAACTGGGAACAATGCCCCTCACTGGGAAAGACGATGAAAAAGGCGCCAGAGCCGCTGCTGAAGGTATGGAAGACGATGTCTGTTTTCTGGGACTTGTAGTACTGGCACAAACTCGACATGCCTCATTGCCCTGATCAAATGCATATCTGTAAGAATGTCCTTGAGAGCTTGCTTGTGACACTAATGAACATGCCGGATAAGACCAAGGATGTGCCGAAGGCAAGAAAAGACTTGCAAGATTTGAAAATCAGGGC
This sequence comes from Aegilops umbellulata, assembly GCA_032464435.1. Classification (NCBI taxonomy): domain Eukaryota; kingdom Viridiplantae; phylum Streptophyta; class Magnoliopsida; order Poales; family Poaceae; genus Aegilops; species Aegilops umbellulata. The sequence goes on along the minus strand of CP136059.1, from coordinate 522,022,954 downwards.
AGATCTGCACATGCCTACCCGTAAAAAGTAAGAGGAGACAGAGATAGAGGCGCGGGAGAAGAAGGGAAAAAAGTAAAGGAAGAGGATTATTGCCCCCTTCTTACTTCACCTTAAGTCCCGCTGAGATGGATCAATTCTTCAAGTGCCTTACCGGAATCAAAGTTATTTCCGGTTACTGTGGGAAGATAAGCAAATTTTTAGACACGAAGAAGAAAAGGTTCATCGGGATGAAGTCCCATGACTGTCATGTGATGATGACACAAATACTACATGTTGCGCTTAGAGGGATAATGGACAGGCACGTCCATGACAAGCTTATTGGTCTCTGCAACTTTTTCGACGTCATCTCTCAAAAGTCGATAAGTGTGAAGAAGCTCCGAAGGCTACACGAAGAGATCATTGTGATACTAAATGAGCTTGAGATGTACTTCCTGCCCGTGTTCTTTGACGTCATGGTGCATCTGTGTGTCCATATTGTGGACGACATAATAGACCTGGGGCCATCATTCCTGCACAACATGATGTCGTTCGAGAGGATGAATGGGGTCGTCAAAGGATTTGTTCATAACATGCCCCGTCCGGATGGAAGCATCATCTAGGGCTATCTGACACAAAGAGTGCATCTTTTTCTGCGAGAATTATCTATATGGCGTAGACTGGCCTAGTGTTGATTTTCCTGTTAAGAAGCATGTTGGGAGGCTCAAAGGAGAAGGTCACTCCACCGGTCGCCGGGAACTGCATGTGGGTTACTCGGATCGACGCAACGACTTTGGCATAGCAAACTTAGTAGTGCTACATCACCTAGACGAGGTAGATCCTTTCATAACACTCCACAGAGAAACCATCACAAAGAAGTATCGTGACTGTGGGCTATGCAGGACGGACGCCGAAGTTACTAGAGAGCACAACTCCACTTTCCTGCATTAGTTCAAAGAGCATATTCTTGCTAATCCCCCAGAAGAGGGCTCTAATGACGCATTGCTCATATACGCCTTAGCACATGGCCCCGCGGCTAACCTCGCGACCTATCAGACATACGATATCAACGGATACACGTTCTACACGGAGGCCAAATATATGAACAGTGATTTTTAGAACTCAGGGGTGGCGATGGAATGCATGACCGAGCGCAACTAAGAGATTCTTTGGAAGGGTCGAGGATATCTGGGAGCTTGACTACTCTGGACCGCACAGCGCGACGATGTTCTGTGTCAGATGGGCTAAGAATGTTGAACGAGAAAATCAGTATTTCACTACCATGTCTATACCCGACGCCAAGAGCGCTACCGTGAACGCCATCGCAAAAAACGAGCCTGGATACACGATAAGCATGTGACACAATGCTTCTTCATAACCGACCCAAGCTGTTAGATAGGATGCCTGACCTTCTGGTTATATTGACATCTGAAACTGGAAAACCGAATCAACAAATGGTCCCATGGTCTAGTGGTTAGGACATTGGACTCTGAATCCAGTAACCCGAGTTCAAGTCTCGGTGGGACCTATTTTTTCCCCATTCGGTTTTTCTGCGCTTGAAAGACATTCCCAATGATTTTAAAATTTTGAAAATTAGTCGGCTTACCAATGGGGTCACTCATGAAAATGCTAAGTTCATCCTTGGTACTAGGGGGCATTCTTGTTAATACTTTTCCGCCCTGCGTGGCATATGATCGTAATAACCTTTCTAATTAATTCATATATGGGGTGTTTTTCAAAATAAAAGGCAAAAAACACCCCTACCTTTCCCCATTTCACGCCAAAACCTCCATACAGGGCCGGTCCCAAAATTTTGGGGACTCGATGTGAAACTAAAATCTCAGGGCCCTTCATGTACACATCAAATTAATAATCAACATAATTTATATTAATGACCCAATAAATAGTTAAAAATTCATCCAGAAGCTACATTTGTACCAAGGAGAGAACACCTAGCCTCAATATATGGACTGAGTGTAGTAATGGATAAATTGTGACTGTTGTGCAAAATAGAGCAATAATAGACTCTTCTATACCAAGAAATAAATTTAACTTGCTGTTAGAGCAACATGAGGTCAATATTAGGCATATGTTCACAATAATTTTAGGTGTTTATAGATAGTCTGGGAATTTCAGCAAGGTTTCTATAATTTGACCTTATTATATAAATATATAGAGACATTTGTCTAACTGCCAATGAACATGACAAACCAACAATATAAACCAGGTTTTGCACTTGCAATTGAGCTCTTGGAGAAATCGTCATACCTAGACGATTTTTAGGTTGAGATTTGACCAGTTGAATGTGTGAAGCTTGACCTGCAGACATAACCCATCAACAAAATAATAGATTACAACTAATTATTCAAGATAAACTAATATTTGTATCATACACTACATGACATGATTTCCCAAATTGTAGACATTCGAGGCGTCTATTTGGAGAGCTAGTGAATGACTAAGGCCCTGTTCGGAATCCTTCCGTGGAGCTGTAGAGCTCGGTTTTAGGCGCTCCCTGAAAATTAGCTAGAGACTAGTACGCTCCGGAAGCACGGTCCAGGGAGCGGAGAGGAGCCGAATGCGGCCTAAATAGCTAGCAGACATCATGCCTAATCAATTCTGCTCAATTTTCCACATACAAGGTGACCCACTCTGAGCGGTATAAAAGTAGTAGTGGGAAAATCAGAGTCAACAAATGGTTCCATGGTCTAGTGGTTAGGACATTGGACTCTGAATCCAGTAACCTGAGTTCAAGCCTTGGTGGGACCTTGTTTTTCCTTCTTTACTTTTTCTGTACTTGAAAACAAGATGGCATTCCCTATTCTTCATATATGATTAATCATATCTTTATTTTGGGATTTATTACTTTCTTATTTGGTTCTTCACTATTATATTGGGACCTTTACTTTTTTGTTTCCATTTTTCTGTGCTTGGATTTTCTTTTTAGCATTCCTTATTTATTTTTTCAGGACCAACCTCCTAATAGATCGTATCTCTATTGCCAATTATTACTTTCTTATTTGATTCTCCCTATTATTTTGAATCTTCTCCATGGAGTTTGTATTTTTGTTTGCAGTTTTCCATACTTCTTTTTGCGAAATGCAATTTTCTATACAACATATGACATCCCATATTTCTTATTCAGGAGAGTAAATTTATCCAAATCAATAACATTGTTGTCTATCCCGTATTTTCCAGTCGTCGTATGGTGTCACTATTACACATCTCCTTTTGTCCCAAATACATGAAACATGTCCCAAACTTCTTTCGATCTTCTCGTAGAAATCGTTTCAGTGATCATTGACACGTAATTGCCCCCTCTCTCTTGGTACCATGCTCTCCGAGTCTCAAATATATCTATAATTTTTTTTATTATTTCATGCTATTTTAATATCATTTTAATATACTATTTATATCAATTTATATGATTTTTTGGACTAACCTATTAATTCAGTGCCCAGTGCCAGATGTTGTTTTCCGCATGTTTTTGAATTTACAGAAAATCAATATCTGGAGGTAAAAAAAGCTCTGAGGATTTAATATGATTTTTTCGGAGCACAAAGGTTCCAGGAAGCATCGGGAGGAAACCAAAGGAGCCACAAGGGCTCACACGACCAGGAGGCGTGGTCAGGGCCTTGGCCGACCCCTAGGCCATGTGCCCCCCTCTCCACCGCCGTACGTCCATTCTTCCTCCTATAAATGCCATATTTTGCTAAACCCTTTGCAAGATTTTTCTCCAACTTTTTCCGCCGTCGCAAGCTTCTGTTTCGAGGAGATCAAATCTGGAGGCATGTTCCTGTATCTGCCAGAGGCTTTTTCATCAACCTTGCCGCCTCCATGACCATGTGTGAGTAGTTCCTTTAGAACCCTAGGGTGCATAGCAATAGCTAGATAACTCTCTCTGTCTCTGATTTTCAATACTAAGTTCCCGTGAGCTACCTCACATCACAGGGTTCAACCTGACGTAATCCATGTATGTGTTTGTTGGGACATTATGGATCATCACTTTATGATTAGTTTTTTCATTGAATTCAACCGAATCTTTTAAGATTTTCTTGTTGTATAATTAAATAGCTTTGCATGCTCTCCGATCTATCTATCTTCTTTGGCCAAGTTCGATGTTTTTTTCTTCAGAGGGAGTGGTGCTTTGTAGTGGGTTGTAATTTTGCGATGTTCTATACCCTAATGATAGAAAAGGACATGACACATATTGTATTGTTGCCACAGAGGATAAATCGACAGTGTCTCGTCGTATTGATTGATGTTTTGTTGTTTGAATTATGTCAACCTAATTGTAATGCTCTGTTTCTTGTAAGCTTAATACTGTGGGATGCATGCTAGATAGCGGTCTTTGAGTGGAGTACTATATGTAGATGCAGTTTGATTAACGGACTTAACACAAATGTAATGTCTATATGACATTATACCATGAATGATCACCGTCATTATATAAATATTGCAATTTAATCGTTGCCCAACTGTAATTTGTTCACCACCGCACACTTGTATGCTTGAGAGAGACGCCACCAGTGAACCTATGCCCCCTGGTTCTATTCTCCTTTACTGAAATCATTGTTACAATTGCTATTCTTTGCTCTACTATTTTACCTACCCGTCAAACTATCACTATCATTTGCATTTAGTCTTTCAACTAGCAAGACAATCGTGTTGATGTGATGGGTACAAGTTTGTTTTGTTTTGTGTATCTAGGTACTAGTGACTATTTTTGCTAGAAATTCCTTCTGATTCGATAAACCTTGGTTCTCTAATCGAGGGAAATACTTATTGCTTGATTACATCACCCTTACATATGGGGATACTAAACCACTCTTACGAGAGCAGCAAACACTCTTCAAAGCCACGTCTCAAACAAAGCAGATTCCTAACCGTTCGATAGACCAAAGGCTCATGAAAAGTTTACATGATTCATGAAATTTAATCTATTGTTTCACTTAGAAAAGTGAGATAAGGAGAGTGCACCAGATGAGTGACAATTGTCTCCATTAGACACCCAATGTTCTCTAACAAAACTATGACTAGTAGAAGAACACACCCACCACAGAGTTGACATCGTTCATCTCATTGGCCTGTGTTTGAACATGGTTTTTGAATGGCATTGGATCTTTTTAAGCCCTCACCCTTTCGATGCAACCAATTTCCACTTGGCCTAGTCGTTGTTACATATGTGTGGTCTGTTGCGAGGCATGTTTATTCTGAATCCAGATGCCCCATTTTGCCGTGCAAAAATGTTGTCGGGCGGACATATGAACTTGGACGTTGCTAGGGGCAAGCCCTATCCAATGACCATCCAAATTAGGTAAGCGCGGTCTTTACAAAAATGGCAAGTAATTGCCGCCTAACTTATCCTGTGTCACGCCAAAACCTCCATCCCTTCTCCCCTCTAATAACCCTGGCAAAAAACCTAGGGTAAAACGGGTCTCCAATTTTATTTTATTTTTCGCACTTGAAAAATGCCTCTCCCATTTTCCCCTAGGAAAATACTTCCTGATTGATCATGTCTTTATTGGGTTTTATGACTCTTTGATTTGATTCTCTCAATTATTTAATATCCTCTACACAATTTGTATTTTTGTTTGCAAATTTAAGTACATCAATACAGTATTATCTAATTAGTATTCATGAGAGTAACACCTACTCAATATTAAAAAATAAGATAGGGAAAGTGTACCAGACAAGTGACGGTATTAGACAAGGTTGGAACTTGGTGCACTCGGGTGTAGGCGCACCCGATATGCAGAAATAATTTAGTAATTCAAAAAAAGTAAAAAATGACCTAATTTTTTTGGAAACCTCATGACCAAATGTTGTAACCGTATACAAAGTTCCGTGAAGGAATCAAAATTAAGAATATATCTACACTACTGTTCATTAGGTTTGTACTAGGAAATTTGTTATTTTGGCCTAAGGTCACAAAAGCTTATTCATGCACTAATGTTTTTATACGGATACAAAGTTAGGTCAACTTTGTTTCACAAATAGTTTTAGTTTTTTTTTTGAGTTTTTCTATAATTGATAAATTATTTTTTTCCTTATCAGGTGCACCAGCACCCGAGTACATCAGGGTATTACCCATATGGGACAACGGATGTTCTCTAACATGAATATTGCTTATAGAGGAACATACATCCCAAACAACCTACACTGCTGAAATCACTGATCTCATCGGCCGCTATTTTGACATGGTTTCTAGATTGACATTGGACCTTCTTAAGATTTTTTTTGCTTTCTACACCCTGTACCGCTTTATAGTACTCTTCTCTTCATCTGCAAAGCCAATCCGCGTAACTGAGTGCGCCGACCCATTATCAAGTTGTTCATTGTTGCCTCCCCTATCTCTCGGAGGCTTAGCGAGGTGGGCTGGTCCTGTTCCGGGTTTCATTCGATATTTGTTTTGTTCGATGTTGTTTCAATTTCTGTTGTGGTATTTGTTTTGTTTCACTTTCCAGTTTATTTAACTTACCCTTTTCCCTTCTGTATTCTTTTGTTTTTCTTCCTGTTTCTTAATTTTTCACTTTTTCGTAGTTTTCTGTACAGTAAAGATTTTTCTAATACTCAATGAATATTTTTCAAAAAGACACGCCATATTGTTTTTGAATACACATGGAACAATTTTTTAATTTAGAGTGAACTTTTATTCAACGTACGGTGAACATTTTTGTAACATAAGGTGAACAGTTTCTGCATTTTAAAAAAAGACTTTAGATCTTTTAAAAAGAAATACAAAAACCGATTTTTCGGAAAAAACTGAGTAGAAAACTGCAGGAAAAAAAAGCAAAAAGCAAAAGCATGTAACTTAGTGCGAGGGAGTGGGCCGGCCCATTAGTTTGCCTCCGATTCCAACTAGCCCAGCAGCAGCTCGTCAAAAAATCAGCTCCTGGGCGGGCAGAAACCAACCAACGGCGTCTCCGCTCTGCTCAAAAGCAGAGCACGGGACTCTGTTTCCACCTCCACCTCCGCCCCCCTTCCACCACCGGCCCGCCGGTCACCGCCGTGCTCCCCCTTCCCCAGGCCATAGATTTTGCGAAGAACCTTCCACCACCCCCTCCACCCCCGCCTCCCTTCCACCTCCGGGCCGCTGCTCGCCGCCGCCCGCTTTCGCCGGCAGCCGATTTCGGCAAGAAATGCAAGAAACCTCCGCCTCCACCTCCGCCTCCGCCTCTGCCCCCCGCACGGATCTAGGGGGATTGCCGGGCGAGCTCCTGACGGAGATCGCCCGCCGTCTTCCTTGCCCGGCTGACCTGGTCGCGCTCACCGCGGCGATGCGCCGACCCATCGCCCCTCCCGCTCCTCGTCCGGCTCTGCCGTGGCTGTTGGTGCCACACCCATCTCCGCCGGATCTTGCTCCGGGAGAGGCGCGGACAGCTAGGTTCGTCTGCATCGGATGCGGAGGGCCACACGACCTCCGCGTCCCGGAGGAGTTCGCCGCCGGCCGCTTCTTCGGCTCGTACCCGCCTGGGTGGGTGTTCTTGGCCGGCGCGCAGGCCTCGGACCACGCGCTCATCAATATCTACACCAGGGCTCGTCTTCTCATCCCCGACTTCCTCGCCATGACCGGAGACGCTACCCGTCAGCCTCGACGGATGGTGATGGTGGCGGCGGCGCTCTCCGCCGAGCCTCTCGCTCCCGGCAAGGCCTGCTTCGGCGCCGCCATTGTCGGCACACCCTTGGACCCCGACATCAACAATGACGCCCCCGTGTTTGCTCTGTGGGTGCTCGACCGCTCGGCGCGCGACGAGCGACCGGTGGCGCACGGGTTCCATGTCGACGTCGGTGCCGGACTCCAGCAGCAGCGCTTGTTTCTTGAAGATGTGGCGTATCACCGCGGGGCCTTCTATTTCTTGACAAGCGAGGAGCAGCTGGTAGCTGTGCACGTCGTGGTGGAGGACCACGGCCAGCGGCTGCTAGCTCGCCAACAGGTCATCGAGCACCGGCGGGCGGCCAATCCACAAGGTGTGTTGGTTTCCGGCAGATATCTGGTTGCTTCCCATGGTGAGTGGGCCATGCTGGTCCGGTATCATCTGGCTGGAGTTGGAGGGCGTCTGCCAGGACCGGCCATGCGCGTCGTCATGTATGGCGGCCAAATTCAGCATGGCGATGCATTCAGGACGTGGACCGAGGTGCCAGCCGAGTCACTGCGAGGTCTGATTGTGTTTGCAGCCAGGGGCTGCTCCAGGTCCATCGAGGATCCCGACGGCCTCTACAAGCTCAACCCCGGAGTTCGTTATTTGGACGATCGAGATGCCAGAGATATGCGGATCATCGTGGAGGGGAATCCGAGCCTGCGAGACTATCGTTGCAACGATACGTTAGGCTATCTCTACCTGATCTGGGTTGACTACCCGTCCTCCCGCAATTCTTCGCCAATATGGTGTTTTCCATAGCCATGAACTTGTGTAAACTCCTTTTCTGTTCATCGACTTGTTAATTGGTAGTTGTAAATCATGTTGACAACATTTTTGGACTTGAATTACTACTTGTGGTGTTGGACAATTATGTATCCTGTTTGCTGGTTCTTAGTTCTTGGCTCATGTCGGCGTTAATACTGCATTGACACGTGCATCTGTTGTTTTTGGTTCATACTATAGCTCAGGGGGTGAAATTCATTTGATTTTATTGGGGGTTCAGGTCGGATTCTCTCTTGGACTCAGTTTCCTCTTTACAGCGTCCCGCTTGCTTGGTTCCGGTGCCATGAGCTGGATAAACTGAACTCCACTTAAACTGAATTTTGGTACTGCACTTGTGCCTTGTTGCACAATTGCTTGGATTTTTTTGGGATGAGAAAACTGTACAGCCTGAAGAAATAAACGTGTGGGGAACAAAAAAAAAAGTCTAAGTAGAACTAGTTAGGACAACATTGACTGTCTCTTTTGGAACAAACCATGTGCTCTGCAGCCTGAGAGCTGAAAATGATGCTAAGGTAGCCTTTGGGAATGAAAAGAACAACACAGTAATAGAGAAATGTAATAAGAAGAAAACGGAGAAAAGAACATTGAACATGACAGAACAAAAAAGCACCTAATACTTAACTGAAAACAAAGAACTTCATATTTAGTATTTACTACACGAAACTTAGTAGTTCTCTGGACTGCTACAGCCGCTCGAAGTGACGTGTCTGTCACCACGCTTGTTGGCGTCGTTGTAAAATTGTATCTGCATTTCCAGCATGTAGTTCATGGTAGGATTCGACAGCGCTGACATTCATTGGAAGTGGACATGGGCAGAGAGTGTCTCCCCTCTCAATCTCTCATGTTGACTAGCTTGCTGATGAGCATGCAGTGTGGACTGCCAAAAATAGAAGAGGAATAACAAAGATAGATGAATAAGAAGATTACATACTAAGAGTAACATCATAAGAAAAGAGGAAGACTGGAAAATGAATTGGGAAATGGTGACTGAAAAGGAAAATATATTGAAGATAGAAAATGAAGACTAAAGTAAGACTGAGAAACTGAATATTGACTGAAAAAAAATCCATTGTTCCCCCATCCTAGAGGAGCAAATATCTACTGCGCATAATCGACAATGAACCCACAGAAAAATGGGCCCAAGAGCCATCGATACCAAACCAAAAAGAATATGCTGCCATGGCCCTCGATCTGAATAATCTTTGAACTATTACTCATATCCATCATTGATAAAATCTTCAAAGCTGCTGAATAAAACACACCAAAAGAAATCCGTTGCACGTAGCACACTAAAGAAAACTGTATGCCAGACACAGGAAAAGTTGGACTATATTACTGAAAATTAGACTTACAGCAAAAAACTACCTTGAAAAAACTGGAGAAAACATCAACTTTCTTGTTCCTATAAAAGAAAAACTGAACCTACTATCAACATACCGCAGAGAAACATCAGCAATTTACCAAAAACACCCTGTCAGTAAGTAAGCAAGAATTTGGTCAATAGAGCAAGCATCAGCAGGCGTATGCACCAATTATATTTCCCCATTAAGAACTGATTTTAGCATGGCCATATAAAATATGAGAACTTGGGGCTTGGGTTATAGCAAGATTTAAACAAAGTATACAAGCACCTATGATGTTGATCGTTCCTGAATCTCCAACTAATTGATGTCCGGAGTCCAATCACATGATGAGGATAAACACGAGCAGCATCCTAGTCGTAATCACACGGGAATGTACACACACCAGAAAAGATTTCTCCCAAATCCGAAGACCTGTCTCCTAATCGCAGCAATTCACGAGCACCCGAGACCTGACAGCAACCCTAAATCAACAATTAAGGACAGTGACCATGAATAAGTAGCAGGAGAAAGCTACATAAAACTGAAACACACATGAAAATACAAATGACCGAGACTGATATGAGCACACAAAATGACTGATGACTGATTTGACAACAGATTACATGAAGGATTGTTAGATGATACTCCCTACGGAAAGAAATATAAGAGCGTTTAGATCACTACTTTAGTAATCTAAACGCTCTTATATTTCTTTATGGAGTGAGTAATTTATAATGATTACAATACTTATGCAGAGGAGAAGCTACTTCTTTTAGTATTTTCTCGGTGCCCAAAGTTTACAAAAAAAGGATGCATCAGCCACCAGCTAGGAAAAATGTAACTTGAGAAGACACCAATACTAGAGTATGTGACACTAATTTAATCTGAATGCATTACAGTTTCTGAACCCAAGAAGCCAAGATAAGACCACACGACATCAGATTTTGGCTAAAAACCAGATAATGATCTACAGACCAACAATATCAGAAGACATCATGTACTAAACGACCCAATGCTTAAGCTTAACTTTTTTAAAAAGACATACGAAAAGGTCGTTGTCCTATAAGAGCCATAAAAGCTGATAACCGAGGAACAAATAAAATGCCTTACAAAGGACAAAACTGAATGAATACTGACTATCTCTCAATGTTGGGTGAAGACAGAAGAAGAATGATGTTGTGTAATGATCAACTAAATCAAATAGGAGTGAAATGAAAATCTACTAAATAGTGATTTCATTCATAAAGAAAGCTATTGAGAAACAGCAAACGAACAAAGAATCAACTAGGATATCCTAATGCTTGTGCGTATTTGAAAGAAAAAAGAGTGCAGGTAATATGAATCAAACTCAAGGCGTCACATCTAAGGAGGACTACACTAACCAACTAGTAGAACATTCTAATGCTTATGTGTATTTACTTATTTTTCCTATTTTCTTCTACTTCAGGTCGTGGCTGGGCCGGCCCATAGTTGAATCGGTCCTTTTATCACTATTTCTTTTTCATTTTTTCCATTCCCTTTTTCTTTTTTCTTGTGCTATTTTTCTTCTTCTTGCTAAGTAATAGCATGTAGAGTGCCTCCGCCCTCCAGTCTTCCACTTCATCCTGTGAAATTTTGCACAGAAGGAAAACACACTTTTTATAGTTAGGGCACAAAAGGTGTATATGTATCAGAATTAAAAAAATATTTGAAAAAATTCTATATATTATGTGTAGAAGATTTTCAATGAAAACTTACGCTGAAATCATCTATGTCTTTGATGAACTTTTTACCATTGTAGAGAAATACAAACTTTAGAACAACAAATGGTGATTCGCCCCTTTCTACTATTGGAACATCTTGTACAATATGAATCTCCCATTTTGCATTCTTGGGTTTCATTTTTTCTTGTAGTATGACGTTGAAGATTTCTTTCATCCTAGGCACCTGGAAATTGTATTTTGTTTTTGTTTTAATAATGCAATTCGTAAAATTGAAAAAAACTATATTTAGAAATGCTTACGATTTCCGACTTATGAACATGATATTCCTCAAACTGTTTTGCCTTTCCTTTGTAGCGTCCTCCATTTCATCGAGCTTTTGAGTTACTTAAATTGGATACAAATCTATGTTTGTTGGAGTACACGGTACGCTACGCTAGCGCCAAATAAAGTTTTTTCTACCGCGCACCCAAGATCATGCTGCTGGAAATAGATTACGAGATCGGGTTTACCACTAGACGCGCAGTCACCGCAGCGGAAGTAGAGTTGGTGATGCGTGTAGTCGATCTCTCGGCCCGTCTCCTCCTCGCGTTGCCGATCTCCTGCGAACAACGAAGACCAGCGAACGGTGATCTCCCGCGAATGGCACCTCGTGGTTCCCTTGAACGGTTCGTCCAAGCACCACAGATGCGATGCCTCCAAGGTATCCACACGTACGGGGAGTCATGTCGAGCGGTAGACTGCTAGGTCCGGTCGCGCGACATGGGTGTGGGGAGTGGTGGCGGCTATCCAGGGTCGAAAAAAGATCAACTCTAAGTGGTGCGCCCACTCCCCTTTATATAGACCTCCGAGGTGGGCTCAACACTTGAACCCACTAGGAGTCCACATTCATTTTCCACTCGAATCCAATCTGAATGGGCAGCAACCCCTTAAGTGTGCGACCCTATAGGTTCACGTACACATGGACACGACCAGAGTCGATAGTTGGCAGTGGCTCCTAGCAGAACGTGCCAACTCTGTGTGTGCGTAAAGTCGTTAGACGAACCTTGATAATGTGTCATATGCAACATTCCTTTTGCCTCACGATAGTACTTTTCACCCTTGTGATAGCTCGACCTCTCTTCTCGAAACTGTGATACAGATTCCCGAACTGGGTTAACATTTAACCCAAGTCGCATGGCCATGCTTTCCGAATCTGATCACTCGAGAGGGCCCAGAGAATATCTCTCCATACAGGAGGGGCAAATCCCATCTTGGTCAGCCATGTCTCGCGACATGTCTTACGACTCACCCGAAAGCTACCTTTATAACTACCCAGTTACGGGCAACGTTTGATAGACCCTAAGTGAGTTGATCCTCATCCAGAGAACATGCGAGGACCTCAGGTCTAGGACATGGCATAGACATTGTACTTGAGACTAACAGATGACTATATCTTGCTGCGTCTCAAAGTGGGTCTGTCCAACTCGGTGATCTCCATCCCCGAGTCCATACTATCGGTTTAGCATCTCCATGCACATGACTTGTGAAACATAGTCATCAACCCAGTCGTATACTAGTCAAGGATATGTGTCCACATAACCTTATCAACCAGGGACCATTAGAACAATCACCATACAAAACATAGTTTCACAAACAAGTCACATATTTATTGATACATATCATTGATGATGTTCAAGGACAATACAAAGGACTCATGAATACATAGGGAAATATCATCATCACATGATTGCCTCTAGGGCATATCTCCAACAATGTTTACCTTTTCTTTCTGTAATTCCTCAGGAGTTGTTTCTCGAGGATCAGTAATATGAACTTTCTTTTTATACTTGTCCAGAATATATAGGACGTACCGGTCATCCTTCTCAAATGGTATGAATATCTGCGTACAAAAGTTTTGGTGTTAGATGACAGTTTAATATAAAGGAATATGATAAAACACATATTTTTGGTTTTGTTGTGGAGTAAACGGATATTACCATGTTTGCTATTGAGAGCTTATTCTGTTGATGTTCTTTGAGATACATGGGAACCAGCTGACGTTTCCTTCTTTGCATTGCACTTCTAAATTTGCTAGGAGGAGTACTATGATTCTTTATATCCACTATGTGCTGCAAACAATAAGTACGATAAAAAAAGTGTCAGAAAAACACAAATTGGTATTAGTATAAAAAACAGACGTTGCAATACAGAAAAATTTGTAGTTTTTAAGCATTTACCTCTGCAACGTTTGGGTCTAATATTAGTCTACCACTCTGTTTGGAATCGAGTCTGCTTTCCTAGATATCTGCTATTTCATCGAGCACTCTCTTTTCTATATGATGTGGTATGTTTGTCTGTGCTGCTCTTGGACCAAATGCTGCCTTCAGGTGGGATCCAGTAAGATGCGTGCTTTCACTTTCTATACGTATGCGCTTAAATATACTTTTGCTCTGACAGAAAAATAAAAGAAATTTTGAGGTGAGAGTCAATGGCAAACTGAATTTGAGAATCTTTTTGGCCTGGTCCAACTATTTTGAGGTGCAATAAAAAACAATTCACTTGTTGAATTCCTCTTGCCGGCTGTCGCTCATGACTATTTGGAAGAGCTGAGACGCCTCGTTTGTGTGTTGGAAGGAATGTTCATGTTTTGGGTATGGGTTGGTGCTTCGTCCTTTATTCTTCTTTGTTGCATTTAATTTGTTTCTGTCAGAGCAGGCATATATTGATGGTTGTTATTTTCATGCTAAATAGATTAATGAAAACCAAGCCTTATTTTTCATTCTAGATAGGTAATATGTAAGCTTCTGTTATACTAAAAACATTGGTCGTTACAAAAAAGTAAGCATAAATAATTTTGTTACCTTTGCTGGTTGAAAAGAACTTTAAATTTTTTGGTTTGAATTCATTAATTCTTCCAGGTAGTTGCTCACACTTTATTTAGTTGGTTTCACCAAATATGGCTGTAAATAGGAACTCTGGTTTCCACTCGGCATCTACCATGCTATGCTGCATGAAGGTCATTGGATATTCTTAAATTTTCATGGTGTTGACAAGCATGTTGATTATTTTGAACAGTTCTAGCAATGGCGGTTCTAAAATAAAATTGTTGCTCATACTATCAACTTACATGAAAATCCTCATCGTCCTTGGCCAGTTCAATGCCATTCCAGTATTTTACAAACTGGACCACGAAGTGTCCGCATTGCATACCCTGTTGTTTTGGCACACAAACTCTGTTAGGCGTTTCTGCTATCCTGGATCAGTTTGATTCATTGTTGGCTTCTAGTTCCGCTTCTCCGTAATGCTTCTTCATCAGTGCATACATCCTTTTAGTCTGTGATTACGGTTTATTTTTTTGTTGGATGCCGCCGTTAAGATAAGTAGTGCAAGAAAAAAAAATCAAGGTTGAAAGCACCTACCAGTTCTGTGTGATCTTTATGGTGTTTTTCCATGCCTTACCGTTTGTGTATCTGTAATTCAATGAGTCAAGTATGTCGACAGAGCTCGTGTACTTGTTCAACACATAGACTATGTAGTGAGAAGTTGTTTTGTGAGGTATCATAATCTGCGTTGTTTGCAGACAGGGAGGGTTAAAGATCGTTGCTGTTAGAATAACTAAATCTCATGTAAATGTGCAAGCTATAGGAGAATAAATTTCGTATGTATACTTCTATTCAGTTTAATTCTTAAGTTACCAGCTTCTTCTTTAAAAGTTCTTTCCCTCTTACAAGGGGTTCAAACTCTTTCAATGCTTCTTCCTCATTGAATTATCATAGTTCTCCTTTTTTAAGATCGAGGCCGAGCACAATCTGCAGGAAAAACGTTATGTACTTTTAGTGAAAACATATGATCATAGTAATGATGCAAGTGTTTTTTTGCAAGTTTACTTCATACGTTTGCAAATTCTGCAGAGAGTATGGCTTTATCGCTTCTGTTGTATTGTTGCTGTTCCGTCCATTCTTCGAACAATGCGTTTTGTCATGGAGCCCTCCATCTGTGCATCTCCTGTTCGTAGCTGTTGTATCATGTTTTTTCATGTGAACCAATCGTTTCGCTTCGAGCTCTCATATACGTTTAGACTATAAGCAGAAAATGTTTACACAAAAAATAGAGTCGCTAGTTAGCTGGCTTTAAAGAGGGGTAACATTTTTCTTTAAAGAGGGGTAACATTTCTTTGTTTTCTGTTTTGAGAAGAGAAACTACTTACTCTCTGCATTTGTCTTGTCCTTCTTTGCTCATTAGATATTCATGAAGTGCCATGGCCTTGTCCATACAATTGAAATCTCCTGGCACAAATGTTGGAATGTTGATTTTTCCATAGAGCCTGCTCGATGGCTTCACTGACCTCTTGATCGAGATTTTGTTTGCTGAGCTGTTCTTAGATGATTGAGCCAATGAAGGTTTTGCTGATTCTTGTTGCAAGCTTGCCAGATACTTCATGCCTTTTTTTGTTGAATTAACGCTCTTCATCCTAAAGGCGTGCTATTTTGATTTCATCGAATGAAAATCCTGTGTTTATAAGATGATTGTATTGATTTAGTTGGTCCAGGTCAAGGCTTAAAAGAAATTCATCAACTTCTTCATGCTTTTTTTTTGTAGTTTTGGGGGCTAAGAAGTCTAAAGAGACGGTGCTTGAGGTGCCTTGCTGACCGTTTTTGGATCCTAGAGCAGCATCTTGTTTCTTTTTTATCAAGAATCTTTTGTTGTAAATTATTTTGGTCGCACGTTGCTGCTAATATGCAGTCTTGAAGAACATGGTGTTTCTTCTGCTCGGAAAGCTATCCTTGTCTAGTCGGTATGTCGTTGCTTCTGTTATCCTCTTTTAAAGCATTGTCTGTTTGTTCAAGTTGCTCTGTGCTGAGGATATTGCTGTTGATGTTTTGCTCGTTAGTGATGACCGTTACTTCTTTAGATTGGTGTGTTATTTTGTCGTCTGGGGGTGGTCGATCTGGTTCTATTGGTGGATCCTTCTGTTGTGGTCTGTGCAAGTTTCTTTGATGACATGCATAAGCTCTTCGTGTTCACTGCATATATCAATAACTTCTTGTCTTGGGTGGTTCTCACCTGCATAAGTTTTTCCTTGGGCTTGGGAGTTGGCGGAAACTCTTCTAGTACGTAATATTCTATCCGTTGCATTTCTTTGTCTCCCATATCGACTTGATATTTCAGCATATCTATTAGAATAAAAAAAATCTTATTAGTATCTGGTAGGCTGACAAAATTGCGAGGCTTTGTTTCTGAAAATTTCTCAAAAAATATTGCTTATTTTTTCTAGGAAGACTAACCTGTTGTAATGGTAGTGCGATATTGCCTCTGTGTTGGCTGGTTAGTTGATATAGATTTTTTTCCTCAACTCTGGTACTTGTTATGCCTTTAAGGCCACTGTTGTTCCATCTTGGAAGTAGTGCTTCACGTTCATGTACATGTAGAATGCGTAGCCCATTCTGCATGTGGAGGAATTATTGGTTATTATCGCTGGCCTCTGTGGTGAAAATACCTTCTATTATAGAGGAATGGCAGTAGTAAATGTTGCATTGAAAAAAGAAACAAGAGAAATGTTGGAAGTGTTTACGTGTCTCCTCCTTGAAGTGGCACTTGCATTTTGACTTTTTTGAAATGGTCGATACTTCTTTGTAAAAGCTGGAGCTCTGTGTTTATGTGCTTCCAGATTTTCTTTAATTTCCTGGTTACAGTGTTGAAGAATTCTATTGTGCCTGGGTATGCAGTTGAAGAGTCAAGGAGTTCAAAGCACTATTTTTCCATGTTAACTGTAATGGTGAAGTAGTGATCGATACTTTCGTCTTTCTTAAACCCGCGTATCGAACATGGTAGAAGGAACTGCAAAAACACATAATAAAAATAAAACATTTGGAAATCTCTCTTAGATTTATACATGATTTGTTGGTCACAAAGGAGAACTTTGTAGACGTAATTGTATTTTGTTTTTGTACCAGATGCATCCATGCATTTTTATAATTAATTTGCTTATTATTATCGTGTAGGCATTCATGATGGTCAGTGGAACGATGGTGGAAAGGTGGTTGTGGTCGGCGGCGCAGGACATGAATGAAAATAACCGGACAGAGATTTTATGTCTGTGTGGAAGACACAAAGGAGGAGTTTGGCTCAACCCCTGTGAGGATGGTCGTTTGATGGTGCACCTTCTCATGACTGGTTTCATGGATGGCTATACTTGGTGGATAATTGAAGGTGATGATGATGATGAGGACGCCGACGGGGCAGGCAATGACAAGACGGGGAAAGACGAAGAGATGACCTATAGTGGCGGCGGAGAAGGGGCGGACATGGCGGCGGGGAAGAGGCCGGAAATAGCGGCGGAGCTGAGGCCGGACATGGCGGCGACGAAAACATGGACTACACGCCGCAGACTTTGTCGCTACAAGTTCAATCATGCGGGACCCTCATGTCCAGGAACTGCTTCGTAAGGAGATGAGTACTGATAGAGTTGCTTCTAGAGAGGAGGCCAAGCTGGAGCAAATGCTGGTAGACACGAACACTCCATTGTATGATGGTTGCAATCTTGAGGTGACCCGCTTGAGTTTCACGCTCGAACTTCTGAAGATGAAGGCAAAATAATGGACCAACACTAGCCTCGATGAGCTTCTCAAGTACCTAAAGGATGTTCTTCCCGCGGGGAATCTTTGTCCTACTAGTGTGGATGAGGCGAAGAAGATCATGTGCCCTCTTGATCTGCTGCACCTTAGATACCATGCATGCATCAATGATTGCATAATTTATCGGAAGGAGCACGTAGAAAAAACCAGCTGTCCGTGTGCAATGCTTCTTGATACAAGAAGGCCGGAAAGAAATCTCCCTAGAAAGTTGTATGGTACTTACCGATCACTCCCCGTCTGCAATGTTATTTTGTAGATCCCAAGGAAGCAAAGCTCATGCGTTGGCATGCGGAGAGGACAAATCCCGACGATGGAGATAATCCGAAGCTGAGACACCTCGCGGATGCAAGCCAGTGGAGAGCGTTCAACGGTGAATATCGATATTTTGCATGTGATGAAAGGAACATTGTGCTTGGCGCGTGTACCGATGGCATGAATCCGTTTGGCAACCTGAACACCAACCATAGCACATGGCCCATGTTTGTTTGGATGTACAATATCACCCCCTGGGTGTGCATGAAGTTGAAGTACATACACATGAGCATGCTGATTCAAGGGCCGAAACAACCAGGAAATAATATTAATCTATATTTGGGGCTACTTCAATAGGAGTTAGACACATTATGGAAAACACCGGCCAAGATATGGGACGCCAGTGAAGGCGAGTATTTCAATAGGAGAGCTGCACTGATCACGACGGTGCACGACTATCTCGGTTACATATATGTAGCAGGCTAGGTGTGCCACGGATATTGCGGATGCATGCGGTGCATGGACGATACGACGTCTCAGCAGCTAACGTCAACGAAAGAAGGCGAGTCTGGGAAAATTGTGTACATGGAGCATCGAAGATAGCTCGAGAAGGACGACCCGTCGAGAAACCGTGGAGATCTATTCGATGGTGAGGCTGAGCATCGAGGAGCTCCACGTAAGAGGAGTGGTGCCGAAGTCAATGAGTTGTTGAAAAACTGGGAACAATGCCCCTCACTGGGAAAGACGATGAAAAAGGCGCCAGAGCCGCTGCTGAAGGTATGGAAGACGATGTCTGTTTTCTGGGACTTGTAGTACTGGCACAAACTCGACATGCCTCATTGCCCTGATCAAATGCATATCTGTAAGAATGTCCTTGAGAGCTTGCTTGTGACACTAATGAACATGCCGGATAAGACCAAGGATGTGCCGAAGGCAAGAAAAGACTTGCAAGATTTGAAAATCAGGGCAGATCTGCACATGCCTACCCGTAAAAAGTAAGAGGAGACAGAGATAGAGGCGCGGGAGAAGAAGGGAAAAAAGTAAAGGAAGAGGATTATTGCCCCCTTCTTACTTCACCTTAAGTCCCGCTGAGATGGATCAATTCTTCAAGTGCCTTACCGGAATCAAAGTTATTTCCGGTTACTGTGGGAAGATAAGCAAATTTTTAGACACGAAGAAGAAAAGGTTCAGCGGGATGAAGTCCCATGACTGTCATGTGATGATGACACAAATACTACATGTTGCGCTTAGAGGGATAATGGACAGGCACGTCCATGACAAGCTTATTGGTCTCTGCAACTTTTTCGACGTCATCTCTCAAAAGTCGATAAGTGTGAAGAAGCTCCGAAGGCTACACGAAGAGATCATTGTGATACTAAATGAGCTTGAGATGTACTTCCTGCCCGTGTTCTTTGACGTCATGGTGCATCTGTGTGTCCATATTGTGGACGACATAATAGACCTGGGGCCATCATTCCTGCACAACATGATGTCGTTCGAGAGGATGAATGGGGTCGTCAAAGGATTTGTTCATAACATGCCCCGTCCGGATGGAAGCATCATCTAGGGCTATCTGACACAAAGAGTGCATCTTTTTCTGCGAGAATTATCTATATGGCGTAGACTGGCCTAGTGTTGATTTTCCTATTAAGAAGCATGTTGGGAGGCTCAAAGGAGAAGGTCACTCCACCGGTCGCCGGGAACTGCATGTGGGTTACTCGGATCGACGCAACGACTTTGGCATAGCAAACTTAGTAGTGCTACATCACCTAGACGAGGTAGATCCTTTCATAACACTCCACAGAGAAACCATCACAAAGAAGTATCGTGACTGTGGGCTATGCAGGACGGACGCCGAAGTTACTAGAGAGCACAACTCCACTTTCCTGCATTAGTTCAAAGAGCATATTCTTGCTAATCCCCCAGAAGAGGGCTCTAATGACGCATTGCTCATATACGCCTTAGCACATGGCCCCGCGGCTAACCTCGCGACCTATCAGACATACGATATCAACGGATACACGTTCTACACGGAGGCCAAATATATGAACAGTGATTTTTAGAACTCAGGGGTGGCGATGGAATGCATGACCGAGCGCAACTAAGAGATTCTTTGGAAGGGTCGAGGATATCTGGGAGCTTGACTACTCTGGACCGCACAGCGCGACGATGTTCTGTGTCAGATGGGCTAAGAATGTTGAACGAGAAAATCAGTATTTCACTACCATGTCTATACCCGACGCCAAGAGCGCTACCGTGAACGCCATCGCAAAAAACGAGCCTGGATACACGATAAGCATGTGACACAATGCTTCTTCATAACCGACCCAAGCTGTTAGATAGGATGCCTGACCTTCTGGTTATATTGACATCTGAAACTGGAAAACCGAATCAACAAATGGTCCCATGGTCTAGTGGTTAGGACATTGGACTCTGAATCCAGTAACCCGAGTTCAAGTCTCGGTGGGACCTATTTTTTCCCCATTCGGTTTTTCTGCGCTTGAAAGACATTCCCAATGATTTTAAAATTTTGAAAATTAGTCGGCTTACCAATGGGGTCACTCATGAAAATGCTAAGTTCATCCTTGGTACTAGGGGGCATTCTTGTTAATACTTTTCCGCCCTGCGTGGCATATGATCGTAATAACCTTTCTAATTAATTCATATATGGGGTGTTTTTCAAAATAAAAGGCAAAAAACACCCCTACCTTTCCCCATTTCACGCCAAAACCTCCATACAGGGCCGGTCCCAAAATTTTGGGGACTCGATGTGAAACTAAAATCTCAGGGCCCTTCATGTACACATCAAATTAATAATCAACATAATTTATATTAATGACCCAATAAATAGTTAAAAATTCATCCAGAAGCTACATTTGTACCAAGGAGAGAACACCTAGCCTCAATATATGGACTGAGTGTAGTAATGGATAAATTGTGACTGTTGTGCAAAATAGAGCAATAATAGACTCTTCTATACCAAGAAATAAATTTAACTTGCTGTTAGAGCAACATGAGGTCAATATTAGGCATATGTTCACAATAATTTTAGGTGTTTATAGATAGTCTGGGAATTTCAGCAAGGTTTCTATAATTTGACCTTATTATATAAATATATAGACACATTTGTCTAACTGCCAATGAACATGACAAACTAACAATATAAACCAGGTTTTGCACTTGCAATTGAGGCTCTTGGAGAAATCGTCATACCTAGACGATTTTTAGGTTGAGATTTGACCAGTTGAATGTGTGAAGCTTGACCTGCAGACATAACCCATCAACAAAATAATAGATTACAACTAATTATTCAAGATAAACTAATATTTGTATCATACACTACATGACATGATTTCCCAAATTGTAGACATTCGAGGCGTCTATTTGGAGAGCTAGTGAATGACTAAGGCCCTGTTCGGAATCCTTCCGTGGAGCTGTAGAGCTCGGTTTTAGGCGCTCCCTGAAAATTAGCTAGAGACTAGTACGCTCCGGAAGCACGGTCCAGGGAGCGGAGAGGAGCCGAATGCGGCCTAAATAGCTAGCAGACATCATGCCTAATCAATTCTGCTCAATTTTCCACATACAAGGTGACCCACTCTGAGCGGTATAAAAGTAGTAGTGGGAAAATCAGAGTCAACAAATGGTTCCATGGTCTAGTTGTTAGGACATTGGACTCTGAATCCAGTAACCTGAGTTCAAGCCTTGGTGGGACCTTGTTTTTCCTTCTTTACTTTTTCTGTACTTGAAAACAAGATGGCATTCCCTATTCTTCATATATGATTAATCATATCTTTATTTTGGGATTTATTACTTTCTTATTTGGTTCTTCACTATTATATTGGGACCTTTACTTTTTTTTTCCATTTTTCTGTGCTTGGATTTTCTTTTTAGCATTCCTTATTTATTTTTTCAGGACCAACCTCCTAATAGATCGTATCTCTATTGCCAATTATTACTTTCTTATTTGATTCTCCCTATTATTTTGAATCTTCTCCATGGAGTTTGTATTTTTGTTTGCAGTTTTCCATACTTCTTTTTGCGAAATGCAATTTTCTATACAACATATGACATCCCATATTTCTTATTCAGGAGAGTAAATTTATCCAAATCAATAACATTGTTGTCTATCCCGTATTTTCCAGTCGTCGTATGGTGTCACTATTACACATCTCCTTTTGTCCCAAATACATGAAACATGTCCCAAACTTCTTTCGATCTTCTCGTAGAAATCGTTTCAGTGATCATTGACACGTAATTGCCCCCTCTCTCTTGGTACCATGCTCTCCGAGTCTCAAATATATCTATAATTTTTTTTTATTATTTCATGCTATTTTAATATCATTTTAATATACTATTTATATCAATTTATATGATTTTTTGGACTAACCTATTAATTCAGTGCCCAGTGCCAGATGTTGTTTTCCGCATGTTTTTGAATTTACAGAAAATCAATATCTGGAGGTAAAAAAAGCTCTGAGGATTTAATATGATTTTTTCGGAGCACAAAGGTTCCAGGAAGCATCGGGAGGAAACCAAAGGAGCCACAAGGGCTCACACGACCAGGAGGCGTGGTCAGGGCCTTGGCCGACCCCTAGGCCATGTGCCCCCCTCTCCACCGCCGTACGTCCATTCTTCCTCCTATAAATGCCATATTTTGCTAAACCCTTTGCAAGATTTTTCTCCAACTTTTTCCGCCGTCGCAAGCTTCTGTTTCGAGGAGATCAAATCTGGAGGCATGTTCCTGTATCTGCCAGAGGCTTTTTCATCAACCTTGCCGCCTCCATGACCATGTGTGAGTAGTTCCTTTAGAACCCTAGGGTGCATAGCAATAGCTAGATAACTCTCTCTGTCTCTGATTTTCAATACTAAGTTCCCGTGAGCTACCTCACATCACAGGGTTCAACCTGACGTAATCCATGTATGTGTTTGTTGGGACATTATGGATCATCACTTTATGATTAGTTTTTTCATTGAATTCAACCGAATCTTTTAAGATTTTCTTGTTGTATAATTAAATAGCTTTGCATGCTCTCCGATCTATCTATCTTCTTTGGCCAAGTTCGATGTTTTTTTCTTCAGAGGGAGTGGTGCTTTGTAGTGGGTTGTAATTTTGCGATGTTCTATACCCTAATGATAGAAAAGGACATGACACATATTGTATTGTTGCCACAGAGGATAAATCGACAGTGTCTCGTCGTATTGATTGATGTTTTGTTGTTTGAATTATGTCAACCTAATTGTAATGCTCTGTTTCTTGTAAGCTTAATACTGTGGGATGCATGCTAGATAGCGGTCTTTGAGTGGAGTACTATATGTAGATGCAGTTTGATTAACGGACTTAACACAGATGTAATGTCTATATGACATTATACCATGAATGATCACCGTCATTATATAAATATTGCAATTTAATCGTTGCCCAACTGTAATTTGTTCACCACCGCACACTTGTATGCTTGAGAGAGACGCCACCAGTGAACCTATGCCCCCTGGTTCTATTCTCCTTTACTGAAATCATTGTTACAATTGCTATTCTTTGCTCTACTATTTTACCTACCCGTCAAACTATCACTATCATTTGCATTTAGTCTTTCAACTAGCAAGACAATCGTGTTGATGTGATGGGTACAAGTTTGTTTTGTTTTGTGTATCTAGGTACTAGTGACTATTTTTGCTAGAAATTCCTTCTGATTCGATAAACCTTGGTTCTCTAATCGAGGGAAATACTTATTGCTTGATTACATCACCCTTACATATGGGGATACTAAACCACTCTTACGAGAGCAGCAAACACTCTTCAAAGCCACGTCTCAAACAAAGCAGATTCCTAACCGTTCGATAGACCAAAGGCTCATGAAAAGTTTACATGATTCATGAAATTTAATCTATTGTTTCACTTAGAAAAGTGAGATAAGGAGAGTGCACCAGATGAGTGACAATTGTCTCCATTAGACACCCAATGTTCTCTAACAAAACTATGACTAGTAGAAGAACACACCCACCACAGAGTTGACATCGTTCATCTCATTGGCCTGTGTTTGAACATGGTTTTTGAATGGCATTGGATCTTTTTAAGCCCTCACCCTTTCGATGCAACCAATTTCCACTTGGCCTAGTCGTTGTTACATATGTGTGGTCTGTTGCGAGGCATGTTTATTCTGAATCCAGATGCCCCATTTTGCCGTGCAAAAATGTTGTCGGGCGGACATATGAACTTGGACGTTGCTAGGGGCAAGCCCTATCCAATGACCATCCAAATTAGGTAAGCGCGGTCTTTACAAAAATGGCAAGTAATTGCCGCCTAACTTATCCTGTGTCACGCCAAAACCTCCATCCCTTCTCCCCTCTAATAACCCTGGCAAAAAACCTAGGGTAAAACGGGTCTCCAATTTTATTTTATTTTTCGCACTTGAAAAATGCCTCTCCCATTTTCCCCTAGGAAAATACTTCCTGATTGATCATGTCTTTATTGGGTTTTATGACTCTTTTATTTGATTCTCTCAATTATTTAATATCCTCTACACAATTTGTATTTTTGTTTGCAAATTTAAGTACATCAATACAGTATTATCTAATTAGTATTCATGAGAGTAACACCTACTCAATATTAAAAAATAAGATAGGGAAAGTGTACCAGACAAGTGACCGTATTAGACAAGGTTGGAACTTGGTGCACTCGGGTGTAGGCGCACCCGATATGCAGAAATAATTTAGTAATTCAAAAAAAGTAAAAAATGACCTAATTTTTTTGGAAACCTCATGACCAAATGTTGTAACCGTATACAAAGTTCCGTGAAGGAATCAAAATTAAGAATATATCTACACTACTGTTCATTAGGTTTGTACTAGGAAATTTGTTATTTTGGCCTAAGGTCACAAAAGCTTATTCATGCACTAATGTTTTTATACGGATACAAAGTTAGGTCAACTTTGTTTCACAAATAGTTTTAGTTTTTTTTTTTTGAGTTTTTCTATAATTGATAAATTATTTTTTTCCTTATCAGGTGCACCAGCACCCGAGTACATCAGGGTATTACCCATATGGGACAACGGATGTTCTCTAACATGAATATTGCTTATAGAGGAACATACATCCCAAACAACCTACACTGCTGAAATCACTGATCTCATCGGCCGCTATTTTGACATGGTTTCTAGATTGACATTGGACCTTCTTAAGATTTTTTTGCTTTCTACACCCTGTACCGCTTTATAGTACTCTTCTCTTCATCTGCAAAGCCAATCCGCGTAACTGAGTGCGCCGACCCATTATCAAGTTGTTCATTGTTGCCTCCCCTATCTCTCGGAGGCTTAGCGAGGTGGGCTGGTCCTGTTCCGGGTTTCATTCGATATTTGTTTTGTTCGATGTTGTTTCAATTTCTGTTGTGGTATTTGTTTTGTTTCACTTTCCAGTTTATTTAACTTACCCTTTTCCCTTCTGTATTCTTTTGTTTTTCTTCCTGTTTCTTAATTTTTCACTTTTTCGTAGTTTTCTGTACAGTAAAGATTTTTCTAATACTCAATGAATATTTTTCAAAAAGACACGCCATATTGTTTTTGAATACACATGGAACAATTTTTTAATTTAGAGTGAACTTTTATTCAACGTACGGTGAACATTTTTGTAACATAAGGTGAACAGTTTCTGCATTTTAAAAAAAGACTTTAGATCTTTTAAAAAGAAATACAAAAACCGATTTTTCGGAAAAAACTGAGTAGAAAACTGCAGGAAAAAAAAGCAAAAAGCAAAAGCATGTAACTTAGTGCGAGGGAGTGGGCCGGCCCATTAGTTTGCCTCCGATTCCAACTAGCCCAGCAGCAGCTCGTCAAAAAATCAGCTCCTGGGCGGGCAGAAACCAACCAACGGCGTCTCCGCTCTGCTCAAAAGCAGAGCACGGGACTCTGTTTCCACCTCCACCTCCGCCCCCCTTCCACCACCGGCCCGCCGGTCACCGCCGTGCTCCCCCTTCCCCAGGCCATAGATTTTGCGAAGAACCTTCCACCACCCCCTCCACCCCCGCCTCCCTTCCACCTCCGGGCCGCTGCTCGCCGCCGCCCGCTTTCGCCGGCAGCCGATTTCGGCAAGAAATGCAAGAAACCTCCGCCTCCACCTCCGCCTCCGCCTCTGCCCCCCGCACGGATCTAGGGGGATTGCCGGGCGAGCTCCTGACGGAGATCGCCCGCCGTCTTCCTTGCCCGGCTGACCTGGTCGCGCTCACCGCGGCGCTGCGCCGACCCATCGCCCCTCCCGCTCCTCGTCCGGCTCTGCCGTGGCTGTTGGTGCCACACCCATCTCCGCCGGATCTTGCTCCGGGAGAGGCGCGGACAGCTAGGTTCGTCTGCATCGGATGCGGAGGGCCACACGACCTCCGCGTCCCGGAGGAGTTCGCCGCCGGCCGCTTCTTCGGCTCGTACCCGCCTGGGTGGGTGTTCTTGGCCGGCGCGCAGGCCTCGGACCACGCGCTCATCAATATCTACACCAGGGCTCGTCTTCTCATCCCCGACTTCCTCGCCATGACCGGAGACGCTACCCGTCAGCCTCGACGGATGGTGATGGTGGCGGCGGCGCTCTCCGCCGAGCCTCTCGCTCCCGGCAAGGCCTGCTTCGGCGCCGCCATTGTCGGCACACCCTTGGACCCCGACATCAACAATGACGCCCCCGTGTTTGCTCTGTGGGTGCTCGACCGCTCGGCGCGCGACGAGCGACCGGTGGCGCACGGGTTCCATGTCGACGTCGGTGCCGGACTCCAGCAGCAACGCTTGTTTCTTGAAGATGTGGCGTATCACCGCGGGGCCTTCTATTTCTTGACAAGCGAGGAGCAGCTGGTAGCTGTGCACGTCGTGGTGGAGGACCACGGCCAGCGGCTGCTAGCTCGCCAACAGGTCATCGAGCACCGGCGGGCGGCCAATCCACAAGGTGTGTTGGTTTCCGGCAGATATCTGGTTGCTTCCCATGGTGAGTGGGCCATGCTGGTCCGGTATCATCTGGCTGGAGTTGGAGGGCGTCTGCCAGGACCGGCCATGCGCGTCGTCATGTATGGCGGCCAAATTCAGCATGGCGATGCATTCAGGACGTGGACCGAGGTGCCAGCCGAGTCACTGCGAGGTCTGATTGTGTTTGCAGCCAGGGGCTGCTCCAGGTCCATCGAGGATCCCGACGGCCTCTACAAGCTCAACCCCGGAGTTCGTTATTTGGACGATCGAGATGCCAGAGATATGCGGATCATCGTGGAGGGGAATCCGAGCCTGCGAGACTATCGTTGCAACGATACGTTAGGCTATCTCTACCTGATCTGGGTTGACTACCCGTCCTCCCGCAATTCTTCGCCAATATGGTGTTTTCCATAGCCATGAACTTGTGTAAACTCCTTTTCTGTTCATCGACTTGTTAATTGGTAGTTGTAAATCATGTTGACAACATTTTTGGACTTGAATTACTACTTGTGGTGTTGGACAATTATGTATCCTGTTTGCTGGTTCTTAGTTCTTGGCTCATGTCGGCGTTAATACTGCATTGACACGTGCATCTGTTGTTTTTGGTTCATACTATAGCTCAGGGGGTGAAATTCATTTGATTTTATTGGGGGTTCAGGTCGGATTCTCTCTTGGACTCAGTTTCCTCTTTACAGCGTCCCGCTTGCTTGGTTCCGGTGCCATGAGCTGGATAAACTGAACTCCACTTAAACTGAATTTTGGTACTGCACTTGTGCCTTGTTGCACAATTGCTTGGATTTTTTTGGGATGAGAAAACTGTACAGCCTGAAGAAATAAACGTGTGGGGAACAAAAAAAAAAGTCTAAGTAGAACTAGTTAGGACAACATTGACTGTCTCTTTTGGAACAAACCATGTGCTCTGCAGCCTGAGAGCTGAAAATGATGCTAAGGTAGCCTTTGGGAATGAAAAGAACAACACAGTAATAGAGAAATGTAATAAGAAGAAAACGGAGAAAAGAACATTGAACATGACAGAACAAAAAAGCACCTAATACTTAACTGAAAACAAAGAACTTCATATTTAGTATTTACTACACGAAACTTAGTAGTTCTCTGGACTGCTACAGCCGCTCGAAGTGACGTGTCTGTCACCACGCTTGTTGGCGTCGTTGTAAAATTGTATCTGCATTTCCAGCATGTAGTTCATGGTAGGATTCGACAGCGCTGACATTCATTGGAAGTGGACATGGGCAGAGAGTGTCTCCCCTCTCAATCTCTCATGTTGACTAGCTTGCTGATGAGCATGCAGTGTGGACTGCCAAAAATAGAAGAGGAATAACAAAGATAGATGAATAAGAAGATTACATACTAAGAGTAACATCATAAGAAAAGAGGAAGACTGGAAAATGAATTGGGAAATGGTGACTGAAAAGGAAAATATATTGAAGATAGAAAATGAAGACTAAAGTAAGACTGAGAAACTGAATATTGACTGAAAAAAAATCCATTGTTCCCCCATCCTAGAGGAGCAAATATCTACTGCGCATAATCGACAATGAACCCACAGAAAAATGGGCCCAAGAGCCATCGATACCAAACCAAAAAGAATATGCTGCCATGGCCCTCGATCTGAATAATCTTTGAACTATTACTCATATCCATCATTGATAAAATCTTCAAAGCTGCTGAATAAAACACACCAAAAGAAATCCGTTGCACGTAGCACACTAAAGAAAACTGTATGCCAGACACAGGAAAAGTTGGACTATATTACTGAAAATTAGACTTACAGCAAAAAACTACCTTGACAAAACTGGAGAAAACATCAACTTTCTTGTTCCTATAAAAGAAAAACTGAACCTACTATCAACATACCGCAGAGAAACATCAGCAATTTACCAAAAACACCCTGTCAGTAAGTAAGCAAGAATTTGGTCAATAGAGCAAGCATCAGCAGGCGTATGCACCAATTATATTTCCCCATTAAGAACTGATTTTAGCATGGCCATATAAAATATGAGAACTTGGGGCTTGGGTTATAGCAAGATTTAAACAAAGTATACAAGCACCTATGATGTTGATCGTTCCTGAATCTCCAACTAATTGATGTCCGGAGTCCAATCACATGATGAGGATAAACACGAGCAGCATCCTAGTCGTAATCACACGGGAATGTACACACACCAGAAAAGATTTCTCCCAAATCCGAAGACCTGTCTCCTAATCGCAGCAATTCACGAGCACCCGAGACCTGACAGCAACCCTAAATCAACAATTAAGGACAGTGACCATGAATAAGTAGCAGGAGAAAGCTACATAAAACTGAAACACACATGAAAATACAAATGACCGAGACTGATATGAGCACACAAAATGACTGATGACTGATTTGACAACAGATTACATGAAGGATTGTTAGATGATACTCCCTACGGAAAGAAATATAAGAGCGTTTAGATCACTACTTTAGTAATCTAAACGCTCTTATATTTCTTTATGGAGTGAGTAATTTATAATGATTACAATACTTATGCAGAGGAGAAGCTACTTCTTTTAGTATTTTCTCGGTGCCCAAAGTTTACAAAAAAAGGATGCATCAGCCACCAGCTAGGAAAAATGTAACTTGAGAAGACACCAATACTAGAGTATGTGACACTAATTTAATCTGAATGCATTACAGTTTCTGAACCCAAGAAGCCAAGATAAGACCACACGACATCAGATTTTGGCTAAAAACCAGATAATGATCTACAGACCAACAATATCAGAAGACATCATGTACTAAACGACCTAATGCTTAAGCTTAACTTTTTTAAAAAGACATACGAAAAGGTCGTTGTCCTATAAGAGCCATAAAAGCTGATAACCGAGGAACAAATAAAATGCCTTACAAAGGACAAAACTGAATGAATACTGACTATCTCTCAATGTTGGGTGAAGACAGAAGAAGAATGATGTTGTGTAATGATCAACTAAATCAAATAGGAGTGAAATGAAAATCTACTAAATAGTGATTTCATTCATAAAGAAAGCTATTGAGAAACAGCAAACGAACAAAGAATCAACTAGGATATCCTAATGCTTGTGCGTATTTGAAAGAAAAAAGAGTGCAGGTAATATGAATCAAACTCAAGGCGTCACATCTAAGGAGGACTACACTAACCAACTAGTAGAACATTCTAATGCTTATGTGTATTTACTTATTTTTCCTATTTTCTTCCACTTCAGGTCGTGGCTGGGCCGGCCCATAGTTGAATCGGTCCTTTTATCACTATTTCTTTTTCATTTTTTCCATTCCCTTTTTCTTTTTTCTTGTGCTATTTTTCTTCTTCTTGCTAAGTAATAGCATGTAGAGTGCCTCCGCCCTCCAGTCTTCCACTTCATCCTGTGAAATTTTGCAGAGAAGGAAAACACACTTTTTATAGTTAGGGCACAAAAGGTGTATATGTATCAGAATTAAAAAAATATTTGAAAAAATTCTATATATTGTGTGTAGAAGATTTTCAATGAAAACTTACGCTGAAATCATCTATGTCTTTGATGAACTTTTTACCATTGTAGAGAAATACAAACTTTAGAACAACAAATGGTGATTCGCCCCTTTCTACTATTGGAACATCTTGTACAATATGAATCTCCCATTTTGCATTCTTGGGTTTCATTTTTTCTTGTAGTATGACGTTGAAGATTTCTTTCATCCTAGGCACCTGGAAATTGTATTTTGTTTTTGTTTTAATAATGCAATTCGTAAAACTGAAAAAAACTATATTTAGAAATGCTTACGATTTCCGACTTATGAACATGATATTCCTCAAACTGTTTTGCCTTTCCTTTGTAGCGTCCTCCATTTCATCGAGCTTTTGAGTTACTTAAATTGGATACAAATCTATGTTTGTTGGAGTACACGGTACGCTACGCTAGCGCCAAATAAAGTTTTTTCTACCGCGCACCCAAGATCATGCTGCTGGAAATAGATTACGAGATCGGGTTTACCACTAGACGCGCAGTCACCGCAGCGGAAGTAGAGTTGGTGATGCGTGTAGTCGATCTCTCGGCCTGTCTCCTCCTCGCGTTGCCGATCTCCTGCGAACAACGAAGACCAGCGAACGGTGATCTCCCGCGAATGGCACCTCGTGGTTCCCTTGAACGGTTCGTCCAAGCACCACAGATGCGATGCCTCCAAGGTATCCACACGTACGGGGAGTCATGTCGAGCGGTAGACTGCTAGGTCCGGTCGCGCGACATGGGTGTGGGGAGTGGTGGCGGCTATCCAGGGTCGAAAAAAGATCAACTCTAAGTGGTGCGCCCACTCCCCTTTATATAGACCTCCGAGGTGGGCTCAACACTTGAACCCACTAGGAGTCCACATTCATTTTCCACTCGAATCCAATCTGAATGGGCAGCAACCCCTTAAGTGTGCGACCCTATAGGTTCACGTACACATGGACACGACCAGAGTCGATAGTTGGCAGCGGCTCCTAGCAGAACGTGCCAACTCTGTGTGTGCGTAAAGTCGTTAGACGAACCTCGATAATGTGTCATATGCAACATTCCTTTTGCCTCACGATAGTACTTTTCACCCTTGTGATAGCTCGACCTCTCTTCTCGAAACTGTGATACAGATTCCCGAACTGGGTTAACATTTAACCCAAGTCGCATGGCCATGCTTTCCGAATCTGATCACTCGAGAGGGCCCAGAGAATATCTCTCCATACAGGAGGGGCAAATCCCATCTTGGTCAGCCATGTCTCGCGACATGTCTTACGACTCACCCGAAAGCTACCTTTATAACTACCCAGTTACGGGCAACGTTTGATAGACCCTAAGTGAGTTGATCCTCATCCAGAGAACATGCGAGGACCTCAGGTCTAGGACATGGCATAGACATTGTACTTGAGACTAACAGATGACTATATCTCGCTGCGTCTCAAAGTGGGTCTGTCCAACTCGGTGATCTCCATCCCCGAGTCCATACTATCGGTTTAGCATCTCCATGCACATGACTTGTGAAACATAGTCATCAACCCAGTCGTATACTAGTCAAGGATATGTGTCCACATAACCTTATCAACCAGGGACCATTAGAACAATCACCATACAAAACATAGTTTCACAAACAAGTCACATATTTATTGATACATATCATTGATGATGTTCAAGGACAATACAAAGGACTCATGAATACATAGGGAAATATCATCATCACATGATTGCCTCTAGGGCATATCTCCAACAATGTTTACCTTTTCTTTCTGTAATTCCTCAGGAGTTGTTTCTCGAGGATCAGTAATATGAACTTTCTTTTTATACTTGTCCAGAATATATAGGACGTACCGGTCATCCTTCTCAAATGGTATGAATATCTGCGTACAAAAGTTTTGGTGTTAGATGACAGTTTAATATAAAGGAATATGATAAAACACATATTTTTGGTTTTGTTGTGGAGTAAACGGATATTACCATGTTTGCTATTAAGAGCTTATTCTGTTGATGTTCTTTGAGATACATGGGAACCAGCTGACGTTTCCTTCTTTGCATTGCACTTCTAAATTTGCTAGGAGGAGTACTATGATTCTTTATATCCACTATGTGCTGCAAACAATAAGTACGATAAAAAAAGTGTCAGAAAAACACAAATTGGTATTAGTATAAAAAACAGACGTTGCAATACAGAAAAATTTGTAGTTTTTAAGCATTTACCTCTGCAACGTTTGGGTCTAATATTAGTCTACCACTCTGTTTGGAATCGAGTCTGCTTTCCTAGATATCTGCTATTTCATCGAGCACTCTCTTTTCTATATGATGTGGTATGTTTGTCTGTGCTGCTCTTGGACCAAATGCTGCCTTCAGGTGGGATCCAGTAAGATGCGTGCTTTCACTTTCTATACGTATGCGCTTAAATATACTTTTGCTCTGACAGAAAAATAAAAGAAATTTTGAGGTGAGAGTCAATGGCAAACTGAATTTGAGAATCTTTTTGGCCTGGTCCAACTATTTTGAGGTGCAATAAAAAACAATTCACTTGTTGAATTCCTCTTGCCGGCTGTCGCTCATGACTATTTGGAAGAGCTGAGACGCCTCGTTTGTGTGTTGGAAGGAATGTTCATGTTTTGGGTATGGGTTGGTGCTTCGTCCTTTATTCTTCTTTGTTGCATTTAATTTGTTTCTGTCAGAGCAGGCATATATTGATGGTTGTTATTTTCATGCTAAATAGATTAATGAAAACCAAGCCTTATTTTTCATCTAGATAGGTAATATGTAAGCTTCTGTTATACTAAAAACATTGGTCGTTACAAAAAAGTAAGCATAAATAATTTTGTTACCTTTGCTGGTTGAAAAGAACTTTAAATTTTTTGGTTTGAATTCATTAATTCTTCCAGGTAGTTGCTCACACTTTATTTAGTTGGTTTCACCAAATATGGCTGTAAATAGGAACTCTGGTTTCCACTCGGCATCTACCATGCTATGCTGCATGAAGGTCATTGGATATTCTTAAATTTTCATGGTGTTGACAAGCATGTTGATTATTTTGAACAGTTCTAGCAATGGCGGTTCTAAAATAAAATTGTTGCTCATACTATCAACTTACATGAAAATCCTCATCGTCCTTGGCCAGTTCAATGCCATTCCAGTATTTTACAAACTGGACCACGAAGTGTCCGCATTGCATACCCTGTTGTTTTGGCACACAAACTCTGTTAGGCGTTTCTGCTATCCTGGATCAGTTTGATTCATTGTTGGCTTCTAGTTCCGCTTCTCCGTAATGCTTCTTCATCAGTGCATACATCCTTTTAGTCTGTGATTACGGTTTATTTTTTTGTTGGATGCCGCCGTTAAGATAAGTAGTGCAAGAAAAAAAATCAAGGTTGAAAGCACCTACCAGTTCTGTGTGATCTTTATGGTGTTTTTCCATGCCTTACCGTTTGTGTATCTGTAATTCAATGAGTCAAGTATGTCGACAGAGCTCGTGTACTTGTTCAACACATAGACTATGTAGTGAGAAGTTGTTTTGTGAGGTATCATAATCTGCGTTGTTTGCAGACAGGGAGGGTTAAAGATCGTTGCTGTTAGAATAACTAAATCTCATGTAAATGTGCAAGCTATAGGAGAATAAATTTCGTATGTATACTTCTATTCAGTTTAATTCTTAAGTTACCAGCTTCTTCTTTAAAAGTTCTTTCCCTCTTACAAGGGGTTCAAACTCTTTCAATGCTTCTTCCTCATTGAATTATCATAGTTCTCCTTTTTTAAGATCGAGGCCGAGCACAATCTGCAGGAAAAACGTTATGTACTTTTAGTGAAAACATATGATCATAGTAATGATGCAAGTGTTTTTTTGCAAGTTTACTTCATACGTTTGCAAATTCTGCAGAGAGTATGGCTTTATCGCTTCTGTTGTATTGTTGCTGTTCCGTCCATTCTTCGAACAATGCGTTTTGTCATGGAGCCCTCCATCTGTGCATCTCCTGTTCGTAGCTGTTGTATCATGTTTTTTCATGTGAACCAATCGTTTCGCTTCGAGCTCTCATATACGTTTAGACTATAAGCAGAAAATGTTTACACAAAAAATAGAGTCGCTAGTTAGCTGGCTTTAAAGAGGGGTAACATTTTTCTTTAAAGAGGGGTAACATTTCTTTGTTTTCTGTTTTGAGAAGAGAAACTACTTACTCTCTGCATTTGTCTTGTCCTTCTTTGCTCATTAGATATTCATGAAGTGCCATGGCCTTGTCCATACAATTGAAATCTCCTGGCACAAATGTTGGAATGTTGATTTTTCCATAGAGCCTGCTCGATGGCTTCACTGACCTCTTGATCGAGATTTTGTTTGCTGAGCTGTTCTTAGATGATTGAGCCAATGAAGGTTTTGCTGATTCTTGTTGCAAGCTTGCCAGATACTTCATGCCTTTTTTTGTTGAATTAACGCTCTTCATCCTAAAGGCGTGCTATTTTGATTTCATCGAATGAAAATCCTGTGTTTATAAGATGATTGTATTGATTTAGTTGGTCCAGGTCAAGGCTTAAAAGAAATTCATCAACTTCTTCATGCTTTTTTTTTGTAGTTTTGGGGGCTAAGAAGTCTAAAGAGACGGTGCTTGAGGTGCCTTGCTGACCGTTTTTGGATCCTAGAGCAGCATCTTGTTTCTTTTTTATCAAGAATCTTTTGTTGTAAATTATTTTGGTCGCACGTTGCTGCTAATATGCAGTCTTGAAGAACATGGTGTTTCTTCTGCTCGGAAAGCTATCCTTGTCTAGTCGGTATGTCGTTGCTTCTGTTATCCTCTTTTAAAGCATTGTCTGTTTGTTCAAGTTGCTCTGTGCTGAGGATATTGCTGTTGATGTTTTGCTCGTTAGTGATGACCGTTACTTCTTTAGATTGGTGTGTTATTTTGTCGTCTGGGGGTGGTCGATCTGGTTCTATTGGTGGATCCTTCTGTTGTGGTCTGTGCAAGTTTCTTTGATGACATGCATAAGCTCTTCGTGTTCACTGCATATATCAATAACTTCTTGTCTTGGGTGGTTCTCACCTGCATAAGTTTTTCCTTGGGCTTGGGAGTTGGCGGAAACTCTTCTAGTACGTAATATTCTATCCGTTGCATTTCTTTGTCTCCCATATCGACTTGATATTTCAGCATATCTATTAGAATAAAAAAAATCTTATTAGTATCTGGTAGGCTGACAAAATTGCGAGGCTTTGTTTCTGAAAATTTCTCAAAAAATATTGCTTATTTTTTCTAGGAAGACTAACCTGTTGTAATGGTAGTGCGATATTGCCTCTGTGTTGGCTGGTTAGTTGATATAGATTTTTTTCCTCAACTCTGGTACTTGTTATGCCTTTAAGGCCACTGTTGTTCCATCTTGGAAGTAGTGCTTCACGTTCATGTACATGTAGAATGCGTAGCCCATTCTGCATGTGGAGGAATTATTGGTTATTATCGCTGGCCTCTGTGGTGAAAATACCTTCTATTATAGAGGAATGGCAGTAGTAAATGTTGCATTGAAAAAAGAAACAAGAGAAATGTTGGAAGTGTTTACGTGTCTCCTCCTTGAAGTGGCACTTGCATTTTGACTTTTTTGAAATGGTCGATACTTCTTTGTAAAAGCTGGAGCTCTGTGTTTATGTGCTTCCAGATTTTCTTTAATTTCCTGGTTACAGTGTTGAAGAATTCTATTGTGCCTGGGTATGCAGTTGAAGAGTCAAGGAGTTCAAAGCACTATTTTTCCATGTTAACTGTAATGGTGAAGTAGTGATCGATACTTTCGTCTTTCTTAAACCCGCGTATCGAACATGGTAGAAGGAACTGCAAAAACACATAATAAAAATAAAACATTTGGAAATCTCTCTTAGATTTATACATGATTTGTTGGTCACAAAGGAGAACTTTGTAGACGTAATTGTATTTTGTTTTTGTACCAGATGCATCCATGCATTTTTATAATTAATTTGCTTATTATTATCGTGTAGGCATTCATGATGGTCAGTGGAACGATGGTGGAAAGGTGGTTGTGGTCGGCGGCGCAGGACATGAATGAAAATAACCGGACAGAGATTTTATGTCTGTGTGGAAGACACAAAGGAGGAGTTTGGCTCAACCCCTGTGAGGATGGTCGTTTGATGGTGCACCTTCTCATGACTGGTTTCATGGATGGCTATACTTGGTGGATAATTGAAGGTGATGATGATGATGAGGACGCCGACGGGGCAGGCAATGACAAGACGGGGAAAGACGAAGAGATGACCTATAGTGGCGGCGGAGAAGGGGCGGACATGGCGGCGGGGAAGAGGCCGGAAATAGCGGCGGAGCTGAGGCCGGACATGGCGGCGACGAAAACATGGACTAGACGCCGCAGACTTTGTCGCTACAAGTTCAATCATGCGGGACCCTCATGTCCAGGAACTGCTTCGTAAGGAGATGAGTACTGATAGAGTTGCTTCTAGAGAGGAGGCCAAGCTGGAGAAAATGCTGGTAGACACGAACACTCCATTGTATGATGGTTGCAATCTTGAGGTGACCCGCTTGAGTTTCACGCTCGAACTTCTGAAGATGAAGGCAAAAAAATGGACCAACACTAGCCTCGATGAGCTTCTCAAGTACCTAAAGGATGTTCTTCCCGCGGGGAATCTTTGTCCTACTAGTGTGGATGAGGCGAAGAAGATCATGTGCCCTCTTGATCTGCTGCACCTTAGATACCATGCATGCATCAATGATTGCATAATTTATCGGAAGGAGCACGTAGAAAAAACCAGCTGTCCGTGTGCAATGCTTCTTGATACAAGAAGGCCGGAAAGAAATCTCCCTAGAAAGTTGTATGGTACTTACCGATCACTCCCCGTCTGCAATGTTATTTTGTAGATCCCAAGGAAGCAAAGCTCATGCGTTGGCATGCGGAGAGGACAAATCCCGACGATGGAGATAATCCGAAGCTGAGACACCTCGCGGATGCAAGCCAGTGGAGAGCGTTCAACGGTGAATATCGATATTTTGCATGTGATGAAAGGAACATTGTGCTTGGCGCGTGTACCGATGGCATGAATCCGTTTGGCAACCTGAACACCAACCATAGCACATGGCCCATGTTTGTTTGGATGTACAATATCACCCCCTGGGTGTGCATGAAGTTGAAGTACATACACATGAGCATGCTGATTCAAGGGCCGAAACAACCAGGAAATAATATTAATCTATATTTGGGGCTACTTCAATAGGAGTTAGACACATTATGGAAAACACCGGCCAAGATATGGGACGCCAGTGAAGGCGAGTATTTCAATAGGAGAGCTGCACTGATCACGACGGTGCACGACTATCTCGGTTACATATATGTAGCAGGCTAGGTGTGCCACGGATATTGCGGATGCATGCGGTGCATGGACGATACGACGTCTCAGCAGCTAACGTCAACGAAAGAAGGCGAGTCTGGGAAAATTGTGTACATGGAGCATCGAAGATAGCTCGAGAAGGACGACCCGTCGAGAAACCGTGGAGATCTATTCGATGGTGAGGCTGAGCATCGAGGAGCTCCACGTAAGAGGAGTGGTGCCGAAGTCAATGAGTTGTTGAAAAACTGGGAACAATGCCCCTCACTGGGAAAGACGATGAAAAAGGCGCCAGAGCCGCTGCTGAAGGTATGGAAGACGATGTCTGTTTTCTGGGACTTGTAGTACTGGCACAAACTCGACATGCCTCATTGCCCTGATCAAATGCATATCTGTAAGAATGTCCTTGAGAGCTTGCTTGTGACACTAATGAACATGCCGGATAAGACCAAGGATGTGCCGAAGGCAAGAAAAGACTTGCAAGATTTGAAAATCAGGGCAGATCTGCACATGCCTACCCGTAAAAAGTAAGAGGAGACAGAGATAGAGGCGTGGGAGAAGAAGGGAAAAAAGTAAAGGAAGAGGATTATTGCCCCCTTCTTACTTCACCTTAAGTCCCGCTGAGATGGATCAATTCTTCAAGTGCCTTACCGGAATCAAAGTTATTTCCGGTTACTGTGGGAAGATAAGCAAATTTTTAGACACGAAGAAGAAAAGGTTCAGCGGGATGAAGTCCCATGACTGTCATGTGATGATGACACAAATACTACATGTTGCGCTTAGAGGGATAATGGACAGGCACGTCCATGACAAGCTTATTGGTCTCTGCAACTTTTTCGACGTCATCTCTCAAAAGTCGATAAGTGTGAAGAAGCTCCGAAGGCTACACGAAGAGATCATTGTGATACTAAATGAGCTTGAGATGTACTTCCTGCCCGTGTTCTTTGACGTCATGGTGCATCTGTGTGTCCATATTGTGGACGACATAATAGACCTGGGGCCATCATTCCTGCACAACATGATGTCGTTCGAGAGGATGAATGGGGTCGTCAAAGGATTTGTTCATAACATGCCCCGTCCGGATGGAAGCATCATCTAGGGCTATCTGACACAAAGAGTGCATCTTTTTCTGCGAGAATTATCTATATGGCGTAGACTGGCCTAGTGTTGATTTTCCTATTAAGAAGCATGTTGGGAGGCTCAAAGGAGAAGGTCACTCCACCGGTCGCCGGGAACTGCATGTGGGTTACTCGGATCGACGCAACGACTTTGGCATAGCAAACTTAGTAGTGCTACATCACCTAGACGAGGTAGATCCTTTCATAACACTCCACAGAGAAACCATCACAAAGAAGTATCGTGACTGTGGGCTATGCAGGACGGACGCCGAAGTTACTAGAGAGCACAACTCCACTTTCCTGCATTAGTTCAAAGAGCATATTCTTGCTAATCCCCCAGAAGAGGGCTCTAATGACGCATTGCTCATATACGCCTTAGCACATGGCCCCGCGGCTAACCTCGCGACCTATCAGACATACGATATCAACGGATACACGTTCTACACGGAGGCCAAATATATGAACAGTGATTTTTAGAACTCAGGGGTGGCGATGGAATGCATGACCGAGCGCAACTAAGAGATTCTTTGGAAGGGTCGAGGATATCTGGGAGCTTGACTACTCTGAACCGCACAGTGCGACGATGTTCTGTGTCAGATGGGCTAAGAATGTTGAACGAGAAAATCAGTATTTCACTACCATGTCTATACCCGACGCCAAGAGCGCTACCGTGAACGCCATCGCAAAAAACGAGCCTGGATACACGATAAGCATGTGACACAATGCTTCTTCATAACCGACCCAAGCTGTTAGATAGGATGCCTGACCTTCTGGTTATATTGACATCTGAAACTGGAAAACCGAATCAACAAATGGTCCCATGGTCTAGTGGTTAGGACATTGGACTCTGAATCCAGTAACCCGAGTTCAAGTCTCGGTGGGACCTATTTTTTCCCCATTCGGTTTTTCTGCGCTTGAAAGACATTCCCAATGATTTTAAAATTTTGAAAATTAGTCGGCTTACCAATGGGGTCACTCATGAAAATGCTAAGTTCATCCTTGGTACTAGGGGGCATTCTTGTTAATACTTTTCCGCCCTGCGTGGCATATGATCGTAATAACCTTTCTAATTAATTCATATATGGGGTGTTTTTCAAAATAAAAGGCAAAAAACACCCCTACCTTTCCCCATTTCACGCCAAAACCTCCATACAGGGCCGGTCCCAAAATTTTGGGGACTCGATGTGAAACTAAAATCTCAGGGCCCTTCATGTACACATCAAATTAATAATCAACATAATTTATATTAATGACCCAATAAATAGTTAAAAATTCATCCAGAAGCTACATTTGTACCAAGGAGAGAACACCTAGCCTCAATATATGGACTGAGTGTAGTAATGGATAAATTGTGACTGTTGTGCAAAATAGAGCAATAATAGACTCTTCTATACCAAGAAATAAATTTAACTTGCTGTTAGAGCAACATGAGGTCAATATTAGGCATATGTTCACAATAATTTTAGGTGTTTATAGATAGTCTGGGAATTTCAGCAAGGTTTCTATAATTTGACCTTATTATATAAATATATAGAGACATTTGTCTAACTGCCAATGAACATGACAAACCAACAATATAAACCAGGTTTTGCACTTGCAATTGAGGCTCTTGGAGAAATCGTCATACCTAGACGATTTTTAGGTTGAGATTTGACCAGTTGAATGTGTGAAGCTTGACCTGCAGACATAACCCATCAACAAAATAATAGATTACAACTAATTATTCAAGATAAACTAATATTTGTATCATACACTACATGACATGATTTCCCAAATTGTAGACATTCGAGGCGTCTATTTGGAGAGCTAGTGAATGACTAAGGCCCTGTTCGGAATCCTTCCGTGGAGCTGTAGAGCTCGGTTTTAGGCGCTCCCTGAAAATTAGCTAGAGACTAGTACGCTCCGGAAGCACGGTCCAGGGAGCGGAGAGGAGCCGAATGCGGCCTAAATAGCTAGCAGACATCATGCCTAATCAATTCTGCTCAATTTTCCACATACAAGGTGACCCACTCTGAGCGGTATAAAAGTAGTAGTGGGAAAATCAGAGTCAACAAATGGTTCCATGGTCTAGTGGTTAGGACATTGGACTCTGAATCCAGTAACCTGAGTTCAAGCCTTGGTGGGACCTTGTTTTTCCTTCTTTACTTTTTCTGTACTTGAAAACAAGATGGCATTCCCTATTCTTCATATATGATTAATCATATCTTTATTTTGGGATTTATTACTTTCTTATTTGGTTCTTCACTATTATATTGGGACCTTTACTTTTTTGTTTCCATTTTTCTGTGCTTGGATTTTCTTTTTAGCATTCCTTATTTATTTTTTCAGGACCAACCTCCTAATAGATCGTATCTCTATTGCCAATTATTACTTTCTTATTTGATTCTCCCTATTATTTTGAATCTTCTCCATGGAGTTTGTATTTTTGTTTGCAGTTTTCCATACTTCTTTTTGCGAAATGCAATTTTCTATACAACATATGACATCCCATATTTCTTATTCAGGAGAGTAAATTTATCCAAATCAATAACATTGTTGTCTATCCCGTATTTTCCAGTCGTCGTATGGTGTCACTATTACACATCTCCTTTTGTCCCAAATACATGAAACATGTCCCAAACTTCTTTCGATCTTCTCGTAGAAATCGTTTCAGTGATCATTGACACGTAATTGCCCCCTCTCTCTTGGTACCATGCTCTCCGAGTCTCAAATATATCTATAATTTTTTTTATTATTTCATGCTATTTTAATATCATTTTAATATACTATTTATATCAATTTATATGATTTTTTGGACTAACCTATTAATTCAGTGCCCAGTGCCAGATGTTGTTTTCCGCATGTTTTTGAATTTACAGAAAATCAATATCTGGAGGTAAAAAAAGCTCTGAGGATTTAATATGATTTTTTCGGAGCACAAAGGTTCCAGGAAGCATCGGGAGGAAACCAAAGGAGCCACAAGGGCTCACACGACCAGGAGGCGTGGTCAGGGCCTTGGCCGACCCCTAGGCCATGTGCCCCCCTCTCCACCGCCGTACGTCCATTCTTCCTCCTATAAATGCCATATTTTGCTAAACCCTTTGCAAGATTTTTCTCCAACTTTTTCCGCCGTCGCAAGCTTCTGTTTCGAGGAGATCAAATCTGGAGGCATGTTCCTGTATCTGCCAGAGGCTTTTTCATCAACCTTGCCGCCTCCATGACCATGTGTGAGTAGTTCCTTTAGAACCCTAGGGTGCATAGCAATAGCTAGATAACTCTCTCTGTCTCTGATTTTCAATACTAAGTTCCCGTGAGCTACCTCACATCACAGGGTTCAACCTGACGTAATCCATGTATGTGTTTGTTGGGACATTATGGATCATCACTTTATGATTAGTTTTTTCATTGAATTCAACCGAATCTTTTAAGATTTTCTTGTTGTATAATTAAATAGCTTTGCATGCTCTCCGATCTATCTATCTTCTTTGGCCAAGTTCGATGTTTTTTTCTTCAGAGGGAGTGGTGCTTTGTAGTGGGTTGTAATTTTGCGATGTTCTATACCCTAATGATAGAAAAGGACATGACACATATTGTATTGTTGCCACAGAGGATAAATCGACAGTGTCTCGTCGTATTGATTGATGTTTTGTTGTTTGAATTATGTCAACCTAATTGTAATGCTCTGTTTCTTGTAAGCTTAATACTGTGGGATGCATGCTAGATAGCGGTCTTTGAGTGGAGTACTATATGTAGATGCAGTTTGATTAACGGACTTAACACAGATGTAATGTCTATATGACATTATACCATGAATGATCACCGTCATTATATAAATATTGCAATTTAATCGTTGCCCAACTGTAATTTGTTCACCACCGCACACTTGTATGCTTGAGAGAGACGCCACCAGTGAACCTATGCCCCCTGGTTCTATTCTCCTTTACTGAAATCATTGTTACAATTGCTATTCTTTGCTCTACTATTTTACCTACCCGTCAAACTATCACTATCATTTGCATTTAGTCTTTCAACTAGCAAGACAATCGTGTTGATGTGATGGGTACAAGTTTGTTTTGTTTTGTGTATCTAGGTACTAGTGACTATTTTTGCTAGAAATTCCTTCTGATTCGATAAACCTTGGTTCTCTAATCGAGGGAAATACTTATTGCTTGATTACATCACCCTTACATATGGGGATACTAAACCACTCTTAC
Source organism: Aegilops umbellulata (assembly GCA_032464435.1). Classification (NCBI taxonomy): domain Eukaryota; kingdom Viridiplantae; phylum Streptophyta; class Magnoliopsida; order Poales; family Poaceae; genus Aegilops; species Aegilops umbellulata. Next base: position 521,979,579 of record CP136059.1, on the reverse strand, counting down.
GAGAGCAGCAAACACTCTTCAAAGCCACGTCTCAAACAAAGCAGATTCCTAACCGTTCGATAGACCAAAGGCTCATGAAAAGTTTACATGATTCATGAAATTTAATCTATTGTTTCACTTAGAAAAGTGAGATAAGGAGAGTGCACCAGATGAGTGACAATTGTCTCCATTAGACACCCAATGTTCTCTAACAAAACTATGACTAGTAGAAGAACACACCCACCACAGAGTTGACATCGTTCATCTCATTGGCCTGTGTTTGAACATGGTTTTTGAATGGCATTGGATCTTTTTAAGCCCTCACCCTTTCGATGCAACCAATTTCCACTTGGCCTAGTCGTTGTTACATATGTGTGGTCTGTTGCGAGGCATGTTTATTCTGAATCAAGATGCCCCATTTTGCCGTGCAAAAATGTTGTCGGGCGGACATATGAACTTGGACGTTGCTAGGGGCAAGCCCTATCCAATGACCATCCAAATTAGGTAAGCGCGGTCTTTACAAAAATGGCAAGTAATTGCCGCCTAACTTATCCTGTGTCACGCCAAAACCTCCATCCCTTCTCCCCTCTAATAACCCTGGCAAAAAACCTAGGGTAAAACGGGTCTCCAATTTTATTTTATTTTTCGCACTTGAAAAATGCCTCTCCCATTTTCCCCTAGGAAAATACTTCCTGATTGATCATGTCTTTATTGGGTTTTATGACTCTTTTATTTGATTCTCTCAATTATTTAATATCCTCTACACAATTTGTATTTTTGTTTGCAAATTTAAGTACATCAATACAGTATTATCTAATTAGTATTCATGAGAGTAACACCTACTCAATATTAAAAAATAAGATAGGGAAAGTGTACCAGACAAGTGACGGTATTAGACAAGGTTGGAACTTGGTGCACTCGGGTGTAGGCGCACCCGATATGCAGAAATAATTTAGTAATTCAAAAAAAGTAAAAAATGACCTAATTTTTTTGGAAACCTCATGACCAAATGTTGTAACCGTATACAAAGTTCCGTGAAGGAATCAAAATTAAGAATATATCTACACTACTGTTCATTAGGTTTGTACTAGGAAATTTGTTATTTTGGCCTAAGGTCACAAAAGCTTATTCATGCACTAATGTTTTTATACGGATACAAAGTTAGGTCAACTTTGTTTCACAAATAGTTTTAGTTTTTTTTTTTTGAGTTTTTCTATAATTGATAAATTATTTTTTTCCTTATCAGGTGCACCAGCACCCGAGTACATCAGGGTATTACCCATATGGGACAACGGATGTTCTCTAACATGAATATTGCTTATAGAGGAACATACATCCCAAACAACCTACACTGCTGAAATCACTGATCTCATCGGCCGCTATTTTGACATGGTTTCTAGATTGACATTGGACCTTCTTAAGATTTTTTTGCTTTCTACACCCTGTACCGCTTTATAGTACTCTTCTCTTCATCTGCAAAGCCAATCCGCGTAACTGAGTGCGCCGACCCATTATCAAGTTGTTCATTGTTGCCTCCCCTATCTCTCGGAGGCTTAGCGAGGTGGGCTGGTCCTGTTCCGGGTTTCATTCGATATTTGTTTTGTTCGATGTTGTTTCAATTTCTGTTGTGGTATTTGTTTTGTTTCACTTTCCAGTTTATTTAACTTACCCTTTTCCCTTCTGTATTCTTTTGTTTTTCTTCCTGTTTCTTAATTTTTCACTTTTTCGTAGTTTTCTGTACAGTAAAGATTTTTCTAATACTCAATGAATATTTTTCAAAAAGACACGCCATATTGTTTTTGAATACACATGGAACAATTTTTTAATTTAGAGTGAACTTTTATTCAACGTACGGTGAACATTTTTGTAACATAAGGTGAACAGTTTCTGCATTTTAAAAAAAGACTTTAGATCTTTTAAAAAGAAATACAAAAACCGATTTTTCGGAAAAAACTGAGTAGAAAACTGCAGGAAAAAAAAGCAAAAAGCAAAAGCATGTAACTTAGTGCGAGGGAGTGGGCCGGCCCATTAGTTTGCCTCCGATTCCAACTAGCCCAGCAGCAGCTCGTCAAAAAATCAGCTCCTGGGCGGGCAGAAACCAACCAACGGCGTCTCCGCTCTGCTCAAAAGCAGAGCACGGGACTCTGTTTCCACCTCCACCTCCGCCCCCCTTCCACCACCGGCCCGCCGGTCACCGCCGTGCTCCCCCTTCCCCAGGCCATAGATTTTGCGAAGAACCTTCCACCACCCCCTCCACCCCCGCCTCCCTTCCACCTCCGGGCCGCTGCTCGCCGCCGCCCGCTTTCGCCGGCAGCCGATTTCGGCAAGAAATGCAAGAAACCTCCGCCTCCACCTCCGCCTCCGCCTCTGCCCCCCGCACGGATCTAGGGGGATTGCCGGGCGAGCTCCTGACGGAGATCGCCCGCCGTCTTCCTTGCCCGGCTGACCTGGTCGCGCTCACCGCGGCGCTGCGCCGACCCATCGCCCCTCCCGCTCCTCGTCCGGCTCTGCCGTGGCTGTTGGTGCCACACCCATCTCCGCCGGATCTTGCTCCGGGAGAGGCGCGGACAGCTAGGTTCGTCTGCATCGGATGCGGAGGGCCACACGACCTCCGCGTCCCGGAGGAGTTCGCCGCCGGCCGCTTCTTCGGCTCGTACCCGCCTGGGTGGGTGTTCTTGGCCGGCGCGCAGGCCTCGGACCACGCGCTCATCAATATCTACACCAGGGCTCGTCTTCTCATCCCCGACTTCCTCGCCATGACCGGAGACGCTACCCGTCAGCCTCGACGGATGGTGATGGTGGCGGCGGCGCTCTCCGCCGAGCCTCTCGCTCCCGGCAAGGCCTGCTTCGGCGCCGCCATTGTCGGCACACCCTTGGACCCCGACATCAACAATGACGCCCCCGTGTTTGCTCTGTGGGTGCTCGACCGCTCGGCGCGCGACGAGCGACCGGTGGCGCACGGGTTCCATGTCGACGTCGGTGCCGGACTCCAGCAGCAGCGCTTGTTTCTTGAAGATGTGGCGTATCACCGCGGGGCCTTCTATTTCTTGACAAGCGAGGAGCAGCTGGTAGCTGTGCACGTCGTGGTGGAGGACCACGGCCAGCGGCTGCTAGCTCGCCAACAGGTCATCGAGCACCGGCGGGCGGCCAATCCACAAGGTGTGTTGGTTTCCGGCAGATATCTGGTTGCTTCCCATGGTGAGTGGGCCATGCTGGTCCGGTATCATCTGGCTGGAGTTGGAGGGCGTCTGCCAGGACCGGCCATGCGCGTCGTCATGTATGGCGGCCAAATTCAGCATGGCGATGCATTCAGGACGTGGACCGAGGTGCCACCCGAGTCACTGCGAGGTCTGATTGTGTTTGCAGCCAGGGGCTGCTCCAGGTCCATCGAGGATCCCGACGGCCTCTACAAGCTCAACCCCGGAGTTCGTTATTTGGTCGATCGAGATGCCAGAGATATGCGGATCATCGTGGAGGGGAATCCGAGCCTGCGAGACTATCGTTGCAACGATACGTTAGGCTATCTCTACCTGATCTGGGTTGACTACCCGTCCTCCCGCAATTCTTCGCCAATATGGTGTTTTCCATAGCCATGAACTTGTGTAAACTCCTTTTCTGTTCATCGACTTGTTAATTGGTAGTTGTAAATCATGTTGACAACATTTTTGGACTTGAATTACTACTTGTGGTGTTGGACAATTATGTATCCTGTTTGCTGGTTCTTAGTTCTTGGCTTATGTCGGCGTTAATACTGCATTGACACGTGCATCTGTTGTTTTTGGTTCATACTATAGCTCAGGGGGTGAAATTCATTTGATTTTATTGGGGGTTCAGGTCGGATTCTCTCTTGGACTCAGTTTCCTCTTTACAGCGTCCCGCTTGCTTGGTTCCGGTGCCATGAGCTGGATAAACTGAACTCCACTTAAACTGAATTTTGGTACTGCACTTGTGCCTTGTTGCACAATTGCTTGGATTTTTTTGGGATGAGAAAACTGTACAGCCTGAAGAAATAAACGTGTGGGGAACAAAAAAAAAGTCTAAGTAGAACTAGTTAGGACAACATTGACTGTCTCTTTTGGAACAAACCATGTGCTCTGCAGCCTGAGAGCTGAAAATGATGCTAAGGTAGCCTTTGGGAATGAAAAGAACAACACAGTAATAGAGAAATGTAATAAGAAGAAAACGGAGAAAAGAACATTGAACATGACAGAACAAAAAAACACCTAATACTTAACTGAAAACAAAGAACTTCATATTTAGTATTTACTACACGAAACTTAGTAGTTCTCTGGACTGCTACAGCCGCTCGAAGTGACGTGTCTGTCACCACGCTTGTTGGCGTCGTTGTAAAATTGTATCTGCATTTCCAGCATGTAGTTCATGGTAGGATTCGACAGCGCTGACATTCATTGGAAGTGGACATGGGCAGAGAGTGTCTCCCCTCTCAATCTCTCATGTTGACTAGCTTGCTGATGAGCATGCAGTGTGGACTGCCAAAAATAGAAGAGGAATAACAAAGATAGATGAATAAGAAGATTACATACTAAGAGTAACATCATAAGAAAAGAGGAAGACTGGAAAATGAATTGGGAAATGGTGACTGAAAAGGAAAATATATTGAAGATAGAAAATGAAGACTAAAGTAAGACTGAGAAACTGAATATTGACTGAAAAAAAATCCATTGTTCCCCCATCCTAGAGGAGCAAATATCTACTGCGCATAATCGACAATGAACCCACAGAAAAATGGGCCCAAGAGCCATCGATACCAAACCAAAAAGAATATGCTGCCATGGCCCTCGATCTGAATAATCTTTGAACTATTACTCATATCCATCATTGATAAAATCTTCAAAGCTGCTGAATAAAACACACCAAAAGAAATCCGTTGCACGTAGCACACTAAAGAAAACTGTATGCCAGACACAGGAAAAGTTGGACTATATTACTGAAAATTAGACTTACAGCAAAAAACTACCTTGACAAAACTGGAGAAAACATCAACTTTCTTGTTCCTATAAAAGAAAAACTGAACCTACTATCAACATACCGCAGAGAAACATCAGCAATTTACCAAAAACACCCTGTCAGTAAGTAAGCAAGAATTTGGTCAATAGAGCAAGCATCAGCAGGCGTATGCACCAATTATATTTCCCCATTAAGAACTGATTTTAGCATGGCCATATAAAATATGAGAACTTGGGGCTTGGGTTATAGCAAGATTTAAACAAAGTATACAAGCACCTATGATGTTGATCGTTCCTGAATCTCCAACTAATTGATGTCCGGAGTCCAATCACATGATGAGGATAAACACGAGCAGCATCCTAGTCGTAATCACACGGGAATGTACACACACCAGAAAAGATTTCTCCCAAATCCGAAGACCTGTCTCCTAATCGCAGCAATTCACGAGCACCCGAGACCTGACAGCAACCCTAAATCAACAATTAAGGACAGTGACCATGAATAAGTAGCAGGAGAAAGCTACATAAAACTGAAACACACATGAAAATACAAATGACCGAGACTGATATGAGCACACAAAATGACTGATGACTGATTTGACAACAGATTACATGAAGGATTGTTAGATGATACTCCCTACGGAAAGAAATATAAGAGCGTTTAGATCACTACTTTAGTAATCTAAACGCTCTTATATTTCTTTATGGAGTGAGTAATTTATAATGATTACAATACTTATGCAGAGGAGAAGCTACTTCTTTTAGTATTTTCTCGGTGCCCAAAGTTTACAAAAAAAGGATGCATCAGCCACCAGCTAGGAAAAATGTAACTTGAGAAGACACCAATACTAGAGTATGTGACACTAATTTAATCTGAATGCATTACAGTTTCTGAACCCAAGAAGCCAAGATAAGACCACACGACATCAGATTTTGGCTAAAAACCAGATAATGATCTACAGACCAACAATATCAGAAGACATCATGTACTAAACGACCTAATGCTTAAGCTTAACTTTTTTAAAAAGACATACGAAAAGGTCGTTGTCCTATAAGAGCCATAAAAGCTGATAACCGAGGAACAAATAAAATGCCTTACAAAGGACAAAACTGAATGAATACTGACTATCTCTCAATGTTGGGTGAAGACAGAAGAAGAATGATGTTGTGTAATGATCAACTAAATCAAATAGGAGTGAAATGAAAATCTACTAAATAGTGATTTCATTCATAAAGAAAGCTATTGAGAAACAGCAAACGAACAAAGAATCAACTAGGATATCCTAATGCTTGTGCGTATTTGAAAGAAAAAAGAGTGCAGGTAATATGAATCAAACTCAAGGCGTCACATCTAAGGAGGACTACACTAACCAACTAGTAGAACATTCTAATGCTTATGTGTATTTACTTATTTTTCCTATTTTCTTCTACTTCAGGTCGTGGCTGGGCCGGCCCATAGTTGAATCGGTCCTTTTATCACTATTTCTTTTTCATTTTTTCCATTCCCTTTTTCTTTTTTCTTGTGCTATTTTTCTTCTTCTTGCTAAGTAATAGCATGTAGAGTGCCTCCGCCCTCCAGTCTTCCACTTCATCCTGTGAAATTTTGCAGAGAAGGAAAACACACTTTTTATAGTTAGGGCACAAAAGGTGTATATGTATCAGAATTAAAAAAATATTTGAAAAAATTCTATCTATTGTGTGTAGAAGATTTTCAATGAATCCGGCGCCCGTTCGTCCATTTCTGCACACATAAAATCATACATATATTCTGCATTTTTCTCCCTATAATTAGCATTTTGGATTGTATTTTTTTCCTGAACTACTCAATTGACCATCTGCTTTTAATTCTTCCCCGTAATTAGGATTTGACAAAGGTTCAGATATAAAAGAAATTTTAGTGCGGAGAAGGGCACTGGCACTTGGGGGTAGTTTGGCGAAGGGAAAAATAGTCTTATCAAAAACAACATTCCTAGAGATGTAAATGTGTCCAGTAGCAATCTCTACACATTATGAAGATTACTATAGCCCATAAATACACACTGGGTAGATCGAAACTCAAGCTTATGTCGATTGTAGGGACGAATGTTTGGATAGCAAGCACGTCCAAAGATTTTCACCTTGAGTTGTTATCTGGTTTTTGATGAAACAATCTTTCCAACAGGATTGTGTTACCAATCACCTTACTAGGTAAGCGACTGATGAGATATGTGGCTGCAATGAAAGCTTCATCCCAATATTTGAGAGGCATGGAAGCATGAGCAAGAAGGGATAATCCTACTTCAACGATATGGCGACGTTTACGTTCTGCCGAAACATTTTGTTGATGTGCATGAGGGCAGGATAGATGATGTTCAGTGCCAACATCACGAAAGAAGGAGTTTAATTTTTCATACTCCCCTCCCCGGTCACTTTGGACTGTGATAATTTTCTTATTGAAGTGGTGTTCAACAAGTTTATGAAATTATTGGAAAATAGAGAAAACTTCAGATTTGAATTTGAGCAAGTATATCCAAGTGAATTTACTGTACTCATCAATAAAGCTAACATAATATTTCTTTCTTCAAAACGAATCTCTTGCATAGTTGCATGAACCCATACATCGCTGAAAATAAGTTCCAAAGGAGGATGTGACACACTATGCGATCTAGGATAAGGAAGTTGGTGACTATTGGCACATTGACAAGCATCACAAACAGGCTCATTATTTTGAGTTATATATGCATGTACTACTTAACCAGACCGTGGTGGAGTGGAGATGAAAACTAATTTTGTTAATTTTGACTGTTTAGAAATAGGCTACACATTTTTATTTTCTGGGGCACGTAGGTACTACTTAACCAGTACAATTCTCATCACACTAGATGCTTGACAAATTTAGTCCCACCTCGCCTAGATAGACAGGTGAAGGGCAACATATAAGCCGGTCCTTGTGTTGTACTTCAGATTAGAAACACATGGATTGCTAATACATGGCGCATGCGCCCACGTGAATATGCATGACCTAGGACTCTTGGCGGCACACCCCCATGCCTTTGATTATATTTCTTTTGCGAGAAATGTCATGTTTATTTTTTTCTAATTATATATTTACTAGGAACTATTTTGCGAGAAAATGCTGATGATGAGGGACGCGACTCCCGTTGGCACGCCGGCATGTGGAACCGGGCCCACACGTCAGTGGCCCCACATCAGGGGAAATACTCCCTCCGGTCCTTTTTACTCTGCATATAAGAATTGTTTGAAGTCAAACTTTATAAAGTTTGACCATATTTAATTATATGAAAAAATATCAACATCTACCATGTTAAAGTTATACAATATGAAAATTTAAGTCATGACGTATTTACTGATATTGATTACATATTGTGAATGTTGGTATTTTTTTTCTATAAAGTTGGTCAAACTTTACGAGGCTTGACTTTAGACAAATCTTATATGCAAACTAAAAAGGACCGGAGGGAGTACATCAGAGGACCCGCTTCCAATGATGACATGGTTGAGTTAATTCGTTCCATCGATGTCAGCTATTCTTCCAGAGATGCGAAGCCAGCGTGAGTTGCATGTTCCTCGTTCCCTTTTGTTATCTCCTTCATGGCAAAGGCAGAAGCTCGACATTGCATGCGTGTTCGACTCAGTTTCGTGGCCATTTCTGCTGCACACACTTCAACACTTGGGTTCTGGGCCAAGGTGGCAGGAATGGCTGTCCATCCTGGGAGTGAAGAGAAGGGCCATCTATGAAGACATCTTTGAAAGCAACATCTCGACCCATCATTTCATTTCAGCTTATTTGTTAGATCGTCAAGGGAAAGCAAAGCCATCAATAAATATTCGTTTCAAAATAGGTTCATGATTCAGAAGGATGGTGATTCACGGGAAAACATGTTTATCCATTGTAAAAATTTGTTTGCAACGTGTATTCGAAAAAATGTAAAAGAATTGTATTAAAAAATACATTATATATTAAAAAAATATTCCACGTGTAAAGTAAAAATGTACATTATGTGTTGAAAATGAGGAACATGAAAATACTAAGAAAAGCAATTGGTGGATATCATCGTACTTGCATGATCCAAATTTCATACTAACCAAAGAACGGCAAAGTTGCCTCGTTGAAATAAAAATGGTGCAGGGGAAACCCCTTTTTATTGAAAAAAATAGAACAACAAAGTATTAGATCGAGACGTCTCGAGAACGAGAGAGATCAATCTTATACATGGGATGGCAAAATGAAACACTGCCAGACAGAATTGATGGTGATGCAGTTGGGTATACAAGACTAGCAGGTACACACATATGCAATCTCTCACCAAAACACCAAAACATGAAAATGCGATGGATCTCAAAACTAAAATCATGTGTCTTCTGATAGATCTAAAAAAAGAACGAATTATTCGGAAATCTTTGTTGTACTATTATTTAGGGTAGTACTTAAGCTTGTAATTAAGCGCTGACACGTTTCCAAAGTGCATCTCTGTAAAATGTAACGAACATGATTCATCTGTGTCCCCTGAATTATTTTTCGGCCATTTTAAAAAGAAAATCGATGCGCATATATCATAGGATGAGTGGGAATTTATGTACATCACATTGTCACCTAGTAGTTCACCGTGCATCAAGATTTATTAGAGTGACATGACTGCTTGATGATGTTCTGGAGCGTACAAGATTACAGATTATGTCTGTTAGAAATCTGACGATGTGTTTTATTACTTTCTTTCAGATACGAGGCCTTTGCTGGAATATGGCATGTATTTATTGTCTATGAGTAGTGGTATTATCAGTCCAGATGGAAGGAGTTGTGCTCGTATGTCATAGACACAAATTGAAAGTTAGACCGCCGTGTGCATGAAGCATGGCCAGGTTTGCCCCTGTGAAGCTTTCTTACTTATCCATCGACAACAAAAATCAAAGTTTTCAACTACACATAGCTAACTTCAATGTATTATCCTCGTACTTTGCACTATCCAAATTACATGCTACTAACCAAAGAAGAAGTAAGTATCATATCAAAACGTGAGAACGGGAGAGATCAATCTAATACCTTGGATGGCAAAATGAAATGCTGCCTGACAAAATTGATAATAATTAATCTAGTCATCTCATAGTAAGTGGTGTGGTGAAGCCATGAGCAAGTTGATCTCCTGTTGGAATAAACTTGATGTCAAGTGGCTTACGAGCTACTTTTTCTTTGTGAAGTGAAAGTCAACTTCTATTTGTTTTGTGCGAGCATGGAATACATGATTCGCTAAGAGGTAGGTAGGTTGCACCAATACTGTGACAGCATAACCTTGCAGCATGAGGAATTTTAGTTCCTAGTTCATAAAGCAGAGTTTGGATCCATAATCTCAGTAGTAGCATTGGCCAAAGCTTTGTACTCTGCTTCAATGATCACTTTCAATTAATGGGCTATGAGTAGTGGTATTATTAATCCAGATGGAAGGAGTTGTGCTCGTATGGCATAGACACAAATTGAAAGTTAGACCACCGTGTGTGCATGCAAGCATGGCCAGGTTTGCACCTGTGAAGATTTCTCACTTATCCATTGACATGACATCAAAGTTTTCAATTACACATATATAGTTGAATGGATATTATCGTATACTTGCATTATCAAAATTTCATACTAACCAAAGAACTAGTAAGTATCATATCAAAACGTGAGAACGAGAGAGATACGTCTAATACCTTTTTTTTTTGCGAATAGATCCGTCTAATACCTTGGATGACAAAATGAAATGCTGCCTGACAACGGATGGGGGTACATGCATGCAATCTCTCACACACAAAAACATAAAACAATCGATTCTCAGAGCTACAATCTTGTCCTGATCGAACGAACTAAAACCATTTCTCCATTTGATCTTGATCAATAATTCACTTATAGAAATCAAACTGTTCCGCCATGCTAACAAGCATGCAGGTCGTCGGCGAGGGTGTCGCGCAGGTGGGAGGCCGATGGCGAGGGGTTATCGTTTGCGAACATGCCGCCGCCGTCGTCGTTGAGCTTCACGCCCTGCAGCAGCTCGGGGTCCAGCGGGTCGCCGAGGCGCTCGCAGATGTTGTGGAGCGCGCAGCACACCTCGAGCACCAAGGCAGGGTCGGTGGCGACGTCATCTTCATCATTTTTCTTTTCCCCTTTGAGCATGATCTTGATGCGCTTCTGGAGCAAGGACCAGCGCGCATTGAGCCTCCGGAACGTGTCCACGCCCACGGCGAGCACCTTCTCGATGCCCTCGTTGAAGCTCTGCTGTGCCGGCGTCAGGTTCTGGTGGGAGTAGGGCACCACCATCCAATCCGTCAGCGGGTAGCCGGTGCCGCCGACCAGGCGCATGCTCTGGCCAAGGATCTGCCCGGTAAGCTCGGGCCTGCTGAGTGCCCATGCGAGGAGGGTTTCCTCGTCCGACTTGCCGCCGGGGTGGCCGGCGAAGACCTCGCCGAAGGTCCCGTCGGCATTGACGGACGCCTGCAGGGTGATGCTGTACGAGTCCCTGTTGTTGTTGCGCGCACTGGCCTGGCGGTTATAGTAGTCCATCTCGTCGTTCTTGGGCGCGATGATGGCGAAATGGGTGGTGTGGACGGCGCCGGTGATGCCCCGGATGCCGGACAGGGCGTGGAACTCTGCGGCGTTGGCCGCTATGGCGGCGGCGTTACGCCAGCCGACCTCGTCCGGGAAGATTTTGTCCTTGATCGCGGCGCACACTTGGTTAAAGATCTTGTGGCAGGTGGAGAGCGCGATTGGCTTGAAGCGATCGGCGACGTCGCGAAGGGACTCCCCGCTGGTGAGGCGCCAAAGGCAGAGGGCGACCCGCTTGCGCAAGGGGACGGGCGTGACGGGTTGCCGCTCGGCGCTGTCCTTGCTGACGGCGTCGGCCAGCCGCCCGCACAGGTGATCTAGCGTGCGGCCGGACATGCCGAAGAGGCGCCTGAAATCTGCCTCCGGGAAGGTCGGATGGCCCACCGTTTGCCAGAACCACCGCTCTTTGCTGGCCGTCTCACTGGAGCCCGTCGGCGAGCGCTTCCTCTTGGAACCCTGCGCCCCCTCCTTCTTCTTCCCCGTGCTCTTCTTTCTCACCTCCTTACTCGCCTCCTTGGCAGCCTCCACCGGCACTGGCTCAGACACCGCAGCCTCCTGTTGAAGAAGATCTCGCAAGATGAACTGGTCGTCACCGTCGGTGTTCCCCTGCGGGTGCACCGTGCCCTGCCAACACATCTCACCAGCCGCTCCCACCATCCCCACCGGCACAAGCACTGGCTCAGACACCGCAGCCTCCTGTTGAAGAAGATGGCCCAAGATGAACTGGTCGTGACCGTCGGAGTTCATCTGCGGCTGCAGCGTGCCCTCCAAACGCATCTCACCAGCCGCCTCCACCCTCTCCAGCGGCAGGGGCACCGGCTCAGACAACGCAGCCTCCTGTTGAACATGATGGCCCAACAGTAACTGGTCGTCGCCGTCAGTGTTCCCCTGCGGCTGCACCGTGGCATCCCAACCTATGGCATCTGCCGCCTTCACACTCTCCACCGGCAGGGGCGCCGACGCAGGCCACCACGCAGCTAGGGCCTCCGGTTCAATAAGATCCTCCAACTGATCGAACGTGTCGTCGTCGGCCATGTTCTTCACCTAGCTAAACAGTATGTGGGCACGAGAATGGATCTTTCGTGCTCTTGGCTCGTTCTAGGAGAAAGGAGATGCAGGAATGGCGAGGAGGCTGCGAGCAGGGTTAGCGACTGGGACTTGGAGGAGAGAGGGTCGGAGGAGGGGTGGTATATATCGGAGGAGGAGGATCGGAGGAGGGCCAGGCCTAGGGTTAGCGGCCGGACGGATCGACCGTTGGTGTGAGGGCGCGCGGGGAAGCTTGGCCGGGAAGAGAAGACAGATATAGAAATAAAAGCGAGTGAGAGAAGAGGGAAGAGGCGGCTTGGCGTCTGGGTGTTTCTTGCCTTTTGGGCAGCATGTTTTTGTTTGAGCCTCTAAAATGCAAAACATTTGCATTTTTTCTTAGAAAAACTCAGATATATTAAAATGGTTCCTCATAACTATAAATCATCCCAAACATTATTAAAAAAATGCGTTGTCTGCTTAACACAAAATTTCTAACAACTTTTAATACTAGTTTGAGACAATTTGTTAAATTTATGATGAAGTTTAGATCAACTTATGCTATATGTAGTATCTGATTATTGTATAGTTGTAAAATATTTATTAAATATATATAACATAATAGAATGACAATTCTTATGCATATTTTCATGTTGAGGTGTGCCTTTTCCTATGCATAATTGCATGCCGAGGTGTGTCTTCTTCCCGCTGCATCAGTGAGATACTGAGATGACATGTTTGCATATTGAGAGAAACATGTTAATGGGGACTAGCTATTTATATATTCACAATTTGGACACTACAATTACAATATATGTCAACCACATACTACATATGTCTCCTTAAAAAACATATACACGTGAATTCCTTTTCTAAATAGATGAATGATTCAGCTCTAAGCCTCTAACGGCTAGATGAGTTGTTGATCTTATCACTAGTCTCTGGAATGACCAGACATACACCTTCCAACTTCTGTAAACGAGTTTAATTTGCTGGAAATTGATAGTACATATAGTTCATTTCCAACTTCAGCGAGCAATGCAAAGGCTAATCCGTTTCTTTCGAGGACTGGATACAAACATTTTCTTTATAACAACATATAGATTAAATAAAATGCAGTATTGCAATATTCAAGTATTTAGATATCTCGTGATTTCCAGTTAACTAGCTAAGTGGCCCACTCGATGCGTGGGCTAGACTTTTCGAAAGTTTAAATGATGAGAACTTATTCTTTGATTTGTCTAAAGAAATACTAGAACCTTATGTGATGGCATTTACAAATGTTAGACTTGTGCGAACATATTTTTGTCTTAGGTATTTTTGGTTATTTTTATATGTAAATATGTATGTTACACATTTATCATTTACCTTGTAATTATGTGTTTTATACTTGACCAAATTATATTCAAATATTTTTCCGGCATTTTTATAATGTCGTATTGTAACCTTTCTGTGAACACAAATTTAACGTGGGCAACAACCTTATAATGTATTATATGTGCTTACGAATATAATTGTCATCTCATGTGTATAGCGAAAGCTTGACAATGAGTGTGTTCTTTTATTTGTTTTTATAGCAACATAATAATCTCCGAGTTTGTGTAATCGAAATAACAAGGGCCATCAATATACCTTATTCCGATGAGATGATTCATATTTTAGTCGGACCCTTATGAAATCATCACATAGATTAATCAATTTTCTCAATAAAAAACCCGTTAATAAAACTAAACTTGATCTCGGTAATAACTTAAGGTCAACATTTTTTCTTGCCTAAGCTACAAGCTGCGTGTGAGACCAAGGAATCCAATACATTGGTTGCTCCACAAACACGGTCATGCCCCAAAAACTGCAACCGGTAAAAAAAACATTTGCTAGCCCTAATATGTTTCGTAACTCTCCCCTGGCTGTGCTGAAGATCACATATATCTTTGATTGTAGTTCAAGCTTACTAAAGATGTGATTTTAGAAGAAAAAAATTCTTGTCTTATTGCATGTAAATTCTCAAGCTGCAATAACCCTAGTCATCAAAACTACAGAAGTAGAGCATGAGATCTATCATCAGAAACATAACCCTGCCATGTAATTCACTTTGCTCAGACAACATGTTGAAAAGGTGGAAAGAATCTATTATCACAAAAATGGGAACGTTGCCTCAAAGGAAATATGTCACCTAATTGCCTAGAGTTATTTGGGCATTAAATACCTTTATGACAATGTGATTCTTTTGCGCTTCCCTGACATCAAGCACCCTCCATAGATGAGTGTTAGGTTCTTACAATGGATCAAATAAAGTTCTAGTCGTAAATATTAAAAATTGTAAATTACCTTTAATAAATACTAAGAATTCAAGAATGTATTGAGCAAAGAAAGTATCAACTAAAAATATTTCACAACACCTATCCGAAAATAGATATTGACTGAATGCTCATTTGGAACATGTATTCACTGAATCTTATGGTTTCCTCGGCAACGGAGTAGGCATCTACACTTCATTATTATTATTTTGCAAATATATACACCTCATTATTAATTAATTATAGTTAAAAATAAGGGAAATAGTAATTGCAACAAGATGGGTTGAACGGTCCAACTGATTATTAGGTATTTTCTCGCCACTATGAAAAACATCAGTAAACTCATCATCCACCACTGCAATAATTACAATAAGTTCATATCTCGTCTCCATTACTAAATATTACATGTTAAATTAGAAACATGACCAAACAACATTGTCGTCACACAATAGAATAGATATGATATCGCAGAGGTGGCGAAATGCTTGTAAATAAATCTGGGAGCCTTCTATTTCACACATTTCATAGCACAACAGAGGGGTCACATGCACGGGTGATACATTTAAGGCAAAAGCAAGCATAAAAATATTAAGGAGAATGAATCAACACATAATAGCATTAGAGATGTTAATGGGCAGGTCTATTTCAATATGCATATAGATCAACATGACAAACTACATATTTTTGCCAAAACATTTATGCAAAATATGCTTTCGGAGAATGTGACATACCATTATCAGTCCACATATTTCATTTTACAAAAAGATGGAGAGCGAGAAAAGATAAACTTAAATTTATGAAAGTAACCTATTACCTTTGGGCCACTGTTCTAAAATCTACGTATGGGATCCACTAAGATAACTACGTACATGTTATTAGAAATGAACCCACAAAGTACAACTCCTTAGTTTCACCTACAAGTAGATTACATATGAACATTCTCTGTGATTCAAATAAGCTTACTAACATCTGTATATCGTCAATCTAGAGCCTATTTACCATATACTAGAGATAAACTGTGTAAATGCCGTAGCCGGTTTTACGTTGGCAGTAATTTTCAGTAGACAAAATGTACGTACGCTAATACACTTACACTTACCAGGGAATACTAAAACTGATAGGAGTGCATAGTGTTTGGTAATTACACATTGAGCGGCTTCACCTTGGAGTTAGAAAGTGTTGATAGATCCATGTTAGCTAAAAAGGTTTCGGACCAGATAAAGCCATTCCACATGTAAAACAGATACATATGGTGAACTCCATCAGTACAAAAAAGCGAGCAATAACCTCCTGCCCCCAAAAAACTATGGCACCATAGCAAAAATATAATCCATGTGGCTGAAAAGAGTTACAGATCAGGTAAAGCATGTTACAATAACGTGTACTAAATGGAAAAGTAGTGGCTACACCTAAGTTTATTGCACCCCCATGATGAATATGAAAATTAAAGTAAATAGCAAAAATATATAAAAAAATGAAACCATATAGTAACTAGTGCGCGAACTAAATATGTGGACTACATAAACTTAAATTTCAAATTATCTCAAGGTTATGTGCAACAATATAGTAACACAATTACTTTTAGGAGCAATGTATTGAAGTGACAGTATGTGTACATGTACACATTTTGTTCATGCTTTATGCAAAAAGTAATAACAAATTTTCCTGTTTAGGATATGACAGAGATAGTAAAAGCAAGCATGTACGTGAACTTTGACCAGTCAAGCAGTCCACCCATTTTGCTAAATGAGACACATATGTTGCTTTCGTCAAATTTAATGCAACTTGAGGTGGTATCTAGACTCTACTACCGGTCTATCTATTCTGAGTGGAGTGCAACAATTTTGGAAGCGCCTGGCTGTAAAATTATGTCTGTTGGAAATCTGAGGTTATACCTTGTTTTTAATTACTTCCTTTCAAATACAGGGCCTTGCTTGAAGATGGTAGGTAGGTAGTAATGGGCTACTACTCCCTCCGTTCCTAAATATAAGTCTTTGTAGAGATTTCACTATGGACCACATACGGATGTATCTAGATGCATTTTAGAGTATAGATTCACTCATTTTGCTCCGTATGTGGTTCATAGTGGAATCTCTTCAAAGACTTATATTTGGGAACGGAGGGAGTATATGAGTACTGCTCGTATAAGGCATAGACAAAATGAAAGCTGCACCACCATGGATGCATGCAAGCATGGCCAGGTTTGTACATTAATTTGACAGATTATCCCATATGAAGCTTTTCTTACTTATCCATTGACAACCAAAGTTTTCAACTACACTCAATGGTTATATAATCGTAGTTGCAAATTGCATGATCCAAATTTCGCACTATAACCATAGAACAAAAGTATCAGATCGCCCTGGATTACAAAACGAAACACGGCCAAAGAAAATTGATGGTGATCATCCTGGACTAGCAGGTACATGCATGCAATCTCTCACCAAAACATGAAAACGATCGACATCAAAACTACTACAATCTTGTGTCCCAATCGACCTAAAAACAAGAAAAAATTCTTCGGAAACCTTAGCACACGAGTGTAAACATGGGACTCGAACTATCGATCTCAGAACTACAATGTTTGTCTTCGGATATTTGTTCGCTCCATTCCCTTGTTCCTTCTCCTTGGCTGGATCCGGACAGGAAATCAAACTGTTCCCATGCTAATAAGGAGGTCGGCGAGGGTGTCGCGCAGGTGGGAAGCCGATGGCGAGGGGTTATCATTGGCGACCATGCCGCCGTCGTCGTTCAGCTCCACGCCCTGTAGAAGCTCGGGGTCCAGCCGGTCGCCGAGGCGCTCGCAGATGTTGTGGAGCGCGCAGCACACCTCGAGCGCCAAGGCTGGGTCGACGCCGGCTTCATCTTTCTTTTCGCCTTTCAACTTTATCTCGATGCGCTTCTGGAGTAAGGTCCAGCGCGCTTTGAACCTCCGGAACGTCTCGACGCCCACGGCAAGCACCTTCTCGACGCCCTCGTTGAAGCTCTGCTGCGCCGGCGTCAGGTGCTGGTGGGAGTAGGGCACCATCATCCAGTCCCTCAGCGGGTAGCCGGCGCCGCCGACCAGGCGCATCCTCTGGCCAAGGATCTTCCCGGTAAGGTCGGGCCTGCTCAGCGAAGACGCGAGGAGGGTTTCCTCGTCGGACTTGCCGCCGGGGTGGCCGGCGAAAACATTGGTGAAGGCCCCGTCCGCGTTCACGGACGCCTGCAGGGTGATGCTGTAGGACGGTGTGCTGCTGTTGCGCGGCGTGGCCCGGCGGTTCTTGTAGTCGTCTTTGTTGTGCTTGGGAGCGGTGATGGCGAAGCGGGTGGTGTGGACGGCGCCAATGATTCCCTGGATGCCCGAAAGAGCCTGGAACTTGGCGGCGTTAGCCTCCATGGCGGCGGCGGGCGGGCAGAGGACCTCCTTGTCGCCGAATTTGGCCTTGATTGCAGCGCAGACGTCGTGAAAGATCTTGTGGCAGGTGATCCGCGCAGGCCCGAAGCGCTTTGCGACGTTGGTGATGGGCTCCCCGCTGACGAGGCGCCAGAGGCAGATTGCCACGCGCTCCGGCACGGGGATGAAGGTCACGGGACAGGCTTCGGCATCCTTGCGGATAAGGTCGGCTACCCCGTGGCACACAAAGGCGAATGTGGAGCGGGACATGCGGAAATTGAGCCTGAAATTCTCCTCCGAGCTGTACACGCTGTCCCACCACCCCTTGCCTGACCGCCTCCCGCCGCCGTCAGCCGCCGTCCCCATGGCCGGCGCCACCAGTTGATTATTTGCGTACACGGCCTGGTTCCCGCCGTATTCATTGCTCCCGGCGGTGACTGTCTCAATCCATCCCCACGGGCACGGCCAGGGCTGCTTCTCGGACCCCTCTTCCATCCACTCCGCCCCCCTCTTCTTGTTCCCCTGCAGGTTCACCGTGCCCTCCTCACCCGCCACCACCGGAGCAGGCGCCGACTCATACCACGCAGCATCATTCACCATCCCATTACCCGCCACCGCCGGAACATGCACAGATCCATACCATGCAGCCTCCACCATCCCATTACCCGCCTCCACCGGAATGGTCACCGACGACGCAGCCTCCGCCCTCTCCTTACCCGCCTCAACTGGAATCGGCACGGACTCAGACGACGCAGCGTCCGGTTGAAGATAACTGCTCAACAGGTCGTCAACGTCGGCCATGTTGAGGGCGGCGGAGCCCTCGTAGCCCGTGTCGATGTCAAGCAGAGGCAGGTCGTCCGCCCATGGCAAGTCCATGTCTATGTGGGTACGCGCCTAACTAGAGTATGTGGAGTTGTGGATACGGTGGAAGAGGATCAATGGATCCAGCTACTCTTCTTCAGGTCTGTGTAGGAGAGATCGGAGAGAGGAAGGAGATGGAGGAGATGGAGGCGGATGGGAATGGGGATCGATGTAGGTGGGTTGGCGGCTGGGATGAGAGAGGATCGGAGGAGAGGGGGCGGTATTTAAAGCGGCGAGGCCTAGGGTAGGTGGACGCGCCCGGCGGGATACGGCCGGTTCGAACGTTGGTGACGGCGGGAGATCCATTTCCATATGGAAAGTGGGTGAGACAATTTTCGCTTTCGCTGAAAAAATTTCTACCGTTCCGCGCGTCCGCACACTTGGGCCTAACAGGCCGCATCCTCATTCCATTTCCAGGCCACCAGTGGGTTTTGCGCGCGTGTGTGCCCCAGCTAGCGAGTGTGTTTCCAAAAAAAAACGGAAACACTAATGCCCACACGTGTGGGCGTTTGCATCTCGCCCACACGCATGGATCCGCGTCCGTTTGTGGGTGCACGAATCTTGACATGTTTGTGGTGCCACGTAGGACTGGGCTGGTGTGTGGGCATTCACCCGGTCGCTCACACGTCCGTTTCACCACACAGAGGGGCCGGTGTGTGGGCGTTTAGTAGTTCGACGTGCCAACTGTAGTTCAGCGATATGGCAACTGCAGTTAAACGGACATTGAAGAGGGTCCGGAGCATGGCAACTGCGGGGACGCGTGGTGACTGTCATGCGGGACATGCGGGACCATGAGGTAGGTGGCTGAGAGAGGTCGTGTGGGCGTTATGCATTTTGCCCACACGTAGGCGTGTGAAAGGGGCCGCAAGGAAAAAAAAAGACGTGCGGGCGCTAGTTGTTTTGCCCACACGTAGGCGTGTGGGCTGGTCTTTTTAGACACCACACAAAACGTGTGAGTAGACCCCTTAACGCTCACACGTGTGGCCGTTATCGTACTAAAAAAAAGCTAGCGAATGTGTAGGCTCAAAAAAATAAAATAAAAAGCTACCGAGTGTGTGTGGGTTGTGGGTCCTTGCTTTGTGTGTGCGTGTATATGTCTCCGAGTGGTAGAAATGAGGTAGCTTGACACCAACAACGTATGATGCGATTCAATTTCAAGATGAGAGGCGATTAATTTCCAGCGGTGATGTTTTGATGTCTTTGTTTATTCATGCTTAATTTATTCTTTTAACTGTCAATTTTTCTCTAATATATGTACATGTGACAATGTATTTGATGGTACAATAGTGTGCTGTGTTAGGAACTTAAAAAGTAATTTATTTTGTAAGTGATTTACATCAATCATATTAAATAAAGTAGCTCATCTGCACCTGCGCTCACGAAAAAATCAAAATAAATACTAGAAAAATTCAAAAAAATCCAAAAAAAAAATTTGGGTGGTAGACAATTTGATGCGTGAGGTACGCTCCAGTTTTCAAAACATTTGGACTTCTGTGAAGCTCTCAGCAAAAAATATAAATCAAAGGTCTGTAAAAATCTGTATTGTCCATATATTGTTCTGGTCTGATTTGTCTTTTTTGCTGAGAGCTGCACAGAAATCCAAATGTTTGGAATATTGGGGCGTACCTCACGCATCAAATTTTCTACCACCCTAATTTTTTTTGGAATTTTTTGAATTTGTCTGAATTTTTTACGAATTTTTTTTCGACCGGGTGCAGATGCACCCGGGCACCGAAACGCCGCTCTCAGAGAAAATTATGTATTATGTACGTATTTATGTAGGGTGATGACGAACGTAGGTGCTACTCATCATTCCGATGACATATTAATTTTTGTATTATTCTGCCAAATCAAAAAACAAAACAAAAGAACAAAATGAACTGTGGCCTGGTTGATGCTCTCTATACGAGTATAACTAGTTTCTTTTTTGCTCGAAATTTACTTATAATTATTTTGCCCAAATTTTGTTTAGCAAGAGGAAGCCGTATAGTATTAACCATGCCCCATTCTTACTGTTACAGGAACCAGGGGCGGAGCCAGGAAAAAAATTGAGAGGGGGCAAGAATGTATGGCTGTATTCATGAATTACCAAGGCAATCGTCTTTATAAACTAGAACCTAGGCACGATCACTTCATTCTCCATGAGATAACATTATTTATTGCAAAGTGAAAGAAAAAACTATCAATTTGAAACAAAATGACTTACATCAGTAGGACAATATCATGTCCAGAAGTTGCAAAAGAGAACATTGACACTTTTTGTAACAATCTAACCTACAACATGCAAGAAAAAAATCACTATCAAACAGAGGGAGAATGAAAATATTTGAAGGATGCCTTTAAACAAACAAAAAAAACTTTTAGCACATTACCTTTTGCTTAGTCCCACGCCGATTTTTCACCTCATGAAAACGTTTAACCATCACTTAATTTGAAATTTTCCTACCAATCCTTTTTCTACAAAGCAAATACGACTATGGTTCATACCAATTGACACTAAAATGTTGATTGATCTTCCAAATTGTCCTTGGCTTAAATTTTTTAAGACTAGGCTGATCTCCTCATGTTGATTAGGATTGGAATATGCAATCTTCTTCGTTTCAAATGGATATACAAGGGAGTCTTGTTCAAATAAACTAGTTCTGGGATCTTGGTGTTTTTTTTTACTCTCCATTAGCTTCTCAACAACTTGAAGTGCCAAAAAGCAATGCTTTAAATGAACTATGAAGGCTTCAAGGATCATGCATGAAGTAGAATTGTGCTGGAAACTAGTAGGAAGAATAGATGATCCGATGAAATTATGAGTGTGTCAGTCCAGACTAAAGTTTGGTACTAAAATTTAAACCTTACAAGAAAATTGTTTGAACTGATCTGGTGATCTAAATCGGTAAATTATACACAAAAATTGATGATACTAATATGGTTTCTACACAGGTATTGCAAACTGACAAAAAGTTTGAAAAGGAAGAACCCTAATGATTAATACGGCTTAACTGATGTCAATTAGAACGCTGAAATTGCAGAATTCGTGATGTGGCTTTGTTGTGGGAGACGGCGTGCAAGCGTCGAGAGATAGAAGACGGCAACCGCGAGAGACAGGCGACGGCAAGCCGGAGACTGCGGGATGGGGCGATCACATGAGCGGCTGTTTCGGGCGGCTCCACTGCTGCTGTATGGTGCGGTCGTTACTTTCTCTGTGTGCGTGGATTTTAGGGCCGCACCCATCGAAATTTCCAGTAGTATGTTTTCCGTATCGGACGTGCAGAGGATATTTCTTGGTGGTGGGCTTTCTACTGGTTTAGAATATTTGGGCTTCGGAAAATAAACAAGAAATTGGGCTGAGTGGGGGCCAAATCACGGGCCAAGTGGGGGCACATGTAGGTTGGCTGGATCTATATAGAACGAAGGCTCGAGGATGAGCCCGGCTTTGAGTTAACAAAGCCATCAACCGGCCAGGTATTACAACCAACAATAGCTGCCCAACGCCACTTACAAAGAAAATAAAACACGAGCGGCCCAAAGATACAAGGGTGCTGAAGATACAGCTTACAACACAATCCCAAACTACAAGCACCTAAACTAGAAAGAGATGAAGAACCGCTTGAAGAAAGGACTGCCCTTGAAGCTCGAAACACCGGCGTCCAAGGAAACAACAGCGACAATGGCATTGCCTACCGCCTTGACCACAAACACGCCAAAGCTCCTGCACTGGACCAGAAAGATGCCACACCTTCCTTCTCCCTCGCCGAAGAGGGTCCCTACCCCCTCGTCCTGGCTCGAAGGACGCCGCACCGTCGAGCGAGGGATGGGTTCACCCTAGAACAAGGAAAGGCACGATCTTGGGGTAGCAGACACAGAACATTTGCTCGCATCCATGTCGCAGCAGCGGGCATACCTCACTGGGCATATAAGCACAGACCGCTGGTGTCCAAACAAGAAGAGAGTAAGCTGCAGGAAACGGCACATCGGAGCTGAAGAAGCATCGAGCTTGCCGTGAGCAACAGGGAAACAGAACATGCACAGGATGCGAGGGATATGGCCTTGGTGCTCATTGAGCTGCCACTGCTCTGTTGCCGGGAAGGGGAACCCTTTCCTCTTCCACCCAGGCTCAAGAGAGCCGAGCACCGGCGAACAGGGGACGACCAACAGGCAACAAACAGAGAAAGGCAACCCCGGCATCGCTGGAAACCAAATTGACACACGGACCCCCGCTGCAATTGCAAACCTCGGATCTAGCACCACACACCTATACCCTACTAACCAGATGACGCCCCCAGGGAGGTTACGACGCCGAGCGCCGCCGCCGCCGAATCCGCAAGGGATTGCAGGAATTAACCTTGGAACGGAGGGGAAGGGGTGGGAAGAGGGGATCTCGACGATGCCTTCAAGAAGGGGAGCTGCGTCCGAGGGCCTGGCCACCGCCGTGGTCGGAGACACCAACCAAGGATTTCTCCCGTTCCCGACGAACACCACCGCAACCAGCTACCAACAGACCGGCAAAGAAGCACCGGCGCTAGCACAGGTTGTGAGCGGGCTAGAGGAAAGAGGGTAAGCAACCTTCAGATCTGAGGTCAGAGGACCACCGGAGCAGCCCACCGACCACGCACCGAGTCCCCCGTCGTTCGCCGCCCATGCGGCCGAGGACGAAGACCCACACCCGCGGGCGCGCCTGCCGCCTAGGCGCCGCCGCCTTGCCAGATCCGGGGCCGCCGCCCCGGCTGCCTAGGCCCTCCACGCAGGTGAAGCCGCCAGATCCCCGCCGCCACCTTCATCGGTGTCGTGCGCGCGAGCCGGCGGGCACCTCGGGCGGCGGCGGAGGGTAGGGAAGGGGGAGGGAGGGGTGGCGGCGGCGGTGGTTAGAGTAACCCCCGAGTCGCCTCAGAGGAGACGACGCGGGGGCGAGGGGGGGGCGAACTCGCACCTAGTCACAGCAATTCCGAGCGGCTGGATCTATCGAAGCGTATGAGGAAAAATCGAGTGGGGGCAACTGCCCCCACGACCGTCAACGTGCGTCCGCCCCTGACAGGAACACCTACGGTAATAGAAGTTACAAATAGGCCAAAGGGGAATTCTTCACCGTCTGTAACAAGCACAAAAGTCTAGCTCGATGTTGCACTTGCTCCACAAACCAGCCCTCATGCACAATGCGATCACGCGAAGAAGCTGAAACCAGTGTCGCGACGACTGGAACTGATCTGAAAGGCATAATCAACCAGCGAGAGTGAGAGCTTTATGGCGGCTAGGTTTCTTTCATAATTTTTTCAGTTTAGCTGTATGTCAGGCGACTGATTTTTCATTTTTGGGTCAGTCAAATTTGCAGCCCTTGATTCAAGGTGCTTTGTGATACATGTGGAAGCTCAACATGGATTTGACTGACCTGTTTCTTTATTCAGTCGATTTATTGTCTTTTCTTGCTGAGTGCATGCATGCATGTCTCCAGTTCACAACTCTTGCACGCACATGGATGGATGAAATGCATGTCAATTTTAGTCTGTGTGTGCACGTTTTTTTTTCTTTGTGTTTTATGTCTGCTTCATTTTTTAGTTGTTTTTTTCTTTATGTGTATATTTGAATGTTGAGTGTGTGTAAATATGTATGCGCAAGTACTATACAAATATGTGGACAAATTAAACTAGGGTGCGGAAATGTCACTATTATATGTTTATTTTTATGTATTATTTTTTGTGCTAATTGTGTGGAGGTTTTTGTTTTAAGCTTTTTTAATTTTATTTCTTCTTTATTAGTAATACCAGGACAATTAATTTATTTTTCTTAGAAAATGTCATTTTATTATTATTATTATTATTATTATTATTATTATTATTATTATTATTATTATTATTATTATTATTATTATTATTATTATTATTGTGTATAAGTATGCACACATGTACTAAAAGCATATGCGTGTAGATTATACTAGATTGTGAAAATTTCAGTATTATATGTGTATTCCTTGCATATTACAAAAACTGCAATTTTAGTGCAAAGTTGTGTACAATTTTTTCATTTTCTTTGTTCTTAGAGGCTAATACCGATGCAACTAATTCATTTTTCTAGATTTATTATTTTATTTCAGTTTTTATTTTCTATCTTCTTAGAGGCTAATACCGATGCAACTAATTCATTTTTCTAGATTTATTATTTTATTTCAGTTTTTATTTTCTATCTTCTTTAAGGGTAATACTAATGCCACTGATTCATTCTTCTATAGAAATTTCATTATTATTTTGATTTAGTTTTAATTTTAGTTTCATTTTCTTTCTTTTTAAGGGGTAAACCGGTGTCACTAATTCATTCTTTCTTAGTAAACTTCTTTTTTTGTGAAAATTGCACCATATATAGGCTTATTCTTGCATACTATAAAATGCATAACTTCTGTGTAAATAGTGTGCAATTCTTTACCCATCACCTCTTTTTCTTATGTTTGTATTCATTTTTCCTTTTTTTCCTTTTTCTTTTTTGGTTGTTTTTCTGTATGGGTATTTGTGCGGTGTTGGTTGAGTGTATATGTATACACACAAACTATACAGCATGTGTGTAAATTTATTATATGATTATTCTTTACTAATTCATTCTTTCACCAGTGTCACTAATTTATTCTTTTACAGAAAACTTCATTATTATTTTGATTCAATTTCAATTTAGTTTCATTTTCTTTCTTTTTAAGGGGTAAACTGGTGTCACTAATTCATTCCTTCTTAGTAAACTTCCATTTTTGCGAAAGTTTCACTATTTATATGCTTATTCTTGCACATTATAAAAATACATAATTTATGTGTAAATAGTGTGCAATTCTTGAAGCCCTTTACCCATTGCCTCTTTTTTTTATGTATTCTTTTTTGCTTTGTTTTCCTTTTTTTTTGGTTTTTTATATGGGTATTTGTGTGGTGCTAGGTGAGTGTATATGTATACACGCAAACTATATAGTATGTGTGTAAATTTATCATATGATTATTCTTTACATATTCCAAAAATTGAAATTTCAATGTAAAGACGTGTCCAAGTTTTTAAAAGATTTTGTTTCATTTTCTTCTTCTTAAAGGCTAATACCAATGTCACTAATACATTCTTGCTTAGAAAAATTAATGATTTAGAGTTAGTTTTAGTTTATTTTGTTTTCTTGCTTCTTTAAAGGTAATACCAGTGCCATTAATTTATATCTTGTTTGAAAATTTCTTTTTTGCGAAAATTTCACTATTATATGCATGTTCTTGCATATTATAAAAATGCACAATTTCTATGCAAATTGTGTGCGATTGTCAAAGTATTGTTCAATCTATTTTTTCAGTTAACTGACACATAGGTGCTCTGATAGTACTCCATTCTTTGTACATCTAATGTCCTGCTGCCCAAGCGTAGTATGTGTGTGAGGCGAAACAGTTGAAGGAACTAACCTGGAACTGCACGGACTGGAACATACATGACCGACAATAATTAGCAGCTTTCATGCGACAGTGCATCGTATTCCTTAGTCCAGAACGATATGTAGCTAATGCTGCTGCAGTGCATTAACTGCAGGAATCAACGGAGCTCCGTGGGCGAGGCAGAGTGCATGCACATATGATGGATCGTCGCCCAGCTCTGCATTGCTCCGGGACGGTCAGCTCTTCCAACCTGGCGTCTCACTGCCGCTGAAGACGTACGGTTATCGACTGAAGCAATTTATCAGTCGACTGGCCTCTAGCCAGTCCCGTTTCTTGCCTTTTAGGCAGCATGTTTTTGTTTGAGCCTCTAAAATGTGAAACATTTGCATTTTTTCTGAGGAAAAATTCAGATATATTAAAATGGTTCCTCATAACTATAAATCATCCCAAACATTATAAAAAAATGCATTGTCTACTTCACACAAAATTTCTAAGAACTTTTAATACCAGTTTGAGACAATTTGTTAAATTTATGATGAAGTTTAGATCAACTTATGCTATATGTAGTATAACTGAAAATATATATGCTTCACTATGTCTGGTTATTGTATAGTTGTAAATATTTATTAAATATATATAACATAATAGAATGAAAATTCTTATGCATATTTTCATGTTGAGGTGCGCCTTTTCCAATGCATAATTGCATGTCGAGGTGTGCCTTCTTCCCACTGCATCGGTGAGATGGCATGCTTGCGTATTGAGAGAAACATCTTAATGGGGACTAGCTATTTAGATATTGACAATTTGAACAGTACAATTACAATATATGTCAACCACATACTACATATATCTCCTTAATAAATATATACACGTGAATTCCTTTTCTGAATAGATGAATGACTCAGCTCTAAGGCTCTAACGGCTAGATGAGTTGTTGATGTTATCACTAGTCTCTGGAATGACCAGACATACATCTTCCAACTTGTGTAAACGAGCTTAATTTGCTGGAAATTGATAGTATAGTTCATTTCCAACTTTAGCGAGCAATGCAAAGGCTAATCCGTTTCTTTCGAGGACTGGATACAAACTTTTTCTTTGTAACAATATATAGATTAAATAAAATGCAGTATTGCAATATTCAAGTATTTAGATATCTCGTGGTTTCCAGTTAACTAGCTAAGTGGCCCACTCGATGCGTGTGCTAGACTTTTTGAAAGTTTAAATGATGAGAACTTATTCTTTGATTTGTCTAAAGAAATACTAGAACCATATGTGATGGCATTTACAAATGTAAGACTTGTGCGAACATATTTTTGTCTTAGGTATTTTTGGTTATTTTTTATATGTAAATATATATGTTACACATTTATCATTTACCTTGTAATTATGCGTTTCATACTTGGCCAAATTATATTCATATAATTTTTCCGGCATTTTTATAATGTTGTATTGTAACTTTTTCTGTGAACACAAATTTAACGTGGGCAACAACCTTACACTAGTAGAAAACAGGGCTTTCGTTCGGACCTGGCCAGGCCATTAGTCCCGGTTCGTCCACGAACCGGGACCCATGGGGGCATTCGACCCGGTTCGTGAGCCTAGGGGGCCGGCCGGGGCCTCGTGGGCATTGGTCCCGGTTCGTGTGGACCCATTTGTCCGGGTTCTAGGCACGAAGCGGGACAAATGGGCATCACTCCTGGCCCACAACCATTGGTCCCGGTTCTTGGCTTGAACCGGGACAGATGGCGGGCTTTAGTCTCGGTTTCAGCCACGAACCAGGACAAATGAGCTGCCTATATATACCCCATCGCCACAGCAGAGCACTCCACAGTGCTCTGCTTTTTCTGGCCGGCGAGGGGAGGGCATTTGGGTGCTCTAGCTCACCTCCTATGCACATGAGGTGTTCGATGAAATGTCTGAGCCACACTAGTTATTCTTTCTCCTCTCGAAACTCGACCTCCGAGCTCCATTTTCCCCGAGATTTGTCCAGGTTTAGCGTTTCGTCACGTCCCTTCCGCGTCTACACCCCGTCGATCGCCCGCGCCGATCTTGTCGCAGGCACCACCGTGGTGAGCCTCTTGTTCTTATCTTCTTTTTGGAAGAAAAAAATTCTTACTTCAGATAGATACTTGTCTAATTTTCTTATTTTATTATTCCTTGTTATTATATAGTGCGATGGTTTTGGTATCCGCCCCAGTCGGCCCTCGTCCTGTCTATGATTCGGATATGGTATATATATTATCTTTTTATAACTATTTGGTTCATTTATTGTTTATGAAAATTATGCCGACCAACGTGACATATATTTTATTTATCTAGGAGGTGGTTGAACCGAAAATTCCAACCGACCCTATTGTCGAGAGGTTAAATTTAGTTGAAGAAGAAAACAATTACTTGAAGGAAAAAATAAAAAAAATTGAGGAGGAGAAGATGATATTGGAGTTACATGTTGCGAATGTCGTCGATGATCACAAGATCAAGATGGATGCAATGCGGTTGAAGATAAGAAAGATTAGAAAATATGCCATTCATATCGAGGCTTGATATCATTATGCAGTTGGATCAATTGTTATCTTGGTTGCGATTATGATCGCATTTCTTGTTGCATTGAAATGTTTTACGTAATTTCAATGTATGGTTTAATTAGATGCTCAGGAGAGTTATATGTTGTTCAATGAGAACTATGTATGTACTTTGGTTTTAATGTGATGATGAACTTCTATTAATTTGGTCACTTATCAATTTCAGGGTCTTACAGCTCAAAATAATCAGTAAATGCATGAAAAATAACAAATAAAGTCAGAAACGGTTGAAAATTGATGATGTGGCTTTAAGTGGTGCATTTCGGACACAGAAAAACTCTGGAGTTCAAATAACTTCAAAAAATGAAATCCCGTTGTAACAGACGAGTTTCCGTATGAAACCTTGATACTTCGAAAGAGATTGTCATTTTTGTACACGAAGTGCATCAAGTTTTTGTCATAACCCTCTCTACTTTCTTGCACATGCTATGTGGGGTGAAATGATGATACCATGCCAACTTTCAACCTTTTGAGAGTTCATTTGAAATGCTTTTCAATTTAAGGGTCTTATAGCTCAAAATAATTAGTAAATGCATGAAAAATAGCAAATGAAGTCAGAAAGGGTTGAAAATTGATGATGTGGCTTTGAATGGTGCATTTTGAACACAGAAAAATTGTGGAGTTCAAATAAGTTCAAAAAAAAAGAAATCCCTTTGTAACAGATGAGTTTCCGTATGAAACCCTGATACTTCGATAGAGATTGTCCGTTTTGTACACGAAGTACATCCAGCTTTTTGCCGTAACCCTCTCTACTTTCTTGCACATGCTATGTGGGTCAACTGATGATACCTTGCCAACGTTCAACCTTTTCAGAGTTCATTTGAAATGCTTATCAATTTCAGGGTCATCATATAGCTCAAAATAATCAGTAAATGCATGAAAAATAAACAATGAAGTCAGAAAGGGTTGAAAATTGATGATGTGGCTTTGAATGGTGCATTTTGAACATAGAAAAACTCTGGAGTTCAAATAAGTTCAAAAACTGAAATCCCTTTGTAACAGACGAGTTTCCGTATGAAACCCTGATACTTCGAAAGAGATTGTCCTTTTTGTACACGAAGTGCATCCAATTTTTGTCGTAACCCTCTCTACTTTCTTGCACATGCTATGTGAGTGAAATGATGATACCATGCCAACTTTCAACCTTTTGAGAGTTCATTTGAAATGCCTTTCAATTTCAGGGTCTTATAGCTCAAAATAATCAGTAAATGCATGAAAAATAACAAATGAAGTCAGAAAGGGTTGAAAATTGATGATTTGGCTTTGAATGGTGCATTTTGAATACAGAAAAATTGTGGAGTTCAAATAAGTTCAAAAAAATGAAATCCCTTTGTAGACGAGTTTCCGTATGAAACCCTGATACTTCGAAAGAGATTGTCCGTTTTGAACACGAAGTGCATCAAGTTTTTGCCGTAACCCTCTCTACTTTCTTGCACATGCTATGTGGGTGAAATGATGATACCATGCCAACTTTCAACCTTTTCAAAGTACATTTGAAATGCTTTTCAATTTCAGGGTCTTATAGCTCAAAATAATCAGTAAATGCATGAAAAATAACAAATGAAGCTCAAATTAATATAAACTTTAATAAAATATATAAGTAGAAATAACATAACATAAAATAAAATAAAATAAACTTTAATAACATAAATAAAAATTAAGAAACTAAAATTATCAAAGTATTTTCTGTTCAAAACATTATAAGCAACCTTTAGTATTATTGAAACTAAAATTATATAAAATTGATGCAACTAAAATTATCAAAGTATTTTCTTCATTAAAAGAAAAAAGAATTTTCATGAAGAACTTTTTTTGTTAAAAACTTTAATAGAAAAAAGAATTATCATAAAATAAAATAAATAAGTAATTAGAAACAAAATAAAATAAAATAAATACGTATTTTGTTGTAAGTAGAAACAAAACAAAATAAATAAAGCAAAAAACTGGGGGAAAATAAAAAATAATTGCCACCTACTGGGCCACCACGGCCTGAATACGACTAGAAACCCATTAATGGGCCAGGATTCAGGCCCGCAGAAGGCCCAGTAGGCCCATCAGGCATAGCAGTCACAATTAGGCCGGAAAGCCTGCAATGGAGAGGAGCTCGAGAGGGGTGCGATAGTGGGGCTTATAAACCACTGCGCGCCCCTCTCAACTAGCGAGGTGGGACTAAACTCCCACCACCGAATCGTTGTGCAAAGCCTTTGGTCCCGGTTGGTGGCACCAACCGAGACTAAAGGTGTGCATTGGTACCAGTTCGTGGCACCAACCGGGACCAATGCCCCCCTTTAGTCCCGGTTGGTGCCACCAACCGGTACCAAAGGCCGCCGCTTCCCGCCCTTTGGGCTGCTGAAAAGAGAACTTTGGTCCTTGTTGGTGGCACCAACCGGGACTAAAGGGGGCATTGGTCCCAGTTGGTTCTATGAACCGGAACCAATGCTCTGGGTATATAAGCATGACTTGTGAAAATTTTCACTTCTCATCTCGCAGTTGCAGCCCCGACGACGTCGACGACATCGACGCCGCCAGGCTGCCGCCCTATCCGCCCCTGTCCGCCGTCTCGGTCGTCGCCGTCGCCCCTGCCCCGGCCTCGCCGCACCCTGCCCTGACCTCGACGCGCCCTGCCCCGACCTCGCCGTCGCCGAGCCCTGCCCCGACCTCGCCGCGCGCTGCCCCGACCTTGCCGCATCCTGCCCCGACCTCGCTGCCACTCGCCTGCACTGTGAGCCTCACCGAGTCGTTCCCCCTCCTCTCCCCCTTCCCCCCCCCTCCCCCGCGCCCCAACGCCGTTGCCCGCCCCGAGGCCGACGACGAAGCAGGCCCCCTGTTCACACACACACACACATATATATATATATATATATATATATAGTTCATATTGTAGTAGTAGTAGATGATGATGTATGTATGTTCATATGCACAATTTAGGATTTTTTTTCAGTTCATAGATTTTTTTGGTGACATTATTGTAGAATGTGCAAATGTTTGTATGTTCATATGCAAAGAATATGCCATTTTTATAAAAAAAAAATATGATTTTTTCTGTTGTAATTTTGTTCATAGAATTTTTTTTTGTTCATAGAATTTTTTTTCTGTTGTAATCTTGTTCATAAAGTTTTAAGGTAAAAAAAGAAGAAGAAGAAATAAAAAGGGAGGAGGAGAAGTTTCGTTTAGTTTTAGGATTATTTTAGTTTACGCTTAGTTTAGGAAGAAGGAAAAGAAAAAGGAGAAGAAGAGGAGAAATAAATAAGAAGAGGAAAAAAGAAAAAAAGAGGAGAAGAAGAAAGGAATAGAGGAGAAGAAGAGAAAATAGAATACTCTTTTTTTTCTTCTTTTTTTCTTCGATCTTCTCCTCTATTACTTTTTTCTTCTCCTCTTTTTATTTCTCCTTTGTCTTCTTATTTTTTATCGGGTATGTCGTTGTCGATATACCCCCTCCCGATAACTTCAACACGAGGGGTGGGGGGTGGGGTCGATATACCCCCTCCCCGATAACATTATTTTCCCATGTATGTCGTCGTTGTCGATATAACCCCCTCCCGATAACTTCAACACGAGGGGGGTCGATATACCCCCTCCCCAATAACATTATTTTCCCATGTATGTCGTCGTTGTCGATATAACCCCCTCCCGATAACTTCAACACGAGGGGGGTCGATATACCCCCTCCCCGATAACATTATTTTCCCATGTATATGTATGTCCTTGTTGTCGATGTAACCCCCTCCCGATAACTTCAACACGATGGGGGGTCGATATACCCCCTCCCCGATAACATTATTTTCCCATGTATGTCGTCCTTGTCGATATAACCCCCTCCTGATAACTTCAACACGAGGGGCGGGGGTCGATATACCCCCTCCCCGATAACATTATTTTCCCATGTATATGTATGTCATCGCTGTCGATATAACCCCATCCCGATAAATTCAACACAAGGGGGGGGGGTCGATATACCCCCTCCCCGATAACATTATTTCCCCATGTATGTATGTCGTCGTTGTCGGTATAACCCCCTCCCGGATAACTTTGACACAAGGGGGGGTCGATATATATACCCCCTCTCGACCGTGATAACTTATACCACGGGAGCACCCCCGGCCCCTCTCGCTCGACCTAAAACTCTCGAGGACACCCAAACCCTAGAAAAAAATGATGTCGGTCTCCTACCCCCTTCCGCCGCGCCCCTACCCGACAAACTCTCTCGAGGCCACCCAAATTTACCAAGTTAAAAGAGCGTTGTCGTCGAGGCCACCCCATACCCTTGAAGCGTTGTCGAGGCCACCCCAAACCCTTGAAGTGTTGCCGAGGCCAGCCCAAACCCTAGAGAAGCAGCGTCGAGGCCACTAATTAATATGATTCCTTATTGTGATTAGCTAGCTAGTTATACATTTTCCACTAATATATCCATCTGTCATGTTTGAATAATAATTGCCATGTTGTAAATATTTGCAGAAACTATGGAGCACCCCGAGACGAAGCAACAGAAGCGGTGTTGGGGGACATAATCACACAAGTGATGCCATCTTGTCGTTTCTCAATGACACCAATGGTCTGGAAGGACAGGGTGAAGAAGCATGCTATGATTATGATGGCTCCGGTGACCCAATGCCGGTGCAAGAAGGAGACCGTGATGACGGCTCCGGTGACCCAATGCCGGTGCAAGAAGGAGACCGTGATGACGGCTCCGGTGACCGAACCGAGTCCGACCAGGTATATATATTAGTTAAGCCTGTGCTGACTAGCTAATTGATGCATTCATTATTTTGGTATATGTACACATATTAATTAACTAGCCCTTCGAATCGAGCACAACTTCGGTAAAGAGACAAGGCCCAAAGAAAAAGTTGCGCTCGGATGAAAGGTTTGAGATCATAGAAATCGTGCACGATGGCCAAGCGATTGAACCCATCCGGACAATGGAAGCATTTGCTGCTCAGTGCGGGGTTCTTGTTAGGGACAAGATCCCGATCAGCATCCACCAATGGTTAAAGCCGGCTAAAGAAGACCCTGAGGTGTCTTATGTCTCTGGTATGCAGAAAGATGATCTTTGGACCGTGCTGAACGCAAATTTCACCCTACCGCCAGAGGAGGATCCGGAGAAGCCAGTTAAAGATCAATTGTACAAGTCTCATGCTCTTAAGAAGATGGCAGAACTATTCAGGAGGTGGAAGAATGAGCTGAAAAAATTTGTCGACAAAGAAGAGACACCAGAATTCACCGGCCGGTATGAGAAGATCAGAGATCACTGGCCCGCAATTGTGGCCCACAAGACATCGGACAAGAGTAAGAAGATGTTAGTGACAAATAAGAAAAATGCTGCAAAGAAGAAGCTTCACCATCGCACGGGGTCAGGTGGCTACCTCAAAGCCCGACCGTTGTGGGCCAAGGCTGAGAATGACCTGATTGATAAAGGGGTCGAACCAGAGACATTGAACTGGCCAAACCGTTGCCGGAACCTTGGACCCTTTATCAGGGAAGTGCATTTGGACGGACAAGCAAATGATAATACCAGTCACGAGGCTTTAGGAGTATATCGATGCAGCCCAGCAAGGGACGTTCGTTCCAGACAGAGAGAACGACGAGCTCACAATGGCCCTCCGGAATCCTGAGCACCCTGGATAGACACGAGGTGCGCCAGGCTCCGTTCAATGGAAGGCTAGGTTTCCGGACACAGTCGGTTACAAATGCCAAGAGAGGAGGAAGAAAGTGGAGCATACCCAACTGCAGGCGCTGCACGCAATGGTACAAGCGATAGAGGAATGAGAAGCAAATCACAGCAAACGACCTGCCGAAGCTTCCCCTGAAGCTACCCCACCATCTCAGCGGAGAAGCAGTGTGGCTTCCACCAAGCAGCTTCACCTGGAGCCTGTCTTCACGGCTCCTGCTAGCTACCCCGTGGATGCTATCACGGAGTCTCAACATTGCCACCTTATGATGCAATGGATGAAATTCAAAGTCAAGGCGGCTGTTAGCTCTGTTTTACCAACTGAACCTGGCGCAACCTACCACTACTGGTCGATTCCAGAAGGATATGCTAGGGCGATGGTGGATGAAATAATGGACGGATTTGAGGACCTCGAGCTTGACGACCCTATCGGTGAAGGGGAGACTCGGCTGGGTTCTTCTCTGAAGACTCCATACCTATGGCGGAAGGAGCTCATCAACCTTTCGAACTGGACGCCTCCGCCTCCTCCTCCGGCGAGTCAGGGCACTCCGCCTCCTCCTCCGGCGAGTGATCAGGGCACTCAGCCTCCTTCTCCGGCGCGTGGTGGCACTCCGCCTCCTTCTCCGCCTGCACCAGCGCGCCCGGGCAGCCAACCTCCTCCTTCTCCGCCTCGCCAGCAAGGGCGGAAGAGACCTGCCGCTGCTCCGGCTGCTCCAGCGCGTCGTAGTCCTTCTCCTCCGCGTCGTAAGCAAGCACGAAAGAAGACAGCGGCAGCCGCTCCGTCTGCTCCGGTGTCTAGCAGTACAACCAGAGGCAGGAGGCAATACAGATTCGGTCCTTCTCTGAAGACTCCGCCGAAGTTACCATACGAGAGGAGCGTGGAGGAAAACATGAATATCATGCGAGCCAAAGTGACGAAATTCTTTGAAGGGGTGAAAGCAAAGAAACATCCACCTCTGGAGGAGAAGATAGATCTGGTGAAAGCGAAGCGCACTGTGGATGCCCTGAAGAAAGCACCAAAGTCTTCATCGAAAGCAAACTATGACCGCATTATTGAAAAGTCGTTTCTCAAAGCGACGCGGTCAGGAAGTACTATCAGTGATCAAAGGTTAGCAGAACGACGAGCTGGGAAAAAAATTGCCCAGCTCGGCGAACAAGCGGACCAATCGTGCCCCCCCCCACTCAAGGTGTCTAGCGATATCGTCGCTAATGATCCGAGGATGGTGCCCGGTTATAGCAATCTTGGAGATTACCTGCCCGATGATGTACATTATGATTTCTTGGAGGTGGACGAACACAGATACGAGTACGGGAAGCCTCTCGTCAAAGATGAAAAATCTCTAACAACGATGATGCGAAGATTCCATAATTGGTACATGAAAACCTGCAGAGAGTCTGGGGGGACGAATATTTTGACGCTGAGAGTTAAAGAGGAGCATGACCTCGTTGGAATTGAACTGTTGAATGTTCCATTTGAGGAGTTCTTCCAGTTTTTCAATCAACAGGCCCTCGATAAATTAACGGTCACGTGCTACTGTCTATAAGTACTACTTCTGTCATTAAGTCTCTATATATAGGTCAGCTCTTTCATTGCATGTATTTATAGTTATCCTCACTATATTATGCAGATTGAATATCGCCTAATTGAAGAAAAAACAAATCGGTGATATGGGGTTTATTAACACAAATCTAATAGATGCATATGAGGTTGAATTTCATGCCAAAGATACCGAGGCCAACTTGCTACGATCGTTGGTAATAAATGAAAACAAAGATATAATACTCTTTCCTTACAACTTCAAGTGCGTGTTACTGTCTTGTGCATATTCAGTTTCCCTTATTAGTCCAGGTTATAGTAATGTAATTGATGAGTTATGCATGCGTGCGCAGGTTCCACTATATTCTCCTAGAGATTAAGCTTGAGCAGGGACTAGTAACCGTCTTAGACTCGAGATGAAAAGATCCTAAGGAGTATGCGGACATGACTGAAATGCTCGAGAAGTAAGTTAAATCGATCATTATCGCACCATATCAGCAACTTTGTTCATTTCCTGATATCAAGTAATTATTTTCTTTGTCTGGCAGGGTTTGGACAAAATTCACCAATAAAGCTCCGGGACTGCCGAAGAAGCTGCAATTTAGACACCCGAAAGTAAGTACTACTAGCATGTTCCGCGCATCTTCTAGTGATTCAAGCGCTAGTTTCATCAATACCATTTATAGCATGCTTGCTTATCAGTTTGATTGACCTCTATTTCTTGTAAAGTGGTTGTGGCAGGAAGTCGGTAATAATTATTGTGGATACTACGTTTGCGAGTCCATCCGCCACACGACCTGTGAGCGGGGCTACTCTGACAAATAATATGAAGTGCGTAAGCAATAATATTCACAATTTTATTTTATTACCATCATTTGTGTTGAGTTTCATATATATATATATATATATATATATATATATATATATATATATTTATTTATTTATTTATATATATATATATATATATATATAGAGAGAGAGAGAGAGAGGAAAAATTGTGTCTACCATAGCTTGCTACAACAATAGTTATCATAGCCACAAGTGTGTGCCCCGTGATTCGTGCTGTATATATATATATATATATATACCCCCTTCTTTAAATTAGATCTTTCGGATGCGGGATGAACTCCTACCACCAGATCGTATTCGAGCAATTCAAGAGGAATTGGCGGCATTCTTCCTTGACCACGTGATCGCTAAAGACGGAGAATACCATGTGGACCTTGACTTCATATATAATTAGGAGATTATATTTTAAGAGATAATTATATTGTATATATGTAGCCAGTAGTGTCGGATAGATATACGAGAACTTGTTTTCGACCAATCTCTCGGAGAAGGAGAGGTGGTCGATATCACTTCTCTCTATATGCATATGTTCATGACGATCTTATGTTTCCTTCATTTGCTTACTAGCTAGTGTGTCGAGTCCTCTCATTACGTATAATACGTAGCGTACGTCGACCAAGCACGGAGATAAGAGAGGACACTTCTCTCTATTAATTAGCTAGATAACACAATATATGAAACACCTAAATTAACCCCCCAAAACCCCTAAACCACCCCCTTTCAAAAAAAACGCAGCTCCTGCCAGCTGATGACGCGTGGACGCCTATTGGTCCCGGTTTGTGCCACCAACCGGGACCAAAGGGCCTCCTGCCTGGGCTCGCCGCACGGGCCACGTGGAGGCCCATCTGTCCCGGTTCATGTAAGAACCGGGACTAAAGACCTAGGGCATTAGTAACGACGCTTTAGTCCCAGTTCAACAACCGGGACAAAAGGCCCTTACCAACCGGGACAAATGGCCATTTTTCTACTAGTGTTATAATTTATTATATGTGCTTATGAATATAATTGTCATCTCATGTGTATAGCGAAAACTTGACAATAAATGTGGTTTTTTATTTGTTTCTATAGCAACATAATAATCTCCGAGTTTGTGTAATCTAAATAACAAGGGCCATCTATATATCTTATTCTGATGAGATGATTCATATTTTAGTCAGGCCCTTATGAAATCATCACGTAGATTAATCTATTTCCTCAAGAAAAAACCCGTTAATAAAACTAAACTTGATCTTCGTAATAACTTAAGGTCAAAATTGTTTTCTTGCCTAAGCTACAAGCTGCGTGTGATACCAAGGAATCCAGTACATTGGCTGCTCCACAAACATGGTCATGCCCCAGAAACTGCAACCGATAAAAAATCCTTTTGCTAGCCCTAATATTTTTCGTAACTCTCCCCTGGCTGTGCTGAAGGTCACATATATCTTTGATTGTAGTTCCAGATTACCAAAGATGTGATTTTAGAAGAAAAATAATTCTTGTCTTATTGCATGTAAATTCTCAAGCTGCAAATAACCCTAGTCATCAAAACTACAGAAGTAGAACGTGAGATCTATTAACAGAAACATAACCCTGGCATGTAATTCACTTTGCTCAAACAACATGTCGGAAAGGCGGAAAGAATCTATTATCACAAAAAATGGGAACGTTGCCTCAAAGGAAACATGTCACCTAATTGCCTGGAGTCATTTGGGCATTGGAATACCTTTATGAAAATGTTATTGTTTTGTGCTTCCCTGACATCAAGCACCTCCATAGATGAGTGTTAGGTTCTTACAATGGAGCAAATAAAGTTCCAGTCATAAATATAAAAAAATGTAAATTACCTTTAATAAATACTAAGAATTCAGGATGTATTGGGCAAAGAAAGTATCGTTTGAAAATATTTTACAGCACCTATCAGAAAATAGATATTGACTGAATGTTCGTTTGGAACATGTATTCACTTAATCTTATGGTTTCGTCAGCAACGGACTAGGCATCTACAATTCATTATTATTATTTTGCATATATCTACACTTCATTATTAATTAATTATAGTTAACAAAAAATAAGGGAAAAAGTAATTGCAACATGATGAGTTGAATGGTCCAGCTGATTATTAGGTATTTTCTCGCAACTATGAAAAACATCGGTAAACTCATCATCCACCACTGCAATAACTACAATAAGTTCATATCTCATCTCCATGAATAAATATTACATGTTAAATTAGAAACATGAACGAACAACATTGTGGTCAAACAATAGAATAGATGTGATATCGCAGAGGTGGCAAAATGCTTGTAAATAAATCTGGGAGCCTTCTATTTCACACATTTCATCTCCCTCCACTTCTTAAAAATTAAAAATACCTTGTGTGTTTTCTTTTGCTGGTCATGTCTAGTTCTTCGCTTGTGGCTTCTACCCCTGAAAATGAAGTGCTTAATTTTAAACAATGAGAAGGAGAAAAATTGAAAAGATGCTTGGTATAGGATTTACGATGCTCAAAATAGATCAAATCGTAAGCAATCCACCATTGTTCTTATTTGAAATTTTTATGTGGGTGTTACTGCTTTGGTATAGATTTGTGCTTGGCACTATTACCAGAGGAAATTTTCTGAGTAGTCACCCTTTGGGTGCTTTCAATGCTATGGGGAATTTAATGGGATCACCACCTATTACTATCGACGAAATGACATTAACTTTGGAACATATTTTGCGGAGATTAGAAATTATTGAAACAAAAATGCCAACGGTTGAACTCATTGAAAACTTGGATATAAAGGTGCATAAGCAAGTAACTAACTTTGGCTCATCGGTGGGGACTGCTACTTGTGAGCTACGTTGGGATCGATTTCCCCGAAGAGGAGAGGAGATGCAGTACAGTATTTGCTTTGTTTATCGAACCAATAAGAGAATCATGCAAAGCCTCATGAACAACACCTACACACACAAAAGCAAATACTTGCACTCAACATGGAAGAGGGTTGTCAATCCCCTTGAACTCCTTACTTGCAGGAATCAAATTATGTATAGGTAGATAGATAAATTGTAAAACAAAATAAAAGTAAATAAATATCAGCAAGGTATTTTTGGTTTTTATAATATGATAAAAATAGACCCGGGGGCCATAGTTTTCGCTAGAGGTTTCTCTCTTGAACACATAGAATATGGTGGGTAAACAAATTCTTGTTGGGCAATTCATAGAAAAGTGCATAGTTATGACGTTATTCATGGCAATGTCACACATATAGACATCACGTTTGTGACAAGTAGACCGACTCCTGTCTGCATCTGCTACTATTACTCCACCAATCGGCCGCTATCCAGCATGCATTCTATGGTATTAGGTTCATGACAAACAAAGCAACGCTTTAAGAAAGATGACATGATGTAGACAAAGTAAACACAACCAATATGAATAAACCCCGTCATTTTATCCTTATTAGCAACAATATAGTACGTGCCTCACTACCCTTTTTATCACTGGGTGACGACACCGCAAGATTGAACCTACTACAAAAGACCTCTTCCACTGAAGATAAATCTATCTAGTTGGCCAAACCAAGCGGATAAATCAGAGAGAAATACAAAGCTATCATAATCATGCATAATAAAGTTTAGAAAAGACTCAAATACTTTAAATGAATAATCTGATCATAAACCCACAATTCATCGAATCCCAATAAACACACCGCAAAAGAAGATTACGTCAAATAGAACTCCAAGAAGATCGAGGAGAACATTGTATTGAAGATTAAAGAGAGAGAAGAATCCATCTAGCTATTAGCTATGGACCCGTAGGCTTTTGGAAAACTACACATAGATCATCGGAAGGCAACAAGGATGATGTAGAAGCCCTCCGAGATCGATTCCCCCTCAGGCAGTGTACCGGAAAAGGTCTCCAGATGAGATCACGGAAGAATAGAAGCTTGCGGCAGGGGAAAAAGTGTTTCAGGTGGCCCTTTGTTGGTTTCCCAATATTATCTCTTGAAGAGAGCCCGAACCTGGGTCAAATCCTGTGTGCATGTTACTATCGCTCCAAGATGCCTAGCGTTCGAGCCCTACCATGAGATATGCTGGATTTAGCACCGACACTTAGGGTTACAGTTGGTCGGTTGCCAATCTAGGGATACACATGCCAGCAGCCGATGAAAGTCTTGGAGTATACGTAAAGTCTTCGGTGAAGTCCACCTTGATCACGCCGAAGTGTGAGGCTTCCGGAGTCCTTCCTTTTGAGAATAGTGGACCGTAGGCTCGGCCCATGGTCTATGGGCCAACTAGGTTGGTACCACCTAGTCCAGGACACCGTCAACGAGGTTCGCACATATTATTTGGTCTTACTTTGTCTACATTATGTCATCATGCTCCAAGAATTATTCTGTTTGTTAGGAATTTCATGCGAACTTTTATTTTTCATAAGTTCTTTATACTCACTATCCAATGGGGTTAATTTTCATGTTTTGACCTTTTTGTGTAAGTTTAACGAGATCTGACCCTGCTTTGAAACAATTCCGGGATCTGACCTTTTTGGCTACCGCAAAAGGGGGTGGCGGTTGGGTTGCATGTCGTACCGCTAGGGACCCTGGCGGTAGGCTTGACGACAGTTGCCGTCAATGTCCGCGGGGCACGACTGACGTGGCCAAACGGTTGTACTGCCGCAGAGCTTAGCGGTAAGATTCCCCCTGCAGCAAACCCTTCTGCAAGGAGAATCGCCAAAAAAATACAGTATGTTTGCACGCCCTACCGCCACGGACCCTGGCAGTAGGGTTGTGCTGCCCCCCCCCCCCCCCCCCGCGCGGAAAACCCTTTTGTAACAAAATGTGTTGCGTTTTCTGCGGTACGGTTACACGACCTACCGCCAGACTAGGGTATGCAAACCTACCGCCACCCTCCCTGGCGGTAGGGTGTCTTCATTTGCAAAAATATATTTACAACAACGCTTTCATTTCAAAGACAACAGTTAACTTGCATATAAATGGTTGACAAGTAGATATAACTTGCATCACACACATCACAAATGGAACACCAAATACAATTTAACTTGCATCACACACATCACACATAAATATAAATAGTCAACATAAGCAAATTCAACAAGTAGTTCACAAATTTGACATAATGATCAAGTTCGACGACACCAAATGGTTCACAAGTTCGACAACACCAAATGGTTCACAAGTTCGACATAACAATCAAGTTCTACGTCACGAAAGTTCACTCTTCCTACCCCTCTTGGTGGTGCGGTCCTGGTTCATCTTAGAGTGAGTCTCGTCCGGCTTCTTCGTGCGTCGAGCATAGGTAATGGGCTTCTGGAATGGTGATGGACTTGCCCATGCCCTCCTTGGAATTTGGCCCCTCTTCTCCCATGTCAACTGAGTGGGTGGAGGCCCATGCTCCTTGTCGTACACCTCGGCTGCTTCCTTCTCACCTTGCTCGTACTCCTCCTCCTCGTCCTCAGCTCCCTCGTCAGCCACTTCCTCGTCATCATCATCCTCTTCTCCGTACTCGTCGAAAAGGCGGGAAGACGAGGGGGCATGGCTAGAGGAAGCTGCACCGGTGTGGCTCAATGAAGCGATAGCTCGAGGAATGGGAACATGGACATCGGGCGTGCAGCGCACCCGAGAATGCCCACCATCTTACGACAATGTTTCATCAACTTCTGCATGAACAAACAACCAACAACATATTATGGATCAAACTTAGGGTTGGAATTGAACGATAACATGGCGGGGAGGCTTGATGTTACCTTCATCGCTTCCCTTAGCTTGCTATCAGATTCCTCTGTCCCAGGGTAATAAGCAAGCGCGTCGGCGCCATCAAAGATGCATCTGTTAAGCTCCGAAGACTGCAAATGTAAGCATATGCCACGGTCAGTTACACCTACGAAACAAGATTTCATCCAACCGCTGAGAAGCTCAAAATAATGGAGAACTGGCGAACGTACCACTCTACTAACTAGGGGTGCATACTCCCTCAGCCCCCCTTTGAGCTCTCTGAGACTGTCACGGTAGGATTCTTCATCGGTGTCATCTTGCTCAAGTGATGCGATATCAGCTGTCGTCCACTATGGCCTGAGGCGCACACGAAACTTCGCGTTATTGTCATACCACCTCATGTGGGCTTCGTACACGTCCCAGTCAGCCACCAGCCTCTCGTCATCTTTGCGGTACATCCTCTCATCCCACTCTCCACGCGATCCTTTTGCTTCTCTCCCTAGTTTGAGATCGACTGGTTATTCTTTCTACTTAGCCTGCAAGGCATAACAAAAAACAGCACAACATAAAAGGTCACAATGAAGTCATACAGAACGAAAACATTAGAAGCAGGGTAGGTCGATGCACTCACAAGTGTAGCTCCATGCCACCAGTGTTGGTGGGGCGTCTCGGTGGGGTATGTTGCAGTTTTCCAAATTGTGTGGCGAAGCGTTGCGGTAAGTGCCACTCGACGATGCACACACATATCATTGGCACAATGCATCGCCATAAGAGCCTGTCCTAGGTGCAC
Organism: Aegilops umbellulata; assembly: GCA_032464435.1. Classification (NCBI taxonomy): domain Eukaryota; kingdom Viridiplantae; phylum Streptophyta; class Magnoliopsida; order Poales; family Poaceae; genus Aegilops; species Aegilops umbellulata. Next base: position 521,936,010 of record CP136059.1, on the reverse strand, counting down.
ATCCTGTTCAGCTCGAAACCCCATTGTCGTCCTTGTACGGCGTCCAGACGACCTACAAAAGGTTTGTCAGTCAACCATGAAAGTGGACACCAGATTGATTGGTAAGCAAGGTGGTATAAGTGGTCAATTGTCAGGTTGTCGAACTCATTTGTGAAGGCCTTGTATAAGGCACCACCCTTGCACGCATAGGGTTTGACAACATCCCAAGCATATGCCACGGTCGGGTACCGATCAACGTCGCCTTCTTGTGTGCCACATTACCCCATGGACTCTGTTTTTTCTCTCTGGATGGCCCACCAGAACCCGCTCCCGCATCCAGACAGAGAGGGCCCAGACAAATCCACAAACACCGGACGTATTCTTGGTCCTCTGTGTTGCGTCGTCAGCTACAAAAAACAGCCCAAGATTAGATGGCACAACCTACAATAGCATACATACGTACATGAATGAATATTTGGATAACTTACCGAGCGGTATAGGTATGCGAGGGCGGCAGACCCCCAGCTTAACTCTGCATCCCAGTCTTCCATGAAGTCGAGGTACGTCCATGGGGCGGTGTCCCCCGAGCAGTCTAGGAACACCACCGCCGTCATAAGGTACCACAAGTAGGCCCTCGCGTACTGCTCCACTACTCTAGGAGAGGCATCTCTTGGGCATTCGGCCCGGTTCTCAAGGAGCCACTTGTGAGGTATACCAGATGTTCGGTTACCTTTGGTGGCCGGGCAGTCGCCGATGAGGTTCTTCACCCTCTTGTGCCAGTTCACCTTCTACACTCGCTCAGTGATAGCGCCGCCATGAATCGGCAGGGCCGTGATCATGCCTAAGTCCTCGAGTGTCACCGTCATGACACCACAAGGAAGGTGAAAACTATGTGTCTCGGGGCGCCACCGGTCGATCAACGCCGTGAGAGCTGAGTGGACGAGCATCGGCGGCTTTCGCTTGAACTGAAGCACGAAACCCAGGAGCCGTGCTCTCCTGAAGTACGACGTGTAGCGCTCGTCATACTGGGTCACGCCGGCCTAGGTGTGGCCCCTCGCCTGTAATGAATCTAGCATATGTGAAAAAGTAAAAACGGAAATAGTTACTAACTTCGTTTCTCCTCATAATAATGAATGAATTTATGTTTTAACAAATTTGATCATTTTTTATTACCACTCCATTCTCAATGAAGTGGGCACGATGACCCGGGTCGAACGCAGGGTCGAGCCCGGTGTACATAGTGCCGATCTCCGGACCGAGGGGGGCCCTCCTGAATTTTTTTTCAAATGAGTTTAGCATATCAACAAACTTGATCATATTAAACCAACATGCATACTATCATAATAATGAAATTTAGCATGTGCACAATCATATAACCATCAATAAAATATGCAACCACATCAAACACATCCACACATCAAACATCAAACAAGAAATACAAAAATCAAGAACATGAACTAGGGTTCTTGTCTTTGCTACTACATGTAAAACAATATGAACTAGGATCCATCTACTAGTTGCAATAGGGTTCTACAATACTAATCTTAAGTAAGAGACCTAAAAACAACAAAAATCAAGATTTACTAGATGAAATAGTTTCAAACTTGTACCAATTAATGCAACGGGAAGCGTTTTAACTAAAACGAATTGGAGGGATTGGAAGAGCTTACTTCTCCTTCTTCGGGGCCATCTCTATCCGCAAATTTCGTTGAGAAACAGAAAGATCGGAGGGGAGGAAGTGGAGGGGAGGAGAGAGGCGAAGCAGCAGTTTTGATGCGGCGTTCGAGCGGGGAAGAAAATGGGGGCTGGGGTTCGTGGGCGGGTCCCGCGCCCTGGTCCGCGCAGTTTATAACTGGTCGGCCCCTACCACCAAGGACCTTGGCGGTAGGGTTGCACTGCCTACTGCCGGGGTCCCTAGCGGTAGGGCGATGGTAGGAGACGAGCGTCGTCAACTGCCCGCTGACGTGGACAAATACCCTACCGCCAGGGACCCTGGCGGTAGGCAGTGCAAGACTACCGCCACAACCCTTGGCGGTAGCCAAAAAAGTCAGATCCCGAAATTGTTTTGAAGCAGGGTCAAATCTCGTTAAACTTATACAAAACGGTCAAAACACGAAAATTTGCCCGCAACGGGCGAAGGGCCGCACACACAAAGCCAGCCTGCTCCCGCGTGTCACGTGCGGGGCCATGGAGGCCAGCGCTAGTGGGCTCCATGCTAGCACACCTGTTGGCAACAGCGCCATCAGCCGTTCCAGACACACCACTTGCGGATGGGGCATGCGCTGCCGCACTCCTGGCTTCGCGATCTTCATCGGATTGCCAGCGAATCCGGCGCCCGTTCGTCCATTTCTGCACACATAAAATCATACATATATTCTGCATTTTTCTCCCTATAATTAGCATTTTGGATTGTATTTTTTTCCTGAACTACTCAATTGACCATCTGCTTTTAATTCTTCCCCGTAATTAGGATTTGACAAAGGTTCAGATATAAAAGAAATTTTAGTGCGGAGAAGGGCACTGGCACTTGGGGGTAGTTTGGCGAAGGGAAAAATAGTCTTATCAAAAACAACATTCCTAGAGATGTAAATGTGTCCAGTAGCAATCTCTACACATTATGAAGATTACTATAGCCCATAAATACACACTGGGTAGATCGAAACTCAAGCTTATGTCGATTGTAGGGACGAATGTTTGGATAGCAAGCACGTCCAAAGATTTTCACCTTGAGTTGTTATCTGGTTTTTGATGAAACAATCTTTCCAACAGGATTGTGTTACCAATCACCTTACTAGGTAAGCGACTGATGAGATATGTGGCTGCAATGAAAGCTTCATCCCAATATTTGAGAGGCATGGAAGCATGAGCAAGAAGGGATAATCCTACTTCAACGATATGGCGACGTTTACGTTCTGCCGAAACATTTTGTTGATGTGCATGAGGGCAGGATAGATGATGTTCAGTGCCAACATCACGAAAGAAGGAGTTTAATTTTTCATACTCCCCTCCCCGGTCACTTTGGACTGTGATAATTTTCTTATTGAAGTGGTGTTCAACAAGTTTATGAAATTATTGGAAAATAGAGAAAACTTCAGATTTGAATTTGAGCAAGTATATCCAAGTGAATTTACTGTACTCATCAATAAAGCTAACATAATATTTCTTTCTTCAAAACGAATCTCTTGCATAGTTGCATGAACCCATACATCGCTGAAAATAAGTTCCAAAGGAGGATGTGACACACTATGCGATCTAGGATAAGGAAGTTGGTGACTATTGGCACATTGACAAGCATCACAAACAGGCTCATTATTTTGAGTTATATATGCATGTACTACTTAACCAGACCGTGGTGGAGTGGAGATGAAAACTAATTTTGTTAATTTTGACTGTTTAGAAATAGGCTACACATTTTTATTTTCTGGGGCACGTAGGTACTACTTAACCAGTACAATTCTCATCACACTAGATGCTTGACAAATTTAGTCCCACCTCGCCTAGATAGACAGGTGAAGGGCAACATATAAGCCGGTCCTTGTGTTGTACTTCAGATTAGAAACACATGGATTGCTAATACATGGCGCATGCGCCCACGTGAATATGCATGACCTAGGACTCTTGGCGGCACACCCCCATGCCTTTGATTATATTTCTTTTGCGAGAAATGTCATGTTTATTTTTTTCTAATTATATATTTACTAGGAACTATTTTGCGAGAAAATGCTGATGATGAGGGACGCGACTCCCGTTGGCACGCCGGCATGTGGAACCGGGCCCACACGTCAGTGGCCCCACATCAGGGGAAATACTCCCTCCGGTCCTTTTTACTCTGCATATAAGAATTGTTTGAAGTCAAACTTTATAAAGTTTGACCATATTTAATTATATGAAAAAATATCAACATCTACCATGTTAAAGTTATACAATATGAAAATTTAAGTCATGACGTATTTACTGATATTGATTACATATTGTGAATGTTGGTATTTTTTTCTATAAAGTTGGTCAAACTTTACGAGGCTTGACTTTAGACAAATCTTATATGCAAACTAAAAAGGACCGGAGGGAGTACATCAGAGGACCCGCTTCCAATGATGACATGGTTGAGTTAATTCGTTCCATCGATGTCAGCTATTCTTCCAGAGATGCGAAGCCAGCGTGAGTTGCATGTTCCTCGTTCCCTTTTGTTATCTCCTTCATGGCAAAGGCAGAAGCTCGACATTGCATGCGTGTTCGACTCAGTTTCGTGGCCATTTCTGCTGCACACACTTCAACACTTGGGTTCTGGGCCAAGGTGGCAGGAATGGCTGTCCATCCTGGGAGTGAAGAGAAGGGCCATCTATGAAGACATCTTTGAAAGCAACATCTCGACCCATCATTTCATTTCAGCTTATTTGTTAGATCGTCAAGGGAAAGCAAAGCCATCAATAAATATTCGTTTCAAAATAGGTTCATGATTCAGAAGGATGGTGATTCACGGGAAAACATGTTTATCCATTGTAAAAATTTGTTTGCAACGTGTATTCGAAAAAATGTAAAAGAATTGTATTAAAAAATACATTATATATTAAAAAAATATTCCACGTGTAAAGTAAAAATGTACATTATGTGTTGAAAATGAGGAACATGAAAATACTAAGAAAAGCAATTGGTGGATATCATCGTACTTGCATGATCCAAATTTCATACTAACCAAAGAACGGCAAAGTTGCCTCGTTGAAATAAAAATGGTGCAGGGGAAACCCCTTTTTATTGAAAAAAATAGAACAACAAAGTATTAGATCGAGACGTCTCGAGAACGAGAGAGATCAATCTTATACATGGGATGGCAAAATGAAACACTGCCAGACAGAATTGATGGTGATGCAGTTGGGTATACAAGACTAGCAGGTACACACATATGCAATCTCTCACCAAAACACCAAAACATGAAAATGCGATGGATCTCAAAACTAAAATCATGTGTCTTCTGATAGATCTAAAAAAAGAACGAATTATTCGGAAATCTTTGTTGTACTATTATTTAGGGTAGTACTTAAGCTTGTAATTAAGCGCTGACACGTTTCCAAAGTGCATCTCTGTAAAATGTAACGAACATGATTCATCTGTGTCCCCTGAATTATTTTTCGGCCATTTTAAAAAGAAAATCGATGCGCATATATCATAGGATGAGTGGGAATTTATGTACATCACATTGTCACCTAGTAGTTCACCGTGCATCAAGATTTATTAGAGTGACATGACTGCTTGATGATGTTCTGGAGCGTACAAGATTACAGATTATGTCTGTTAGAAATCTGACGATGTGTTTTATTACTTTCTTTCAGATACGAGGCCTTTGCTGGAATATGGCATGTATTTATTGTCTATGAGTAGTGGTATTATCAGTCCAGATGGAAGGAGTTGTGCTCGTATGTCATAGACACAAATTGAAAGTTAGACCGCCGTGTGCATGAAGCATGGCCAGGTTTGCCCCTGTGAAGCTTTCTTACTTATCCATCGACAACAAAAATCAAAGTTTTCAACTACACATAGCTAACTTCAATGTATTATCCTCGTACTTTGCACTATCCAAATTACATGCTACTAACCAAAGAAGAAGTAAGTATCATATCAAAACGTGAGAACGGGAGAGATCAATCTAATACCTTGGATGGCAAAATGAAATGCTGCCTGACAAAATTGATAATAATTAATCTAGTCATCTCATAGTAAGTGGTGTGGTGAAGCCATGAGCAAGTTGATCTCCTGTTGGAATAAACTTGATGTCAAGTGGCTTACGAGCTACTTTTTCTTTGTGAAGTGAAAGTCAACTTCTATTTGTTTTGTGCGAGCATGGAATACATGATTCGCTAAGAGGTAGGTAGGTTGCACCAATACTGTGACAGCATAACCTTGCAGCATGAGGAATTTTAGTTCCTAGTTCATAAAGCAGAGTTTGGATCCATAATCTCAGTAGTAGCATTGGCCAAAGCTTTGTACTCTGCTTCAATGATCACTTTCAATTAATGGGCTATGAGTAGTGGTATTATTAATCCAGATGGAAGGAGTTGTGCTCGTATGGCATAGACACAAATTGAAAGTTAGACCACCGTGTGTGCATGCAAGCATGGCCAGGTTTGCACCTGTGAAGATTTCTCACTTATCCATTGACATGACATCAAAGTTTTCAATTACACATATATAGTTGAATGGATATTATCGTATACTTGCATTATCAAAATTTCATACTAACCAAAGAACTAGTAAGTATCATATCAAAACGTGAGAACGAGAGAGATACGTCTAATACCTTTTTTTTTTGCGAATAGATCCGTCTAATACCTTGGATGACAAAATGAAATGCTGCCTGACAACGGATGGGGGTACATGCATGCAATCTCTCACACACAAAAACATAAAACAATCGATTCTCAGAGCTACAATCTTGTCCTGATCGAACGAACTAAAACCATTTCTCCATTTGATCTTGATCAATAATTCACTTATAGAAATCAAACTGTTCCGCCATGCTAACAAGCATGCAGGTCGTCGGCGAGGGTGTCGCGCAGGTGGGAGGCCGATGGCGAGGGGTTATCGTTTGCGAACATGCCGCCGCCGTCGTCGTTGAGCTTCACGCCCTGCAGCAGCTCGGGGTCCAGCGGGTCGCCGAGGCGCTCGCAGATGTTGTGGAGCGCGCAGCACACCTCGAGCACCAAGGCAGGGTCGGTGGCGACGTCATCTTCATCATTTTTCTTTTCCCCTTTGAGCATGATCTTGATGCGCTTCTGGAGCAAGGACCAGCGCGCATTGAGCCTCCGGAACGTGTCCACGCCCACGGCGAGCACCTTCTCGATGCCCTCGTTGAAGCTCTGCTGTGCCGGCGTCAGGTTCTGGTGGGAGTAGGGCACCACCATCCAATCCGTCAGCGGGTAGCCGGTGCCGCCGACCAGGCGCATGCTCTGGCCAAGGATCTGCCCGGTAAGCTCGGGCCTGCTGAGTGCCCATGCGAGGAGGGTTTCCTCGTCCGACTTGCCGCCGGGGTGGCCGGCGAAGACCTCGCCGAAGGTCCCGTCGGCATTGACGGACGCCTGCAGGGTGATGCTGTACGAGTCCCTGTTGTTGTTGCGCGCACTGGCCTGGCGGTTATAGTAGTCCATCTCGTCGTTCTTGGGCGCGATGATGGCGAAATGGGTGGTGTGGACGGCGCCGGTGATGCCCCGGAAGCCGGACAGGGCGTGGAACTCTGCGGCGTTGGCCGCTATGGCGGCGGCGTTACGCCAGCCGACCTCGTCCGGGAAGATTTTGTCCTTGATCGCGGCGCACACTTGGTTAAAGATCTTGTGGCAGGTGGAGAGCGCGATTGGCTTGAAGCGATCGGCGACGTCGCGAAGGGACTCCCCGCTGGTGAGGCGCCAAAGGCAGAGGGCGACCCGCTTGCGCAAGGGGACGGGCGTGACGGGTTGCCGCTCGGCGCTGTCCTTGCTGACGGCGTCGGCCAGCCGCCCGCACAGGTGATCTAGCGTGCGGCCGGACATGCCGAAGAGGCGCCTGAAATCTGCCTCCGGGAAGGTCGGATGGCCCACCGTTTGCCAGAACCACCGCTCTTTGCTGGCCGTCTCACTGGAGCCCGTCGGCGAGCGCTTCCTCTTGGAACCCTGCGCCCCCTCCTTCTTCTTCCCCGTGCTCTTCTTTCTCACCTCCTTACTCGCCTCCTTGGCAGCCTCCACCGGCACTGGCTCAGACACCGCAGCCTCCTGTTGAAGAAGATCTCGCAAGATGAACTGGTCGTCACCGTCGGTGTTCCCCTGCGGGTGCACCGTGCCCTGCCAACACATCTCACCAGCCGCTCCCACCATCCCCACCGGCACAAGCACTGGCTCAGACACCGCAGCCTCCTGTTGAAGAAGATGGCCCAAGATGAACTGGTCGTGACCGTCGGAGTTCATCTGCGGCTGCAGCGTGCCCTCCAAACGCATCTCACCAGCCGCCTCCACCCTCTCCAGCGGCAGGGGCACCGGCTCAGACAACGCAGCCTCCTGTTGAACATGATGGCCCAACAGTAACTGGTCGTCGCCGTCAGTGTTCCCCTGCGGCTGCACCGTGGCATCCCAACCTATGGCATCTGCCGCCTTCACACTCTCCACCGGCAGGGGCGCCGACGCAGGCCACCACGCAGCTAGGGCCTCCGGTTCAATAAGATCCTCCAACTGATCGAACGTGTCGTCGTCGGCCATGTTCTTCACCTAGCTAAACAGTATGTGGGCACGAGAATGGATCTTTCGTGCTCTTGGCTCGTTCTAGGAGAAAGGAGATGCAGGAATGGCGAGGAGGCTGCGAGCAGGGTTAGCGACTGGGACTTGGAGGAGAGAGGGTCGGAGGAGGGGTGGTATATATCGGAGGAGGAGGATCGGAGGAGGGCCAGGCCTAGGGTTAGCGGCCGGACGGATCGACCGTTGGTGTGAGGGCGCGCGGGGAAGCTTGGCCGGGAAGAGAAGACAGATATAGAAATAAAAGCGAGTGAGAGAAGAGGGAAGAGGCGGCTTGGCGTCTGGGTGTTTCTTGCCTTTTGGGCAGCATGTTTTTGTTTGAGCCTCTAAAATGCAAAACATTTGCATTTTTTCTTAGAAAAACTCAGATATATTAAAATGGTTCCTCATAACTATAAATCATCCCAAACATTATTAAAAAAATGCGTTGTCTGCTTAACACAAAATTTCTAACAACTTTTAATACTAGTTTGAGACAATTTGTTAAATTTATGATGAAGTTTAGATCAACTTATGCTATATGTAGTATCTGATTATTGTATAGTTGTAAAATATTTATTAAATATATATAACATAATAGAATGACAATTCTTATGCATATTTTCATGTTGAGGTGTGCCTTTTCCTATGCATAATTGCATGCCGAGGTGTGTCTTCTTCCCGCTGCATCAGTGAGATACTGAGATGACATGTTTGCATATTGAGAGAAACATGTTAATGGGGACTAGCTATTTATATATTCACAATTTGGACACTACAATTACAATATATGTCAACCACATACTACATATGTCTCCTTAAAAAACATATACACGTGAATTCCTTTTCTAAATAGATGAATGATTCAGCTCTAAGCCTCTAACGGCTAGATGAGTTGTTGATCTTATCACTAGTCTCTGGAATGACCAGACATACACCTTCCAACTTCTGTAAACGAGTTTAATTTGCTGGAAATTGATAGTACATATAGTTCATTTCCAACTTCAGCGAGCAATGCAAAGGCTAATCCGTTTCTTTCGAGGACTGGATACAAACATTTTCTTTATAACAACATATAGATTAAATAAAATGCAGTATTGCAATATTCAAGTATTTAGATATCTCGTGATTTCCAGTTAACTAGCTAAGTGGCCCACTCGATGCGTGGGCTAGACTTTTCGAAAGTTTAAATGATGAGAACTTATTCTTTGATTTGTCTAAAGAAATACTAGAACCTTATGTGATGGCATTTACAAATGTTAGACTTGTGCGAACATATTTTTGTCTTAGGTATTTTTGGTTATTTTTATATGTAAATATGTATGTTACACATTTATCATTTACCTTGTAATTATGTGTTTTATACTTGACCAAATTATATTCAAATATTTTTCCGGCATTTTTATAATGTCGTATTGTAACCTTTCTGTGAACACAAATTTAACGTGGGCAACAACCTTATAATGTATTATATGTGCTTACGAATATAATTGTCATCTCATGTGTATAGCGAAAGCTTGACAATGAGTGTGTTCTTTTATTTGTTTTTATAGCAACATAATAATCTCCGAGTTTGTGTAATCGAAATAACAAGGGCCATCAATATACCTTATTCCGATGAGATGATTCATATTTTAGTCGGACCCTTATGAAATCATCACATAGATTAATCAATTTTCTCAATAAAAAACCCGTTAATAAAACTAAACTTGATCTCGGTAATAACTTAAGGTCAACATTTTTTCTTGCCTAAGCTACAAGCTGCGTGTGAGACCAAGGAATCCAATACATTGGTTGCTCCACAAACACGGTCATGCCCCAAAAACTGCAACCGATAAAAAAAACATTTGCTAGCCCTAATATGTTTCGTAACTCTCCCCTGGCTGTGCTGAAGATCACATATATCTTTGATTGTAGTTCAAGCTTACTAAAGATGTGATTTTAGAAGAAAAAAATTCTTGTCTTATTGCATGTAAATTCTCAAGCTGCAATAACCCTAGTCATCAAAACTACAGAAGTAGAGCATGAGATCTATCATCAGAAACATAACCCTGCCATGTAATTCACTTTGCTCAGACAACATGTTGAAAAGGTGGAAAGAATCTATTATCACAAAAATGGGAACGTTGCCTCAAAGGAAATATGTCACCTAATTGCCTAGAGTTATTTGGGCATTAAATACCTTTATGACAATGTGATTCTTTTGCGCTTCCCTGACATCAAGCACCCTCCATAGATGAGTGTTAGGTTCTTACAATGGATCAAATAAAGTTCTAGTCGTAAATATTAAAAATTGTAAATTACCTTTAATAAATACTAAGAATTCAAGAATGTATTGAGCAAAGAAAGTATCAACTAAAAATATTTCACAACACCTATCCGAAAATAGATATTGACTGAATGCTCATTTGGAACATGTATTCACTGAATCTTATGGTTTCCTCGGCAACGGAGTAGGCATCTACACTTCATTATTATTATTTTGCAAATATATACACCTCATTATTAATTAATTATAGTTAAAAATAAGGGAAATAGTAATTGCAACAAGATGGGTTGAACGGTCCAACTGATTATTAGGTATTTTCTCGCCACTATGAAAAACATCAGTAAACTCATCATCCACCACTGCAATAATTACAATAAGTTCATATCTCGTCTCCATTACTAAATATTACATGTTAAATTAGAAACATGACCAAACAACATTGTCGTCACACAATAGAATAGATATGATATCGCAGAGGTGGCGAAATGCTTGTAAATAAATCTGGGAGCCTTCTATTTCACACATTTCATAGCACAACAGAGGGGTCACATGCACGGGTGATACATTTAAGGCAAAAGCAAGCATAAAAATATTAAGGAGAATGAATCAACACATAATAGCATTAGAGATGTTAATGGGCAGGTCTATTTCAATATGCATATAGATCAACATGACAAACTACATATTTTTGCCAAAACATTTATGCAAAATATGCTTTCGGAGAATGTGACATACCATTATCAGTCCACATATTTCATTTTACAAAAAGATGGAGAGCGAGAAAAGATAAACTTAAATTTATGAAAGTAACCTATTACCTTTGGGCCACTGTTCTAAAATCTACGTATGGGATCCACTAAGATAACTACGTACATGTTATTAGAAATGAACCCACAAAGTACAACTCCTTAGTTTCACCTACAAGTAGATTACATATGAACATTCTCTGTGATTCAAATAAGCTTACTAACATCTGTATATCGTCAATCTAGAGCCTATTTACCATATACTAGAGATAAACTGTGTAAATGCCGTAGCCGGTTTTACGTTGGCAGTAATTTTCAGTAGACAAAATGTACGTATGCTAATACACTTACACTTACCAGGGAATACTAAAACTGATAGGAGTGCATAGTGTTTGGTAATTACACATTGAGCGGCTTCACCTTGGAGTTAGAAAGTGTTGATAGATCCATGTTAGCTAAAAAGGTTTCGGACCAGATAAAGCCATTCCACATGTAAAACAGATACATATGGTGAACTCCATCAGTACAAAAAAGCGAGCAATAACCTCCTGCCCCCAAAAAACTATGGCACCATAGCAAAAATATAATCCATGTGGCTGAAAAGAGTTACAGATCAGGTAAAGCATGTTACAATAACGTGTACTAAATGGAAAAGTAGTGGCTACACCTAAGTTTATTGCACCCCCATGATGAATATGAAAATTAAAGTAAATAGCAAAAATATATAAAAAAATGAAACCATATAGTAACTAGTGCGCGAACTAAATATGTGGACTACATAAACTTAAATTTCAAATTATCTCAAGGTTATGTGCAACAATATAGTAACACAATTACTTTTAGGAGCAATGTATTGAAGTGACAGTATGTGTACATGTACACATTTTGTTCATGCTTTATGCAAAAAGTAATAACAAATTTTCCTGTTTAGGATATGACAGAGATAGTAAAAGCAAGCATGTACGTGAACTTTGACCAGTCAAGCAGTCCACCCATTTTGCTAAATGAGACACATATGTTGCTTTCGTCAAATTTAATGCAACTTGAGGTGGTATCTAGACTCTACTACCGGTCTATCTATTCTGAGTGGAGTGCAACAATTTTATAAAATAGTTGCAGCGAATTTAAGCAATTTCATTCTATCCAGTGATATAAATACCTAATTTTTATTTATTCATAATACTACTACTCCTTTAATATATGTTCGTGTTGAGCGCATTGGCCATAATTTTTAAACAATGGCATTGTATCTAGTGATATCAACAAAATACTATTTCTCCTCTAATATGATCTGGTGTTGTGGAATGTTGGCCTCCGTAGGTTCAAGTCTAATTGGAACAATGTAATAAATTTTGTTATTCGGAAGAAAAAGGCAATGCAATATGGTATTGCTTCTTGTGAGCTGCGTTGGGATTTCCTTGAAGAGGAGAGGATGATGCAGTACAGTAGAGATAAGTATTTCCCTCAGTTATGAAACCAAGGTTATCAATCCAGTAGGAGAATCAAGCAACACTATGTAAAAGCACCTACACACAAACAACAAATACTTGCAACCCAACGCGCAGAGGGGTTGTCAATCCCTCAAGGGTTATGAGCAAGATTAAACGGTATAGTTTTTGATAAATAGATTGAACAAAAATACAAAATAAATTAAATAAAAGAAAATTGCAGCGAGGTTTTTTTGGTTTTAATATATAATAAAAGATAGACACTGGTGCCATATTTTTCACTAGAGGCTTCTCTCATAAAAATAGGTAGACAAATTACTATTGGGCAATTGATGGAAAAGCAAATAATTATGATGATATCCAAGGCAATGATCATACATAGGCATCACGTCCAAGAAAAGTAGACCAAAATGATTCTGCATCCACTACTATTACTCCACACATAGACCGCTATCCAGCATGCATCTTGTGTATTAAGTTCATGGAAAAACGGAGTAACAAGTTAAGCAAGATGACATGATGTAGACAAGATAAACTCACTTATGAAATAAATCCCATCTTTTTACCCCTAATAGCAGCGAACATACGTGTCATGTCCCTTTCTGTCACTGGGCTTAAGCACCACAAGATCGAACCCATTACAAAGCACCTCTTCCCATGGCAAGATAAATCAATCTAGTTGGCCAAACCAAACCAATAAATCAGAAAAGAAATACGAGGCTAGTAGTCATGCATAGAAGAGTTCAGAGAAAACTCAAATAATATTCATGGATAGATCTAATTATAAACTCATAATTCATCGGATCCCAATAAACACACCGAAAAAAGTCATTACATCAAATAAATCTCCAAGAACATCGACGAGAACATTGTATAGAGGATCAAAAAGAGAGAAGAAGCCATCTAGCTACTAACTATGGACCCATAGGTCTGTGGCAAACTACTCACGCTTCATGAAGGGCAGCAAGGATGATGAAGGCCCCCCCTCCATGATCGAATCCCCCTCCGGTAGAGTGCCAGAAAAGGCCTCCGGATAGGATCTCGTGGTTCTGGAACTTGCGGCGGAAGAAAAAGTATTTCGTGGACTCCTCTGTTGGTTTCATGATTTTTGAGAATTTACAAAGGCGGAGTTAGGTCAAACGAAGCCTCGTGTCCCCACCACCCATCAGGGTGCGCCCAGGTGGCTTGCGGGCCCATGGTCCCTCGTCTGGTACCCCTCGAAGCTTCTAGTGTCTTTTTTGTCCAGGAAAAAATCTCCAAAAAGTTCCATGACATTTGGACTTCGTTTGGTAATTATATTCTACAAAACCAAGAACAAGCAAAAAGCACCAATTGCCACTGGGCACTAAGTTAATAGGTTAGTCCCAAAAGATGATATATAATTGCTTGAAAGTGTATATAAAACACCCAAGATTGTTAATATAATATCATGGAGAAATCAAAAATTATAAATACTTGGAGACGTATCAAGCACCCAAAGCTTAATTCCATCTTGTCCCTGAGTAGGTAAATGATAAAAGCATAATTTTTTATGTGGAATGCTACCTAACATATTCATCATATATTCTTCTCTTTTGTAGCTAGGATATTTGAAATTGAATGATTCAAAGCAATAGTCTATAATTTGACATGAAAACATCAATACTCAAGCATATCAACAAACAACCATGTCTTTCAAAATATCAACGCTAAAGAAAGTTATGCCTAGTCCATTATGCTCAATCATTGATCCGTTCATGAAACACACTCAAATATTAGCTACATCCAATACACAAGTATGACAATAGTGTTCCCTAATTGGTGCTTTGTAAGAGAAGATGGAGACTCAAATAAAAATAAAATTGCATAAAAGTAAATAGATAGGCCCTTCGCAGAGGGAAGCACAGATTTGCAGAGGTGCGAGAGTTCAAAGCTTAAATTTAGAGATAAAATTATTTTGAGAGGCATGTTTTTCCTGTCAACGAAAACAACCGAGAATTCCCAATATCTTCCATGCTATACAAATTATAGGCGGTTCCCAAACAAAAAATAAAGTTTATATCCATTCCACCATTCTTTTGCAATCTATGGCTAGTCATATCCACGGGTGCCTTCCATACCATCACTTTCCAAGGAATTTATTATCATAGTATTATTTTACATTCGGGACTGGGCATCCCTATTACTTGCCACACTCGTGCACTGACAAGTAAATAAACACTCATCGTGAGAATAAAATACCTAGCATGGAAAATATTGGCCACACCCTGCCGCTTCATGAGCGGTACGGGAACACAAAGCAGAAATTCATTTTGAAAATTAGAGTTGGCACATGCAAATTTACGTAGAACGACATGGAAATACTGCATATAGGTAGGTATGGTGGACTCATTTGGCACAAATTTTGTTAAGGGATTTGTATTTGGCAGAATTGTCGTTTAGTACAAGTGAAGGCTAGGAAATAGATTGAGATGCGATCAACCAAGGAACGAAAAACAGTCATAAATGCGCATTAAACATAATTAACACTAAATAATGCACCATGATGACCCACAAGTATAGGGGATCTATCGTAGTCCTTTCAATAAGTAAGAGTGTTGAACCCAACGAGGAGCAGAAGGAAATGATAAGCGGTTTTCAGCAAGGTATTCTCTGCAAGCACTGAAATTATAGGTAACAGATAGTTTTGTGATAAGATAATTTGTAACGAGCAACAAGTAACAAAAGTAAATAAAGTGCAGCAAGATGGCCCAATCCTTTTTGTAGCAAAGGACAAGCCTGGACAATTTCTTGTATGAAGGAAAACGCTCCCGAGGACACATGGGAATTATTGTCACGCTAGTTTTCATCACGTTCATATGATTCGCGTTCGGTTCTTTGATAATTTGATATGTGGGTGGACTGGTGCTTGGTTGCTGTCCTTACTTGGACAAGCATCCCACTTATGATTAACCCCTATTGCAAGCATCCGCAACTACAAAAGAAGTATTAAGGTACATATGGATCCAAATCAGCCCCTTACGAAGCAACGCATAAACTAGGGTTTAATCTTCTGTCACTCTAGCAACCCATCATCTACTTATTACTTCCCAATGCCTTCCTCTAGGACCAAATAATGGTGAAGTATCATGTAGTCGACGTTCACATGACACCACTAGAGGATAGAAAAGATACATCTCATCAAAATATCGAACGAATACCAAATTCACATGACTACTAATAGCAAGACTTCTCCCATGTCCTCAGGAACAAACATAACTACTCATAAAGCATATTCATGTTCATAATCAGAGGGGTATTAATATGCATATAGGATCTGAACATATTATCTTCCACCAAATAAACCAACTAGCATCAACTACAAGGAGTAATCAACACTACTAGCAACCTACAGGTACCAATCTCAGACTTAGAGACAAGAATTGGATACAAGAGATGAACTAGGGTTTGAGAGGAGATGGTGCTGGTGAAGATGTTGATGGAGATTGGCCCCCTCCCGATGAGAGGAGCGTTGGTGATGACGATGGCGATGATTTCCCCCTCTCGGAGAGAAGTGTCCCCGGCAGAACAACTCCGCCAGAGCCCGAGATTGGTTCTGCCAAGGTTCCGCTCGTGGCGGCGGAGTCTCGTCCCGAAAGCTTGCTTATGATTTTTTCTCGGACGAAAGACTTCATATAGCAGAAGATGGGCACCG
This sequence comes from Aegilops umbellulata, assembly GCA_032464435.1. Taxonomy (NCBI): domain Eukaryota; kingdom Viridiplantae; phylum Streptophyta; class Magnoliopsida; order Poales; family Poaceae; genus Aegilops; species Aegilops umbellulata. Next base: position 521,919,667 of record CP136059.1, on the reverse strand, counting down.
GAGGACCAACAGGGGGCCCATGAGGCAGGGGCGCACCCAGGGGGGTAGGGCGCGCCCCCACCCTCGTGCCCAGGGTGTGGGTCCCCTCTGGTATTCTGTTCGCTCAGTATTTTTTTATTATTTCCAAAAATAACTTCTGTGGAGTTTCAGGACTTTGGAGTTGTGCAGAATAGGTCTCTAATATTTGCTCCTTCTCCAGCCCAAAATTCCAGTTGCCGGCATTCTCCCTCTTTATGTAGACCTTGTAAAATAAGAGAGAATAGGCATAAGTATTGTGACATAATGTGTAATAGCATCCCATAATGCAATAAATATCGATATAAAAGCATGATGCAAAATGGATGTATCACACCACAAGTAGGATATAACTTTGTTGAATAACTATTGACTTTACGTGCTTTCATAGGGAATCACAAACCTTAACACCAATATTCTTACTAAATCATAATTACATGACTCACATATTACTATCTCCATATCAAAGAACTATTGCAAGGAATCAAGTTTATCATATCCAATGATCTATATGAAAGTTTTTATTATACCCCCTTGCATATCTATCCCTTTAAGACCAAATTCATATCTTATGCAAACTACCATTGCTATTATCAACTCTCGAAAAGATATAAGTGAAGCATGAGAGTGCAAATATCTCTTCAAAAAAAATCAACTCTCAAAATAATATAAGTAAAGAATGAGAGTACATTTCTTTAAAATATAATCATATCAACTCTCAAAATAATATAAGTGAAGGATGAGAGTGCATTTCTTTAAAATATAACCACCGCCATGCTAAAAAAGATTTAAGTGAAGTACTACATAAACTGCTTAGCTCAAAAGATTTAAGTGAAGTACTACATAAACTGCTTAGCTCAAAAGATTTAAGTGAAGTACTACATAAACTGCTTAGCTCAAAAGATTTAAGTGAAGCACATAGAGTAATATAACAAATCACGATATTTGTGTGGCTCTCTCAAACAAGTGTGCTCAGCAAGGATGATTCTGACAAACTAAAAAGCAAAACAAGCAAAGACTCATATAGTACAAGATGCTCCAAGTAGAACTCATGATATGTGACAAATAAAAATATAACTCCAAGTAAAATTACCGATGCTCGTTAGAAGAATGAGGGGATGCCTTCCGGGGCATCCCCAAGCTTAGTTGCTTGGGAGTCCTTGAATATTACCTTGGGGTGCCACGGGCATCCCCAAGCTTAGTTGCTTGGGAGTCCTTGAATATTACCTTGGGGTGCCACGGGCATCCCCAAGCTTAGGCTCTTGCCACTCCTTATTCCATCATCCATCGTGATCTCACCCAAAACTTGAAAACTTCAATCACACAAAACTCAATAAAACCTCGTGAGATCTATTACTCCCTCTGTCACAGTTTAGAAGGCACCGTTAAATTTGCGTGTGATTCCACAATAGACAAGGTTTAGGGCGCGTTGCATTTATTTCTAGTAGCTACTTAGTACTCTGATATACTATTTCTATATGCATGTGTAGTGTGAATGCTATTTTTTAGCCCATCTCACAACCAATAGATAACCACCTAGGTCCCTGAGAATTTCCAAGCGCGCCTTCTAAACTGTGACGGAGGTAGTAGTGTAATAAAGCAAATTACTACTTTAAGTATTGTTATAAACCCATTCATATTTTATTATTGCATTATACCTATTGTATTCTAACTTTACCATGGCTTATACCCCCTGATACAATCCATAGATTCATCAAAATAAGCACACAACGCAACAAGAACAGAATTTGTGAAAAACATATCAGTCTGTAGTAATCTGATCATTGACCATAATTATGTAACTCCAAAAATTCTTAAATATTAGCACAACGTGGGGAATTTGTATATCAATCATGTGCAGAAAATCCAGAATTTTTCGTCGCACCAGATTTTTAACAATGCTTCTACTGGACGTAAAAGTTTATGTTTTTGCATAGAATCAACGCAACTATCAACCAAATCAGCCCAAAGGCTTTGCTTGGAACAAATACTAACTAAAACACTAAAAAACAATCATAACAGTAGCATAATTGTATATTTATTGAAAAACAGAAAATAAACTATTGGGTTGTCTCCCAACAAGCTTTTTCTTTATTGCCATTAATATAGGCTTGAGATTTTATTGATGCTCACATGAAACAAAAGAATTGAAGCACAAAGAGAGCATCATAAGACATGTTAAAAACATAACTAAGTATAGCATACTGCCTATACATAACTAAGAAACCAAATTATTAAGACAAGAAATATCTAGCATATGCAAGGGAGAGGAGTAAAACATTGACCATCTTAACATAACGAGAGGTAATTTAGTAACATGAAAAATTCTACAACCATATTTTCCTCTCTCATAATAATTACATGTAGGATCATAATCAAATTCAACAATATAACTATCATATAAAATCTCTTCATGATCCACATGCATAAAAGTTTTACACTCTTCCAAGGTAGTGGGATTAACATCAACTAAAGTCATGACCTCTCCAAACCCACTTTTATCAAAAAATTTATAGGATTGAACACTCTCCAAATATGTGGGATTATTTTTACCTAAAGTTGACGCTCTTCCAAACCCACTTTCAATAGTATTGTAAACATTATCATCAATATCATATTCATCACGAGGCTTAAATAAATTCTCATTATCATAAGAAACATTATCACTGCAATCATGATCATTGCAATAAGTAGTAGACATAACAAAATTATCATCCCCAAGCTTGTAGCTTTGCATATCATTAGCACAATTGTCATTAGTAGAATTTGTAATAACATCATTACAATCATGCTTTTCATTCATGGGGCTATCAAGTGTGGGTGCAATAGCAATAATTTCATGTATAACATAAGGAACTATAGCAAGTTCGTCTCCATAAGCATCATTAATATTAGCATCATAGACATAAGAATAACAAGCATCATGTTCATCAGGGGGGTATTTCAATCAAATTAATGGAATCATAATTATCTATAGATTCATGCATATCATTATTATCTTCCAAAGCATCACACATTCTCCAAACAAATTCACTAACATAGGCATTAGAAGCATAGTTTTCATAGCAATATTTAAGTAGCGCAAAATTTTCAAAACTATAGAGAGTAATATAATACTTTTCAATCAAAGAAGCAACATCATAGGCACCCTTAAACGCAACAAATTCTTCGATTTGTTCGATATCATGGTAACTATAAACACCTTTGGCATAAGAAGATAATATTTCATTATCATTAAACTCACATAGGTAGGGAAGGTGTTTTTTAGGGTTCTTCAAGCATAGAATCATAAATTTCACATAGATTCCAAGCATAACATAGCAAACAATTTATTTGATGCCATAAAAGTCTCCCTTTTCGAGACAAATGGTGACACACAAAATGAGCATGCTCATCTAATGATTTTCCCTCAACTAAACTAGTTGGGGTTTTAGCACGAGCACAAATGGATCGAAGATGATCCAACTTTAAGTGGATCCATAGTCATCTTTAAGTTCCTTGTTTCTTTGTTTTTTTAAGTCGTGACATGAAGACAATAAAAGCAAGAAAGCAAATGAGCAAGAAGGCAAACGAAAATTATTTTTGTATTTTTGTAAAACTTTTTTAGAAGTGGGGAGATGAAAATGAGAGGAAATGGAAAATAAAATAAATGCCAGGAGATAAAAATTTATGCGTATGTACTTGATAGTTGTTCATGGTGTCTCACCGACAACCGTGCCAGAAATTCTTCCTGCTACTTGTGAACTGTGTTGGGATTTCCTCGAAGTGGAGATAAGTATTTCCCTTATTTATGAAACCAAGGTTATCAATCTAGTAGGAGAACCAAGCAACACTATGTAAACAGCACATGCACACAAACAACAAATACTTGCAACCCAATGCGCAGATGGGTTGTCAATCCCTCCACGGTTATGAGCAAGATTAAACGGTATAGTTTTTGATAGACAGATAGAAAAAAATACAAAATAAAATAAATAAAAGAAAAGAAAATTGCAATGATGTATTTTTGGTTTTAATATATAATAAAAGATAGACACGGGTGCCATAGTTTTCACTAGAGGCCTCACAAAAATAGCACATGGTGGGTAGACAAATTACTGTTGGGCAATTGATAGAACAAGAAATAGTTTATATGACAAATTACCCACAGGTCTGTGGTAAACTACTCACGAATCCTCGGAGGGCAGAAAGGATGACGAGGAGCCCCCTTCGTGACCGAATCCCCCTCTGGCGGAGTGCCGGAAAAGGCCTCCAGATAGGATCTCTTGGTTCTGGACCTTGCGGTGGCGGAAAAAGTATTTCATGGACTCCTCTGTTGGTTTCACGATTTTAGAGAATTTATAGAGGCAGAGTTAGGTCAAATGGAGTCTCGTAGGCCCCACCACCCATCAGGGCACGCCCAAGTGGCTTGTGGGACCACGCTCCCTCGTCCGGTCTTCTCCCGAAGCTTCTAGTGTTTATTTTTTCCAGAAAAAACTCTCCAATAAGTTTCGTGCCATTTGGACTTCGTTTGGTATTGATATTTTGCGAAACTAAAAATAAGCAAAAGACAACAGCTAGCACTGGGCCCTAAGTTAATAGGTTAGTGCCAAAAAATGATATATAATTGCTTGAAAGTGTATACAAAACATCCAAGATTGATAATATAATAGCATGGACAATAAAAAAATTAGATACGTTGAAGACGTATCAGGTATTCACTTGCAACTTGCCATAGCAAATAATATTTGTATAATATGATCCTGAATACCTAGGAAATTAGGTAGAAATTGTGTCGGCCAACTTCTATTTAAGTTACCCATCACTTTGCTCGGACTATTCTCTCCCATCTCATTTACAAGGACACAATTGCAAGTTGCTCCATCATCTTCGCTTAGAATGCAACGAAAAGTATGACATTTGGTTGTAACGTCTTGAAGTTTCTCATCTAGTGATCCAAATTCCAACCACAAATTAGGGAAATTATCAAGAAAAATTAAACCGTCTAGGAACCTAACAAGATTATTGGCTAAATTAATCTGCAACATGATTAGACCAGACATAGCCACACAAAATGGGTACCTACAGAAGCGGAGGCAAGGTGGTCGCCGAAACCGTTGTTGACGACATCGACACACAGAAGCGTTCTAGGCTAGTGATAGGAGGTAATCAAACCAAGGCCTAGTAGATCAAGGCGCTTGCTTGCGGCTACTTTAAAGTATTGAACAGTTAAACAATTTAAGTTGCACCCAAGGAGCAACTATACTTACCAAATAATTGTGGTAAACAATTGAAGGTGCACTCAAGGACTAGATATACTTATCAAAGAATTAGGGTATTGCAATCTTCCCATGATCTAGTTACTAGGGCTGCCTGCATGTGTGTGTTCGCTGTGGCTAAATAATGTCATATTTTTAAGCACGGTAAATCAAACATTTGTTATGGTAAATTATGTTATCTCGAGGATGGCAGTTTCCTTTAGCAATCATGGCCATCCCCGTGACAACATAATTTGCTATATTGGGCGTTCAATTTGCCATGCTTAAAAATCTAATGTTCGATTTGTAGCAAAAACCTTAATTCATTGTTTAATCAGATCTCTTCGTTTTTTATCTCCTCCTTTATATTTTTACTTTAAAAGTTGGTCTAAGAGCAATGTTGGGTAACTTATAGGAGATGACATTGGTGGGTAATCCTTCGGCTTTATTGTGTGTCTAATGGTTTTATTTGTTCTGATATAAATATTGGAGGTCAGATGTTTCTAATTTTTGTGACATCTTCTTTAATACTTCTCTATTTTCTAATTAGCCTCCAAAGTAGATTCCATTGACCTACCCATTAGGGTAACTATACATCCATTGTATATATTTTTTGGAGATCACACATGAGGTCTGCACGTTAAGGTCATTTTTGGATTGAAAGAATTTTGTAGGATTTCAATCCATCGGAATTTTCCAATGAAGTTTCTTTGGGTCATAGGAATGGGTTCACCAAATTCCATAGAAATCCATTCCTATACCCTCCATTATATAGGAAATTAAACCTGAGCTCAAGCCACATTGTGTTTTCTTTGTGGAGTCTAATATACTTGCACTCTATCTCTCTCCTCACTCCTAAAAAATTCTTGTCTTTCATTTCTTGTGCACCATCCATAGACACATCTTATAAAATTCACACTACTAGGAAAAGGCATGTTAGTGGCGCACCTGTTTTGGCCATTAATGGCGCACTACAGGTGCGCCACTATCATCACGCCATTAGTAACTAATACTAATGGCGCACCCTTGGTGCACCATTAGTATTGCAGGTAACAGTGGCGCAGCTTGTAGCGCGCCATTACTACTGCTACACGTGCGCCACTGGTAACTTTTTTTAAATTTTTTCTGAATTTTGAAGGCGGGAAAATAGTAGTGGCGCACCGTCTAACCCCCACCGTGCGCCATTGCTATTTTTGAATTTTGAATTTGGATCTGGATCGCGAATTTTTTGCCCTTTTTTCTCATTTTTTTGCTCGTTTTTTTTGCATGATATTTTTTCAAATTTTGTTCTTGTTTTTGGATCTTGTACGTTCTTTTGCCGGAGAGGAGTTCGCCGAAGAGGAGGGCCGAGGTCACCGGAGAGGAGGAGGAGGAGGTCACCGGAGAGGAGCTCGCCTACATCGCCGGAGAGGAGGAGGAGCTCGCCGAAGAGGAGTTCACCGGAGAGGAGGAAGGAGAAACCATGAGGGGAGGGGAGGAGAGGAGGGAGGAGGAGCTCACCGGAGAGGAGGGAGGAGGAGATCACTAGAGAGGAATGAGGAGGAGCTCACCGGAGAGGAGGGAGGAGAAACCGTGAGGGGAGGGGAGGAGAGGAGGGAGGAGGGAGGAGGAGGTCACCGGAAAGGAGGAGGAGGAGGTCGCCGGAGAGGAGGAGTGGAGTATGGTGGAGGAGAGGAGGGGAGATGGAGTGGAGGAGAGGAGGAGATGGAGTGGAGTAGAGGTGGAGTGGAGGAGAACAATGAAGAGGTAAGGAGGAGAGGACCCCGCCCAGCCATATATACGGCATAGTAATGGCGCACCGTGGGCAGGTGCGCCATTACTAACTTTTTTGTTTATTTTTTTATTCATTTTTAATTTTTAAGGCGGGAAGATAGTAATGGTGCACCTTGGGCAGGTGCGCCATTACTAACTTTTTATTTTTTGATATAGTTTGAATTTTGAAGGCGGGAAGATAGTAATGGCGCACCATGGCAGGTGCGCCATTACTGAGTTTGATTTTTTTGAATTTTTTTGCCTCTCCGGATCTTGAAAGATCCGTAACTTTTTTTCTGTTAGGTTTTTTGGGATTTTGAAAATGTTCAACAGGGTTCCCCTAGTTGAATTCGGATGTAACTTTTCGAGTAGATGATTTTTCATTTAAAAAACTTTTTCATCGGAGTTCGTATGCAAAAGTTATGTCCATTTTATAAATTCTCGAGAGATTTTGCAAAAAAGTCGAAAATTCATGTTTGTAAATTTTGCTAACAACTAGACCACATATCACATGGTAATCTTATTTTCTTTTATTTTTTTGAGATTTCTATCATTTTATTTTATTTTATTTTATTGAAACTGAAAAGGCGGTCCAGGGGGTGCATTTGACGTGTAAATGTTAGTAGTGGCGCACCGGGGGACAGAACTAGTAATGGCGCACTATCTCCTGGTGCGCCATTACTAGATCTGAAAAAAAGTAAAAAAAATTGATAGTAGTGGCGCACGAAGTGTGTGGTGCGCCATTACTAGTTAAAACTAGTAATGACGCACTGTGCCTTAGTGCGCCATTACTAGTTTTGGAAAAAAAATAAAAAAAATTGCTAGTAATGGCGCACCGTGTGTTTGGTGCGCCATTAGTAATGAGGACACTAATGGCGCACCTGTATCTGGTGCGCCACTGCTATATAGCAGTGGCGCACCACATACATGGTGCGCCATTAATGTCCATATCAGCTATATCCCTTTTCCTAGTAGTGTCATGTGTTTTGAAATCATGTATGAATTCATAGGACATTGCATATTGATATCTATCATGCACTTCTATTCTTGTACACTTTGTTGGGCCTCCAAGCGTAAAGCACTATTGGACAACAACAAAAGTTCTCTTAAGTGGATGACATAAGCTTTATCAACATGTGGGAGGTGTAGGACGAATGTATTCTTCGCACAAGCAACCCTGCAATAGGATACAAGTAGTCTCTTGTGTCCCCCACAGACCTAATACGATTGTCAATTGTATATGTGCACTAGTTCGGCGAAGAGATTGATAAATTGGATGATATATAGCTAATTTGGGTGGTGTAAATATTTTTGTATTTGTGAAATAATAAAATAGCAAGATAACAATATGGAAACTGGACTTAAATGTGGTTTGCAATGGTTGGAAACAAGGGCTAGGGTGCGTACATAGGTTCACTAGTGTGAACTATCAACATGATAACTTCGTTAAAAAATGATGTAACGTCCCAAAGTTCATTTTTATTGGATCAATTACGGATGAGATCTCATAGGTGCAGAAGTGCAAACCACCTCAAATATGTCTCTAAAATCAGAATCTATTGAGTCATCGAAATGTCACCCCACGCATCCCTCGAATTTATATTATGGCAACACCATACAAACTTTACCGTTCTAATCTTTTTCTAATGAGTCACCCCAATGTAACCTTGGGTATTTCTAAGGGTATGCTAGATATGCGTCATGTAATCTCATTAGCTTTGAAAGGTCAACAATATAACATGAATAAGATTCGATCCATGAAGGTACTCATCATGAGAGGTACATCATAAAATTCAACTAATCATCAATGCCCAAGATCATAATCATTGTGGAATTTCATAAGATCGAGGAAGGGAGGTACATGACACACAACTACTACAACAAACCGTGGCCTTGTGAAATGCTGCTGCATCGCCATGGGAGTAACACAGGTTGATTTTGAGATTGAAGATGAAGATTCCCCCTTGAATAGCGAGTGGCGGTGGGATGATTTTTTCCTAGAAACCAGGGGTCGGTTTTGAGGAATTTGTAAGCCATCAGGGTACCAAAAGTTACTCGGGGAGTCCTAGTGTGCCTAGGTGCCTCCATAGGCCCAGGGACCGCTACACAGAGGGCCTTGGTCATGTCAGCCTCTTCAGGTGAGGGGTCAAGCCCCCCCCCCCCCATCCTCCCGTTGAATGAAACTTCTCACATTTTTCAGGAATATTTTTGGGGTTTTTGTACGGTATTTTCCTAAAATTCCAAAAAGGGGGAAATAGAAACTGGCACCAGGTAATGAATTAATAGCTTAGTCCTTGATTTTTTTAAACAATGAATAGTTAAAGGATAATAGGCATGAAGCATGCAAAAAAAATTAGATACGTTGAAGACGTAACACATCTCAATTCTAAGCCTTTTCTAGTCATATGTTTATAAATTTCCACAATCCAATGAAGCCCCAATATGCACAAACTATTAGCTGTATTTGGGATATATTTGGAAAATACGAGTAGGTTGATGAACTCATAAAATCTTGTGGCTTTAACAAGTTCAGCCAAACTTCACTGGAAGTTTGGAGAATTCTAGTAAACGCTCCTAACTAGGCCGGATCATTACCTGGGTTTGGCTTTGCAAAACAAAGTATGAAATGTCAAGCTCGGACCTGGTCCCAGGCCAACGCCCATGAAAAAGTCATTTCCCATATTAAAACTATTAGATAAATAAATTTTGGGATTAAACAATGGTATTTTATACCTATTTTTTGTGAAAATATGAACAATCACATTTGCTGGCCTTTCTTGGCTTCGGGGAGGGGGTTGCTTTGAGGCTCGAGACTAGCCTAGATGTTGGGCTTTGAGGTTTTGGTCGTCACATCAGGGCCTTATGCTTAGTTATACCGATAATCATAGTTAGCAGATTTATTGATCTCTCATTTTTATTCCATTCTGGCAACAATAAACGTTGGACTAGGTACACTAATAACAAATTACAGCTATATATTGTCGGATGGTTGTGGTTAGGTTTAACTCACCATGAAGCACAAACTTGGTTCACTGAGACTTGTAATGCAATCAATTATGCAAGTTACGAGTATCATTGTGTATCCATAATGTTTGTGCCAATCAACATGTGGTTGAGTTGGTTAGGTGGACAGTGGTATCCCCAACCCACCAGGGTTCAAATCCTGGTGCTCGCATTATTCCTGGATTTATTTCAGGATTTCCGGCGATGCACTTTCAGTGCGAGGAGACGTTCCCGTCGACGACGAGGCGCCTACGGTGACTTCGTAAATCTCAAGATGATATGCCGGCTCAGTCTTTCGAAGGTGCTCATAGGGATAGGGTGTGCGTGTGTGTGTTCATAGGGGTGAGTGTATGCGCGTGTATATGAGCGTTTGTGTGTGTACTGATGCTAAAAAAAAAGGACGGACGCACGTGAGAGGGTGTGGGGCAGCTGCCCCCACTCGATTTTCTCGTCCACTCGTATACCTTGCGTGCCCCCACTAAGCCCAACATCCTGCCCCCACTCAGCCCATTTTCTCGTGTATTTTTAGGAGCCCATGGAGTCTAAATTCTGAAGAATCAGCCCACCAAAGAATAAGAATTGCTGCAGCCCACAGACTGCGCACGTTTGACTCATTGCCTTCCTAACTCGATCGCAGATTTCTTAGCCTATTTCACTCATTGCATCCCTAACTTGATCACAGATTTTCATTGGCTGATAGCTCCAGCCTCGGCGTACAGACAACCACAGAGGCGGAAGCCCTGGAGGCTGCCCCACCTCGCCGCTCACGTGGTCGCGTAGTCGTCGGCTTGCCGGCCGCTTGCGGTCGTCCGTCCCTCCTGGCCTTGCCGGCAGCACATCTCTATCTCTAAATCCCGATTGTGCAATTCGGTAATTTTAATTAACATCGAGGTAAGCCGTATAAGTCATATTTCTTCTATTTTTTGTGCGATTGCTACCTTAAAACTAATGCTAGTCTCACTAACTTATTACCGATTGGGGTGGTTAGCCTAGTTTGAACAATTTTTTTAAACATATATAAATTTTAGTATGCAACTTTTTACTAGACGAGTAAAATAGGCTAATCCGGACAGGAAAACTGCAATTCAATTCGGATGATCTATTAATATCTCCTAGTTCCTAGCAGGCTTCATCTTCATGTATGATGTATGATAATTTGGAAATTCATTTAACGTTTTCACCTTTTGGCACTTCAGGTCATAGTGGAGAGGTTGTTTTCCAAAAACAAACATTTTTTTGGCACTTAATTGATTTGAACAAGCTTAGTTTCGTTTAAAAGGAAAAGGATTGCATATTACAATCCCAATCAGCATGAAAATATAAGAAATTCCATTTTCTTTGTATGATAGCGGTTAAAGATGGCCTTGGGAAGAAACATAAGTTAATTTGCTAAAACTCCTTGTCTTCTCTGATAGCGACATCCTTCAATATTTCCATTCTCCCTTGATTTTATAATGGTTTTTTTTCTTGCAGGTTCTTTGCTAGATTGTTAGGACAATGTTTCAGTGTTCTCTTTTGCAACTTTGGAACAAAGATATTTTCAAATTGATGTAAGTCTTTTTGTCTCAAATAGTTAGTTTTTTTTTTACTTTTTAACGAAATTTGCTACCATGTGGAGAATGATGCGATTATACCAACGCTTTAGTTTATATGGATGCTTGTTTTTGTTGGTATATGGCATACATTCTTGCCCCTCTCAAGTTTTATCCTGGGTCCGCCCCTGGTTTGTGCTGCATAACCTCATACGGACAAACCACAAACAATGACTTCTTGTTAGAAAGTATTCATTTTGAGTTTCATTCACACGACCACGCAACCATTGCGCTGCTACACCGTCGCTGCCCCATGTGGAAGGCATGATACTACTTACGTAAACATGTTCTTCATCACCTAGGACTTAGACCAAGTGATGGACTGTTTTCTACCACTTACCTTTTGAGTCTTTCCTCTAGTTTTCCCATCGGGCCTTTCTCCCCCTCGCCGCCAGCGACCATGGTGATCAATCCTTGGCGGGATGGATATTTGGATCCTAGGTTTAGTTGTGAGTGGGTATTTTCTTTGGTGACTAAAGTGGTGGTCCGATCCGATCGAGTCTTGGTGCATCTAATGCAAAGGCGAACGGAATGATGACCCCCAACGACAGAACCTTTGATTGTGTCCCTTAGCCGACTCCATGGAGAAGCTTAGGCCCGTTCTGCTTCATCCCAATTCTTCCTCTTCTTTTTGCTCGAACAAACCACAACCGATAGGTGCGTTGCATGAGGCTGATATTCCTATTCTTCCTTGATATGTGCTTGTCATGATGGTTGTGGGCATAGTGATTGAGTATACTCAGATGTACATGCTGCTTTGGTGTGCCACTTGCCAGAGGCCTTTCTACCGCTTATATTATTTTGAGGTCACCTAGGTGGTGGATAAGAGGAGAGGGGAAGCACATAGCAAAAGATTGGTAGTCGGGTTTAAGCTCATTAGCAGAGGAATTCATGTTGGAGCAACGGTGCTACCGGAACTCATTGATCTTGTCCATTTTTTAGCCGAAGGGAGGCCCCTCCCAGTTTGTGTGCCTAATGGGAGGCAGACCTTGCTTATGTTTGGAGGCTATCATATACATGTGCTACGACCATGGAGATATCGTTGACACAAGTGGTTCATCCCCGATGATGGCAAGATTCAACCTGAGTGGAGGATCGCAAGGACCCGATCGGGTTTTTTATTCTTTCAGTTAGGGATCCTACTTGTATAATTCTTTGACTTTGTTGTAACTTTACATTTTTGTTGGGTCCTACAGTAAAACATCTTTGATCTTTACTAATTAAAGGTTGGTTCCTTTGGGGGCCTATCTCTGTTCAAAGAAAATTCGACCATAGTCGGGAGAGGGAAGGTGGAGGCGACAACATAGGTAAAAAATTAGGGACAGGCTATAGATCAGTCAACTGAAACAAAATTTGTGTCAATGGACTGACCAAATTTTATTTCAGTCATTTTGCTGCCCACGGATCGATCCCCTGGGAAGGACACATGCATGCACAGCCAACCGGCAAATCTAATTAAGCACCGGCCATTAGCATGTAATTAATCATAAGCAAAACACCCGTCACAACCATTATCCGAACGACAACACGATGTGTAATATGCAATGCAATTGTTAGTGCATACAATACAGACATGCACATATATCATTTTTACGATGTGTTATACGCAACAAAACAAAAAACAAAAACATAAAATAGTGGAATGATGTCGGTATTGCCTCTAAAGAAAGAAAATATAATAAAATAAAAACAAAAACAAAATCATAATAATGAAGTTTTCTATGGAAAAATGAAACCCTTTAAGAAGAAAGAAAATAAAAAAACTAAAACAAAATCAAAACAATAGAGTTTTCTAGGGAATAATGAACCCCTTTAAGAAAAAAAAAGTAAAAGAGGAAAAACTTGCACACAAGTTTGCCCTGAAATTGCACTTTTAGTAATATGCAAGCAATGGACATATAATATTGCAATTTCGCACTCTACTGATTTTTACACACATGTTGTATAGTACCTTCGTGTATACTTATTTAAACACACAAAAATATAACATTTTCTAAAAAGAATGAAGTAGTGGCATTGGTACCACCCTTTAAGAAGAAAGGAATAAAAATTAAATCATGATCAAATTTGCACACATTTTACACATAAATTGCACTTTTTATAGCTATCCAACAACTAACACATAGTAGTAGAATTTACATAAAAAATAAGTTTCAAAGAAGAAATGAACTAGTGTCATTGTTATTAACTCCTGGCTAGCTCCTGGCTCAGCTCATCATGCAGTTTGAACAACCAATTCTTGGAGCTCGGTTCTCGGACATCTTCTCCACTAGAACCTCGTCTGATAGAGCCCACATACACCTTGCCACGGTGCAACTAAGGAGCGCATGTCTCGATGAGTCCTCCGCTCCACAGAGTGGGCACGCATCTGCCATCAACATTTTCCTGTGCTTTAGAACATCCATAGTTGGTACTGAGTGCTTTGCCAATCTCCACAGAAATACCTTGACCTTTTCTGGTACTTCCATCTTCCACAAAGAAGACCATACACACTCCTCTCAACTGTTGTCCGAAGACCCATCCTGGCCTTTCTTGATTGCAGCAGAGGGCCTTTTGTGCCTCTTAAAATCCTAGATTTTGTCATCCCACCTAAGTGGAATTAAGGTGGCCACATTGGCTCCGCCAGTGAACCATCTTTTATTCGTGGATGACAGCCTGCTGTTTTTTCCGGCAAGCATTAATGGAGCAAAGAAGTATCAAACCTACTGGAGTTATATTGCGGTGCATCGGGACAGAGGATAAACAGGGATGAGTCAACTATATTTTTCATCAAGGGGTGTCCTCAGATTTTTCGAGATGCAGTTAAGGGCCACTTGCAGGTACCAAATGAATCACTGAATGATAGGTACTTGGGTATGTCAACTGATGTGGGGCACTCCAAGAGAGGTACATTCAAATATTCGAGTGACCACATTTGGGAGAAGCTTAAAGGATGGATGGGTAAGTTGTTATCTTCGGGAGGTAAAGATGTTCTAATTAAATCCATTGCTCAGGCAATCCCAGTATATTCGATGGCATGCTTCAAACTACCTAGAGGACTTTGTGAACACTTAAATTCGATCATAAGGAAGTTTTGGTGGAGTTGTAAAGAAGGACAGTGTGGCACCCCGGCTCAGAGCGACCGGTTTACCATGCATTGCCAGCCCAGAGACCATGTCTTCTGGCAACACACAACATCTTGGTATAGAAAAACAACCGCTTTATTGATGCTAGCGAAACAGAGTTTACAATTACAACAGCTGTCGAGGCCAAGCGGCACACTCGGTGCGGCTGAACAATATGTACATTATTTATTAAACATAAAGGGGCCTCGATCCGAACAACTACGTGGCAGCGGAGTAACGTCGTGGTGGAAGCTCCAAATCATAGGGACACTGATGTGGACACGGTCTAGACTCGAACAGCGCTCCTCTCCAACGATACTTTCCTGAAATCTGGCATGACACGCCAGGTCAGTACATTGAATGTACTTGCAAGCTCACAACAGGCATAATCATAATGACCACCAATATCATGATATTTAACCAATTATTAATAATGCAACACTATATGTCAACATGATGTGATCATACTCGAACGTCCTCGGGACAGCTTACCAACTGCGATCATCTCTGGATCACAAACACACCACCAAAGTGGTCTTTCTCAAGAACAACTCGTGATCCTTACGGCGATCAAAACCACGACCATCATTTGGTCCCAAATGCCTCGATGGCCTTTCTGCCATCCATAAACAATGCAAAGTTCATAGCTTAGTGTGCAATTTTTATTAAACGTTGACTCATGGTGGGACCTACTATGAGGTGCCCGTGACCGTGGACTCGACTATCGATAGAATACACACTCTGCAGAGGTAGCACACTGTACCCACACCACGGAACCCATGGCCTCGCACTCCCATTCGGGTGGACCAACGGCATTCTGACAAAACCCTTCCATTGCCAGAACACTCTCCCGGCCACTTCGACCCAAATCCCCAACGGGCTGGTCCTGGGTGGCCCCGTGTCTACCAAAGACACCCCGACCACCGTCGTGGTCAAAACACTCCCACTCGGGGACTCGGTACCATAATCTCATCAACGAGCACACGAGATTATGCCTGCTTACCGGGTCAGGGCAAGCACGGCATAACCTTCCCTAGTTGGAGGCACCGACCAGAGGCCATGTCAATGGACCGAATCAAGGCCTTCCCACAAAGGCAAATGTGGTTGCACTGGAAAGAGACTCGATTCAGTGGCACCATGACCCAGTCAATGGTATATTCAAGTTGAGTTATATTCAGGTTCGACTTTAAACTAAAAATGACTGGTGTCATAGCATGCCATGAAATGCAAAACAACACATGCATCATATAATGATAAAAATGACCGATGTCATCCATATACACACCAAGCATAAACATCAACAACTCATATTACTCTACTGCTCAAAATGACTCATAACTTAACCAAAATATTTTGCAACAAGTTTTATTAATTCTTTACGCAAGAAAGTAACTCCGATAAATTTCTCATATACTTGACAAAAAGATTTCACTATCAACAACTCTTAATTTCTTTATCACTAAGTTGGGTTCAAACATTCTGTAAGACAAGTAATATGATTAAACAAGTATTTAACAGAATATTTTCTAACAATTTTTTATCAATTTATGGAGGCAAAAACAAAGCTTTAAATAATTACTACTCCCTCCGTGCTATAATGTAAGATGTTTTTGACACTACAATAGTGTCAAAAAACGTCTTATATTATGGGACGAAGGAAGTAACATGCGTAACAAAATTATTTCTAACATCACCAAATAAATCTTAACTTGCTTTATCCACTAAACTAGTTTCAATCATTATGTAAATCAAGCATAACAACTAACCAATATTTAACAGAATACAAATAACTCAATAATTATATAAATGCATGGATTAATCATTTCATTCAAGTAAGAGAATCACAAATATTGAAATGACACCATGAAAATGTTGTTGTGGCTTGCCCTAGTGCAGATGAGGTTCACAAGCCTTCTGGTGATCCTCAAGACAAGCCTCACCCTCTGAAAATAAATTTAAACACAAAAGGCAAATATCAAGAACAGTTCTGAAAATCACCAGAAATTCTAAACAGCTCAGAAAAATCTCATCTTTGGTGAGCTGCTAGATTTCTTATCAAAGAACACAATGCAAAAAGAATCAATTCATTTGGACTTATAGTTCAAGAGTTATAACTGTTTGAAGTGTTCTGTAAATTCAAATGAATTTGAATAAAAAGAAACAGACTGGGGGTGATGTCGAAGGCGTAAAGCCTAGAGGCGCCACCACTCGTACCGCTTCACGCGCGTATAGAGTGGCTGACTAGCGGGCCCCGCTAGTCAGGTGGGGGAAGGGGGAGAAAGAAACAGAGAAGGCCGCGGCTTCGCCGGAGCTCTCGCCGGCGACGAGGGCTCCTTGGCCCAAACGAGAGGGGGGATTGAGAGAGGGGACGATGGCGCACCTGCCCGTACCCGTAGCGTGGCTAGGGGTGGTCGGACGGTGTTGGAAACAAGCTCGCAAGCGGAGGCAGAACGTGGAGGTTGCCGGAGTTGAGGAAGACGGCGAACGGAGGCCACTCCAAGGGCTCCAAGCGGGCGAGGCGGCCTCACCGAAGAGAGGTGGAAGCCCTGGAGGGGTTGCCCTGGCCTGGGAGGGGCTAGAGCTCCCGCGGCGTCCAAAGGAGATCGCCGGTGAGCTCGAGCTCGGGGGCGGCGGACCGAGGCCTACCCGGCCTGGCTATGGCTTCCTACGCAGTCGTGGAGTGTGTGGGAGTGCTGGATGGGGCTCGAGGTGACTGGGGGTGGCCTTATTTATAGGCGAGCGATGAGGGGGCTTCAGGCTCTGCCGGTGGACACCTGTCCATGGCGCCCGGCGACGAGCGGTGTCAGTGAGAGGGGGAGAAGACGACGGAGGTCACGCGGCCACTGTGGACGGACGGAAACGAGCACAGGATCAAGAAGAAGGCGGCGAGCACAGTGTAGAGCGCACTGTGGCGTTGGCCGGACCTTTCCCGTGCTCGCTGCGGCCAGCTCCGACGTCGACGAGCACCAGGGAGGAGTTAAAGACGTCGAGACGATGATGGTGGCGCGGTTTGGCATACTCGGGCAGGCTAGGGAAGTGAGCACGCGTGAACAGAGCATTCGGCGGCACCCAGAGCGCGCCGACACGCATGCCTGGCATCGTGGACACGCGTGGTCACCGCGCGAACTCTCTCCTCAGGCCAGCCTTCGTCCAAAAATCATGTATGGCATGTTGTTCTTGGTGGTTTTGAAGTTTACCACGGTTTGGTTTGGATCCAGGTGCAATAGAGAGGATTTTACCAGCCAGGTAAGTTTCTAAACAGTAACTTTGAACAGTTACTGTGGTCATACGGCTGGAAGATTGAGGCTATGCTTTGGAGGCTAGTTATAAGTTACTAAGGTAAAGATGCACAAGAAAGTTCAGGTCAAATGGAGCAAGTAAAATGGCAGTTGCTGTAGAAACCACCATTTGTGTCTAGAACAGAAAAGTTTTTCTGTAGCAAAAATATTCCAAAAAGTGATGAAATATTTTTGCTCAGGAAGGTGCCCTAGGGTTCACAGAATATTTGTGAATTATCTCAGATTTTTCTGAGCCATAAAAATTGGGGTTGCTTTGAAGCAAACAGATCTGGCTTAGGGTTTTTGAGAGAAAATGAATATTTTTCATTTAAGAAAAAATTTCCAAAGATTATTTTGGGGTGGATCAGAAGTGAAATGATGATTTAGGAGGGAAGTTAAGCACTTGGGTGAAAGCCAGGGATGCCCATGTGTTTAAGTCCATATGAAAAGATTCAAGAATTCCCAAGTTTCAGAAAATTTTCAAATGAAAATTCAAGCAGATAAGAGAGGGCAAAAATCAGGATGTCACAAACCTCCCCCACTTAGAATGAATCTCATCCTCGAGATTCGGTTGCTAGGGAAAACCACTCTGGATACTGATCCCTAAGGAATTCTTCCTGCTCCCAAGTTGCTTCTGACTCTGTGTGATGCTCCCACTGAACTTTGTAAAAATTTCTGACCTTACTGCGAGTGACCCTTTCCATCTGATCCAAAATTTTGAATGGTCTCTCTTCGTAAGTTAAATTTTTTGCCAATTCTATCTCAGCCATTGCAGCCCTTTTCTCAGGCGGGGATATGCATCGTCTCAATTGCAAAACATGGAACACGTTGTGTATGTCTGCCAATTCAGGGGGTAGTTCCAGTTGATATGCAACCGTACCTACTCGAGACATAATCGGAAATGGACCAATGAATCTGGGTGCCAGCTTTCCACGAGTCTGAAATCTCTTGACTCCTTTCATAGGGGTGACTCGGAGGTATATGTGTTCTCCGGGTTCAAAACTGACCTGCCGATGCTTTGCATCATAATAACTCTTCTATCGAGATTTGGCCAATTGCAGTCTGTCTCTGATTTCCCTAACTTGTTTCTCAGCTTCCAGCATGAGATCCGTTCCGAAGATACGGCTATCTCCAGTCTGAGACCGATTTAGAGGAGTGCGGCACTTACGGCCATACAGAGCTTCATATGGTGACATCTTTAGACTGGTTTGGAAATTGTTGTTATAAGAGAACTCGGCATATGGCAAGCAATCTTCCCATTTAGCTCCTTTGGCTAGCACACAGGCTCGCAACATATCTTCGAGTATTTGATTTACCCGCTCTGTCTGTCCATCTGTCTGAGGGTGATAGGCAGTACTATATTTCAGTGTTGTCCCCAGGGCTTGATGGAGACGGGACCAAAAGGCGGAGGTAAACAAAGAACCTCGGTCGGAAGTGATAGTTCAGGGTACTCCATGCAGACTGACTATTCTGGACACATACAGTTGTGCAAGTTCATCGGCCCTATATCTGGTGCCGATCGGAATGAAGTGAGCAACCTTGGTTAGGGTGCCTATTATAACCCAGATTGCATCCTTGCCTCGCTGAGTCCTAGGCAATCCTGTGATGAAATCCATGCAAACGTCATCCCATTTCCACTGTGAAACTGGCAGTGGTTGGAGGAGTCCGGCTGGCTTCTGATGGTCTGCTTTCACCTTGTTACATATGTCGCAACAGGCTACGAAATAGGCAATGTCTTGCTTCATTCCCTCCCACCAGAATAGTTGTCTGAGATCCTCATACATTTTTGTACCTCCCGGGTGAATGGAATATGCGGATTCGTGTGCTTTTGACAGGATTTTCTTCTTCAAGTCCGGTTGATTTGGCACACAAATGCGTCCACGGAATCGGAGGGTACCGAATTTGTCCTTGTAGAAGTCAGGAGCCTGCTTTGCCATCTGGCTCTCGGCACGTCTTTGTAGATTGGCGTCAGCTGGCTGGCCTTGCAGATCTCCATCTCATGTGTGGGGGTAACTTCCAAAATATTAGCGAGGCCAGCATCCACGATGACCAAGTTGAGCTGAGTGATCTCCTCTTGAAGTTCGGTAGGCAATGATTTTAACATGACATTTAAGCTGACGGGCTTTCGACTGAGCGCGTCGGCAATGACGTTGGCCTTGCCTGGATGGTAATTTATTCCAAGGTCATAATCCTTGACCAACTCTAACCATCTTCGCTGGCGAAGATTTAAATCTGGCTGAGTGAAGATGTACTTGAGACTTTTGTGGTCGGTAAAAATTTGGCACCTTTTTCCAATGAGGTAGTGTCTCCAAATTTTTAATGCATGAACCACTACACCCAATTCCAAATCATGAGTAGGATAATTTCCCTCATGGGGTCGTAGCTGTCGCGATGCATATGCTACTACCTTGTTGTCTTGCATCAACACGCAACCAATACCTTGTCTGGAGGCATCGCAGTACACATCAAAGCTGCTTTAAATGTCTGGAAGAGTCAATACAGGTGCGGTTGTCAGACGTATCTTGAGCTCATTAAAACTCTTCTCACAATCCTCTATCCACTTAAACTTTGTATCCTTTTTTAGCAGCTCCGTCATGGGTTTAGCAATTTTGGAAAACCCTTCAATAAAACGACGATAGTACCCAGCTAATCCGAGGAAACTCCGGATTTGTGTCACGGTCGTGGGTGGTACCCAATCGAGCACATCCTTTACTTTGCTTGGATCCACGGCTATACCTTCGGCGGATAGTACATGTCCGAGAAACCCAACTTTCTTGAGCCAAAATTCGCACTTACTGAACTTGGCGTATAACTGATGGTCGCGGAGCCGTTGTAGTACTGCTCGGAGGTGATTCTTGTGCTCCTCCTCACCCTTGGAGTAAATGAGGATGTAATCAATAAAGACTACCACGAATTTGTCGAGGAAGTCCATAAATACTTTGTTCATCATATGCATGAAGAAAGCAGGGGCATTGGTGAGACCAAAGGACATCACGGTATATTCGTAAAGACCGTAACGAGTAGTGAATGCGGTCTTAGGAATATCTTCCTTTTTAATCTTAAGTTGATGATAGCCGGTCTGTAAATCGATTTTTGAGAATACCTTAGCCCCACTGAGTTGGTCAAACAGATCATCAATCCTTGGCAGCGGGTATTTATTTTTGATGGTGACCTCATTCAACTGGCGGTAAACTATGCACATACGGAGACTACCATCCTTTTTGCCCACGAAAATTGCAAGCGATCCCCATGGTGAAGAGCTGGGACGAATATAACCTTTCTGGAGTAATTCGTCAAGCTGTTTCTTTAGCTCCACTAATTCTGATGAGGGCATCCGGTAATACTTCTTGTATAGCGGTGCGGTTCCGGGCACAAGATCTATGGCAAACTCCAGTTCCCGATCTGGTGGCATGCCTGGCAGTTCTTCTGGAAACACATCAGGGTACTCACTGACCACAGGGATTAATTCCAATTCAACCACAGCGGTGCAAACTAGTTCTGGCTTGGGTATGTTCTTGCGAGCATAGAACTTGGTAAGTTGCCCATTCAGACCGGTCAACGTGACTTCTCGGGTTGCGCAGTTTATGCAAACTTGATATCGGGTCAACCAATTCATACCCAATATAATATCCAACTTTTCAGACTCAATGATTATCAGAGATGTTGGAAATTAGACCCCGTTGATATTGATCTCCAGATCACGGCAGACCAGATTGCTCTTTATTATAGATCCCGGGGTTTGTACCAGCATATTTTTGCCCAAAATTGCACAAGGAAAATTGTTTTGGGCAGCAAAACTCCGAGAAGTAAAAGAATGGGAAGCCCTAGAGTCAAATAAAATTACGACAGGTATGTCATTAACAGAAAACATACCAATGACGACTTCTGGCTTCTCTTTGGCTTCATCGGCGGAGATATGATGCACGTGCCCGGTGAAGTTTTGCTGGTTTGGCCACGACTCCATAAAGTTGGCTTGTGGCCTGCTTAGGGCATTCATCTTGTTGTTCTTGGGGCACTGCTTGGCATAATGTCCGCGCTACCCGCAAATGAAATAAGAATTATTGCGCTGAGGCTCCTCATGTATAGGATTGGCCACAATATTCTTGACTTGAGTGGTGGTCTTGTTAACATTCTGCTGCCAATTTGGCTTGTATTCCACCTGAGTTTGTTGCCAGGTACAAGCCTTTTGCATTGGTTGCCCATACTTCTTTGGTTCAAACTTTTGCTTGTTGTCGTTGTTAACAGGCCTATTATCTGCGATAAGCTTGTGCTACCATTCAGCAATGAAAGCCTTGTTCACCAGAGTTTGGAAGTCTGTGAAATCAAGCATACTGAGTGTACACCGGAGTTGTGGATTTAGACCTCCAAGAAATCTGTCAACTCTTCTTTCTTCGGTGGCCACGTCATGAAGAGGGTAACGGGCCAGATGATTAAATTTTTGCGAATATTCTGACACAGACTGATTTCCTTGGACGAGTGCGAGAAATTCACGCTGCTTAGTCTTCATAACCCCAGTAGGGATATGATATTTTCGGAATCGATCCTTAAACTTTTCCCAAGTGATTTCCTCATTAGCCGGCCACATGGCCTTTGTATTTTCCCACCATATGGCAGCTGCGCCCTCAAGATAATGGGTGGCAAAGGGAACTTTATCATTTCTTTCAGTACGAGAAATCTCAAGCTTTTTCTCCATTGTGCGCAACCAATCGTCTGCATCCAATGGGTCAACAATCTGACTGAAGCTGGGTGGATTGGTCCTCTAAAAATCTGACAACTTTGAGTGATGACCATTCTGATTTCCATTCTGTCCAACCATAGCTTGAACACTTCTCAATATTTCAATCAGATCATTGTTCCTTTTCTCTTCAAACATACGCAGAATTTGCTCGGTGGAGGGAGAATCGGGCGGTGGAGGTGGTGGCTGAACATATGGCTCGGAAGAATGTCCTGCCTGTCGTGTGGAACGACGAACAGGAGTTCCCTCACGAACGTTGCTACTGCTGCCTCCCCGTGTCATCCTATTGTGAATTTTTTCCAAGACAACACAATCAAGATGAGAAACACCCAAGAATAAAATTGGGAAAAAACCAGCGACAAATCCCGGAAGAAAGCAGAAGAGCGAAAAAATACGGCGAATAAAGTCTCAACATAATTATACATAGACTCATACATGAAAAATAAACAACATGACTGGTTCACTATACATGCAACGAAACATCATGACTCATACGACTACATCCATACATCATCCAGACAACTGTGAATACTCAAAGATACTACTGCTCTGCTGGTGCTGCGGCGTCCTCCCCTGAAGCGGTCTCGGATCCCAAACTGACGTGGTTAACGGAAACCTTCGGGTTAAAGGTAACACGACGGCGCTGCCTCGAGGACTCTCCCTCAGGGGAAGGGGTAGGATGAAACATCGGGGCTACAGGGGTAGCGAGAAGTGAGACCCACTCAGCAGGAGTACTGAGAGGGTTCACGGCCGAGACGCCCGTGCTACTCGGGGGAGTAACCGGCGAAATAGGGGAGCTAGAACTGACTGGGACATAAGGGGTAAATCCCAGTGAAGACGGAGTAGTGGCGGATCTAGAAGTGACCAAAGTAGTGGCTAAGGCAGTACGGGTACGAGTCAGCTCTCGAGCCAGCTCGTGGATCATGAGATAGCTAGCAGTGACATAACGAGCAAGGTGGCTAGCAACACTATCATACTCCGGATCAATGAGAGGGAAATGGACACGACCGTTGTCGTGCAGAGATGGGTAGTAGTAGAAACCTGGATGGTTCTGCATTCGGACCTCGTTGAAGCGAAGCTCGACAAGGACTTCGAATGCCGCAAACTGGACATCCTGAGAAGCGGTGGAGGCATAACCGCTCCGAGAAGTGCGAGTGTAAGAGCTGGAATCGGAACTAGTGCGCAGAGTGACCACTGCGTGATACTCATACACTGAATCAGCTAGATGCTCCCAGTACACACGATAGACTGGGTCGTCTCCGAGAGGGTACAGCTGATGCCACACGTTGCGAAGGAGGTGCGGTGACGTGTACGACATCAGCTGCAACTGGCACAGATACGCCACCGGAGCCATCTACACCCACAACCATTAGCAAGTTAGCATAAATATATATCTATAAACCAAATGCATGCAACGCAACAATCAGCACAAATTACTACCGACACTCAACTTAAACTTGTATCTAGCATCCAGTTAACACGTCGCAGTCTAGCGTGGCCTACAGTCAGCGCGGCTCTGATACCAAGCGTTGTGGCACCCCGGCTCAGAGCGACCAGAGTAATATAACAAATCACGATATTTGTGTGGCTCTCTCAAACAAGTGTGCTCAGCAAGGATGATTCTGACAAACTAAAAAGCAAAACAAGCAAAGACTCATATAATACAAGATGCTCCAAGCAGAACTCATGATATGTGACAAATAAAAATATAACTCCAAGTAAAATTACCGATGCTCGTTAGAAGAATGAGGGGATGCCTTCCAGGGCATCCCCAAGCTTAGTTTCTTGGGAGTCCTTGAATATTACCTTGGGGTGCCATGGGCATCCCCAAGCTTAGTTGCTTGGGAGTCCTTGAATATTACCTTGGGGTGCCACGGGCATCCCCAAGCTTAGGCTCTTGCCACTCCTTATTCCATCATCCATCGTGATCTCACCCAAAACTTGAAAACTTCAATCACACAAAACTCAATAAAACCTCGTGAGATCTATTACTCCCTCTGTCACAGTTTAGAAGGCACCGTTAAATTTGCGTGTGATTCCACAATAGACAAGGTTTAGGGCGCGTTGCATTTATTTCTAGTAGCTACTTAGTACTCTGATATACTATTTCTATATGCATGTGTAGTGTGAATGCTATTTTTTAGCCCATCTCACAACCAATAGATAACCACCTAGGTCCCTGAGAATTTCCAAGCGCGCCTTCTAAACTGTGACGGAGGTAGTAGTGTAATAAAGCAAATTACTACTTTAAGTATTGTTATAAACCCATTCATATTTTATTATTGCATTATACCTACTGTATTCTAACTTTACCATGGCTTATACCCCCTGATACAATCCATAGATTCATCAAAATAAGCACACAACGCAACAAGAACAGAATCTGTGAAAAACATATCAGTCTGTAGTAATCTGATCATTGACCATAATTATGTAACTCCAAAAATTCTTAAATATTAGCACAACGTGGGGAATTTGTATATCAATCATGTGCAGAAAATCCAGAATTTTTCGTCGCACCAGATTTTTAACAATGCTTCTACTGGACGTAAAAGTTTATGTTTTTGCATAGAATCAACGCAACTATCAACCAAATCAGCCCAAAGGCTTTGCTTGGAACAAATACTAACTAAAACACTAAAAAACAATCATAACAGTAGCATAATTGTATATTTATTGAAAAACAGAAAATAAACTATTGGGTTGTCTCCCAACAAGCTTTTTCTTTATTGCCATTAATATAGGCTTGAGATTTTATTGATGCTCACATGAAACAAAAGAATTGAAGCACAAAGAGAGCATCATAAGACATGTTAAAAACATAACTAAGTATAGCATACTGCCTATACATAACTAAGAAACCAAATTATTAAGACAAGAAATATCTAGCATATGCAAGGGAGAGGAGTAAAACATTGACCATCTTAACATAACGAGAGGTAATTTAGTAACATGAAAAATTCTACAACCATATTTTCCTCTCTCATAATAATTACATGTAGGATCATAATCAAATTCAACAATATAACTATCATATAAAATCTCTTCATGATCCACATGCATAAAAGTTTTACACTCTTCCAAGGTAGTGGGATTAACATCAACTAAAGTCATGACCTCTCCAAACCCACTTTTATCAAAAAATTTATAGGATTGAACACTCTCCAAATATGTGGGATTATTTTTACCTAAAGTTGACGCTCTTCCAAACCCACTTTCAATAGTATTGTAAACATTATCATCAATATCATATTCATCACGAGGCTTAAATAAATTCTCATTATCATAAGAAACATTATCACTGCAATCATGATCATTGCAATAAGTAGTAGACATAACAAAATTATCATCCCCAAGCTTGTAGCTTTGCATATCATTAGCACAATTGTCATTAGTAGAATTTGTAATAACATCATTACAATCATGCTTTTCATTCATGGGGCTATCAAGTGTGGGTGCAATAGCAATAATTTCATGTATAACATAAGGAACTATAGCAAGTTCGTCTCCATAAGCATCATTAATATTAGCATCATAGACATAAGAATAACAAGCATCATGTTCATCAGGGGGGTATTTCAATCAAATTAATGGAATCATAATTATCTATAGATTCATGCATATCATTATTATCTTCCAAAGCATCACACATTCTCCAAACAAATTCACTAACATAGGCATTAGAAGCATAGTTTTCATAGCAATATTTAAGTAGCGCAAAATTTTCAAAACTGTAGAGAGTAATATAATACTTTTCAATCAAAGAAGCAACATCATAGGCACCCTTAAACGCAACAAATTCTTCGATTTGTTCGATATCATGGTAACTATAAACACCTTTGGCATAAGAAGATAATATTTCATTATCATTAAACTCACATAGGTAGGGAAGGTGTTTTTTAGGGTTCTTCAAGCATAGAATCATAAATTTCACATAGATTCCAAGCATAACATAGCAAACAATTTATTTGATGCCATAAAAGTCTCCCTTTTCGAGACAAATGGTGACACACAAAATGAGCATGCTCATCTAATGATTTTCCCTCAACTAAACTAGTTGGGGTTTTAGCACGAGCACAAATGGATCGAAGATGATCCAACTTTAAGTGGATCCATAGTCATCTTTAAGTTCCTTGTTTCTTTGTTTTTTTAAGTCGTGACATGAAGACAATAAAAGCAAGAAAGCAAATGAGCAAGAAGGCAAACGAAAATTATTTTTGTATTTTTGTAAAACTTTTTTAGAAGTGGGGAGATGAAAATGAGAGGAAATGGAAAATAAAATAAATGCCAGGAGATAAAAATTTATGCGTATGTACTTGATAGTTGTTCATGGTGTCTCACCGACAACCGTGCCAGAAATTCTTCCTGCTACTTGTGAACTGTGTTGGGATTTCCTCGAAGTGGAGATAAGTATTTCCCTTATTTATGAAACCAAGGTTATCAATCTAGTAGGAGAACCAAGCAACACTATGTAAACAGCACATGCACACAAACAACAAATACTTGCAACCCAATGCGCAGATGGGTTGTCAATCCCTCCACGGTTATGAGCAAGATTAAACGGTATAGTTTTTGATAGACAGATAGAAAAAAATACAAAATAAAATAAATAAAAGAAAAGAAAATTGCAATGATGTATTTTTGGTTTTAATATATAATAAAAGATAGACACGGGTGCCATAGTTTTCACTAGAGGCCTCACAAAAATAGCACATGGTGGGTAGACAAATTACTGTTGGGCAATTGATAGAACAAGAAATATTTTATATGACAAATTACCCACAGGTCTGTGGTAAACTACTCACGAATCCTTGGAGGGCAGAAAGGATGACGAGGAGCCCCCTTCGTGATCGAATCCCCCTCTGGCGGAGTGCCGGAAAAGGCCTCCAGATAGGATCTCTTGGTTCTGGACCTTGCGGTGGCGGAAAAAGTATTTCATGGACTCCTCTGTTGGTTTCACGATTTTAGAGAATTTATAGAGGCAGAGTTAGGTCAAATGGAGTCTCGTAGGCCCCACCACCCATCAGGGCACGCCCAAGTGGCTTGTGGGACCACGCTCCCTCGTCCGTCTTCTCCCGAAGCTTCTAGTGTTTATTTTTTCCAGAAAAAACTCTCCAATAAGTTTCGTGCCATTTGGACTTCGTTTGGTATTGATATTTTGCGAAACTAAAAATAAGCAAAAGACAACAGCTAGCACTGGGCCCTAAGTTAATAGGTTAGTGCCAAAAAATGATATATAATTGCTTGAAAGTGTATACAAAACATCCAAGATTGATAATATAATAGCATGGACAATAAAAAATTAGATACGTTGAAGACGTATCAGGTATTCACTTGCAACTTGCCATAGCAAATAATATTTGTATAATATGATCCTGAATACCTAGGAAATTAGGTAGAAATTGTGTCGGCCAACTTCTATTTAAGTTACCCATCACTTTGCTCGGACTATTCTCTCCCATCTCATTTACAAGGACACAATTGCAAGTTGCTCCATCATCTTCGCTTAGAATGCAACGAAAAGTATGACATTTGGTTGTAACGTCTTGAAGTTTCTCATCTAGTGATCCAAATTCCAACCACAAATTAGGGAAATTATCAAGAAAAATTAAACCGTCTAGGAACCTAACAAGATTATTGGCTAAATTAATCTGCAACATGATTAGACCAGACATAGCCACACAAAATGGGTACCTACAGAAGCGGAGGCAAGGTGGTCGCCGAAACCGTTGTTGACGACATCGACACACAGAAGCGTTCTAGGCTAGTGATAGGAGGTAATCAAACCAAGGTCTAGTAGATCAAGGCGCTTGCTTGCGGCTACTTTAAAGTATTGAACAGTTAAACAATTTAAGTTGCACCCAAGGAGCAACTATACTTACCAAATAATTGTGGTAAACAATTGAAGGTGCACTCAAGGACTAGATATACTTATCAAAGAATTAGGGTATTGCAATCTTCCCATGATCTAGTTACTAGGGCTGCCTGCATGTGTGTGTTCGCTGTGGCTAAATAATGTCATATTTTTAAGCACGGTAAATCAAACATTTGTTATGGTAAATTATGTTATCTCGAGGATGGCAGTTTCCTTTAGCAATCATGGCCATCCCCGTGACAACATAATTTGCTATATTGGGCGTTCAATTTGCCATGCTTAAAAATCTAATGTTCGATTTGTAGCAAAAACCTTAATTCATTGTTTAATCAGATCTCTTCGTTTTTTATCTCCTCCTTTATATTTTTACTTTAAAAGTTGGTCTAAGAGCAATGTTGGGTAACTTATAGGAGATGACATTGGTGGGTAATCCTTCGGCTTTATTGTGTGTCTAATGGTTTTATTTGTTCTGATATAAATATTGGAGGTCAGATGTTTCTAATTTTTGTGACATCTTCTTTAATACTTCTCTATTTTCTAATTAGCCTCCAAAGTAGATTCCATTGACCTACCCATTAGGGTAACTATACATCCATTGTATATATTTTTTGGAGATCACACATGAGGTCTGCACGTTAAGGTC
This sequence comes from Aegilops umbellulata, assembly GCA_032464435.1. Taxonomy (NCBI): domain Eukaryota; kingdom Viridiplantae; phylum Streptophyta; class Magnoliopsida; order Poales; family Poaceae; genus Aegilops; species Aegilops umbellulata. The sequence goes on along the minus strand of CP136059.1, from coordinate 521,890,433 downwards.
ATTTTTGGATTGAAAGAATTTTGTAGGATTTCAATCCATCGGAATTTTCCAATGAAGTTTCTTTGGGTCATAGGAATGGGTTCACCAAATTCCATAGAAATCCATTCCTATACCCTCCATTATATAGGAAATTAAACCTGAGCTCAAGCCACATTGTGTTTTCTTTGTGGAGTCTAATATACTTGCACTCTATCTCTCTCCTCACTCCTAAAAAATTCTTGTCTTTCATTTCTTGTGCACCATCCATAGACACATCTTATAAAATTCACACTACTAGGAAAAGGCATGTTAGTGGCGCACCTGTTTTGGCCATTAATGGCGCACTACAGGTGCGCCACTATCATCACGCCATTAGTAACTAATACTAATGGCGCACCCTTGGTGCACCATTAGTATTGCAGGTAACAGTGGCGCAGCTTGTAGCGCGCCATTACTACTGCTACACGTGCGCCACTGGTAACTTTTTTTAAATTTTTTCTGAATTTTGAAGGCGGGAAAATAGTAGTGGCGCACCGTCTAACCCCCACCGTGCGCCATTGCTATTTTTGAATTTTGAATTTGGATCTGGATCGCGAATTTTTTGCCCTTTTTTCTCATTTTTTTGCTCGTTTTTTTGCATGATATTTTTTCAAATTTTGTTCTTGTTTTTGGATCTTGTACGTTCTTTTGCCGGAGAGGAGTTCGCCGAAGAGGAGGGCCGAGGTCACCGGAGAGGAGGAGGAGGAGGTCACCGGAGAGGAGCTCGCCTACATCGCCGGAGAGGAGGAGGAGCTCGCCGAAGAGGAGTTCACCGGAGAGGAGGAAGGAGAAACCATGAGGGGAGGGGAGGAGAGGAGGGAGGAGGAGCTCACCGGAGAGGAGGGAGGAGGAGATCACTAGAGAGGAATGAGGAGGAGCTCACCGGAGAGGAGGGAGGAGAAACCGTGAGGGGAGGGGAGGAGAGGAGGGAGGAGGGAGGAGGAGGTCACCGGAAAGGAGGAGGAGGAGGTCGCCGGAGAGGAGGAGTGGAGTATGGTGGAGGAGAGGAGGGGAGATGGAGTGGAGGAGAGGAGGAGATGGAGTGGAGTAGAGGTGGAGTGGAGGAGAACAATGAAGAGGTAAGGAGGAGAGGACCCCGCCCAGCCATATATACGGCATAGTAATGGCGCACCGTGGGCAGGTGCGCCATTACTAACTTTTTTGTTTATTTTTTTATTCATTTTTAATTTTTAAGGCGGGAAGATAGTAATGGTGCACCTTGGGCAGGTGCGCCATTACTAACTTTTTATTTTTTGATATAGTTTGAATTTTGAAGGCGGGAAGATAGTAATGGCGCACCATGGCAGGTGCGCCATTACTGAGTTTGATTTTTTTGAATTTTTTTGCCTCTCCGGATCTTGAAAGATCCGTAACTTTTTTTCTGTTAGGTTTTTTGGGATTTTGAAAATGTTCAACAGGGTTCCCCTAGTTGAATTCGGATGTAACTTTTCGAGTAGATGATTTTTCATTTAAAAAACTTTTTCATCGGAGTTCGTATGCAAAAGTTATGTCCATTTTATAAATTCTCGAGAGATTTTGCAAAAAAGTCGAAAATTCATGTTTGTAAATTTTGCTAACAACTAGACCACATATCACATGGTAATCTTATTTTCTTTTATTTTTTTGAGATTTCTATCATTTTATTTTATTTTATTTTATTGAAACTGAAAAGGCGGTCCAGGGGGTGCATTTGACGTGTAAATGTTAGTAGTGGCGCACCGGGGGACAGAACTAGTAATGGCGCACTATCTCCTGGTGCGCCATTACTAGATCTGAAAAAAAGTAAAAAAAATTGATAGTAGTGGCGCACGAAGTGTGTGGTGCGCCATTACTAGTTAAAACTAGTAATGACGCACTGTGCCTTAGTGCGCCATTACTAGTTTTGGAAAAAAAATAAAAAAAATTGCTAGTAATGGCGCACCGTGTGTTTGGTGCGCCATTAGTAATGAGGACACTAATGGCGCACCTGTATCTGGTGCGCCACTGCTATATAGCAGTGGCGCACCACATACATGGTGCGCCATTAATGTCCATATCAGCTATATCCCTTTTCCTAGTAGTGTCATGTGTTTTGAAATCATGTATGAATTCATAGGACATTGCATATTGATATCTATCATGCACTTCTATTCTTGTACACTTTGTTGGGCCTCCAAGCGTAAAGCACTATTGGACAACAACAAAAGTTCTCTTAAGTGGATGACATAAGCTTTATCAACATGTGGGAGGTGTAGGACGAATGTATTCTTCGCACAAGCAACCCTGCAATAGGATACAAGTAGTCTCTTGTGTCCCCCACAGACCTAATACGATTGTCAATTGTATATGTGCACTAGTTCGGCGAAGAGATTGATAAATTGGATGATATATAGCTAATTTGGGTGGTGTAAATATTTTTGTATTTGTGAAATAATAAAATAGCAAGATAACAATATGGAAACTGGACTTAAATGTGGTTTGCAATGGTTGGAAACAAGGGCTAGGGTGCGTACATAGGTTCACTAGTGTGAACTATCAACATGATAACTTCGTTAAAAAATGATGTAACGTCCCAAAGTTCATTTTTATTGGATCAATTACGGATGAGATCTCATAGGTGCAGAAGTGCCAACCACCTCAAATATGTCTCTAAAATCAGAATCTATTGAGTCATCGAAATGTCACCCCACGCATCCCTCGAATTTATATTATGGCAACACCATACAAACTTTACCGTTCTAATCTTTTTCTAATGAGTCACCCCAATGTAACCTTGGGTATTTCTAAGGGTATGCTAGATATGCGTCATGTAATCTCATTAGCTTTGAAAGGTCAACAATATAACATGAATAAGATTCGATCCATGAAGGTACTCATCATGAGAGGTACATCATAAAATTCAACTAATCATCAATGCCCAAGATCATAATCATTGTGGAATTTCATAAGATCGAGGAAGGGAGGTACATGACACACAACTACTACAACAAACCGTGGCCTTGTGAAATGCTGCTGCATCGCCATGGGAGTAACACAGGTTGATTTTGAGATTGAAGATGAAGATTCCCCCTTGAATAGCGAGTGGCGGTGGGATGATTTTTTCCTAGAAACCAGGGGTCGGTTTTGAGGAATTTGTAAGCCATCAGGGTACCAAAAGTTACTGGGGGAGTCCTAGTGTGCCTAGGTGCCTCCATAGGCCCAGGGACCGCTACACAGAGGGCCTTGGTCATGTCAGCCTCTTCAGGTGAGGGGTCAAGCCCCCCCCCCCCCCATCCTCCCGTTGAATGAAACTTCTCACATTTTTCAGGAATATTTTTGGGGTTTTTGTACGGTATTTTCCTAAAATTCCAAAAGGGGGGAAATAGAAACTGGCACCAGGTAATGAATTAATAGCTTAGTCCTTGATTTTTTTAAACAATGAATAGTTAAAGGATAATAGGCATGAAGCATGCAAAAAAAATTAGATACGTTGAAGACGTAACACATCTCAATTCTAAGCCTTTTCTAGTCATATGTGTATAAATTTCCACAATCCAATGAAGCCCCAATATGCACAAACCATTAGCTGTATTTGGGATATATTTGGAAAATACGAGTAGGTTGATGAACTCATAAAATCTTGTGGCTTTAACAAGTTCAGCCAAACTTCACTGGAAGTTTGGAGAATTCTAGTAAACGCTCCTAACTAGGCCGGATCATTACCTGGGTTTGGCTTTGCAAAACAAAGTATGAAATGTCAAGCTCGGACCTGGTCCCAGGCCAACGCCCATGAAAAAGTCATTTCCCATATTAAAACTATTAGATAAATAAATTTTGGGATTAAACAATGGTATTTTATACCTATTTTTTGTGAAAATATGAACAATCACATTTGCTGGCCTTTCTTGGCTTCGGGGAGGGGGTTGCTTTGAGGCTCGAGACTAGCCTAGATGTTGGGCTTTGAGGTTTTGGTCGTCACATCATAGTTAGCAGATTTATTGATCTCTCATTTTTATTCCATTCTGGCAACAATAAACGTTGGACTAGGTACACTAATAACAAATTACAGCTATATATTGTCGGATGGTTGTGGTTAGGTTTAACTCACCATGAAGCACAAACTTGGTTCACTGAGACTTGTAATGCAATCAATTATGCAAGTTACGAGTATCATTGTGTATCCATAATGTTTGTGCCAATCAACATGTGGTTGAGTTGGTTAGGTGGACAGTGGTATCCCCAACCCACCAGGGTTCAAATCCTGGTGCTCGCATTATTCCTGGATTTATTTCAGGATTTCCGGCGATGCACTTTCAGTGGGAGGAGACGTTCCCGTCGACGACGAGGCGCCTACGGTGACTTCGTAAATCTCAAGATGATATGCCGGCTCAGTCTTTCGAAGGTGCTCATAGGGATAGGGTGTGCGTGTGTGTGTTCATAGGGGTGAGTGTATGCGCGTGTATATGAGCGTTTGTGTGTGTACTGATGCTAAAAAAAAAGGACGGACGCACGTGAGAGGGTGTGGGGCAGCTGCCCCCACTCGATTTTCTCGTCCACTCGTATACCTTGCGTGCCCCCACTAAGCCCAACATCCTGCCCCCACTCAGCCCATTTTCTCGTGTATTTTTAGGAGCACATGGAGTCTAAATTCTGAAGAATCAGCCCACCAAAGAATAAGAATTGCTGCAGCCCACAGACTGCGCACGTTTGACTCATTGCCTTCCTAACTCGATCGCAGATTTCTTAGCCTATTTCACTCATTGCATCCCTAACTTGATCACAGATTTTCATTGGCTGATAGCTCCAGCCTCGGCGTACAGACAACCACATAGGCGGAAGCCCTGGAGGCTGCCCCACCTCGCCGCTCACGTGGTCGCGTAGTCGTCGGCTTGCCGGCCGCTTGCGGTCGTCCGTCCCTCCTGGCCTTGCCGGCAGCACATCTCTATCTCTAAATCCCGATTGTGCAATTCGGTAATTTTAATTAACATCGAGGTAAGCCGTATAAGTCATATTTCTTCTATTTTTTGTGCGATTGCTACCTTAAAACTAATGCTAGTCTCACTAACTTATTACCGATTGGGGTGGTTAGCCTAGTTTGAACAATTTTTTTAAACATATATAAATTTTAGTATGCAACTTTTTACTAGACGAGTAAAATAGGCTAATCCGGACAGGAAAACTGCAATTCAATTCGGATGATCTATTAATATCTCCTAGTTCCTAGCAGGCTTCATCTTCATGTATGATGTATGATAATTTGGAAATTCATTTAACGTTTTCACCTTTTGGCACTTCAGGTCATAGTGGAGAGGTTGTTTTCCAAAAACAAACATTTTTTTGGCACTTAATTGATTTGAACAAGCTTAGTTTCGTTTAAAAGGAAAAGGATTGCATATTACAATCCCAATCAGCATGAAAATATAAGAAATTCCATTTTCTTTGTATGATAGCGGTTAAAGATGGCCTTGGGAAGAAACATAAGTTAATTTGCTAAAACTCCTTGTCTTCTCTGATAGCGACATCCTTCAATATTTCCATTCTCCCTTGATTTTATAATGGTTTTTTTTTCTTGCAGGTTCTTTGCTAGATTGTTAGGACAATGTTTCAGTGTTCTCTTTTGCAACTTTGGAACAAAGATATTTTCAAATTGATGTAAGTCTTTTTGTCTCAAATAGTTAGTTTTTTTTTACTTTTTAACGAAATTTGCTACCATGTGGAGAATGATGCGATTATACCAACGCTTTAGTTTATATGGATGCTTGTTTTTGTTGGTATATGGCATACATTCTTGCCCCCTCTCAAGTTTTATCCTGGGTCCGCCCCTGGTTTGTGCTGCATAACCTCATACGGACAAACCACAAACAATGATTTCTTGTTAGAAAGTATTCATTTTGAGTTTCATTCACACGACCACGCAACCATTGCGCTGCTACACCGTCGCTGCCCCATGTGGAAGGCATGATACTACTTACGTAAACATGTTCTTCATCACCTAGGACTTAGACCAAGTGATGGACTGTTTTCTACCACTTACCTTTTGAGTCTTTCCTCTAGTTTTCCCATCGGGCCTTTCTCCCCCTCGCCGCCAGCGACCATGGTGATCAATCCTTGGCGGGATGGATATTTGGATCCTAGGTTTAGTTGTGAGTGGGTATTTTCTTTGGTGACTAAAGTGGTGGTCCGATCCGATCGAGTCTTGGTGCATCTAATGCAAAGGCGAACGGAATGATGACCCCCAACGACAGAACCTTTGATTGTGTCCCTTAGCCGACTCCATGGAGAAGCTTAGGCCCGTTCTGCTTCATCCCAATTCTTCCTCTTCTTTTTGCTCGAACAAACCACAACCGATAGGTGCGTTGCATGAGGCTGATATTCCTATTCTTCCTTGATATGTGCTTGTCATGATGGTTGTGGGCATAGTGATTGAGTATACTCAGATGTACATGCTGCTTTGGTGTGCCACTTGCCAGAGGCCTTTCTACCGCTTATATTATTTTGAGGTCACCTAGGTGGTGGATAAGAGGAGAGGGGAAGCACATAGCAAAAGATTGGTAGTCGGGTTTAAGCTCATTAGCAGAGGAATTCATGTTGGAGCAACGGTGCTACCGGAACTCATTGATCTTGTCCATTTTTTAGCCGAAGGGAGGCCCCTCCCAGTTTGTGTGCCTAATGGGAGGCAGACCTTGCTTATGTTTGGAGGCTATCATATACATGTGCTACGACCATGGAGATATCGTTGACACAAGTGGTTCATCCCCGATGATGGCAAGATTCAACCTGAGTGGAGGATCCCAAGGACCCGATCGGGTTTTTTATTCTTTCAGTTAGGGATCCTACTTGTATAATTCTTTGACTTTGTTGTAACTTTACATTTTTGTTGGGTCCTACAGTAAAACATCTTTGATCTTTACTAATTAAAGGTTGGTTCCTTTGGGGGCCTATCTCTGTTCAAAGAAAATTCGACCATAGTCGGGAGAGGGAAGGTGGAGGCGACAACATAGGTAAAAAATTAGGGACAGGCTATAGATCAGTCAACTGAAACAAAATTTGTGTCAATGGACTGACCAAATTTTATTTCAGTCATTTTGCTGCCCACGGATCGATCCCCTGGGAAGGACACATGCATGCACAGCCAACCGGCAAATCTAATTAAGCACCGGCCATTAGCATGTAATTAATCATAAGCAAAACACCCGTCACAACCATTATCCGAACGACAACACGATGTGTAATATGCAATGCAATTGTTAGTGCATACAATACAGACATGCACATATATCATTTTTACGATGTGTTATACGCAACAAAACAAAAAACAAAAACATAAAATAGTGGAATGATGTCGGTATTGCCTCTAAAGAAAGAAAATATAATAAAATAAAAACAAAAACAAAATCATAATAATGAAGTTTTCTATGGAAAAATGAAACCCTTTAAGAAGAAAGAAAATAAAAAAACTAAAACAAAATCAAAACAATAGAGTTTTCTAGGGAATAATGAACCCCTTTAAGAAAAAAAGTAAAAGAGGAAAAACTTGCACACAAGTTTGCCCTGAAATTGCACTTTTAGTAATATGCAAGCAATGGACATATAATATTGCAATTTCGCACTCTACTGATTTTTACACACATGTTGTATAGTACCTTCGTGTATACTTATTTAAACACACAAAAATATAACATTTTCTAAAAAGAATGAAGTAGTGGCATTGGTACCACCCTTTAAGAAGAAAGGAATAAAAATTAAATCATGATCAAATTTGCACACATTTTACACATAAATTGCACTTTTTATAGCTATCCAACAACTAACACATAGTAGTAGAATTTACATAAAAAATAAGTTTCAAAGAAGAAATGAACTAGTGTCATTGTTATTAACTCCTGGCTAGCTCCTGGCTCAGCTCATCATGCAGTTTGAACAACCAATTCTTGGAGCTCGGTTCTCGGACATCTTCTCCACTAGAACCTCGTCTGATAGAGCCCACATACACCTTGCCACGGTGCAACTAAGGAGCGCATGTCTCGATGAGTCCTCCGCTCCACAGAGTGGGCACGCATCTGCCATCAACATTTTCCTGTGCTTTAGAACATCCATAGTTGGTACTGAGTGCTTTGCCAATCTCCACAGAAATACCTTGACCTTTTCTGGTACTTCCATCTTCCACAAAGAAGACCATACACACTCCTCTCAACTGTTGTCCGAAGACCCATCCTGGCCTTTCTTGATTGCAGCAGAGGGCCTTTTGTGCCTCTTAAAATCCTAGATTTTGTCATCCCACCTAAGTGGAATTAAGGTGGCCACATTGGCTCCGCCAGTGAACCATCTTTTATTCGTGGATGACAGCCTGCTGTTTTTTCCGGCAAGCATTAATGGAGCAAAGAAGTATCAAACCTACTGGAGTTATATTGCGGTGCATCGGGACAGAGGATAAACAGGGATGAGTCAACTATATTTTTCATCAAGGGGTGTCCTCAGATTTTTCGAGATGCAGTTAAGGGCCACTTGCAGGTACCAAATGAATCACTGAATGATAGGTACTTGGGTATGTCAACTGATGTGGGGCACTCCAAGAGAGGTACATTCAAATATTCGAGTGACCACATTTGGGAGAAGCTTAAAGGATGGATGGGTAAGTTGTTATCTTCGGGAGGTAAAGATGTTCTAATTAAATCCATTGCTCAGGCAATCCCAGTATATTCGATGGCATGCTTCAAACTACCTAGAGGACTTTGTGAACACTTAAATTCGATCATAAGGAAGTTTTGGTGGAGTTGTAAAGAAGGACAGTGTGGCACCCCGGCTCAGAGCGACCGGTTTACCATGCATTGCCAGCCCAGAGACCATGTCTTCTGGCAACACACAACATCTTGGTATAGAAAAACAACCGCTTTATTGATGCTAGCGAAACAGAGTTTACAATTACAACAGCTGTCGAGGCCAAGCGGCACACTCGGTGCGGCTGAACAATATGTACATTATTTATTAAACATAAAGGGGCCTCGATCCGAACAACTACGTGGCAGCGGAGTAACGTCGTGGTGGAAGCTCCAAATCATAGGGACACTGATGTGGACACGGTCTAGACTCGAACAGCGCTCCTCTCCAACGATACTTTCCTGAAATCTGGCATGACACGCCAGGTCAGTACATTGAATGTACTTGCAAGCTCACAACAGGCATAATCATAATGACCACCAATATCATGATATTTAACCAATTATTAATAATGCAACACTATATGTCAACATGATGTGATCATACTCGAACGTCCTCGGGACAGCTTACCAACTGCGATCATCTCTGGATCACAAACACACCACCAAAGTGGTCTTTCTCAAGAACAACTTGTGATCCTTACGGCGATCAAAACCACGACCATCATTTGGTCCCAAATGCCTCAATGGCCTTTCTGCCATCCATAAACAATGCAAAGTTCATAGCTTAGTGTGCAATTTTTATTAAACGTTGACTCATGGTGGGACCTACTATGAGGTGCCCGTGACCGTGGACTCGACTATCGATAGAATACACACTCTGCAGAGGTAGCACACTGTACCCACACCACGGAACCCATGGCCTCGCACTCCCATTCGGGTGGACCAACGGCATTCTGACAAAACCCTTCCATTGCCAGAACACTCTCCCGGCCACTTCGACCCAAATCCCCAACGGGCTGGTCCTGGGTGGCCCCGTGTCTACCAAAGACACCCCGACCACCGTCGTGGTCAAAACACTCCCACTCGGGGACTCGGTACCATAATCTCATCAACGAGCACACGAGATTATGCCTGCTTACCGGGTCAGGGCAAGCACGGCATAACCTTCCCTAGTTGGAGGCACCGACCAGAGGCCATGTCAATGGACCGAATCAAGGCCTTCCCACAAAGGCAAATGTGGTTGCACTGGAAAGAGACTCGATTCAGTGGCACCATGACCCAGTCAATGGTATATTCAAGTTGAGTTATATTCAGGTTCGACTTTAAACTAAAAATGACTGGTGTCATAGCATGCCATGAAATGCAAAACAACACATGCATCATATAATGATAAAAATGACCGATGTCATCCATATACACACCAAGCATAAACATCAACAACTCATATTACTCTACTGCTCAAAATGACTCATAACTTAACCAAAATATTTTGCAACAAGTTTTATTAATTCTTTACGCAAGAAAGTAACTCCGATAAATTTCTCATATACTTGACAAAAAGATTTCACTATCAACAACTCTTAATTTCTTTATCACTAAGTTGGGTTCAAACATTCTGTAAGACAAGTAATATGATTAAACAAGTATTTAACAGAATATTTTCTAACAATTTTTTATCAATTTATGGAGGCAAAAACAAAGCTTTAAATAATTACTACTCCCTCCGTGCTATAATGTAAGATGTTTTTGACACTACAATAGTGTCAAAAAACGTCTTATATTATGGGACGAAGGAAGTAACATGCGTAACAAAATTATTTCTAACATCACCAAATAAATCTTAACTTGCTTTATCCACTAAACTAGTTTCAATCATTATGTAAATCAAGCATAACAACTAACCAATATTTAACAGAATACAAATAACTCAATAATTATATAAATGCATGGATTAATCATTTCATTCAAGTAAGAGAATCACAAATATTGAAATGACACCATGAAAATGTTGTTGTGGCTTGCCCTAGTGCAGCACAAGCCTTCTGGTGATCCTCAAGACAAGCCTCACCCTCTGAAAATAAATTTAAACACAAAAGGCAAATATCAAGAACAGTTCTGAAAATCACCAGAAATTCTAAACAGCTCAGAAAAATCTCATCTTTGGTGAGCTGCTAGATTTCTTATCAAAGAACACAATGCAAAAAGAATCAATTCATTTGGACTTATAGTTCAAGAGTTATAACTGTTTGAAGTGTTCTGTAAATTCAAATGAATTTGAATAAAAAGAAACAGACTGGGGGTGATGTCGAAGGCGTAAAGCCTAGAGGCGCCACCACTCGTACCGCTTCACGCGCGTATAGAGTGGCTGACTAGCGGGCCCCGCTAGTCAGGTGGGGGAAGGGGGAGAAAGAAACAGAGAAGGCCGCGGCTTCGCCGGAGCTCTCGCCGGCGACGAGGGCTCCTTGGCCCAAACGAGAGGGGGGATTGAGAGAGGGGACGATGGCGCACCTGCCCGTACCCGTAGCGTGGCTAGGGGTGGTCGGACGGTGTTGGAAACAAGCTCGCAAGCGGAGGCAGAACGTGGAGGTTGCCGGAGTTGAGGAAGACGGCGAACGGAGGCCACTCCAAGGGCTCCAAGCGGGCGAGGCGGCCTCACCGAAGAGAGGTGGAAGCCCTGGAGGGGTTGCCCTGGCCTGGGAGGGGCTAGAGCTCCCGCGGCGTCCAAAGGAGATCGCCGGTGAGCTCGAGCTCGGGGGCGGCGGACCGAGGCCTACCCGGCCTGGCTATGGCTTCCTACGCAGTCGTGGAGTGTGTGGGAGTGCTGGATGGGGCTCGAGGTGACTGGGGGTGGCCTTATTTATAGGCGAGCGATGAGGGGGCTTCAGGCTCTGCCGGTGGACACCTGTCCATGGCGCCCGGCGACGAGCGGTGTCAGTGAGAGGGGGAGAAGACGACGGAGGTCACGCGGCCACTGTGGACGGACGGAAACGAGCACAGGATCAAGAAGAAGGCGGCGAGCACAGTGCAGAGCGCACTGTGGCGTTGGCCGGACCTTTCCCGTGCTCGCTGCGGCCAGCTCCGACGTCGACGAGCACCAGGTAGGAGTTAAAGACGTCGAGACGATGATGGTGGCGCGGTTTGGCATACTCGGGCAGGCTAGGGAAGTGAGCACGCGTGAACAGAGCATTCGGCGACACCCAGAGCGCGCCGACACGCATGCCTGGCATCGTGGACACGCGTGGTCACCGCGCGAACTCTCTCCTCAGGCCAGCCTTCGTCCAAAAATCATGTATGGCATGTTGTTCTTGGTGGTTTTGAAGTTTACCACGGTTTGGTTTGGATCCAGGTGCAATAGAGAGGATTTTACCAGCCAGGTAAGTTTCTAAACAGTAACTTTGAACAGTTACTGTGGTCATACGGCTGGAAGATTGAGGCTATGCTTTGGAGGCTAGTTATAAGTTACTAAGGTAAAGATGCACAAGAAAGTTCAGGTCAAATGGAGCAAGTAAAATGGCAGTTGCTGTAGAAACCACCATTTGTGTCTAGAACAGAAAAGTTTTTCTGTAGCAAAAATATTCCAAAAAGTGATGAAATATTTTTGCTCAGGAAGGTGCCCTAGGGTTCACAGAATATTTGTGAATTATCTCAGATTTTTCTGAGCCATAAAAATTGGGGTTGCTTTGAAGCAAACAGATCTGGCTTAGGGTTTTTGAGAGAAAATGAATATTTTTCATTTAAGAAAAAATTTCCAAAGATTATTTTGGGGTGGATCAGAAGTGAAATGATGATTTAGGAGGGAAGTTAAGCACTTGGGTGAAAGCCAGGGATGCCCATGTGTTTAAGTCCATATGAAAAGATTCAAGAATTCCCAAGTTTCAGAAAATTTTCAAATGAAAATTCAAGCAGATAAGAGAGGGCGAAAATCAGGATGTCACAAACCTCCCCCACTTAGAATGAATCTCATCCTCGAGATTCGGTTGCTAGGGAAAACCACTCTGGATACTGATCCCTAAGGAATTCTTCCTGCTCCCAAGTTGCTTCTGACTCTGTGTGATGCTCCCACTGAACTTTGTAAAAATTTCTGACCTTACTGCGAGTGACCCTTTCCATCTGATCCAAAATTTTGAATGGTCTCTCTTCGTAAGTTAAATTTTTTGCCAATTCTATCTCAGCCATTGCAGCCCTTTTCTCAGGCGGGGATATGCATCGTCTCAATTGCAAAACATGGAACACGTTGTGTATGTCTGCCAATTCAGGGGGTAGTTCCAGTTGATATGCAACCGTACCTACTCGAGACATAATCGGAAATGGACCAATGAATCTGGGTGCCAGCTTTCCACGAGTCTGAAATCTCTTGACTCCTTTCATAGGGGTGACTCGGAGGTATATGTGTTCTCCGGGTTCAAAACTGACCTGCCGATGCTTTGCATCATAATAACTCTTCTATCGAGATTTGGCCAATTGCAGTCTGTCTCTAATTTCCCTAACTTGTTTCTCAGCTTCCAGCATGAGATCCGTTCCGAAGATACGGCTATCTCCAGTCTGAGACCGATTTAGAGGAGTGCGGCACTTACGGCCATACAGAGCTTCATATGGTGACATCTTTAGACTGGTTTGGAAATTGTTGTTATAAGAGAACTCGGCATATGGCAAGCAATCTTCCCATTTAGCTCCTTTGGCTAGCACACAGGCTCGCAACATATCTTCGAGTATTTGATTTACCCGCTCTGTCTGTCCATCTGTCTGAGGGTGATAGGCAGTACTATATTTCAGTGTTGTCCCCAGGGCTTGATGGAGACGGGACCAAAAGGCGGAGGTAAACAAAGAACCTCGGTCGGAAGTGATAGTTCAGGGTACTCCATGCAGACTGACTATTCTGGACACATACAGTTGTGCAAGTTCATCGGCCCTATATCTGGTGCCGATCGGAATGAAGTGAGCAACCTTGGTTAGGGTGCCTATTATAACCCAGATTGCATCCTTGCCTCGCTGAGTCCTAGGCAATCCTGTGATGAAATCCATGCAAACGTCATCCCATTTCCACTGTGAAACTGGCAGTGGTTGGAGGAGTCCGGCTGGCTTCTGATGGTCTGCTTTCACCTTGTTACATATGTCGCAACAGGCTACGAAATAGGCAATGTCTTGCTTCATTCCCTCCCACCAGAATAGTTGTCTGAGATCCTCATACATTTTTGTACCTCCCGGGTGAATGGAATATGCGGATTCGTGTGCTTTTGACAGGATTTTCTTCTTCAAGTCCGGTTGATTTGGCACACAAATGCGTCCACAGAATCGGAGGGTACCGAATTTGTCCTTGTAGAAGTCAGGAGCCTGCTTTGCCATCTGGCTCTCGGCACGTCTTTGTAGATTGGCGTCAGCTGGCTGGCCTTGCAGATCTCCATCTCATGTGTGGGGGTAACTTCCAAAATATTAGCGAGGCCAGCATCCACGATGACCAAGTTGAGCTGAGTGATCTCCTCTTGAAGTTCGGTAGGCAATGATTTTAACATGACATTTAAGCTGACGGGCTTTCGACTGAGCGCGTCGGCAATGACGTTGGCCTTGCCTGGATGGTAATTTATTCCAAGGTCATAATCCTTGACCAACTCTAACCATCTTCGCTGGCGAAGATTTAAATCTGGCTGAGTGAAGATGTACTTGAGACTTTTGTGGTCGGTAAAAATTTGGCACCTTTTTCCAATGAGGTAGTGTCTCCAAATTTTTAATGCATGAACCACTACACCCAATTCCAAATCATGAGTAGGATAATTTCCCTCATGGGGTCGTAGCTGTCGCGATGCATATGCTACTACCTTGTTGTCTTGCATCAACACGCAACCAATACCTTGTCTGGAGGCATCGCAGTACACATCAAAGCTGCTTTAAATGTCTGGAAGAGTCAATACAGGTGCGGTTGTCAGACGTATCTTGAGCTCATTAAAACTCTTCTCACAATCCTCTATCCACTTAAACTTTGTATCCTTTTTTAGCAGCTCCGTCATGGGTTTAGCAATTTTGGAAAACCCTTCAATAAAACGACGATAGTACCCAGCTAATCCGAGGAAACTCCGGATTTGTGTCACGGTCGTGGGTGGTACCCAATCGAGCACATCCTTTACTTTGCTTGGATCCACGGCTATACCTTCGGCGGATAGTACATGTCCGAGAAACCCAACTTTCTTGAGCCAAAATTCGCACTTACTGAACTTGGCGTATAACTGATGGTCGCGGAGCCGTTGTAGTACTGCTCGGAGGTGATTCTTGTGCTCCTCCTCACCCTTGGAGTAAATGAGGATGTAATCAATAAAGACTACCACGAATTTGTCGAGGAAGTCCATAAATACTTTGTTCATCATATGCATGAAGAAAGCAGGGGCATTGGTGAGACCAAAGGACATCACGGTATATTCGTAAAGACCGTAACGAGTAGTGAATGCGGTCTTAGGAATATCTTCCTTTTTAATCTTAAGTTGATGATAGCCGGTCTGTAAATCGATTTTTGAGAATACCTTAGCCCCACTGAGTTGGTCAAACAGATCATCAATCCTTGGCAGCGGGTATTTATTTTTGATGGTGACCTCATTCAACTGGCGGTAAACTATGCACATACGGAGACTACCATCCTTTTTGCCCACGAAAATTGCAAGCGATCCCCATGGTGAAGAGCTGGGACGAATATAACCTTTCTGGAGTAATTCGTCAAGCTGTTTCTTTAGCTCCACTAATTCTGATGAGGGCATCCGGTAATACTTCTTGTATAGCGGTGCGGTTCCGGGCACAAGATCTATGGCAAACTCCAGTTCCCGATCTGGTGGCATGCCTGGCAGTTCTTCTGGAAACACATCAGGGTACTCACTGACCACAGGGATTAATTCCAATTCAACCACAGCGGTGCAAACTAGTTCTGGCTTGGGTATGTTCTTGCGAGCATAGAACTTGGTAAGTTGCCCATTCAGACCGGTCAACGTGACTTCTCGGGTTGCGCAGTTTATGCAAACTTGATATCGGGTCAACCAATTCATACCCAATATAATATCCAACTTTTCAGACTCAATGATTATCAGAGATGTTGGAAATTAGACCCCTTTGATATTGATCTCCAGATCACGGCAGACCAGATTGCTCTTTATTATAGATCCCGGGGTTTGTACCAGCATATTTTTGCCCAAAATTGCACAAGGAAAATTGTTTTGGGCAGCAAAACTCCGAGAAGTAAAAGAATGGGAAGCCCTAGAGTCAAATAAAATTACGACAGGTATGTCATTAACAGAAAACATACCAATGACGACTTCTGGCTTCTCTTTGGCTTCATCGGCGGAGATATGATGCACGTGCCCGGTGAAGTTTTGCTGGTTTGGCCACGACTCCATAAAGTTGGCTTGTGGCCTGCTTAGGGCATTCATCTTGTTGTTCTTGGGGCACTGCTTGGCATAATGTATAGGATTATTGCGCTGAGGCTCCTCATGTATAGGATTGGCCACAATATTCTTGACTTGAGTGGTGGTCTTGTTAACATTCTGCTGCCAATTTGGCTTGTATTCCACCTGAGTTTGTTGCCAGGTACAAGCCTTTTGCATTGGTTGCCCATACTTCTTTGGTTCAAACTTTTGCTTGTTGTCGTTGTTAACAGGCCTATTATCTGCGATAAGCTTGTGCTACCATTCAGCAATGAAAGCCTTGTTCACCAGAGTTTGGAAGTCTGTGAAATCAAGCATACTGAGTGTACACCGGAGTTGTGGATTTAGACCTCCAAGAAATCTGTCAACTCTTCTTTCTTCGGTGGCCACGTCATGAAGAGGGTAACGGGCCAGATGATTAAATTTTTGCGAATATTCTGACACAGACTGATTTCCTTGGACGAGTGCGAGAAATTCACGCTGCTTAGTCTTCATAACCCCAGTAGGGATATGATATTTTCGGAATCGATCCTTAAACTTTTCCCAAGTGATTTCCTCATTAGCCGGCCACATGGCCTTTGTATTTTCCCACCATATGGCAGCTGCGCCCTCAAGATAATGGGTGGCAAAGGGAACTTTATCATTTCTTTCAGTACGAGAAATCTCAAGCTTTTTCTCCATTGTGCGCAACCAATCGTCTGCATCCAATGGGTCAACAATCTGACTGAAGCTGGGTGGATTGGTCCTCTAAAAATCTGACAACTTTGAGTGATGACCATTCTGATTTCCATTCTGTCCAACCATAGCTTGAACACTTCTCAATATTTCAATCAGATCATTGTTCCTTTTCTCTTCAAACATACGCAGAATTTGCTCGGTGGAGGGAGAATCGGGCGGTGGAGGTGGTGGCTGAACATATGGCTCGGAAGAATGTCCTGCCTGTCGTGTGGAACGACGAACAGGAGTTCCCTCACGAACGTTGCTACTGCTGCCTCCCCGTGTCATCCTATTGTGAATTTTTTCCAAGACAACACAATCAAGATGAGAAACACCCAAGAATAAAATTGGGAAAAAACCAGCGACAAATCCCGGAAGAAAGCAGAAGAGCGAAAAAATACGGCGAATAAAGTCTCAACATAATTATACATAGACTCATACATGAAAAATAAACAACATGACTGGTTCACTATACATGCAACGAAACATCATGACTCATACGACTACATCCATACATCATCCAGACAACTGTGAATACTCAAAGATACTACTGCTCTGCTGGTGCTGCGGCGTCCTCCCCTGAAGCGGTCTCGGATCCCAAACTGACGTGGTTAACGGAAACCTTCGGGTTAAAGGTAACACGACGGCGCTGCCTCGAGGACTCTCCCTCAGGGGAAGGGGTAGGATGAAACATCGGGGCTACAGGGGTAGCGAGAAGTGAGACCCACTCAGCAGGAGTACTGAGAGGGTTCACGGCCGAGACGCCCGTGCTACTCGGGGGAGTAACCGGCGAAATAGGGGAGCTAGAACTGACTGGGACATAAGGGGTAAATCCCAGTGAAGACGGAGTAGTGGCGGATCTAGAAGTGACCAAAGTAGTGGCTAAGGCAGTACGGGTACGAGTCAGCTCTCGAGCCAGCTCGTGGATCATGAGATAGCTAGCAGTGACATAACGAGCAAGGTGGCTAGCAACACTATCATACTCCGGATCAATGAGAGGGAAATGGACACGACCGTTGTCGTGCAGAGATGGGTAGTAGTAGAAACCTGGATGGTTCTGCATTCGGACCTCGTTGAAGCGAAGCTCGACAAGGACTTCGAATGCCGCAAACTGGACATCCTGAGAAGCGGTGGAGGCATAACCGCTCCGAGAAGTGCGAGTGTAAGAGCTGGAATCGGAACTAGTGCGCAGAGTGACCACTGCGTGATACTCATACACTGAATCAGCTAGATGCTCCCAGTACACACGATAGACTGGGTCGTCTCCGAGAGGGTACAGCTGATGCCACACGTTGCGAAGGAGGTGCGGTGACGTGTACGACATCAGCTGCAACTGGCACAGATACGCCACCGGAGCCATCTACACCCACAACCATTAGCAAGTTAGCATAAATATATATCTATAAACCAAATGCATGCAACGCAACAATCAGCACAAATTACTACCGGCACTCAACTT
Organism: Aegilops umbellulata; assembly: GCA_032464435.1. Lineage (NCBI taxonomy): Eukaryota > Viridiplantae > Streptophyta > Magnoliopsida > Poales > Poaceae > Aegilops > Aegilops umbellulata. Next base: position 521,872,224 of record CP136059.1, on the reverse strand, counting down.
AAACTTGTATCTAGCATCCAGTTAACACGTCGCAGTCTAGCGTGGCCTACAGTCAGCGCGGCTCTGATACCAAGCGTTGTGGCACCCCGGCTCAGAGCGACCGGTTTACCGTGCATTGCCAGCCCAGAGACCATGTCCTCTAGCAACACACAACATCTTGGAACAGAAAAACAACCGCTTTATTGATGCTAGCGGAATAGAGTTTACAATTACAACAGTTGTCGAGGCCAAGCGGCCACTCGGTGCGGCTGAACAATATGTACATTATTTAGTAAACATAAAGGGGCCTCGATCCGAACAACTACTGGCAGCGGAATAACGCCGTGGCGGAAGCTCCAGATCACAGGGACACTGATGTGGACACGGTCTAGACTCGAACAGCGCTCCTCTCCAACGATATTTTCCTGAAATCTGGCATGACACGCCAAGTCAGTACACTGAATGTACTTGCAAAGCTCACAATAGGCATAATCATAATGACCAACAATATCATGATATTTAACCAATTATTAATAATGCAACGTTATATGTCAACATGTTGTGATCATGCTCGAACGTCCCTCGGGACAACTTACCAACTGTGATCATCTCTGGATCACAAACACACCACCAAAGTGGTATTTCTCAAGAACAACTCGTGATCCTTACGGCGGTCACAACCACGACCATCATTTGGTCCCAAATGCCTCGATGGCCTTTCTGCCATCCATCAACAATGCAAAGTTCATAGCTTAGTGTGCAACTTTTATTAAACGTTGACTCATGGTGGGACCTACTACGAGGTGTCCGTGACCGTGGACTTGGCTGTCGATAGATTACACACTCTGCAGAGGTAGCACACTATACGCACACCACGGAACCCATAGCCTTGCACTCCCATTCGGGTGGACCAACGGCATTCCGACAAAACCCTTCCATTGCCACAGCACTCTCCCGGCCACTCCGACCCAAATCCCCAACGGGCTGGTCCTGGGTGGCCCCGTGTCTACCAAAGACACCCCGACCACTGTCGTGGTCAAAACACTCCCACTGGGGGACTCGGTACCATAATCTCATCAACGAGCACACAAGGTTATGCCTGCTTACCGGGCCAGGGCAAGCACGGCCTAACCTTCCCTAGTTGTAGGCACCAACCAAAGGCCATGTTAATGGACCGAATCAAGGCCTTCCCACAAAGGCAAATGTGGTTGCATTGGAAAGAAACTCGATTCAGCGGCACCATGACCCAGTCAACGGTATATTCAAGTTAAGTTATGTTCAGGTTCAACTTTAAACTAAAAATGACCGGTGTCATAGCATGCCATGAAATTCAAAACAACACATGCATCATATAATGATAAAAATGACCGATGTCATCCATATACGCACCAAGCATAAACATCAACAACTCATATTACTCTACTGCTCAAAATGACTCATAACTTAACCAAAATATTTTGCAACAAGTTTTATTAATTCCTTACGCAAGAAAGTAACTCCGATAAATTTCTCATATACTTGACAAAAATATTTCACTATCAACAACTCTTAATTTCTTTATCACTAAGTTGGGTTCAAACATTCTGTAAGACAAGTAATATGATTAAACAAGTACTTAACAGAATATTTTCTAACAAATTTTTATCAATTTATGAAGGCAAAAACAAAGCTTTAAATAATTACTAACATGCATAACAAAATTATTTCAAACATCACCAAATAAATCTTAACTTGCTTTATCCACTAAACTAATTTCAATCATTATGTAAATCAACTGAAATGACACCATGAAAATGTTGCTGTGTCTTGCCTTAGTGCAGATGAGGTTCACAAGCCTTCTGGTGATCCTCAAGACAAGCCTCGCCCTCTAAAAATAAATTTAAACACAAAAAGCAAATATCAAGAACACTTCTGGAAATCACCATAAATTCTAAACAGCTCAGAAAAATCTCATCTTTGGTGAGCTGCTAGATTTCTATCAAAGAACACAATGCAAAAAGAATTAATTCATTTGGACTTATGGTTGATGAGTTATAATTGTTTGAAGTGTTCTGTAAATTCAAATGAATTTGAATAAAAAGAAATAGACTGGGGGGTAATGTCGAAGGCGTAAAGCCCAGGGGACTACCACTCATACCGCTTCACGCGCGTACAGAGTGGCTGACTAGCGGTCCCCGCTAGTCATGTGGGGGAAGGGGGAGAAAGAAACAGAGAAGGCCGCGGCTTCGCCGGAGCTCTCGCCGGCGACGAGGGCTCCTTGGCCCAAACGAGAGGGAGGGATTGAGAGAGAGGACGATGGCGCACCTGCCCGTACCCGTAGCGTGGCTAGGGGTGGTCGGACGGCGTCGGAAACAAGCTCGCAAGCGGAGGCAGAACATGGAGGTTGCCGGAGTTGAGGAAGACGGCGAACGGAGGCCACTCCAGGGGCTCCAAGCGGGCGAGACGGCCTCACCGAAGAGAGGCGGAAGCCCTGGAGGGGTTGCCCTGGCCTGGGAGGGGTTAGAGCTCCCGCGGCATCCAGAGGGGATCGCCGGCGAGCTCGAGCTCGGGGGCGGCGGACTAAGGCCTGCCCGGCCTGGCTAAGGCTTCCTACGCAGTCGTGGAGTGTGTGGGAGTGCTGGTTGGGCTCGAGGAGACTGGGGGTGGCCTTATTTATAGGCGAGCGACGAGGGGGCTTCGGGTTCTGCTGGTGGACACCTGTCCATGGCGCCCGGCGACGAGCGGTGTCAGTGAGAGGGGGAGAAGACGACGGAGGTCATGCGGCCACTGTGGACGGACGGAAACGAGCACAGGATCAAGAAGAAGGCGGCGAGCACAGTGCAGAGCGCACTGTAGCGTTGGCCGGACCTTTCCCGTGCTCGCTGCGGCCAGCTCCGGCGTCGACGAGCACCAGGGAGGAGTTAAAGACGTCGAGACGATGATGGTGGCGCGGTTTGGCATGCTTGGGCAGGCGAGGGAAGCGAGCACGCACGAACAGAGCGTTCGGCAGCACCCAGAGCGCATCGACACGCATGCCTGGCATCGTGGACACGCATGGTCACCGCGTGAACTCTCTCCTCAGGCCAGCCTTCGTCCAAAAATCATGTATGGCATATTGTTCTTGGTGGTTTTGAAGTTTACCACGGTTTGGTTTGGATCCAGGTGTAGTAGAGAGGATTTTACCAGCCAGGTAAGTTTCTGACCAGTAACTTTGAATAGTTACTGTGGTCAAATAGCTGGAAGATTGAGTTTGTGCTTTGGAGGCTAGTTATAAGTTACTAAGGTAAAGATGCACAAGAAAGTTCAGGTCAAATGGAGCAAGTAAAATGGTAGTTGTTGTAGAAACCACCATTTTTGTCCAGAACAGAAAAGATTTTCTGTAGCAAAAATATTCCAAAAAGTGATGATATATTTTTGCTTAGGAAGGTGCCCTAGGGTTCACAGAATATTTGTGAATTATCTCAGATTTTTCTGAGCCATAAAAATTGGGGTTGCTTTGAAGCAAACAGATCTGGCTTAGGGTTTTTGAGAGAAAATGAATACTTTTCATTTAAGAAAAATATTCCAAAGATTATTTTGGGGTGGATCAGAAGTGAAATGATGATTTAGGAGGGAAGTGAAGCACTTGGGTGAAAGCCAAGGGTGCCCAAGTGTTTAAGTCCATGTGAAAAGATTCAAGAATTCCAAGTTTCAGAAAAAATTTCAAATGAAAATTCAAGCAGATAAGAGAGGCAAAAATCAGGCTGTCACAGACAGCGAAAACCTGCATGGGTCTCGTGGGAAGTCATGAAAAGGCCCAAATATTTGGGGAATTGTTCAATCTAAACCTATTGGCAACACAGTCTTGGTGCCTTATTCAGGATCAATCCTCCCTGAGTGCTAGAATTTTAAAACCAATTTACTTCCCTGATGGATCTATTTTAATAGTAGAACTAGGCACTCGAACTTAAGGAGGGCAGTATTTGGAGGATAGGGAATGGACAGGAGACTAATATGTGGTCAGTCAATTGGATCCCAAAAGAGTCCTCTTTGCAGCCAATTCATTGTCTTGTTTAGAATCAACTAGAGAAGGTGTGGGAGTTGATTGTGCCTGCAATAGCCGCTTGGGACGAAGAAGTTTTTAGAAGAGTCTTGGTTGCGTGCGTACATTCATAGGTGTGAGTGTATGCTCGTGTATGTGAGCGATTCATTATTTTAAAAAAGTCAAAAATGAAATTTCCAAGTTTAGAAAACATGTCCGCAAACAAGGAGAGACTGTAAGTACAATAAGGGAACTCATCTTTAAGACCAGGTTACAAAACAGTCATGCAAAACATTGTGAACTACATCAATATACTGGCTTTCAACAAGCCTCAATGTTGGTCTTGTCGGGTTGCAAAAGAACTGTTTTACGAGAAAAACCTTGCCTTCCTCTAGCATCTGCTGCAGCCGGCCAGTCGCCTCGAGAGGGAGATGCACATACATGTCATTCACCTAGAAACACAATACACAAAGGCAACCCACAAAAAATAGCTAAGGCAAGATCATGTAACCTATGCATGTGTAAGGCCAACACAAAACACAATATTAGACTAAGGTCCCGATCAAGTACAACATAGTCTGTACCTTCATTAGCCCCCCCCCCCCACTCCCAAAAAAGTGTCACATGTGTGAAACAATACATTCCAGTTCATCTCTCTATCATGAATTTGTGAAAGCAGGCTAACTGCACTAGACCATCTTAAGAAGCGAACCAAAAATCCTTGAAAGCCAAACCAACAGTCGTAAGGACTAGCCCCTACCTTTTATCAACAGTCAGTTTTATCAACGGTCATCACATATCACAGGCTAGCTAGCAGGGAGTCACTAAGGAGGCGACACAAAAAAGAGACAGTTGAAATATATGGATAGCACACCCAAAATATAGAAACTAGATATGCAGGAACAACCCACAAAGGTAGGAACCACACGTTTAGGGCAAGCCACATATATGAGCTAGGCAAACCACAACGACAAGACACAAAACTGCACCAAGCATGGACAATAGGCAAAAAAGAAATATAAGGACAAGAGAAAGGAAAAACAAGCCTGCAAGAAAAGACGAAGAAACAACCAAAGGAAAGAAGATAAGGTGACGAAACAAAAAACATGCATAACCGGGCCGCACACAATAAAGAGTCCAAGTGGACGCACTCAAACCGTGATGAGTGTAGGTGATGGATCCACGACCCACCCAGCCCCTACCATCAATCCTCTTACCATCCAACAAAAATTCCTGTATGCACCGTCACGAGACGTCCCGACCAATAACACATCATTTGACCGTCCAATTGAACGCACCCGAATTGATACCCACCCTGCCAGCAAAGCACCCACTTCATGTGTTAAGGAGGGCACTCTCTCACTATGAGTCCCCAGGAGGCGGGTACTACATCATACTTTATGGACTAATGTGTGCTAGTTTTAATTGCTTAGTTGTATCTTTCGATTTCATATCGTTTGACATGGTTTGTGTTTCCTAGTTCTTTTAAGTCTTATCTTCCTTAACATAGGATGTTGGTGTTGAGTCTAGCATATTTAAGATTTGTGCTTGAAAAGTATCATTTTAGTTTAATTCAGCATTACAATAATGCCAAATATGTAACAGTTTTAAAACATCTATTCGCCCCTTGTAGGCGACATCTAGATGCTTTCAACAATCGAGCCATTGCTGGCATGCCGTTGGTAATAAACACCACGCGATTGAGAGCATGCAGCCTCTGGGGTCCGGCATAAACCTCTCCTCTCATTATGTCCTCTTCATTGGTCTAGATTAGCGAACACCGTAGCAAGCAATCCCTAGTGAAATCGTACCACTAGGGATGAACCAGGTACAAGCCACATATCCCCTCTCTCTCGCATATGGTACCAGCATCCCTCTCCCACGTGCGGACACATGCGCACCTGAGTTCACGCTCATGCTCTTTGTAGTATTTGAAAGAGCATGGTGCCCCCATGTTCGGTTTTGGTAATTGATGACAATCCCTACGGACTAATGGTTGCCTTGAGTTATTGAAGGATTTGTCCATAAGCATTGCATGAAAACCATATGTTTGTTTCAAGGTTATAAGAAGGACCTTATGTGTTGACCAAGGTGTAATTCAAGGAGTTATCCAAAGATTTCTCATGTGAAGGTTGAGATTGCAAGCATGTCTTGAAGAAGTTTGTGTCAACATTCATGTTTACCTTCAAGACATCATCTTTATGAAGAGAGAAGATAAGATAAAAGGTTGATCAAGACTAAGTCAAAGAGTGATTCAACTTGATCAGCACACAAAGCATAGAAGATATACCGAGTGGGATCAAATGATCTCATGGTATGTTAGGCATTGTCCATTACACTTTGTGTACTAACCCATGAACTATGTGAGGTTTCTATGTGGGGTTAGATATGGTTCCATGGGCGTGCATCAAAAGGAAGATATCATATAACCCATGGAGGATGGCATCAAGTGGTGATCGTCAACAAGGTTACGATGTGCAAGTTCAAGTGGAGCATCACGAAGAGATCACATGCTTGAAGCTTGCACTACTAGGGAAAACCCTAGCAGTAGCGCTGGTTTTGTGCTCACTAGTAGTGCGGGTAGGCGCACTACTAATAAGGCGCTACAGCTATTGCTTAGTAGTAACGCGTGCCCGCACGCGCTACTGCTAGGACAAATAGCTGCAGCGTTTGTTCACTCCCACGCTACTGCTAACGTAACTACTGGCATCGCGTTTTCTCTCCATCGCTACTAGCATTCTTTTTTTATTTTTTTTATTTTTAGTGTATTTATGCGCCATCGTACAAATATTGGTACAATACCAGTTATGAGGTTTACATCATTATCTCCATAACAGTGTGTCAAATGAAGGTGGATTAGGTTCAAGTGGAGGCAATATGTGGTGCATGTCAAAAGTATACTACTAATCCAAACTTGATCTAGTTTGGACTAATAGTACTTTCGATGTGCACCACATGTTGCCTTCACTTGAATCTAATCCGCCAGCACAAGCTGTTTAATCATCATCATAGTCATTACCACTGTCGGTGTCAAAACTGGCGGATCTCGGGTAGGGGGTCCCGTTCTGTGCGTCAAGGTCAGATGGTAACAGGAGACAAGGGACACTTTATTTTACCCAGGTTCGGGCCCTCTCGATGGAGGTAAAACCCTACTCCTGCTAGATTAATATTGATGATATGGGTAGTACAAGAGTAGATCTACCATGATATCAAGGAGGCTAAACCCTAGAAGCTAGCCTATAGGTATGATGATGGTTATGATGTCTTCGTCCTACGGACTACAACCCTCCGGTTTATATAGGCACCGGATAGGGTTAGGGTTACACAGAGTCGGTTACATTGGTAGGAGATCTTGAATATCCGCATGCCTAGCTTGCCTTCTACGCCAAGGAAAGAACCTTCCGGACACGGGACGAAGTCATCAATCTTGTATCTTCATAGTCCTGGAGTCCGGCTGAAGATATAGTTCGGCTATCCGAACACCCCCTAATCCAGGACTCCCTCAGTAGCCCCTGAACCAGGCTTCAATGACGACGAGTCCGGCGCGCAAATTGTCTTCGGCATTGCAAGGCGGGTTCCTCCTCCAAATTCTTCAAGAAGATAATAAACACCAAAAAAATAGTGTCCGGCTCTGCCAAACAAGTTTCCACGTATTGCCATATAGAGAATAATACAAACACAAATCAAATCTGCTGACGTATTCCGCAGTGCGTTATAACACTGCGACCAAGCCTTCTGTATGGATTATTTTTTGTTGTTCCATCGCAGCACGTTCAACGAGGCGGTTTCCTTGGCACGTCTTGTCGAAGCAGAGATCGTGTGCCCCTTTTAACGGGATTCTCATTAATACGGACGTGGGTAACCCAACCGTGCCCGTTAAGCACGTCCTGCCTTGATTAAAGGCTAGTCCAAGACGGTTACGGGGAGGGCTCTTGATATTCTGCCTCTTATAAAGAGACCGAGACCTTGCTCCCCTCTTGTGTTCTCAAACAAGCTCTCCCATAGCCTCGAGTTCCAACACCCCAGGCTTTTAGATTCTAGGCGCACCGGACCATCGACAATGTCCGGCTCCGGCCTTCAAGGCCAATGGATGCCCTCCTCCGTTACGGAGGAGGACGTATCAAGGTTGAGGGAGGCTAGGTTCCTGACCAGCGAGATCCCGCACAGGTTGCCTGCTCAAGGACAAGCGATCCCAAGCCCTCAGCCCAGTGAGAGCGTAGTATTCATCTCCCACTTCCTTCGGGGATTAGGCTTCACAATGGATCCTTTCGTAAGGGGGCTGATGTTTTATTATGGGCTGGAATTCCATTACCTAGCTCCGGAGTCCATCCTCCATATCTCCTCCTTCATTGTCGTGTGTGAAGCGTTTCTCCATATCACTCCTCACTTCGGATTATGGCTCAAGACCTTCAAGGTAGAACCGAAGATAATCGAGGGGCGTCACGTAGAGTGCGGAGGTGCTGTTATAAAAAGGAATACCGATGCTCCATGGCCCGAGGGCACTTTTCAAGAGGAGCTCGGCTTATGGCAACAGGAGTGGTTCTACATCACCTCTCCTCGGGGCACCACTTGGGTAGCGCCTCTTGCCTTCCGCTCGGGCCCCCCACCAGGTTTAACATCGTGGATCAACACAGGGTTAGATCGGGGCTTGCCCAAGGACGTTCCTCTGTTGCAGGGCCGCATAAAGGATCTCCTAAAAGGAGACCTCAACCTGGTCAAGGTGACACAAGTTATGCTGATTCACCGGACACTGCCTGGCCAACGTCGCCCCCTCCGCTTGTGGGAGTTCAACCCAGAGGGGTCGCGAGTTCTCCAAAATTTCATGGGCATGACGCCTACGAAGATGTATAGACTGTTCTTCGGACCACAAGGAGTGAGTCCGGATTTGACCGAGGATGCTGGTTTAAGCCGCAACCGCCCGGATACAGAAGTAGGTGACCTTGCGCCCGGACCTTCTATCCGTACAATTGACTTATTTTTTAACAGTACTTCTCCTTTTTACGCAGGAGTGGATAGCGAAGGCGAAGCTGATCCGGTGTCCGGCTCCCCTTCCCGAGACCAGGCTAGATCCTGTGCTAGTCAGGATGTTGGAGGTGGCGCCTCGGGAGGAAAATGAAGGGGCGCACAAGGAAACCGTGGCCTATTCAAAAGAGGCCATCCCAAAGGGGGGAATCGACAACTCCTCTCCAAAGGGGAAGAAAAGGGCCGCCTCTGACGACCCGGGAGCCATAGCTCCAAAGCGGGGGAAAGAATCCGCGTCAGAGGACCCGTGTAACGCCCCCGATGTAACTTGCCATATTTGTAACCCAACTCTTGCCATTTCCGGCTATGTGTTATGATATTCCTCCGTGGTTGGGTTCTCTCCGTTTTGCATTTTGGTCATGTCATGCATTTCATATCATGTCATCATGTGCATCGCATTCGCATACGCATTCGTCTCATAAATCCGAGCATCTTTCCCGTTGTCCGTTTTGCAATCCGGCGCTCCTATGTCTCTCTGCGTCCCCTTTTACATTTCTTCGTGAGCGGGTATTAAACATTCTCGGAATGGACCAAGGTTTGACATGTGGCCTCGGTATAGCACCGGTAGACCGCCTGTCAAGTTTCGGGTCAATCGGAGTTCGTTTGGTACTCCAACGGTTAACCGGGTAACCGTGAAGGCCTCGTGTGTGTTGCAGCCCAACACCCCTTCAAATCAGCCCAATAACCCATCTAAGTCACTCCCATGTCCTCCGCCGTTCGATCACGATCGCGTGGGTGAAAACCGCACTCCGTTTGGAGCCTCCTAGCTCCTCCTATCTATAAAAAGGCCTCCCCCTCCTCCATTTGCGGATGAAACACCCCCCAAACCCTAGCGTTTAGCCCCGCGCCGCCGCCGGACGCGTCCGTCCCGGACCGGACGCATCGCCGCCGCCACCCGCGCCAACCAGGGGCTGCCACGTGGCCCCCGGCCACCGCGCAGCGCCCCGGCCCGCCGAGCCCGCGGCGAGCCCGCGCCGGGCCGCGCCGGGCCCAGCCGCCTCGCCCGCTCCTCCCGCTCCCGCCGTCGCCCGCCGCCTCGCCCGCTCCTCCCGCTCCCGCCGTCGCCCGCCGCCGCCGTCGCCCGCCTCGCCGCCCGCCGCCGCCGTCGCCCGCCTCGCCGCGCTCCGCCGCCGCGCCCGCCGCCGCACGCCGCGGATCCGGTCGGGCCGGACCGGATCCGGCGTTCCCCGCCGACGCCGGCCGCCTCCCGCGCCTCCCCGCGCCGTGAGGGGCTCGCCGGAGTTCGCCCGCGCCGGTGATCCTCGGTTCCCGCGCCATCGGTTGACTTTTGCCTCTCCCAGTTTTCTGCTAAGTCCTCATGATTTCTTATCATCATCGCATCTTCATCATGTCATAACTTTGCATCTGTAGCTCCGTTTCGCGCGTATAATATGTCGTTTTGTTCGTCTCGAAGAGTACATCATTTTGTTCCATTGCATCATTTTCATTTGAGGTCATCTCGATGCCCGAAATGCTGTTAGAAGAGGGCTAGTTGATGTTAGTTGCTGAATCTTATCTGAACATGCACTTTTGTCATTTTTGCCATGATTGATGTGTACCTCCTATGAGGTTGAGCTATATATGTGTTTTGTAATATGCCATGTTACCTTTCCAGGGAATTTTACTATGTATTTTTGTGATTCTTGAGGTGGCTAGAAATTGCATGCAAAGTAGGGTTGATGATATTGCTGTTTTCAGAGACTTGGTGATTTCACTAAGTCCCTGACTTTTGTTATTATCATGCTGTATGTTCATGTTGTTTCTGAGAGATCCATGCATAATTTGAGCATGATCAGTAAGGGAGTTTTGAACTTGAGTATTTGCTTAATCCATCCATGCCTTTGTTTGCAATTATGGGGTGTCATAGCTTGAGTCAATCGAGCTCTACTTTTGCTTCAAAATGTTGCTGGCAGATTGTTTACATGTTATTCGATTTTGCCAAGCTTGGTGTAGTTTATCCTTGCATGATATGATGTTATTCTTGCCATGTATTGTTGCTATGCCATGTCTTATTGATGTATGTATGCTTAGTTTTTCATGAGATGCTCTGTAGTGAGTGCATCGAGCTCACGAACATGCCTAGTCGTTAACAGTTTTCTGACATGTCCAGTTTTCTGCTAAGTCTGAAACCTGTAACGAAACTTGCTTATTTGTCATGGGTGTAATCATATTTTCTGGTCCTTTTTGGCTTATGGTCAGTAAGAGACTTTTGTCAAGTGCTATGAGTAGATTCATGCCATGCCTTACTTTGCTATGTTCTGAACCTGTAGCATGTTGTTTCGTTGCTCTGAACTTGTCATCCTGATGTTGTTTTCCTGACTTGCTGTTATTTCACTAAGTCTGTGAATCTGTTATTAGTTGTACTTTTGCCATGCTTGTTTGAACCTGTTATGATGTGAATTAGCCGAAGCTCAGTGTTCATCTTTTGTCGTGCATCTTGAATAGATTACTGTCATATGCTTTGTTGCCATGTTTGGGTGCAGTAGCTTAATTATTTGTTGCTTGCTAAGTAGCATCATGCTGTTTATGGCAGATTCGTGTCATTCTTGTTTTGCTCGCCATTTGCAAACCGTGCATCCGATTCCGGTGATCTTTATATCGATTTCAACCGAAATCACCTCATCTATCCAGCGGCATGCTTGGTTTGCCAAGATTATGCCCTGTTCATCCTTGTCCTCCCGGAGCATGCATACGCATTGCATTTCACCTCTCGCATGTCATTGCCATGTTTTGCATCATGTTGTTTGCGCATTGCATCGTGGTTGATATTGGTTCCTTTGCTTGTTCTCTTGTCTTGGGTAGAGCCGGGAGACGAGAACGTTTACGAGGAACCTGTTGAGAACGTTTACAAGGACCAAGCTTTCGACAACTCTGAGAACCTTGCAGGCAAGATGACCATACCCTCGAAATCACTTCTATCTTTGCTTGCTAGATTGCTCGCTCTTTTGCTATGCCTATGCTGCGATACCCACCACTTGCTTTATCATGCCTCCTATATTGCCATGTCAGCCCCTAACCATCCATGTCCTAGCAAACCGTTGTTTGGCTATGTTACTGCTTTGCTCAGCCCCTCTTATAGCGTTGTTAGTTGCACGTGAAGATGAAGTTTGTTCCTTGATTGGAACATGGACTTGTTGTTCCTTGTTGGAATATGTTTACTTGTTGGGATATCACAATACCTCTTATTTAATTAATGCATCTATATACTTGGTAAAGGGTGGAAGGCTCGGCCTTATGCCTGGTGTTTTGTTCCACTCTTGCCACCCTAGTTTCCGTCATACCGGTGTTATGTTCCCGGAGTTTGCGTTCCTTACACGGTTGGGTGATTTATGGGACCCCCTTGACAGTTCGCTTTGAATGAGACTTTTCCAGCAAGGCCCAACATTGGTTTTACCATTCGCCACCTAGCCTTTTTCCCTTGGGTTCTGCAGACTCAAGGGTCATCTTTATTTTAAACCCCCGGGCCAGTTCTCCTTCGATTGCTGGTCCAAACTAGAGCCCTTTGCAGCGCCACCTCGGGGCAACTCGAGGGCTGGTTTTAGTTGTACGGACTGCTCATCCGGATGTGCCCTGAGACCGAGATATGTGCAGCTCCTATCAGGATTTGTCGGCACAATCGGGCGGCTTTGCTGGACTTGTTTTATTGCTGTTGAAATGTCTTGTAGTCCGGGATTCCGAGCTTGATCGGGTCTTCCCGGTAGAAGGAATATCCTTCGTTGACCGTGAGAGCTTATCATGGGCTAAGTTGGGACACCCCTGCAGGGTATTATCTTTCGAAAGCCGTGCCCGCGGTTATGAGGCAGATGGGAATTTGTTGATGTCCGGTTGTAGAAAATCCGAAGTTGACCTTAACTAAAACACATCAACCGCGTGTGTAACCGTGATGGTCTCTTCTCGGCGGGGTCCGGGAAGTGAACACGGTTGTTGGAGTTATGTCTGACGTAGGTAGTTTCAGGATCACTTCTTGATCATTGCTAGCTTCTCGACCGTGCTTTGCCTTCTCTTCTCGCTCTCTTTTGCGCTGTAGCCACCATATGCTAGTTGCTTGCTGCAGCTCCACCTCACTATCCTTTTCCCACCTTTAAGCTTAAATAGTCTTGATCTCGCGGGTGTGAGATTGCTGAGTCCCCGTGACTCACAGATATATCACCTCAGTTGCAGGTACCAATGAGGTCAGTGCAGATGACACGACCGAGCTCACTTGGGAGTTCGATGAGGAACGTGGCCGTTACTATGTTTCTTTTCCAGATGATCAGTAGTGGAGCCCAGTTGGGTGATCCGGGGATCTGTTTAGCATTTGGGGTAGTCTTCTTCCATTTTGGTACCGTAGTCGGACCTTGAGTGTAATCTGTTTGATGGATGTTATTTATGTACTTGTGTGAAGTGGCGATTGTAAGCCAACTATGTATCTTTCCCCTTTATTTATTACATGGATTGTGTGAAGATTACCTCACTTGCGACATTGCTTTCTATGCGGTTATGCCTCTAAGTCGTGCCTCGACACGTGGGAGATATAGCCGCATCGAGGGCGTTACAAGTTGGTAATCAGAGCCTTTCCCGACCTTAGGAGCCCCCACTGTTTGATCGTCTTTAGTGGCCGAGTTGTGTCTAGAAAAATGTTTTGAGTCATTTAGGAATTATATATCGGAGAGTTTAGGAATTCTTTTTACTTCCCAGTCCCTTCGACCTTCTGGTGAGGCTTCCTGACGTAGAGTTTTGACTCTTCTCTTCTCAAATTTCACTAAAAAAAATTTTAGGATCACGCGGGTATATTACAATCGTTCCGATGGTTTTATGATGACAACATTGTCTTGGTTGCCTCCTGACATTTAGGGGTTGTGGCAGTGTCCCGGGGAGTTGAGCTCCGAGGTGTTGTCGTCATAATCTTATCGTTGCGGTTTTGGAATACCTGAGTTTAGTACGACCGACATCGAAAATCTCTTTTGTACAGTTGTTGGTGAGATAACCTGATAGCCCAGTACTGTGGCGAGTGCAGGGGTATTGCCATGACTTGTATAACGGATGTGTTTTCGAAGGTTGAGGTAGACGATTTCCGAAGGTTTCTTGGTTATGTGTTGAAGGATGGATACAGCTGGTTGTAGGATTTGCTAGTTTGGGATGGCTCCACCAACGCGTCAGAATCCGGAACGCAATGATGGAGATCAGTCTAACCCTCCGCCACCACCTCCGCCTCCGGAAGCCTGGCAAGCCTTGATGACTGCCACAAATGCCAATGCTCAGATTCTGATTCAGCTCTTGCAAGATCGCAACCAGGGTCAAGCTAATCAAGAGAATCAAGGCCAAGGCAACAATCAGCCGCACTTTGCTTCATTGAACCAGTTCCTTGCTAATCAGCCAAAGACCTTCAGCTACTGTGTCGAGGCCACAGACGCAGATGATTGGCTCGTGGACATCAGCAAGCATTTCGAGTGCAGCAATGTGAGACCTGAGGACTTTGTCAAGTTTGCCTCTTTTCAACTCAAAGATCAAGCTGCTGAGTGGTTCCAGCAATACAAAGATTCCAGAGGAGGTCGTGTGATCACTTGGGATGATTTCCGCCGTGACTTCAAAGCGCACCACATTCCAGAAAGTGTTGTTGAGCTTAAGCGTGAGGAATTCCGCAATCTCAAGCAAGGCAACATGACTGTCTATCAATACAACACTCAGTTCCAGAAGCTCTCTCGTTTTGCAAGGCAAGACATTCCTGATGAGAAGAGTATGATCTACCAGTTCAGGCGTGGGCTCAGAGAAGATCTGCAGCTTGCTCTCGTGCTTTTCGAGCCATTAAAGTATGATGAATTCTACAACATGGCACTGAAACAAGAAGCTGCTCAGCTCAAGTGTGAGGCATCTAAGAAGAGAGTCAGAGACGCAGTTCAGTCTTCTTCTTCCTCACTTGTGGCAGCTAAGCAACAGAAGTTCTGGTTGCCTCCTCCTCCTCCGTTCCGTCAGCCTTATCAGCAGAAGAACTCAAGTGGTCGTGGATCTTCCCACCCACCCAACCCTGGTTATCAGAACAAGTCTCAGAATCAAGCTCCAAGGCCAAGTGCTCCTTACCATCGTCCGCTTTCAGAGGTGACTTGTAACAAATGTCAGCAGAAGGGTCACTATGCGAACAAGTGCTTCAACCAGAGGCGTCTTCCGCCTCCTCCTCCTGTGAAAGCTTCCAGCAATGCAGTGGTCAAGCATAATCCTAAGCATGTCAAGGTGAACATGTTGAATGCAGCTCAAGCAGAGGAGTCTTCTGAAGTGATCATGGGTAATCTTCCTGTTAATGATATTCCTGCCAAAGTCTTATTTGATACGGGTGCATCACATTGTTTCATCTCAAGACCTTTTGCGTCTAAGCATGATTTCGTTACTCAAGTTTTGCCGAGACCTTTGTCTATTGTGTCCCCGGGTAAGCAATTGACTTCTCGAGTTTCGGTTCCGGATGTTTCCATCAAGATGGGCGACTATAAATTTCTATCTTCTCCAATGGTGCTTGGTGATTCTGATATTGATCTTATTCTCGGGATGGACTGGCTTTCTAAGCACAAGGCTCAGCTTGAGTGTGCTGCCAGGGAAATCAATTTGACTCACACTTCGAACGATGTGATCATCTATGCTTCTCGTGATGATACCATTCGGTTGTTTTCTCTCAATGAGATGGGTGAAATGGAGGCTATCTCTCAGATTCCAGTCGTTTGTGAGTACCAAGATGTTTTTCCAGAAGAGCTTCCGGGTATGCCTCCCCGCAGGCCAGTTGAATTCGTTATTGAGCTTGAGCCTGGCACAGAACCCGTTTGCAAGCATCCTTACAAGCTTGGACCAGATGAGCTCAAGGAATTGAAGATTCAACTCGATAAACAAGAACGTCTGGGTCTGATCAGACCGAGTTCTTCTCCTTGGGGTTGTGGTGTTCTTTTTGTCAAGAAGAAGGATGGCACGGACCGACTTTGCGTCGATTACCGTCCATTGAACAAGAAGACTATCAAGAACAAGTACCCACTTCCCAACATCAATGAGCTATTTGAGCAACTCAAAGGTGCTAAGGTGTTCTCCAAGCTTGACCTTCGTATGGGTTATCATCAGATTCGCATTCGTGAAGAAGATATTCCCAAGACAGCATTCAGAACAAGCTTTGGTTCTTATGAATATACTGTCATGTCTTTCGGTCTTGTCAATGCTCCTCCGTATTTCACTCGCTTGATGAATTTCATCTTCAACCCCTACATCAACGAATTTGTCTTGGTCTATCTCGATGATATTTTGGTCTTCTCCAAGAATAAGAAGGATCATGCCGAACATTTGCGATTGGTACTCGACAAGCTCAGAGAGTATCAATTATATGCGAAGTTCTCCAAATGTGAATTTTGGCTTGATGAAGTTCTTTATCTTGGTCATATCATCTCCGCCAAGGGCATCGCTGTTAATCCAGAGAGGGTGTCTGCAGTTTTGAATTGGAATCCTCCTCAGAATGTCAAGCAGCTTCGCAGTTTTCTTGGACTTGCAAGCTATTGCAGAAGATTCGTTGAGAATTTCTCCAAGATTGCCAAGCCTCTTTCCAACCTCCTCCAGAAGCATGTGAAATATGTCTGGTCTCCTGAGTGTGACGTTGCTTTCAACACTCTCAAAGAGAAACTCGTCACTGCTCCAGTTCTGACTCCTCCTGATGAATCCAAGCCTTATGAAGTATTCTGTGCTGCTTCTCTCCAGGGCCTCGGTGCTGTGTTAATGCAAGAGAAGAGGGTTGTTGCCTATACCTCTCGCCAGTTGAAGCCCAATGAAAGGAACTACCCCACTCACGATCTTGAGTTGGCGGCAGTTGTCCACGCTCTAATAACATGGAGACATCTCCTGTTGGGAAGGAAAGTGGACATTTTCACAGATCACAAGAGTCTCAAGTATATCTTCACTCAGCCTCATCTCAACCTCAGGCAAACTCGATGGGTCGAAATGATTCAAGAGTATAATCCGAGTATTGAATATACTCCAGGCAAGGCTAATGTGGTTGCAGACGCTTTGAGCAGAAAGGCTTACTGCAACAGCTTAATCCTCAAGCCTTTTCAACCGGATCTCTGTGAGGCTTTTCGCAAGTTGAATCTCCAAGTTGTTCCTCAAGGTGTTCTTGCCAACCTAATTGTCTCTCCTACTTTGGAAGATCAGATTCGTGAGGCACAATTGTTGGATACCATGGTGAAGAAGGTGAAACGTGGTATTGAAAAGAGCATCCCCAAATACAAGTGCTATCGAGTTGATGACAGAGATACTCTTTTCTTCGAGGACCGGATCGTCGTTCCAAAGGGTGATCTTCGTAAAGTCATTATGAACAAAGCGCACAACTCTCTCCTGTCTATTCATCCTGGAAGTACAAAGATGTACCATGACCTCAAGCAGTCGTATTGGTGGACTCGAATGAAGCGTGAGATCGCTCAATTCGTGAATGAGTGTGATGTCTGCAGAAGGGTGAAAGCAGAACACCAACGACCAGCTGGACTTCTCCAACCTCTTGCTATTCCAGAATGGAAGTTTGATCATATCGAAATGGACTTCGTGACTGGTTTTCCTAAGTCCAAGCGTGGAAATGATGCTATCTTCGTCGTCATCGACAAGCTCACCAAAGTGGCTCATTTTCTTCCTATCAAAGAGTCTATCACAGCAGCGCAGCTGGCAGAGCTCTACACCTCCAGAATTGTCTCCTTGCATGGCATTCCACAGTTGATCTCTTCAGACCGTGGCAGCATCTTTACCTCCAAATTTTGGGATTCTTTTCAGACGGCCATGGGCACCAACATCCGCTTCAGCACAGCTTTCCACCCTCAGACTAGTGGACAAGTCGAGCGTGTCAATCAAATTCTTGAAGATATGCTCAGAGCCTGTGTTATCTCTTTCGGCATGAAGTGGGAGGATTGTCTTCCTTATGCTGAGTTCTCCTACAACAACAGTTTTCAAGCCAGTTCGGGCAAAGCCCCATTCGAGATCCTCTATGGCAGAAAGTGTCGTACTCCTCTCAATTGGTCTGAAACCGGTGAACGCCAATTGCTCGGCAATGATTTGATCTCAGAGGCTGAGGCCATGTGCAAGGTGATTCGTGAGAACCTCAAAGCAGCGCAGTCGCGCCAGAAGAGCTATTACGACAGCAAACACCGTGATGTGGCATTCGAGATCGGAGACCATGTTTACCTCCGCGTCTCTCCAATGAAAGGAACTCGACGCTTCGGTATCAAGGGGAAACTTGCCCCGCGATACGTCGGTCCCTTCAAGATCATCGGGAAACGAGGCGATCTCGCCTATCAACTTGAGCTTCCCTCCAATTTTGCAAATGTGCACGATGTCTTCCACGTGTCACAGCTTCGCAAGTGCTTCAAGACGCCTGAGCGCACCATCAACTTCGAAGAGATTGATCTTCAAGAAGATTTGTCTTATCATGAGCACCCAGTTGCCATTCTTGAAACAACTGAGCGCAAGACTCGCAACAAGTCAATCAAATTCCTCAAAGTGAAATGGTCACATCCTTCAGACCGAGAGGCCACATGGGAGCGTGAAGACCACCTACGTTCTGAGTATCCGGAGTTCTTCCAGTCCTAGATCTCGGGACGAGATCCTCTCGTAGTGGTGGTGTGTTGTAACGCCCCCGATGTAACTTGCCATATTTGTAACCCAACTCTTGCCATTTCCGGCTATGTGTTATGATATTCCTCCGTGGTTGGGTTCTCTCCGTTTTGCATTTTGGTCATGTCATGCATTTCATATCATGTCATCATGTGCATCGCATTCGCATACGCATTCGTCTCATAAATCCGAGCATCTTTCCCGTTGTCCGTTTTGCAATCCGGCGCTCCTATGTCTCTCTGCGTCCCCTTTTACATTTCTTCGTGAGCGGGTATTAAACATTCTCGGAATGGACCGAGGTTTGACATGTGGCCTCGGTATAGCACCGGTAGACCGCCTGTCAAGTTTCGGGTCAATCGGAGTTCGTTTGGTACTCCAACGGTTAACCGGGTAACCGTGAAGGCCTCGTGTGTGTTGCAGCCCAACACCCCTTCAAATCAGCCCAATAACCCATCTAAGTCACTCCCATGTCCTCCGCCGTTCGATCACGATCGCGTGGGTGAAAACCGCACTCCGTTTGGAGCCTCCTAGCTCCTCCTATCTATAAAAAGGCCTCCCCCTCCTCCATTTGCGGATGAAACACCCCCCAAACCCTAGCGTTTAGCCCCGCGCCGCCGCCGGACGCGTCCGTCCCGGACCGGACGCATCGCCGCCGCCACCCGCGCCAACCAGGGGCTGCCACGTGGCCCCCGGCCACCGCGCAGCGCCCCGGCCCGCCGAGCCCGCGGCGAGCCCGCGCCGGGCCGCGCCGGGCCCAGCCGCCTCGCCCGCTCCTCCCGCTCCCGCCGTCGCCCGCCGCCTCGCCCGCTCCTCCCGCTCCCGCCGTCGCCCGCCGCCGCCGTCGCCCGCCTCGCCGCCCGCCGCCGCCGTCGCCCGCCTCGCCGCGCTCCGCCGCCGCGCCCGCCGCCGCACGCCGCGGATCCGGTCGGGCCGGACCGGATCCGGCGTTCCCCGCCGACGCCGGCCGCCTCCCGCGCCTCCCCGCGCCGTGAGGGGCTCGCCGGAGTTCGCCCGCGCCGGTGATCCTCGGTTCCCGCGCCATCGGTTGACTTTTGCCTCTCCCAGTTTTCTGCTAAGTCCTCATGATTTCTTATCATCATCGCATCTTCATCATGTCATAACTTTGCATCTGTAGCTCCGTTTCGCGCGTATAATATGTCGTTTTGTTCGTCTCGAAGAGTACATCATTTTGTTCCATTGCATCATTTTCATTTGAGGTCATCTCGATGCCCGAAATGCTGTTAGAAGAGGGCTAGTTGATGTTAGTTGCTGAATCTTATCTGAACATGCACTTTTGTCATTTTTGCCATGATTGATGTGTACCTCCTATGAGGTTGAGCTATATATGTGTTTTGTAATATGCCATGTTACCTTTCCAGGGAATTTTACTATGTATTTTTGTGATTCTTGAGGTGGCTAGAAATTGCATGCAAAGTAGGGTTGATGATATTGCTGTTTTCAGAGACTTGGTGATTTCACTAAGTCCCTGACTTTTGTTATTATCATGCTGTATGTTCATGTTGTTTCTGAGAGATCCATGCATAATTTGAGCATGATCAGTAAGGGAGTTTTGAACTTGAGTATTTGCTTAATCCATCCATGCCTTTGTTTGCAATTATGGGGTGCCATAGCTTGAGTCAATCGAGCTCTACTTTTGCTTCAAAATGTTGCTGGCAGATTGTTTACATGTTATTCGATTTTGCCAAGCTTGGTGTAGTTTATCCTTGCATGATATGATGTTATTCTTGCCATGTATTGTTGCTATGCCATGTCTTATTGATGTATGTATGCTTAGTTTTTCATGAGATGCTCTGTAGTGAGTGCATCGAGCTCACGAACATGCCTATTCGTTAACAGTTTTCTGACATGTCCAGTTTTCTGCTAAGTCTGAAACCTGTAACGAAACTTGCTTATTTGTCATGGGTGTAATCATATTTTCTGGTCCTTTTTGGCTTATGGTCAGTAAGAGACTTTTGTCAAGTGCTATGAGTAGATTCATGCAATGCCTTACTTTGCTATGTTCTGAACCTGTAGCATGTTGTTTCGTTGCTCTGAACTTGTCATCCTGATGTTGTTTTCCTGACTTGCTGTTATTTCACTAAGTCTGTGAATCTGTTATTAGTTGTACTTTTGCCATGCTTGTTTGAACCTGTTATGATGTGAATTAGCCGAAGCTCAGTGTTCATCTTTTGTCGTGCATCTTGAATAGATTACTGTCATATGCTTTGTTGCCATGTTTGGGTGCAGTAGCTTAATTATTTGTTGCTTGCTAAGTAGCATCATGCTGTTTATGGCAGATTCGTGTCATTCTTGTTTTGCTCGCCATTTGCAAACCGTGCATCCGATTCCGGTGATCTTTATATCGATTTCAACCGAAATCACCTCATCTATCCAGCGGCATGCTTGGTTTGCCAAGATTATGCCCTGTTCATCCTTGTCCTCCCGGAGCATGCATACGCATTGCATTTCACCTCTCGCATGTCATTGCCATGTTTTGCATCATGTTGTTTGCGCATTGCATCGTGGTTGATATTGGTTCCTTTGCTTGTTCTCTTGTCTTGGGTAGAGCCGGGAGACGAGAACGTTTACGAGGAACCTGTTGAGAACGTTTACAAGGACCAAGCTTTCGACAACTCTGAGAACCTTGCAGGCAAGATGACCATACCCTCGAAATCACTTCTATCTTTGCTTGCTAGATTGCTCGCTCTTTTGCTATGCCTATGCTGCGATACCCACCACTTGCTTTATCATGCCTCCTATATTGCCATGTCAGCCCCTAACCATCCATGTCCTAGCAAACCGTTGTTTGGCTATGTTACTGCTTTGCTCAGCCCCTCTTATAGCGTTGTTAGTTGCAGGTGAAGATGAAGTTTGTTCCTTGATTGGAACATGGACTTGTTGTTCCTTGTTGGAATATGTTTACTTGTTGGGATATCACAATACCTCTTATTTAATTAATGCATCTATATACTTGGTAAAGGGTGGAAGGCTCGGCCTTATGCCTGGTGTTTTGTTCCACTCTTGCCACCCTAGTTTCCGTCATACCGGTGTTATGTTCCCGGAGTTTGCGTTCCTTACACGGTTGGGTGATTTATGGGACCCCCTTGACAGTTCGCTTTGAATGAGACTTTTCCAGCAAGGCCCAACATTGGTTTTACCATTCGCCACCTAGCCTTTTTCCCTTGGGTTCTGCAGACTCAAGGGTCATCTTTATTTTAAACCCCCGGGCCAGTTCTCCTTCGATTGCTGGTCCAAACTAGAGCCCTTTGCAGCGCCACCTCGGGGCAACTCGAGGGCTGGTTTTAGTTGTACGGACTGCTCATCCGGATGTGCCCTGAGACCGAGATATGTGCAGCTCCTATCAGGATTTGTCGGCACAATCGGGCGGCTTTGCTGGACTTGTTTTATTGCTGTTGAAATGTCTTGTAGTCCGGGATTCCGAGCTTGATCGGGTCTTCCCGGTAGAAGGAATATCCTTCGTTGACCGTGAGAGCTTATCATGGGCTAAGTTGGGACACCCCTGCAGGGTATTATCTTTTGAAAGCCGTGCCCGCGGTTATGAGGCAGATGGGAATTTGTTGATGTCCGGTTGTAGAAAATCCGAAGTTGACCTTAACTAAAACACATCAACCGCGTGTGTAACCGTGATGGTCTCTTCTCGGCGGGGTCCGGGAAGTGAACACGGTTGTTGGAGTTATGTCTGACGTAGGTAGTTTCAGGATCACTTCTTGATCATTGCTAGCTTCTCGACCGTGCTTTGCCTTCTCTTCTCGCTCTCTTTTGCGCTGTAGCCACCATATGCTAGTTGCTTGCTGCAGCTCCACCTCACTATCCTTTTCCCACCTTTAAGCTTAAATAGTCTTGATCTCGCGGGTGTGAGATTGCTGAGTCCCCGTGACTCACAGATATATCACCTCAGTTGCAGGTACCAACGAGGTCAGTGCAGATGACGCGACCGAGCTCACTTGGGAGTTCGATGAGGAACGTGGCCGTTACTATGTTTCTTTTCCAGATGATCAGTAGTGGAGCCCAGTTGGGTGATCCGGGGATCTGTTTAGCATTTGGGGTAGTCTTCTTCCATTTTGGTACCGTAGTCGGACCTTGAGTGTAATCTGTTTGATGGATGTTATTTATGTACTTGTGTGAAGTGGCGATTGTAAGCCAACTATGTATCTTTCCCCTTTATTTATTACATGGATTGTGTGAAGATTACCTCACTTGCGACATTGCTTTCTATGCGGTTATGCCTCTAAGTCGTGCCTCGACACGTGGGAGATATAGCCGCATCGAGGGCGTTACAACCCGACACCGGGGAGCCCCTCGGCCGAACTAAATCCTCAAAAGGAGCAGCCCTCCAACGAGCCGTAAGTAGAAAGAGAGTCATTCTTTTAAGAGAAATCCTTAATTTATATCTGAGAAGTTTTAACCGAAACCTTACCTTGTAGTTCGGACCTCGACCCTTCTCGGCAGAGCTCGTCATCGGGGGATCTTCTACCGGAGATGATGGAGAGCGGAACGCCTCCTCCTTCATCGCCTAGCAAGGCGGGCGACGCCGAAGTGTCGTCGCAGAGGATTTCTCCGAATCTGCCAGAGGCAGAAGGTGATCACACGGCCCCCCGGGGTTCTCCGTGTCCGGCCTCCGAAGAAGGCCATGGGACGAGTCCGGCACCATCTGGTGTTCGGTCGGAGGAGCTGAAGGTTCTTCTAGGCCGAGCCTCTGTTTCAGAGGAGCATCGTGCGTTGATGCACACGGTGATTGAAAAGATTTCATCCGCGGAAAGCGGACTGAACGAGGCCGTCAAGAGTTTACTGGCGGGCCTTGAGGTACGTTTTGAATAACGAACGTTAGTGTTAATTGCGCATAATAACATGCGCCCTGTATAGATAGTAGCCCCTGAGACTCTGTGTGCCGCAAAGATTAGCGGCGCGCAGAGGATCTTAATCCCAGGTCCTTTAAGTGGCACCTTTGTACGTAGGTGGCAGGTTGTCCGGAGTCGAGCCGGACTCGAGATTTTGCCGAAATGAAACGGCAACTCGATGAGGCAGAAGCCGACATCGTGCTTGTTAACAAGCGGCTTGATGATGCTCAAGGTATTGAGTTTATTTGGCGATTGTTAGTAAGAGGAGCTTTATGTCAATATCTTACCTTGTGTATGCTTGATGCAGATGGTGCGGCGGCCGTAGAAGGACTTAGGGCCGAGCTCGCCAAAGCAAAGGAACAAGCCAGAAAGTGCGATGCGGCTGCCGGAAGAGCCCGTGAAGAGCTAAAAGCCGAACAGGCTTCCCATTGCCGAAGCAAGGAGGAGATGGCTGATATAGCCATGAAGTTGAAAAGTGCTACTGACCGTTGCAAACATCTTCAAGAGGAAGGTCGAGCCCGGCAGACGGATTTAGAGAAGGCCGTCGCCGACGCCAAGGATGCCCGCTCTGTTATGAGAGCGTCAAGGGAAGAGCTGCATCAAGCCGGACTAATTGCGGATGGAAAGCCCTTCCTGCTGCGGAGAAAATTCTGTGATCTGAAGTTCGCCCCGTTGGACCGAGCGTGGAGCGTGGAGGACACCTATCTGGATTTGTCGGCTAGTGCCGCTGATGCGACCAGGTACTTTCAAGATAAGAAAGATCATGAAGTGGAAAAGCTCTTCTGGTCGCAGTTCACTAATCCAGAGCGTCCACTATTAGTGGATGATCGCCTGGCCCAATGGGCCGAGCTGAATAGGTTGTCTGGACTCGCCATGAAGTATGCCATGGACCGCCTGTGTCCGGGGAGATCGAAGCCGAGAAGCTATTTCAGCTTGGTGCAGCAATTTCTTGACGTGGTGCCTCGGATTGAAGGTCTAAAGAGGTCCGCTTGCACAGAGGGCGCGCGGCTGGCTCTTGCCCGTGTCAAGACATACTGGGCAGGTATGGAGCCCACCGTTGTTGCGTCCCGTGATTCGGATAAAAGCCGAATTCCTTCCGAGCACTATTTTGAGGAAGTCCTCGCGGGCGCTCGTATAATAGAGACGCAGTGTTCGAAAGATGCCGTTTTATGACAGCATATGTAATCGTAGATCAATATTTTTATAAATTGTAATGGCGTAATTTAGACTTGTGCCTTCAAGTATTAATAACACCTCATGTGTGGCCGTTTTAGTATATAAATTCTGAAAGATTGCAGTCGTTGGCTTCAGCCCCCACGCACATAGTGCGGGGGTGCGCGCGGAGAATGCATTTTCACACTTAACCCAACGTCTTGGTCCTACAAAGGAGGTGATAGCGCCGCAGGCTAGGCAACCGGACTATAATGCTTTAACACTTTCACTTAGCCATAGGAGCTTGATAGTGGGACTCTTTAGGTAGCCCTTTAATGGCGACTGCGTTTACCCAAATTCGGGACGCATATGTGCCTGACCGGGAAGCGGCCCTTCGTCAAAATGGAGGAATTCGATAAATTCCTATAGGTCATCGAGTGGCGACCAGTCTCGCGCTACATCATGATAGTCGGTTTTCGGCTTTCTCTACTGAGGTGCTCACTCGGCCGAACCGGGGCACAATCGCAGTAGTTCTCCTGGTGCAACCTTAGCCGACAGAACGGAACGTAAGGTGGCCGAACTCAGGAGCCGGGCAACCCAACATGTGACCAAAATCATGACTCAGAGCTGATGCATATAGTGCCAAAACTCGCGACGCCGAACACTCCCTAAGGTGTTCAGTCTTTGTGGGTGCGTGTGAAACAACACCCTGGAAAAAGAAAAAAGCCCCTTGTGTCCAGGTACGAGCAAGAATTCTGGCGTGGCCACATGCCAAAACGCCAGTCTCCTCCATGGTTATAGTGAGGTAAACTAGGGGATGTATAGCAGCAAGAGACAGTAAAAAAGGTTTACGCAGGGTCTTAATCTAAGAAGAATCCTTTGGGGCGGGTCCCTACTGCACGTCTGCGCCTGTGTCTCCGCTGTGCCGTGTCCTGGACGGGCGCCGTACAACGTTCATCTATAAAAGGGAAGAATTAAATTGAAAAATGGGTCGTGCGGATCAAAAAGAATAATAAATAAAATGTGAAGTGAGAAATAGATACGGTCGAGTTTTATTGTCTCTGCGTACAGCCCCTGGTGAGGCGTACCAAGCCTGTAACAAAAATGGGCTTGTGCCGAACTCATTGAGTCCGGGTCCGCGGCCTTTTGTGACTTACATCGAAAAAGTCTTTTGGCTGGCGAGGCCATTTTGTTGGGCGGCCGTTTAAGCGGCCGCACAATCCTCCGTTTGGAGGAGATGTAGCCTAGTATGCTCCCTTTAAAGAGATGATGCCTCAAGGACCGGGCATCTTTAGCGTGAGGGATGCATAATGCGGTATTGCATTAAAGCGAGCGAAAGCTCCGCGTCCCATTAGTGCTTGATAGCGACTTGAAAACGGGACTATGTGGAAGATAAGCTTTTCGCGATGAAAGTTATTGGCAGAGCCAAATATGACCATAAGCCGGATAAAACCCATACAGTGGGTGTCCGGGCCTGGTGCTACTCCTTGAAAGGAGGTTTTACTGTGACGGATTCGTGCTGGGTTTATGCCCATGCGGTGAATTGTATCCTGATATATCAGATTTAGTCCACTGCCACCGTCCATAAGGACGTTGGTAAACTGGAATCCGTCTATTATTGGATTAAGTATCAGGGCAGTCCGGCCTGCGTGTTTGATATTGCGAGAATAATCTAGCTGATCACAAATGATTGGCTTAAGTGACCAGTGGCCAGACTCTTGAGGGATAGGCTTGAATGTGCGGACCTTTATGGGTGCCTCATGCCTTGTTATGTGAAGTGAGTTCACTGTTTTGACTTCTTGCGGGAAGTTCTTTTGCTTCCTGGTGTTCTGCTTTTGGGGTTCGTCCTCTTCCTCACTTGGTGTGTCGAGCCCCTTGTGTTCGGCGTTAAGCCTTCCGGATTGTTTGAAAACCCAACAGTCTCTGTGGGTATGATTAGCAGGCTTTCCAGGAGTACTGTGTATCTGACATATCCTGTCCATGATTCTCTTTAGACTGGACGGATCTTCCCTATTATCCTGAGGGGGTGATTTTGTCTGATTTTGCCGTGAGCCTTTGAATCTGGCATTGACTGCCGTGCTCTTCGGACTTTTCCTTTTGATTCGGCGAAGGTCCTTGTTTCGCCGTGGTTTCCCGTTTCCATCCCTGATTTCTGATGTACTTGGGTCGCTGGGGCTGCACCGTGCCAACCAGCTGTCCTCTCCTGCGCAAAAGCGGGTCATGAGGCTTGTGAGTGCGGCCATTGTTCTTGGCTTTTCCTGGCCGAGGTGTCTGGCGAGCCATTCGTCTCGGACATTGTGCCTAAAAGCCGCTAGGGCTTTGGCGTCCGGACAATCCACTATTTGATTCTTTTTAGTGAGGAATTTGTTCCAGAACTGCCGAGCTGATTCTCCGGATTGCTGAGTTATGTGACTGAGGTCGTCTGCGTCCGGGGGACGGACGTAGGTCCCTTGAAAATTTGCTCGGAAAGCGTCCTCGAGCTCTTCCCAACTTCCAATTGTGTTTTCGGGAAGGCTTTTAATCCAGTGCCGGGCTGGCCCTTTAAGCTTAAGGGGTAAATATTTTATGGCGTGGAGATCATCTCCTCTAGCCATATGTATGTGGAGGATATAATCCTCGATCCAGACTCCCGGGTCTGTTGTTCCATCGTACGCCTCTATGTTAACGGGTTTAAATCCCTCTGGGAATTCATATTCCAGGACCTCATCGGTGAAGCATGGAGGGTGTGCGGCACCCCTATATTTGGGTGTGCCGGATTCTGATGGTGGATTTTTTGCATTGCTTACGAGAGCTTGCTTTCTTGGCCCGTAAATGGACCTGGCTGGGCCATGATGCGCGTCTTTGATTGTGTCGCATGCCGCATTGAGTGCGGCGCCGTTTGCCGTATTGTAGTGGCCGAGAGGTCGTTTATTCGACCGTGTAGCCTTTTTGTTTTTCGAGTTTGGGGGCTCTAGGGCCTCCTGGTCGAATTCGGGCAGTAGCTTTCTCTTCGGATAGCTTTTGGTGCGGCGGCTGCCGCCGTATTCGTCTGCGGTCTTGATTACTTTGCTCCATCTTGTTTTGAGTGCATCTTCCGCCGTCTTTAGCTTTTGCTTCTGCTTCTTCAGGCTTCGTGCTGTGGCGACGAGCCTTTCTTGGAGATTCTTTTGCTCCATGATTTTGTCCGACGTGGTATCGTACGGAGTTCTGTTATGACCGGGGGAGGACTGTTCGTCCTCTCTGCCCGTGTTACCCTGTTCGGACGGCTGTTCTAGGATGTGTTCGTCATCTGCCGGCTCGTCCTGCTCTATGGCTGGGTCTTGATCGAGGCGGGGCTTCGCTCGGCGTTTACATCGCCGCTTTGAGTGCTTTTCGGAGGGTTTACCCTTCTTTTCGACCCCTTCTTCCTCATTGTGAGTTTTTTCAGGTGTATCCACCATGAATACGTCATTAAGTGGGGTGCAGGTCCAGTGCCCTATGGGCGCTGGTTCCCATTCGTCTCCGTCTTCGTCGTCCATACCGTCGAAGTCTTCGAAGCCGAAGTCTAGCATGTCGGTTAAATCGTCGACAGTGGCTATTAAGTGGGTGGTGGGTGGGCTTTGAATTTCTTCGTCGTCCGAATCCCAACCTCGCAGGCCACAGTTCGGCCTGGGCTCTCCTGAAAAAGAGAGAGACTTGAGAGATTTCAGAACATCACCGAAAGGCGAATACTAAAAGATGTCCGCGGCGGTGAACTCCATTACCGGCGCCCAATCTGATTCGATTGGCAGGGGCGCGGGAGGTTCGGAGTTCGGAGAAGAGTCCGGCTCCTTGGAGTCATGTGCCATGCGGAGTGCGGGGCTTGCGTTTGGCTCAATGGCTTTTAAGATCGCAGCCCCCAAGGTGACGTCCAACCGTTCATCCTCAAAGAACGCAGCGGGCTCCGGATCGAGGATCGGGGTCGGAGCGTATGCGGCCTCCAGGACACTGTTCGGAGGCGGAGCTATATCATGCCCCTCGAGATAGTGCGGCGCGCTTGGCTGTGGCTTGAATCCGTCGATCAGGTCTCCGAGGGTATCTGCCGTGTAGTTTAAGCTTCCCCACCTGGCTTGATGGCCAGGGGCATGGCTTTCGATCTGCTCCAGATGGCCAAGCGAGTTGGCCCGCAGAGCGAAGCCACCGAAGATGAAGATCTGTCCGGGGAGAAAAGTCTCACCCTGGACCTCATCGTTGTTGATGATCAAGGGAGCCATCGGGCCTAAAGGCGATGACACAGCGGAACTCTCAATGAAAGCACCAATGTCGGTGTCAAAACCGGCGGATCTCGGGTAGGGGGTCCCGATCTGTGCGTCAAGGTCGGATGGTAACAGGAGACAAGGGACACTTTATTTTACCCAGGTTCGGGCCCTCTCGATGGAGGTAAAACCCTACTCCTGCTAGATTATATTGATGATATGGGTAGTACAAGAGTAGATCTACCACGAGATCAAGGAGGCTAAACCCTAGAAGCTAGCCTATAGGTATGATGATGGTTATGATGTCTTCGTCCTACAGACTACAACCCTCCGGTTTATATAGGCACCGGATAGGGTTAGGGTTACATAGAGTCGGTTACATTGGTAGGAGATCTTGAATATCCGCATGCCTAGCTTGCCTTCTACGCCAAGGAAAGAACCTTCCGGACACGGGACGAAGTCTTCAATCTTGTATCTTCATAGTCCTGGAGTCCGGCTGAAGATATAGTTCGGCTATCCGAACACCCCCTAATCCAGGACTCCCTCAACCACCAACAGTATTTTTTAATCACCACTAACACTAGCTAATAATAATCATCATAGTCATTACCACCAACACTAGCTATTTTATCATCATAGTAATAGTTTAGCACATCATCATCCTCAAACTCATTTCTAGCTAGCTAATCACTCCTGCTGCTCTCTCTTAGGTAAAATAACATAAAACATGTGTAGCTCTCCTCCTTGATCAAGTTGGAGCATGCAGATGAACCTGTCTCCTAATCGTGGGTAGCGCATCTGTTTGTTGCCCCCTAGTACTTCTCTGCGCTCCCCCATCACATATTTGGTCCAGTCTTGCACTATTAAGCATCCATCGCTAATCTTGAATGCACTAAAATAATCTGTAGGATATCTTGGCCGTAAGCTAATAATACTCATGTTACCTTTAGTCTCGATCCCATAAGGCACAACATTCATCGGGAGTCCCTGTTGAAGAACATCGTATGATGACATACTTAGCAATGAAGTTTAGCTTCAAAAATAATGTATGGAAAAGATGCACTGAGGATAAGTAGTAAAAATCTTACCATCCTTCCTAAATAGATGTGACCGTAGTTCATTACGAACACTATTGGTCGCACGTTTTCAGTACTAACATTTCTAAATGCAGGAAGAAAATTTGCCTTGACAGTATCAAGATCTGCAATCCATGAAACATAATGACTTAGCTCCTCGCAGTTGAGTTCAGCCCCGGGACAGTAGTAGGTCCTGTCTACCAAGCGCTGGACATGTTTGCTTGCACCGAAATAAGCTGACAATAGAAATTAGTTGTCAACTATTTTTGAATAAACAATATCAAAGACATAAATATGGTTGAGAAACTTACATAATGGTATAACTAGAGGCGTCTGCACATCGACCCAGATGTTGGTATTACCTTCAATTTGATTCGTGGTCAAATTTTACTCGTTTTATGATTCATCTTAGAAATTTGATTCGTTTTCACCCTTACATGAACCCTAACTCATTTGAGCCTAGCTCAAAAAAAACTCATTTGAGCCACATCCGCATCCGATTCGTTTCCACCCTTACATGAACCCTAACTAATTTGATGCAACTAAAATATAAAGAAACCCTAGGCAGAGGTAGGGGAGAGGGAGGAGCAGGCGTGCTCACCTCGGGTGCCTGCGACGAGGGAGGGGCAGGCGGCGCCGAGGTCGGGGTCAGGGCTCGGGCGCGCGGCGGATGGCGGCGTTGATGTCGGGGGCGGGGGCGGCGTTGAATCTGGGCTCGGGGGCGGCGTAGAGGGTGTGCGGAGAGCGTGCGGCGGCCGACGGGCAACAGCGGCGGCGAGAGTGGAGAGTTGGATTTGGGGGAAGTGGCCATGGGGAAGGACGAACCCCGTGGTTAAGTCAGAAGTAGCAGTAGTGCATTCCAGAAAGGGCGCTACTGCTACGTTAGCTACAGCGCGTTCTGGGATACACGCTACTGCTACTCCTTTCTCTTTTTTCCCTTTTTTCATTTTGTTTTCTTCACATTTTATTTTATTTCCTTTCACCTTATTCTATTTCTTTAATTTTTAATTACCTTTCTATTTGCTTTCCATTTAATTTTATATCCTTTAGCAGTAGCAAGTTTAGACTAAAACACGCTGCTATAAAGAAAGTAGCGGTAGCGCGGTTCGTTATAGGTCGCTGTCGGTGTCAAAACCGGCAGATCTCGGGTAGGGGGTCCCGATCTGTGCGTCAAGGTCGGATGGTAACAGGAGACAAGGGACACTTTATTTTACCCAGGTTCGGGCCCTCTCGATGGAGGTAAAACCCTACTCCTGCTAGATTAATATTGACGATATGGGTAGTACAAGAGTAGATCTACCACGAGATCAAGGAGGCTAAACCCTAGAAGCTAGTCTATAGGTATGATGATGGTTATTATGTGTTCGTCCTACGGACTACAACCCTCCGGTTTATATAGGCACCGGATAGGGTTAGGGTTACACCGAGTCGGTTACATTGATAGGAGGTCTTGAATATCCGCACGCCTAGCTTGCCTTCCACGCCAAGGAAAGAACCTTCCAGACACGGGACGAAGTCTTCAATCTTGTATCTTCATAGTCCTGGAGTCCGGCTGAAGATATAGTTCGGCTATCCGAACACCCCCTAATCCAGGACTCCCTCAGTAGCCCCCGAACCAGGCTTCAATGACGTCGAGTCCAGCGCGCAAATTTGTCTTCGGCATTGCAATGCGGGTTCCCCCTCCGAATCTTGTGTACCTGTATGAATAATGTCCGTAGCGCTCCTCGGTCTCGGTGCCCAATAATTGCCGTCTTCCACGTGTTGAACGAATGTGAAAAGCCCGGGGGTGTTTCTATATTCACACCCTTGGTCATATAAACGAGCCGCCTATTTAACGGGATGGGGATCTAGATCCAAACCACATCTTCTTCTCCCCGCGAGTTATCGTCAGAGCGTCTCTAGCAAAGGTCCATTCCAACATGGCCAGCCGTCGTAGCTCCTCCCCTCGCCCCTCCAGCCCCGAATCCGGAGACTGGGAGAGTTGCACCATCCCACACAGCGAGCTAGTGTCACTGCAGGCCAAAGGATTCCTTCCCCAAGCATATATGGTCCCGGTCCGAGCCGGACTCGCCACCTACAACGGCGGCAAGCAAGCGAAGAGCACCCCCAATCCTTCTAAAGGAGAGCGGGTGTGCCTCGTCCCTTATTTATTAAGGGGTCTGGGATTTCCAATTCATCCATTCCTCCGCGGGCTTCTGGAGTTCTACGGCCTCCAGCTGCACAACCTCACACCTGGCTCCGTGCTACATATTGCAGGCTTTGTTGCCCTTTGCGAGCTATTTTTAGGCGTCGAGGCTCATTTTGCGCTGTGGAAGAGGTTGTTCTACTTGGTGCCCCGTTCTAAAAAGGGGTCTATATACCAAGTGGGCGGAGCCGAAATATGGCGCATCGCCGGGACCGGATACCTATCCGGAACCCCAAAGAAGGCGTCCGAGGACTGGCCTCCAGAATGGTTCTACATCGACGACGTCCCGCTGCCGGACCCTGTCCGGGTCGGCCTCCCTGAGTTCAGCATGGCTCCCTTAAAGAAACGCTTAAGTTGGCGTCCGCAGAGCTCTCAGAGAGAAAGCAACAGAGACGTTCTTTACCTGATGGGCCGGATAAGACTATTAGCTCATTCCGGACTAACCATGATTGGAGTCATGGCCGCATGTATTATGCGGGGGGTGCAGCCGCTTCAATATAGGAGTCACCCCATGTGGGATTTCAACGGGGAGGATGACGCCACCTGCTACGGCCGCAAGGGGCCAGACACAGCTGTCGCTCTAGTAAAGATTCTAACATCTTTGTACAAGGGAGAAAAGGAGGACTTCCTCCGCGTCAACCCGCGGGCCGGATTCACTATGTATGATCCTCCAAGTTGGGTAAGTGAACAATTACACTTGCTCGCTTATTTAATGCTCCCATGACTAGATACGTAATCTGGTGATTTCAATGCAGGAGCTTTGACAGGAGGTAAAGGATATCAACAGCGGCCCTCCACAGCCCGAGGCCCCAGAACGGTCCCTCGATCCGGACTCTGAAGAGGATCCGGACATATCGGTGGAGCTCATCGACGGGGTGTTCCACCAGTTAAGCAAAGATAATACCTTGGTGGCCATTATGGCTGACTATCCCGGGTTAATCTCGGCCTCCCAGGTGACAGAAACCAGAGTGTTTATTCCAGCAAGAGAGATTCCGTCATTACATATTCCAGTGTTTCTGACGACAACCGTATTTTACAGGGGAGATTTCCGAGGAGGGAGGCCGAACCTGCGGCGGCTAGCCAACGAGGAGCCGACGGGCCCCGTGGGGTAAAAAAGGATGAAGTCCGGACTGAGAGTTCGGCACAAAGGTATAACGCGCCCTCTGTCTTCCTGGCGTTATTCTGTCAGGGCATGTTAACATCCGTACTGTTTCCAGGACGAAGAGGCCTCGCCGGACTATATCCGGAGGGGCCGCCAACCGCGCCTCTACCAGCCAGGCCCCAACGTCTGGTCCGGAGGCGGGGACAAACACCAGGCTTGCGCCGTACGCTCCTCCAACAGAGGACGCGGACCGGCTTTCTGCCACAAATTCAGAAGTGGAGAGCGCCATGAACCATAGGCGTCGCCGGACAGTTCTACGCGACGCTTGTTTCTCCCGAGAGGCTTTAAACGCCTTCAATTCGGGAGATGCGTACCTTCGTGCTGCTCAAGATGGTTTAACCAGAGCCACGGAGCAGTATGTGAAAGACATACGGGTAAGAAAATTTCAATATATATATATATATATATATATATATATATATATATATATATATATATATATATATATATATATCAGTAGCCCCCGAGACTTGAAACAGTTAAACTAACTGATTTAAGGATCATATAATATGTAGGTTCTTACTGAGAAGAACACCATGCTGTCCCAGGAGCTGGAAAAGTGCAAGGCCCAACTAGAGGCCGCACTAGCCTCAACAGGGGAGCCCAAAGGGACCCCCTCAGGTATGGTATACTTTGAGAGATTAGTATTGTGCGGCTTATGTGCGAATATGACAATTAATGTTACAGATGGTGCCAGACTAGATCCGGAGAGGCAACAACTCTTACGCCAGTTAAAGGCTGGCGAGAGTACGTTGACAAGGGTGAGGCGAGAGAAGAATGATCTTCAGGATGCCAACACCAAGCTGGATGTTGAACTGAAAGACATTCGTGGCCAGCTATCTGACTCCACGAAGGAGAATCAGCGTCTTCGACGCGGCATATTTAGTAAGTGCTTGAGCGAACCCTTTGAAAAGAAAAAAAAGGAGTTCAGCGAGGAAGACGAATAACAGAATTATGTCTGTAGGTATGCTCACAGGTCGTCCTGCAGAGGAGATGCCCGGTTCTACGGGTGACCTTCTCCCCGAACTCCTGCAACTGCACGAACGAATTCGGCACGCAATGCAAGGGGTTGCCCGGGCCTTATGGCCTGCCCACTCCACGCCCGAGGGCCTTGGAGAGCTTGTGGAGAAGCTGACGGGAGCTCGGCGGCGCATCCGGTTGTGGAAGATATCAGCCTGCCGACAAGGCGCGAGGGAGGCCTGGGCCATGGTGAAGACCCGCTTTACAAAGTCTGACCCCAATCACATGGCCGAGGTCGGACCAGTGGGGCCTGACGGGAAGGAGATCCCTGTGAGCTTGGTGTATGGCCAGGTAGAGCTGGCCGCAAAGTATTCCCAGTAGGACTGTATATTAGACAGCTTGTTAGATGGTATAGAGGAGGAATACGATCAGTCAAGATGACTATGTAATTTATAATTGACATGTGTAATGCCTTCTAGCCGGATTGTAGATCGTTTGTCGTTGCCGACCTTTTCGCTTCGACCTCGGGACCTGACGGTCCGGAGTGTGTCCGAATACCATAACGACTATATAAAAGCCGGGGTATGCATGGAGACCAGGCGTAGGGGTCATTAGTGCTTTATCAGACAAGTGCCCAACTAGTTATGTTATATTACATGGTTAGTAAGAAACATCTTCCAGAGAGAATAGTTCCGTTAAGGGTTCCTTTCGTTGGGGTAGCGTGCCCTAAAGTGCACGTCCGGACTGCGAATGCAGAAGATCATCTGGGGGCATGTATAAAATAAAAATGTTCATCTTTAGTTCACCGACCGAATATTCCCTTAAGAACGCTAGCTTTCGGCTTCACCCAGTCTGAGGTACACATCCGGCTTATCCGGCAGTAACAATCGCAGAGGTGCTCCCTTTACCATCTAGCCGAACAATTGGGAACGTAGGGGTAAGCACAGGAGCCAGGCAACCCAGCTTGGCCAAAACTTAAGTCATATCGATGCATATAATGGCGAAGAAAAGGTGCATGCGGAAGTCTGACGCATGCGTTGGGTGTGAAGCCCATATAGATAAGCTTCTGTTAAAGAAGCCCCCAGGTTTAAGGAGAGCGGATAGCGCGTCATATAATCAGCCTTTTACGGGCTAGAAAAGAAAAGAGTAGTAGACAAAGTAAAAAAAAGGGGGGTATAAATGTAAATAATGGACAGAGGAAGGAGACAAACACAGAGTCCGGTGCTAGGCATAGAATCTTCGGAGACGTGTGGCGTTCCATGGGTTCGGCTCGAGTCGGTTGTCCGACGCATCTCGCAGGCGGTACGCTCCACCAGTTAGGACTTGGTCGATTATGAATGGACCTTCCCATTTGGGCTTGAGTTTGTTCTTTTGCTTATCTGGCAGGCGCAGAACTAGTTCACCAACGTTGTAATTTTTGGCCCGTACTTCTCTGCTTTGATATCTTCGAGCTTGTTGTTGATAGAATGCGGAACGGGCCTTAGCCACGTCACGCTCTTCCTCTAAGGCGTCCAGGTTGTCCTGCCGATCAAGCTCGGCTTCTCTTTCTTCGTACATGCGCACTCGAGGTGAGTCATGAATTATGTCGCAGGGCAGAATCGCCTCAGCGCCGTACACCATAAAGAATGGTGTGAATCCGGTGGTACGATTTGGCGTGGTTCGCAGCCCCCAGAGTACGGAGTCGAGCTCCTCTACCTAGTGCATATCAGATTCCTTGAGGGACCGCACTAGTCTGGGTTTGATGCCGCTCATGATGAGACCATTTGCACGTTCGACCTGACCGTTGGTTTGTGGATGATAGACAGAAGCGTAGTCGAGCTTAATGCCCATGTTTTTGCACCACAACTTTACTTCATCAGAGGTGAAGTTTCTGCCGTTATCGGTGATAATGCTGTGGGGGACACCATAACGGTGTACGACCCCGGATACGAAGTCTATCACAGGTCCGGATTCAGCCGTCTTGACAGGCTTGGCTTCTATCCATTTGGTGAATTTATCCACCATGACCAATAAGTATTTTTTCTTGTGGGTTCCGCCTTTAAGGGGTCCCACCATATCGAGCCCCCAGACCGTGAAAGGCCAAGTGATGGGGATAGTTCGGAGGGCGTTGGGTGGCATATGGCTTTGGTTGGCAAAGAGCTGGCAACCGACGCACCGTTTGACTAGGTCTTGAGCGTCTGCTCTAGCCGTCGGCCAATAGAAGCCAGTACGGAAAGCCTTGCTTACAAGGGACCGAGCCGTGGCATGATGGCCACCGAGTCCGGCATGATTTTCAGCCAACAGACTCCGCCCTTCCTCTTCGGAGATACACCTTTGAAGGACTCCTGTAGTGCTTTTCTTATATAGCTCTCCCTCGTGGACTTTATAGGCTTTAGATCGCCGCACTATGCAGCGTGCCTCGTTTTGGTCCTTGGGGAGTTCTTGCCTAGTAAGGTAGGCTAGGAATGGTTCCGTCCACGGGGCGATGACCGCCATTATTGCGTGGGCTGAGGGTGTAATTTCGGTGGCGGGGCCGCCGATTATGTCTGATTGTTCGGCATTGGGTTGTGCGGTTATGCCCGGGCTATTATCCGAGGGTTCCCCCTCCCATGTTACGGATGGTTTGAATAATCTTTCTAAGAAGATGTTGGGGGGGACTGCATCTCATTTTGCTCCAATGCGTGCCAGGACGTCCGCTGCCTGATTATTTTCTCGGGCTATGTGATGGAACTCCAGTCCCTCGAACCGAGCTGACATTTTTAGTACGGCATTGCGATAAGCTGCCATTTTTGGGTCTTTGGCATCAAAGTCGCCATTTATTTGGGATATCGCGAGGTTTGAGTCCCCGCGTACTTCCAGGCGTTGAATGCCCATGGATACCGCCATCCGGAGGCCATGTAGAAGGGCCTCGTATTCGGCTGCATTGTTGGAGTCCGTGTACATAATTTGGAGTACATATTGGACTGTATCTCCTGTAGGGGACGTCAAAACGACGCCAGCCCCCAGTCCGGCCAGCATTTTGGAGCCGTCGAAATGCATGATCCAGTTTGAGTACGTGTCGTACTCTTTAGGGAGTTCGGCCTCTGTCCATTCGGCGACGAAGTCAGCTAGGACTTGTGATTTAATTGCTCGCCGTGGCTTGTAGGTTATATCGAACGGGAGGAGCTCTATGGCCCATTTTGCTATCCGGCCTGTTGCATCGCGGTTGTTGATAATATCGTTGAGTGGTACTTCCAAGGCTACTGTAATAGAACACTCTTGAAAGTAGTGCCGTAGCTTCCGGGATGCCATGAATACCGCGTATGCGATTTTTTGATAATGCGGGTACCGTGATTTGCATGGTGTGAGGACAGTGGACACGTAGTAAACCGGCCTTTGAAGGGGTAATTTATGTCCGTCCGTTATCCGTTCGACGACGAGTACTGCGCTAATAACTTGATGGGTTGCGGCAACGTACAATAGCATGGGTTCACCGGTGTTCGGCACGGCCAGGACGGGGTTTGTTGCCAAGATGGCCTTTATTTCCTCGAGTCCGGCCGTGGCAGCGTCCGTCCACTCGAAGTGTTCGGTGCGCCTAAGGAGACGGTAAAGGGGTAGTGCCTTTTCTCCCAAGCGGGAGATGAAGCGGCTTAAGGCCGCCACGCATCCGGTGAGTTTCTGAATTTGCTTGAGATCTTTTGGGACATCCAATTGTGACAGAGTTCGGATTTTAGCTGGATTTGCTTCAATTCCTCTACCGGATACAATGAAGCCCAGGAGCTTTCCGGCTGGGACGCCGAAAACACATTTTTCTGGATTGAGCTTGATGTCGTATTTTCGCAGGTTGTCGAATGTAAGTCTCAAGTCGTCCACTAGAGATTCGACGTGTCTTGATTTAACGACCGCATCATCTACGTACGCCTCCACTGTTTTGCCGATCTGGTTTGCCAAACATGTTTGAATCATGCGCTGATATGTCGCGCCGGCGTTTTTGAGCCCAAAGGGCATTGTGTTGAAGCAGAATGGGTCGTATGGCGTGATGAATGCTGTTGCAGCTTGGTCGGATTCTGCCATCTTTATTTGATGGTAACCGGAGTATGCGTCGAGGAAACACAGGGAATCGTGTCCTGCGGTGGCATCGATGATTTGATCAAATCGAGGAAGGAGAAAGGGATCCTTTGGGCAGGCCTTATTAAGGTCTTTGAAGTCGACACACAGGCGCCAGGATTTGTCCTTCTTTGGTACCATTACCAGGTTTGCTAGCCAGTCCGGGTGTTTGATATCTCTAATGAATCCGGCCTCCAATAATTTGGCTAGCTCCTCTCCCATGGCCTGTCTCTTTGGTTTGGAGAAACGCCGGAGGGTTTGTTTGACAGGTTTGAATCCTTTCTGGATATTTAAGCTGTGCTCGGCCAGCCTGCGTGGGATTCCTGGCATATCTGAGGGGTGCCAAGCGAAAATATCCTAGTTCTCTCGTAGGAACTCGCGCAGTGCGGCGTTTACATCAGGGCTCAATTGTGCCCCGATGGAGACTGTTTTATTCGGGTCCGTTGGATGGACCTGGAATTTGACTATTTCGTCCGCTGGTTTGAAGGATGTGGATTTGGATCTCTTATCGAGTATCACATCATTCCTGCTAACCGTGGATCGCAGCGCCGTCAGCTCTTCGGCCGCTAAGGCTTCAGATAGTGCCTCGAGGGCCAATGCGGCTATCTTGTTTTCGGCGCGGAGTGCTATGTCCGGATCACTAGCGAGAGTGATAATTCCGTTTGGCCCAGGCATCTTAAGCTTCATGTACCCGTAATGGGGTATGGCTTGGAAAACTGTGAATGCCTCTCGTCCTAATATAGTGTGATATCCACTTCTGAACGGGGCCACCTGGAACGTGATTTGTTCGGACCTATAATTATCCGGCGTGCCGAATACCACATCTAGTGTGATCTTTCCGGTGCAGCGCGCTTCCTGACTGGGGATTATTCCTCTAAAGGTTGTGCTGCTTCGCTCAATGCGGTTCCAGTCTATTTCCATCTTTTGGAGGGTTTCCTCGTAGATGAGGTTCAATCCGCTGCCTCCGTCCATAAGTACCTTTGCGAGGCGACAGCCGTCCACTATGGGACTGAGAACCAATGCGGCTGGCGCTCTGGCTGTTCGGAATTTAGGTTCGTCGCTCGCATTGAAGGTGATGGCAGTATTGCTCCATGGATTTATGGTCGCTACTTGGTAGACTTCGGCGAGGCTGCGAAGTGTTCTTTTTCGCATGTTATTTGATGCGAAAGTCTTGGAGATTGTAAGAACGGTACTGAAATTCTCGGGCTGGTTTCCTTCGACCTCTGGATTTAGGAGGTCCTCGCCAATTTTGGCCACCTGCCGGAGTATCCAACATGCCCTGAGGCTGTGAGTTGGGGTGGCATCCTCTGTACTATGGATCTTGCAGGGTCCATCGAGCCACCTTTCTAGCACGGTTCCGTGCCCCCTAGAGGGTTTTGATTTTTTATTTAATCCGGGCGCTTTACTGTAGTGCGCCCTTTTGATTCGGACGGGATTGCTATTCAAGGCCGGATTATCCCAAAATTTAATTTCGGTTTTCCGAGCACTTTCCATCGCACAGTATTTTTGTACTATGGATGCCAAGTCAGCAAAGCGCGTAATATTACGACAACTTATGGCGTTGAGTATCCCCTTGTCCGTGCAGTTACTGCAGAAGATTGAAATCGCGTCTCCCTTGTGGCAGTCCTTTATCCTGTTCATAAGCAGGAGGAATCTGGCCCAGTAATGATGTACTGTTTCTTCGGGCATCTGCTTGATTTGGGAGAGATCGCTTAAGATCGGACGGGCGGAATTCATTAGATCTGATACTTCGCCTGGTTTGCTGTTCGGAGGCCGAACGACCTCCGGATTCCGAGGTCCGGAGTCCTGTATGTTTTCCGGTTTGCCTGGTTCCAAGCCTAGGTCTTGGGTTGTATCCTCCCCTCCGTGGATATCCGGCAGGGAGGGTTCCGGAATTCGGACGTAACTGGTCCTTAAGATTGATGAAGGGTCACCGCATTGTGTTTCCACCACAGCAACATGATGGGTGGCTTGGGGAGAGTTGATTTCCCTTAGATCGGGTTTAGGCCCAACCTGGTCGTAGTTTGTAGCGACCCCCAAGGCGGCGATGCGATCCAGGAGCTCGTTTATGGAGAGCTCCACCGGATCTAGCTGCTCGGCCAATTCCGAGCTGACGCGGAGATTGTTTTCGATGACCCGAGAGGTCACCGTCGGCGTAATGGCCGAACGGGCGGTCATGAGAAAACCACCCAGCCGGAGGGTTTGGCCGATAGCCAAAGCTCCCTCAGTGACGGCGCCGTCTTTAAAGACGGGAAAAGGCATCCTTCCTGATCGCGACGGCACAGAGGAACTCTCAATGAAAGCACCAATGTCGGTGTCAAAACCGGCGGATCTCGGGTAGGGGGTCCCGATCTGTGCGTCAAGGTCGGATGGTAACAGGAGACAAGGGACACTTTATTTTACCCAGGTTCGGGCCCTCTCGATGGAGGTAAAACCCTACTCCTGCTAGATTAATATTGACGATATGGGTAGTACAAGAGTAGATCTACCACGAGATCAAGGAGGCTAAACCCTAGAAGCTAGTCTATAGGTATGATGATGGTTATTATGTGTTCGTCCTACGGACTACAACCCTCCGGTTTATATAGGCACCGGATAGGGTTAGGGTTACACCGAGTCGGTTACATTGATAGGAGATCTTGAATATCCGCACGCCTAGCTTGCCTTCCACGCCAAGGAAAGAACCTTCCGGACACGGGACGAAGTCATCAATCTTGTATCTTCATAGTCCTGGAGTCCGGCTGAAGATATAGTTCGGCTATCCGAACACCCCCTAATCCAGGACTCCCTCAGTCGCTACTACTATGTGTAGCCTATCGGCTAAGCCGTAGGAATTTTAGTAGTAACGTGTTTAGAACAAGACGCGCTACTGCTAGAACTTTATCTGCAGCGCGGTTTGCACAGGCGCGCTACTGCTACTTAGCACCAGCGTGCTTTTTTTACCCTCGCTACTGCTAAAGTTCTGTGTATAAGGTTTTACCTAGTAGTGTTGCCGTCCCTTATGGTGACAATGGACTTGTGGAGATGTGACAAAGAGTGGCTCACCCATAGTGGAGTATGGGGGAGCAATTTACTAGTCTTCATTGAGCCAGAGCAATCAAAAAAGATGGTCCAACTTGAGGAGGTCAAGATCGTCATCATTTAGGTCAAGTGGATTATGCGCAAGGCAAAGGTTTGTCCTGGATAGGTTTTCTATTTTACCAGTCCCGTGGTGTTAGTTGGGAGATCGGGTTAGGTTTGATAGTCGTACTATCAAGTGGGGGGGGGGGGCTCTTGAGTGAATAGCTTGATCGTATCGTTCATAGAAAGCTCAAACCATTGTATCATTAACATCATCTTTCTTGGTTCTTGTTTGGTTCTTCACTATGTGAGTTTTGGATCTTGTGGTCATCTCATGACAAGCTCAAGTGCATCGAAAACGGATTTCATATTCATCATCTATTGTGTTTTCGATGTTGGAGTTTTTACATGTTCATATTTTGGGAAGGTTCTCTTCCTTATCCTATTGGCATTTATTCTCCATTGCTTGTTCATGTCGTGATTTGATAGCTCTTGATGTTGTTGGAAACATAGCAGAAAACAAAAAATAATTGTCGACGGTTTCTGGGTCGTGGGGAAGGACCCCCCTCCTATTGCACACACAAGTAAGACGACGGTTTAAAACTCAGTCGCGGAAAGGGGGTAAAAACGTTTGTATAGCAGGTCACTGCACTAGTGATTTGTACAGGTTCGATGACCGCCCTCAAGGTTCCCTTAGTGGAATCGTGGCACCTTGCATTGTGCGAGGGTGTGAGGAGATTACGGTGGCCCTAGTGGCATTTCTGGGAGCATTGTGCATCCACACCGCTCCAAATGGAGATTAGCATCCGCAAGGGTGTGAACTCCGGGACACACCATCGTTTCCGCATGCCTCGGTTATCTCTTACCCGAGCCCTTACTTTGTGATAGCAATAGGGTTTCATGTTTTATATCTTGCTATCACTTAGTTGTTTATCTTGTTTAGCATAAGTTGTTGATGCACATAGATGGGCCTAGTTGATTTAGTTTTGTGTTTGACAAATTGAACTCTACTTTTATTCCGCATTTGTTCAAGACTAAACCGTAATTATTTTAAAGCTCCTATTCACCCCCTCTAGGCGATATCCATAATCTTTCTACATTTAAACTAGTAGTATAATGCCCACTAGGACACAGCAGAAACTAAAAATCAAAATCAAGTCCTTGGTTTACAAAGAGGATCCTAGATCATAGATTTAGACTACAATTCGGTATTGAAAATGGATTTCAACATAGGCCAATATCATCTTGGTATAGGGGACTATGCCACTTGGGGCGATGAACTCACCACTGCTCCACCACCACCAGAGTGTTACCCGAGGAAGAAGTGTGGATGCCTATTGTTGCCTGCATTGGGCACCTAGTCCGAAAGGAAGAAAGCAGTCATCTTTTGAGAGTAAAGAGCAACAAAGACTGGCCCGCGACCACGTTGACCCTTCCTTCCAAGAAGAAGGAAACTTTGGGGGGCGTCGTGGCTTCAACCCAATCTCCGCTGATGATGAGCCCTAATAATTGACTGATAAAGAGTACACCTCCAAATCTAGCGGGTTAGTAAGCTTATTGATGGAGTTTACCACGAGAGATCTTCCTGTCGCCACTGGCTCCTCCTGCTAGATCACAATGAACAGGGGGATTTTCGCCGCCCGGCACCGGTGGCAACTCACACAAACCAACATGATATTCTGACGAGCATAATATCAAACACCACTAAGACAGACACTATACCTAGGTTACTATATACTCCCTACATTTCGAGTGCAGCGATTCAGTGCTCAGGCTCATTTGCATCCGATCAGAAAAATTCGAAAAATAGTAGAAAAATTAAAAAAAAGATCCATTTTTTTCCACGGTAGAAAAATTATTGCGCGAGGTTCGCTCCAAATATTAGCTCATTTGGACATCTTAGTAACTCTCAGCAAAAAAGACAAATCGGGTCAAAACAGTACGTGAAGAGTAAACTGTTTTACAGACCCCGAATTTGTCTTTTTTGCCAAGAGTTGCACAGTTGTCCAAATCATATGAAAAATGGGTCGGGCCTCACGCGCCAAATTGTCTACCATAGGAAAAAAATTGGAATTCTTTGAATTTTTCTAGTATTTGTTTTGAATTTTTTATTCAACACGGGTGCAGATGAGCCCGGGCTCAGAAAAGGATTTTCGCTCCATTCCTAAATATAAGATTTTTTAGAGATTTGAATATGGGTTACATACGGATGTATATAGATATATTTTAGACTGTAGATTCACTCGTTTTCTCTGTATATAGTCCGCATTGATATCTCTACAAAGGCTTATATTTAGAAACAGAGGGACTACATCAGTAGACCCGTGCTATTCTCCCATACATACTTGGCCCGCAAGGTCAACGGAGAGGGAGGGGGAACGAACTTGGAGCTCAACTTAGACTCTGAGTGGAAGGGGTGGAGAGAGAGAAACAAGGGGAAAGTTTTCATCGAGTCCTCCACGACGACATGGTGCTCTATCTTTTTTTGGCGAACGAGCCACTTGCTGGCGCTGATTTCTATTTGGCGCATAATTTGATGAATGCCTCTACCTGCCCTTGTGAAAAGATGGATCGGCCACAAACCACATTCTTTCCAGTGATTCCCCTTTTCCTGTACCTTCCCATACCGGGTTTTCCTTTTTCTTCCCACTATTTTTCTTTCAATTTTTCTGCGTTTTCCATTTTCATTGTTCTTTTTCTGTTTTCAAATTCGTGAATATTCTCTGTGAACATACTTAAATTCTTGAACACTTTTCTAATTCATAAATTTTTAATCTACGAACATTTTTTAAAATTCACGAACGTTTTTTATTCCATGAACATTTTTTAAATTTGCGAATATTTTCTAAATCCACAAATATTTTCTGAATTTACAAACACATATTTATTTCATGAACATTTCCAAACTCTTGATATTTTCCTAATTCGTGAAAAAAAATTATTTTTCTGAACACTTTTTGAGAATTGCACACATTTTTTTGAATTCATGAAGATTTTTTGAAATTCGAAAACATTGTTAAAATTTTCAAACATTTCCAAATTCAGAAACATATTTTGTATTCAGAAGAATTTTGTAATTCCCGAAAATTTCATGAAATCATGAACTTTTTTTATTTCACAATTTTTTGAATTTGGGAACTTTTTGCAAATTTGTGGAAAATAAATTCATAATGAGTATTTCTTAAATATTGAACATTTAAGGAATTTACTAACATTTGCTTGAATCCACGATTTTCTTCTGATTCGCGGCATTTCTTTGAAAACGTCAATATTTCGGAATTCACAAACGAGTTGGAAATCATGAACTGTTTTTTATGTACATGAATAGTTTTTTTTAAACATGACCATTTTTTAATTCACGGGCATTCTGTAAATTCCTGAAAAAATTAGTTACCAATTTTTTATTTTTTTTAGAAAAATTAGTCAACACAATATCAAAATAAAGGAAAGTTCCAAAATAAAAACAAATAAATATTTCAGGAGAGCAATCCGTTTGCTAGGGCTATCCCAAACTGTACCAAAAATGGGGGAACCCAGGAATTGATCCCTTTTAATCCTAAAAAATATAGCATCCATCCCCAGTCTCCA
Source organism: Aegilops umbellulata (assembly GCA_032464435.1). Classification (NCBI taxonomy): domain Eukaryota; kingdom Viridiplantae; phylum Streptophyta; class Magnoliopsida; order Poales; family Poaceae; genus Aegilops; species Aegilops umbellulata. Next base: position 521,827,329 of record CP136059.1, on the reverse strand, counting down.
GAATATTTGCGCAAAGTAGCTGGACGCGCCCTACTTGAGGCCTGAAGAGCTACTTTTTCATTGATTTTCCCAGTTTTTCTATGTTTTTCCTTTTCTTTCTCTATTTTCTTCCGTGTTATTCGTTTTTTCTTCCCTTTTGCTTTTTTGTTATTTTTATTTTTTAAACATTTATTTTTTTCATTCTTTTTTCGTTTGTTTCTGGTTTTAAATGCTTTTTGTTGTCTTTTGTTTATTTTCATTTTTCTTCTCCAGTTTTTGTTTTATTTTCATATTTTATTCTTTTTACATTTGCTTCTTCGGTTTTATTTTTCATTTCCGGGTTAATTTTTTCTTTTTATGTTTTCTTTTTTGGTTTTCTTTGTTTCTTTTGTTTTTATTCTACATTTTATGTATATGTCAACAACATTTTTCTAATAAACCTTTATTTTTTTATCAATATCACTTCAACATTTCTCTATACATGGTTAACATTGTTTCTATACACATTTTTTTTAATATTTTTCATATGATAAATCATCATTTTTGAAATACAAAGATTAATTTTTTTTCTATGCACATTTAACCTTTTTCAAATGTTTGACTAATATTTTCTAAACGCAATATTAACATTTATTGAACACATGGGCAAAAACATTTCTATATACATTTAACATTTTCTAAATGCTTGATTAACTTCTTCTATACACATTATCCAAACGTATCATCACTTTTTAATACATGGTCAACAGTTTTTTTAATACAAATTTAACATTTTTGAAATGTTTGATAAAAAAATTCAAATGATTTTTCAAGATTTTTACTTACATGATAGAAATTTCATCATTTCTTCAATAAATGCTCAACATTCTTTCTATACAAATTTAACATTTTTGAAATGCTTGTTCAAAAAATTTCAAATGGGTTTTCAGTATTTTTATTTACATGATTAAAAATTCAACATTTCTTTAATACATGGTCAACATTGTTTCTATGCACATTTAAATTTTTTGAAATGCTTGATTAACATGTTAAACTACATGTTCAACATTTTTTTTCAAATGGTTGATTAACATTTTATGTACATGACCAAAAAAATTCATCATTTTTTAATACATGGTCAATATTTTTTCTATACACATTAAACATTTCTCAAGTGCTTCATTAACATTTTTCAAATAATTTTGCAACATTTTTTTAAATGCTAGATTAACATTCTTTGAATAGATGATCAATTTTGTGTACTCCATTTTTGTGTATGTGATAAACATTTTCTCTACAGACATTTAATTTTTTCAAATGCCTGGTCAGATGTTTTTATTGTTTATAGATTGTTTTCTCTAAAGTAAACAAATAAAGCAAAAAAGAAAAGCACAAAAAGTAGGCTGGAGCTTCCCCGACAAGAGGCTGCCCTCGTCTCGCTTGCAGCGCGGCATAGGGGCGCCCGGGTTTTCTTTCTCTATCTTTTGTTTCTTTGTGCTGCATGTAAAAGTTTTTGATTAGTTATCATTGTTTTTCTGTTTGTTCTTATTTTTTCACCATTTTTTTCCTTTTTAAAAGTAAAATAAATGTTTCTCCTTTTGTTTCACTAGTTTCCCTTTTTCTCATTATTCCTTTTCCAGTTTAAAATTCGTGATTATTTTTGGTGAACATATTTTCAATTTTTCAAAAAAAAATCAGAAACAATTCGAGTCCGTGATTTTTTTTTAAATTCATGGACGTTTAATGATTCCTGGAACATTTATTAAAGTTTGCAAACATTTTGTTTTTGCGAATAATTTTATAAATTGCAAACAAACTTCGATTCTGTGAATAGTTTTTTTAATTGAAAATATTTTTAAATTGTCAAACAATTTTGGATTTTGTAATAGTTTTGGTATTCATGATCATTTTTGGAATGCCTAAGCATTTCTTGACATTCATGAACATTTTTAAATCGGGCGCCTTTTCCAAATTTGATAAACTTTGTTCTTGAATTTGCGAATATTTTTCAATTTTGAAATTTTATTGAATTCACTCGCATTTTACTGAATCCACGGAATATTTTGAATTTATATGTTTCTTTGAAATCATCAATACTTTTTGAATTCACAAATAATTTTGGAAATCATGGACATTTTTTGTATTCATGAATTGTTTCTGTATTCGTAAATAGTTTCTGAAAGTATTCCTGAATATTTTTTGAATATTTGTTAATTTTGTTAACACAATCAAGATAAAAGAAATTGCCAGAAAAGAATCTGAAGTAAATATTTCAGCAGTGCCATATGTACACTAGGGCTATATCTCTGTTTCGTTTTCGAGACAAGGCTATATCTCAGTTATTCCGAGATATATAACTCGGCCTCACCTCTGGCGATGGGCCTGTAGCTCGTCTAAGCTGATTCCGCATGTTTCTTTTTGTTTTTTTTGTTTCTTTGTGCTGTTTATAAAGATTTTTCACTGGTTTTCTTTCTTTTTTTTCTTTGTTTTTCGCCGATTTTTTGGTTTCCTTTTTTAACAAATATCTACTTTTTCAATACACAATTTTCACTACATGTTGAATATTTTTCAAAATATATGATGTATATTTTTTAAATACATATTTTTAACATTTTTCGAATACATGTAAAATATTTTTGCAAATGCACGTTCAATCTGTTTTTAATGGCGCGAAACATTTCCTTCAAATGTGTTAATATTTGTTTACATTGTATAAATCTATTTTTTAAATCACGAACATTGTTTGAAACAAATATTTATTGACAATACCACGTACATTTTTTTTGATGGTATGAAACGTTTTTATACATACACGAACATTTGTTTTTACATTGTTGCATAAACATTAAGGCTTGTCCATTCGCGAAAGAGGAACGGGCTTGGGCTGGGCTGGGTCTACCGCCCTCTGCCTCTCCGTCACATCCTCTCCAGAGTTGTCTAAAAAAAAATCCTCTCCAGAAGAAAAAAAAAACACGTTCCCCAATTCTCCTTCTATCCAGGAGAAAAAAAACACGTTCCCAAGTCCATCCAGAAATCCCCCACACTCCCAGCAACCACCCCAACCCCTCGTGCGCGCCAACCGCCGGCCATGGACGACGCGGCGGCGGCGGCGGCCGCCCCCGGAGCGCACGCGTCGGGGAGCCGCCGATCCGACGGCCGGCAGGTGCCGCTGTGGAGTCCCGGCCCCCGGGAGCAACAGAGAAGCCCCGGCGACCTCATCAGCCACCTGCCCGACGACGTCCTCGGCGCCGTCGTCTCGCTCCTCCCCACCAAGGACGGCGCGCGCACGCAGGTCCTCTCGCGCCGGTGGCGCCCCCTCTGGCGCTCGTCCGCGGCGCCGCTCAACCTGTCGATCGACCGTCGCTTCTGCGCGGGCGACGCCCGCAAGCACGTCGCCGTCGTCTCCAGGATCCTCTCCGACCACCCCGGCCCCGCCCGCCGGTTCTCGCTCCGCCAGGCCTTCCCGCCGGGCCAGATCGACCGCTGGCTCCGGTCCGGATCGCTCGCCCGCCTGCAGGATCTCGAAATCGCCTACGCCAGAGTGCACGGGGACGCATGCCACCCGGTGCCGCCGTCCGCGCTCTGCTTCGCGCCGACGCTCCGCGCGGCCAAGTTCGGCAGCTGTGAGTTCCCCGAGTTGACCGCGTCCCCGAAGTTTCCGCGCCTCAAGCAGCTGACCCTGTGCCGCGTCAGCATCTCGGAGGACTCTCTCCACGGCATGCTCTCCGGCTGCATTGCCTTGGAAAGCCTTTCGCTGGACCGAAACGTCGGCGTCGGTCGCCTCTGCATCAGCTCCCCGACGGTTAGGCGCTTCAGCTTCTCTCCCCATCGGGACAAACAAGGTATCGTCACTTGCCAAGAGCTGCTCGTCCAGGACGTCCCACGCCTTGAGAGGTTAATACTACATGATTCACACATTGGTCCGGCGACCATCCGGATAACCAGGGCACCTAAACTGGAGCTATTGGGGTTGTTGTCTCATGGCATATCTACACTCAAGCCTGGAACCACAGTTCTCCAGGTAGGCCAATGACGCATTCGACATTCCTATATACTACAAGCTATCATTCTTATTCACACTTGTTTTACTTTCCTCCAGAAAACGATTGATGTCAGCTTGACAACCATAATGCATAAAGTGAAGATTTTGGTTGTTGACTCTATTGGTCCCAATCTAGATGCAATTATTGGCCTACTCAAGTGCTTCACTTTCTTAGAGAGGCTATATGTCATTGTGAGTATACAAACTTCTTCCCTCTTTAAATATGAAAATCAACATTGGGTTAGACTTAATCACGACCCGCTGAACTGTTCTGTATGTGTTACTAATTCAGTTCTTTAGTGACTGCCTTTATATTATTTCGTTCTTCTGTCTGCAGTCGCACCCACAGGAGGATATGAATAATGTGCGCAAGTATGACCCACTGGATCCAATTGAATGCCTAGAACTCCATCTAAAAAAAGTGGTATTGAAGAATTACGATGGTAACCGGACACAAGTTATTCACTTTGCCCAGTTCTTTGTTTTGAATGCAAAAGTGCTTAAGGAAATGGAAATTGGAGTTGTCAACCGCTGCAACAGCAAATGGATGCGTTTTCAGCGTAAACGGTTGCAAGTGGAGAATAGAGCTTCTCGAGATGCACAGATTGAACTAAAATGGGATACAAAGAAGAGCTTCAAATACCATGGTTTTTCTGAGGCTGATCCCTTTGACATGTCCTCATGTTGACACTTGAGACGGTTGTGTTAGGTAGTCTTTCCAGAGATCGTGTCGCAGCCGGCTTCCCTTGTTTGCCTGTCTAAGGTTATCTCACCGTTGTGATCTCTACAAAATGATCTACTTAATGCAGCAATGGATGCTTTCTTGCGCACTCTGGAGCATACCAGGATTTAGGAGGTTGTGCAGCAGCTCAAGATTCCAGTCCAAACTTGTGATGTATAAGATGTTAGAGGGTTACTAGGATTTGTGTGTCCTGTTTAGTTGCTTGGATTTTCTCTCCTGATTGGTGTCATATTGTAAGCTGGTAGCACCTACAAGCTCCAGCTAATATATTTGTGTAATTACCACTTGCTTTAATGAAATCCCGAATGCACTTTTATTATTTTATAGTCAGCTGATTTCGAATTCGCCATCAGTCAGTTATCCTGGCCGCCCGGTCACCTAACCCAGCACGAGGGGTTGTGGTTCTTTTGAACCGGATCTCCTCGGTTCGGTTGGGCGGGTTCCTTGTCATTTTCGGCGGGGTCCCGTTTGTGTTTCCATGCCTGGAAGAGTTGTGTTGTTTTTTAACTGAATTTTTCAAGTGTGTCTGCGCCGCATTTCGTTTTTTTCTGTTTCAGAGTGTCTCGCTTTCCTGGAGATAGAAGCAGGGTGGAAAGACCAGTGGCGACTCCTCCAGGATGTGCATGGAGAGGGTGATGTACGTGAAAGCAGCGGTTGCCACTGGCAGACATGGTAAATCTTCACTCTTTGGTTGCGCTCCCTCCTTTCTTTTGTCTTCTTCAGTTCTGTTTTTCCGTTGCGGCTAGCGTTTCATCTCTGTGCCATCTGTCAAGGTGTGTTTGTATGAGCCACTGAACATCTGACAAAGTTTACGGTAATCAGATGCATGAGATGGAGGAAGGGAGGTGGTGTTGGGTGTTTCAGTTGTGTTCTTAGTCCAATGAGTCAACCAACCACACAATGTAACGGGACTCTGTTTTGAATCATCCCCTTTTAGCTACAAATTAATCATAAAATGTACCTGAATGTATGGAGGGGAGGGGAGCACTGTTATTTTGAGCTTCTCGAAGGTGCTGGTATTCATGGACAAAGGGGGACAGGACATGCATTGGTAATAAATCATTGCTGTTTTTGTGGGGTTTTATCTGTTCAATATATGATCCTTCAGTAGTGTGGCTCAACCAATACTACTGCTGGTATTGTCGAGTGGAGACGACTCCTTTTTTTTTTTCATTGCCCTGAGTGCAGTCCATTTCTTAGTGGTAGATTGCAGCAGTTGTTAACCCATAATCAACAAATGGTCTTTGCCTTGTTGTGTTTGCAGGCTTCGTATCATCAGGAGGACCTCTGGGGTCAATTATGAAGTTTGTACTCCCTGCCGTCAGTTTTGGAGTCCTGCTGGAACGGAGATAGAGAGGAAGCAAGATGTGGCAAGTTCAGAGAAGCAGAATTTATGGGAGTCAGTCGGAGTCGTGCTGTAAGTTGGTCTGTCAGAATCTCTGAAATTTCCGTAAGTACTTTGGTGAATATTTCTAGGATTGATATGAAGCAGTCTAGCACTATCACTTTGGTGAAGTTTCCATCAGTATATTTTCTAGGTTTGTTTGCATGATTCTTTCATTCACTGCCTAACTGTAGCCTATTAACCAACACTTAGGGTCAGCGCGTAAGATGTATTAGTCGCCACGAAAGCTGATCTTGGCAAAGGTTGGCGATATATAGTTTCTTGAAAGGGACGAACCCAGTTTCCCGAACAGTATAAAGGGGTTGCTTATGGATAAGAAAGTCTGCAGTATATCGCCATTGGCAACTGGAGATGAGCATGCGAACTCCAGGCAGACGATGGTGATGAAGATGGAAATCAGTAAAAGCTCATCTTGGCTGGGACGGTATCTGAAGTCCAAGACTCACGCTCAAGTCACAAGTGACAGAATTCTATTATGTGTCTGTACTCCCTGCCGTCAGTGTTAAGAGCCTTGCTGTAATGGAGATGGAAGAAAGAGGAACAGGAAGCGAGATGTGACGAGTTGAGAGAAGCAGAATTTCAACCGTGCCTGATGTACAACCACAACGAAACATAACTGCATCTCTTCCTACTCTCCCTCCCGTCCCCCGCGTCGCCTCCGGGCGGCTCGGGCGGAACCCACCCCGTCGGCGCCCCTCACCACCCTCGCCTCTGCCCCCCTGCCGCTGCCGAATGATGCGGCCGGGCGAAGCCCGTGCCGCGGACGGCAGCGGCGGGGGCTCTCCTGCCCGTGGCGGCGCGGGCGGCTTTCTGGATCTCGGGCGGCGGCTCGGCCTTCGTGGTGATTGACGGCTGCTGCGGCCGTGTGGGCGGCGCGGCGGCTGGGCCTGGCGGCGCTCCGGCCTTCCCGTTGGCAGCGCTCGGCGTATGGGGCATGGTGCTCTGGATCTTGGCGCGGGAAGGCTGGCGGCTGCTGGATCTGGCCGGGCGTGGCTGGATTCGGGCGGCCTTTGGGGGTTCTGCTGTGGCCGTGTTCGCCGTCTCCGCGAGGTGCGGTGGCTGCGGCGCGGGGGCGGAGACCTCCTGTCCTCGGGCCTGGTGTGGCGGTTGCAGGCTGGTGGCGGGCTGCAGGTTTGTGTCGGCCTTTGCCGGGGACGCGTGGGCCGATCTGCTCGGGGCAATTGCCCTGCTCTGGCTGTGGCCGGAGCCGGTGATGGCGACGCCTACGGGCGCCGCTTCCCTGTCGAGGGCGTCGTTGTGAGCTTGCCTTCCACCTCCCCTCGGCTCCGGGGGAAACCCTTGCTCTCGTTGAGCGGACGATGGCGGTGCTTTGCTTCGCTTCCTTCTTGAAGGCCTCGTTTTGGAGCCGGTGGGCGTGACTGACCGGCGGCGGCTTGCTTCGCGCGGCTGTGAGGGCGGCGGCTCTCCTTCCTTCTCGGTGTGGTGTCCTGCTTGGCGACGATGCTGCTGGCGTGTTGTGCAGGGTCGCGGCGGGGTCTTGGTAGTCGGCTCTATCCGACGTGTCCGGCTGGTTTCCTCTTGGTACCTTTCGTCGTAGAGTCGGAGCTGCCTCTGCGGGGCATCGGTGGCAACGATGATGGATGCTCGGTGGTCTTCGAGGAGGTCTTCGTCGGCGCAAGCTCTGCATATTCTTTTGCGCTTGATCGTCATCAAAGTCGGAGCTGTCTCGGCGCTGCTCCTGGTAGCCAACTGTTTGGCATAGGTCGATGCGGGCTTCGTGCAGGTTGCCGATGTGAGGGCTTGTTGGTGGTTTGGTTGTGGTGAAGTCGGAGTCGTTGGCTCGCGGAGAAGTGATGACGATGCCACCTGTGGTCAGCCTCAACGGTGCTCCTCCTTTAGCTGCGTGTGTGGGTTTTATGTTGATAGCCAGGTTGGCTGGTGGTGCCTCTTAGTGGGTTGTTTCGGTTTTTGCCCGGTTTTCCGCAATTAAACGGGCAAAATCTTCTTCTTTATTAATGAGATGAGGCAAAGCTTTTGCCTCCGTTTCAAAAAAAAAAACCGTGCCTGATGTTGTTTGCCTCTGAACAGATGACATGTTCATCAAGTTTGGGTGTCTGACACCTAGTGTATGGACACCAGTGTCTGATTCAGTTGAAATTACAAGAGCATGCATACACTCACTAAATCGGCATCAGTGTCTGATTTGCCACAAGATCGATAGTTTAAGCTCAGGCACGGCACGTTAGCTAGACTTGGAGTACCTTGACTGAATAACCAACCAACCTTCCTTTTTGCGACATGCAAGCAGGTTATACAGCAATACATTACTGACCACAATTAATCGAGAGAAATAGGTGATACAGCCTGCACTAGTTCTGATAGAGAAAAATAAGTTTGCTTGAATGTTACAGCGTCAGTCAAGGGGACAAGAGTAGCTTACTTCAATTATCGTACACAAACAACAACATAGATTTGGCACCACAAGAGTTAAATAGAACTCAGGGGAGGCTTCCCCATTCCCCAACAGCGAATTGAAAATACATCCACTAATGTCTGTTCTAACTCAAGCAAGACGGGGGAGGCTGGTGACAGATTTAGGAAGAAAAAATCACCTTGAATACATGTGATCCGCTCAACAAAGTCACTTTTGGAACCAGATGCAGACTTTGCAGATTCCCCAGATGCATTACTTGACTTGGATCCACGAACTGCTGTTCAAGATGGGTGTAGGACATATTATAAAAAATTGCTGCTCGTAGGAGTGAGTAAAAATCACCATCATTTGAGTTACCAGGATTAAGGTGGTAGTTCTTGGTGGTCACTCTCTCATTCTTCTCGTCTCCTCGCCAGAGATTCTTTTGCGACAACCTCTTCCCATTCCTTGTCATCCTTAAACATCTGATCTTCATCGGATCTGCTGACACGGATTCTGCACTTGGGGAGCAAGTTGGTTGCTTTCTCAATGGAAGTTATGGAACACTCCAGAGCCTTCACCCTGCCTGGAGCTGCTCTGAAACAATTGATTTGGACCTCGAGCTGTCCAAGGCCTGGAAGATGCTCGACACCCAAGTCTGCAAAAAAGTCAGACGCCACAACCATTGGGCTCAAGCCAAGACGGAGACAATGGAGTGCTGGCATAGCACCTGGTGCAAATGTTAGCCGCAGTCCACCCGTTGGCTTCACTTCAACAGCAAAACGGGGGAGTGAATAGCGGAAGTCGAAGACCTTTAGCAGTTTGAATCCATCACTACCGATAATCAGCTTTTCATTAATGGCAACTCTTCTTATGTTAAGCTCCAGATGGGCCAGAGAAGGCATGCCCATGAGAACTTGGAGATCCTCCTGATCAAATTCCCTGACCATCATGTGTAGTTTCATGAGATTTTTTAGGGAGGTCATTCCCCTGGGAACCATTTCAATATCTGGCTGAATTTTAAGAACTTGGAGGCACGGGTATGTGCTGCATGGGTTACAGAACAGACGCTCGGCTATCTCTGCACGAGTACGAAGATACCGAAGGTTGCATTTGCCCAACTCATTTACTTCTTCCGCAAATTTCACTGGGTCGTCAGTTTTCCCGAAGCGTAACTCCTCCAAGGCTTGCAGACTCCGGAACCCACTTGCAGGCAATTGTGTCCTATCGCTGACAAATAGGCGCACCAATTTCCGCAACTGCGCCACTGTTGATGGCAGTCTTAGAAGTGAATAACAGACTCTCAAATCGAGAGTCTCTAAGTGCTGCAGCTTTCCGATTTCATCAGGAAGCTCAGTAATTTTCCTACTGCGAATTCTCAAATACCTCAGCTGACGCGAGCTTCCTATATGTTTTACATGCTTGTTTTCCAAATAACTAAATCCCTCAAGGTCCAACACCCGCAAAGCATGGAAGTCCACAAGGTGGGGCATCTGCTCAACCTGCCCAAAGGTAGTCAGTGAGCGAACATGTAACTTGGTTTCTGTGACTGCACAAACTGCCCCTTGATGCTTTCCGCCACTAGCTTGCACGGACAGACGACGAATCTTGGTTGGCAAAGAATTGCATACACGTCCATTTAAAACAGTGGCAAAATTCTCTTCATCTGATAAAGATATGATAAGGTCAAGCACCATATCATGGACTCGACAATATTTCACCGAACTGTCATATTTACCATAAATTGGCTGGATCATATTTCTATTAACAAGTTCATTAATACAGTTCTCTGCCACATCAGCCAGACGCCCCCATCGTCTATCAAGGAATCCTTCAGCCACCCATTTCCATTTCAATTCTTCACACTGGATTTGCCAGTCCTCTGGATATAAGCACAAGTACAGTAAACAAGTCTTCAGGTGGTGTGGAAGGTCCCAGTAACTAAGTAACAATATATCTTTCATCGCTTTTAAGTTCCCATCATATTCAAGTGAAGAACCAACACCGATGGAATCTTGCAGTCTCTCCCATTCATCCTTGTTGTGTTTTTTATTGGCAAGCAAACTTGCAAATGTAATTATGGCCAGTGGTACACCACCACATTTTTCTAAGATCCTATTAGAAACATCTTTCAGTTCAGCGGGACATGAATGATCTGTGCCAAAAATTCTTTTAAAGAACAATCTTCGAGAATCAACATCATCTAGAGGTTCCATTTGATAGGGTTGACCACCGCAGTTGGAACAACACTGATTAGCTACACCGGTAATGCGTGTCGTAGCAATTATTCTGCTGCCATTGTTATTCTCAGGAAATGCTGACTTGATCAATTTCCAGTGTTCTCCTTTCCATACGTCATCAATAACAATTAAGTACCTGCATTCAATGTGTAAGTCGTTGAGCATTTCATAGCTGTGATGACTTGCACTAGCAACTAATTTGATATTCGTCATGAATATTTCCTTAGTACATTCTTTTGCATCAATCAAACTAGTACTTCGGTTATAAATAGTTAAGGCTAAACATGAAAAGTTGAAAACTACTACAAAAAGAGCCATTAATTCAATCTAGCCTGGTTATTTAAAAAAAAAACAGTTCTTCCATGTGGCCTAAGTATAGCAGGGATTAATCAACGCTAAGGTACAGAGGAATAAATACAGAGTATATATAAACCAAAACATTTTTTTTTGAAGGGTTACCCCCCCGCCGCCCCAACTTTTTATTAAAAGAGCCAAGGCCACAGCAATGTAGGTGTACCTCTTTCCGGTCAAGATTTGTGCAGTTTTACGAATTAGTCGGTCTATGTTCCAATCCTCTGACTGACATTCATTGTCATCTATTTGAGATAAGATATCCTTCAAGAGCTTCTCTAGATCAAGAGTACGTGACACCGACACGAAACCTCGGCACTGGAAGTCTCCTCCTAATCCAATCTTGCGGTACACCTCCATGGCCAGGGTCGTCTTCCCCAACCCTCCGGACCCGACAATCGGCACCACTTTCAGCTCCATACTCTCATCCATCAATAAAGCAGTAACTTGCTTCACTCGGCCGTCCATTGCCACCAAGTCCTTGACCTCCTCGTGAAGCGAGGTTATCCGTGGGTCAATCTCCACCGTCTTTGTTGGACTGTAGTAACTCTCGTCAAGCTTGTACCTAGCATCGTTTTTACAGTAAAAACTTAATTAATCCCATGATGCATCCAGAAATGCATACACATGTAAGAGTTAGGAAAAATGTAGTACCTGTCACGGCGCTCGCTTTCCTCGATGACGCGAGCCTTGAGCTCCTTGATCTGGGTCGCGATGTCATGGCGTGTCCACAGAGTCTTGAGCCGGCGCGCCGTCCTCTTCATGAACTTTGGTTTGGCGTCGCCGCTGCCAAGCCGGTCCATGAAGCGGTCGATGCAGTCTTCCATGTCGTAGCTGAGGTCGCGCACGCTGCCCCCCCAGCTCTTGCCCAGGCCGTCGAGCCTAGCCTCCATGTCTGTCAGTTTCTCCAGCAGGACCTGCATCCTGCCGAGCTCGCGCTTGAGGAACTCAATCTCCTTGCGGACCCTCTTGAGCAGCTTGTACTCGTCGCCGAGCAAGGTGGTGAGCTTGCCGAGGAGGGAGCCCATCGCCCCTGTGCCGGCGCTCACCCCGGCCATCTCTAGATCTCCCTCGAGCAAGTCGGCTCCCTCCCCCAAGGCCGGCCGGGGTTCTCTCTAGCTCTCGTCTCGGTTCCTTGAAGAAGGTGGGCTAGCTGACTGGTTAGGAAGAGACGAATAAGCTGCTGAGATCTGGTGCCATGGCTGGTGCTTGGTCTTTTGGCGGAGGAGGAGTAGGAGCAGGAGCAGAGCAACGGCCTTGGGACTGCGCGTCGATAATGGAGGCTGATGCTGCTGCACTGTGTGGACTGGAGGCTGCTGCAAAGTGCAGAGTGCATTGTATGTGAACGCGCGTGACGATGGGACTCGTCCTGCCTCTAGCTATAGGTGTCTGCGCATGCATTATTGCTATTGCTGCAAAGTAGGTCGTGACTAGTGTGATGAATGCAATCTTGCCTGGTGGGTGGATCATTGAATTTCAGGATCCAGTGTAGAGTTTCTTGACTCATACTACCACGAACTCCGAGATTTTGATATTTCTTTGGAGGATTTGAATCCTAATTCTTTTATCCTGGTAATTTGATTCACAATATTACAAAAAAATAAGAATGTTCTATTAAAAATATTTGCGTCACTAAATTTAATTTACTACTATAAAACCAGAGTAATTCATAAAAGTGAGATTAAAAAATTATTCACTAATTTTCGGAATACAATAACAAGCCCCGCTGCGAAAATCACTTTGTAGCACGTGCACTATGAGCCTTTTTTTTTTTGAAGTAAAAAAACTGTTTTTTACGGTTCGGGAAAATCAGCAATTTTGTGTGCGTGCATATATAGAATATTAGTATGGTTGTGCAAAATTTCATCAATATGCGTGCTTGCATGCGAAATATACAAAATAGACATACATGGAAAAAATGGGGTTATTCTTCTGCTGATTTTTGGCTGAAATTAGCCATTTGCACAGCGTATGTCAAAACATATTTTTGAACATAAATCAACACATGCATATATATTTGTGTAAAATATTCAACCTTTTCGGAAACTAAGCATCATTTCTAGTTATTTTTAAAAATTGCACCAATACCCCAATGCTTCAAAAATCCGTTTTAGCCCCGATGGGTCTAGAAGCATCACGTGTTGTCTAATCCTTCTGTCGGGGTTTATTAGTTCTATCGTCATTTGTGTCTAGCATTGACCATAAATCTATTATATATATTAAAAACACAACACGGGGCCTTTTGGAGGCACCATACACCACATTAGTCCGCATCATCAAAATTATTTAGTTTGTTAAATCTGTAACTTTTGACTAGCATTATCAAGTACTCCCTCCGTCCATAGTAGTACAATAGTTGTGCATTCCTTACACAAGCTCGCCCATGTCTAATTCAGGCGGGCCGACCCATTGGTTTTCGATCACGAGCTTAAAAGAAAAAAAATGACTGGTAGTTAATACGTCTGTTGGGCTTCGTATAGGGTTTGTTGGGTTTTTTCCTTTTGTTTTTCTCATTTTTATTTCAATTTTATTTTTATTATTTCATTATTATAAAACTGCTTCTATAATGTTCTTTTTTAAAAACTACACATTTTTATAGAAAAAGGGATAATTCTGTTCATATATGTAATTAATGTTTGTGCGTACCTAAAAAATGTTCAAAATATTCTAAATATATATTTGGGGTAAAAGTATCAGTTTATGTATTTTCAAAATATCTATTGTGCACATACAAAATTCATCATGAAATAAAAATGTTTCAACATTATCTAACAAAATATTGTTGTGTATTTGAGAAATATACAGAGTGTTCCTAGAAAATGTAACACATGTATTATAAGATGTTAAAAAAAGTTGAACATAAATAACCATACATTAAAAAATTCAATGAGTAATTAAAAAATGTTGAAAATGTTTTTTTAGAAAATTTCAATATGTATGAAAAGAATACCCAATATTATTTCAAACATGTTCGCCCTATTTTGGAAATATGTTTAATGTGTATTTCAAAATTTTGAGATTGAGGTAGTATTAAAAAATGTTCAACATTGTGTTATAATGTCTCATATTTTAAAATGTTCAGTGTGTATTAAAAATATATTCTAAATCTTTTCTTAAAATATTCAAGCAGAAAAGGATAAATTAGTATGAGAGAAAAATGAAAAATGGAATAGTGAAAAAAAAGGAAAATGAAGAATGAAAGGAATACAAAGATGAAAAAACCAAAAAAGTACATGAAATAAAATTAAAACCATAACTAGAAAAAGGGAAAAGGGAAACCCAGGAAAAAAAGGAAAAGAAACAAAGCCAACCTGGAGAGAGAACAACGAAGGAAAGATGAAGAACAAGCTTTGTTCCTTATTCGACCAGCCCACTCGGGGGGGGGGGGGGGGGGGGGGGGTAGGCCATAATGTGAAGAGGCATATAACTAGGAAGTTGCTCGGGAAAGGTAATCGTGGGCTATAAATTATGAAATGATATATGTGTATACATGGATGACTATACACATCTTCTATATCTAAATAGCTAGCCCCACTAGCCTATTTCTCTCAACATGCAAGTATGCCACCTCATCATTCAACATGCATGGAGAAAGGTCCACCACAACATGCAATCATGCATAATAAAATGCCACCTCAACATGCAAACATGCATGAGAACTTACATTCTATTATGATATTTACATTATACAATAATCAAACACCACAAATCATATTTATTTTCAGCTTTGGTTCTCATATTATTACTCCAAATAGTCATGTTCCATACAACCAATTATAACTGAATATATTGCAAAAAATTCCCGCAACAACGTGCAGGGATCATCTAGTATAATAAAATGACAACCACACTCATAAAATGCATGCACAATATAAATGAAAAATATATAGTAAATATAAATAGTGTACCAAAAATCCCATTAAATAAGTAATTACATTATTTAGTGTGCATTTTTTTACCACATCATATGGAATAAGCAGTTAAATAACGGAATAATGTGCACAAGGCACATGAAGGTTCCTATGTTGTTACAAAACATGTGGGGAAGTCATAATCATATGCTTAGAGGAAATACATGAAAATCGTCATGTAGATCTAATGTAAAATAGAAAATTCTGAAACTATCGCAATGTTTGAAAGGACACGACGAGAAAAAAAATCAAATATAACTGAACATCCCACAATTGTTTAAAAAAAAATAGGACATCCATTCGACGGTCGTTATTTCTAATCAAGAGAATCTTCATAGGTGTAATTATATAGACATTACCAGGAAAACGAAATGGTGGCCTATGAATTATGAAGTGATTTGCGGAACTAATATATGTGTATACTTGGATGGGTATAAACCAATAATAAAATGACAACCACACTCATTAATACATGAGTAAATGGATACAAATATATTAAATTAAATTTATTTACTAAAATGTTCAGCTTAAATAAGTAATTACAACAACTAAAAAATAAGTAATTAAATGATTTGAGGTATGTAAAAAGTGTACCATATCATATGGAATAACCAGTGAAATAAAGGGGGGAAATCCATGAAATAAAGGAAAAATCTGCTTAATGTGCATGAAGGTGGCTATTTTGTTATGAAGTATGTGTTTGTTTGAAACTATCACAATGAATTAAAAGGACAATAACAGAAGAAAAATCAGATATAACTAAAAAAATGAGAACTAAGATATCCATTTGGCAGCTGTTCTTTTCAATCGAGAGATCTTCATAGGTGTCGTTACACAGACCATAACTAATAGATCATCATGATGCAACTAGACATGTGAGAAATGAATATCCAAGATTGAACATGATAAAAAATAGAGACGTGTGCTAGAAATTACAATTAAAAAATAATTTTGATCGTTAATCTACGAGATCTACTTTTTGGTATACCAGAACTTCTCCAACTTTAAAACTTTGCTTAAAAATTCAAGTTCAAGTTGGTATCATAAATATAGGGGAATAAAATTGAAGTTTTGCATTTAAGTCTCAAAGGAATCATTCTTGGAGTAAAAGCTTTTATCAATTTTTTTGCAGCTAAGATTATGCGATCATCACAAACAGTAAAATCAGTAATGGGTTACAAGATGTGAGAACTATACCATCCCAAGCCACTATAGTCATGTTACACGAAAATAATTCATGCTAGCTGAGTGTAGGACGACTTGGATTTTAAAAGTGGGAAATATCTAGTACAAAGTGAGTAAAATTAGATATAAAAGGAATATAATGTGCAATTATAAATAACAATATCATTCTATTTTTCTTGGGAAATGCTTCAAACATTTTTAACATATTCGTATAAGATGTTATATTTAAAGTTGCATCTTGGATATCATGTTTACGTATTAAATTTCATGTGTTCAAAATCAAGGAGGTGCATTTCAAAACAAGTGGAGGAAATGATGCTGAGGAATAAAAAGGTGGAAATGGTAAAACAAAAATTCTCACTGATTATTAGTCTACGTGGCGTCGAGGAGATTTTTTTTAAGAACACGGTACAAACGGAGGCGCTTATATATACGCGCGTACACTTACCCTTATGAACGCACATACGTACATCCTACCCCTACGAGCATCTTCGAATGACTGAGTCGACTTATCAGATTCACCTTACATGTGCTTACCTCGGAATAATATTGTCCCGCACAACATCTCAATCCTACGGACTAAACATGCATGTGTGAGAACAAACGGCCGCACTCTTACCACTAGGCCACACACCCATCCGTTTCTATATACATACGTTAATATCCAGCAAAGATTCAGGATTTTATCTCTCATACATTTTGAACAGACTAATAAGACGATGCCTCGCATTCGCAGAGCCACCTTGCTAGTTTAACTAATAATGTATAGGTTTTATCTATTAAAAATAATACCATCCGAAACTTGTTTTTGAGTACAAATCCAGTGATATAAAGTTTGTGGTATGTAAGTTGTATTTTTATAGTTAAATATATTGTGAAAAATTGACCAAAGTAAGAGGGAGACTTATAAACCCAAACGCATTAAGTAGAATCTAAGGGAATAGAAACATGAATGCTTGGTATGTTGAGCTGAAGAAAAACATTTTACTCAAATTAGATAACATTGATAAACACTGTGAGCTAGATGGGCTCACTGCTGCTGATAGGAAGGAACAAAAAAAACTTAGAGCACAATTATATAGGCTTTTACAACAAGAGGAAGCTAAATTGTGATCCCTCGACAGAACCCTACATCTACTTGTGTCTCTCGTGGTGTTGGTCTTTCTGCCTGCTAGCTAGGTCATGCCCTCTCCTGGGTGACACTTTTTTCTCATCTTCTGTAACCTTGTTACCTGTATGGTTTTGGGCCCGGTTTCCCTCATAAACGGGGTCAACTTGTTTAGGTTTTTGATCCTGTTTTCCTTATAAACTGGATCAACCAAAGCTTAAGGGGTGACTCTTGGCTTTGGCAGCTTTTTGAGCAATATATTCAGGTGGGGATCCTCTCCCCCCTGGTGACCGTTAAAAAAAAATCGTGAGCTTCCACATGCAACGACTTTTTCTTATGGATGACACTGATCAACCATGCGCAAAATAGAATTATATTGCTTGCACCCCCACTCTAAAAGTCACAAACAACTCCTAAGCAGTTAGAAATTGCTTGGGCATATTGTTGGTGTAGATCAAAGCCCACCTAATTAACAAGCCATGTCTCCCATACAACCGAGTCTATGATCCCATCCGAGGTAAGAACCTGTGCACCCAAGAATTTGTTGTTCATGTGTGGTGCACCCACTGCTCCTCGCACTCTGGCCTTGCATACAATAGCATCGATGTTCCCCTTCACCCAGCCCTGAAGGGGGCTTATCTACATGACACACATCAACTGGTCTCCTTGGTCCATTGGATTGTCTATTCTTCCCACGCGTCCACTGGCCCCTGGATCAATTAGGTTGTGTGCTTCTTCGCGAGATGGGCCATCGACATCTCGTTGAGATGATTATCAATGAAACCATAGCTACTTATATGATGACTTAATGAATTTCTTCATCGATGTCCTTGAGTCATGTACAAAATGTAGAGATAGTGATCAACACTTTTTTGGTTTCAATGCATAATCCGTTAATAGTATTTTTCACATAGGCTTATGTAGTAGTTTTGTTCGAGTTGTCTATATAATTAGCTCAAATACCAGTTTTTTTGCGTAAAAACACATATTTAGTTTATCATCTCCACCCGCGGATGATGGATCACTTGTAGGGACTATGTGAAAAAAGTTCTTAAATATACGAGCATATTTTCATGAATATTGGAACAAAATAAAAAAATCTATAATTTTTTTGTCTGTATAATAAATATTTATAAATTACCTTAACATTTTTCTTAATATACATGCATTAACATTTTATATTCCGCACACAATATTTTTCATTGATAGCGGAATATTGTTTAAAAAAGTGTTTCCATATGAAACATTTATTTATACAACGAAGCACTTTTTGTAAGTTATATACTTCCTCCGTCCCATATAAGAGCGTTTTTGACACTAGTGTAGTGTCAAAAACATTCTTATTTTTGGGACGGAGGGAGTAGTAAATATTGCAAATGGATTGATCATGCCGTCATACATGCAAGTGGCGGGTCATTTCCTTTACCTTTTTTTTTCTAATTGTTTTAGAAAAGGAGGATGCTCCCCGGCCTCTGTATTTGGACGATGCATGCAGCCATTTTATTAATTATTTATAAAGATCTTACAAAGTAATACATCAGTAAATTTGAAGCCACGATCATGACAACATATGTCGCAACTCCTAACCACTTGATGAAGGGGTGCCGAAAGCCCGAGCTGAGTATCAAACAGACCTCGCACCAAAACCTAACATCTAAAACCGGAGGCCCCAGCCAAGCCTCTTGGTGGGTCTGGGGCACACACCGGTCCGGTGCACTCTAGAAGACGCCGCCGCCGTCTTCTACCAATCCATCTTTTACCTATCTGCCGTCCACCTTTCTGTGCCTTTAACCTTATGTCACCTTCTCCCTCAAACTAATAGACCTGACTGTCATCTCCTTCCACGCTGACTCCACGCATCCTTCTCGCTCAGCCACATTCTTCTCATGCCTAATCCCTATAGACGTGACGCCTTGTGGTGCATCTCCCCTCCCCCTCCCTCCTTGCTAGTGCGACAACATCATGTTTCCAACCCAAACCTTGTAGCCATATTGCTGTAGTGCAGTCCAAGTTGGAGCTTTCGCTACAGTCCAAGTTGGAGCTTTCTACGATCAATCATCTGAACAATATGTTGCAACTAATGATGATTTATTGCATACACAGCAAAACAAATTGCTCGAATATGTTTGAGCGTCGCGGTGTTTTTGCAAAGTTTTACTTCCTCCGTCCAAAGTTACTTGCTGCAGAAATAGATGTATCTAGGCGTATTTTAGTTCTAAATATATCCATTTCTATCCATTTTTACGACAAGTAATTCCGGACGAAGGGAATACTTTTTTAGTGTATATTTATTGGACTACATTGCAAATCTCTTTTTTTGCGGGTGAAAAGGAAGTTTATTTATCACTCAGGGACTAAATCATTCTTACACAGACACAGTTCGGGAACATCGCCCGGACCCGAGCCGAGCCACACAGCAGTGCGCTCTTCCACTCTACCAAAACTAGCTAGGTAATGGCTTACTCCATTTTGCTCCCGAGCTACACTCCATTGCAAATCTGACGTCGATTTTTGACCATGTCAAGTTGAATGTTTTTCATGGCAAATTATGTTTGCCAAGAATGGCAAGTTTAGTTGGTGAGCATGGCAAATCCGTCTTAGTTTGTTTTTTGGCCAGAAAGTTGCCGTACTTGCAAACTAAATTTGTCATCCTCGCGTCAATATAAATTGCCATGAAAACCGTCATATTGGCCATGCCTATAAATCTGGTATCAGATTTTTAGCATTTTTATACTTTTTTGAGACAATTTAATGTACTATATACGTACTATGAAAAAAAGAGGTCTGTTTTAGAGGAATACAAAAGAGGCTTAGCACGTCCAGCCAACGGGTTTTCTTTCTTCGAGGAGAAGAAAGAAAGGCGATCTCGCCTCGTGCCGTCAGGGCCGCCTTCCTTCGCCGCCGTCCTCCGGCGGCTCCCCTCCGCTGACGACCTCGGTCGTCGGTGGTGGGAGGGCCGCCGGATCCGCATGTGTGGATTGATTTAGGCATTAGTTTCTTAGGATTTTGGGTTGTTCATCGTTATGGCTTCGGCTGTGACGATGGCGGCGCCGACTAATAAATCTTCAGATCCTTTCCCAACGAAGCGATTTGCTTTTGGGGTGGATTTGGAAACCGGACTGTTCAAGCAAGGATGGTGCGGCAGCGGCAGCATCCTCGTGGTGGACCTGTGTCCTCGGACTCCGCTGTTGCGACGACGTTTGCTCCAGCGCCGGCGTGGAGCTTGGGAGGTAGTCCAGGATCGGATGCAGATTGTGATCTGCATCGACGACATCTGGAAGATGGTGGATCTGGGTTCGTGGTTCCTGGCAGGCAGGTATGGTTTCCTCCTCCAACGTCTTAGTTGGGGGGTGCCAGATCTGGAGTTCGATGGCGTGTCCGGGGTGTTGCCCCGGTCTGATTCGTTCAACAACAATGGTTTCGCCTTTATTGGCGAGCCACCTTGGAGGTCCGCAAAACTGCATATCAGCGATGGAGCCGCGTCGAGCTCGGGTGTGGAGGTGACCCGTCATTTTCTCCTTTGGTGGCTGCTATGGTGGTGCCAGAGGCAGGTGAGGGTCGTTGGTGTCAAGCTCAGAGGATTCTTCAGTCTTGTTTGTAATTTTACTTCTTGGCTGGTGTTCCTGTGTGCAAAGGCTAGCGTTCTGCTCTCTTTTTAGTTTTGTCAGGTCGGTATGTACGTGACTTGTACTATGATTCTTATGATATAAATGACACGTATTACCATGCAAAAAAAAAGAGGCTTAGCAGGCAGTTGTTCTAGACGGATAAGTGGGCCGGGCTTCATCTAGCCCTCTTGCCGCGAGAATTTCATTACGAACCGAGCTCGGAATAGAGTTGGCACGAACACCGAGACGGCCGGAGACGAGTCTAGCTTCAAACGCGAATCCAAATCCATTCCACAGTCGGAACCCTCCCAGTCC
This sequence comes from Aegilops umbellulata, assembly GCA_032464435.1. Lineage (NCBI taxonomy): Eukaryota > Viridiplantae > Streptophyta > Magnoliopsida > Poales > Poaceae > Aegilops > Aegilops umbellulata. The sequence continues at coordinate 521,806,090 of CP136059.1, read as the reverse complement.
CACTACTATATATTCACACGTATACGTACGCCAGGAGAAATCAAGTTCGTACTTATACTCACGTTACGGGCGGCAACTTTTGACATTGCAGATTGCACCGGCGACTTCGATGGCTCAATCTTGCTCGGCATCGGGCACGGCGGCCGGCGACGACGAGCCCCGTCCGCCTGCGGTGTCCCTGGCCCATCTGCTGGTGGGGCCTGACGCGGCGCCGCCTGAGTACCTGACGCTGTCGCTCACGCCCGTCGGGATCCCTCTGCCGCGGCAGAGACAACCCGGGGAGGTGACGCTCGAGCATGTAAACGCGCTGCTTGACTACCTAAAGCTATCGCTCGCGCCCTCGGATGAAGCGGGACCAGGAGCAGCAAGCGATCCCGCGGCTGCGGGCGCCGAGACGTCGAAGGGCGGCTCCGTCATCGCGAACGACGCCTCGGTCGGCGCTCGTGCACGCGGCGACTGCGAACAATGTCCGCCTAAGAAGTGTAAGCTTGCAGACTGTGTTTATCAAGAAACGGCGGGGACAGCGCCGGCCGGCAGCTCGCCGTCGCTCTCGCTGGCGATCGTGATCCACGGCGACGATGCATCATCGCGACCTTCGACTTCGAGCACACACGGCGGCCATTTAGTTAACACGGCGGCAATGGTCGTCGAGCCCATCGACGCCGTCCCGCTGCGCGCGGCGTACTTCGCCGGGCCTCCCGAGCCGGCCTTGGTACGCGAGACGCTGGGCCTCCCCGTCAACCACCCACTCTACTTCATCGCCACCAAGGTGATCGAGAACTCGGACATGAACGCACAGCAGAGCCGCTTCCTCATCCCGCGGGCCATCGGCCGTCTCCGCCCTCTCCTCTCTAACAAGCAGCGCCTTGAGGCCAACATGGTCGAAAAAGAGCCGGCGCGGAAGAAGAAGAAGCCGACGCCACAGCCGTCCGGTTGCGACGGGAGGAAGCCGAGGGTGCTGGGGAAGAAGCACGGCGGGCTCGTCGTGCACGTCGTCGTAAACCGCGACGGTCATCAGTTGGACGCTGAGCTGACCACGTGGGACTCGAGCCACACCTCGGTGTTGAAATTCGGCAGGAACCACCAGAGGTTCGTCGGCATGAGTGGCCTGAAACTCAAGGACGAGGTGCACATATGGGCGCTCCTGCACCGCGATGGTGGTCTGTATTTGATGATCACCGCCGCTGTCACGCCGCCGCAGGCAGGGCAACCTGTCGCCTAGTGTGGTACTACTGAACTACTGATATAGTGTAAGATGTATATGTTCAGGTTCTGGTTACACAAGGATAGGTAGCAAAATACCCAATTCGATAGAAATTACAAGACTGAAATGTTTTTCCTATAACAAACTTAATGGTTTTATTTTAGGTGGTCATCCTTTTCCGGATCATGGATTCATGGGAAAAAACAAATGACATAGGACTCCTCAGTCCTCACCTCTCCTCTCTGGCAACTTCCACACGCAGTTCACGCCCCTTCCACACCTGCACAACTCAAAATGGAAACACAAAATTATATCAATTCATCACACGCTCGACCAGGATAAAAGTGTAGCGTCGGGTGCGGGCGAGATGCAGAGCCGCGGGAGTGGCTTCAGCGCGGGGGGAGGCCGGATCCTGGCCGGGCTTGGCCGGATCTAGCTTCTCCGCCCCCGTTGGCCGCCCTCGATGGGGCTCGGTGGCTTCGTTCCGGTGGCCAGCGAGGGCTGGATCCCGGGGCAGCGGCCCCGGGCGGCGGAGGATGTGTCGGCGGCTGTGGACTCGCGACGGGCGACGCGACGGCCGCGGTGGTGGATGATCCGTGCACAAGACGCTTGATGGAGGCCATTGGAATAGATCTGGGTGAAGACCTGCTCGCGGCTGCTGCCAAGGCCGGCGATGGCGGCACCATTCGGTGTCGTTCCCTTGTTGAAGGCATCGCTGTTGAGAAATTCCAGGGCACTATCTGCTACCTCCGGGGAAAACCCCAGTTCAGTAGATCGGATGACGGCGGCATTATTGTGTCGTTTCCCTCTTGTGCCGTCATTCTTGGAGGTGTACACGGGCTCGAGGGACCAGTGGACGGAATAATTGGTGGAGCGGTGTTTAATCCTGCACATTAATGGTGGCGTTTCTCGGCGGCGTGGCGCAGTGGAGACTCGGCGCCCGATGTGTTGCGAGGGACTCGCGCAGGAGGGTGACGTTATCAGGCGTCGTGGTGGCGTCAATGGCAGAGAGGCCGGGCAAGGTGGTGCAGTAGTACAACACTGAAGATGGATTGGTGGCAGGTGGCTGCGGCGGCCTCATACCTGGCAGGCATCCTGGTTGAGGAGTGCGCCGGATTGGTAGGTGCCCCATACCCGGCAGACGTTCTGATTGGGACCTCAGGTCTTAGATGTTTATGTTTGGCTGCGATGTCTGTTTGGTATTAGACCCAGACTATCAGCGCCCCTTCATTAATTGGATAGGAGTAGCGACAGTTGTTGCTTAGACGGTGGCTTTAGTCTTACTATTGTATGACTTTGTAAGGTCTTGTGAGAATAATTAATAAAGTGACCGTATGCATCGCCTAAATGCAGAGGCCAGGGGTCCTCCTCCTTTTCTAAAAAAACAAACTTAATGGTTTTATTTTAGGTGGTCATCCTTTTCCGGATCATGGATTCATGGGATAAAACAAATGACATAGGACTCCTCAACTCTCCTCTCTGGCAACTTCCACACGCAGTTCACGCCCCTTACACACCTGCACAACTCAAAATGAAAAACACAAAATTATATCAATGAGATAGGATTTTCAGGACCCGGGTGCCTAGGCACCCTCTTATCAGCACCGTGGGTTCACAAATGAGTTCCTCGAGATCTGTACCATGTGCTGAAACACGAATCTTATCAGCAGGGCTAACTGTGGGAGGCTCGAAACATTTGAAACAAATCTGACCTACTTTAGCACTGTTTCTTCTGAAAAGAATCTTAGCTAGCTACGGTTTATAGGCTAGATGTGACAATACGACTTTACCAGACAGCATACTTTGACTGAGAAAAAGCGTGGGCTGTGGACCTGCATGGAATCTTACTCTGGCAGCAATATTTTTTAATTTGCAGCTGGGCAGTTGTAGGACGACGGTAGATGAGCGGCGAACAGTGAGCTCACAGTGCGGGGTGCTTGTTCACGTAAATCTCTACTTGGAACCCATGCTTCTTTTTTCCTGGTAATCAGAAAGATGGCTGACAGATGCACCTAGCAAAAAATGCATCTCGTACCATTGCTACTGGAGGCCATCTTGTGTGACTCACGTAGCTGGCTCACGTGTTCATGGCTCAACTTTAGCACAGTTGTTCATGTGCGTAGTACATGTTTCATAATACTCCTGTCTTTGCCTGTATATCAGTGCGTTAAGAAATGGTAATGCTATTTTTGCCTGTATGCAAGTTGTTCATATGATAGACATACTGTCATTGACAATATGCGTGACTAAAACTAAACTTTTCAAAAACAAGAACTATGGGGCGCATCTAGATTACACTGATCCAGTTCTGAAACCTGGTACATTTAGAGCTCCTTTGATTCATGGGATTTTTGTAGGATTTTCATAGGATTCTAATCCTATGGATTTTTTCCTCTGGTAATCGTTTGATTTACAGGAATAGAAACCTTGGGAATCAATCCTATGGATTTTCTCCTTCTCTATTTCACAGGAAAGTTTCCAAGAGGTCGAAACTCTCGGAAAGAATCCTGGCGGGAAAAAAGCACGCGCGTGCTCAGTTTTCGCGGTAAATAAACGCTCGCGTAACTTCTCACGGGACACATCGCAAACAAAATCACCGTCCCCCAGTTCCTTCCGCATCGACCTAGTCGTGCTGCGCCGCCACGGCCGGCCGGCCGCCCGACCTTCTGCCCAGGTCCTCGGCCTGCTGCGTGGCCTTCTGCTCAGTTGGTCAGCTCCTCGGCCGGCCTCCTTGCTTCTATTCCTCCGTCGAGGAAGTCCAGCAACAAGGTACGAGGCAACTCCAAAAGCCAGATCCCATGATTTCCCATGAATTTTTAGGTATTATACACATAGATTAGATTGATTTGCTTAGTATTAGTTTGCAACCTGCTATAGATTCTCTTCGATTTTTTATATCGAGCTTGTTATTTCAGGATTTGGGGATTTTCTTTGCAGCTATTAGGTAAAAAATTAAGAGGTCTCAGATTTGACTAAATTTTCAATTCACTATATATTTGCTAATGTCTAGCCCGTTTATTTAGCAATTGAGTTGCACGACTGTGTCCTGATGGTACCCATATTTTTACTTTTCCCCTGGTTTTTTGGCACTGTATAAACGTCATGAGCTTATTTTCTTCATAGCTAGGAAAACTTCAACAAAACTTCAGCTATAGCAAAGACTTGCTTGTAACGTTCTGGTGCATATGAACCGAAACTTGTTCTTAGAGATGTATGAAGTGCAGAGCTTGTATATGTACTGCTGCAACTTAACGGCTAGTTCAGTGACCAACGGCTACTTGTTTGAATGCACAGCCTTCAAAATAGTAATATTATAATGCCCTGAGTTCATATGTTTTTCCTATGTTCCCATCAAACACGCACTTGTGCCAAATCCTGTGTTTTCCATTCCCATAGGATTCATGTGGACAAGGCATGCCAATCCTCCATTTTTCCTATTCCTCCACTTTTCCTATCCTATGAATCAAAGGAGCCCTTAGCCTTGTACATACAGCATACCGTACATGGACCTAGTAGGTTTACCTGCCATAAGCTTGACTGTACCAGGTACAAACAGTGGACCCGTGCATACTTGTAGCAGATTCCTCATTCACACCTTGGTGCCCAACGCTGATGAAGGAAGAGGGTAAAAATCTTGATATAAAAACTGCCACTGATGTGAAACCCCTACACCCCCCATGCACCTGTCTCTGTGTTGTCTTTTCAATTACAACCGGCCTGACCTCCTGCCAGGGCTACCACCCTGCTGCCCGTGACATCCTGCCGTACCTACCGGGTCTGCTACAGACTAGGACCAGCGCCTCCTTGACTCTGCAAATTGACTGCTTAATTCACATGACAACGCAAGTGGCTGGTACTGTCTAGGCCTGGGCACGAATCTTTAAAGTACTGGACGCATGGGATAAGAGGGTGTCGGGACACCCGGGTGCTATGGCACCTTTTCGTTATATCAATTCATCGCACGCTCGACCAGGATAAAAGTGTAGCATCATCACACTGTCTAGCCATAAACTGACCTGTTTGTCGAAGTACAAGTCGCGTCGTCCACGTCATCCCGCCTCGCCATTGTGACGAAACCAAACCCTCGCGAGTGCCAACCCCCCCCCCCCTCCACAGTTAGATAACTTCAGCATTCATCACATCGCCGTGCCTGCTGAACAACCGCTTTAGCTGAGAGTCGTCCGCTTCATAGGGCAGATGACCCACATAGATTTTGATGGCCGTAGAAGACGCGGATCGACGGAGATACCGTCTTTCTTCTGCCTCGGCAGTTCTAGGGGCTGCTGCCTTGTTCACAGTCATAGGGGCTGCTTCGCACTACCGGAATTACCCCTAATCCCGACGGCCTATCTTATGCCGACGGCCCTCATGGACATATATGGAGGTATGCTGACGGCCTAGGGCAAGTAATATGTGGGAAGTACATAAGCAATCCAAATAAACGAAGAAATCACGCGTGTCACTGTGTACAGCAAAAGCATAAGTAACAGACAAACAAAGCATGATTTGTGTGGAACAAAACGTATATAAAGTAGAAGCATATGTGATAAACAAAGGAAGCACAACTAGTTAGAAAAAAAATCATAATGCTATCACAATGCATATGCCACACATGTTAATACAGAAAATTGAACATGCAAAATTAATAGCTTGTCGCCAAGAGTATGGTAAACAGATTAATGGTTTGTAAACCAATTCCATCAATCAAAATCTCTATTATTAAAGAAGAATCGAACGTCGTGATGGTTTGACCTCCTTCGATGCCCCCTCCTCGCTAGCTTTTCCACCCACGTCCTCCCGAAAACCAGAGGTAAACCTCCTCTCATACATCGATCCCGCACCCAACTCGCGAATTAGAAAAACCGCACGTCACCCACGTCCTTCCCCGATCTGGAAGACTATCCCACGTCCCTCACACAGCACGAAAGAAAAACAGCCCAAAGCTCCTCGCGATGCGCCCTCCTGCCTCCTGATGCTGCTCCTCATCGACGACGCCACACCACGATGCGCACCGGCGCCTCACCAGCCGTGCCCTCCCCCCAGCCTCCTATCCATGCGCCCCAGCGATGCCATCCTGCGCACCACCGCTTCCCTGGGCGCCCAAATCCGGGGCTCCCCGCAATTCCCGAGGCTTCCGGTGGTGAGCCGTATGGAGGAGGAGCCGGCGGCAGGGAAGGGAACGGGCATAGCGTCGACTACACGTCAGAAGACAATCACGGAGGACTACGTCGTGCAGTCCATGCTCGGCTGGGGGCCTCTTTCTCCACCATGTGCCTCATCTAGGAGACCGCCCACTTTGTACGTGCTAACCCCTTGTCTCGAATTCTCCTATTAAGTCATTCTATTAGTTCTATGATTCGTGATGATATGTAGGAAAATATCGATCTGGATGTAGCAGTTTCTCTGCCCACCAGATGCTTGCTCTTTTGCCTTGGAGCATAAGAAGGAAAAAATATTTCATCTATCGTAATAATTACTGTTCGATCAGTCAATTCTATCCTCATGCAAGCGATTTTTATTTTACTCTTTACCCACGAATAACGGATTCCTTTAGTCCATCGGGACTAATTCCATCTACGGTCTTTTAATTGAAAACACACCTATCCGCACACACCAGGCTAACTTACCGGTGTCTGGAAATCACCCACGACACCCGTTAAGCAAAACTCTAAGTGGGGAGGCTACAACCTCGACGTAGCATGGGATCACAAAATTTATACCGCGCGCAAACTAAGGGAGCTACCCCTTCGGCTACAACCGAAACACCCATGCCCCCGGGTCAGGTGGCATGCCTACCGGATGCCTCTGGTATCTTCCACCATGGCCTCTCTGTAGGGTGTGTGCTAGGAAAGGGGTTGACAATTTACTGAACCGTACCCTACCTATGGCAGGGACAAGTGGTAGTACGAAACAAGCATGGGGGTTACCGGAACAAGACTCGATCTATGGTCAACTCAGGAGGCTTATAAATTCCCTGCATGACATGTACATCAAATATATTTCAACCAACAAAATCACCACACGTTATACTTTACTATGCCAAACCGGACATAACCGTCCCGACGGAGACCGGCGACAAGCTCACGCGTGCCCAAGGCAGAGGCTTTCCCGGATTCCTTTCCGGCATGCATGCAAGGCACATGAGGATGATTACCATCACAAGTATACTCATTTCCAACAGCAAGGGAAATCACTAATATGCATCCATGCAAATGATCATATCACATGAAATAACAAGTTCTCCGAAATAAGATGGTGTTATAAACGTGTCAACTAACACACCAAAAATATTATGCCGGGGTTCAGAATGCTTGCCTTCATGGTGTGGAAAGGCAGGGTGCACTCCAAAGCCTTTGAAAGATTTCCTTCCTCTCTTCAAAAATCCTATTTTCAAAAATATGCAAATAACACATATTTCAAAAACAGTACAAAAAAGTTGTTTGGAAAATTTTCAAATAAATCTTAAAATAAACTAGACAGAATTTGAGAGATGTAGGAAAAAGAGTCAACTCATTTGGAGTTATACTTAAAAAGATATAATCAGTCAAAGTTCTGGTCAAAATCTGTTTTTAAAAATAAAACAAAAAGAAAACGTTTCAGCCACGAATACGCTTTCTAAGTGGGGGTTACATACTTGGGGTTTTTACGCTTTCACTTAACACGCGTGGCGACGTGGTGGGTCACTGACAGTGGGTCCAGGGGCCCACTGGTCAGGTTTGACTAGTCCTCTCCCTCCTCTTCCTCTGTCCCGAGCGGAGGCGGAACTCCGGCGATCGTCGCCGGCGATTGGCGTCTCCTTGCAGGGTCCCGAGGGCGGGGATAGATCCGCCACTCAACGGCGGTCCAGGTCGTCAGGCAGGAGGGGACGGAGGGAGCTGCCGGCGGCGAGCTTCGCGGCGGAGGAGGTTTCAGGGGTAAAGTGAAATTTTGCCCGCGGCGAGTCCCGAGCAAAATTGAGTGGGGGTTTGGACTCATGAGAGGGAGTGGGAGTTCCTGGTGAAGAGAGTGGAGAGGGGGAGGTCCTGGTGGCGCCGGAACGGTCGGGGTAGTGGCGGCGGCAGGAGTTGCCGGAGAGGAAGAAGACGACTCTTCGGGTCGATCCATTACTACGGGAGGGTCAGTGAGGGAGTTAGAGAGGTTGCCTGAGGCCTGGACGAGCTCGGGCCTCTCTATTTATAGTGCATCCATGGCGGTTCCGCGGCCGAGGATAAGGTCATCGGCGAACCGACGTTCTGTAGCTTGTAGGGCGACGTGGAGGCGACGAGAGCTAGCCGTCGAGTGAGGGGATAAGCTTGCGCAGTTCCCAGGGGCAGGTGGCGAGCCGGGGTGGCTCGGGCGGCGCCGACCATGGCAGGGCGCACTGCGGACGCCGGCGTGCCGCCAAGAGGGCTCTGGCGGTGGCGTTGTAGGGCGCCAGGGCAGGATGGCGTGTTGTGGCGAGAAGGGGAGCGCGTGGCGTGGTTCTGCAGTGTGGGCCATGCCAGGGGCGCGATGCGGCGGCTAGTGTGCGCGGCTGCAGTTGGCGCGCTCTGGGCGCGCCCAGTGCACGCCCACCAGCTGCTCGGTGAAATGCCATGGCATGCTAGGTGGCTCGGTTGGAGCTGGGGGTTAGCAGGTCTAGGTTTGGGCTTGCAAGGAGATCAGTGGACAAGCTTGATGGGTCAGTGGATCAGGTTCACACTGCTAACTAAAATCCATGCCAATTATGTCCATGCCCACAGGGTGTTTGACAAAATGCCAGCGGCATCTAGGCAGGTCTTGGAGTGGTCAAAAACTCCAGATGGTGGTCTCTTTAGATGCATAAGAAGGCGGTGAAGTTAGTTTGCCAAAAGCAGATACTTGTTAGTGCAAGTTTTGCTGGACTTCAATTCTGGTCAGGAGATAAAAGGCATCATTACATGAACCAAAAATGATCCAATAGGTGCATGCTCCTGGACTTAAGGGTTTGCAGGGAGGACTACAAGTAGGAAAAAGAATCAAGAGCCAAGGAGCAAGCAAAAGTATGGTTGCTGCACAAACCATCAAGTTGGAACAGAATGAAAATGAGGTTGATACACTCATATTTTTCAAATAACATCATTGGGTTTTTGCATAGAGTTGAATCATAGGCTATTACCAACATCCCATAATTTTGGTGAAGGCTAGAAAGAAATATTTAAAAAGGCTGTAGTGCAAATTTGCACTCTGGACCAGAGAAGAGAATTGGGTATAGAGCTCAAAATATTTCATGTATAAAAGTTGTTTTTGCATAAAAGTGATTTAATAACATCACATGATATCTCCAAATTTTGGTTGGAATTTTAAGTGAGTTTATCAAATGGTTGTAGTTCAAATATGGCCATAAAACCTTGAAAAACCAATTTTCAAGAAAATAAAGATCAAGCAAGTTAATTATGTAATTAGTTCTACTAATAAAAGAAAAGTTTTTCTTCAGAGGCTAAACAAGTCCAATAACATAATTGGAAAGTTTTCATTTTGTGGAAAAACTCCATAATAACAAGGGAGAAAAAGGTTCAAAAATAAAAAGGGAGTACAGAAAATAAAAGTTTTAAATTTCCTGGCAAAATTTTAATTAACAAACAAAGTTAAAATTTTGGGGTGTCACAACACTACCCCCCTTAAGAAAAATCTCGTCCTCGAGATTTGATAAGGGTTGTTTTTGAAAAACAAATACTCCATGGTCATGTGTTTTAGCAAGCGTTCGAGCGGTTGTGAGTCTGCTGCCGGGTTGCTGTGTGAAATCAAATAATCCACGTCGTGAGAAGGTGCAGATGTAGCAACTTAGGGAAAAGAAGTCTCACCCCAGGATTATTCATGGAATAATACAGTAATGCAACAGAATCACTCACATTATTTGAAACTAAAGATTTACTTGCTGCGCAAACTCGGGGTAACACGCATAAGTTACATCTCATAAATAAATGTTGCAATAATAAACATAGTAGCGACATCTACAATGAAAACGGTAACTGGACGGGGTCCCAAGGAAACGTCTCTGGTACTGGGATGCACTCTTCTTCTATCGGGGAAAGTGGATTGACTAGTCGATGCACGTGTCTCTCCTGGTCGGGCCTTAGTGCTCTGCCGATGGCGATCTGAGGATTTAAATCTGCGAGGCTCTGGAGATAACCCATCATGCGTTGGGTTAAATGCTCTTGAGCGATGACATACTGGACAAGGTTGGCCAGGACTGGGTCTCTCTCAATTTGCCCACCAGGAAAAGATGTTACTCCTCCGGGTGCTGCACGGCTCGGGAAGTAATAATACCCTCGTTCGCTAGCATAGGGAATCGCGAATCGAAGGCGAGCAAGCGCTTCGTATGCAGCAGCTTCTTCGGCCATCTGAGGGGTTGGCATAGATTTCCCACGAAGGAGACCTCTATTGGGTCTTGGTTTGAGTTTACCGGAGGGATGTGCACTGCTGCCCAATATCTCGAGGTGGAAGAGGTGATTCTCGATTTGAACAGCTTGTACTGGGGTGGCTGGGTAGCGCCCATGGTACTGCAGGTAAAATCCCACAATGTCTTGACAAAACTACCCGGGATTGCATCTGGAGTTCTCAGATAAATACTAGGGCTCGGCATGGCAAGAAATGGTTGTGAGGGTGGTGCACAAGGTGAGAGGTGCTTGGCAAGGTCACGCGGTGGCCTCTTATAGTACCGGAGCTGGGTCAATTCTACCGTGGTGAATGGTAAAGAAATTTCCAGCTCTGTCCCACGGGTCGAGGTCAATGCCACAGATACACATATTTCACCGAGGTGACGTGTTACTGTGGGGGTTGTCGGGGAGGTTTTTGGCAACTGTGTCTGGGGTAGAAATTTATAATGCAGGCTGGCATATCCATGCAAAGCTATTAATTAAAACAGAGGCACGGCAACAGGTGGCGTTTATTTACAAGGTCACACGATTACAAAGCGGGGAATACTCTGAGACTCGACACTACTCGAGTGACTTAGTCTACCTCGTTTACATCCAAGCGGGCGTGCCTTGTGGATGTCGAGGCTTCTCCATGGGTCTTGCCGTCGGAATTAGCTGGAGTGGGCTGAGGGGCTGCAGGCTCGGGGTAGCGATGATGACCATCTCGGGGATTGCTGGCCACAACCCCGTTGGAGTGTGCTCCCAATATGCGACGAAGCACTTCTGGGGTTATCGCAGCACCTTGGCCGATGGCTGGGGCAAACCTCAGGGACTCGATCGGGTGTCCAAACAACACGACTGGGTTATCGGCGTTGGGCTCGTTCTCTTCTCTTGCCGGGGCTCGACGAACCAGCTCTCCACGAGCTGCGATTAGATCAATAGTGATTTGATCGCACAGTTCCTCTAGTGCACTTACATAGCGTACTAGGTGCAACAATGCAGGGTCTGTCTCGTGATCTCCGTTGGCAACTTGGGGTGGTCTACCATACCCTTCACGTCTGGGGTAGTAGTGGAACGAGCGACAGTTAACTCTGGGCGACAAGTGCCGAAGATGAACTATAGCTTCTCGAGCAGCTAGTTGGATGGCTTGTGGCTCAAAGGAAGTTGTCCTTCCGGTGAACCTGTAGGGGCGTTCTGGCGACAAACCCCTACCATAGATGTGCACAGTGGCCCAGAATTGCCGGCTCTCACCGCTCATGGATCCTTGGTACACAACATATTCTGGGGGCTCTTCTGACGCATAGGCACGACGGGTGAGGTTTGCGAGTATGGTCACAAAGCCTCCAAGGTTGGTTGATGTGGTCTCTTGGTGCACGACGGGGCCAGGCATTGTGACTCGGTTTGAGGTAGCGGCTGTGCTGTGCTGGGTTGGGGCTAGCGTGCCCTTTTTATAGGAAAAGGGGACGGAGTCTTCCTTCGCACGCTTGCGATAAAGGACTATTTAGGGGCCGGTCACTGGAGCGTGATTGACGGCTAGGCTGGTAGGTTGGGCACCGACTGCTAAAAGGTGTTGGGTCACTGTGTGGCTATCTTGCATGAGAAGCTTGGCTGGGGTTTGGTTATGGCTTGGTGGGTTGGTCTGCATAAGTTTATTGACCTGGCTAAGATAGGATTAGCCAATGGTCAGCCTGGCTCTGATACCAAGTTTGTCACGACCGGTTTTCCGGGTATTAATTTCCAGAAAGCGGCCGTTGTGCTCACCAGCCCCAGGATTATTGTTAACTGATGAGGCACCAACTTGATACAAAAATTCCAAGCAAAAGTACAAAGTATGGGGTACAAGACCATTCGGGTCTGAGAGTACAACAATTGGTTTCTAATGGTTGATGGCGGAAGCGGTTTGTGGATCACCACGGTCTATGGGACTCCAATTCCCACAGGAACAGCTGACCAGGTTAACTCCTATCTTCGCGAGACTGCTATCACCGTTGCCTAGCTTCCAGGGTTGTCATCGCAACGCTCTTCTGCAAGCAGATATCTGGCCAAGACAATAGCCAGGGACAAGCCAGTGAGTACTTTGAATGTACTCGCAAACATTATGAACACAGAAATAATATAATTGATAAACATGCACTGAAATATTCTATGATCACATCGTCAGTCATAAATAAAAATCTTTTATGCATGCAAGCAGGTTATGTATGTAACAGGAATATGCAATGGCAGAATAGTAATAAAATGCACCGATCGGATGTCTGAAGCGACGTCTCGAAAGGATAGTAAAATGAGCATGCCTCAGTCGGGCGTCTAAGCGACACCACAGAAAGGGCTTGTAAAGTAAATAAGATAACAAGCATGCCACAATCGGGCGTCTAAGCGACACCACAGAAAGGGCTTGTAAAGTAAATAAGACAACAAGCATTCCACAGTCGGGCGTCTAAGCGACACCACAGAAAGGGCTTGTATGAAAGGGAAATAACAAACATGCCACAGTCGGGCGTCTGAGCGACGCCACATAAAGGGCTTATAAAATCATAATCATAGTGAATATCCAGGAGGTGGTACCGTCCCAGGGATATTCATTATTTCAAACAATGCAAACGGTTAGTCCACAATGATAATAATCATAACCATCATATATCACAAGTCATAATCAATATTCGGGTTTAGTAGTTTCTCCTCCGAAGACCGACACTAAGACCGACACTTGACCCATCCCAGACTGTAATCCTTAACCATGGACACGGCTATTCGAATAGGTTTAAACTCTGCAGAGGGTGTACTCTTTACCCACGAATAACGGATTCCTTTAGTCCATCGAGACTAATTCCATCTACGGTCTTTTAATTGAACACACACCTATCCGCACACACCAGCCTAACTTACCGGTGTCTGGAAATCACCCACGACACCCGTTAAGCAAAACTCTAAGTGGGGAGGCTACAACCTCGACGTAGCATGGGATCACAAAATTTATACCGCGCGCAAACTAGGGGAGCTACCCCTTCGGCTACAACCGAAACACCCATGCCCCCGGGTCAGGTTGCATGCCTACCGGATGCCTCCGGTATCTTCCACCATGGCCTCTCTGTACGGTGTGTGCTAGGAAAGGGGTTGACAATTTACTGAACCGTACCCTACCTATGGCAGGGACAAGTGGTAGTACGAAACAAGCATGGGGGTTACCGGAACAAGACTCGATCTATGGTCGACTCAGGAGGCTTATAAATTCCCTGCATGACATGTACATCAAATATATTTCAACCAACAAAATCACCACACATTATACTTTACTATGCCATACCGGACATAACCGTCCCGACGGAGACCGGCGACAAGCTCACGCCTACCCAAGGCAGAGGCTTTCCCGGATTCCTTTCCGGCATGCATGCAAGGCACATGACGATGATTACCATCACAAGTATATTCATTTCCAACAGCAAGGGAAATCACTAATATGCATCCATGCAAATGATCATATCACATGAAATAACAAGTTCTCCAAAATAAGATGGTGTTATAAACGTGTCAACTAACACACCAAAAATATTATGCCGGGGTTTGGAATGCTTGCCTTCATGGTGTGGAAAGGCAGGGTGCACTCCAAAGCCTTTGAAAGATTTCCTTCCTCTCTCCAAAAATCCTATTTTCAAAAATATGCAAATAACACATATTTCAAAAACAGTACAAAAAAGTTGTTTGGAAAATTTTCAAATAAATCTTAAAACTAAACTAGACAGAATTTGAGAGATGAAGGAAAAAGAATCAACTCATTTGGAGTTATACTTAAAAAGATATAATCAGTCAAAGTTCTGGTCAAAATCTGTTTTTAAAAATAAAAGAAAAAGAAAACGTTTCAGCCACGAATACGCTTTCTAAGTGGGGGTTACGTACTTGGGGTTTTTACGCTTTCACTTAACACGCGTGGCGGTGTGGTAGGTCACTGACAGTGGGTCCAGTGGGTCCACTGGTCAGGTTTGACTAGTCCTCTCCCTCCTCTTCCTCTGTCCCGAGCGGAGGCGGAACTCCGGCGATCGTCGCCAGCGATTGGCGTCTCCTTGCAGGGTCCCAAGGGCGGGGATGGATCCGCCACTCAAGGGCGGTCCTCCCGGTGGTCATCAGGCAGGAGGGGACGGAGGGAGCTGCCGGCGGCGAGCTTCGCGGCGGAGGAGGTTGGGGGGGTAAAGTGAAATTTCGCCGCGGCGAGTCCCGAGCAAAATTGAATGGGGGTTTGGCCTCATGAGAGGGAGAGGGAGTTCCTGGTGAAGAGAGTGGAGAGGGGAAGGTCCTGGTGGCGCCGGAACGGCCGGGGTAGTGGCGGCGGCAGGAGTTGCCGGAGAGGAAGAAGACGACTCTTCGGGTCGATCCATTGCTACGTGAGGGTCAGTGAGGGAGTTAGAGAGGTTGCCTGAGGCCTGGATGAGCTCAGGCCTCTCTATTTATAGTGCATCCATGGCGGTTCCGCGGCCGAGGATAAGGTCGCCGGCGAACCGACGTTCTGTAGCTTGCAGGGCGACGTGGAGGCGACGAGAGCTAGCAGACGAGTGAGGGGATAAGCTTGCGCAGTTCCCAAGGGCAGGTGGCAAGCCGGGGTGGCTTGGGCGGCGCCGACCATGGCAGGGCGCACTGCGGACGCCGGTGTGCCGCCTAGAGGCCTCTCGCGGTGGCGCTGTAGGGCGCCAGGGCGGGCTGGCGTGTTGTGGCGAGAAGGGGAGCGCGTGGCGTGGTTCTGCAGTGTGGGCCAAGCCAGGGGCGCGGCGCGGCGGCTCGTGTGCGCGGCTGCAGTTGGTGCGCTCTGGGCGTGCCAAGTGCACGCCCACCAGCTGCTCGGCGAAATGCCATGGCATGCTAGGTGGCTCGGTTGGAGCTGGGGGTTGGCAGGTCTAGGCTTGGGCTTGCAAGGAGATCAGTGGACAAGCTTGATGGGTCAGTGGATCAGGTTCACACTGCTAACTAATATCCGTGCCAATTCTGTCCATGCCCACAGGGTGTTTGACAAAATGCCAGCGGCATCTAGGCAGGTCTTGGAGTGGTCAAAAACTCCAGATGGTGGTCTCTTTAGATGCATAAGAAGGTGGTGAAGTTAGTTTGCCAAAAGCAGATACTTGTTAGTGCAAGTTTTGCTGGACTTCAATTCTGGTCAGGAGATAAAAGGCATCATTACATGAACCAAAAATGATCCAATAGGTGCATGCTCCTGGACTTAAGGGTTTTGCAGGGAGGACTACAAGTAGGAAAAAGAATCAAGAGCCAAGGAGCAAGCAAAAGTATGGTTGCTACACAAACCATCAAGTTGGAACAGAATGAAAATGAGGTTGATACACTCATATTTTTCAAATAACATCATTGGGTTTTTGCATAAAGTTGAATCATAGGCTATTACAAACATCCCATAATTTTGGTGAAGGCTAGAAAGAAATATTTAAAAAGGTTGTAGTGCAAATTTGCACTCTGGACCAGAGAAGAGAATTGGGTATAGAGCTCAAAATATTTCATGTATAAAAGATGTTTTTGCATAAAAGTGACTTAATAACATCACATGACATCTCCAAATTTTGGTTGGAATTTTAAGTGAATTTATCAAATGGTTGTAGTTCAAATATGGCCATAAAACCTTGAAAAACCAATAAATTCATCGAGCCTCACCTCGACGCTGGAGTTGGTCACTGTACTATATCCGCTTCCGCTACCCGAATAAATTCATCGAGCCTTACCTCGACGCTCGACGAGATGCTAGTTTGAGAGTCACGTTAATCTCTCCCCACTGTGTTATTCCACCATCACTTTACCCTCGAGTCAGTAGTATGCCACCACACCATCGTGTCATATCCGCCATTATGTTTGATTATTGGCATGCTTGTAATAAATTGTTGAGCACCCTTAGCTCAACCTGTAAAATATTCTATGCTACTGGCTTATTGTATCAAGAGTTTGTCGACCAGTGAGGAGGATTTTCTCTCATACTGGACTTAAGGATTGGTTTCACAATAAATATTTTTATTGGAAAACCGGTCGTGACAAGCTTGGTATCAGAGCCAGGCTGACTGTAGGAAGCCACTAGGTGCGATCGCTAATCGGTTATTAGCATGATAGAGCTTATTCATGTTTTTGCAATCGTAGTCATTTTTCTGACAGTCAGCATATATTTATGATCTGACCATTCAGGATTTTTGCCTACTTTTGTAGATGGCCGACCACAGCTGCGAGTCTCAGACCTTCGCCAACGTGCCCGATGGGTTCGTCAAGCTTCTCTCCTTCGTCGTTCAGGTCGCGATGGGGCCATCTGTGCGCCCAATCGTCACTCTCTGCCAGCACAGAGTCAACGACAGTCCGACCATGCACCAGGCCACGGTGCAGTTTAAGGGAGGGCGTGGTGAGTTACGCCGCTTCCGGTTCTTGGGAAGAGCCATGCCTACGGAGAAGCATGCTATCCAGATGGCAGCCCGCGAGGCGATAGCTCGTCTCAGGGATGTCCTTCCCGCGATGAAGGCTCGTCGTTACCGCTATCTTCCATGCCATGTGCCCTACACCTGTCACTACGCATTCTCCTGCCCCAGAGGAGAACGAGACGAGGCTTTTGAGATGCTTATTGAGTATCTCCGGGCCTTGGAGGCCGCCTTCGACAACTTGGTGGACGACTTCGTGGTCGCCCGCATGGACTCAGTCCATGGTTGTGCCGCCAACAGGAGGGAGCTCCTGCCCACCGCACCGCCACTGACTTTTGTCTCGTCCTCAGCATCCCATGCACCTGCTCGTCGCCTGCCTACCACCGAGGAGTTCAACTGAGCCATTGCGCCCACTCCAGCGCGCACTGCGCCACCCTTCGCGCCTACTCCAGTTCGTGTGGTTCCGCCCCTGGCACCCGCTCCATCTACTCGGCGCAGCACTACTCGTATGGAGCCTATTAGCGAGGAAGAAGTCGAGTCCCCGGCTTTGCTACGCCTCACCCTTGGCAGGACCAAGGATATCATAACATCTCCGACTGAGTACGCGTAGCCGCCATGCGTTGTACCGCCTTGCAAGAGATGTTGTGAGAAGTAGCTTGTTTGCGCATCATGTAGGAACTGGAGAAGTGCACTAGCCTAAATAACATGTCAGGATATGTACGCATATCCTGAGTGATGTATTGTATAATTATCGCCGCGTGTAAGATACGTAAAGATGCAGTCCTTCTCCATGCGCAAATCGATTTGTTTTCCTTAAGTAATCTTGGCTATTTAATTTATTTGCCAACCTTGTGCATTTATGGATTTATTTTTGCGACCCTTCCGTTTTTCTTATGGGTTTTACAAAATATATCCCCAGAGTGAAAAATGTCTCGTCCTTGGACTCGCTCCATGCCAGCTCCGCCAGAGGAAAATTATGGCAATCAACCGGGTAACAATTTTGCACAAGGGCAGTCAAGTCAATACTATGATACTCAGCCAAGCAACAATTTCACACAAGGTCAGTCAAGTCAACAGGACAGTGAAACGACACTTTCCCAAATGTGCCGCCTTTATGAACAGAGTCAGCAACAACATCGGGAAATGATGAACCAAGTCATTAACATGGGAAATCACCATGGACAGTATCCGCAGCATTCCAAGTTATCTAAGCTACAGAAGACACGTCCCTCAACATTTTCTCATACTGACAAGCCACTTGAGGCCGAAGACTGGCTTCGAGATATGGAGAGAAAATTAATTATTGCAAAATGTTCAGACCCCGAGAAGGTACTTTATGCTCCGCACTATCTCACAGGAGCAGCTGCATCCTGGTGGGAGAATTTCTTGCACATGCATCCCAACGAAAATGATATAACCTGGGATGATTTCAAGGAAGGTTTCCGTGGTGCACACATTCCTAAGAGTATTATGAAAATCAAGAAAAGAGAGTTCGATGACCTCAAGCAAAGGAACATGACAGTGTCAGATTACAACGGTAAATTTACTCTATTATCCCGCTACGCCAATGAAGAGCGCATGACAGAAAACAAGAAGATGGAGAAATTCCTTGACGGTCTAGCACCCGCGCTTACATGCCAACTAGTTGTGCACACTTTTCCAGATTTTAAGACACTAGTGGACAAGGCCATTACTCTGGAAAATGAGAGACGCAGTCTGGAAGATTTCCGCAAGCGAAAGAGGGACCAGACTAACCATGCTCGCAATCACCGAAGCAAGACAGATTTTCAAAAGGGTGGGACACACAATTCCTCGTCCAACGTCTCACGCCCAACAAAGAATTTCCATGCGAGGGACAAGGAGTTCACATATCGCCCAGGTGTTACTTGTTACGCCTGTGGAGAAGAAGGGCATTATGCCAAGCAGTGTCCCAAGCCAAGAAACTCAGCACCAAAATCGAACAACGGCGGCAATAATTCAGCGCCCAAGCAAAACAATTTCAATCCCAACAATAACCACAGGAAGAGTCATCTGAACCACGTGACCAAATAGGAGGCACAAAATGCTCCAGATATCGTACTCGGTATGTTTCCTGTCAACACAATACCTGCAATGTTTTGTTTGATTCTGGAGCTTCTCACTCTTTTATTTCGAAAAGTTTTGCTTTGCAAAATAATTTTTCGATGCTTCCTTTGGAGAAATCCATGATCATCAAGTCCCCTGGGATTCAGCAAGTCACTCAGAGTTACTGTCAGGATGTGGTTATTGAGTTCAAAGGATTGAAGTTTCACGCCAATCTCGTTGTGTTGGAAAATAAAGGACTGGATGTCATCCTAGGGATGGACTGGTTGACCACCAACAAAGGTTTTATTGACTGTTTCAATCGGACCGTGATTCTCACACACCACCATGGTAAGACAATAAGAGTATCCGCCAAAGAGATGAAAATGCCCAGGCAACCGAGATTGAACAAGGTGGATATCTCTGAATTAAGCAAGGTTCCAGTAGTGTGTGAATTTCCAGACATATTTCCCGAAGAGCTACCAGGCATGCCACCAGACCGAGAAATAGAATTCAGCATTGAGCTAGCACCAGGAACCACCCCCATATACAAGAAACCATACAAAATGGCACCTTCCGAGTTGGTTGAGTTGAAGAAGCAAATAAAGGAATTGCTGGACAAAGGATACATTCGAGCCAGCTCCTCACCTTCGGGATCACCAATTCTTTTCACCAAAAAGAAAGACGGAACACTGAGATTGTGTATTGACTACCGAGCACTTAACATGGTCACAATCAAAAACAAATACCCGATGCCACGGATAAACGATTTGTTTGATCAACTTGCTTAGGCCAAGGTGTTCTCAAAGATAGACTTAAGGTCAGGATACCATCAATTAAAAGTACGAACCGAGGATATCCCCAAGACATCATTCACCTCCAGATATGGACTATATGAGTTCACAGTAATGCCATTTGGATTAACAAACGCCCCCGCATATTTTGTTCACCTCATGAACAAAGTATTTATGAAGTTTATGGACAAGTTCGTTGTGGTATTCATCGACGATATTCTGGTATACTCCAAGACGCCAGAAGAGCACGCGGAACACCTCAGGATTGTGCTGGGAGAACTCAAGAAACACCAATTATATGCCAAATTCAGCAAGTGCGAATTTTGGCTAAGACAAGTAGGCTTTCTAGGCCACGTACTGACCCAAGAAGGTATCGCAGTAGACCCAGAAAAAGTCAAGGCTGTACTTGGCTGGAAGTCACCAGCCAGCGTAACAGACATACGGAGTTTCTTGGGAATGGCAGGATATTACCGCAGATTTATTGAAGGATTCTCCACCATAGCCAAGCCAATGACGAAGTTTCTCAAGAAAGATAAGAAGTTTGAATGGACAGAAGCCTGTGAGAAAAGTTTCCAAGAGCTAAAACGGAAATTAACAACAGCACCAGTATTAATTATGCCAGACATACATAAGAATTTTGAAGTATATTGTGACGCGTCCAGAAAGGGACTCGGATGCGTGTTAATGCAAGAAGGCAAGGTTGTCGCATACGCTTCAAGGCAACTTCGCAAGCATGAGGAAAATTATCCCTCATGACTTAGAAATGGCAGCGGTTATTCATGCACTCAAGGAATGGAGGCATTTCCTACTTGGAAGTCGATGTGAAATATATACGGACCATAAAAGTCTCAAATATATTTTCACACAGCCAGAACTGAATTTAAGGCAACGACGCTGGTTAGAGCTAGTAAAGGATTATGATGTCGGTATCCACTACCATCCAGGAAAAGCGAATGTAGTAGCCGATGCTCTTAGTCGGAACCCCAGCTCCGAGAACAACAGTCTGCCCGACTTAAGACCCGAATTCCAACAAGAATTTGCCAGACTCAACTTGTTGATGGTAGCAGAAGGCACCATAACAAACTTGGAGATACAACCCAACCTTGTGGAAAGAATCAAAGAAGCCCAGCCTGGTCACCCCAGCATCGAAGGCATCAAAAGAAAGGTGAGTATGGGCAAGGCCTCGGAATTCATCATAGACAAAGAAGGGACACTATGGTACGGAAACAGACTCTGCGTGCCAGACATAGAAGACCTCAAACAGCAAATTCTAGCTGAAGCCCACACCGCTCCCTATTCGATCCACCCTGGAGGAACCAAGATGTATAAGGATATCTAGGAAAGATTTTGGTGGCACGGTATGAAGAGGGACATAGCCACTTTCATTGCATGTTGCGACTCTTGCCAACGCATAAAAGTTGAACATCAGAGACCAGCCGGACTACTACAACCAAACAAAATACCTGAGTGGAAATGGGATGAAATAGGGATGGATTTCATTGTCGGACTACCCCGGTCACGACACGGGAATGATGCCATATGGGTTATCACCGACAGGTTGACTAAGGTGGCACATTTCATTCCAGTAAAGACAACCCACACCACTCAGAAACTTGCCAGGATATATCTATCCCACATAATTTGTCTGCACGGTGTCCCGAAGACTATAATATCTGACAGGGGAACACGGTTCGTCTCGAGATTCTGGGAGCATTTACAACAAGCTCTGGGAACTCAACTAGCCTTCAGCACAGCATACCATCCCCAGACCGACGGACAAACTGAACGCGTAAATCAGATCCTAGAAGACATGCTGAGAGCATGTGTCCTCACCTATGGAACCAGTTGGGAAGACAGCCTGCCGTATGCCGAATTCGCATACAACAACAGTTACCAGGCCAGCCTGCAAATGGCACCATTTGAAGCCCTATATGGACGGAGATGTCGTACCCCATTAAATTGGTCGGAGACCGGAGACAGCCATATCTTCAGCCCAGACATGCTCAAGGAAGCCGAGGAAAAGGTCAAGCTAATCAGAGATCGACTCAAGACCGCCCAAAGCCGACAAAAGAGTTATTACGATCAGAAACATCGTGGGGTCAGCTTCGAACCCGGTGAATTCGTGTACCTACGAGTGTCACCTATGAGGGGATTGCAACGGTTCAAAATTAGAGGAAAGCTAGCGCCAAGGTTCATCGGACCATTCTGTATAACGGCACGAAAAGGCACAGTAGCATACCAGCTAGACTTACCTGAGGAACTGTCAGATATCCACAACGTGTTCCACGTATCGCAGTTAAGAAAGTGTGTAAGCAACCCAGAAAAACAAGTATCCCATGAGAGCATTGACGTGCAACAAGACCTCACTTATCGGGAACGTCCCGTGAAAATATTAGAGGAGTCTGAAAGGAGGACCCGACAGAAAGCCATCAAATTTTTCAAGGTTCAGTGGAGTAATCACACCGAAAGTGAAGCAACTTGGGAAAGAGAGGATTTTCTACGAACAGAGCATCCGCACTTATTTAAGGATCAGCTGAAATCTCGGGGACGAGATTTTTCCTAAGGGGGTAGGTGCTGTAACAATCAAAAAAAATTCCTCTGGGATTTTTAACAAAATAATTGTTTGTTTTGAAAAGAGAGGCCTTTTAAAAAAAATTATTTGAAAACCCTCCTCCTAAAAACTTCCTTCCCATGGCAAGGATTTTTATTTCTGTGGCTTCTGCAAACTTTGGTGTTTGATCATTTAAAAATTTTCCCTGATGACTCCCTGCTCACAACATATTTTTTTTGATTTGTTGGTTTTCTTTTAAAAAGAAAATTCATGAAAATTGGGATTTTTCATTTCTTGAAGACCACCCATGACTTTTGTTTTTTCCCATGTGGTAAAACCTCTCCAAAACCTCCCCTCTTCTTTGAAAACAACCTAAGTCCTCTGTCCCTTCTAAGCCAAGCAAGTTTTGGATTTCTTTTTAAATATTTCACCTCTCAAATCTTTTCTAATCTTTATTTTGAGCCTGAGTCATTTACAAAGCAAGTACCCTATAGCATTTGTATTTGGACCTCAGACCAACTCTACTAGCTAGTCCTTGGTACCCACAACCCAGAACCATCTTGATCCACTCTTCTCCTTTTCAAATTTTTCAAATTTCACTCCCTGCAAGTTTGGACCAGATTTGCCAAATTTGGTGAAATTCATATCCACACTTCTCCAAAGATTCCACCAAAAATCAGGCAGCCTACTGGAGCAATGAGGAGCGACTCCACCAACAATCAGCCCAAGGAAAATTCCCTACATGCCTGGATCATTCTGTCGAACACCTTGCATGCACTGTTTCAGTCACTTTCAGTTAAATTCAGATTTCAGTGTCGATCTTCGTCAGTTAAGTTCAGTCACATGCTCACAGTGCCCTTGGCACGTTGCTCGCCGCCTGGCTTGGTTGTTCGGAGCCCCGCACGCGCGCTTGGCGCCTTCCTGGCGTCGGTGGCGCCCTGGCCCGCCTGCGCCGGCGTGTCCCGCGGCGACAGAACCACCGTAGCGGCTGACAGGGAGCAGAACGGCGGCTCAACGCCGTTCGGCGCCGCCCAAACCTCCTGGTGGCTCCGCGTGGCCAACTCCCCGCCAGCGCATGCATGCAGCACCGTCGCCATGGCGCGGCACGCACAGAGCATGCTCTCTGCCGCCGACGTGCCCGCGCCGCTCCGTTCCGTCGAGTTCCCCCAAGACTTCGAATCCCAGCTTGCTCAGTACCTAAACGGACCCAATGGACCTCCACGACGGCGCTCAACTCCTAAACCACCCGACCAATGCCCTGCACCACCGTAATCACTCGCCGGACTTATCCTGTTCGCGGCAACCGCCTCGGGCCGGCTATATATAGCGCCCCCGAGCCCGCTCTCACTCCCGCACGGCTCCACCACCTCACTACACCCTGCCTGGCCACTGGAGGTGCCTTGAGGAGCCCTTCTTCCTCGACTCCGGCCACCTCCGTCCGCCTTGGGCTCTAGCAGCGTTCACTGCGGTGAGGCCATCTCCGGCGCCCAAACCCCATCTGCAGCCTTCTTCCACACCTAGTACCCTAACCCCCTCGTCAATTTGATCATTGCAGCCCTCTCCGGCGAGCTCCATCCTCGTCCGAGCCGCCGTCCGCCGGAGCAAGGGCTACCGTCGACACAGTGCACGCCGACGACCACCACCACCACCCCCGACGCGGAATGGCGCCCTGACCACGGAGGTAACCTCCAATCCCTCTGCCTCGCCGTGGATCACCGCCGGCGATCGCCGCGGTTCTCTGGCGCCAAAAGCCCTGCCCCGTTTTCAAACCCGACGGGTGGGACCGCCCCGTCAGATTTCTTTTATTTTCGAAACGTTTTATGAAAGCGCCTTCGGGCAAAAATACGCTTTCTCCTTTGAGCTGGCGTAATTGAGACTGAAGCGTTTTCTGTTTTTATAAAAAGAACCCTGGGAAGTTTCTATTTCATTACAGATGAGTCCCTGGATAAAAACCTTTATAACTTTTAAACAGAAGCATATTTTTGAGTGATTCTTTTTATGTTCTCTTCAAAATTTTGTCTAGATTTTTATCAGATTTATTTGAAAAATATTTGCAATACTTTTTCTGCACCTCTCGGTATTCACGTTAGCGCGTATGTTTTCTTTATACCGTAGATACCGACGGAGGTGACGGGACCGCAAACTTCACGGAGCTAGACTCCGACTACTCTGAACCAGGCAAGCATGTTTGAACTTTTGATATGATGAGTGTCTTGGCATGTCTTGCATTTAGTTAGTCTCATGGCATGTTGTGAGCATACCGATGAACGTGTTTATCATGCATTGTTGATGCAAGTAAGTTCGATGATCCATACGTTGTTGGATGTGAGTATGCAAGGCCATGTGTTGGCATGTAGATGGGTAAGATGGCAGTAGCATGCCAGTCTTATGCCATGCAAGTTAACTTCAGTACCAACCCATATCGGTTTGGTTCCTATCCATTTCCCTTCCCTGTACTACCACATGTGTCTCGCAAGAGATATGGTTTAGTAAGTTGCAAACCGCTTTCCTGGTACACACCAAAAAGGAGAGGCCGGGATGATGGTTCCATGGCCCTGGATTAAAGCCAGTCATCCGGTCAGGGGGCATGGGTGTTTCCGGTTGGGACCGAGAGGGGGGCACCCCTTAGAGCGCGCGTAAATAAATTTGATCCCATGCTATTCGAGATTGTGATCTCCCCGTCTCAAAAGTTTTTCTTGGACGATGTCTAGGGTGATTCCTGGCATCGAGAGGTTGGATGGGTGTGTACTGGTTAGCTGTGTTTTCTTCTGAAATACCATAAACGGAACTAGTCCTCGTGACTATGGAAATCCGTTAACTGTGGAAAAATTTTGTACAAACTCTGCAGAGTCATAAATCTTCAATTTATCTTATCCATGTCCAAGTTCCGTGCTAACTGACAAGTGCCAGTTTTGGTGACAGATTATCCGGTGGGATACATGAGCGCTAAGTCCGGTTAAATATTTAATCATGTGAATGGACTAACCCGTTTATTTTCAAGAATGGAATACTCATTATGAACATTATTTCCTTGACAGTAAAAGCCCTTTCTGCAATGTCGCTCAGACGTCCGACTGTGGCATTGTTATTATTTACTCTCAGTAAAAGCCCTTTCTGCGATGTCGCTCAGACGTCCGACTGCGGCAGTACTGTTATTTTTCCTTTCAATGCAAACCCATTCTGTGATGTCGCCCCGGCGTCCGTCTGTGGCACGCATGTATTTTATTTTCGGTTAAAGCCCTTTATGTGGTGTCGCTCAGACGCCCGACTGTGGCATAAGCATTATTTTCTTGTTCACCTTTCGTGGCGTCACTCCAGACACTCGATTGGTTTCCTTTATTTTACTGTTGGGATTTCAGGCGGACTACCGCCGATTCCCTTTTTACTTACCTTGCCTGCTAATATTTCAATTATGCATTGGTAAATTAACCATGACTCATTCATGCATGCATTTGTTATATCTTACGTCCGAACTGTCTTGCGAGTACTTTCAAAGTACTCACTGGCTTGTTGATTTGGCCAGATGCTGACGAAGGCGATCTCATGGATGAAGAGTTCGATAGCGAGTCCGACGCCTAGAGGAGTCCCAGTCAGTCTCGTGCGACCCTGGAGTTGGTCACTGTATTATATCCGCTTCTGCTACCCGAATAAATTCATCGAGCCTCACCTCGACGCTCGATGAGATGCTAGTTTGAGAGTCACGTTAATCTCTCCCCACTGTGTTATTCCACCATCACTTTACCCTCGAGTCAGTAGTATGCCACCACACCATCGTGTCATATCCGCCATTATGTTTGATTATTGGCACGCTTGTAATAAATTGTTGAGCACCCTTAGCTCAACCCTGTAAAATATTCTATGCTACTGGCTTATTGTATCAAGAGTTTGTCGACCAGTGAGGAGGATTTTCTCTCATACTGGACTTAAGGATTGGTTTCACAATAAATATTTTTATTTTAAAACCGGTCGTGACAATAAGGCGTACGTGCCCACGTTACGCCTTTCAAGAATAGTGCCGCACATATAACCGTCAGTAAATTTTGAGCATGCGTCCCGTCACATTCCAAATTGCAAACCTGTTCACACCGATCAAAACCTAAACGGTTTCCCACTTAGGAGCATATTACTACGCGGTTATAAATACTACTACTCCATGATGACTGCACATTCCTCCTCAACTCCTCATCCACAAAAAGTCAAAAACAAACAAGTCATTCATCATCGTTCCCTTGCGTCTGCCATGGCCAGCGTGAGTTCCGGGTCGAGAGATTGCGACCAAGGAGAGGCAAGCCTGGAAGCGGGAGCACGAGAGATGTCCCACCTTGCCGCGATAGCAGCCAACATGTCCCGCCGCATGGCCGTAGCAGCAGAGATGTCCCGCCGCGCCGCTGAAGCAGCACGGAGGACCCGTCGCGTCGTCGATGCAACAGACTGGTACGACCGCGCCGGGGAAGCAGAAGAGATGTCCCGCCGCGCATCGAATGCAGCAGGGATGTCCTCCCTTGCCGTGGCGGCCTGGGAAAATGCCTCGCGGGCAGGCGAGGACTCTTACAGGCACATGCATGCCCTCGTCCATAGGCAGATAGATCAGATCTCCAGGTGGGCGAGGTTGCAGGCTGACCTGCAAGCCTCGTTTGAACAGTCTACCGACGTCATCCGGCAACTAAATGAGAGCAAGGCGAAGCTCTGGGCAGAGCGCGACCTGCTGAGGGCGAAGATCGTCCGAAGTGTGGAGCAGCAGGAGCAGACCACTGCCTTGTTGAAGAGGATCGGCGTCATCGTCGAGAAACTTATGGATGAGAATAACATGATGCGCATCGAGCGCAGAAGGCTGGTGGAGGAATCCGTGGATGCTCTCAAGCAGCATCTTGAGGACAAGAAAGAGCTCTTCGTCGCTCGCCGCGGAGACTAGTTCCCACGGCCTGCAGCAACGCATCAAGAAAGTAGAGATCAGCGAGCCAGATCGTTGTCTTCCTTCTTCTTTTGCCCTTGTGTATTTCGGGCGTTGCCGCATGTGGCTTTTTTTAATTATGTTTCTAAATATGTAAGACAATTATTATCCACTATGATCGTCCTTATATTCATCATGCTTGCTATAAGTCGCAGTCGATGCTATATAGGTCCGTCGGATCTTACATCAAGATCCGTGCAAAACTTTCTTTTCAGATTTCCATTTTTCTCTCTTAAATCTTAGTCTAGTGAGACATATAGCCACGCCGTAGAACAGGTGCTCGGGCGCCATTAATGGATACGTTGGGAGGGAGGTGCGCGGCGGGTAGCGGTCGAACGGCTCTCCTCCTGATGAGCACGCGCAAGGGTCTGATCACACGCCTCCCGTACTCAAATAGCTACCCCGCATGGCACCTCCTAGCCAATAAAAACAGGGGACGCATGGTCGCACGTAATTGGTAAGTCGAACGCCCACGGTATCAATAATACTTGTGTTTTTTATTTGTAACGTGATAGCACTTGTTCCAAAATGACTTTGTTGGTTGTTAATGTGTGGGCCTTCGCAAATCGGACAGAAAAATTACCACAGCATATTGGTGCCATGTCATGAGACCATGCCAAGTTTCACGATTTTCAGGCGTGTTGTGGAATTATAGGAATTAAAGAACCAAGTTCTCAATCTTTTCGGCCGAGCCACGACGCCCGGATGTTTGAATTTCACTCCCATCTCTTGCATGGGACCTAGAAATTCACCCAAGGAGACACATATGATTTTTCAAACAACTATGGTGCACTGGAGCACGTGCTTGTAGTTCAAATTTGATTTATGCACATTAAATGCCTAGAAACTCAATTAATGTATAAGAAAGGCCAAACGAACCCGGAATAATTCCAAAATTTAGCACGGTACTTCTATTTGGTCTAATATACCTGTGTAAAAAAAATTAAGGCGGGAGAAGGCAGTGTACGCATGTCGTTTCGCACACAGAGGTGACACGTTCCCTCTCAAAACCACGAGCCTTCTTGAGGGAAGCTCCGGTTTGCAAGAAGCTTACACCAAAGCTTGTCCCAATTCTGCCACAAATATTACCGCAGCATGTTGGTGCCATGTCATGACACCATGCCAAGTTTCATGATTTTTAGGCGTGTTTTGGAATTACAGGAATTAAATAAACAAGTTTCTCAATCTTTCCGGCCGAGCCACGACGCCTAGATGTTTGAATTTCACTCCCATCTCTTGCATGGGACCTAGAAATTCACCCAAGGACACAAATGTGATATTTCAAACAACTTTGGTGAACCAGAGCATGTGCTTGTAGTTCAAATTTGAATTATGCACATTAAATGCCCAGAAACTCAAATAATGTACAAAAAAGGCGAAACGATCCTAGAATAATTTCAAAATTTACCACGTTACTTCTATTTGGTCTAATCTGGCTGTGTAAAAAAATACCGCGGGAGAAGCCAGTGTACGTATGTCGTTTTACACACGGAGGTGACACGTTCCCTCTCGAAACCACAAGCCTTCTTGAGGCAAGCTCCGGTTTGCAAAAAGCTTACACCAAAGCTTGTCCCAATTTGGCCAAAAATATTACCGCAGCATGTTGGTGCCATGTCATGACACCATGCCAAGTTTCCTAATTTTCAGGCGTGTTTTGGAATTACAGGAATTAAATAACCAAGTTTCTCAATCTTTCCGGTCGAGCCACGACGCCTAGATGTTTGAATATCACTCCCATCTCTTGCATGGGACCTAGAAATTCACCCAAGGACACACATGTGATTCTTCAAACTACCTTGGTGAACCGGAGCATGTGCTTGTAGTTCAAATTTGAATTATGCACATTAAATGCCCAGAAACTCAAATAATGTATAAAAAAGGCGAAATGAGCCTAGAATAATTTCAAATTTTAGCACGTTACTTCTATTTCGTCTAATCTGGCTGTGTAAAAAAATAAGGCGGGAGAAGCCAGTGTACGTATGTTGTTTCACACACGGAGGTGGCACGTTCCCTCTCGGAACCACGAGCCTTCTTGAGGGAAGCTCCGGTTCGCAAGAAGCTTACACCAAAGCTTGTCCCAATTCGGCCAAAAATACCGCAGCATGTTGGTGCCATGTCATGACACCATGCCAAGTTTCATGATTTTCAGGCGTGTTTTGGAATTACAGGAATTACATAACCAAGTTTCTCAATCTTTCCGGCCGAGCCACGACGCCTAGATGTTTGAATATCACTCCCATCTCTTGCATGGGACCTAGAAATTCACCCAAGGACACACATGTGATTTTTCAAACAACCTTGGTGAACCGGAGCATGTGCTTGAAGTTCAAATTTGAATTATGCAAATTAAATGCCCAAAAACTCAAATAATGTATAAAAAAGGCGAAACGAGCCTGGAATAGTTTCAAAATTTAGCACGTTACTTCTATTTCGTCTAATCTGGCTGTGTAAAAAAATAAGGCGGGAGAAGCCAGTGTACTATGTTGGTTCACACACGGAGGTGGCACGTTCCCTCTTGGAACCACGGGCCTTCTTGAGGGAAGCTCCGGTTTGCAAGAAGCTTACACCAGAGCTTGTCCCAATTCGGCCAAAAATATTACCGCAGCATGTTGGTGCCATGTCATGACACCATGCCAAGTTTCATGATTTTCAGGCGTGTTGTGGAATTACAGGAATTAAAGAACCAAGTTTCTCAATCTTTCCGGTCGAGCCACGACGCCCTGATGTTTGAATTTCACTCCCATCTCTTGCATGGGACCTAGAAATTCACCCAAGGACACGCATGTGATTTTTGAAACAACTGTGGTGCACTGGAGCACGTGCTTGTAGTTCAAATTTGAATTATGCACATTAAATGCCTAGCAACTCAAATAATGTATAAAAATGCCAAACGAACCCGGAATAATTCCAAAATCTAGCACGGTAATTCTATTTGGTTTAATATGCCTGTGTAAAAAAATTAAGGCGGGAGAAGGCAGTGTACGCATGTCGTTTCGCACACGGAGGTGACATGTTCCCTCTCAGAACCACGAGCCTTCTTGAGGAAACTCTGGTTTGCAAGAAGCTTACACCAAAGATTGTCCCAATTCGGCCAAAAATATTACCGCATCATGTTGGTGCCATGTCATGACACCATGCCAAGTTTCATGATTTTCAGGCGTGTTTTGGAATTACAGGAATTAAATACAAAGTTTCTCAATCTTTCCGGCCGAGCCACGACGCCTAGATGTTTGAATTTCACTCCCATCTCTTGCATGGGACCTAGAAATTCACCCAAGGACACAAATGTGATATTTCAAACAACTTTGGTGAACTGGAGCATGTGCTTGTTGTTCAAATTTGAATTATGCACATTAAATGCCCAGAAAATCAAATAATGTATAAAAAGGCGAAACGAGCCTCGAATAATTTCAAAATTTAGCACGTTACTTCTATTTCGTCTAATCTGGCTGTGTGAAAAAATAAGGCTGGAGAAGCCAGTGTACGTATGTCATTTCACACACGGAGGTGACACGTTCCCTTCCGGAACCACGAGCCTTCTTGAGGGAAGCTCCGGTTTGCAAAAGCTTACACCAGAGCTTGTCCCAATTCGGCCAAAAATATTACCACAGCATGTTGGTGCCATGTCATGACACCATGCCAAGTTTCATGATTTTCAGGCGTGTTGTGGAATTACAAGAATTAAATAACCAAGTTTCTCAATCTTTCCGGTCGAGCCACGACGCCCAGATGTTTGAATTTCACTCCCATCTCTTGCATGGGACCTAGAAATTCACCCAAGGACACGCATGTGATTTTTGAAACAACTGTGGTGCACTGGAGCACGTGCTTGTAGTTCAAATTTGAATTATGCACATTAAATGCCTAGCAACTCAAATAATGTATAAAAATGCCAAACGAACCCGGAATAATTCCAAAGTCTAGCACGGTAATTCTATTTGGTTTAATATGCCTGTGTAAAAAAATTAAGGCGGGAGAAGGCAGTGTACGCATGTCGTTTCGCACACGGAGGTGACATGTTCCCTCTCAGAACCACGAGCCTTCTTGAGGAAACTCTGGTTTGCAAGAAGCTTACACCAAAGATTGTCCCAATTCGGCCAAAAATATTACCGCATCATGTTGGTGCCATGTCATGACACCATGCCAAGTTTCATGATTTTCAGGCGTGTTTTGGAATTACAGGAATTAAATACAAAGTTTCTCAATCTTTCCGGCCGAGCCACGACGCCTAGATGTTTGAATTTCACTCCCATCTCTTGCATGGGACCTAGAAATTCACCCAAGGACACAAATGTGATATTTCAAACAACTTTGGTGAACTGGAGCATGTGCTTGTTGTTCAAATTTGAATTATGCACATTAAATGCCCAGAAAATCAAATAATGTATAAAAAGGCGAAACGAGCCTCGAATAATTTCAAAATTTAGCACGTTACTTCTATTTCGTCTAATCTGGCTGTGTGAAAAAATAAGGCTGGAGAAGCCAGTGTACGTATGTCATTTCACACACGGAGGTGACACGTTCCCTTCCGGAACCACGAGCCTTCTTGAGGGAAGCTCCGGTTTGCAAAAGCTTACACCAAAGCTTGTCCCAATTCGGCCAAAAATATTACCACAGCATGTTGGTGCCATGTCATGACACCATGCCAAGTTTCATGATTTTCAGGCGTGTTTTGGAATTACAAGAATTAAATAACCAAGTTTCTCAATCTTTCCGGTCGAGCCACGACGCCTAGATGTTTGAATTTCACTCCCATCTCTTGCATGGGACCTAGAAATTCACCCAAGGACACACATGTGATTTTTCAAACAACTTTGGTGAACTGGAGCACGTGCTTGTAGTGCAAATTTAAATTATGCACATTAAATGCCCAGAAACTCAAATAATGTATAAAAAGGCGAAACGAGCCTCGAATAATTTCAAAATTTAGCACATTACTTTATTTCATCTAATCTTGCTGTGTAAAAAAAATAAGGCGGGAGAAGCCAGTGTACATATGTTGTTTCACACACGGAGGTGGCACGTTCCCTCTCGGAACCACGAGCCTTCTTGAGGGAAGCTCCGGTTTGCAAGAAGCTTACACCAAAGCTTGTCCCAATTCGGCCAAAAATATTGCCGCAACATGTTGGTGCCATGTCATGAGACCATGCCAAGTTTCATGATTTTCACGCGAGTTGTGGAATTACAGGAATTAAAGAACCAAGTTTCTCAATCTTTCCGGTCGAGCCACGACGCCCAGATGTTTGAATTTCACTCCCATCTCTTGCATGGGACCTAGAAATTCACCCAAGGACACACATGTGATTTTTCAAACAACTATGGTGCACTGGAGCACGTGCTTGTAGTTCAAATTTGAATTATGCACATTAAATGCCTAGAAACTCAATTAATGTATAAAAAGGCCAAACGAACCCGGAATAATTCCAAAATTTAGCACGGCACTTCTGTTTGGTCTAATCTGGTTGTGTCAGAAAATAAGGCAGGGGAAGGTAGTGTACGTATGTCGTTTCGCACATGGAGGTGACACGTTCCCTCTCGGAACCACGAGCCTTCTTGAGGGAAGCTCCGGTTTGCAAGAAGCTTACACCAAAGCTTGTCTCAATTCGGCCAAAAATATTACCGCAGCATGTTGGTGCCGTGTCATGACACCATGCCAAGTTTCATGATTTTCAGGCGTGTTTTGGATTTAGAGGAATTAAAAAAATCAAGTTTCTCAATCTTTCCGGCCGAGCCACGACGCCCAGATGTTTGAATTTCACTCCCATCTCTTGCATGGGTCCTAGAAATTCACCCAAGGACACACATGTGATTTTTCAAACAACTTTGGTGAACCGGAGCATGTGCTTGTAGTTCAAATTTGAATTATTTACATTAAATGCCCAGAAACTCAAATAATGTATAAAAAAGGCGGAACGAGCCTAGAATAATTTCAAATTTTAGCACGTTGCTTCTATTTGGTCTAATATGCCTGTGTAAAAAAATTAAGGCGGGAGAAGGCAGTGTACGCATGTCGTTTCGCACACGGAGGTGACACGCTCCCTGTCGGAACGAGGAGCCTTCTTGAGGGAACCTCCGATTTGCAAGAAGCTTACACCAAAGCTTGTCCCAATTCGGCCAAAAAAATTACCGCAGCATGTTCGTGCCATGTCATGAGACCATGCCAAGTTTCATGATTTTCAGGCGTGTTTTGGAATTACAAGAATTAAAAAACCAAGTTTCTCAATCATTCCGGCTGAGCCACGACGCCCAGATGATTGAATTTATCTCCCATCTCTTGCATGGGACCTAGAAATTCACCCAAGAACACACATGTGATTTTTCAAACAACTATGGTGCACTGGAGCACGTGCTTGTAGTTCAAATTTGAATTATGCACATTAAATGCCCAAAAACTCAATTAATGTATAAAAAGGCCAAACGAACACGGAATAATTCCAAAATTTAGCACGATACTTCTATTTGGTCTAATCTGCCTGTGTAAAAAAATTAAGGCGGGAGAAGGCAGTGTACGTATGTCGTTTCGCACACGGAGGTGACAAGTTCCCTCTCGGAACCAGGAGCCTTCTTTAGGGAAGCTCTGGTTTGCAAGAAGCTTACACCAAAGCTTGTCCCAATTCGGCCAAAAAAATTACTGCAGCATGTTGGTGCCATGTCATGACACCATGCCAAGTTTCATGATTTTTAGCCGTGTTTTGGATTTACAGGAATTAAAAAACCAAGCTTCTCAATCATTTCGGCTAAGCCACGACACCCAGATGTTTGAATTTTATTCCCATTTCTTGCATGGGATTTATAAATTCACCCAAAGACACACAAGTTATTTTTCAGCAAACTTTGGTGCATTGGAGCATGTGCTTGTAGTTCAAATTTGAATTATGCATATTAAATGCCCAGAAACTCAGTTAATGCATAAAAATGCCAAACGAACCCGGAATAATTCCAAATTTAAACACGACACTCATGTACTAGTTGCATGTTCACTGTACATAAATGTTCTACCAATTCAAACACCATCCTTTCCCTCCGTAACACCATTTTGTCTTTCAAAACATAATGAAAAAATCAGGTATACCACAAATAGTTTACTAGAAAGAATCGTGTGGGATGTGATATAAAATATCTTGGCGCACCGTCTTGTCTGGCTTATGCAGGAAGCTTCGTCGTCTACAGTCCATCGCCCCCGCTTGAACCACACTTGCGCGCCAGTTTCTCGCGGCACCAAGCGAAGTTTTTTTGCCACCGCGGAAATATCTATCTCCTCGCCCCCTTCCTCCTACCAAAATCCACATTTCCACTATTCCTCCTTGATTTCCAAGTTCAAACCTTCAATGTTGCTTACTGGCAGCTCAGCCTCCTCGCCGGCGACCCTTCTTCTTGCAGCGCTGCCTCCTCGCCGGTGACCCTTCTTCTTGCAGCGCCGCCTCCTCGCCGCCGTCCCTTCTTCTTGCTACACGGCCTCGTCGATATGGTCAGGTAATCCACATCCCACCCACACCATCCTCCTCCTTTCCCATCCCACATGCCTCGACTGACGGAGCGACACCTTCCACCAAAATCACTGCCCCCCTCCTCTAAGCACCGCCCACAGCCATTTTACACGCAGTATAACATGGAGATGAGTAGCATGCGGCCGCACGCGCGAACGAGGTCGCTATGGCTGACATGCGTGTCGACCGCCAGATCTTGGAGGAGCACCTCATCTTCAAGGCCACCGTCGACACCGCCGCACGGTTGTCTACTTTAAAATACAGTTCGTGATGTTTTCTCGAGGCCACCGCCAGTGCCTTCTAGTGATTTGTCCTCTGTAATGTTAATATGCAATCTGATGTTCAGTTAACAATTTGGTCCTCTGAAATGTAAGGTTTAGTCAACACTTTAGTCCAACAATTGCTACATTTCGTAGTACTGTTATCAAGCGTTCTTTGTTTTGTTAGCTGACTTATTTTCTAGTGCATGTTTCTATTCTGCAATGTCGTGCTCAGTTAACTATTTTGGTTCATTTGGTCTGTTGTCCATTTAACTGTTTGGTTCAGTTCTGCAATTTGATTTTCATTTGCTGTGGGTACAATATTGTATTGTTATGCATGTGACACCAATCGAATTTGGCTGTACTCAATACATATTCTACTGATAGTATGGCAACTCTCAGTTAACCTGATCAAGATCTTCCTCGTGTGTTGCAGGGAAACAATGGGAGACACTGCGGTTTACCAGCGATGTTTGTTCAAGCAGGGTCCTTTGGCTAATAGCACATTATTGTGCAGTTGCAGGAATCATTCTAATACTTAGGTTTCTTACAATTTGGTCTTGCACATGTAGGTCCTGATGTCACAGGCTTAGACCCACTGTTCGACCCATTTTGCATATGGGGAAATGAGATGTCCATGAATATCAGTCACGTCAAGAAACTCAGAAAGATTGTTAGGATGAAGAAACTTGCGACGAATAACAGCAAGATCTTTGTTTGCACAATGAAGAAGACATCGGTCAACTATAGGATGGTACCAACTCATTTACCATGTTTTTACCCCTTGCGCCATTTCTAAATTTACAACAGCGATTTATGCATAGGTTTGTTTTCACTTTTCAAAGCAGTTCACCGATGATTACCTCTCAAACCACCTGCATGGTCAAGAGGCGAGGAAGCTATTCATTCAACACCCATGGTACAATATTGAAGTCTTGCTGAAGAGGACGAAGGTTGGGCGGGCAATTATCCATAGCCACTGGCCTAAAGTTGCAAGGACATTCAACATCACTGAAGGCTCAATATTTGCCTTCCGCTTCTGCAGTTTCCCAGATGAGATTCATCTATCCATTTACCGTGTATGATGCTACTTTCCAAAGGTTTTTGATGATGCATGTGAAGCTTGGTGTTGTTGTGTAATGGCGTAACTGAGTGCCGAAGCTAACTGATGTAATTCAATTATGAAATCCTGGTTGCTTTTATACGGATATGAAATATCTGGCGTGTTTTATAAGAAATATCAGTTTGATTAGTACATGGATTATCAATAATAGGCTAATTACCCTGCTTATTGGGGTTTTCTATTGCAGACGGTTACTCAGACAGCACCCTGGGCGATGAACTCAAGCAACCCGCACGGTTTATAGAAAGTAGGCGTGTTCGATCAACTAACAATCACACACGGCTTCCGACAGCGAACTGTTTGCGTTAGGCCACCTTGCACACACGTTTCCACACAAAGAACTGTGTGGGATGTACATACCTACGGAAATGATTTTCTGGGATTCACCATGTGGGATGTACATACCTATGAAAATGATTTCTAGGATTCACCGTGTGGGATGTACATACCTACGAAAATGATTTTCTGGGATTCACCGTGTGGGATGAACATACCTACAGAAATGATTTCTGGGATTCACCGTGTGGGATGTACATACCTACGGAAATGGTTTCTGGGATTCACCGTGTGGGATGTACATACCTACGGAAATGATTTCTGGGATTCACCGTGTGGGATGTACATACCTACGGAAATGATTTCTAGGATTCACCGTGTGGGATGTACATACCTACGGAAATGATTTCTGGGATTCACCGTGTGGGATGTACATATCTACGGAAATGATTGGGTTTCCATGCCTCGCCTGATCGCACACGGCCCCAGCCTAGGTCCCATGAGGGCCTATCCCCGATGATTTCTGGATCATGCGGGAAGGACCCCCCTATCACCCACACTCACTTGGCGACGGTTCCAAACGCTATTGTGGAAAGGGGTTTTAAACCATTTGTTTAGGACCGACGCGCACCAATGGACTCTCAAAACATGGATTTGGGTTTAAGGATTTTGGATGCACAAGTACTATCTCTACTTAGTGCGGATTTTTGGCTAGCAAAGATATTGAGCAAGCACCACATGTTGAAGGATCTATGACAATATAACTTCTATGTGAACATGAACAAACACAAATCATTACGTTGTCTTCCTTGTCCAATGTCAACAATTTTGGCATTAGATATCTAGTGGGGGATCGCAATCATCAAAGATGTCAAATATAGTGTATTTGCATGTGAATCTTCTCTTCACTTGTCAATTCTTTCATGAATTGCATCATTGACCAATGTTATGTTTGTCAACTTTCAATATTTTTTACCACTTATACTTTTCCTTATGTGATGTCATTACTTACCATAAGATTAGCATATGAACCTTTTTCATTATTTTCTTTATTTTGATTGAAACAGAAAAGTAAAGAAGCAAAAACTCAAACAAACTTTTTTATATAACTCTCACTCGATTACATAGATAGATAGATCATGAAACTAGCACTCAAAAATAGATCATACTAAACTTTTATTCAACTAAATCACGGAATAACTGAGGATTGAACTAAGATAGGTAAAGTTAATAAAAGTGATGGTGATACGATACTGGGGCATCTCCCCCAAGCTTGGCACAAGCCAAGGGGGGTGCCCATACCCGTGTACTCAAGTCTCCCTCTTTGGTGATGAAGATGAGGTAGTCTTTTTCTCCAACATACTCATGAGTGCCTCCCTCAAATTTGAATTTCTCGGAGGGCTCGATGAAGCAACTCAGTGTTCTTGTTCGATGAAGCAACTTTCCCTTGAATGAGATATGTCCCAATTGGACGGTGTGTGCACACGAGGAGTATTTTCGAACCCATAGTTGTGAATCGAATTGTGAAAGTTGTTTCGATGTAACCTGTGCAAAGGCCTCCTTAGAGTGAGTCCTTCTTGCTCTTTAGGTCTCTCTTGGTCATTCGTTGATCTCATGGCTTGATGGGGATTAGGAAAAGTGGAGATGCCGACCAATGTGCCCCTCTCGGAGGCCGGATGGTGAACTCCAAGCAAGTTTCCCTCATCTTCTTCCATGGCGATCTCCTCAGTCCCCTCCCCCCTTAACTCCACCTGTAGCAACCAAGAATCGCTTTCTTCATTGTTGGAGGAGGGAGAAGACATGATGCATGGCTTGATAGATCTGACAGGAAAACAACACGAAACAAGAACAGAGGATTTCTCCGTGATGCGGCAGTCAAATCATCTGGGGTATATATAAAGATTTTTTTATCTTGGGAAACAAGCACATGGAAGAAAAACGGAGTCGGGAGAGTGCCCGAGGGGCCGACCGCCCACCGGGACACGCCAGGTGGGGCTGGCATGCCCTGGTGTCTCGTGGGAACTTGGGTTGCCTTCCCGGTTATTTCCTATTTTCCTATTTGTTCTAATTTTCCAAAACTGACAGAAAAAAAATTGCGGATTTTTCAGAGACTGTTTAGTTACCGTATCACATACCTCTTCATTTTCATGGTTCTGGAGTCTTCTAGAAGGTTTCTTTTATGTGTTCCTCCGATTTCATTGTTTGGATATTGTTAGTTTCAACATTAATAGGCGTACCTGAAATATAGTGTTTAATTCTTTGTCCATCGCGCACCTTCGGGTTGGTACCTTCGGCATTATTAATCTTGATAGCTATAGAGCAATAAACTTCTTCAATGATATATGGTCCTTCCCATTTGGAAAGAAATTTTCCTACAAAGAATCTAAAACGAGAATTTTACAATAGAACATGTTGACCAACTTTGAATTCCCGCTTTTGGATTCTTTTGTCATGCCATCTTTTAAGTTTTTCTTTA
Source organism: Aegilops umbellulata (assembly GCA_032464435.1). Classification (NCBI taxonomy): domain Eukaryota; kingdom Viridiplantae; phylum Streptophyta; class Magnoliopsida; order Poales; family Poaceae; genus Aegilops; species Aegilops umbellulata. The sequence goes on along the minus strand of CP136059.1, from coordinate 521,767,165 downwards.
AATAGTTTGGCATTTTCATAAGCTTGGGTTCTCCATTCATCTAGTGAGCTAATATCAAATAACCTCTTTTCACCAGCAAGTTTGAAATCATAGTTGAATTCTTTGATTGCCCAATATGCTTTATGTACTAACTCATGAGGCAAATGACAAGCTTTCCCATAAACCATTTTATATGGAGACATACCCATAGGATTTTTATAAGCCGTTCTATAGGCCCAAAGTGCATCATCAAGTTCTTAGACCAATTCTTTTGGGACCTATTAACATTTTTTGTAGTATTAATTTTTTTCTCTATTGCTAAGTTCAACTTGACCACTAGATTGAGGATGATAGGGTGATGCAATTCTATGGTTAACATCATATTTAGCAAGCATTTTTCGAAAAGCAACATGAATAAAGTGTGACCCACCATCAGTCATTAAATATCTAGGGACTCCAAACCTTGGGAAAATAACTTCTTTAAGCATTTTAATGGAGGTGTTATGATCAGCACTACTAATTGGAGTAGCTTCTACCCACTTTGTGACATAATCAATAGCAACCAAAAATATGTGTATACCCATTGGAGGAAGTAAAAGGTCCCATATAATCAAAACCCCAAAAATCAAATGGTTCAACAACAAGTAAATTGTCCATCAGCATTTCCTGATGTTTACCGGTATTACCAATTCTTTGGCATTCCTCACAAGATAAAACAAACTTACGGACATCTTTGAAAAGACTAGGGTAGGCCAATAAAAACCATATTGCACTACTAGGGAAAAACCTAGCAGTAGCGCGGGTCTAAGGTGTATCAGTAGCGTGGGGTCCCGCACTACTGACCCGCACTACTGATACGGCGCTACTGCTATACATGGGTAGCAGTAGCGGGCTTCAGGTGAACGTGTTACTGCTAATAGCTACAGCGCTTTACCATACGAAACACTACTGCTAAGTGCATGCTACTCCTAACTTCATTCCCCTCGCTACTGCTAGTTTTATTAGTCTCTACTTTGTTTCTGCATATTTCTTTTGTATTTGTACATGCTTTATACAATAATCTCTAGCATATCATACACATACAAATGTAATCATAGCATACACATACAAATAGTCCTATCAAATCATGTCATCATCATAATCATCATCCAACTCAAAGTGGTCTCTCATCATCATCTCGAAATAGAGATACAAGTCTTGAATACTTGCAACTACATCGTCATCCATCTAAATAATCATATACATGAGAAGAGCTATCACTATGAGTGAGAGCGGAACTATGTAGTACATGAGGTGGCGGTTATGATTCCTCTCTCGCGCTAGCGTGAACCTCAAGTAACTGGCTTCTGCTTCTTGTCTGCTTTTGAACCCTTTACGGCTAGCGCTCGAGAACCGGTCCACTTGTGCTTGACACTCGGGTCACTCATCGTACACTCCCGGAACCTTGCCTATGTACACGACATAGAACTTCTTCTTCGCCATCAAGGATCTAGGTACCTGTTAGAGATTCATCTTTATCAAGAGAATGCACAATCATATGCAACAAAATATACTTGAGCAACATGAAACAGAAAGGGTTAGCAAATAGATGCAACATATAGTAAACATAAATAATCAACACAGTTTCATCGTAGGCAAACTAATTAACTAGAGGTACGCAGGTCATGGTACCCAAACTAACAAAGTAGCATTACGCAAGTTTGGCAGGGACTATGGACATCACAAAGTTTCATCGCTACAGAAAGTATACACGTTCAACCGACACATATCATCATCATTGGCATCGTAAATCACTAGAAGTTCCATTCATCTGTATCATCATAAATCACTTGAATGGTGTGAGGTCCTGATGTTGCATTCCTATGTGAGTTCGGACGTCGGCTCGCGATATAGGGCCATGGTGGAATATCCCCTTCTCTTCGACCACTTCTTTCATGATGATCGTCGCAATGTCCCTATGGATGCAAAAGAAGTCATTTCTAAGTTTATAATCCGCTTGTCCTTGATATTCTACCCACTTGTGGATATGATCATCGCTTCTGGTTGTCATGCGAAGCTTTTGGTGATCCATTCTAAACTCCATCATGAGATGGAGGAGGTAGAATCCATCATTCCTGCTTGGTTTCGAGACATGGATGCAGCAGAAGTGAGTTTTATGCGAGAAACCCGTCTTGCGGTTCCTTTGTTTCCTGATCTGCAGGTGGCCAACCCTCAAGCTGAAGCCTTGGAGAGCATCATCTAGAATATTCATTACATGGGTGTAGTCCTTCTTCTCGTAGTTTCTGGTAGGGTCAAAATACACGGCGTGGGAGACTCGCGGGTAAAGAATGATAAGCATGGCACGTCGGTTGCTGTAGGGAAAAAACACCTCAAATTATTCTCCATATGAGTGAGAAGGAATGATTGAAATGTACGAAAGGGTTGTCCAGCACTGGCTTACATTGGATGATAAGGCCGGAAGGCAATTTCCTGGTCCTTATTCTGTATCATGAAGTCTTCGAGGTACTCCCTATCAGTTTACGCTCAAAGTGGCTGTCACTCAAGAAGGACTCGTGCATGTAGTATGGATCCGCCACACAGATTTGCAAGACTTGTTCTCTCGTCATGATGGAGCTTATATGTAGCGCAAAAAGGCGGACGATTGTAAAATCGAGCCGCCTGGTCAGAAACATCTCGAAGATATGCTCAAACTACAAGAAGAACACCTCCGTGGGCTGTGTGTCAACGTAGCACTTCCCCTCAGGCACACGAGCCATGTATGTCGGATATCTTGGATCCTTCGAGGCTAGTAGGCTTAACTCAGTCGACAGCACATGGTCGTGCAGTCTCCTGAGATCCCCTGATATGGCCTCCAGTGGTTTTGTAGCATCAACTCACCCGTGACATGGAACATGGACGCACCTTTGACGGGTACACGTTCTTCAGAATCCGCCGTCTGGCTGCTATGTGCTCTGGCTTGTTTTTAGGCAGCAGAGCCTTTCTTCGCCGGTCTCCTCCTCTCCTTTCTCTTGGGCTGACCATGCAGACCTTTCCTTAACGACTGACCCAGTGTTGTCGGTCTAAGCACTGTACGACCCTCGGCTAGTTGAGCATGCGTTGAGGCGGCATCTTCAGGAGTGTCCTGTGAGGATTGCATGAAGAGAGACTTCTTGCAATCAACCCTGCTAGGATGTTCCTGCTCGGGCACACCATCCATCTCCTCATCAGCATGCTGATAGCCCGAGTCGTCATATGGCTGACTCATCATTTCTAAGTCATGTCATAGGCGCATGTATTGAGGAACTAAATAGGGTCATCCTCGTCCATCTCATCATCCATTCTTTGTTCTACGGGGGCAATTACACCAGCCACTATTGGACCCCCTTCATCGTGTTGTTCACCGCTCTCACCCGGCACTACAGGCGCTGGTAATTGCATAGGTGGGGTGGTGGTGTTCATACCTGATTGCTGATGTGTGGTTATTGGTGTGCTCTCAGCCGCCTCTAGACGAAGAAGATTATTCGGCCATAGCAGCAACCAACCCTTGCAGTTTCCAAGCCGCGGTGGGGTCTCGTCGTCCTTTGCCCCGACTCGCACTGGAGGAGGCATGCCCTGATTTCACACTCGACAAGGTAACCCTGAAGTGACCAGCGGGTACCGGTTGGACATGGAACATGAGTTCCAAAGGCTTCGTTATCACCGCATTTCCCATGTCGACCTTCTGGCCTTTGATCAAGTAGAGTATGGTGCACGGGGTTTCGTCGGCCTGCAAAGACATGCCTGCAGCGTTAAACATTTGATAGGCAACGAAAACAGAATACTCTAGATATACGTTAGTGCGACGTGTAATTACCGTGAGGGCGTTGAGCTCAGCCAAAGACGAAGGCCCGCCTAGCGCGCCAGAGACTGCGGACGTGCTGCTATGAGCGGGTGTGGGTGCGGGTGCGGGAGTAGTCACGGTTGTGTGAGAAGGTGATGGTGCGATTGTGATGTTCATCGAGTTGCTTCAGACGAAGCTGGTCATGGGGAAATCATCTACCATTTTCTCTGGATTTTCCCTCGTCCAGTTGATGACAGCCGGGATCAAGTTAGTAGAGAAATCATTTCTGCAGGCGGCCATAGCTGCATCGACTGCCTGCTGTAGCAACCCATTTTTCTCCTCAGCTGCTTTCTTCGCATCCTCAACTTGTTTTTTCTCGAACGCATGCTTCACCTTCTCATCGATGTCCGCCTGACTGGACTTCTTTTTCTGCTTCTTGGCCTCCGGACCATTGTTGTAAAAGACCTTCCACTTGGTGCCATCTCCGACGTCGTGCACACGTCCATATAGCGGCCACTGGCCCAAAGGGAGTCCCTTAAGTTCGTTCAAGGCCCGGTTGAGAGGGGTATTCCACTTGGGCCTCATCGACGAAGACTGGCTTTCGGCTGCAAGCTTGTGTTGCTTGTCCTGCGGAAGGAACGTGAACCGTTTATGAATGTGTAGTCGACTTGATTAGAAGCTAAATGTAAGGTGGTAAGAGAATAATTACCAGTATTCTAATCAATTTCCTCGTGATCGGGTCTGTGTAAAAAATGTTATTTTCCATGTCCCACTTGTAGCGGGCCCTGATGAAGCCACGCTCCAAGGGGTTGGTGAACTTCGCGAAGGGGTCTGGGAGACCCGCAACTTCACGTTCCACGTCATCCTTATCCCATATGGGCCTTTTGCCATGGTAGCCACGGCTTCCGACGCATTGGTTCCCCGTGTTCCTTTGCTGAAGGCTCTTGAATTTCGCAGCCTTAGCCTTGGCTGCCTCGGTATCGCAAGTGTCCTTGAACTTTTGGAACTCCTCTTCCATAAGTGATGAATTTTCCTCCAGAATCTTGGCAATGTCTTCTTTAGCCTCAATAGCTTGTTTCACCCTCCCTCTCTAGGAGGCCAAATCATTGCTAAACATGCCCGTGGCGTGATTGTTAATCTTTTTCAACTTCGGATCATCCCACGGGTGTTCTATGTCGTCATCCCGGTCGGGGAACTTGAATCTCTTGTGCAGCTTCGTTAGGAGCAACTGCGCCAAATGTTCTTTACCCCTTAAGTGATCGTTCTTGATGCTCACAGTTTCCCATAGGATGCATCCGACTTGGTTCCCGTAGCACTTGTGAGGTTCTTCCGGCTCTAATGGCTCAAACTTTCCAGGGGCCATCTTTGCGATCACTAGTCGTCTGATGGCGAGTTTGTTAGGTTTTCGTATCCTCTGCTTCTTTTGCTTCTTCTTTTCGTTAGCAGCTTCGGCGCCGGTACCTTCCCCGCCAGTCTTGGCGCCGCCATCAGTGCCGGTGCCGTCGGTGTCAATGTCTGCGTCAGTACCATCATCGAGGCCGCCCTGCAAACCTTGACTATGCTGACATATAGCTGAGGTAGTTTTGTTCACACTCATAATCCATCTCCTCTGCATCGTGGTCAGAATGTCCGGTTTCTTCGTTGTTCGACATGTTTCCTATGATTAAGTCTCCTTGTTTAATTATTAAACTATAATAAAAATGAATAATCACATAAGAAAAGGTATATGGTTTGCTGGAATGCCATTTCATTCCCATCGCAGCAAATCCCGGCACTCGATACGCCTACTTTCTAGCACAAGTCATTACAAAATTCACGGGAAATTTCGGCATGACCTTTGCTAAAAAGTGGACATATCGAACTCCTGAAATTCATCGGAACGAAAATGAATCAACATTCTGGCGAAACATAGGCCACTCAGATCATTTACCCTGCACATAACCATCATTTTCCAAATCACACATGTCCAAAATGTCACATGTCCAAATATGACATGTCCAAATATCACATGAATCAACACTCTGTAGAACTTGAAGAAAATGCAAGAAACCTATATAATCAATTCTGTTTTTTCTTTTAACTACACCTAAAACACCTAACCCTAAATTTCTGTCCTAATTTGAAACCTATATAATCTTCTGTCCTAATTTCAAAACCTAGCTAAATTTATGTCCTAATTTGCAAGCTAGGGTTCATACTAACTAGCGTTAGTCCTAACTTGGGTTCATAATCTAGCACTAACATAGGGTATACATGGCACTAACCTATGGTTCAAATGGCACTTAGGGTTCATAATATAGCCTAAATAACCTAGGGTTCAAATGACAGAGAGCAGAAAGAGAAGTGGGGAGGGGAGAGGAGGGCTTACAACGGGGAGGTGGTTGTCAGGGGAGACGGCAGCGGGGAGGTGGAGGAGGAAGGGACGAGGCTGGCGCGGCGGTGGCTGTCGGGGGAGACGGTGGCACGATGACGACGAGGCGGGGTGGTGGTGAGACTGGCGCACCAGAGGCGAGGCGGCGACGCTGCGAGGGCTCCGGCGGAAAGTGCTCTGGCGATGCTCGAGGGGAGGGGCTCCGGCAATGCTCGATGGCAGGGGTTCCAGCAGCGTGGGCAAGGGTACGGGCTCCGGCTGCGAGCGTATAGAGAGTGAGAGAGGGAGAGGGGGGTTGGGATTCGAGGGAGGAAGCATAGGAGGGAAGCCCGCGGGGGGTTATCTCAATGTAGCAGTAGCATTGTTCTAGAAAACACGCTATAGCTAAGGTAGCTATAGCGCGTTTCCTAAAACAACGCTACTGATATCTGAAGTAGTTATAGCGCGTTTCTTAGACAGCGCTACTGCTACCTAACGTAGCTATAGCGCTTTTCTTCAAACAGCGCTACTGCTATTTTTTCACACAAAAATTCTTTTTCTTTTCCTTTTATTTTTTCCTTTTTCTTTTTCATTTCTTTTTCTTTTCCTTTTCTATTTTTTCTTTTCTTTTCATTTGATACAATGTATATAGCTAGGGCGATATATATTGCATCATTTGACACATAACGGTTAAGTGTGCATACAAAATAGGAACATATATATTACATCAATTGACCCATAATAGTTAAGTGTGCATACGAAATAGGAAATAGGAACATATATATTACAATATTTGACCCATAACGGTTTCTCGGCGTCGGCGTTTCCGTTTTTGAGTGAGCTTCTTTCCCTTCTTGTTCGTTGACGAATAATTGAGCCCCTCATTGCGACTTTTCCTTTTCCATGGAGTACGATCTTTCTTAGGTAACGTAGTATTGATTCTTCTTCGTTCGTCATCGTCATCTTCCCTCATCGGGTTGCCGTACTAGTCGTAGTCTTCCTCATTGGCGACTCCATCCATTCCAATGACGTTCCTTTTGCCTCTCCTCATGACAACATGGCTATGATTGCTTGGGTCGGTTATGAAGAAACATTGTGTCACGTGCTTATCGTGTACCCATGGCTTGTTTTTTGCAATGGCGTTCACGGTAACACTCTTGGCGTCGGGTATAGACATGGTAGTGAAATACCGATTTTCTCGTTCGACATTCTTAGCCCATCTTACATGGAACATCGTAGCGTTGTGCAGTCCAGAGTAGTCAAGCTTCCAGATCACCTCGACCCTTCCATAGAATCTCTTAGTTGCGCCCAGTCATGCATTCCATCGCCACCCTTGAGTTCTGAAAATCACTATTCATATATTTGGCCTCCGTGTAGTATGTGTATCCGTTGATATCGTATGTCTGATAGGTCGCAAGGTTGGCCGCGGGGCCATGTGCTAAGGCGTATATGAGCAATGCGTCATTAGAGCCCTCTTCCAGGGGATTAGCAAGAATATGCTCTTTGAACCAATGCAGGAAAGTGGAGTTGTGCTCTCTAGTAACTTCAGCATCCGTCCTGCATAGCCCACGGTCACGATACTTCTTTGTGACGGTTTGTTTGTGGAGTGTTACGATAGGATCTACCTCATCTAGGTGATGTAGCACTACTAAGTTTGCTATGTCAAAGTCGTTGCGTCGATCCGAGTAACCCACATGCAGTTCTCGGCGACCGTTGGAGTGACCTTCTCCTTCGAGCCTCCCAACATGCTTCTTAACAGGAAAACCAACACCAGGCTAGTCTACGCCATATAGATAATTCTTGCAGAAAGAGATGCACTATTTGTGTCAGATAGCTCTAGATGATGCTTCCATCCATACGGGACGTGTTACGAACGAATCCTTTGACGACCCCATTCATCCTCTCAAACGACATCATGTTGTGCAGGAATGATGGCCCCAGGTCTATTATGTCGTCCACAATGTGGACACATAGATGCACCATGACGTCAAAGAACGCGGGCAGGAAGTACATCACAAGCTCATTTAGTATCACAACGATCTCTTCCTCTAGCCTTCGGAGCTTCTTCACACTGATCGACTTCCAAGAGATGACATCGAAAAAGTTGTAGAGACCAATAAGCTTGGCACTGACGTGCCTGTCCATTATCCCTCTAAGGGCAACATGTAGTATCTGCGTCATCCCGCTAAACCTTTTCTTATTCGTGTCTAAAAATCTGCTTATCTTCCCACAGTAACCGTAAATAACTTTGATTCCGGGAAGGCACTTGAAGATTTTATCGATCTCAACTGGACTTAAGGTGAACTAAGAAGGGGGGCAATAATCCACTTCCTTTACTTTTTTTCATTCTTCTCCCATGCCTCTGTCTCTGTCTCCTCTTACTTTTTATGGGTAGGCATGTGCAGATCTGCCCTGATTTTCAAATCTTGCAAGTCTTTTCTTGCCTTCGGCAAATCCTTGGTCTTATCCGGCATGTTCATCAGTGTTGCAAGCAAGCTCTCAAGGACATTCTTATAGACATGCATTTGATCAGGGCAATGAGGCATGTCGAGTTTGTGCCAGTACTCCAAGTCCCAGAAAACAGACATCATCTTCCATACCTTCAGCAGCAGCTCTGGCGCCTTTTTCATCGTCTTTCCCAGCGCGGGGCATTGTTCCCAGTTTTTCAACAGCTCATTGATTCCGGCGCCACACCTCTTACATGGAGCTCCTCGATGCTCAGCTTCACCATTGAATAGATCTCCACGGTTTCTCGACGGGTCGTCCTTCTCGAGCTATCTTCGATGCTCCATGTACACAATTTTCCCAGACTCGCCTTCTTTCGTTGATGTTAGCTGCTGAAACATCATCCATACATCCGCAATATCCGTGGCACACCTGGCCTGCGACATATATGTAACCGAGATAGTCGTGCACCGTCGTGATCAGCGCGGCTCTCATATTGAAATAGTCGCCTTCACTGGCGTCCCATATCTTGGCGAATGTTTTCCATAATGTGTCTAACTCCTAGTGAAGTAGCCCCAAATGTACATTAATATTATTTCCTGGTTGTTTTGGCCCTTGAATCAGCATGCTCATGTGTATGTACTTCGACTTCATGCACACCAAGGGGGTGATGTTGTACATCTAAACAAACTCGGGCCATGTGCTATGGTTGGTGTTCTGGTTGCCAAATGGATTCATGCCATCGGTACACGCACCAAGCACAATGTTCCTTGCATCACATGCGAAATATCGATACTCATCGTTGAACGCTCTCCACTGGCTTGCATCCGCGAGGTGTCTCAGCTTCGGATTATCTCCATCGTCAGGCTTTGTCCTCTCCGCGTGCCAACGCATGAGCTTTGCTTCCTTGGGATCTACAAAATGACATTGCAGACGGGGAGTGATCGGTAAGTACCATACAACTTTATGGGGAGATTTCTTTCCAGCCTTCTTGTATCAAGAAGAATTGCACACTAGACAGCTGGTTTTTTCTGCGTGCTCCTTCCGATAAATTATGCAATCATTGATGCATGCATGGTATCTAACGTGCGGCAGATCAAGAGGGCACATGATCTTATTTGCCTCATCCACACTAGTAGGACATAGATTCCCCGCGGGAAGAACATCCTTTAGGTACTTGAGAAGCTCATCGAGGCTAGTGTTGGTCCATTTGTTTTTAGCCTTCGTCTTCAGAAGTTCGAGCATGAAACTCAAGCGGGTCACCTTGGGATTGCAACCATCATACAATGGAGTGTTCGTGTCTACCAGCATTTGCTCCAGCTTGGCCTCCTCTCTAGAAGCAACTCTATCAGTACTCGTCTCCTTACGAAGCAGTTCCTGGACATGAGGGTCCCGCATGATTAAACATGTAGCGACAAAGTCTGCGGCGTGTAGTCCATGTTTTCGTCGCCGCCATGTCCGGCCTCAGCTCCGCCGCTATTTCCGGCCTCTTCCCCGCCGCCATGTCCGCCCCTTCTCCGCCGCCACTATAGGTCATCTCTTCGTCTTTCCCCGTGTTGTCATTGCCTGCCCCGTCGGCATCCTCATCATCATCATCACCTTCAATTATCCACCAAGTATAGCCATCCATGAAACCAGTCATGAGAAGGTGCACCATCAAACGACCATGCTCACAGGGGTCGAGCCAAACTCCTCCTTTGTGTCTTCCACACAGACATAAAATCTCTGTCCGGTTATTTTCATTCATGTCCTGCGCCGCCGACCACAACCACCTTTCCACCATCGTTCCACTGACCATCATGAATGCCTACACGATAATAATAAACAAATTAATTATAATAATGCATGGATGCATCTGGTACAAAAAAATTCCAATTACATCTACAAAGTTCTCCTTTATGACAAACAAATCATGTATAAATCTAAGAGAGATTTCCAAATGTTTTCTTTTTATAATGTGTTTTTCCAGTTCCTTCTACCATGTTCGATGCGTGGGTTTAAGAAAGACGGAACTATTGATCACTACTTCACCGTTACAGTTAACATGGAAAAATAGTTCTTTGAACTCCTTGACTCTTCAACTTCATATCCAAGCACAATAGAATTCTTCAACACTGTAACCAGGAAATTAAAGAAAATCTAGAAGCACATAAACACAGAGCTCCAGGTTTTACAAAGAATATCGACCATTTCGAAAAAGTCAAAATGCAAGTGCCACTTCAAGGAAGAGACACGTAAACACTTCCAACATTTCTCTTGTTTCTTTTTTCAATGCAACATTTACTACTGTCATTCCTCTATAATAGAAGGTATTTTCACCACAGAGGCTAGCGATAATAACCAATCATTCCTCCACATGCAGAATGGACTGCGCATTCTATATGTACATGAACGTGAAGCACTACTTCCAAGATGGAACAATAGTGGCCTTAAAGGCGGAACAAGTACCAGAGTTGAGGAAAAAATTCTATATCAACTAACCAGCCAACACAGAGGCAATATTGCACAATCATTACAACAGGTTAGTCTTCCTAGAAAAAATGAGCAATATTTTTTGAGAAATTTTCAGAAACAAAGCCTCGCAATTTTGTCAGCCTACCAGATACTAATAAGATTTTTGTATTCTAATAGATATGTTGAAATATCAAGTCGATATGGGAGACAAAGAAATGCAACGGATAAAATGTTACGTATTAGAAGAGTTTCCGCCAACTCCCGAGCCCAAGGAAAAACTTATGCAGGTGAGAACCACCCAAGACAAGAAGTTATTGATATATGCAGTGAACATGAAGAGCTTATGCATGTGAGCAGCCAGGCCGTCGTCAAAGAAACTTGCACATACCACAAACAGAAGGATCCACCAATAGAACCAGATCGACCACCCCCAGACAACAAAATAGCACACCAACCTAAAGAAGTAAACTAACGAGCAAAACATCAAAATCAATATCCTCGGCATGGAGCAACTTGAACAAACAGGAAATGCTTTAAAAGAGGATAACAGAAGCAACTACATACCGACTAGACAAGGACAGCTCTCCGAGCAGAAGAAACACCATGTTCTTCAAGACTGCATATTAGCAGCAACATGCGACCAAAATAATTTACAACAAAAGATTCTTAATAAAAAAAGAAACAAGATGCTGCTCTAGGATCCAAAAACGATCAGCAAGGCACCTCAAGCACCATCTCTTTAGACTTCTTAGCCCCCAAAACAATAAAAAAAGCATGAAGAAGTCGATGAATTTCTTTTAAGCCTTGACCCGGACCAACTAAAGCAATACAATAATCTTATAAACACAGGATTTTCATTCAATAAAATCAAAATAGCACGCCTTTAGGATGAAGAGTGTGAATTCAACAAAAAAAGGCATGAAGTATCTGGCAAGCTTGCAACAAGAATCAGCAGAACCTTCAATGGCTTAATCATCTGAGAATAGCTGAGCATACAAAATCTCGATCAAGAGGCCGGTGAAGCCATCGAGCAGGCTCTATGGAAAAATCAACATTCCAACATTTGTGCGAGGAGATTTCAATTGTATGGACAAGGCCATAGCACTTCATGAATATCTAATGAGCAAAGAAGGACAAGACAAATACAAAGAGTAAGTAGTTTCTCTTCTCAAAACAGAAAACAAAGAAATGTTACCCCTCTTTAAGGAGAAATGTTACCCCACTTTAAAGCCAACTAACCAGCGACTCTATTTTTTGTGTAAACATTTTCTGCTTACAGTCTAAACGTATATGAGAGCTCGAAGCGAGACGATTGGATTACAGGAAAAAACATGATGCAACAGCTACGAACAAGAGATGCACAGATGGAGGGCTCCATGGCAAAAGGCATTGTTCAATGAATGGACAGAACAACAACAATACAACAGAAGTTTCATCACAAAGTTTCATCGCTACAGAAAGTATACACGTTCAACCGACACATATCGTCATCATTGCCATCATAAATCACTAGAAGTTCCATTCATCCGTATCATCCTAAATCAATTGAATGGCATGAGGTCCTGATGTTGTGTTACTATTTGATTTCGGACGTCAGCTCGCGATATAGGGTCGTGGTGGAATATCCCCTTCTCTTCGACCACTTCTTTCATGATGATCGTCGCAATGTCCCTCTGGATGCGAAAGAAGTCATCTCTAAGTTTCTAATCCGCTTGTCCTTGAGATTCTACCCACTTGCGGATATGATCATTGCTTCTGGTTGTCATGTGAAGCTTTTGGTGATCCCTTTTGAACTCCATCATGAGATGGAGGAGGTAGAATCCATCGTTCCTGCTTGGTTTCGAGACATGGATGCACAGAAGTTAGTTTTATGCGAGAAACTCGTCTTGCGCTTCCTTTGTTTCCTGATCTGCAGGTGGCCACCCCTCAAGCTGAGGCCTTGGAGAGCGTCATCAAGAATACTCAATAAACGGGTGTAGTCCTTCTTCTCGTAGTTTCTGGTAGGGTCAAAATACATGGCATGGGAGACTCGCGGGTAAAGAATAATAAGCATGGCGCACCGGTTGCTGCAGGGAAAAAACACCTCAAATTATTCTCCATATGAGCGAGAAGGAATGATTGAAATGTACGAAAGGGTTGTCCGGCACTAGCTTACATTGGATGATAAGGCGGGAGGGCAATTTCCTAGACCTTATTCTGTATCATGAAGTCTTTGAGGTACTCCCTAGTAGTTTTTACGCTCAAAGTGGCCGTCACTCAAGGACTCATGCATGTAGTATGGATCCGCCACACAGATTTGCAAACTTGTTCTCTCTTCATGACGGAGCGTATATGTAGCGCAAAAAGGCAGACGATTGTAAAATCGAACCGCCTGGTCAGAAACATCTCAAAGATATGCTCAAACTACAAGAAGAACCGTGGACCGTGTGTTGACATAGCACTTCCCCTCAGGCACACGAGCCATGTATGTCAGATATCTTGGATCCTTCGAGGCTAGTAGGCTTAACTCAGTCGACAGCACATGGTCGTGCAGTCTCTTGAGATCCCGTGATATGGCCTCCAGCGGTTTTGTAGCATCAACTCGCCCATGACATGGAACATGGCCGCACCTATGACGGGTCCACGTTCTTCAAAATCTGCCGCCTGGCTGCTATGTGCTCTGGCTTGTTTTTAGGCAGCAGAGCCTTTCTTCGCTGGTCTCCTCCTCTCCTTTCTCTTGGGCTGACTATCCAGACCTTTCCTTAACAACTGCCCCAGTGTTATCGGGCTAAGCACTATACGACCCTCAGCTAGTTGAGTCTGCATTGAGGCGGCATCTTCAGGCATGTCCTGTGAGGATTGCATGAAGAGAGACTTCTTGCAATCAACCCTGCTAGGACGTTCCTGCCTGGGCACACCATCCATCTCCTCATCAGCATGCTGATAGCTCGATTCCTCATATGGCTGACTCATCATTTCTAAGTCATGTCATAGGCATCTGTATTGAGGAACTAAAGAGGGTCATCCTCGTCCATCTCATTATCCATTCTTTGTTCTACGGGGGCAATTACATCAGCCACTATTGGACCCCCTTCGTCGCGTCGTCCGCCGGTCTTACCCGGCACTACAGGCGCTGGTAATTGCATACGCGGGGCGGTGGTGTTCATACCTGCTTGCTGATGTGTGGTTATTGGTGTGCTCTCGGCCACCTCTAGACGAAGAAGATTATTCGGCCGTAGCAGCATCCAACCCTTGTAGTTTCCATGCCGCGGCAGGGTCTCGTCGTCCTTTGCCCCGACCCGCACTAGAGGAGGCAAATCCTCGTGCCCTGATTTCACACTCGACAAGGTAACCCTGAAGTGACCAGCGAGTATCGGTTGGCCGTGGAACATGAGTTCAAAGGGCTTCGTTATCATCCCCTTTCCCATGTCCACCTTCTGGCCTTTGATCAAGTAGAGTATGGTTCATGGGATTTCGTCGGCCTGCAAAGACATGCCTGCAGCGTCAAACATTCGATAGGCAACGAAAACGGAATATTCTAGATATATGTTTGTGCGACGTGTAATTACCGTGAGCGCATTGAGCTCAGCCAAAGACGAAGGCCCGCCTGGTGCGCCAGAGACTGCGGACGTGCTGCTATGAGCGGGTGTGGGTGCGGGTGCGGGAGTCGGCGCGGTTGTGTGAGCAGGTGATGGTGCGGTTGTGATTTTCATCGAGGTGCTCCCGACGAAGTTGGGCATGGGGAAATCATCTACTATCTTCTCTGGATTTTCCCTCGGCCAGTTGATGACAGCCGAGATCAAGTTAGTAGCAAAATCATTTCTGCAGGCGGCTACAGCTGCATCGACTACCTGCTGTAGCAACCCATTTTTCTCCTCTGCTTCTTTTTTCGCGTCCTCGGCTTGTTTTTTCTCGAACGCATGCTTCACCTTCTCATCGATGTCCGCCTGACTGAACTTCTTTTTCTACTTCTTGGCCTCCGGACCGTGGTTGTAAAAGACCTTCCACTTGGCGCCATCTCCGACGTTGTGCACATGTCCATATTGCGGCCGCTAGCCCAAAGGGAGTCCCTTAAGTTCGTTCAAGGCCCGGTTGAGAGGGGTGTTCCACTTGGGCCACTTGTTGCTTGTACTACGGAAGGAACGTGAACCGTTTACGAATGTGTAGTCGACTTGATTAGAAGCTAAATGTAAGGTGGTAAGAGAATAATTACCAGTATTCCAATCAATTTCCTCGTGATCGGGTCTGTGTAAAAGATGTTCTTTTCCATGTCCCACTTGTAGCGGGCCCTGATGAAGTCACGCTCCAAGGGGTTGGTGAACTTAGCGAAGGGGTCTGGGAGACCCGCGACTTCACGTTCCACGTCATCCTTATCCCATATGGGCCTTTTGCCAAGGTAGCCACGACTTCCGACGCGTTGGTTCCACGTGTTCCTTTGCTGAAGGCTCTTGAATTTCGCAGCCTTAGCCTTGGCTGCCTCGGTAGCACAAGTGTCCTTGAACTTTTGGAACTCCTCTTCCGTAAGTGATGGATTTTCCTCCAGAATCTTGGCCATGGGTTCTTTAGCCTCAATAGCTTGTTTCACCCTCCCTCTCCAGGATGCCAAATCATTGCTGAACATGCCCATGGCGTGATTGTTAATCTTTTTCATCTTCAGATCATCCCACGGGTGTTGTATGTCGTCATCACGGTCGGGGAACTTGAATCTCTTATGCAGCTTCGTTAGGAGCAACTGCGTCAAATGTTCTTTACCCCTTAAGTGATCGTCGTTGATGTTCACAGTTTCCCATAGGATGCACCCGACTTGGTTCCCGTAGCACTTGCGAGGTTCTTCCGGCTCTAATGGCTCAAACTTGCCAGGGGCCATCTTTGTGATCACCAGTCGTCTGATGGCGATTTTGTTAGGTTTTCGTATCCTCTACTTCTTTTGCTTCTTCTTTTCGTTAGCGGCTTCGGCGCCGGTACCTTCCTCGCCGGTCTTGGCGCCACCATTGATGTCGGTGCCGTCGGTGTCAATGTCGGTGTCAGTACCATCATCGAGGCTGCCCTGCAAACCTTGACTATGCTTAGCAGACAAATAGCCGAGGTAGTTTTGTTCACACTCATAATCCATCTCCTCTGCATCGTGGTCAGAATGCTCGGTTTCTTCGTTATTCGACATGTTTCCTACGATTAAGTCTCCTCATTTAATTCTTAAACTATAATAAAAATGACTATTGACATAAGAAAAGGTATATGGTTTGCCGGAATGCCGTTTCATTCCCGTCGCAGCAAATCTCGGCACTCGATATGCCTACTTTCTAGCACAAGTCATTACAAAATTCACGGGAAATTTTGGCATGACCTTTGCTAAAAAGTGGACATATCGAACTCCTGAAATTCATCGAAACGAAAATGAATCAACATTCCGGCAAAACATAGGCCACTCAGATCATTTACCCTGCACATAACCATCATTTTCCAAATCACACATGTCCAAAATATCACATGTCCAAATATGACATGTCCAAATATCACATGAATCAACATTCTGTAGAACTTCAAGAAAATGCAAGAAACCTATATAATCAATTCTGTTTTTTCTTTTAACTACACCTAAAACACCTAACCCTAAATTTCTGTCCCAATTTGAAACCTATATAAACTTCTGTCCTAATTTCAAAACCTAGCTAAATTTATGTCCTAATATGAAACCTAGGGTTCATACTAACTAGGGTTAATCCTAACTAGGGTTCATAATCTAGCACTAACATAGGGTATACATGGCACTAACCTATGGTTCAAATGGCACTTAGGGTTCTTAATCTAGCCTAACTAACCTAGGGTCAAATGACAGAGAGCAGAGAGAAGTGGGGAGGGGTGAGCTTACAACGGGGAGGTGGTTGTCGGGGGAGACGGCAGTGGGGAGGTGAAGGAGGAAGGGATGAGGCTGGCGCGGCGGTGGCTGCCAAGGGAGACAGTGGCGCGGCGACGACGAGGCGGGGTGGTGGTGAGACTGGCGCACCAGAGCCGAGGCGGCGATGCCGCAAGGGCTCTGGCGGCAAGTGCTCTGGCGATGCTCGAAGGGAGGGGCTCCGGCAATGCTCGACGGCAGGGGTTCCGGCGGCGTGGGCAAGGGTATGGGCTCCGGCTGTGAGCCTAGAGAGAGAAAGAGAGAGAAAGGGGGGTTGGGATTTGAGGGAGGAAGCAGAGGAGGGAAGCCCGCGGGGGGTTATCTCAACATAGCAGTAGCGTTGTTCCAGAAAACATGCTATAGCTAAGGTAGCTATAGCGCGTTTCCTAAAAACGCTACTTCTATCTGAAGTAGCTATAGCGTGTATCTTAGACAGCGCTACTGCTACCTAAGGTAGCTATAGCGCTTTTCTTCAAACAGCGCTACTGCTATTTTTTTCATTTTTTTTATTTTCCTTTTTCTTTTTCATTTCTTTTTCTTTTCCTTTTCTATTTTTTCTTTTCTTTTCTTTTCCTTTGATACAATGTATATAACTAGGGGGATATATATTGCATTATTCGACCCATAACGGTTAAGTGTGCATACAAAATAGGAACATATATATTACATAAATTGACCCATAACAGTTAAGTGTGCATACAAAATAGGAAATAGGAACATATATATTACAATATTTGACCCATAACGGTTTCTCAGCGTCGGCGTTTCCGATTTTGAGTGAGCTTCATTCCCTTCTTGTTCGTTGACGAATAATTGATCCCCTCATTACGACTTTTCCTTTTCCATGGATTACGATCTTTCTTAGGCAATGTAGTATTGATTCTTCTTCTGACGTATACTTCATCGTCATCGTCATCTTCCCTCATCATGTTTTTTTAACCTTTAACGGTAGGAGAACCTCCTACTGTGAATTAAATTAAAGAATGACTCACAATGTACAAAGTTTGTTACATCCCCATGAGATGGGGTAGATTAAGACACTAAGCTAAAGAGGCTAGAATAGAGGGGATGTAGTCTTTATGCTTATCCTTCACCCTATGAGTGAGGAGAGAGAAATCTTCCTTGAATCTTCTTAGCCAGGATTCTTTTGATGGTGCAATTCTCCTAAAATGCTTGTTGTTCCTCTCCTTCCAAATACTCCAGGCATCCATCAGAAATGTTTCCATGAAGAGAGGTTGGTTCCAACCAAGTTTGGCCTCTGATATCCTTTGCAATGTTGTCACCCCCGCAGCCCAAGAAATATGAAGGGCGTTCTAGCAATGGGAGCTGAAGGGGCACTCGAAGAATAGGTGTTCCAGAGTTTCTTCATCGGTAGAGTCGCAGAGAAGACACTTGTGATCGTCTGCAATATTATAATGTCTTCTGTAGGATCGAAAGTATGTCTAGAGGGGGGTGATTAGACTACTTGACCAAATAAAAATCTAGCCTTTTCCCAATTTTAGTTCTCGGCAGATTTTAGCTATCTTAGCACAAGTCAAGCAATCTCCACACAATTCAAGCAAGCATGCAAAAGAGTATATGAGCAGCGGAAAGTAAAGCATGCAAGTTGCAAGAATGTAAAGGGAAGGGTTTGGAGGATTCAAACACAATTGGAGACACGGATGTTTTTGTCGTGGTTCCGATAGGTGGTGCTATCATACATCCACGTTGATGGAGACTTCAACCCACGGAGGGTATCGGTTGCGCGAGTCCACGGAGGGCTCCACCCATGAAGGGTCCACGAAGAAGCAACCTTGTCTATTCCATCACGGCCGTCACCCACAAAGGACTTGCCTCACTAGCGGTAGATCTTCACGAAGTAGGCTATCTCCTTGCCCTTACAAACTCCTTGGTTCAACTCCACAATCTTGTCGGAGGCTCCCAAGTGACACCTAGCCAATCTAGGAGACACCACTCTCCAAGAAGTAACAAATGATGTGTTGATGATGAACTCCTTGCTCTTGTGCTTCAAATGATAGTCTCCCCAACACTCAACTCTCTCTCACATGATTTGGATTTGCTGGAAAGAAGATTTTAGTGGAAAGCAACTTGGGAAAGCTAGAGATCAAGATTCATATGGTAGGAATGGAATATCTTGACTTCAACACAAGTGTAGGTGGTTCTCTCTCAGAACATGTGTATTGGAAGTGTAGATGTGTTCTGATGGCTTTCTCCACGAATGAAGAGTGGGTGGATGGGTATATATAGCCTTCACACAAAATCTAACCGTTACACACAATTTGCCAAACTCGGTGGGACCGAACGGTTAAACTCGGTTGGACCGATTCAGCAAACCTAGTGACCGTTAGGATTTTCGGTGAGACTGAGATGCAACTCGGTAGGACTAATATGGTTAGGGTTCGGGCATAACGTAATCTCGGTGTGACCAATTACACAAACTCGGTGGGACCGAATTTGGTAATAAGCTAACTAGAGAGTTGGTTAGGTAAACTCCATGGGACCGGTTCGCTCTTTTCGGTGAGACCAAAATGTTACGAAAGGGAAACAGAGAGTTTACATTGCAATCTCGGTGGGACCGATCGCTCACTTCGGTTAGACCGAAACATTACGAAGGGAAACAGAGAGATTGCAATCCCATATCTGTGCGACCGAGATCCCTATCGGTGGGACCGATTTGCCTAGGGTTTGTGGCAGTGGCTATGACATTTGAAACTCGGTGGCTCCGGATAGAAAGAATCGGTGGGGCCAAGTTTGACTTTTGGTTTAGGTCATATGTGGATGTGGGAAGGTAGTTGAGGGTTTTGGAGCATATCACTAAGCACTTTGAGCAAGCAAGCCATTAAGCAACACCTCATCCCCTCTTGATAGTATTGTCTTTTCCTATGGACTCAATGTGACCTTAGATCACTAAAATATAAAATGTAGAGTCTTGAGCTTCAAGCTTGAGCAAAACTTTTTGTCCTTAGAATTTTGAGGGATCCACTTTCCTCATCCATGCCATGCCATTCATTGAGCTTTTCCTGAAATATTAATCTTGGAATAATGTTAGCTCAATGATCTATATGTTGTTAGAAATTACCAAAACCACCCAGGGATAGTTGCACTTTCAATCTCCCCCTTTTTGGTAATTGATGACAACATATAGATCAAAGCTTCGACAAATGATAATAAGAGTGAAAGATATTGTCGCTTTGAGAAGTATGTGAAAAGCAAGAGCTCCCCCTAAATTTGTGCATATCTTAAGATTTGCTTTGGACTGCAAATGCACAATGAGTTAGGATCATGGGTTACTCTTCCATGTCACATACATCTTGGTGGAGCGCTCAAAATGATAAGAATTAAATACATGCACTCATCACCAAGCAAAGTGAATGATCAAATAGGGATAAAATGATAGTATAATCCAACAAGCATAAGTGTAGCTTATGATCAACCACATGATCATCAATGTCTCACAAATAAGCATAGTATCTCAAGCAATCAAAAGCAAACAAAGTATCAACCACGAAGACAAGAGAGAACAAAAGCAAACAAACTCTCTCTCTCGAAGCCTATGATCTATACATTTTTCTCCCCCTTTGGCAACAAGTTACCAAAAAGTTCATAGAAAATGCATAGCACTAAAACGACTCTCATGCTTGGTCTTCAGGTGGTGGAGTCCGGATAACACCAAGGATGAAGGCTTTAGTTGAAGTAGATGGAGCTGGAGCTGGTGTAGGTGCTGGAGCTGGTGGCACTGAAGTTGTAGCTGGTGCAGATGTAGTGGCTCTGGTGTCAGAAACTGGCACTGCAGATGATCGCTGAGCTCTAGGCACTCTGGCAAATGCATCAGTGGTTGTTCTGCCCTTCCTCTCCTGCATGTCATCCTGTAACTGCTCCACAACAGACTGAATCTCAGTTACTTTTACATCTAAGTCATAGAACTTTTGTTCCATGATTCTTTCCAAGCTCTCTTGGTTTCGAGTCAGGGTGGCCAGTCCTTTCTCAATCCTCAGAGTTGATGCTATCAGATAACCGAGCTGCTCCTGCTTATTCTTCAGAAAGTACTCAGATGCCTCCTCTTGAGTTGGCATCTTGGCAGCTTTCTCCATCTTTGCCTTCTCCTTCTTTGCTTGAGCTTGTACTGATGATGGTTCATTCTCATTCATCACAACTTGATTGTCCTCAAAATCTGGATTGATGGGCAAGTGTTCCTTATCCAACAGGTATGTGTCTGTGCCCATCTTCGATTTAATCAACTCCTGAATATGTGGGGCATATCCACAACTTCTCTTCTGATCAGCTGTTGTCCTCTTGATAGTCTCAACCATGAGGCTCATGACCTTGAATTTCTGTGGCACATCAAATATGTGTAGCAAGTTAATTGCATGCCCTCTGATCATGTTGTGCTCACCTGACTTGGGCAAAAGAGTGTGCCTTAGGATCCAATTGATTGTAGGCAGCCCTGACAGAAGAAAATGGACTGATACAAAGTTGAAAGTCTCAAGAGCTTTATCTGGGATCTCCTTATACATGTTTGACATAGAATTGTGATCCATCTTCTTCTTCCTTTGGGGCATTGATCAACTGAGCCCATTCCTCAATAGTTGAGTGGTACCTTGTACCCTCAGACATCCAAACTATCCTGCCATCTGGATAGAAATGTGCTGTGGAGTAGAATTGCATTATGAGCTCCTCATTCCACTTTGTGAGCTTCTGCCCAACAAAGTCTGCAACTCCACAAGCACTGAAGCTGTCATACACTCCAGGATAGTGTTCTTCATTCTCCTTCATGTAGGTCCAGTCGACCCACCTCATATCACACACTATGGGTTTCTTGTCCAGCAGCACTGTCTCATAGAAGTCTTGCTGTTCCTTTGTGTGGAACTTGTAATCAATAGCAGTCCTTCTTCTTGTAGCATATGGATCTGTCTCTCTCCATTTCCTCATCCCCGAGTCTCTTCTGAGCTTCATGTTCTCAGCCACAGGATGAGCATCATTGTGGTCTGGAATCTTGGGTTTGAGCTTTCTCAGAACATGCTCTTCATCTTCTTCATCATCAGCAACTTCAGGCACTGGGGCCTTGTTCTTATCAGTAGCAGATATGTTCCTGGTATTCCTCTTAGGTGCACTCTTGGGCTTGGAGGCAGCTTTGGGTGCTTCTTTGGGCTTTGATGATGCAGCCCCTGACCTTATAGCATCACCCATCAGCTTTTGTGCCTTAGGTGCTGGTGCAGCAACCTCTACCTCTTCTTCTTCTTCAGAATCTCTCCTCATAGAGGGTTTGCCAAGAACTCTAGCAGTAGTAGTTCTGACTCTCTTTTTCTTTTTATCTTGGCCAACAGCTTCCTCTTCTGACTCAATGGTAAACTTCATGGTTTCTCCAGTGGCAACCTTCCTAGGTTTGGAAGTGGGAACTCTCCTTGCAGGTGCCTTCTTCTGCATACTTGGCTTTGTGGCTGCAGCTGAGCCATATTCCTTCTTGAGCACTTTCTTCTTTGAAGTGGCTTCCTCTTCCTCTGCAACATAATCTTCATCTTCAGACTCTGAACTCCTTTTCTTGCTTTCTCTAGTGGTAGCCTTTGGCAAGTTGCTTGGGGTGCTTCTGCTACCCTCATCTGAGCTGCTAGAGGGACTAGTGCCCTCACTCAAGTGAACCTGCTCCTCTGACTTGTTCTGGCTGTCACTTTGGTCAGACATGTTGCAAACACTAACTGCAGACCCTGTGAATAGATTGTAGATGAGATAGAGTGGATGAGCATCACAAGATACAGAGATTTTTGCAAAAGAATGAGTCGAAAACTTAGTTTTAGTTTTCCACAGAAAGCATTTCGAATCAACCGATTTGCAAACTCAGTGATACCGAAGCAGCTGTTGGAACCAAAACTAGTGAACTCGGTCAGACCGAGTCACAGTTCGGTGACACCGAGACTGCTAGGGTTTCACAAAGTCCTGAACTCGGTCACACCGATTTGCAATTCTCGGTCAGACTGAGAACCACATGTGCAATGGCCTTGGCCGAATCGGTGGAACCGAGTTCTGCAGCCCGGTGGGTCCGAGATGGTTTCGGCGGAAACCTAACCCTAAATTTTTGATTCAAATCTAATCTATGGAGTGTTTTGACTGGATAGAGGCGTTTCAATCGTGGCAAGAATCATAATGAACACAATGTGCTAGGAATCGGACGGGGATAGCACTGTGATCGAGTCCATACCCTAGTTCGGCGATGAACTCGCTACGGCGGCAACGGCGGAGGAGAATTCCATTGACGGCGGCGGAGACCAGCGACAGGAGGCGGCTGGCGACGAGGAGGACGATCCGGAGACCCAGGAGGCAGAGCGAGCTATGCGCGGGCGAAGAGGTTTCGGAGAAATTTCCAAATTTTTGCCCGTGAGTATATGTAGCCCGACCCTGTCAGTGTGACCAAGTGGAACAACTCGGTGGCACCGAGATGCATAACTGTTGACAGTTACAGCAACTCGGTGTGACCGAAAAGTTCAAATCGGTTGCACCGAGATTGAAAACCTAGATCGACTCAGTGATCTCGGTATGACCGAAATGGAGGAATCGGTCAGACCGAAACACACAAAGAAGTTTTGGAAGTTTAAGTCTATGACGAATCGGGGACTCCGAGTACTCCTCACACAGAGTGGTTTGAATCTGACTTGATCAAATTTTGTGATGTAGCATGAATAGAGTCTGAGACGAGAAAAGCATAGATAGCTAGAGAAGGTTCTTAGGCATTCTTGTCCATCCACTTGGCCAAAGAAAAAGAAACCAACCAATCAAAACAACAAGTGGACGTTCTCGAATGAGTGAAATATGCAACCAACATGCTCACACAATAAAATGGCAATAGAAATATGTGGCAAAGCATGCACAACCAATTCTAGCATCTATCAAGCAATTTGCGATGACTAGGTCATCTATATATGAGTATATTGAGTTAGGAGTCAAATAAGAACATTTGATCATAGGTCATACTCATCGTTTAAGCGCAAGTGGGGTTACCACTTTTACATAAAGCATTGTTGTGTTCACATCATTAGAGTTGCTTTAGCTCAATTCTTAGAGTAAAGTTCCCCCTAGATGTGAGATCCCCCCTAAGAGGGATGAACTAACCTTGGGCTTTGTCGATGATGACTTCATGTAGATGTTGAAGATGTGGATTCTCAATGTTGATGTAGATCATTTGGAGCTATCCATTGGAGTGAGTTGCACTTTCAATACCTACACGGGTTAGTCCCACAAGGAACAAACAAGGATATCCATAGACATAGAGTGATGCACACACAAGATGATGTCTATGAAAGCTTTTAGGTTACCTTGTCCCTTGTGTTACCAACAAGAGGGTTTGTGACTCCTTGAACTAGTGCAAGATGTGGAAGTTGATTGCACTTGTTCTTGCCAAGATGGTAAGAGTGAAATATGTTGGCGGAGTCACCCTCAAGAACTCTCTAGTTCTTCTTCTTCTGGATCCACACCATCTTGATGGGAATCCTCGGAGTTGTAGTTGTACTTGATGAAGTGGAACTTGAAGTAGTCTTGGGAACCCATTTGACCAAGGCATTAGGAGCTTCTTCAAATGTATCAATTTCCTCTTGAAGCTTGTCCTTGCCTTTTTGCTTGTGGTCTTGTGGTGGAAGATCATCTTGAGCTTGTGTCCCTTTGAAAGAAGTAGGATCATACTTCTCTTGTTGAGGAACATACTTCGTCTTGGGGTATTGATCTTCTTCCCACTCAACTCCATTGGCATTGAACTTTCGTTCAAAACCAACACCTTGATTCTTTCGGTGCCTTCCTTGCTTGCGTACAATTTCTTCGAATTGCTTACTTCCGGCAAGGCTCTTGTAAACACCTTTCTCTATAATTCCCTTCAATAAGCTATTTTCTTGCTCAAGTGTAACTTGGCTAAGAGAATCATTAGTGGAATCAAGAGAACTACTAGAAGCAACAATATTGGATTTAGAATGATTATTATTACTACTAGAGGAAGAATCATTCTTGTTCTTGTTACTAGACTTGACTTGAGGCATGTAAGTGGATAAGAGTAAACGCTTGGCAATGTAAGAAGAACTTTTCTTACGAAGATCATCATTGATTGCTTTTAAGAACTCATGCTCTTGCTCAATGTTGAGCTTTTCAAAGCGTAATTTCTCATGAGCCCTTAATAGTTCTCGATGATCTCCTAAGATAGTTTCATGAGCTAACTTAAGAGTGTTTAGTTCTTTAGTTAGAGACTCAATCTTCTCCTTATCATTGTTATTCGTTTTATCTTGATTAGCATGATCAATTGACGTTTCATCATAGTATTCATTAGTAGAGTTGTCAACAAGTAAATCATAATCACCTAACAAGTCATCTTCATCACTATTGAAATCAACATACTCGGGGTGTGATACCTTTGGGCCTTTAGCCATGAAGCATGTTCCAACTCCTTCATTTGGTGAGTCAAATATGTCGTAGGAGTTGGTTGTCACAAGTGCTAGACCGGCAACACCTTCATCTTGAGTATATTCGGAGTCGGAGTGATAGCTTCTCTCGGAGTGGTTGTCGGAGTCGGAGCCGGATACCCATTCACCAACATGAGCTTGATGTCTTCGTTTTGTGTAGCTCCTTGATGACTTGTCCTTTCTTTCCGAATCCTTGCTTCTCCATGAGGGTCTTCGTTCATAACGATCATATCTACTCCTTCTTTCTCTATATGGTGATTCCTCTCTTCTACTTCTTCTCTTAGGAGAATCTTCTCTTCTCTTGTAGGGGGTCGTACACTCATTGGAATAGTGTCCGGGCCTTCCACAATTGTAGCAGTTTCGCTCTCGACTAGAAGATCTTTTGTCATTGTAGGACCTTGACTTGGAGCTTTTCTCTTTGCTTCTACTCTTGTAGAACTTGTTGAAGTTCTTCACCATTAAGCTCAATTCTTCATTGAAGGTTTGTTTCTCACTTGATGATGTGGGGGTTTCACATGAGGCTTTGTAAGCACCACTTGATTTGTTGTGAAGTTCCTCTTTATCCTTGAGTGACATATCATGAGCAACAATTCTTTCGATGACTTCCGTTGGCTTGAGATCTTTGTAATTGGGCATCATTTGGATCAATGTGCACACCGTATCATATCTTCCATCCAAGGCTCTTAGGATCTTCTTGATGATGAATCTATCGGTCATCTCTTCACTCCCTAAGCCGGCAATCTCATTTGTGATAAGAGCAAGCCTAGAGTACATTTCAGCGACACCTTCACCATACTTCATTTTGAACTTGTCAAGTTGACTTTGAAGCACATCCAATTTGGATTCCTTGACAGAGTCGGTACCTTCGTGCATATCAATCAAAGTATCCCAAATTTCCTTTGCATTCTCAAGACGACTGATTTTGTTGAATTCTTCGGGGCACAATCCGTTGAAGAGGATATCACAAGCTTGAGCGTTGTATTGCAGCATCTTCAACTCTTCCGCGGTAGCTTCACGGTTCGGTTCTTTCCCACCAAAGAAGTCACTTTGCAAGCCAACACACACAATAGCCCAAACGGCGGGGTTATGTCCAAGAATATGCATTTTCATCTTATGCTTCCAACTAGCAAAATTAGTACCATCAAAGTAAGGACCTCTACGGTGATAATTTCCCTCGCTAGACGCCATACTCTCCTAGGTTGTGAAACCAAGGCTATGACCACCAAAAGCTATGGAAATCAAAGCAAATGGAGACCAAAGCTCTGATACCACTTGTAGGATCGAAAGTATGTCTAGAGGCGGGGTGATTAGACTACTTGACCAAATAAAAATCTAGCATTTTCCCAATTTTAGTTCTCGACAGATTTTAGCTATCTTAGCACAAGTCAAGCATTCTCCACACAATTCAAGCAAGCATGCAAAAGAGTATATGAGCAGCAGAAAGTAAAGCATGCAACTTGCAAGAATGTAAAGGGAAGGGTTTGGAGGATTCAAACACAATTGGAGACACGGCTGTTTTTGTCATGGTTCCGATAGGTGGTGCTATCGTACATCCAAGTTGATGGAGACTTCAACCCACGGAGGGTAACGGTTGCGCGAGTCCACGGAGGGCTCCACCCACGAAGGGTCCACGAAGAAGCAACCTTGTTTATTCCATCACGGCCGTCGCCCACGAAGGACTTGCCTCATTAGCGAAAGATCTTCACGAAGTAGGCGATCTCCTTGCCCTTACAAACTCCTCGGTTCAACTCCACAATCTTGTCGAAGGCTCCCAAGTGACACCTAGCCAATCTAGGAGACACCACTCTCCAAGAAGTAACAAATGGTGTGTTGATGATGAACTCCTTGCTCTTGTGCTTCAAATGATAGTCTCCCCAACACTCAACTCTCTCTCAAAGGATTTGGATTTGCTGGAAAGAAGATTTGAGTGGAAAGCAACTTGGGAAAGCTAGAGATCAAGATTCATATGGTAGGAATGGAATATCTTGACCTCAACACAAGTGTAGGTGGTTCTCTCTCAGAACATGTGTATTGGAAGTGTAGATGTGCTCTGATGGCTTTCTCCACGAATGAAGAGTGGGTGGATGGGTATATATAGCCTTCACACAAAATCTAACCGTTACACACAATTTGCCAAACTCGGTGGGACCGAACGGTTAAACTCGGTCGGACCGATTCAGCAAACCTAGTGACCGTTAGGATTTTCGGTGAGACTGAGATGCAACTCGGTAGGACTAATATGGTTAGGGTTCGGGCATAACGTAATCTCGGTGTGACCGATTACACAAACTCGGTGGGACCGAATTTGGTAATAAGCTAACCAGCGAGTTGGTCAGGTAAACTCGGTGGGACCGGTTCGCTCTTTCCGGTGAGACCGAAATGTTACAAAAGGGAAACAGAGAGTTTACATTGCAATCTCGGTGGGACCGATCGCTCACTTCGGTTAGACCAAAACGTTACGAAGGGAAACAGAGAGATTGCAATCCCATCTCGGTGCGACCGAGATCCCTATCGGTGGGACCGATTTGCCTAGGGTTTGTGGCAGTGGCTATGACATTTAAAACTCGGTGGTTCCAGATAGAAAGAATCGATGGGGCCGAGTTTGACTTTTGGTTTAGGTCATATGTGGATGTGGGAAGGTAGTTGAGGGTTTTGGAGCATATCACTAAGCACTTTGAGCAAGCAAGCCATTAAGCGACACCTCATCCCCTCTTGATAGTATTGGCTTTTCCTATGGACTCAATGTGATCTTAGATCACTAAAATATAAAATGTAGAGTCTTGAGCTTCAAGCTTGAGCCAAACTTTTTGTCCTTAGAATTTTGAGGGATCCACTTTCCTCATCCATGCCATGCCATTCATTGAGCTTTTCCTGAAATATTAATCTTGGAATAATGTTAGCTCAATGAGCTATATGTTGTTAGAAATTACCAAAACCACCCAGGGATAGTTGCACTTTCATCTTCTTTTGAGCATGTTGCATGTGTTTAACCGATCAACCAGGAGAAGCCAGCCAAAAACTTTAATTTTCATCATGGCCCTTGATTTCCATATCCACTTGGACGTGTCATGAGCATGCATGTCTCTAAAGTAGTATGTATAGTATCTGTGCGCAGAGTAAGCTGCCGAGCCCCACGTGTAAGTCCAGTTGTCCATTTCTTCATTTAGATTAGTGTTTGCCATTTGAAGTTGCAAATCTTTCACTTCATCAAAAGCTTAGCTAGAGAGAGGTAAATGAAACATCTGGTTGAGAGAGGTTGTAGTTAGGAATCCCTGGACCGAGATATCCTCATTAATTGTGTAAGAAAAGGCCCTGGGGAAGGATTCCGCAAGGATGTTGCTTGATCACTGGTCTTTCCAGAACAAAACATCCAAGCCGTTGGAGATTTGAGCATGAGCAATTCCTCTATAAATTGGCATGAGTTTCGTGACGTCTCTCCACCAGAAGGAGACGCAGGTGTCTAAAGCATGTGGAATTCTTGAGTTGTAGTATGTGGACCATATGAGTTGAACCCATGGAAGATCATGATGATTATAGAACTTGTGGAGGTATTTGAGTAGCAGGGCATCACTTTGAACTTTCAAATTCAGAACACCTAGGCAACCACATTCCTTAGGTTTACATACCAAGTCCCAAGCTGCGAGCGAAGTACACTTGTCACCTTGCTCAGTCTTCTTAGTCCATAAACATTTCCTCCTGATTTTGTCCAAAAGTTCAAGAATTTTTGTCGGGAGTTTAAGCGTGCACAGAGCAAAGATTATTAGGGACGTGATCACTGAGTTGAGTATAGATAGCTTGCCTCCATAGGATATCATATTCAGTGTAGCAGACAGACGGCGCTCAACACTACAAACCATGGGCATCAGATCTTGGACAGTGGGTCTCGTAGTTCCCAATGGTAGCCCCAAGTATGTGAATGGCATTTTACCAATAGTACAGCCAAAGATTCGTGCAAGGTTGTCACATTTTTGTGCATCACAATTGATTGGCACCATGGTGGATTTGTGGAAATTAATTTCCAGGCCAATAGAATCTGCAAAGTCAGTGAGGATATTCTTGACAATCAAAGCTTGGTCAGGGCAGGCCGGCATGATCAAAATCGTGTCATCGGCGTATTGTATGACTGGGTAGTCCATCTGTTGTGATCGTGGGAAGGGTAGTTTAATGAGATCTCTCGTGAATGCATCATTAATGGCAGCCTGCAATAGATCCGCTACAAGCACAAAGATGAGAGGCGAGAGGGGGTCACCTTGCCGCACGCCACATTTACATAAAAATTGCCTACCCGGGGTTCCAATAAGTAGCACAGCAGATTTGCCTAAACTGAAGATGCATTTAATCCAGTTTAGCCATTTTTCGTTGAAACCCATGCTTCTCATAATGTCAATCATAGGCTCATGTTCAATGGTATCGAATGCTTTCGCAAAGTCCAGCTTTAAGAGCACAATCCTTTTTGGATGCTTGGCACTGGTGTATGTATTCAAACGCCCAGGCCAACCAATCTTGGATCGATTGCCCTTTGATGAACCCATATTGGTTATGGTGGACAATTTTCAGAATCACACGTTGTAGCCAATTAGCCAAAATTTTGGTAAGTACCTTCAAGCAGCAGTTTAGCAGAGTTATTGGCCGAAAATCATTTATTGTGGATGGGGAGTTTATTTTTGGGATCAGTTTAATATAACCATCATTAATGCTCTCTAAACTCAGATTGCCCTCAAAAAATTGATTGCACAGATTGTAGAAGTCCTCCTTAATGATTGGCCAGCAGGCTTTTAAGAACACTCCATTAAATCCATCCGAGCCAGGTGCCTGTCGGCTGGCATTGTCCTGATGACATGGTCGATTTCTTCTTTGGTGAACGGGACCGTAAGTGGATCAAGGTTGACACACTTCTTAATTATTCGAGCCAGGTCAAATTTCATTGTGTTTGTGGAAGAAGAACCCAAACGTTCTTTATAGGTGTGATAAATAATGGACTCCTTTCCGGCATGATCTTCAACACAAGTTCCATCATCAGTCAAAAGAGAAGCTATATTATTCCTCCTATATCTTTCAGACGCCATAGCTTGAAAAAACTTGGAATTTTCATCGCCGAACTTGACCCATCTAATAGTACATCTCTTCCTCTAATATTGTTGCTGATAAGATAGTAGACAAAGAAGATGAGTTTTAAGAATGTGTCGAAAGTTTGTCTCAGGTATAGTGAGGCATCTTTTGTTCTCCAACTCATCAAGTTGATTAAGGGCTTTATTAGAATTCTTGATTGCCACCGAGAGCCGTGAGATGTTCTTGCTCCAAAACTTAAGATCTCTCCTTAAGATTTTAAGTTTCCTACAGATCACCTTGGCAGTGTTATCTGATTAGACTGACTTGGACCATGAGTTCTTTTTCCGTTTCTTGAAAACCATGATGATGTATCCAAAATGATTCAAACCTAAAAAGCTTGGATCGACGAATGGCTGTCTCAATATGAACAACACAGGGAGTGTGATCAGAAACTGGTTTCCCAAGAGGTTTAACCATTGTATTTGGGTATGTAAGTGTCTAATTATTACTTGTGAAAAACCAGTCTAGTTGTTCAAGAAGAGGGTCATGTTGCATATTACTCCATGTGTATGATCGACCTTTT
This sequence comes from Aegilops umbellulata, assembly GCA_032464435.1. Lineage (NCBI taxonomy): Eukaryota > Viridiplantae > Streptophyta > Magnoliopsida > Poales > Poaceae > Aegilops > Aegilops umbellulata. The sequence goes on along the minus strand of CP136059.1, from coordinate 521,736,202 downwards.
ATAGGTAATTCAATGAGGGCTTGAGATCGAATGAAATCATTAAATGTGATCATATCCAAAATGTTTCCACCTGGCTTGTTGCGATTATCAGGAGCACGTATGAAATTGAAGTCACCCACTAGGAGCCAATCTTCATCATTAGGAATGTTTTAAGTTAAAGAGCCAGTTAATGAAGTTATCACGTTGTTCACCTTGGCATGGACCGTACACATTGACCAAGGTCCAACACTGAGCAGATTGGGTTGATTTGAAACGTGTAACTAGAGCAAATTCCTCAGTTGCAATCACATCAGCAGAGAACATAGAGCTATTCCAAATGGTAATGAGGCCCCCAGAAGCCCCGCGAGAAGGAACAAAACCATATTGATCAAAGCGGCGAGGGCAGCAAGACTTGATAAAAGCTAAATCAAACGAGGGTTTCTTAGTTTCTTGCAAGCATATAATAGCACAGCCACTAGAGGCGATAGCATTTTAAAGAGCAAGTTGCTTATCACCAGAGTTTAAGCCACGCACATTCCAACATAACACGTTCCAATTAACCAAAATCGGCATAAAGCAGGAGGAAATTAAGTAGATGCAGAGGCTCTACTTACTTGGGAGCCTGGAGAGCTTCTTCAGAGAGCTCAGACGGAGGGATGGCACACATGTGGATCCTACCTGCTGGATGACCTGAATGGGTGTTGCAGGAGGAACTTCATCTTCATTGGGAGGAAGGACTGCATCAGCATGAGCACGATCTTCAGAGTTGAGATTGGATGCAGCAGACGGGACCATTCGAGGCTTTACTTTGGAGATTTTTGCCTTAGAATCAGAAGGCAGTGGGACCCGAAATCCATCATATTTGTTTTTCCGAGTGCTACGGCGCAAAGAAGTAACACACTCAGGCACCACAGCCTTCCCCTTACGGCTGGCAGTTGTAACCACTGCAGAAGAAGCCCCAATGTCAACAGGTAGAGAGGGGTCAATCAGATCAACTTGCAGAGTATCATCAGGGAGCACAGCATCATCCACAGGAAGCCCAGTATCAGTGCAGACTATGTCAGGCTGAGGGTCTGCCAGATCAGATCCAGAGTGGATATTAGGCTGATCCCCAGCAAGATCAGAGGAGAGAGGACCATTCAGTAAACCCTCGTTGATAGCATCATCTAACTCCTCAATAACCACAGCAGAACTAGGTGTCACAGTTGCAGAAAGTTCAGAAATTCCATTACCCAAATTAAAGTTGTTCCTCACCTCATCAGAAATTTCCTCGATAATCACGGAGGAGTGAGACGTTTCCTGGACAGTCTTAATAGCAGATTCAATAGTAAACTGTCCATTAGCTTCAGAGACCATGAACTGAAATTCCACCCTGTCATTTCTAAATCCAAAACCATGACTCCACGGACCATAAGATGCCAAAGTAGGACGCATGATTCCAGTTATGAGTGAGTTGAGACGCAGAACATGGATACATTCAGCTAGCGGAATATTTGAGACAATGTTGCCATGAGGAATCATATCCAGATGCAGTCCTTCAGCAGAAATAGAAACGTTTACAGCCATAGAGTTGTGTGAGTGCACACCAGCAGTAGGGACAATATCCAAAGGTTGCTGAGGTGGAGGAGCAATAGAACTTGATCCTGCCCAGAGTCTGTTCATCAAGTTAACTGGGACAAGAACATAAAAGTCTGACAGTGTGGCACTTGAGTCAGAGCTGCTGTGATCCGAGAAGGAGTCATTCCACGCTGCAGCAGGACTGTCTTGCAGATTGTTCTGAGGTAGCATGCCATCCTGAACCTGCAAACCTTCATTTGCCAGCCACTGCTGAAAGTTATACAGCACAGGAGGTGGGGAGGGTGGCCATTCGCCCCAAGCAGGCTGAAACTGAATTTCTTCTCCTCCATCAACAACAACATCTGCATCATTGGCCTGATCCTCAGCCCTCGCAGCCACGTTTTGCGCCATCTAGTTATGGAGTTGTTGTTGATATAGTTGTTCAGCATTAAGGCCCTCTCCATGAAGCGGGTGAGGAATCTCATTGGCAGGCGGAGGATATTCTCCCGCAGGTGGCACATCATGTATATGCGCATTCCAATCAGAGCTTCTCAGAATTGTGACCGCCACTGTCCAGCAATGGCGCGCCCCTCCTAACTGTCGGATGACTAAGCTCTTTGGCACCAACCTCAGGTGAATCACCCTTACTTTGATAAGAACAAATCGCCTATCTCCCCTAGGGTTGTTCCAATCAACCAAAGCACCAAACTTATCAACAAATTTGTGCATATAGTGCTGTGTTTGGTAGTCATAGGGAAAACCAACATAGAGCAGCCAAACTTCTGGACCAAAAGTGGTCAGCCTCATGTTCAGAGCAGCATCATGTGGTACAAAGGAAATCACAGTATGTTCCTCAACTTCATCCTCATCTAACTCAAAAGTAGTACCAACAACAACATCCCTGACAGCAGAGTCCACAAACCCAAATATACCAATGCCCAACGGATGATCTTCTACTTTGGTCAGGAAGAAATGAGATTCATGAAGCAAACCTTGAACGATGTGGCGCATCTCAGCCTTGGCATGAAAAGGAACGAACCGATTGGCCTCTGCAATGGCGAGAAAATCATGGCGAAGAGGCGGGATCGGATTGACCACCATGTCATCTCGCACCTTCCGATCCGCAGGTCCAAGCTCCACCGTCATCCCATGTGGGATGTACGGGATGACATTGAGAGGGAAGTTCGCCATGGATGAAGGAGCAGAAGCTTTGGAGAGGGGAGCAGGGGCGCGCATAGAGAGCGAGGCGGAATGTGTATCGTCCAGCCCCCTGCTAGCTTTGGCCACCCAAACTTGACGGCGAGGCGGCTTGTGCTGTCGGTAGGATGCACCCACATGTCGTGCTTGGCCCGAAGATGCCCATCGCACAGTTGGGAGAGGAGTATCGTGTTTTGTGCTAGACTTGGTAGGTATGCCTTTATTCAGTAAGCCATCAGCAATATCAGGACTAGTCAAATCAGAATTGATCTTGTTCAAATTTCCATATATCTCCAGATTCTTGCCATTTGAACGTTGCACCTGTTTGCATATCTCTGGTGAAGGATATTTTGGTTTCCAAAATAGACGTGTCGAGTTGGGATCCTTACAAGCATAATTTATGTGGCCTAAAAAACCACAGATGCAGCACCTGAAATTGGTTGGATAGTCAAAAAATAAATGAGCAGATGATGCACAGTGGGTTCAAACTCCCTTGGGCCGACTGGAGCGTGGGCCTGGTGAATTGGGTTCATTGTGTTCCGAATGATTGTTGGGCTCACGAGTAACACAGGAGCAAGGTCTATGAGAACAACAATCACAATTATCCCCTGGACAATTAACAGCCAAGTGTCGACCATCAGTGCAATGAGAACATAATTTTAGGCGGTCATAAATGTAATATGAAGGAGGGACCGAGGGGATCTTCTATATATGCGCTATTTTCTCATCAGAATATCCAACCTTACGTTGGTCCAAGATATACATAAGCATGAATGGCGGGATAGAACTCCAAGAATGCCGCTGGAAATTAATTCCATGAAACCGTTTAATGTTGCCGGAGATTGAGATCAGAATGATATGGTCATTAATGCATGATTGGAAGCTGCCGAATACCAAATTATGGGACTTTGATTGCTCCTTTCCATGCATGGTGAGATCTTGCTCAAAAATGATATTCCTCTCCAAGGTCGGATGTCGGCGGCTCACCGCCGACGATGATTCCGGTGCATCCATGCAAGCACTAGTAGGGTTGAGATCAAACTCTGAGAATTCCTCACTAGAATGTTGTTCTAAACTCACCTTTTGAGTCAAGAACGTAAGCTTTGATTTGATAGCCAAAGGAGAGCGAGCTACGATCTCAGGAATTTGCTGATCGGAGTGCCAAGACATAGCATTTTCAGATGTTCCAAGCTTGCCCGGCCGAAATAGGCTAAGTGACAGATGAAATCCGACCAAACTCGATCCTTAAGACCATAGATGAAATGACCAACACGATTGGACGCAACAGAGAATCAAAATCGTCTTCCTTCCAGATGATGCACATGAAAACCTGAGGCAAGACCACCAATACAGCATTGCAAAGCAAGTCCAACTGATTCTTCATTGAGAGGAAATCAAGCCGAAGAGAAGAAAACCACCAAGAAGAATTCCTTGGAGGAACCAGAGGGATCGAAATGAACCGTAGAGCCAAAACATCGACGCACCTGATCCGCGATCACCAGGCCGGGAGAGAAGTCCCAATGGAGTAAACCCTCCATGCGAGCACCTAGAGATCTCCATTGCTAGGGTGGAATGGTGGCAGCAGGTGGTAGGAGAGGAGAGGAGAGGTCTCCATTTCTCGGTAGGAGAGGAGAGGAGAGACCAACTTGGGGTTTGTTACCGGTGAGAAGCTCGTATCCTTCCCTCATCGAGTTGCAGTACTAGTCATATGTAAGGGTGATGTAATCAAGCAATAAGTATTTCCCTCGATTAGAGAACCAAGGTTTATCGAATCAGAAGGAATTTCTAGCAAAAATAGTCACTAGTACCTAGATACACAAAACAAAACAAACTTGTACCCATCACATCAACACGATTGTCTTGCTAGTTGAAAGACTAAATGCAAATGATAGTGATAGTTTGACGGGTAGGTAAAATAGTAGAGCAAAGAATAGCAATTGTAACAATGATTTCAGTAAAGGAGAATAGAACCAGGGGGCATAGGTTCACTGGTGGCGTCTCTCTCAAGCATACAAGTGTGCGGTGGTGAACAAATTACAGTTGGGCAACGATTAAATTGCAATATTTATATAATGACGGTGATCATTCATGGTATAATGTCATATAGACATTACATCTGTGTTAAGTCCGTTAATCAAACTGCATCTACATATAGTACTCCACTCAAAGACCGCTATCTAGCATGCATCCCACAGTATTAAGCTTACAAGAAACAGAGCATTACAATTAGGTTGACATAATTCAAACAACAAAACATCAATCAATACGACGAGACACTGTCGATTTATCCTCTGTGGCAACAATACAATATGTGTCATGTCCTTTTCTATCATTAGGGTATAGAACATCGCAAAATTACAACCCACTACAAAGCACCACTCCCTCTGAAGAAAAAAACATCGAACTTGGCCAAAGAAGATAGATAGATCGGAGAGCATGCAAAGCTATTAATTATACAACAAGAAAATCTTAAAAGATTCGGTTGAATTCAATGAAAAAACTAATCATAAAGTGATGATCCATAATGTCCCAACAAACACATACATGGATTACGTCAGGTTGAACCCTGTGATGTGAGGTAGCTCACGGGAACTTAGTATTGAAAATCAGAGACAGAGAGAGTTATCTAGCTATTGCTATGCACCCTAGGGTTCTAAAGGAACTACTCACACATGGTCATGGAGGCGGCAAGGTTGATGAAAAAGCCTCTGGCAGATACAGGAACATGCCTCCAGATTTGATCTCCTCGAAACAGAAGCTTGCGACGGCGGAAAAAGTTGGAGAAAAATCTTGCAAAGGGTTTAGCAAAATATGGCATTTATAGGAGGAAGAATGGACGTACGGCGGTGGAGAGGGGGGCACATGGCCTAGGGGTCGGCCAAGGCCCTGACCACGCCTCCTGGTCGTGTGAGCCCTTGTGGCTCCTTTGGTTTCCTCCCGATGCTTCCTGGAACCTTTGTGCTCCGAAAAAATCATATTAAATCCTCAGAGCTTTTTTTACCTCCAGATATTGATTTTCTGTAAATTCAAAAACATGCGGAAAACAACATCTGGCACTGGGCACTGAATTAATAGGTTAGTCCAAAAAATCATATAAATTGATATAAATAGTATATTAAAATGATATTAAAATAGCATGAAATAATAAAAAAAATTATAGATATATTTGAGACTCGGAGAGCATGGTACCAAGAGAGAGGGGGCAATTACGTGTCAATGATCACTGAAACGATTTCTACGAGAAGATCGAAAGAAGTTTGGGACATGTTTCATGTATTTGGGACAAAAGGAGATGTGTAATAGTGACACCATACGACGACTGGAAAATACGGGATAGACAACAATGTTATTGATTTGGATAAATTTACTCTCCTGAATAAGAAATATGGGATGTCATATGTTGTATAGAAAATTGCATTTCGCAAAAAGAAGTATGGAAAACTGCAAACAAAAATACAAACTCCATGGAGAAGATTCAAAATAATAGGGAGAATCAAATAAGAAAGTAATAATTGGCAATAGAGATACGATCTATTAGGAGGTTGGTCCTGAAAAAATAAATAAGGAATGCTAAAAAGAAAATCCAAGCACAGAAAAATGGAAACAAAAAAGTAAAGGTCCCAATATAATAGTGAAGAACCAAATAAGAAAGTAATAAATCCCAAAATAAAGATATGATTAATCATATATGAAGAATAGGGAATGCCATCTTGTTTTCAAGTACAGAAAAAGTAAAGAAGGAAAAACAAGGTCCCACCAAGGCTTGAACTCAGGTTACTGGATTCAGAGTCCAATGTCCTAACCACTAGACCATGGAACCATTTGTTGACTCTGATTTTCCCACTACTACTTTTATACCGCTCAGAGTGGGTCACCTTGTATGTGGAAAATTGAGGAGAATTGATTAGGCATGATGTCTGCTAGCTATTTAGGCCGCATTCGGCTCCTCTCCGCTCCCTGGACCGTGCTTCCGGAGCGTACTAGTCTCTAGCTAATTTTCAGGGAGCGCCTAAAACCGAGCTCTACAGCTCCACGGAAGGATTCCGAACAGGGCCTTAGTCATTCACTAGCTCTCCAAATAGACGCCTCGAATGTCTACAATTTGGGAAATCATGTCATGTAGTGTATGATACAAATATTAGTTTATCTTGAATAATTAGTTGTAATCTATTATTTTGTTGATGGGTTATGTCTGCAGGTCAAGCTTCACACATTCAACTGGTCAAATCTCAACCTAAAAATCGTCTAGGTATGACGATTTCTCCAAGAGCCTCAATTGCAAGTGCAAAACCTGGTTTATATTGTTGGTTTGTCATGTTCATTGGCAGTTAGACAAATGTCTCTATATATTTATATAATAAGGTCAAATTATAGAAACCTTGCTGAAATTCCCAGACTATCTATAAACACCTAAAATTATTGTGAACATATGCCTAATATTGACCTCATGTTGCTCTAACAGCAAGTTAAATTTATTTCTTGGTATAGAAGAGTCTATTATTGCTCTATTTTGCACAACAGTCACAATTTATCCATTACTACACTCAGTCCATATATTGAGGCTAGGTGTTCTCTCCTTGGTACAAATGCAGCTTCTGGATGAATTTTTAACTATTTATTGGGTCATTAATATAAATTATGTTGATTATTAATTTGATGTGTACATGAAGGGCCCTGAGATTTTAGTTTCACATCGAGTCCCCAAAATTTTGGGACCGGCCCTGTATGGAGGTTTTGGCGTGAAATGGGGAAAGGTAGGGGTGTTTTTTGCCTTTTATTTTGAAAAACACCCCATATATGAATTAATTAGAAAGGTTATTACGATCATATGCCACGCAGGGCGGAAAAGTATTAACAAGAATGCCCCCTAGTACCAAGGATGAACTTAGCATTTTCATGAGTGACCCCATTGGTAAGCCGACTAATTTTCAAAATTTTAAAATCATTGGGAATGTCTTTCAAGCGCAGAAAAACCGAATGGGGAAAAAATAGGTCCCACCGAGACTTGAACTCGGGTTACTGGATTCAGAGTCCAATGTCCTAACCACTAGACCATGGGACCATTTGTTGATTCGGTTTTCCAGTTTCAGATGTCAATATAACCAGAAGGTCAGGCATCCTATCTAACAGCTTGGGTCGGTTATGAAGAAGCATTGTGTCACATGCTTATCGTGTATCGAGGCTCGTTTTTTGCGATGGCGTTCACGGTAGCGCTCTTGGCGTCGGGTATAGACATGGTAGTGAAATACTGATTTTCTCGTTCAACATTCTTAGCCCATCTGACACAGAACATCGTCGCGCTGTGCGGTCCAGAGTAGTCAAGCTCCCAGATATCCTCGACCCTTCCAAAGAATCTCTTAGTTCCGCTCGGTCATGCGTTCCATCGCCACCCCTGAGTTCTAAAAATCACTGTTCATATATTTGGCCTCCGTGTAGAACGTGTATCCGTTGATATCGTATGTCTGATAGGTCGCGAGGTTAGCCGCGGGGCCATGTGCTAAGGCGTATATGAGCAATGCGTCATTAGAGCCCTCTTCTGGGGGATTAGCAAGAATATGCTCTTTGAACTAATGCAGGAAAGTGGAGTTGTGCTCTCTAGTAACTTCGGCGTCCGTCCTGCATAGCCCACAGTCACGATACTTCTTTGTGATGGTTTCTCTGTGGAGTGTTATGAAAGGATCTACCTCGTCTAGGTGATGTAGCACTACTAAGTTTGCTATGCCAAAGTCGTTGCGTCGATCCGAGTAACCCACATGCAGTTCCCGGCGACCGGTGGAGTGACCTTCTCCTTTGAGCCTCCCAACATGCTTCTTAACAGGAAAATCAACACTAGGCCAGTCTACGCCATATAGATAATTCTCGCAGAAAAAGATGCACTCTTTGTGTCAGATAGCCCTAGATGATGCTTCCATCCGGACGGGGCATGTTATGAACAAATCCTTTGACGACCCCATTCATCCTCTCGAACGACATCATGTTGTGCAGGAATGATGGCCCCAGGTCTATTATGTCGTCCACAATATGGACACACAGATGCACCATGACGTCAAAGAACACGGGCAGGAAGTACATCTCAAGCTCATTTAGTATCACAATGATCTCTTCGTGTAGCCTTTGGAGCTTCTTCACACTTATCGACTTTTGAGAGATGACGTCGAAAAAGTTGCAGAGACCAATAAGCTTGTCATGGACGTGCCTGTCCATTATCCCTCTAAGCGCAACATGTAGTATTTGTGTCATCATCACATGACAGTCATGGGACTTCATCCCGCTGAACCTTTTCTTCTTCGTGTCTAAAAATTTGCTTATCTTCCCACAGTAACCGGAAATAACTTTGATTCCGGTAAGGCACTTGAAGAATTGATCCATCTCAGCGGGACTTAAGGTGAAGTAAGAAGGGGGCAATAATCCTCTTCCTTTACTTTTTTCCCTTCTTCTCCCGCGCCTCTATCTCTGTCTCCTCTTACTTTTTACGGGTAGGCATGTGCAGATCTGCCCTGATTTTCAAATCTTGCAAGTCTTTTCTTGCCTTCGGCACATCCTTGGTCTTATCCGGCATGTTCATTAGTGTCACAAGCAAGCTCTCAAGGACATTCTTACAGATATGCATTTGATCAGGGCAATGAGGCATGTCGAGTTTGTGCCAGTACTACAAGTCCCAGAAAACAGACATCGTCTTCCATACCTTCAGCAGCGGCTCTGGCGCCTTTTTCATCGTCTTTCCCAGTGAGGGGCATTGTTCCCAGTTTTTCAACAACTCATTGACTTCGGCACCACTCCTCTTACGTGGAGCTCCTCGATGCTCAGCCTCACCATCGAATAGATCTCCACGGTTTCTCGACGGGTCGTCCTTCTCGAGCTATCTTCGATGCTCCATGTACACAATTTTCCCAGACTCGCCTTCTTTCGTTGACGTTAGCTGCTGAGACGTCGTATCGTCCATGCACCGCATGCATCCGCAATATCCGTGGCACACCTGGCCTGCGACATATATGTAACCGAGATAGTCGTGCACCGTCGTGATCAGTGCAGCTCTCCTATTGAAATACTCGCCTTCACTGGCGTCCCATATCTTGGCCGGTGTTTTCCATAATGTGTCTAACTCCTATTGAAGTAGCCCCAAATATAGATTAATATTATTTCCTGGTTGTTTCGGCCCTTGAATCAGCATGCTCATGTGTATGTACTTCAACTTCATGCACACCCAGGGGGTGATATTGTACATCCAAACAAACATGGGCCATGTGCTATGGTTGGTGTTCAGGTTGCCAAACGGATTCATGCCATCGGTACACGCGCCAAGCACAATGTTCCTTTCATCACATGCAAAATATCGATATTCACCGTTGAACGCTCTCCACTGGCTTGCATCCGCGAGGTGTCTCAGCTTCGGATTATCTCCATCGTCGGGATTTGTCCTCTCCGCATGCCAACGCATGAGCTTTGCTTCCTTGGGATCTACAAAATAACATTGCAGACGGGGAGTGATCGGTAAGTACCATACAACTTTCTAGGGAGATTTCTTTCCGGCCTTCTTGTATCAAGAAGCATTGCACACGGACAGCTGGTTTTTTCTACGTGCTCCTTCCGATAAATTATGCAATCATTGATGCATGCATGGTATCTAAGGTGCAGCAGATCAAGAGGGCACATGATCTTCTTCGCCTCATCCACACTAGTAGGACAAAGATTCCCCGCGGGAAGAACATCCTTTAGGTACTTGAGAAGCTCATCGAGGCTAGTGTTGGTCCATTTTTTTGCCTTCATCTTCAGAAGTTCGAGCGTGAAACTCAAGCGGGTCACCTCAAGATTGCAACCATCATACAATGGAGTGTTCGTGTCTACCAGCATTTGCTCCAGCTTGGCCTCCTCTCTAGAAGCAACTCTATCAGTACTCATCTCCTTACGAAGCAGTTCCTGGACATGAGGGTCCCGCATGATTGAACTTGTAGCGACAAAGTCTGCGGCGTGTAGTCCATGTTTTCGTCGCCGCCATGTCCGGCCTCAGCTCCGCCGCTATTTCCGGTCTCTTCCCCGCCGCCATGTTCGCCCCTTCTCCGCCGCCACTATAGGTCATCTCTTCGTCTTTCCCCGTCTTGTCATTGCCTGCCCCGTCGGCGTCCTCATCATCATCATCACCTTCAATTATCCACCAAGTATAGCCATCCATGAAACCAGTCATGAGAAGGTGCACCATCAAACGACCATCCTCACAGGGGTTGAGCCAAACTCCTCCTTTGTGTCTTCCACACAGACATAAAATCTCTGTCCGGTTATTTTCATTCATGTCCTGCGCCGCCGGCCACAACCACCTTTCCACCATCGTTCCACTGACCATCATGAATGCCTACACGATAATAATAAGCAAATTAATTATAAAAATGCATGGATGCATCTGGTACAAAAACAAAATACAATTACGTCTACAAAGTTCTCCTTTGTGACCAACAAATCATGTATAAATCTAAGAGAGATTTCCAAATGTTTTATTTTTATTATGTGTTTTTGCAGTTCCTTCTACCATGTTCGATACGCGGGTTTAAGAAAGACGAAAGTATCGATCACTACTTCACCATTACAGTTAACATGGAAAAATAGTGCTTTGAACTCCTTGACTCTTCAACTGCATACCCAGGCACAATAGAATTCTTCAACACTGTAACCAGGAAATTAAAGAAAATCTGGAAGCACATAAACACAGAGCTCCAGCTTTTACAAAGAAGTATCGACCATTTCAAAAAAGTCAAAATGCAAGTGCCACTTCAAGGAGGAGACACGTAAACACTTCCAACATTTCTCTTGTTTCTTTTTTCAATGCAACATTTACTACTGCCATTCCTCTATAATAGAAGGTATTTTCACCACAGAGGCCAGCGATAATAACCAATAATTCCTCCACATGCAGAATGGGCTACGCATTCTACATGTACATGAACGTGAAGCACTACTTCCAAGATGGAACAACAGTGGCCTTAAAGGCATAACAAGTACCAGAGTTGAGGAAAAAAATCTATATCAACTAACCAGCCAACACAGAGGCAATATCGCACTACCATTACAACAGGTTAGTCTTCCTAGAAAAAATAAGCAATATTTTTTGAGAAATTTTCAGAAACAAAGCCTCGCAATTTTGTCAGCCTACCAGATACTAATAAGATTTTTTTTATTCTAATAGATATGCTGAAATATCAAGTCGATATGGGAGACAAAGAAATGCAACGGATAGAATATTACGTACTAGAAGAGTTTCCGCCAACTCCCAAGCCCAAGGAAAAACTTATGCAGGTGAGAACCACCCAAGACAAGAAGTTATTGATATATGCAGTGAACACGAAGAGCTTATGCATGTCATCAAAGAAACTTGCACAGACCACAACAGAAGGATCCACCAATAGAACCAGATCGACCACCCCCAGACGACAAAATAACACACCAATCTAAAGAAGTAACGGTCATCACTAACGAGCAAAACATCAACAGCAATATCCTCAGCACAGAGCAACTTGAACAAACAGACAATGCTTTAAAAGAGGATAACAGAAGCAACGACATACCGACTAGACAAGGATAGCTTTCCGAGCAGAAGAAACACCATGTTCTTCAAGACTGCATATTAGCAGCAACGTGCGACCAAAATAATTTACAACAAAAGATTCTTGATAAAAAAGAAACAAGATGCTGCTCTAGGATCCAAAAACGGTCAGCAAGGCACCTCAAGCACCGTCTCTTTAGACTTCTTAGCCCCCAAAACTACAAAAAAAAAGCATGAAGAAGTTGATGAATTTCTTTTAAGCCTTGACCTGGACCAACTAAATCAATACAATCATCTTATAAACACAGGATTTTCATTCGATGAAATCAAAATAGCACGCCTTTAGGATGAAGAGCGTTAATTCAACAAAAAAAGGCATGAAGTATCTGGCAAGCTTGCAACAAGAATCAGCAAAACCTTCATTGGCTCAATCATCTAAGAACAGCTCAGCAAACAAAATCTCGATCAAGAGGTCAGTGAAGCCATCGAGCAGGCTCTATGGAAAAATCAACATTCCAACATTTGTGCCAGGAGATTTCAATTGTATGGACAAGGCCATGGCACTTCATGAATATCTAATGAGCAAAGAAGGACAAGACAAATGCAGAGAGTAAGTAGTTTCTCTTCTCAAAACAGAAAACAAAGAAATGTTACCCCTCTTTAAAGAAAAATGTTACCCCTCTTTAAAGCCAGCTAACTAGCGACTCTATTTTTTGTGTAAACATTTTCTGCTTATAGTCTAAACGTATATGAGAGCTCGAAGCGAAACGATTGGTTCACATGAAAAAACATGATACAACAGCTACGAACAGGAGATGCACAGATGGAGGGCTCCATGACAAAACGCATTGTTCGAAGAATGGACGGAACAGCAACAATACAACAGAAGCGATAAAGCCATACTCTCTGCAGAATTTGCAAACGTATGAAGTAAACTTGCAAAAAAACACTTGCATCATTACTATGATCATATGTTTTCACTAAAAGTACATAACGTTTTTCCTGCAGATTGTGCTCGGCCTCGATCTTAAAAAAGGAGAACTATGATAATTCAATGAGGAAGAAGCATTGAAAGAGTTTGAACCCCTTGTACGAGGGAAAGAACTTTTAAAGAAGAAGCTGGTAACTTAAGAATTAAACTGAATAGAAGTATACATACGAAATTTATTCTCCTATAGCTTGCACATTTACATGAGATTTAGTTATTCTAACAGCAACGATCTTTAACCCTCCCTGTCTGCAAACAACGCAGATTATGATACCTCACAAAACAACTTCTCACTACATAGTCTATGTGTTGAACAAGTACACTAGCTCTGTCGACATACTTGACTCATTGAATTACAGATACACAAACGGTAAGGCATGGAAAAACACCATAAAGATCACACAGAACTGGTAGGTGCTTTCAACCTTGATTTTTTTTTCTTGCACTACTTATCTTAACGGCGGCATCCAACAAAAAAATAAACCGTAATCACAGACTAAAAGGATGTATGCACTGATGAAGAAGCATTACGGAGAAGCGGAACTAGAAGCCAACAATGAATCAAACTGATCCAGGATAGCAGAAACGCCTAACAGAGTTTGTGTGCCAAAACAACAGGGTATGCAATGCGGACACTTCGTGGTCCAGTTTGTAAAATACTGGAATGGCATTGAACTGGCCAAGGACGATGAGGATTTTCATGTAAGTTGATAGTATGAGCAACAATTTTATTTTAGAACCGCCATTGCTAGAACTGTTCAAAATAATCAACATGCTTGTCAACACCATGAAAATTTAAGAATATCCAATGACCTTCATGCAGCATAGCATGGTAGATGCCGAGTGGAAACCAGAGTTCCTATTTACAGCCATATTTGGTGAAACCAACTAAATAAAGTGTGAGCAACTACCTGGAAGAATTAATGAATTCAAACCAAAAAATTTAAAGTTCTTTTCAACCAGCAACGGTAACAAAATTATTTATGCTTACTTTTTTGTAACGACCAATGTTTTTAGTATAACAGAAGCTTACATATTACCTATCTAGAATGAAAAATAAGGCTTGGTTTTCATTAATCTATTTAGCATGAAAATAACAACCATCAATATATGCCTGCTCTGACAGAAACAAATTAAATGCAACAAAGAAGAATAAAGGACGAAGCACCAACCCATACCCAAAACATGAACATTCCTTCCAACACACAAACGAGGCGTCTCAGCTCTTCCAAATAGTCATGAGCGACAGCCGGCAAGAGGAATTCAACAAGTGAATTGTTTTTTATTGCACCTCAAAATAGTTGGACCAGGCCAAAAAGATTCTCAAATTCAGTTTGCCATTGACTCTCACCTCAAAATTTCTTTTATTTTTCTGTCAGAGCAAAAGTATATTTAAGCGCATACGTATAGAAAGTGAAAGCACGCATCTTACTGGATCCCACCTGAAGGCAGCATTTGGTCCAAGAGCAGCACAGACAAACATACCACATCATATAGAAAAGAGAGTGCTCGATGAAATAGCAGATATCTAGGAAAGCAGACTCGATTCCAAACAGAGTGGTAGACTAATATTAGACCCAAACGTTGCAGAGGTAAATGCTTAAAAACTACAAATTTTTCTGTATTGCAACGTCTGTTTTTTATACTAATACCAATTTGTGTTTTTCTGACACTTTTTTTATCGTACTTATTGTTTGCAGCACATAGTGGATATAAAGAATCATAGTACTCCTCCTAGCAAATTTAGAAGTGCAATGCAAAGAAGGAAACGTCAGCTGGTTCCCATGTATCTCAAAGAACATCAACAGAATAAGCTCTCAATAGCAAACATGGTAATATCCGTTTACTCCACAACAAAACCAAAAATATGTGTTTTATCATATTCCTTTATATTAAACTGTCATCTAACACCAAAACTTTTGTACGCAGATATTCATACCATTTGAGAAGGATGACCGGTACGTCCTATATATTCTGGACAAGTATAAAAAGAAAGTTCATATTACTGATCCTCGAGAAACAACTCCTGAGGAATTACAGAAAGAAAAGGTAAACATTGTTGGAGATATGCCCTAGAGGCAATCATGTGATGATGATATTTCCCTATGTATTCATGAGTCCTTTGTATTGTCCTTGAACATCATCAATGATATGTATCAATAAATATGTGACTTGTTTGTGAAACTATGTTTTGTATGGTGATTGTTCTAATGGTCCCTGGTTGATAAGGTTATGTGGACACATATCCTTGACTAGTATACGACTGGGTTGATGTATGTTTCACAAGTCATGTGCATGGAGATGCTAAACCGATAGTATGGACTCGGGGATGGAGATCACCGAGTTGGACAGACCCACTTTGAGACGTAGCGAGATATAGTCATCTGTTAGTCTCAAGTACAATGTCTATGCCATGTCCTAGACCTGAGGTCCTCGCATGTTCTCTGGATGAGGATCAACTCACTTAGGGTCTATCAAACGTTGCCCGTAACTGGGTAGTTATAAAGGTAGCTTTCGGGTGAGTCGTAAGACATGTCGCGAGACATGGCTGACCAAGATGGGATTTGCCCCTCCTGTATGGAGAGATATTCTCTGGGCCCTCTCGAGTGATCAGATTCGGAAAGCATGGCCATGCGACTTGGGTTAAATGTTAACCCAGTTCGGTAATCTGTATCACAGTTTCGAGAAGAGAGGTCGAGCTATCACAAGGGTGAAAAGTACTATCGTGAGGCAAAAGGAATGTTGCATATGACACATTATCGAGGTTCGTCTAACGACTTTACGCACACACAGAGTTGGCACGTTCTGCTAGGAGCCGCTGCCAACTATCGACTCTGGTCGTTTCCATGTGTACGTGAACCTATAGGGTCGCACACTTAAGGGGTTGCTGCCCATTCAGATTGGATTCGAGTGGAAAATGAATGTGGACTCCTAGTGGGTTCAAGTGTTGAGCCCACCTCGGAGGTCTATATAAAGGGGAGTGGGCGCACCACTTAGAGTTGATCTTTTTTCGACCCTGGATAGCCGCCACCACTCCCCACACCCATGTCGCGCGACCGGACCTAGCAGTCTACCGCTCGACATGACTCCCCGTACGTGTGGATACCTTGGAGGCATCGCATCTGTGGTGCTTGGACGAACCGTTCAAGGGAACCACGAGGTGCCATTCGCGGGAGATCACCGTTCGCTGGTCTTCGTTGTTCGCAGGAGATCGGCAACGCGAGGAGGAGACGGGCCGAGAGATCGACTACACGCATCACCAACTCTACTTCCGCTGCGGTGACTGCGCGTCTAGTGGTAAACCCGATCTCGTAATCTATTTCCAGCAGCATGATCTTGGGTGCGCGGTAGAAAAAACTTTATTTGGCGCTAGCGTAGCGTACCGTGTACTCCAACAAACATAGATTTGTATCCAATTTAAGTAACTCAAAAGCTCGATGAAATGGAGGACGCTACAAAGGAAAGGCAAAACAGTTTGAGGAATATCATGTTCATAAGTCGGAAATCGTAAGCATTTCTAAATATAGTTTTTTCAGTTTTACGAATTGCATTATTAAAACAAAAACAAAATACAATTTCCAGGTGCCTAGGATGAAAGAAATCTTCAACGTCATACTACAAGAAAAAATGAAACCCAAGAATGCAAAATGGGAGATTCATATTGTACAAGATGTTCCAATAGTAGAAAGGGGCGAATCACCATTTGTTGTTCTAAAGTTTGTATTTCTCTACAATGGTAAAAAGTTCATCAAAGACATAGATGATTTCAGCGTAAGTTTTCATTGAAAATCTTCTACACACAATATATAGAATTTTTTCAAATATTTTTTTAATTCTGATACATATACACCTTTTGTGCCCTAACTATAAAAAGTGTGTTTTCCTTCTCTGCAAAATTTCACAGGATGAAGTGGAAGACTGGAGGGCGGAGGCACTCTACATGCTATTACTTAGCAAGAAGAAGAAAAATAGCACAAGAAAAAAGAAAAAGGGAATGGAAAAAATGAAAAAGAAATAGTGATAAAAGGACCGATTCAACTATGGGCCGGCCCAGCCACGACCTGAAGTAGAAGAAAATAGGAAAAATAAGTAAATACACATAAGCATTAGAATGTTCTACTAGTTGGTTAGTGTAGTCCTCCTTAGATGTGACGCCTTGAGTTTGATTCATATTACCTGCACTCTTTTTTCTTTCAAATACGCACAAGCATTAGGATATCCTAGTTGATTCTTTGTTCGTTTGCTGTTTCTCAATAGCTTTCTTTATGAATGAAATCACTATTTAGTAGATTTTCATTTCACTCCTATTTGATTTAGTTGATCATTACACAACATCATTCTTCTTCTGTCTTCACCCAACATTGAGAGATAGTCAGTATTCATTCAGTTTTGTCCTTTGTAAGGCATTTTATTTGTTCCTCGGTTATCAGCTTTTATGGCTCTTATAGGACAACGACCTTTTCGTATGTCTTTTTAAAAAAGTTAAGCTTAAGCATTAGGTCGTTTAGTACATGATGTCTTCTGATATTGTTGGTCTGTAGATCATTATCTGGTTTTTAGCCAAAATCTGATGTCGTGTGGTCTTATCTTGGCTTCTTGGGTTCAGAAACTGTAATGCATTCAGATTAAATTAGTGTCACATACTCTAGTATTGGTGTCTTCTCAAGTTACATTTTTCCTAGCTGGTGGCTGATGCATCCTTTTTTTGTAAACTTTGGGCACCGAGAAAATACTAAAAGAAGTAGCTTCTCCTCTGCATAAGTATTGTAATCATTATAAATTACTCACTCCATAAAGAAATATAAGAGCGTTTAGATTACTAAAGTAGTGATCTAAACGCTCTTATATTTCTTTCCGTAGGGAGTATCATCTAACAATCCTTCATGTAATCTGTTGTCAAATCAGTCATCAGTCATTTTGTGTGCTCATATCAGTCTCGGTCATTTGTATTTTCATGTGTGTTTCAGTTTTATGTAGCTTTCTCCTGCTACTTATTCATGGTCACTGTCCTTAATTGTTGATTTAGGGTTGCTGTCAGGTCTCGGGTGCTCGTGAATTGCTGCGATTAGGAGACAGGTCTTCGGATTTGGGAGAAATCTTTTCTGGTGTGTGTACATTCCCGTGTGATTACGACTAGGATGCTGCTCGTGTTTATCCTCATCATGTGATTGGACTCCGGACATCAATTAGTTGGAGATTCAGGAACGATCAACATCATAGGTGCTTGTATACTTTGTTTAAATCTTGCTATAACCCAAGCCCCAAGTTCTCATATTTTATATGGCCATGCTAAAATCAGTTCTTAATGGGGAAATATAATTGGTGCATACGCCTGCTGATGCTTGCTCTATTGACCAAATTCTTGCTTACTTACTGACAGGGTGTTTTTGGTAAATTGCTGATGTTTCTCTGCGGTATGTTGATAGTAGGTTCAGTTTTTCTTTTATAGGAACAAGAAAGTTGATGTTTTCTCCAGTTTTTTCAAGGTAGTTTTTTGCTGTAAGTCTAATTTTCAGTAATATAGTCCAACTTTTCCTGTGTCTGGCATACAGTTTTCTTTAGTGTGCTACGTGCAACGGATTTCTTTTGGTGTGTTTTATTCAGCAGCTTTGAAGATTTTATCAATGATGGATATGAGTAATAGTTCAAAGATTATTCAGATCGAGGGCCATGGCAGCATATTCTTTTTGGTTTGGTATCGATGGCTCTTGGGCCCATTTTTCTGTGGGTTCATTGTCGATTATGCGCAGTAGATATTTGCTCCTCTAGGATGGGGGAACAATGGATTTTTTTTCAGTCAATATTCAGTTTCTCAGTCTTACTTTAGTCTTCATTTTCTATCTTCAATATATTTTCCTTTTCAGTCACCATTTCCCAATTCATTTTCCAGTCTTCCTCTTTTCTTATGATGTTACTCTTAGTATGTAATCTTCTTATTCATCTATCTTTGTTATTCCTCTTCTATTTTTGGCAGTCCACACTGCATGCTCATCAGCAAGCTAGTCAACATGAGAGATTGAGAGGGGAGACACTCTCTGCCCATGTCCACTTCCAATGAATGTCAGCGCTGTCGAATCCTACCATGAACTACATGCTGGAAATGCAGATACAATTTTACAACGACGCCAACAAGCGTGGTGACAGACACGTCACTTCGAGCGGCTGTAGCAGTCCAGAGAACTACTAAGTTTCGTGTAGTAAATACTAAATATGAAGTTCTTTGTTTTCAGTTAAGTATTAGGTGTTTTTTTGTTCTGTCATGTTCAATGTTCTTTTCTCCGTTTTCTTCTTATTACATTTCTCTATTACTGTGTTGTTCTTTTCATTCCCAAAGGCTACCTGAGATGTTGCTTTCAAAGATGTCTTCATAGATGGCCCTTCTCTTCACTCCCAGGATGGACAGCCATTCCTGCCACCTTGGCCCAGAACCCAAGTGTTGAAGTGTGTGCAGCAGAAATGGCCACGAAACTGAGTCGAACACGCATGCAATGTCGAGCTTCTGCCTTTGCCATGAAGGAGATAACAAAAGGGAACGAGGAACATGCAACTCACGCTGGCTTCGCATCTCTGGAAGAATAGCTGACATCGATGGAACGAATTAACTCAACCATGTCATCATTGGAAGCGGGTCCTCTGATGTACTCCCTCCGGTCCTTTTTAGTTTGCATATAAGATTTGTCTAAAGTCAAGCCTCGTAAAGTTTGACCAACTTTATAGAAAAAAAATACCAACATTCACAATATGTAATCAATATCAGTAAATACGTCATGACTTAAATTTTCATATTGTATAACTTTAACATGGTAGATGTTGATATTTTTTCATATAATTAAATATGGTCAAACTTTATAAAGTTTGACTTCAAACAATTCTTATATGCAGAGTAAAAAGGACCGGAGGGAGTATTTCCCCTGATGTGGGGCCACTGACGTGTGGGCCCGGTTCCACATGCCGGCGTGCCAACGGGAGTCGCGTCCCTCATCATCAGCATTTTCTCGCAAAATAGTTCCTAGTAAATATATAATTAGAAAAAAATAAACATGACATTTCTCGCAAAAGAAATATAATCAAAGGCATGGGGGTGTGCCGCCAAGAGTCCTAGGTCATGCATATTCACGTGGGCGCATGCGCCATGTATTAGCAATCCATGTGTTTCTAATCTGAAGTACAACACAAGGACCGGCTTATATGTTGCCCTTCACCTGTCTATCTAGGCGAGGTGGGACTAAATTTGTCAAGCATCTAGTGTGATGAGAATTGTACTGGTTAAGTAGTACCTACGTGCCCCAGAAAATAAAAATGTGTAGCCTATTTCTAAACAGTCAAAATTAACAAAATTAGTTTTCATCTCCACTCCACCACGGTCTGGTTAAGTAGTACATGCATATATAACTCAAAATAATGAGCCTGTTTGTGATGCTTGTCAATGTGCCAATAGTCACCAACTTCCTTATCCTAGATCGCATAGTGTGTCACATCCTCCTTTGGAACTTATTTTCAGCGATGTATGGGTTCATGCAACTATGCAAGAGATTCGTTTTGAAGAAAGAAATATTATGTTAGCTTTATTGATGAGTACAGTAAATTCACTTGGATATACTTGCTCAAATTCAAATCTGAAGTTTTCTCTATTTTCCAATAATTTCATAAACTTGTTGAACACCACTTCAATAAGAAAATTATCACAGTCCAAAGTGACCGGGGAGGGGAGTATGAAAAATTAAACTCCTTCTTTCGTGATGTTGGCACTGAACATCATCTATCCTGCCCTCATGCACATCAACAAAATGTTTCGGCAGAACGTAAACGTCGCCATATCGTTGAAGTAGGATTATCCCTTCTTGCTCATGCTTCCATGCCTCTCAAATATTGGGATGAAGCTTTCATTGCAGCCACATATCTCATCAGTCGCTTACCTAGTAAGGTGATTGGTAACACAATCCTGTTGGAAAGATTGTTTCATCAAAAACCAGATAACAACTCAAGGTGAAAATCTTTGGACGTGCTTGCTATCCAAACATTCGTCCCTACAATCGACATAAGCTTGAGTTTCGATCTACCCAGTGTGTATTTATGGGCTATAGTAATCTTCATAATGTGTAGAGATTGCTACTGGACACATTTACATCTCTAGGAATGTTGTTTTTGATAAGACTATTTTTCCCTTCGCCAAACTACCCCCAAGTGCCAGTGCCCTTCTCCGCACTAAAATTTCTTTTATATCTGAACCTTTGTCAAATCCTAATTACGGGGAAGAATTAAAAGCAGATGGTCAATTGAGTAGTTCAGGAAAAAAATACAATCCAAAATGCTAATTATAGGGAGAAAAATGCAGAATATATGTATGATTTTATGTGTGCAGAAATGGACGAACGGGCGCCGGATTCGCTGGCAATCCGATGAAGATCGCGAAGCCAGGAGTGCGGCAGCGCATGCCCCATCCGCAAGTGGTGTGTCTGGAACGGCTGATGGCGCTGTTGCCAACAGGTGTGCTAGCATGGAGCCCACTAGCGCTGGCCTCCATGGCCCCGCACGTGACACGCGGGAGCAGGCTGGCTTTGTGTGTGCGGCCCTTCGCCCGTTGCGGGCAAATTTTCGTGTTTTGACCGTTTTGTATAAGTTTAACGAGATTTGACCCTGCTTCAAAACAATTTCGGGATCTGACTTTTTTGGCTACCGCCAAGGGTTGTGGCGGTAGTCTTGCACTGCCTACCGCCAGGGTCCCTGGCGGTAGGGTATTTGTCCACGTCAGCGGGCAGTTGACGACGCTCGTCTCCTACCATCGCCCTACCGCTAGGGACCCCGGCAGTAGGCAGTGCAACCCTACCGCCAAGGTCCTTGGTGGTAGGGGCCGACCAGTTATAAACTGCGCGGACCAGGGCGCGGGACCCGCCCACGAACCCCAGCCCCCATTTTCTTCCCCGCTCGAACGCCGCATCAAAACTGCTGCTTCGCCTCTCTCCTCCCCTCCACTTCCTCCCCTCCGATCTTTCTGTTTCTCAACGAAATTTGCGGATAGAGATGGCCCCGAAGAAGGAGAAGTAAGCTCTTCCAATCCCTCCAATTCGTTTTAGTTAAAACGCTTCCCGTTGCATTAATTGGTACAAGTTTGAAACTATTTCATCTAGTAAATCTTGATTTTTGTTGTTTTTAGGTCTCTTACTTAAGATTAGTATTGTAGAACCCTATTGCAACTAGTAGATGGATCCTAGTTCATATTGTTTTACATGTAGTAGCAAAGACAAGAACCCTAGTTCATGTTCTTGATTTTTGTATTTCTTGTTTGATGTTTGATGTGTGGATGTGTTTGATGTGGTTGCATATTTTATTGATGGTTATATGATTGTGCACATGCTAAATTTCATTATTATGATAGTATGCATGTTGGTTTAATATGATCAAGTTTGTTGATATGCTAAACTCATTTGAAAAAAAATTCAGGAGGGCCCCCCTCGGTCCGGAGATCGGCACTATGTACACCGGGCTCGACCCTGCGTTCGACCCGGGTCATCGTGCCCACTTCATTGAGAATGGAGTGGTAATAAAAAATGATCAAATTTGTTAAAACATAAATTCATTCATTATTATGAGGAGAAACGAAGTTAGTAACTATTTCCGTTTTTACTTTTTCACATATGCTAGATTCATTACAGGCGAGGGGCCACACCTAGGCCGGCGTGACGCAGTATGACGAGCGCTACACGTCGTACTTCAGGAGAGCACGGCTCCTGGGTTTCGTGCTTCAGTTCAAGCGAAAGCCGCCGATGCTCGTCCACTCAGCTCTCACGGCGTTGATCGACCGGTGGCGCCCCGAGACACATAGTTTTCACCTTCCTTGTGGTGTCATGACGGTGACACTCGAGGACTTAGGCATGATCACGGCCCTGCCGATTCATGGCGGCGCTATCACTGAGCGAGTGTAGAAGGTGAACTGGCACAAGAGGGTGAAGAACCTCATCGGCGACTGCCCGGCCACCAAAGGTAACCGAACATCTGGTATACCTCACAAGTGGCTCCTTGAGAACCGGGCCGAATGCCCAAGAGATGCCTCTCCTAGAGTAGTGGAGCAGTACGCGAGGGCCTACTTGTGGTACCTTATGACGGCGGTGGTGTTCCTAGACTGCTCGGGGGACACCGCCCCATGGACGTACCTCGACTTCATGGAAGACTGGGATGCAGAGTTAAGCTGGGGGTCTGCCGCCCTCGCATACCTATACCGCTCGGTAAGTTATCCAAATATTCATTCATGTACGTATGTATGCTATTGTAGGTTGTGCCATCTAATCTTGGGCTGTTTTTTGTAGCTGACGACGCAACACAGAGGACCAAGAATACGTCCGGTGTTTGTGGATTTGTCTGGGCCCTCTCTGTCTGGATGCGGGAGCGGGTTCTGGTGGGCCATCCAGAGAGAAAAAACAGAGTCCATGGGGTAATGTGGCACACAAGAAGGCGACGTTGATCGGTACCCGACCGTGGCATATGCTTGGGATGTTGTCAAACCCTATGCGTGCAAGGGTGGTGCCTTATACAAGGCCTTCACAAATGAGTTCGACAACCTGACAATTGACCACTTATACCACCTTGCTTACCAATCAATCTGGTGTCCACTTTCATGGTTGACTGACAAACCTTTTGTAGGTCGTCTGGACGCCGTACAAGGACGACAATGGGGTTTCGAGCTGAACAGGATGTGCACCTAGGACAGGCTCTTATGGCGATGCATTGTGCCAATGATATGTGTGTGCATCGTCGAGTGGCACTTACCGCAACGCTTCGCCACACAATTTGGAAAACTGCAACATACCCCACCGAGACGCCCCACCAACACTGGTGGCATGGAGCTACACTTGTGAGTGCATCGACCTACCCTGCTTCTAATGTTTTCGTTCTGTATGACTTCATTGTGACCTTTTATGTTGTGCTGTTTTTTGTTATGCCTTGCAGGCTAAGTAGAAAGAATAACCAGTCGATCTCAAACTAGGGAGAGAAGCAAAAGGATCGCGTGGAGAGTGGGATGAGAGGATGTACCGCAAAGATGACGAGAGGCTGGTGGCTGACTGGGACGTGTACGAAGCCCACATGAGGTGGTATGACAATAACGCGAAGTTTCGTGTGCGCCTCAGGCCATAGTGGACGACAGCTGATATCGCATCACTTGAGCAAGATGACACCGATGAAGAATCCTACCGTGACAGTCTCAGAGAGCTCAAAGGGGGGCTGAGGGAGTATGCACCCCTAGTTAGTAGAGTGGTACGTTCGCCAGTTCTCCATTATTTTGAGCTTCTCAGCGGTTGGATGAAATCTTGTTTCGTAGGTGTAACTGACCGTGGCATATGCTTACATTTGCAGTCTTCGGAGCTTAACAGATGCATCTTTGATGGCGCCGACGCGCTTGCTTATTACCCTGGGACAGAGGAATCTGATAGCAAGCTAAGGGAAGCGATGAAGGTAACATCAAGCCTCCCCGCCATGTTATCGTTCAATTCCAACCCTAAGTTTGATCCATAATATGTTGTTGGTTGTTTGTTCATGCAGAAGTTGATGAAACATTGTCGTAAGATGGTGGGCATTCTCGGGTGCGCTGCACGCCCGATGTCCATGTTCCCATTCCTCGAGCTATCGCTTCATCGAGCCACACCGGTGCAGCTTCCTCTAGCCATGCCCCCTCGTCTTCCCGCCTTTTCGACGAGTACGGAGAAGAGGATGATGATGACGAGGAAGTGGCTGACGAGGGAGCTGAGGACGAGGAGGAGGAGTACGAGCAAGGTGAGAAGGAAGCAGCCGAGGTGTACGACAAGGAGCATGGGCCTCCACCCACTCAGTTGACATGGGAGAAGAGGGGCCAAATTCCAAGGAGGGCATGGGCAAGTCCATCACCATTCCAGAAGCCCATTACCTATGCTCGACGCACGAAGAAGCCGGACGAGACTCACTCTAAGATGAACCAGGACCGCACCACCAAGAGGGGTAGGAAGAGTGAACTTTCGTGACGTAGAACTTGATTGTTATGTCGAACTTGTGAACCATTTGGTGTTGTCGAACTTGTGAACCATTTGGTGTCGTCGAACTTGATCATTATGTCAAATTTGTGAACTACTTGTTGAATTTGCTTATGTTGACTATTTATATTTATGTGTGATGTGTGTGATGCAAGTTAAATTGTATTTGGTGTTCCATTTGTGATGTGTGTGATGCAAGTTATATCTACTTGTCAACCATTTATATGCAAGTTAACTGTTGTCTTTGAAATGAAAGCGTTGTTGTAAATATATTTTTGCAAATGAAGACACCCTACCGCCAGGGAGGGTGGCGGTAGGTTTGCATACCCTAGTCTGGCGGTAGGTCGTGTAACCGTACCGCAGAAAACGCAACACATTTTGTTACAAAAGGGTTTTCCGCGCGGGGAGGGGGGGGGGCAGCACAACCCTACTGCCAGGGTCCGTGGCGGTAGGGCGTGCAAACATACTGTATTATTTTGGCGATTCTCCTTACAGAAGGGTTTGCTGCAGGGGGAATCTTACCGCTAAGCTCTGCGGCAGTACAACCGTTTGGCCACGTCAGTCGTGCCCCGCGGACATTGACGGCAACTGTCGTCAAGCCTACCGCCAGGGTCCCTAGCGGTACGACATGCAACCCAACCGCCACCCCCTTTTGCGGTAGCCAAAAAGGTCAGATCCCGGAATTGTTTCAAAGCAGGGTCAGATCTCGTTAAACTTACACAAAAAGGTCAAAACATGAAAATTAACCCCGTTGGATAGTGAGTATAAAGAACTTATGAAAAATAAAAGTTCGCATGAAATTCCTAACAAACAGAATAATTCTTGGAGCATGATGACATAATGTAGACAAAGTAAGACCAAATAATATGTGCGAACCTCGTTGACGGTGTCCTGGACTAGGTGGTACCAACCTAGTTGGCCCATAGACCATGGGCCGAGCCTACGGTCCACTATTCTCAAAAGGAAGGACTCCGGAAGCCTCACACTTCGGCGTGATCAAGGTGGACTTCACCGAAGACTTTACGTATACTCCAAGACTTTCATCGGCTGCTGGCATGTGTATCCCTAGATTGGCAACCGACCAACTGTAACCCTAAGTGTCGGTGCTAAATCCAGCATATCTCATGGTAGGGCTCGAACGCTAGGCATCTTGGAGCGATAGTAACATGCACACAGGATTTGACCCAGGTTCGGGCTCTCTTCAAGAGATAATATTGGGAAACCAACAAAGGGCCACCTGAAACACTTTTTTCCCTGCCGCAAGCTTCTATTCTTCCGTGATCTCATCTGGAGACCTTTTCCGGTACACTGCCTGAGGGGGAATCGATCTCGGAGGGCTTCTACATCATCCTTGTTGCCTTCCGATGATCTATGTGTAGTTTTCCAAAAGCCTACGGGTCCATAGCTAATAGCTAGATGGATTCTTCTCTCTCTTTAATCTTCAATACAATGTTCTCCTCGATCTTCTTGGAGTTCTATTTGACGTAATCTTCTTTTGCGGTGTGTTTATTGGGATTCGATGAATTGTGGGTTTATGATCAGATTATTCATTTAAAGTATTTGAGTCTTTTCTAAACTTTATTATGCATGATTATGATAGCTTTGTATTTCTCTCTGATTTATCCGCTTGGTTTGGCCAACTAGATAGATTTATCTTCAGTGGAAGAGGTCTTTTGTAGTAGGTTCAATCTTGCGGTGTCGTCACCCAGTGATAAAAAGGGTAGTGAGGCACGTACTATATTGTTGCTAATAAGGATAAAATGACGGGGTTTATTCATATTGGTTGTGTTTACTTTGTCTACATCATGTCATCTTTCTTAAAGCGTTGCTTTGTTTGTCATGAACCTAATACCATAGAATGCATGCTGGATAGCGGCCGATTGGTGGAGTAATAGTAGCAGATGCAGACAGGAGTCGGTCTACTTGTCACAAACGTGATGTCTATATGTGTGACATTGCCATGAATAACGTCATAACTATGCACTTTACTATGAATTGCCCAACAAGAATTTGTTTACCCACCATATTCTATGTGTTCAAGAGAGAAACCTCTAGCGAAAACTATGGCCCCCGGGTCTATTTTTATCATATTATAAAAACCAAAAATACCTTGCTGATATTTATTTACTTTTATTTTGTTTTACAATTTATCTATCTACCTATACATAATTTGATTCCTGCAAGTAAGGAGTTCAAGGGGATTGACAACCCTCTTCCATGTTGAGTGCAAGTATTTGCTTTTGTGTGTGTAGGTGTTGTTCATGAGGCTTTGCATGATTCTCTTATTGGTTCGATAAACAAAGCAAATACTGTACTGCATCTCCTCTCCTCTTCGGGGAAATCGATCCCAACGTAGCTCACAAGTAGCAGTCCCCACCGATGAGCCAAAGTTAGTTACTTGCTTATGCACCTTTATATCCAAGTTTTCAATGAGTTCAACCGTTGGCATTTTTGTTTCAATAATTTCTAATCTCCGCAAAATATGTTCCAAAGTTAATGTCATTTCGTCGATAGTAATAGGTGGTGATCCCATTAAATTCCCCATAGCATTGAAAGCACCCAAAGGGTGACTACTCAGAAAATTTCCTCTGGTAATAGTGCCAAGCACAAATCTATACCAAAGCAGTAACACCCACATAAAAATTTCAAATAAGAACAATGGTGGATTGCTTACGATTTGATCTATTTTGAGCATCGTAAATCCTATACCAAGCATCTTTTCAATTTTTCTCCTTCTCATTGTTTAAAATTAAGCACTTCATTTTCAGGGGTAGAAGCCACAAGCGAAGAACTAGACATGACCAGCAAAAGAAAACACACAAGGTATTTTTAATTTTTAAGAAGTGGAGGGAGATGAAATGTGTGAAATAGAAGGCTCCCAGATTTATTTACAAGCATTTTGCCACCTCTGCGATATCACATCTATTCTATTGTTTGACCACAATGTTGTTCGTTCATGTTTCTAATTTAACATGTAATATTTATTCATGGAGATGAGATATGAACTTATTGTAGTTATTGCAGTGGTGGATGATGAGTTTACCGATGTTTTTCATAGTTGCGAGAAAATACCTAATAATCAGCTGGACCATTCAACTCATCATGTTGCAATTACTTTTTCCCTTATTTTTTGTTAACTATAATTAATTAATAATGAAGTGTAGATATATGCAAAATAATAATAATGAATTGTAGATGCCTAGTCCGTTGCTGACGAAACCATAAGATTAAGTGAATACATGTTCCAAACGAACATTCAGTCAATATCTATTTTCTGATAGGTGCTGTAAAATATTTTCAAACGATACTTTCTTTGCCCAATACATCCTGAATTCTTAGTATTTATTAAAGGTAATTTACATTTTTTTATATTTATGACTGGAACTTTATTTGCTCCATTGTAAGAACCTAACACTCATCTATGGAGGTGCTTGATGTCAGGGAAGCACAAAACAATAACATTTTCATAAAGGTATTCCAATGCCCAAATGACTCCAGGCAATTAGGTGACATGTTTCCTTTGAGGCAACGTTCCCATTTTTTGTGATAATAGATTCTTTCCGCCTTTCCGACATGTTGTTTGAGCAAAGTGAATTACATGCCAGGGTTATGTTTCTGTTAATAGATCTCACGTTCTACT
Source organism: Aegilops umbellulata (assembly GCA_032464435.1). Classification (NCBI taxonomy): domain Eukaryota; kingdom Viridiplantae; phylum Streptophyta; class Magnoliopsida; order Poales; family Poaceae; genus Aegilops; species Aegilops umbellulata. The sequence goes on along the minus strand of CP136059.1, from coordinate 521,707,310 downwards.
TCTGTAGTTTTGATGACTAGGGTTATTTGCAGCTTGAGAATTTACATGCAATAAGACAAGAATTATTTTTCTTCTAAAATCACATCTTTGGTAATCTGGAACTACAATCAAAGATATATGTGACCTTCAGCACAGCCAGGGGAGAGTTACGAAAAATATTAGGGCTAGCAAAAGGATTTTTTATCGGTTGCAGTTTCTGGGGCATGACCATGTTTGTGGAGCAGCCAATGTACTGGATTCCTTGGTATCACACGCAGCTTGTAGCTTAGGCAAGAAAACAATTTTGACCTTAAGTTATTACGAAGATCAAGTTTAGTTTTATTAACGGGTTTTTTCTTGAGGAAATAGATTAATCTACGTGATGATTTCATAAGGGCCTGACTAAAATATGAATCATCTCATCAGAATAAGATATATAGATGGCCCTTGTTATTTAGATTACACAAACTCGGAGATTATTATGTTGCTATAGAAACAAATAAAAAACCACATTTATTGTCAAGTTTTCGCTATACACATGAGATGACAATTATATTCATAAGCACATATAATAAATTATAACACTAGTAGAAAAATGGCCATTTGTCCCGGTTGGTAAGGGCCTTTTGTCCCGGTTGTTGAACTGGGACTAAAGCGTCGTTACTAATGCCCTAGGTCTTTAGTCCCGGTTCTTACATGAACCGGGACAGATGGGCCTCCACGTGGCCCGTGCGGCGAGCCCAGGCAGGAGGCCCTTTGGTCCCGGTTGGTGGCACAAACCGGGACCAATAGGCGTCCACGCGTCATCAGCTGGCAGGAGCTGCGTTTTTTTTGAAAGGGGGTGGTTTAGGGGTTTTGGGGGGTTAATTTAGGTGTTTCATATATTGTGTTATCTAGCTAATTAATAGAGAGAAGTGTCCTCTCTTATCTCCGTGCTTGGTCGACGTACGCTACGTATTATACGTAATGAGAGGACTCGACACACTAGCTAGTAAGCAAATGAAGGAAACATAAGATCGTCATGAACATATGCATATAGAGAGAAGTGATATCGACCACCTCTCCTTCTCCGAGAGATTGGTCGAAAACAAGTTCTCGTATATCTATCCGACACTACTGGCTACATATATACAATATAATTATCTCTTAAAATATAATCTCCTAATTATATATGAAGTCAAGGTCCACATGGTATTCTCCGTCTTTAGCGATCACGTGGTCAAGGAAGAATGCCGCCAATTCCTCTTGAATTGCTCGAATACGATCTGGTGGTAGGAGTTCATCCCGCATCCGAAAGATCTAATTTAAAGAAGGGGGTATATATATATATATATACAGCACGAATCACGGGGCACACACTTGTGGCTATGATAACTATTGTTGTAGCAAGCTATGGTAGACACAATTTTTCCTCTCTCTCTCTCTCTATATATATATATATATATATATATAAATATATATATATATATATATATATATATATATATATATATATATATATATGAAACTCAACACAAATGATGGTAATAAAATAAAATTGTGAATATTATTGCTTACGCACTTCATATTATTTGTCAGAGTAGCCCCGCTCACAGGTCGTGTGGCGGATGGACTCGCAAATGTAGTATCCACAATAATTATTACCGACTTCCTGCCACAACCACTTTACAAGAAATAGAGGTCAATCAAACTGATAAGCAAGCATGCTATAAATGGTATTGATGAAACTAGCGCTTGAATCACTAGAAGATGCGCGGAACATGCTAGTAGTACTTACTTTCGGGTGTCTAAATTGCAGCTTCTTCGGCAGTCCCGGAGCTTTATTGGTGAATTTTGTCCAAACCCTGCCAGACAAAGAAAATAATTACTTGATATCAGGAAATGAACAAAGTTGCTGATATGGTGCGATAATGATCGATTTAACTTACTTCTCGAGCATTTCAGTCATGTCCGCATACTCCTTAGGATCTTTTCGTCTCGAGTCTAAGACGGTTACTAGTCCCTGCTCAAGCTTAATCTCTAGGAGAATATAGTGGAACCTGCGCACGCATGCATAACTCATCAATTACATTACTATAACCTGGACTAATAAGGGAAACTGAATATGCACAAGACAGTAACACGCACTTGAAGTTGTAAGGAAAGAGTATTATATCTTTGTTTTCATTTATTACCAACGATCGTAGCAAGTTGGCCTCGGTATCTTTGGCATGAAATTCAACCTCATATGCATCTATTAGATTTGTGTTAATAAACCCCATATCACCGATTTGTTTTTTCTTCAATTAGGCGATATTCAATCTGCATAATATAGTGAGGATAACTATAAATACATGCAATGAAAGAGCTGACCTATATATAGAGACTTAATGACAGAAGTAGTACTTATAGACAGTAGCACGTGACCGTTAATTTATCGAGGGCCTGTTGATTGAAAAACTGGAAGAACTCCTCAAATGGAACATTCAACAGTTCAATTCCAACGAGGTCATGCTCCTCTTTAACTCTCAGCGTCAAAATATTCGTCCCCCCAGACTCTCTGCAGGTTTTCATGTACCAATTATGGAATCTTCGCATCATCGTTGTTAGAGATTTTTCATCTTTGACGAGAGGCTTCCCGTACTCGTATCTGTGTTCGTCCACCTCCAAGAAATCATAATGTACATCATCGGGCAGGTAATCTCCAAGATTGCTATAACCGGGCACCATCCTCGGATCATTAGCGACGATATCGCTAGACACCTTGAGTGGGGGGGGCACGATTGGTCCGCTTGTTCGCCGAGCTGGGCAATTTTTTTCCCAGCTCGTCGTTCTGCTAACCTTTGATCACTGATAGTACTTCCTGACCGCGTCGCTTTGAGAAACGACTTTTCAATAATGCGGTCATAGTTTGCTTTCGATGAAGACTTTGGTGCTTTCTTCAGGGCATCCACAGTGCGCTTCGCTTTCACCAGATCTATCTTCTCCTCCAGAGGTGGATGTTTCTTTGCTTTCACCCCTTCAAAGAATTTCGTCACTTTGGCTCGCATGATATTCATGTTTTCCTCCACGCTCCTCTCGTATGGTAACTTCGGCGGAGTCTTCAGAGAAGGACCGAATCTGTATTGCCTCCTGCCTCTGGTTGTACTGCTAGACACCGGAGCAGACGGAGCGGCTGCCGCTGTCTTCTTTCGTGCTTGCTTACGACGCGGAGGAGAAGGACTACGACGCGCTGGAGCAGCCGGAGCAGCGGCAGGTCTCTTCCGCCCTTGCTGGCGAGGCGGAGAAGGAGGAGGTTGGCTGCCCGGGCGCGCTGGTGCAGGCGGAGAAGGAGGCGGAGTGCCACCACGCGCCGGAGAAGGAGGCTGAGTGCCCTGATCACTCGCCGGAGGAGGAGGCGGAGTGCCCTGACTCGCCGGAGGAGGAGGCGGAGGCGTCCAGTTCGAAAGGTTGATGAGCTCCTTCCGCCATAGGTATGGAGTCTTCAGAGAAGAACCCAGCCGAGTCTCCCCTTCACCGATAGGGTCGTCAAGCTCGAGGTCCTCAAATCCGTCCATTATTTCATCCACCATCGCCCTAGCATATCCTTCTGGAATCGACCAGTAGTGGTAGGTTGCGCCAGGTTCAGTTGGTAAAACAGAGCTAACAGCCGCCTTGACTTTGAATTTCATCCATTGCATCATAAGGTGGCAATGTTGAGACTCCGTGATAGCATCCACGGGGTAGCTAGCAGGAGCCGTGAAGACAGGCTCCAGGTGAAGCTGCTTGGTGGAAGCCACACTGCTTCTCCGCTGAGATGGTGGGGTAGCTTCAGGGGAAGCTTCGGCAGGTCGTTTGCTGTGATTTGCTTCTCATTCCTCTATCGCTTGTACCATTGCGTGCAGCGCCTGCAGTTGGGTATGCTCCACTTTCTTCCTCCTCTCTTGGCATTTGTAACCGACTGTGTCCGGAAACCTAGCCTTCCATTGAACGGAGCCTGGCGCACCTCGTGTCTATCCAGGGTGCTCAGGATTCCGGAGGGCCATTGTGAGCTCGTCGTTCTCTCTGTCTGGAACGAACGTCCCTTGCTGGGCTGCATCGATATACTCCTAAAGCCTCGTGACTGGTATTATCATTTGCTTGTCCGTCCAAATGCACTTCCCTGATAAAGGGTCCAAGGTTCCGGCAACGGTTTGGCCAGTTCAATGTCTCTGGTTCGACCCCTTTATCAATCAGGTCATTCTCAGCCTTGGCCCACAACGGTCGGGCTTTGAGGTAGCCACCTGACCCCGTGCGATGGTGAAGCTTCTTCTTTGCAGCATTTTTCTTATTTGTCACTAACATCTTCTTACTCTTGTCTGATGTCTTGTGGGCCACAATTGCGGGCCAGTGATCTCTGATCTTCTCATACCGGCCGGTGAATTCTGGTGTCTCTTCTTTGTCGACAAATTTTTTCAGCTCATTCTTCCACCTCCTGAATAGTTCTGCCATCTTCTTAAGAGCATGAGACTTGTACAATTGATCTTTAACTGGCTTCTCCGGATCCTCCTCTGGCGGTAGGGTGAAATTTGCGTTCAGCACGGTCCAAAGATCATCTTTCTGCATACCAGAGACATAAGACACCTCAGGGTCTTCTTTAGCCGGCTTTAACCATTGGTGGATGCTGATCGGGATCTTGTCCCTAACAAGAACCCCGCACTGAGCAGCAAATGCTTCCATTGTCCGGATGGGTTCAATCGCTTGGCCATCGTGCACGATTTCTATGATCTCAAACCTTTCATCCGAGCGCAACTTTTTCTTTGGGCCTTGTCTCTTTACCGAAGTTGTGCTCGATTCGAAGGGCTAGTTAATTAATATGTGTACATATACCAAAATAATGAATGCATCAATTAGCTAGTCAGCACAGGCTTAACTAATATATATACCTGGTCGGACTCGGTTCGGTCACCGGAGCCGTCATCACGGTCTCCTTCTTGCACCGGCATTGGGTCACCGGAGCCGTCATCACGGTCTCCTTCTTGCACCGGCATTGGGTCACCGGAGCCATCATAATCATAGCATGCTTCTTCACCCTGTCCTTCCAGACCATTGGTGTCATTGAGAAATGACAAGATGGCATCACTTGTGTGATTATGTCCCCCAACACCGCTTCTGTTGCTTCGTCTCGGGGTGCTCCATAGTTTCTGCAAATATTTACAACATGGCAATTATTATTCAAACATGACAGATGGATATATTAGTGGAAAATGTATAACTAGCTAGCTAATCACAATAAGGAATCATATTAATTAGTGGCCTCGACGCTGCTTCTCTAGGGTTTGGGCTGGCCTCGGCAACACTTCAAGGGTTTGGGGTGGCCTCGACAACGCTTCAAGGGTATGGGGTGGCCTCGACGACAACGCTCTTTTAACTTGGTAAATTTGGGTGGCCTCGAGAGAGTTTGTCGGGTAGGGGCGCGGCGGAAGGGGGTAGGAGACCGACATCATTTTTTTCTAGGGTTTGGGTGTCCTCGAGAGTTTTAGGTCGAGCGAGAGGGGCCGGGGGTGCTCCCGTGGTATAAGTTATCACGGTCGAGAGGGGGTATATATATCGACCCCCCCTTGTGTCAAAGTTATCCGGGAGGGGGTTATACCGACAACGACGACATACATACATGGGAAAATAATGTTATCGGGGAGGGGGTATATCGACCCCCCCCCTTGTGTTGAATTTATCGGGATGGGGTTATATCGACAGCGATGACATACATATACATGGGAAAATATTGTTATCGGGGAGGGGGTATATCGACCCCCGCCCCTCGTGTTGAAGTTATCAGGAGGGGGTTATATCGACAAGGACGACATACATGGGAAAATAATGTTATCGGGGAGGGGGTATATCGACCCCCCATCGTGTTGAAGTTATCGGGAGGGGGTTACATCGACAACAAGGACATACATATACATGGGAAAATAATGTTATCGGGGAGGGGGTATATCGACCCCCCTCGTGTTGAAGTTATCGGGAGGGGGTTATATCGACAACGACGACATACATGGGAAAATAATGTTATTGGGGAGGGGGTATATCGACCCCCCTCGTGTTGAAGTTATCGGGAGGGGGTTATATCGACAACGACGACATACATGGGAAAATAATGTTATCGGGGAGGGGGTATATCGACCCCACCCCCCACCCCTCGTGTTGAAGTTATCGGGAGGGGGTATATCGACAACGACATACCCGATAAAAAACAAGAAGACAAAGGAGAAATAAAAAGAGGAGAAGAAAAAAGTAATAGAGGAGAAGATCGAAGAAAAAAAGAAGAAGAAAAAGAGTATTCTATTTTCTCTTCTTCTCCTCTATTCCTTTCTTCTTCTCCTCTTTTTTTCTTTTTTCCTCTTCTTATTTATTTCTCCTCTTCTTCTCCTTTTTCTTTTCCTTCTTCCTAAACTAAGCGTAAACTAAAATAATCCTAAAACTAAACGAAACTTCTCCTCCTCCCTTTTTATTTCTTCTTCTTCTTTTTTTACCTTAAAACTTTATGAACAAGATTACAACAGAAAAAAAATTCTATGAACAAAAAAAAATTCTATGAACAAAATTACAACAGAAAAAATCATATTTTTTTTTTATAAAAATGGCATATTCTTTGCATATGAACATACAAACATTTGCACATTCTACAATAATGTCACCAAAAAAATCTATGAACTGAAAAAAAATCCTAAATTGTGCATATGAACATACATACATCATCATCTACTACTACTACAATATGAACTATATATATATATATATATATATATATATATATATATATATATATATATATATATATGTGAACAGGGGGCCTGCTTCGTCGTCGGCCTCGGGGCGGGCAACGGCGTTGGGGCGCGGGGGAGGGGGGGGGAAGGGGGAGAGGAGGGGGAACGACTCGGTGAGGCTCACAGTGCAGGCGAGTGGCAGCGAGGTCGGGGCAGGATGCGGCAAGGTCGGGGCAGCGCGCGGCGAGGTCGGGGCAGGGCTCGGCGACGGCGAGGTCGGGGCAGGGCGCGTCGAGGTCAGGGCAGGGTGCGGCGAGGCCGGGGCAGGGGCGACGGCGACGACCGAGACGGCGGACGGGGGCGGATAGGGCGGCAGCCTGGCGGCGTCGATGTCGTCGACGTCGTCGGGGCTGCAACTGCGAGATGAGAAGTGAAAATTTTCACAAGTCATGCTTATATACCCAGAGCATTGGTTCCGGTTCATAGAACCAACTGGGACCAATGCCCCCTTTAGTCCCGGTTGGTGCCACCAACAAGGACCAAAGTTCTCTTTTCAGCAGCCCAAAGGGCGGGAAGCGGCGGCCTTTGGTACCGGTTGGTGGCACCAACCGGGACTAAAGGGGGGCATTGGTCCCGGTTGGTGCCACGAACTGGTACCAATGCACACCTTTAGTCTCGGTTGGTGCCACCAACCGGGACCAAAGGCTTTGCACAACGATTCGGTGGTGGGAGTTTAGTCCCACCTCGCTAGTTGAGAGGGGCGCGCAGTGGTTTATAAGCCCCACTATCGCACCCCTCTCGAGCTCCTCTCCATTGCAGGCTTTCCGGCCTAATTGTGACTGCTATGCCTGATGGGCCTACTGGGCCTTCTGCGGGCCTGAATCCTGGCCCATTAATGGGTTTCTAGTCGTATTCAGGCCGTGGTGGCCCAGTAGGTGGCAATTATTTTTTATTTTCCCCCAGTTTTTTGCTTTATTTATTTTGTTTTATTTCTACTTACAACAAAATACGTATTTATTTTATTTTATTTTGTTTCTAATTACTTATTTATTTTATTTTATGATAATTCTTTTTTCTATTAAAGTTTTTAACAAAAAAAGTTCTTCATGAAAATTCTTTTTTCTTTTAATGAAGAAAATACTTTGATAATTTTAGTTGCATCAATTTTATATAATTTTAGTTTCAATAATACTAAAGGTTGCTTATAATGTTTTGAACAGAAAATACTTTGATAATTTTAGTTTCTTAATTTTTATTTATGTTATTAAAGTTTATTTTATTTTATTTTATGTTATGTTATTTCTACTTATATATTTTATTAAAGTTTATATTAATTTGAGCTTCATTTGTTATTTTTCATGCATTTACTGATTATTTTGAGCTATAAGACCCTGAAATTGAAAAGCATTTCAAATGTACTTTGAAAAGGTTGAAAGTTGGCATGGTATCATCATTTCACCCACATAGCATGTGCAAAAAAGTAGAGAGGGTTACGGCAAAAACTTGATGCACTTCGTGTTCAAAACGGACAATCTCTTTCGAAGTATCAGGGTTTCATACGGAAACTCGTCTACAAAGGGATTTCATTTTTTTGAACTTATTTGAACTCCACAATTTTTTTGTATTCAAAATGCACCATTCAAAGCCAAATCATCAATTTTCAACCCTTTCTGACTTCATTTGTTATTTTTCATGCATTTACTGATTATTTTGAGCTATAAGACCCTGAAATTGAAAGGCATTTCAAATGAACTCTCAAAAGGTTGAAAGTTGGCATGGTATCATCATTTCACTCACATAGCATGTGCAAGAAAGTAGAGAGGGTTACGACAAAAATTGGATGCACTTCGTGTACAAAAAGGACAATCTCTTTCGAAGTATCAGGGTTTCATACGGAAACTCGTCTGTTACAAAGGGATTTCAGTTTTTGAACTTATTTGAACTCCAGAGTTTTTCTATGTTCAAAATGCACCATTCAAAGCCACATCATCAATTTTCAACCCTTTCTGACTTCATTGTTTATTTTTCATGCATTTACTGATTATTTTGAGCTATATGATGACCCTGAAATTGATAAGCATTTCAAATGAACTCTGAAAAGGTTGAACGTTGGCAAGGTATCATCAGTTGACCCACATAGCATGTGCAAGAAAGTAGAGAGGGTTACGGCAAAAAGCTGGATGTACTTCGTGTACAAAACGGACAATCTCTATCGAAGTATCAGGGTTTCATACGGAAACTCATCTGTTACAAAGGGATTTCTTTTTTTTTGAACTTATTTGAACTCCACAATTTTTCTGTGTTCAAAATGCACCATTCAAAGCCACATCATCAATTTTCAACCCTTTCTGACTTCATTTGCTATTTTTCATGCATTTACTAATTATTTTGAGCTATAAGACCCTTAAATTGAAAAGCATTTCAAATGAACTCTCAAAAGGTTGAAAGTTGGCATGGTATCATCATTTCACCCCACATAGCATGTGCAAGAAAGTAGAGAGGGTTATGACAAAAACTTGATGCACTTCGTGTACAAAAATGACAATCTCTTTCGAAGTATCAAGGTTTCATACGGAAACTCGTCTGTTACAACGGGATTTCATTTTTTGAAGTTATTTGAACTCCAGAGTTTTTCTGTGTCCGAAATGCACCACTTAAAGCCACATCATCAATTTTCAACCGTTTCTGACTTCATTTGTTATTTTTCATGCATTTACTGATTATTTTGAGCTGTAAGACCCTGAAATTGATAAGTGACCAAATTAATAGAAGTTCATCATCACATTAAAACCAAAGTACATACATAGTTCTCATTGAACAACATATAACTCTCCTGAGCATCTAATTAAACCATACATTGAAATTACGTAAAACATTTCAATGCAACAAGAAATGCGATCATAATCGCAACCAAGATAACAATTGATCCAACTGCATAATGATATCAAGCCTCGATATGAATGGCATATTTTCTAATCTTTCTTATCTTCAACCGCATTGCATCCATCTTGATCTTGTGATCATCGACGACATCCGCAACATGTAACTCCAATATCATCTTCTCCTCCTCAATTTTTTTTATTTTTTCCTTCAAGTAATTGTTTTCTTCTTCAACTAAATTTAACCTCTCGACAATAGGGTCGGTTGGAATTTTCGGTTCAACCACCTCCTAGATAAATAAAATATATGTCACGTTGGTCGGCATAATTTTCATAAACAATAAATGAACCAAATAGTTATAAAAAGATAATATATATACCATATCCGAATCATAGACAGGACGAGGGCCGACTGGGGCGGATACCAAAACCATCGCACTATATAATAACAAGGAATAATAAAATAAGAAAATTAGACAAGTATCTATCTGAAGTAAGAATTTTTTTCTTCCAGAAAGAAGATAAGAACAAGAGGCTCACCACGGTGGTGCCTGCGACAAGATCGGCGCGGGCGATCGACGGGGTGTAGACGCGGAAGGGACGTGACGAAACGCTAAACCTGGACAAATCTCGGGGAAAATGGAGCTCGGAGGTCGAGTTTCGAGAGGAGAAAGAATAACTAGTGTGGCTCAGACATTTCATCGAACACCTCATGTGCATAGGAGGTGAGCTAGAGCACCCAAATGCCCTCCCCTCGCCGGCCAGAAAAAGCAGAGCACTGTGGAGTGCTCTGCTGTGGCGATGGGGTATATATAGGCAGCTCATTTGTCCTGGTTCGTGGCTGAAACCGAGACTAAAGCCCGCCATCTGTCCCGGTTCAAGCCAAGAACCGGGACCAATGGTTGTGGGCCAGGAGTGATGCCCATTTGTCCCGCTTCGTGCCTAGAACCCGGACAAATGGGTCCACACGAACCGGGACCAATGCCCACGAGGCCCCGGCCGGCCCCCTAGGCTCACGAACCGGGTCGAATGCCCCCATGGGTCCCGGTTCGTGGACGAACCGGGACTAATGGCCTGGCCAGGTCCGAACGAAAGCCCTGTTTTCTACTAGTGTAAGGTTGTTGCCCACGTTAAATTTGTGTTCACAGAAAAAGTTACAATACAACATTATAAAAATGCCGGAAAAATTATATGAATATAATTTGGCCAAGTATGAAACGCATAATTACAAGGTAAATGATAAATGTGTAACATATATATTTACATATAAAAAATAACCAAAAATACCTAAGACAAAAATATGTTCGCACAAGTCTTACATTTGTAAATGCCATCACATATGGTTCTAGTATTTCTTTAGACAAATCAAAGAATAAGTTCTCATCATTTAAACTTTCAAAAAGTCTAGCACACGCATCGAGTGGGCCACTTAGCTAGTTAACTGGAAACCACGAGATATCTAAATACTTGAATATTGCAATACTGCATTTTATTTAATCTATATATTGTTACAAAGAAAAAGTTTGTATCCAGTCCTCGAAAGAAACGGATTAGCCTTTGCATTGCTCGCTAAAGTTGGAAATGAACTATACTATCAATTTCCAGCAAATTAAGCTCGTTTACACAAGTTGGAAGATGTATGTCTGGTCATTCCAGAGACTAGTGATAACATCAACAACTCATCTAGCCGTTAGAGCCTTAGAGCTGAGTCATTCATCTATTCAGAAAAGGAATTCACGTGTATATATTTATTAAGGAGATATATGTAGTATGTGGTTGACATATATTGTAATTGTACTGTTCAAATTGTCAATATCTAAATAGCTAGTCCCCATTAAGATGTTTCTCTCAATACGCAAGCATGCCATCTCACCGATGCAGTGGGAAGAAGGCACACCTCGACATGCAATTATGCATTGGAAAAGGCGCACCTCAACATGAAAATATGCATAAGAATTTTCATTCTATTATGTTATATATATTTAATAAATATTTACAACTATACAATAACCAGACATAGTGAAGCATATATATTTTCAGTTATACTACATATAGCATAAGTTGATCTAAACTTCATCATAAATTTAACAAATTGTCTCAAACTGGTATTAAAAGTTCTTAGAAATTTTGTGTGAAGTAGACAATGCATTTTTTTATAATGTTTGGGATGATTTATAGTTATGAGGAACCATTTTAATATATCTGAATTTTTCCTCAGAAAAAATGCAAATGTTTCACATTTTAGAGGCTCAAACAAAAACATGCTGCCTAAAAGGCAAGAAACGGGACTGGCTAGAGGCCAGTCGACTGATAATGCAATTTGGATCAGTCGACTGGCCACAAAATTGCTTCAGTCGATAACCGTACGTCTTCAGCGGCAGTGAGACGCCAGGTTGGAAGAGCTGACCGTCCCGGAGCAATGCAGAGCTGGGCGACGATCCATCATATGTGCATGCACTCTGCCTCGCCCACGGAGCTCCGTTGATTCCTGCAGTTAATGCACTGCAGCAGCATTAGCTACATATCGTTCTGGACTAAGGAATACGATGCACTGTCGCATGAAAGCTGCTAATTATTGTCGGTCATGTATGTTCCAGTCCGTGCAGTTCCAGGTTAGTTCCTTCAACTGTTTCGCCTCACACACATACTACGCTTGGGCAGCAGGACATTAGATGTACAAAGAATGGAGTACTATCAGAGCACCTATGTGTCAGTTAACTGAAAAAATAGATTGAACAATACTTTGACAATCGCACACAATTTGCATAGAAATTGTGCATTTTTATAATATGCAAGAACATGCATATAATAGTGAAATTTTCGCAAAAAAGAAATTTTCAAACAAGATATAAATTAATGGCACTGGTATTACCTTTAAAGAAGCAAGAAAACAAAATAAACTAAAACTAACTCTAAATCATTAATTTTTCTAAGCAAGAATGTATTAGTGACATTGGTATTAGCCTTTAAGAAGAAGAAAATGAAACAAAATCTTTTAAAAACTTGGACACGTCTTTACATTGAAATTTCAATTTTTGGAATATGTAAAGAATAATCATATGATAAATTTACACACATACTATATAGTTTGCGTGTATACATATACACTCACCTAGCACCACACAAATACCCATATAAAAAACCAAAAAAAAAGGAAAACAAAGCAAAAAAGAATACATAAAAAAAAGAGGCAATGGGTAAAGGGCTTCAAGAATTGCACACTATTTACACATAAATTATGTATTTTTATAATGTGCAAGAATAAGCATATAAATAGTGAAACTTTCGCAAAAATGGAAGTTTACTAAGAAGGAATGAATTAGTGACACCAGTTTACCCCTTAAAAAGAAAGAAAATGAAACTAAATTGAAATTGAATCAAAATAATAATGAAGTTTTCTGTAAAAGAATAAATTAGTGACACTGGTGAAAGAATGAATTAGTAAAGAATAATCATATAATAAATTTACACACATGCTGTATAGTTTGTGTGTATACATATACACTCAACCAACACTGCACAAATACCCATACAGAAAAACAACCAAAAAAGAAAAAGGAAAAAAAGGAAAAATGAATACAAACATAAGAAAAAGAGGTGATGGGTAAAGAATTGCACACTATTTACACAGAAGTTATGCATTTTATAGTATGCAAGAATAAGCCTATATATGGTGCAATTTTCACAAAAAAAGAAGTTTACTAAGAAAGAATGAATTAGTGACACCGGTTTACCCCTTAAAAAGAAAGAAAATGAAACTAAAATTAAAACTAAATCAAAATAATAATGAAATTTCTATAGAAGAATGAATCAGTGGCATTAGTATTACCCTTAAAGAAGATAGAAAATAAAAACTGAAATAAAATAATAAATCTAGATAAATGAATTAGTTGCATCGGTATTAGCCTCTAAGAAGATAGAAAATAAAAACTGAAATAAAATAATAAATCTAGAAAAATGAATTAGTTGCATCGGTATTAGCCTCTAAGAACAAAGAAAATGAAAAAATTGTACACAACTTTGCACTAAAATTGCAGTTTTTGTAATATGCAAGGAATACACATATAATACTGAAATTTTCACAATCTAGTATAATCTACACGCATATGCTTTTAGTACATGTGTGCATACTTATACACAATAATAATAATAATAATAATAATAATAATAATAATAATAATAATAATAATAATAATAATAATAATAATAATAAAATGACATTTTCTAAGAAAAATAAATTAATTGTCCTGGTATTACTAATAAAGAAGAAATAAAATTAAAAAAGATTAAAACAAAAACCTCCACACAATTAGCACAAAAAATAATACATAAAAATAAACATATAATAGTGACATTTCCGCACCCTAGTTTAATTTGTCCACATATTTGTATAGTACTTGCGCATACATATTTACACACACTCAACATTCAAATATACACATAAAGAAAAAAACAACTAAAAAATGAAGCAGACATAAAACACAAAGAAAAAAAAACGTGCACACACAGACTAAAATTGACATGCATTTCATCCATCCATGTGCGTGCAAGAGTTGTGAACTGGAGACATGCATGCATGCACTCAGCAAGAAAAGACAATAAATCGACTGAATAAAGAAACAGGTCAGTCAAATCCATGTTGAGCTTCCACATGTATCACAAAGCACCTTGAATCAAGGGCTGCAAATTTGACTGACCCAAAAATGAAAAATCAGTCGCCTGACATACAGCTAAACTGAAAAAATTATGAAAGAAACCTAGCCGCCATAAAGCTCTCACTCTCGCTGGTTGATTATGCCTTTCAGATCAGTTCCAGTCGTCGCGACACTGGTTTCAGCTTCTTCGCGTGATCGCATTGTGCAGGAGGGCTGGTTTGTGGAGCAAGTGCAACATCGAGCTAGACTTTTGTGCTTGTTACAGACGGTGAAGAATTCCCCTTTGGCCTATTTGTAACTTCTATTACCGTAGGTGTTCCTGTCAGGGGCGGACGCACGTTGACGGTCGTGGGGGCAGTTGCCCCCACTCGATTTTTCCTCATACGCTTCGATAGATCCAGCCGCTCGGAATTGCTGTGACTAGGTGCGAGTTCGCCCCCCCCTCGCCCCCGCGTCGTCTCCTCTGAGGCGACTCGGGGGTTACTCTAACCACCGCCGCCGCCACCCCTCCCTCCCCCTTCCCTACCCTCCGCCGCCGCCCGAGGTGCCCGCCGGCTCGCGCGCGCGACACCGATGAAGGTGGCGGCGGGGATCTGGCGGCTTCACCTGCGTGGAGGGCCTAGGCAGCCGGGGCGGCGGCCCCGGATCTGGCAAGGCGGCGGCGCCTAGGCGGCAGGCGCGCCCGCGGGTGTGGGTCTTCGTCCTCGGCCGCATGGGCGGCGAACGACGGGGGACTCGGTGCGTGGTCGGTGGGCTGCTCCGGTGGTCCTCTGACCTCAGATCTGAAGGTTGCTTACCCTCTTTCCTCTAGCCCGCTCACAACCTGTGCTAGCGCCGGTGCTTCTTTGCCGGTCTGTTGGTAGCTGGTTGCGGTGGTGTTCGTCGGGAACGGGAGAAATCCTTGGTTGGTGTCTCCGACCACGGCGGTGGCCAGGCCCTCAGACGCAGCTCCCCTTCTTGAAGGCATCGTCGAGATCCCCTCTTCCCACCCCTTCCCCTCCGTTCCAAGGTTAATTCCTGCAATCCCTTGCGGATTCGGCGGCGGCGGCGCTCGGCGTCGTAACCTCCCTGGGGGCGTCATCTGGTTAGTAGGGTATAGGTGTGTGGTGCTAGATCCGAGGTTTGCAATTGCAGCGGGGGTCCGTGTGTCAATTTGGTTTCCAACGATGCCGGGGTTGCCTTTCTCTGTTTGTTGCCTGTTGGTCGTCCCCTGTTCGCCGGTGCTCGGCTCTCTTGAGCCTGGGTGGAAGAGGAAAGGGTTCCCCTTCCCGGCAACAGAGCAGTGGCAGCTCAATGAGCACCAGGGCCATATCCCTCGCATCCTGTGCATGTTCTGTTTCCCTGTTGCTCACGGCAAGCTCGATGCTTCTTCAGCTCCGATGTGCCGTTTCCTGCAGCTTACTCTCTTCTTGTTTGGACACCAGCGGTCTGTGCTTATATGCCCAGTGAGGTATGCCCGCTGCTGCGACATGGATGCGAGCAAATGTTCTGTGTCTGCTACCCCAAGATCGTGCCTTTCCTTGTTCTAGGGTGAACCCATCCCTCGCTCGACGGTGCGGCGTCCTTCGAGCCAGGACGAGGGGGTAGGGACCCTCTTCGGCGAGGGAGAAGGAAGGTGTGGCATCTTTCTGGTCCAGTGCAGGAGCTTTGGCGTGTTTGTGGTCAAGGCGGTAGGCAATGCCATTGTCGCTGTTGTTTCCTTGGACGCCGGTGTTTCGAGCTTCAAGGGCAGTCCTTTCTTCAAGCGGTTCTTCATCTCTTTCTAGTTTAGGTGCTTGTAGTTTGGGATTGTGTTGTAAGCTGTATCTTCAGCACCCTTGTATCTTTGGGCCGCTCGTGTTTTATTTTCTTTGTAAGTGGCGTTGGGCAGCTATTGTTGGTTGTAATACCTGGCCGGTTGATGGCTTTGTTAACTCAAAGCCGGGCTCATCCTCGAGCCTTCGTTCTAAAAAAAAAAATATAGATCCAGCCAACCTACATGTGCCCCCACTTGGCCCGTGATTTGGCCCCCACTCAGCCCAATTTCTTGTTTATTTTCCGAAGCCCAAATATTCTAAACCAGTAGAAAGCCCACCACCAAGAAATATCCTCTGCACGTCCGATACGGAAAACATACTACTGGAAATTTCGATGGGTGCGGCCCTAAAATCCACGCACACAGAGAAAGTAACGACCGCACCATACAGCAGCAGTGGAGCCGCCCGAAACAGCCGCTCATGTGATCGCCCCATCCCGCAGTCTCCGGCTTGCCGTCGCCTGTCTCTCGCGGTTGCCGTCTTCTATCTCTCGACGCTTGCACGCCGTCTCCCACAACAAAGCCACATCACGAATTCTGCAATTTCAGCGTTCTAATTGACATCAGTTAAGCCGTATTAATCATTAGGGTTCTTCCTTTTCAAACTTTTTGTCAGTTTGCAATACCTGTGTAGAAACCATATTAGTATCATCAATTTTTGTGTATAATTTACCGATTTAGATCACCAGATCAGTTCAAACAATTTTCTTGTAAGGTTTAAATTTTAGTACCAAACTTTAGTCTGGACTGACACACTCATAATTTCATCGGATCATCTATTCTTCCTACTAGTTTCCAGCACAATTCTACTTCATGCATGATCCTTGAAGCCTTCATAGTTCATTTAAAGCATTGCTTTTTGGCACTTCAAGTTGTTGAGAAGCTAATGGAGAGTAAAAAAAAACACCAAGATCCCAGAACTAGTTTATTTGAACAAGACTCCCTTGTATATCCATTTGAAACGAAGAAGATTGCATATTCCAATCCTAATCAACATGAGGAGATCAGCCTAGTCTTAAAAAAATTTAAGCCAAGGACAATTTGGAAGATCAATCAACATTTTAGTGTCAATTGGTATGAACCATAGTCGTATTTGCTTTGTAGAAAAAGGATTGGTAGGAAAATTTCAAATTAAGTGATGGTTAAACGTTTTCATGAGGTGAAAAATCGGCGTGGGACTAAGCAAAAGGTAATGTGCTAAAAGTTTTTTTTGTTTGTTTAAAGGCATCCTTCAAATATTTTCATTCTCCCTCTGTTTGATAGTGATTTTTTTCTTGCATGTTGTAGGTTAGATTGTTACAAAAAGTGTCAATGTTCTCTTTTGCAACTTCTGGACATGATATTGTCCTACTGATGTAAGTCATTTTGTTTCAAATTGATAGTTTTTTCTTTCACTTTGCAATAAATAATGTTATCTCATGGAGAATGAAGTGATCGTGCCTAGGTTCTAGTTTATAAAGACGATTGCCTTGGTAATTCATGAATACAGCCATACATTCTTGCCCCCTCTCAATTTTTTTCCTGGCTCCGCCCCTGGTTCCTGTAACAGTAAGAATGGGGCATGGTTAATACTATACGGCTTCCTCTTGCTAAACAAAATTTGGGCAAAATAATTATAAGTAAATTTCGAGCAAAAAAGAAACTAGTTATACTCGTATAGAGAGCATCAACCAGGCCACAGTTCATTTTGTTCTTTTGTTTTGTTTTTTGATTTGGCAGAATAATACAAAAATTAATATGTCATCGGAATGATGAGTAGCACCTACGTTCGTCATCACCCTACATAAATACGTACATAATACATAATTTTCTCTGAGAGCGGCGTTTCGGTGCCCGGGTGCATCTGCACCCGGTCGAAAAAAAATTCGTAAAAAATTCAGACAAATTCAAAAAATTCCAAAAAAAATTAGGGTGGTAGAAAATTTGATGCGTGAGGTACGCCCCAATATTCCAAACATTTGGATTTCTGTGCAGCTCTCAGCAAAAAAGACAAATCAGACCAGAACAATATATGGACAATACAGATTTTTACAGACCTTTGATTTATATTTTTTGCTGAGAGCTTCACAGAAGTCCAAATGTTTTGAAAACTGGAGCGTACCTCACGCATCAAATTGTCTACCACCCAAATTTTTTTTTTGGATTTTTTTGAATTTTTCTAGTATTTATTTTGATTTTTTCGTGAGCGCAGGTGCAGATGAGCTACTTTATTTAATATGATTGATGTAAATCACTTACAAAATAAATTACTTTTTAAGTTCCTAACACAGCACACTATTGTACCATCAAATACATTGTCACATGTACATATATTAGAGAAAAATTGACAGTTAAAAGAATAAATTAAGCATGAATAAACAAAGACATCAAAACATCACCGCTGGAAATTAATCGCCTCTCATCTTGAAATTGAATCGCATCATACGTTGTTGGTGTCAAGCTACCTCATTTCTACCACTCGGAGACATATACACGCACACACAAAGCAAGGACCCACAACCCACACACACTCGGTAGCTTTTTATTTTATTTTTTTGAGCCTACACATTCGCTAGCTTTTTTTTAGTACGATAACGGCCACACGTGTGAGCGTTAAGGGGTCTACTCACACGTTTTGTGTGGTGTCTAAAAAGACCAGCCCACACGCCTACGTGTGGGCAAAACAACTAGCGCCCGCACGTCTTTTTTTTTCCTTGCGGCCCCTTTCACACGCCTACGTGTGGGCAAAATGCATAACGCCCACACGACCTCTCTCAGCCACCTACCTCATGGTCCCGCATGTCCCGCATGACAGTCACCACGCGTCCCCGCAGTTGCCATGCTCCGGACCCTCTTCAATGTCCGTTTAACTGCAGTTGCCATATCGCTGAACTACAGTTGGCACGTCGAACTACTAAACGCCCACACACCGGCCCCTCTGTGTGGTGAAACGGACGTGTGAGCGACCGGGTGAATGCCCACACACCAGCCCAGTCCTACGTGGCACCACAAACATGTCAAGATTCGTGCACCCACAAACGGACGCGGATCCATGCGTGTGGGCGAGATGCAAACGCCCACACGTGTGGGCATTAGTGTTTCCGTTTTTTTTGGAAACACACTCGCTAGCTGGGGCACACACGCGCGCAAAACCCACTGGTGGCCTGGAAATGGAATGAGGATGCGGCCTGTTAGGCCCAAGTGTGCGGACGCGCGGAACGGTAGAAATTTTTTCAGCGAAAGCGAAAATTGTCTCACCCACTTTCCATATGGAAATGGATCTCCCGCCGTCACCAACGTTCGAACCGGCCGTATCCCGCCGGGCGCGTCCACCTACCCTAGGCCTCGCCGCTTTAAATACCGCCCCCTCTCCTCCGATCCTCTCTCATCCCAGCCGCCAACCCACCTACATCGATCCCCATTCCCATCCGCCTCCATCTCCTCCATCTCCTTCCTCTCTCCGATCTCTCCTACACAGACCTGAAGAAGAGTAGCTGGATCCATTGATCCTCTTCCACCGTATCCACAACTCCACATACTCTAGTTAGGCGCGTACCCACATAGACATGGACTTGCCATGGGCGGACGACCTGCCTCTGCTTGACATCGACACGGGCTACGAGGGCTCCGCCGCCCTCAACATGGCCGACGTTGACGACCTGTTGAGCAGTTATCTTCAACCGGACGCTGCGTCGTCTGAGTCCGTGCCGATTCCAGTTGAGGCGGGTAAGGAGAGGGCGGAGGCTGCGTCGTCGGTGACCATTCCGGTGGAGGCGGGTAATGGGATGGTGGAGGCTGCATGGTATGGATCTGTGCATGTTCCGGCGGTGGCGGGTAATGGGATGGTGAATGATGCTGCGTGGTATGAGTCGGCGCCTGCTCCGGTGGTGGCGGGTGAGGAGGGCACGGTGAACCTGCAGGGGAACAAGAAGAGGGGGGCGGAGTGGATGGAAGAGGGGTCCGAGAAGCAGCCCTGGCCGTGCCCGTGGGGATGGATTGAGACAGTCACCGCCGGGAGCAATGAATACGGCGGGAACCAGGCCGTGTACGCAAATAATCAACTGGTGGCGCCGGCCATGGGGACGGCGGCTGACGGCGGCGGGAGGCGGTCAGGCAAGGGGTGGTGGGACAGCGTGTACAGCTCGGAGGAGAATTTCAGGCTCAATTTCCGCATGTCCCGCTCCACATTCGCCTTTGTGTGCCACGGGGTAGCCGACCTTATCCGCAAGGATGCCGAAGCCTGTCCCGTGACCTTCATCCCCGTGCCGGAGCGCGTGGCAATCTGCCTCTGGCGCCTCGTCAGCGGGGAGCCCATCACCAACGTCGCAAAGCGCTTCGGGCCTGCGCGGATCACCTGCCACAAGATCTTTCACGACGTCTGCGCTGCAATCAAGGCCAAATTCGGCGACAAGGAGGTCCTCTGCCCGCCCGCCGCCGCCATGGAGGCTAACGCCGCCAAGTTCCAGGCTCTTTCGGGCATCCAGGGAATCATTGGCGCCGTCCACACCACCCGCTTCGCCATCACCGCTCCCAAGCACAACAAAGACGACTACAAGAACCGCCGGGCCACGCCGCGCAACAGCAGCACACCGTCCTACAGCATCACCCTGCAGGCGTCCGTGAACGCGGACGGGGCCTTCACCAATGTTTTCGCCGGCCACCCCGGCGGCAAGTCCGACGAGGAAACCCTCCTCGCGTCTTCGCTGAGCAGGCCCGACCTTACCGGGAAGATCCTTGGCCAGAGGATGCGCCTGGTCGGCGGCGCCGGCTACCCGCTGAGGGACTGGATGATGGTGCCCTACTCCCACCAGCACCTGACGCCGGCGCAGCAGAGCTTCAACGAGGGCGTCGAGAAGGTGCTTGCCGTGGGCGTCGAGACGTTCCGGAGGTTCAAAGCGCGCTGGACCTTACTCCAGAAGCGCATCGAGATAAAGTTGAAAGGCGAAAAGAAAGATGAAGCCGGCGTCGACCCAGCCTTGGCGCTCGAGGTGTGCTGCGCGCTCCACAACATCTGCGAGCGCCTCGGCGACCGGCTGGACCCCGAGCTTCTACAGGGCGTGGAGCTGAACGACGACGGCGGCATGGTCGCCAATGATAACCCCTCGCCATCGGCTTCCCACCTGCGCGACACCCTCGCCGACCTCCTTATTAGCATGGGAACAGTTTGATTTCCTGTCCGGATCCAGCCAAGGAGAAGGAACAAGGGAATGGAGCGAACAAATATCCGAAGACAAACATTGTAGTTCTGAGATCGATAGTTCGAGTCCCATGTTTACACTCGTGTGCTAAGGTTTCCGAAGAATTTTTTCTTGTTTTTAGGTCGATTGGGACACAAGATTGTAGTAGTTTTGATGTCGATCGTTTTCATGTTTTGGTGAGAGATTGCATGCATGTACCTGCTAGTCCAGGATGATCACCATCAATTTTCTTTGGCCGTGTTTCGTTTTGTAATCCAGGGCGATCTGATACTTTTGTTCTATGGTTATAGTGCGAAATTTGGATCATGCAATTTGCAACTACGATTATATAACCATTGAGTGTAGTTGAAAACTTTGGTTGTCAATGGATAAGTAAGAAAAGCTTCATATGGGATAATCTGTCAAATTAATGTACAAACCTGGCCATGCTTGCATGCATCCATGGTGGTGCAGCTTTCATTTTGTCTATGCCTTATACGAGCAGTACTCATATACTCCCTCCGTTCCCAAATATAAGTCTTTGAAGAGATTCCACTATGAACCACATACGGAGCAAAATGAGTGAATCTATACTCTAAAATGCATCTAGATACATCCGTATGTGGTCCATAGTGAAATCTCTACAAAGACTTATATTTAGGAACGGAGGGAGTAGTAGCCCATTACTACCTACCTACCATCTTCAAGCAAGGCCCTGTATTTGAAAGGAAGTAATTAAAAACAAGGTATAACCTCAGATTTCCAACAGATATAATTTTACAGCCAGGCGCTTCCAAACCGTGTCAACGCCTTAATTAGAGGCTTAACTACTTCCTTGTATAATAGTACTCCATTGATTAGAGTACAACCAAGACCTCGCTCCCCTGAGTATTAATTAAGGATACTATTATATCTTTGTTGATGCCCTTAATTATTTGAGTCCAATGTATATATTTTACGCGTTTCTTTCTTCTTTTTCGCTGGCTGGTCAATAGAGTTTCCTAACATATTTCAATAGAGTTTCCTAACATATTTTTTCTTTCCTTTCCTTTTGAAACCACGCCCATGCATATGCATACAAAATATAAACAACACCTTCAGAAATTATTCACCAGATTACTTCTCTCAACAAAGTTTGACCAGAATTACTAATTGCTTATATTTTTTTTTCAGGGGAATGCCATACAGCACACATTATTAAGGTTTACTGCGAGTTGCATCATTCAACACCTCTTGCAAGATAAAATCAGAGGGACCAGAATCCCGCAAAACAGGAGTAGATGTATCCGACGAGTGTCTTGCAAGTTTATGCGCCACCATATTAATATCCCTCGGACAGTGCTAAAATGAAACTTCGCCAATAATTCATGACGCTTGAAAACAATCCACAAGAGCAGCTGAATATGGGCTCCAAAACTTCCATTTCTCCATTACAAGCTTGAACTACTTCCAGTGAGTCAGATTCAAATATAGCCATAGAGCACCCCCAAATTCTTAGCAAGTTCAAGTTCCTTGAGCAGCGCCATTGCTTCTACTGTAGTTGTGTCAAGTACATACTCAAACAGCCAAGATCCTCCATCAATCGCCTGCCCATGATCATTTTTTAGGTCCACCGCTGTTGCTTCCATACCATTTGGAAAGAAAGCCACGTCTACATTCATCTTTAAGACTTGGAGTGGCTTCTTCCATGATATTTCATGTGTTTGCGCTGCCAGTGATGCCCTCCCGTAGTTCGACATTAGTGGTTGAGTTGTGAAGGAAGTGCATGCAATTGGTGCAACATGTTCTCCTTCTTGCACTTCCTGACGCTATCGCCAAATATACCATGCACCAACTACGGTGACCTCCTGATGAAAACCCATATGGCCAAGCACTAACAACTGAACCAGATCGATCAACACTTGGTGCCTGGTTAAATTCCCTCCTTCAGAGCAAAGCATTTTCTATACCTCCCTTGCTCTCCCGCAGGTGAGCACGCGATCACGGATAACTTCTGGCCCCGTCTACATATTGGATATTGAGGAGTTGTATTGATATGCATGTTTGCCAAGACTCCCAAACCAGGAATTACGACATGTAGAGCAACCACCCGAGGGGAATATTTTAACTTTGCTAGGAACCTGCAACTTCCAAAGAATATCCCAAACAGGGTTCAATTCAGACGAACCTTGCATATCTGCACGTCTTGTTCGATTTCCATATTGACTCTCCCATTCAGTGTAATAAGCCAATCTAGCAAAAAACATGAATGACCTAGTTTTGTGCCACACAATAAAGTCATCATTCATGTTATCACTCAAAGGAATACACACACAAAATCAGCATCAACTCGGTTAAAGATGTCTCTTACTAGTACTTCATCCCACCTTCCGAGTCAAAATTAATTTTCTCGTGCACAATGTGCAATAGGACGTTCCCTCTTTCAACCGTAATGGACTACTAGGAACACAATGATCTTCCCAAATATTAATCTTTGATCCATTTCCTACCATCCATATATGACCTATCTTGAAAGTCCGAAGGCCAACAAGGATTTGACAGGCAAAGGATTACCCCTTCTTTGGAACTTCTTTCAACAAGTTCTCATCTGGAAAGTATTTAGCCTGTGTGACACGAGTGCATAGGGAAATAGGGTTCGTAATAAGGCATCGTGACTATTTTGCAAGCATGTCGAGATTAAGTGCATGCAGATCACTGAACCACATTCTTGCCCCAACTCTTTTTGTCCTCGGTATCACCCCACCAGAATCATGGCATTCCATCTGCTATCTCAATACATAATTTCTTTGGAAGTTCAAACACATACATGGCAATCATTTGGATATACTGAATTACTACATTTAGCAAGATCTCATGTCCTCCCATGGGCATATATTTCTCAGTCCATCCTTTAAGCATGTTTGTAATTCTTTTGAACAAATGTATAGAACTATCACTTCTTTTAGTCCCTACCACAGGTGGCAATCCCAAATATCTATCAGACGGAGCTTCTTTCACAATGTTTAGTTCAGTAAACACCTCAGTTCTAGTTGACACCATTCACATTGGGACTAAAAAATATATTGTGTTTAGCTTCACTAACTAGTTGTCTTGAATTTGTGTAGTATTGATGAAGTGCTTGTCTCAACGAGATTGCATTAATTTAGGGAATCATCATCGAATAATAAATGAGTGATGGTGCAATCCTACACACCCTTGCCCCATCAATGCCACGAACTTCCTCCTTGTGAGACAAAAGACTTGAAAACTCTTTTGCACATATCAAGAATAAGTAGGGAGACAAGGCCCCCCCTGTCTGAGCCCCCATGTAGGAGTAAATGTTTGTTTCTCCTGATCATTTATGTACCTTATACTATATTGAGCTAACACAAGCCATTAGAAATCAACAAAATCTAAGTGAAAACCCAGTTGAATGAACATCTTTTTCAAGAACTCCAACTCCAATATATGAGCCCTATGGGTTTTTTCTTGTTCTAAGAGTTTCTCAATCTCCATTTCTAGTTCTTATTATCTTCCATTATTTATATCTATCGTATCTTCCCTAGTTACCTTCTCGAGATGATGTTGTGCATAGCGTAACATTTTTTTGTACTTCTCAAAATTGTTTTATCACATCGGTATAAATGGGCATGTACCATAGCCAGCCTTCCCGCTAGATTCCAATTTTAAACTGAGTAATGTTTTAGCCACCGTGACTCAAAGCAAAGAATTGCGGGGCCATGTGGGTCATGGTCCTGCTGCATCTCCAAGCACATGATCAAGGTCTGTGATCTGACCGGCTAAATTCCAAGTTCTCCAATACAATATTTAGGAATTTAAGTTCCATTCATCATTCTTACGACATGATCTAGTTTTTCTCTTATTCCACCTCTCTTCCAAGTAAACTTGTCACCCACATAACCAAAATCTGACAGATTGCAATCCTGCACGGCATCCCTAAATGCTTGCGTAAGTTGTTGAGTCATTGGGTTAGCTCCCTCATTCTGCAAAGTTTACATTACTTCATTTAAATCGCCAATCAAAAGCCACGTGACCCTACATGATGCATGGAGATCCCACATTGGTTGCCAAGTTAAGTGGTTATTCTCCAACCTAGGATCCCTATACATTCTAGTGAGCCACTAAAATTTTCTTGCCCACAACCATAACCACTTCATACAATTTTCCAACTTGAAATGTAGAGAAATCGAAACACCCTTCTTCAAGAACATAGCCAAACCACCATACTACACCAAAATTAATTCTATTGTCATACCAAGGCCCTTATTGTCACGTGGGGTTATCTCATTTATGAAGGATTTCTCCAGACCGAAAACATTGGGCATTTATTGATTGCACCTCGCGTTTTCCTAGGGAATTGCTTTCAACTACCATACTCATCCTTACCGTCACCAACTTTCAGCATTGCCTTTCACTCATCCCTACACTTTACCTCCTTCTTGATCAATCCTCAGGACCCCGAGTACCCACGGGCCTAAGAACAAGAAAGAGACAACACACAAGTCCATTGTGATATACATATTAAATTTTGCCTTAAAGTTAATACCAACAATATCATGCACAAGTACATGGGGGCTGCAAGGCCATGCCTCGGCCCATAGCCTAAATGAACTACTCACACATCACAAATCAATCAAAAAATAAAGGCATTGTAGATCGAACGATGAATGATTGATAATAGTCTTATAATGTCCCTGTATGCGATGTATTTAGATTACAATTGATGGCTATAGCTAGGGAATGATTTCTATGGAGATGGGAATGGGAATGGTGGCCACTATGGAGATGGATGGCGGTTTAGGGTTTCTGGGTGTTCTTTTTAGAATGGGCTCTCCTCTCCGTGTTTTTTTTATGAATGAGGGCTCGACCATTTTATGAAGTTGACTTGTGTTGATGTCACAGTGGCAGAGCTAGTTGGTACAAAAGCTGGTTGGTACAAGCTGGTGCGCTGGTACCAGGTGCCTTCTCTCCTGGTTGCTTCGGGTTGATCGCCTAACTTCATATTTGCATATATTCTTCGATTCCTTCCCTCAAAATGGTCGTTTCCCGCATGATAGAAAATAAACAAAAGGATTTTTTCTATATCTTGTAGTCACTAGAAGATGCCCCGCGCGTTGCTGCACGAAATGTGAGCGGAAAGTTTCAAGTCATCTGAAAGAACTACATTATATACTCAGATGTGAGCGAAAAGTTCCAAGTCAAATGGTCGTATCCCTACATTGCTTCTGCCCAGGTTCCGCCTCGAGACGGCAGCGCTTCCTCCCAAAAGGTTTCTTCTTATTTTTTCCAAGTAAAAACCCCTCATATAGCAGAAGATGGATACCGGGGACCTGCCAGGGGGCCCACAAGCCCTAGGGGCGCGCCCCCAGGCTTGTGACCACCTGGTGGGTCCCCCTCTAGTATTTCTTCGCCCAATATTTTTTTATATTCCAAATTAATTCTTCATAAATTTTTAGGAATTTTGGAGTTGTGCGGAATAGGTCTCTCAGATTTGCACCATTCCGGTCCAAAATTTCAGCTGCCGGCATTCTCTCTCTTCATGTAAATCTTGAAAAATAAGAGAGAAAAGTTATAAGTATTGTACCATGATGTGTAATAACAACCCATAATGCAATAAATATCAATATAAAAGCATAATGCAAAATGGACGTATCTCAGTCTATCTTTCACATACATTCTTAAGCAAAACTACATTGCTAACTATATTACTATTATTTTCTTCATCAGAAGCTCTCGTGAAATGTTTTGCCTAACCTGATGTTTATGGAAGGTAACATGCATATTGTTAGCTTCCTACAAGTCCGCCAGTGTCTTTCTCTAGTGCATAGTCGATTTCTTCAACAGATGTACGCATCAACATCAAAGGATGGGCCAAAATAATGAACGCGCACATACAACCAATTGGAGACAACATGGATGTGCGCAGGCCACGTTTTGAAGACAGGTGGATCTCTATTCTCCATTGCAGAGATGGAGAGATTTATCTCTTTTATACATTTTTACCTATGAGAGAGGAGTACACTACTGCAGGATGCCGCTAACGCGACACTACGATCAGAGACCCTTCGACGAAACTGTGTGCGATGCCATAATCGCAAACGGTTGTGTAAAAATCCGTCAGAAAAGGTGCAAAACATTTGCGATGGAGGATGCGTCAAACACGGTTCAGATTTTAGTTACGTGTGCGATGCAGGGCATACGGTTCAATTCAATCAACCGTTTGCGATCAGGAGGAACAAAAGAAATGGGTAGACAGATGAAGGTGTGTGTGATGTACAACATACGGTTCACTCGGACGAACTGTTTGTGATTAGGAAACACAAAAGAAACAGTCAGCCGGATCAAGGTGTGTGTGATGTACAGCATACGGTTAACTCAGATGAACTGTTTGCATTGAGACATGGGAATAGAAACGGTTCAACTTAACAAGATGTGTGTGATACGCGGCAAATAGGTCTGTAATCAGAAATGTGTGCGAAGACCGATAATAACACAGACGATTGCTTCTAATAAGACGTATGTGATATGCTCTGTCTACACAACGTCTATTGGCCATTGGGGGACGGGCGGTCATCCGGATACGCCATAAGGATGCGAAGAGGCATCCTATATCAGCAAGGACTAGTTGTTCCACCAATAGCTCATGTAAGAGAACTCTCAACTTAAGTGTGCTTAGGCTGGAGCAGCCATCAGATGGGTGACTGGATGAGAAATTCTGTTGATGTTAAATTAACTGACAGGATGGGTCATATTTGTCAAATTAAATGACTGATACGACCCATCCCATGAGTTAATTTAACCTCGAGGTCATTGTTTTTTTATTTATTTATTTTTTAACACATGTTAAAGAAGTTCTACCGCATTACTTTTTTACAATGTATGATACGTGGCATACAGTTGATCCATCCGCCTGTTTGTGATGGAATAAGTCGTGTGTATTGTGGGCAAATGCTTGCTAGTATTCAAACGTCTGTGATTGATGAATTCATCACCGACGGGTTCCCTAGTGTGGTCCGTGTTCATCTGATCATCATCTACTTCTTGTGCTAGCTCGATGTTCCTTCTATGGTAAGTTTTCATTAATTGATGGTGTTTTATGAACACGCCACCGTTTCCCGCCATTTCCTCACCTGTTTTCCACCACCCAGCGATATTGCGCATAAACCTAGGTGGCGCGCGACGCACGGAGGTGACAAGCGCAGCCTGTAGCACATCCACCTTTTCCGAGCATGCCAACCCACCAAAGCGCAGCCTCTGCCATCAATCTCATCGACGAGGAAAACGAGCAGGCGCCACGGCCTGTCGAGGCCGAGGTGCTCCTCGGCAACGCGATGGACGACGCCGTGATGCGCGTCATCGCCAGAGTTGAGATGACCTTTGGCACATGGTGCTTGAGCACCGCGGATCAAGATAGGCATGTCAGTGCCGATAGGCTGCAGCTCGCCGCACAACATGATCGATGGCGCGCCGCAGAGAAAGCTAGGCGTGTCCGCGTCGATAAGTTGTGGCTCGCCGCATGGCGAGACCGTTGGAGCGCCGCAGAGCGAGAGGCGCGGCGCGCCGCACAGCAAGAGCGGATCCATCGGCGCTTGCCTGCTGTCGACACGGTGTCGCAGCTGGGTACACGTCCCGTCAGTACCCCCATTCCTCGCTAGGAGTGGACAGAGGCCCTCACGGCCGTACTTGCACGAGAGGCCGGCCGCGCCGTACTTGCACCAGATGCCCGCCGCGCCGTTCGCATGGGTGCCGCCATTCGCCTTGTCTGCGGCCTGCTGGATGCCAACGCGCTGGTCCATAGGCTCGACCGCCTCCTTGGCCTAGGTGTCCACCTGGGCGCAGTAGAGGAACATGGCCGTCGCATTCTCGAGTTGGTGATCTCTGATGAAATAGCCAACTTGGAGCTCGAGATCGCACTCCAGATGAACCGCGAGCATGTCGACCGCTTGGACGAACGCCTGCACGAGTTCAAGCAGAGCCAAGAGCAACCATAGGCAAGGGCTGTTGGTCATGGTCTAATGGACGCGTTTTATTTTGTTGAGTCGTTTCGGCGTGGATAGCTATGTATTCACAGCCATCATAGTATTGCTCTGTTTATTCCTCTGTTTCAATGTGTGTACTCTATTTTCCGTTATTATATGTTCTGTTTCAATGTGTGTATATACGCTTTTCATTCTGTATATGTGGATGATAACAGCTAGATTCAAATTAGTATACAAAAACAGATAGAAAATATAATTCATAATATATATATATATATATATATATATATATATATATATATATATATATATATATATATAATATCATCACATATACGTGATGATACTTAACTACTAGGTACAATGCATAAAATTAAGAACGAACAATACTAAAACTAATAATCCCTCCTGGGGCGACTATTCCGGCAGCCCCTTGCCAGCAGCTCCCTGGTGCGCGGCGTCTTCCCAGTGCGGAGGCAGTACTTTGCCTCCTCCGCCTCGCAGCGCTTGACGTACCGATAGCCTCTTGTTGGCGGACGCGCGCGAACGATCTTGCCATTTCGTTGGGTGCCCACCGGAGCTCCTAGGCGGTGGCACGCTGGAGCTTATCGGCCCACCTCCACGCAGCGACGAGGCGCCCAACGCCTATGACCTTCCTCGCGAAGTACCCGTCTTCGGACACCTCCTCGGCACGACGACGCGCCCGCCCCTATAGCTCCGCCGCCTCCTTTTTCCAGGCGGCATCACGGGCTTCACAGGCCGCCTGGTACCTGGCTTCCTCCTCAGCCATCTCCTTCTTGAACGCCACTTGTCTGGCTTTCTCAGCCGGCGGCAGCGACTTCCACAGACAAAGATTGTACTGGACCCAAAACCAATCCAAAGTTGGGGGGTCCGGCGCAACCTTGCCAGGCGGCGCGTAGGGTCCTTGTCGCTGATATTCGAGTGAGCATCCTCTGGGTCGGCGACTCCTCGTCGGCGCGTGGGCAGACCGGCGGACCCATGGCAGAGATTTGTGTGTGTGTGTGAGAGAGAGAGGGCGAGCGAGGGGAGGATGTAGATGAGAATGCAGGCGGGACGACGTGAGCAAGGGAGTATTTATTGGCGGCTGGAATCTAGATCGGCAGGGACAGTACACACGCCAGTCGCTGGAATTTACGAGTACTGTAGTTTGAATTACACACGATTCCCACAACAAAATCCGTGTGTGAACATAATAGCTGATGATTTTTTAACTCGCACATAGTTACACAAAAATATGATTTTTCAAACCGTTATGTTTAGGCGTTACATGTAGATGTAGTTCAAATTTGAATTATGGTCATTAAATGGCTAGAAAATCACTTAAATGTCTTTAAAATGTCAAATGACCCCTGAAATTTTCCAAATTTTCACATGACAGTTGTATTAGTGCACGTTAAACGTAGAAAAAATTGAAGCCGTAAGAGGAAGCTATCTTCCGTTCGTCACCAAACATGCATTGTTCCCTCTCGGAACCACGAACCTTCTAGTGAGTTGCTCTAGTTTGTGAGGGGTGTGTGTCCAAACTTTCGTCAAACAGGCCAATTTTTTTACCACATCATCTTGGTGGCTTGACATTAAATCAACCAAGGTTTCATGTTTTTTGATCATTTTTTAATTTTTTGGAATTAAAATGCCATGGCACTCCATGCATGTGCCCATGCCTTGAGACATGTTTGAAATTTTTTTCTAATTTACTGCACATGGAATTAACTCGCACACAAGTACTCAAAAATATGATTTTTCAAACCGTTTTGGTTAGACGTTGCATGTAGATGTAGTACAAATTTGAATTACGGTCATTAAATGGTTAGAAAATCACTTAAATGTCTTTAAAAGATGAAATGACCCCTGAAATTTTCCAAATTTTCACATCACAGTTGTAGTAGTGCACGTTAGACGTAGAAAAAAATTAAGGCCCTAAGAGGAAGCTATCTCCCATTAGTCATCAAGTATGCATTGTTCCCTCTCGGAACCACGAGCCTTCTAATGAGTTGCTCCGGTTTGTGAGGGGTGTGTGTCCAAACTTTCGTCAAACATGCCAATTTCTTTACCATATTATGTTGGTGGCATGACATTACATCAACCAAGGTTTCATGTGTTTATGTTTTATTTTTATTTTTTGTAATTAAAATTCCGTGTCACTCCATGCATGCATGTCTCCATGTCGTGAGACAAATATGTTTGAAAATTATTTCTAATTTACTGCACATGGAATTAACTCGCACACAAATATTATTTATCAAACCATTTTGGTTAGGCGTTGCATGTAGATGTAGTTCAAATTTTAATTACGGTCATTAAATGGCTAGAAAATCACTTAAATGTCTTTAAAAGGTCAAATGACCCATAGAATTTTCCAAAATTTTACATTATAGTTGTACTAGTGCACGTTAGACGTAGAAAACAATTGAAGGCCGTAAGAGGAAGCTATCTCTCGTTCGTCATCAAACATGCATTGTTCCCTCTCGGAACCACGAACCTTCTAGTGAGTTGCTCCGGTTTATGAGGGTGTGTGTCCAAACTTTCGTCAAACATGTCAATTTCTTTACCATATCAT
Source organism: Aegilops umbellulata (assembly GCA_032464435.1). Lineage (NCBI taxonomy): Eukaryota > Viridiplantae > Streptophyta > Magnoliopsida > Poales > Poaceae > Aegilops > Aegilops umbellulata. The sequence goes on along the minus strand of CP136059.1, from coordinate 521,675,582 downwards.
CTTGGTGGCATGACATTACATCAACCAAGGTTTCATGTTTTTCTAATGATTTTTTAATTTTTTGGAATTAAAATGCCATGGCACTCCATGCATACGTATGCATGTGCCCATCCCCTGAGACCAATATGTTTGAAAATTCCTTCTAATTTACTGCACATGGAATCAACTCGCACACAAGTACATAGATATGGTTTTTCAAACCATTTTGGTTAGGCGTTGCATGTAGATGTAGTTCAAATTTGAATTACGGTCATTAAATGGCTAGATTATCACTTAAATGTCTTTAAAAGGTCAAATGACCCCTACAATTTTCCAAAATTTCACATTACAGATGTAGTAGTGCACGTTCGACATAGAAAAAATTAAAGGCCATAAGAGGAAGCTATCTCCCGTTCGTCATTGAACATGCATTGTTCCCTCTCGGAACCACGAGCCATCTAGTGAGTTGCTCCGGTTTGTGAGGGGTGTGTGTCCAAACTTTTGTCAAACATGCCAATTTATTTACCACATCATCTTGGTGGCATGACATTACATCAACCAAGGTTTCATGTTTTTCTGATCATTTTTTTATTTTTTTAAAATTAAAATGCACTACTAGGGAAAAGCTTATACACAGACGCTTACTAGCAGCACGGGTTTATATCCCTCTCTACCGCTACTTACTGGTAGCGCGGGTTTTTAACCCTCGCTACTACTAAGTTGATAGCAGTAGCGTCGGTTTTTAACTCTCGCTACTACTAAGCGGTCTCTACCGTGCCCCGCGGGACATGCCATAGTAGTAGCGCGGGTTTTTAACCCTCACTACTACTAAGTTGATAGCAGTAGCGCTGGTTTTTACCCCTCGCTACTACTAAGCGGTCTCAACCGTGCCCCTGGGCCATGCCATAGTAGTAGTGAGGGTTATAAACCCGCGCTACTACTAAGTTTTTACCCCTCGCTACTACCAAGAGGTCTCAACCGTGCCCCTCCGGGACATGCCATAGTAGTAGCGAGGGGTGAAAACCCTCGCTAGTACTAAAGGTCCCAGTTTGAAACTCTACCCCCCCTGTGGATCGCCTTTTCGGTTTTGTAAAAAGCAAAAGAAAATGATAAAAACTTCAAAAATTAAAATCCTTCGAGATATAGTTATGTTACTACATCTACTAGTTAGGAAAAATTAAAAACTTAAATTTGGACATGTTTTGCAAAAAGTGTAGGGAAAATATAAACGGCTATAACTTTTGCATACGATGTTAGAAAAAAATGTATAATATATCAAAATGTTTCAAAAATTAAAATCCTTTGAGATGTAGTTATGTTACTACATCTACTAGTTAGGAAAATTTAAAAACTTAAATTTGGACATGTTTTGCAAAAAGTGTAGGGAAAATGTAAAACTGCTATAACTTTTGCATATGATGTCAGAAAAACGTATAATATATCAAAATGTTCAACACGAAATCCGCATCCAATGGAGACCGCCTACAGCCTGTTTGCAAATTTTTAGAATCCTCAAATTCTAAAAGGAAAAAAAGTTATGCTCAAATTTCAGTTTTTTTATTTTGGTCAAATCTGGTCAAACTGTGGTCAAACTACTTATTCAAGAAGTATTAGTGTTACTAAATAATCATTTCAGAATAGTAGTGTTACTAAATAATTATTTCAGTTTTTTTTAATTTTGGTCAAATCTGGTCAAACTGTGGTCAAACTTTGGTCAAAATGTGGTCAAACTCCTTATTCAAGAAATATTAGTGTTACTAAATGATTATTGTTTTATATAACAATAGTTTTAAAATCAAACAGTGAAATGTGTGACTTCATGCTCAAGCTAAACTCCCGAGGGTTAATAGGATTGACATCTTACTATTGAAAGGAAAACAACAAGTGCAGACTTGGAATCGAGGGAGAATAGAACCCGGAAGTTAAGCGTGCTCAGGCTAGAGTAGTGAGAGGATGGGTGACCCTCTGGGAAGTTACATGATTCGGAATGATGAGGGGTGATTAGAGAATAATTTGAGCAGTGATGAGGGTGATTAGAGATTAGAGCTTAAAATAATTCAAAAATTTGAAAATTTGGGCAAAAAATTCAAAAAAAATCAATTATTTTTTCAAAGCATGGGTTAGTAGTAGCGCGGGTTTTTACCCACGCTACTACTAACGGACGTAGTAGTAGCGCGGGTGGCACCCGCGCTACTGCTATACGTTAGCTGTAGTGCCTTATTAGTAGCGCCGGCCCCGGCGCTACTAATAGGCCCAAAACCCGCGCTGCTGCTAGGCTTTTCCCTAGTAGTGATGCCATGGCACTCTATGCATACGTATAAATGTGCCCATGCCTTGAGACCAATATGCCCATGCCAATTTATTTACCACATCATCTTGGTGGCATGACATTACATCAACCAAGGTTTCATGTGTTTCTGATATTTTTTTATTTTTTGGAATTAAAATGCCATGTTACTCCATGCATACGTATGCATGTGTCCATGTCGTGAGACAAATATGTTTGAAAATTATCTATAATTTACTAAATATGGAATTTACTCGCACACAAGTACACAGATATGATTTTTCAAACAGTTTTAGTTAGGCATTGCATGTAGATGTAGTTCAAATTTGAATTAAGGTCATTAAATGGCTAGAAAATAACTTAAATATCCTTAAAAGGTCAAATGAACCTAGAATTTTCCAAAATTTCACATTACAGTTGTAGTACTGCACGTTAGACGTAGAAAAAATTGAAGGCCGTAAGAGGAAGCTATCTCCCGTTCATCATCAAACATGCATTGTTCCCTCTCGGAACCACGAGCCTTCTAGTGAGTTGCTCCGATTTTTGAGGGGTGTGTGTCCAAACTTTCGTCAAACATGCCAATGTCTTTACCACATCATCTTGGTGGCATGACATTACATCAACCAAGGTTTCATGTGTTTCTGATATTTTTTCTTTTTTGAAATTAAAATGCCATGTCACTCCATGCATACGTATGCATGTGTCCATGTCGTGAGACAAACATGTTTGAAAATCCTTCTAATTGACTGCACATTGAATTAACTCGCACACAAGTACTCAAAAATATGATTTTTCCAACCGTTTTGGTTAGGCGTTGCATGTAGATGTAGTTCAAATTTGAATTACGGTCATTAAATGGCTAGAAAATCACTTAAATGTCTTTAAAATGTCAAATTACCCCTAGAAGTTTGCAAAATTTCACATTACAGTTGTAGTAGTGCACATTAGACGTAGAAAAAAATTGAAGGCCGTAAGAGGAAGCGATCTCCTGTTCGTCATAAAACATGCAATTTTCCTCTCGGAACCACGAGCCTTCTAGTGAGTTGCTCCGGTTTGTGAGGGCCGTGTGTCCAAACTTTCGTCAAACATGCCAATTTATTTACCACATCATCTTAGTAGCATGACATTACATCAAGCTAGGTTTCATGTGTTTCTGATATATTTTTATTTTTTGAAATTGAAATGTCATGTCACTCCATGCATATGTATGCATGTGTCCATGTCGTGAGACAAATATGTTTGAAAATTATTTCTAATTACTAAATATGGAATTAACTCGCACACAAGTACACAAATATTATTTTTCAAACTGTTTTGGTTAGGCGTTGCATGTAGATGAAGTTCAAATTTGAATTACGGTCATTAAATGCTTAGAAAATCACTTAAATGTCTTTAAAAGGTCAAATGGCCCCTAGAATTTTTCAAAATTGCACATTAAAGTTGTAGTAGTGCATGTTAGACGTAGAAAAAAAATTGAAGGCGGTAAGAGAAAGCTATCTCCCGTTCATCATCAAACATGCATTGTTCCCTCTCGGAACAACGAGCCTTCTAGTGAGTTGCTCCTTTTTTTAGGGGTGTGTGTCCAAACTTCCGTCAAACATGCCAATGTCTTTACCAAATCATCTTGGTGGCATGACATTACATCAACCAAGGTTGCATTTGTTTCTGATATTTTTTTTCTTTTTTGGAATTAAAATGCCATGTCACTCCATGCATACGTATGCATGTGTCCATGTCGTGAGACAAATATGTTTGAAAATTCCTTCTAATTTACTGCACATGGAATTAACTCGCACACAAGTACGCAAATATGATTTTTCAAACCGTTTTGGTTCGGCGTTGCATGTAGATGTAGTTCAAATTTGAATTACGGTCATTAAATGGCTAGAAAATAACTTAAATATCTTTGAAAGGTCAAATGACCCCTAGAATTTTCCAAAATTTCATGTCACAGTTGTAGTAGTGCATGTTAGACATAGAATAAAATCAAGGCCGTAAGAGGAAGCTATCTCGCGTTCGTGATTAAACATGCATTGTTCCCTCTTGGAACCATGAGCCTTCTAGTGAGTTGCTCCGCTTTGTGAGGGGTGTGTGTCCAAAATTTCTTCAAACATGCCAATTTTTTACGACATTATCTTTGTGGCATGGCATTACATCAACCAAGGTTTCATCTGTTTCTGATTTTTTTTATTTTTGGAATTAAAATGCCATGTCACTCCATGCTTAATTGTGTCACCAATATGTTTGAAAATTCCTTCCAATTTACTGCAAATGGAATTAAATCGCAGACAAGTACACAAAATATGAGTTTTCAAACCGTTATGGTTAGCTGTTGCATGTACATGTAGTTCAAGTTTCAATTACGTTCATTAAACGGTTAGAAAATCACTTAAATGCCTTAAAAGGTCAAATGACCCCTGAAATTTTCCAAAATTTGACATGACAGTTGTATTAGTACTACAAAATTTCTCGTTCATTTAAAACACCATCCCTTGCCACTTTACTCCAAATTGGTCTTTCACAGCTAATAAAAAATATCTACAACATCACACACAGTTGTTTTCTAGGAACTGTTTCCCTCCTTAAGCCTCGCCGTCTCGTCTGCTCCAGTGTTGGCAACCCCCGAATCCACGAATTTTGATCCCCATTCCTGCACCCCTTTCTTGCAAACATGACGCCATGGAAACGCTTCATGAAGGCCTGTACGATGGCTGCGCCCCCCTCCCCCCCGAGTGCCGCCGCCTGCGCCGAGAGCGCGGCCTCCTACGCCGAGAGTGCCGCCGCATCCGCATTGAGCGCGGCCACTTCCGCCGAGAGGGCGTCTCCAGCAGGCGACAGGGCAGCCGCAGCAGCCGAGACGACTACTGCTGCTGCTGTGACGGCCGCTGCAAATGCCGAGAGCGCTCGAGCTGCCGTCCGTGCCGCCGATGTCGCCCTGGCCCGGGTCGAGGCCATCCACGCCAAGATCGAGGATGCACACGCAAAGATATTCCAGGCCACTTCAGACTCCGGCATGCAACCCACATTTGAAAAGGCGGCGGTGGCCGTGGAGCACCTTCTTCCTCATGAGGTCGCCGAGCAGGAGCTGGAGATGCAGGAGGCTACGGAGATCGAGGAGCGTCGGGAGGAGGAGTTGTGCGTGGTCGAGGTCGACTAGAGAAGAATTTGTCCGTCGAGGAATCGACAGTGGAGTACCAACGCGAGCTCTGGCGCAGCCACTACTATGAGTACTACAACCTTGAGGGCGGCGCCGAGGACGAGGACGAGGACGCGGTCGACTTCAGTAGGGGGGCGTGGAGTTCACCAACGGCGGCATGTCGCCAGGACAGTCATCGATGTCTCATCTCACACCGGCGATGCATAAGCCGGCGCGGCGGCGGATTTGTTAAAATTATGCATACTTAGGCTTTGTTTTTATGTTGATCTTCTGTTCAAGCATTGTTTAGGTCAATTGGCTCTATTTAATTACTAAAATTGCTTGATTCAGTAAGTGTGGTATGTCTGCTGTACGCTCTTTTGTGTGCCCAAATTAGCAAGCGATGTTAAATTATGCAATGACGTACCCAGGGAAATTTCCACCAAAATTTGAATTATCAAACTCATCCGATGCGCGTAAAGCAGAAGAACTGTTTGTGATACACACAATCGTTCAAAGTGAATGGTCCGGCGGCACCGTGCGCAAAGTTTATCTCCACATTTCCAAAATTTTGGCCTACCACCAAAATATCTACCCCCGCCCTCCGTCCCCCCACCCCCTTTTCTCCCCGACCACAAGTCACATTTCTCATGTTTCCTCCTTTCTTCCTTCCTTCCTAAGCTTTAGTCGCTTCCTCGCTCTCGCCGTCTCCCATCCTACCGCCGGGGTCGCCATGGTCTTCTTCAAAGACCTCTCCAGCGGTTCGTCCTCCGGCGATGACTCCTTCGCCACCCGGGTATGCCTCTCTTCTCTCTCTCGGGCTATGACTTGGAATGCAGGATTTTTACCCGGCGGTCGATTTGAGTCATTTCTTCCTCTTGTAGCTCCCTAGGACCATCAGAGGCAATGAATGGAGCGGGGTGGCTGAAGATCTATCTGCTCGTTGTCACCATCAATCTCCATGCGTGAAGCTAGTCGCGTTTGAATCTGTGGATAGTGGGAGGAAGTTTCTGGCATGTGAAGAGAAGGTTAGACCCTCTTTCGTTGTTACAAATCATTTGTTAGATGTGATTCAGACACTTTCACGGTCCCAACCCATTCATTCCACACCTTCAACAACGCATCCTAAGACAGTGTCACAGTTTGTACCTAGTATCTTAAATTGTTGCCATCTCATCAGCGGAGCCATTGGAAAATTATTTGGCACCACTTCAGCAGTTTGTGCAGCCTACTTTGGTCCACACATCCGAGCAGCCAAGCAGTAAAATACTAAATCTTTATGGCACGAAGGAACTGGGCATTGAAGAAACTACGTGCTCCGGAGTCCGGGTCCCTGATTTTTTTTCCGCTGCATCGCTTCGCCAGTGCAGGGCACCGGTGCGAGATGTAGCAACAGTTGTCTTTACCCCGGTTTTGGCATACATCATGGACGGCCTTAGTGCTATTAGTTCGATGTAACTAAATTTGTGCATGCACACACCTGTTAGTATCAATTTGCTGTTATCCAAACATTGTCGCTATGTTGTTGCATTTATATTTACCTTCCTCATAAAATGTTCAATTTGTTATTTATTGTACATGAGTAAGAACTTGTAGCATCGTTGTAGTTAATTATAGCTTATGATGTTCCAGAATATGGTTGTTGTCTCAGTAGCAATTAATTCATTTGCACATTCATAATTAACATGTTTCTTCAGTTTTTCAAAATGGTGATTTTCTATGTTGCTATAAACCCATTTCCCCTACAACTGATCTAATTTTAAATATTATAGGATGAAAGGAAGTGTTCTTACTTGGAGTGGGTTGATCAAGAGTGGCCATAGTCTTTGAAGATGTGCCTAGTGAAGCTCTAGAGCATGTATGAGGAAGAGAACAGACGTAGGCTTAGAGAAACTGTTGTCAACGCTGAAGAATATTTGAAGATGTGGGATAAAAATTTGAAGGTGGAGAATGAGATCGGATTTTTTAAATCAGACTTTGCTAAGATGGTGTTGGCAAAGGAGGAGGCACTTTCCCAGTTGGCCCATGCAAAATGGGTTCTTACTTAACTGAAAGCAGAGGTGGATAAGGCGAGCCCGGATGATCTCGATTAGGGAAATGAATATATTGTTATTATGAATTTGAACTAGCTATATGTTGTACTGTGTTGTTTTCATGTAGCTACCGTACTGTGATGTTATAATATATTTATGTGCCTGATATGAAATTGGCAAACAGCCGTTCGATATGAAATGTGAATTTGCGTAATACTGTAATTATTAATTGTAAACTAATAAACCTGCTAAATGTGTCATGGACCTTTGCAAACGGTTCTAGCAGTAAAAGCTCTTGCGATGAATAGCCCAACGCCACACAGTTTTCTTCATCAAATTGTGTGTGGTATAGTTGATAAAAGCAAACAATTAACCAAGGCAGACCATGTGTGATAGTTACACCTTTCACACACGAGCCTACTCGTTGATCTTCACTTATATCTTTCGGAGTAGTTTATCGTTTGCTCTAGTGCTTCATTTATATCTTTTTAGAGCATGACGGTGGTTTTATATTGAAGAAATTGATGAACTCTCATGCTTCACTTATATTATTTTGATAATCTTTAGAACAGCATGGTAATTTGCTTTGGTTATGAATTTAGTCCTAATATGATGGGCATCCAAGATGGGTATAATAAGAACTTTCATATAAAGTGCGTTGAACACTATGAGAAGTTTGATGTTTGATGATTGTTTTGAGACATGAGGATGGTGATATTAGATTCATGCTAGTTAATTAATTGTGAATTTGAGAAATACTTGCGTTGAGATTTGCAAGTCCCGTAGCATGCACGTATGGTAACCGTTGTGTAACAAATTTGAAGCATGAGGTATTTCTTTGATTGTCTACCTTATGAGTGGCGGTCGAGGACAACCGATGGTGTTTTCCTACCAATCTATGCCCCTAGGAGCATGCGCGTAGTGCTTGGTTTTTGATGACTTGTAGAGTTTTGCAATAAGTATGTGAGTTCTTTATGACTAATGTTGATTCCATGGATTATACGCACTCTCACCCTTCCACGGTTGCTAGCCTCTCTAGTACCGCGCAACTTTTGCCGGTACCATAAACCCACCATTTACCTTCCTCAAAACAGCCACCATAACTACCTATTATGGCATTTCCGTAGCCATTCCGAGATATATTACCATGCAACTTTCCACCGTTTCATTTATTATGACACCCTCCATCATTGTCATATTGCCTTGCATGATCATGTAGTTGACATCGTATTTGTGGCAAAGCCACCATTCTTAATTTTTTTCATACATGTCACTCTTGATTCATTGCACATCCTGGTACACCATCGGAGGCACGCATATAGAGTCATATTTTGTTCTAGTATCGAGTTGTAATTTTTGAGTTGTAAGTAAATAGAAGTGTGATGATCTTCATTATTAGAGCATTGTCCCATGTGAAGAAATAAATAAATAAAAGAGAGAAAGGCCAAATAAAAAATAGAAGGCCCAAAAAAATGAGAGAAAAAGAGAGAAGGACAGTGCTAATATCCTTTTTTTCCACACTTGTGCTTCAAAGTAGCACCATGATCTTCATGATAGAGAGTCTCTTATTTTGTCACCTTCATTTACTAGTGGGAATTTTTCATTATAGAACTTGGCTTGTATATTCCAACGATGGGCTTCCTTAAAATGTCCGAGGTCTTCGTGAGCAAGCAAGTTGGATGCACACCCACTTAGTTTCTTTTGTTGAGCTTTCATATATTTATAGCTCTAGTGCATCCGTTGCATGGCAATCCCTACTCACTCACATTGATATCTATTGATGGGCATCTCCATAGCCCATTGATACGCCTAGTTGATGTGAGACCATCTTCCTCCTTTTTGTCTTCTCCACAACCACCATTCTATTCCACCTATAGTGATATGTCCATGGCTCATGCTCATGTATTGCATGAAAGTTGAAAAAGTTTGAGAATACTAAAGTATGAAACAATTGCTTTGCATGTCATCGGGGTTGTGCATGATTTGGATATTTTATGTGACGAAGATGGAGCATAGCCAAACCATATGATTTTGTAGGGGTGACCTTTCTTTGGCCAGGTTATTTTGAGAAGACATGATTACTTCGTTAATATGCTTGAAGTATTATTATTTTTATGTCAACATTAAACTTTTGTCTTGAATCTTTCAGTTCTGAACATTCATGCCACAATAAAGAAAATTACATTGATAATTATGTTAGGTAGGATTCCACATCAAAAATTCTGTTTTTATCACTCACCTACTCGAGGACGAGCAGGAATTAAGCTAGGGGATGCTTGATACGTCTCCAGCGTATCTATAATTTTTTATTGTTCCGTCCTATTATATTATCCATCTAGGATGTTTTATATGCATTTTTATGCTATTTTATATGATTTTTGGGACTAACCTATTAACCTAGAGCCCAGTGTTAGTTTCTGTTTTTTCCTTGTTTTTGAGTTCTATAGAAAATGAATACCAAACGGAGTCCAATTGACCTGCCAATTTTTGTGGATTTTTTATGGACCAAAAGAAGCCCCCGGAGTAAAAGAGTTGGGCTAGAAGAATCTCGAGCCGTCCACGAGGGTGGAGGGCGTGCCCTACCCCCTAGGCGCGTCACCCTATCTCATGGACGACTCGGAGACCCCCCTGACATGAAACTGATGCCAAAAATTCCTATAAATACATAAACCTCCAGAACATAACCTAGATCGGGAGTTCCGCCGCCGCAAGCCTTTGTAGCCACCAAAAACCAATCGGGACCCTGTTCCGGCACCCTGCCGAAGGGGGGATCCATCACCAGTGGCCATCTTTATCATCCCGGTGCTCTCCATGATGAGGGGGTTAGTTCACCCTCGTGGCAGAGGGTATCTACCAGTAGCTATGTGTTTGATCTCTCTCTCTCTCTCTCTCTCTCTCTCTCTCTCTCTCGTGTTCTTGATATGGCACGATCTTGATGTATCGCGAGCTTTGCTATTATAGTTGGATCTTATGATGTTTCTCCCCCTCTACTCTCTTGTAATGGATTGAGTTCTCCGTTTGAAGTTATCTTATCGGATTGAGTCTTTAAGGATTTGAGAACACTTAACGTATGTCCACTACAAGAAATATGTCAACTTGTGACCTTCTGTCAGTGACCCTGGAAGAATTGGTCATAGATCTATGACCATTTCAGACCAATTGGTCAAAAGCTGTTCGGGGGGCTCCAAACCCTAAACCATTGCGACCATTTTGGTCAGAAAGGTCGTAATTTCCTTACACGAAATGGTCATAAAGCAAACAGCACTAGTCCGCTGCCTTATTTCTAGTTGTTAACGACCAATATAGATGGTAATAGCCTTGTAAATTGTGGTGGGTTGCTATGACTAGGCGTCACCTCATCAGTTTTGCCTATGTGTCATGTCCATGTGGCAGTTTTTGCCCTAGGTTGTGAAGCAACCTATATTTCTGTCATTCCAAAAATTCCCAAAAAAATCTCATAAATTCTTTGGGTCATATCTTTGTCAAATATGTAAAAACCTTCCTTGCCTAGTTCAAAAATAATTCAAAAATATTCATTTTCCTATTCTGTTCAGAATAACAGTTTGTGAAGGAAGTACCACTTTGGCATGTCCAAATAGTATCCATTTTCTACAGTGCTTTCCTATGCCCAAATAACCATCCTCCACCAAATGCCAGCTCAATCCATTCATTATTTTGAGCCGAGCTTCAACATTCATATTTATGTCGAGTGTGGTGGTTTGCAAAGCAAGTACCACCTAGGCTCCTCCTTTTGATCTGAAAATGTGTGAAGACGGTCTTCTTAGTAACTGATCATCCTCAGCCAAAACTCACGCCCATTAGCCATGTACATTTCCCGTACCGCTAATCAAACACTTGGCTGCTTATTCATGTTTGAGCATCGATCGGTCTCCTCGTGAGAATCTTATGTTGTGATTTTCTTCCTAGCACCTACCTGGGGAGTTCCCAACCCACTAGACATGCCTAGGCCGCCCAGAACACATGGCAACGCCACGGTCACGCGGTGACCACGCGGCGGGCATGCGAGCTTACGCGCTCTAGAGTTGGGGCCCTCGGCCACCGTCCAAACCTCGATGTCTCTCCATCAAACCATGTATTTATGATTAAATAGATACTTATTTACCTAGAAATGATTTTTGAAAAAAAATAAAGAGCAAACTATGACACAGCTGCAGTTCAAATTTGACCCGCTTCCAGCTGAATCGACGGGAATTTGTCTTTTTCACCAGAGGTGGATCAAAATTTTTGACACACAACCATTTTGTCAATTGTGCATTAAATATGGCATAGTATTTTATAAAATTGATTAGGTCCAATTTTGCAACAAATATATGGTAGGTCCTTCATAAAAAAAACTCATTTCAGACACTCGGAAAATGAAAAATGGTTTTTTCGTCCAAAGAAAATGAAAACTTCCTTAGGCAACATTGTTTTCCATTTCAATATGCACCCTTGTGCACGATAGGAGATCATTTGAACAAACTATGCCATGAATGTGGGCATAGGATTGATCATTTGGCTTGAAAGCCATGAATCTTCACGCATGATAGCTCATTTCTGATAACACTTTTTAAAAATAATTGCCATATTACAAGTTTATTATTTTTCCTGGTAACTTGGTCATATATAATGACACAATGCGAAGGTTTTCCAATTTTTTGATTTTTTTTGAATTTTTTATGCCCGTTTCAAAATGCGATCAAAACGGCGGGAATGACCGTTCCTAGCTAGTGGTTGAATCTTGGAATTTTTTTGGTGTTTCTATGATTAAATAGATACTTATGTACCTAGAAATGATTTTTGGAAAAAATAAAGAGCAAACTACAAGGCAGCTATAGTTCAAATTTGATCCACTTCTAGCTGAATCGGCGGAAGTTTGTCTTTTTCACCATAGGTGGATCAAAACATTTGACACCCAACCATTTTGTCAATTGTGAATTAAATATGTCCTAGTATTTTATAAAATTGATTAGGTCCAATTTTGCAACAAATATATGGTAGGTCCTTCACAAAAAAAACTCATTTCAAGCACTCGGAAAATGGAAAATGGTTTTTTCGTCCAAAGAAAATGAAAACTTCCTTAGGCAACATTGTTTGCCATTTCAATATGCACCCTTGTGCACAATAGGAGATCATTTGAACAAACTATGCCATGAATGTGGGCATAGGATTGATCATTTGGCTTGAAAGCCATGAATCTTCACGCATGATAGCTCATTTCTGAGAACAACTTTTTAAAATAATTTCCGTATTACAAGTTTATTATTTTTCCTGGTAACTTGGTCATATATAATGACACAATGCGAAGGTTTTCCCATTTTTTGAATTTTTTTGAATTTTTTATGCCCATTTCAAAATGCGGTCAAAACGGCGGGAATGACCGTTCCTAGCTAGTTGTTGAATCTTGGAATTTTTTTGGTGTTTCACTGATTAAATAGATACTTATGTACCTAGAAATGATTTTTGGAAAAAATAAAGGGCAAACTACAAGGTAGCTACAGTTCAAATTTGACCCACTTCCAGCTGAATCGGCGGAAGTTTGTCTTTTTCACCAGAGGTGGATAAAAACTTTTAACACCCAACCATTTGGTCAATTGTGAATTAAATATGTCCTAGTATTTTAGAAAACTGATTTGGTCCAATTTTGCAACAATTATTTGGTAGGTCTTTCACAAAAAAACCTCCTTTCGGGCAGTCGAAAAATGGAAAATGGTTTTTCCGTCCAAAGAAAATGAAAACTTCCTTAGGCAACATTGTTTGCCATTCCAATATGCACCCTTGTGCACAATATGAGATCATCTGAATAAACTATGCCATGAATGTGGCCATAAGATTGATCATTTGGCTTGAAAGCCATGAATCTTCACGCGTGATATCTCATTTCTGAGAACACTTTTTTAAAATAATTGCCGTATTACAAGTTTATTATTTTTCTTGGAAACTTGGTCACATATAATGACACAATGCGAATGTTTCCCAATTTTTTGATTTTTCTTGAATTTTTTATGCCCGTTTCAAAATGCGGTCAAAACGGCGGGAATGACCGTTCCTAGCTAGTGGTTGAATCTTGGAATTTTTTTGGTGTTTCTGTGATTAAATAGATACTTTTTTACATAGATATTATTTTTGGAAAAAATCATGAGCAAACTATGAGGCGGCTGCAATTCAAATTTGACCCGCTTCCTGCTGAATCGGCGGGAATTTGTCGTTTTCAGCAGAGGTGGATCAAAACTTTTGACACCCAACCATTTGGTCAATTGTGAATCAAAAATGGCCTAGTATTTAAAAAAATGATTTGGTCCAATTTTGCAACAAATATATGGTAGGTCCTTCACAAAAACCCGATTATTGGCACTCAAAAAATAAAAAAAATGATATTTTGTGCAAAGAAAATGAAAACCCCTCAAATCAACATTGTTTGTTGTCCCAAGATACACACATGTGCAGAATATTGATACATTTTCAAGCTATGAAAGGACAACATGTTGAATGTTCACCCTAAATAGGAGGATAAAATATACAAGAGAAGTAAAAGGAAAAGACAAAATTACATAAGCTCAATTGTGATTGGTGGAATCAGTGTGGCATGGATTGATGACATGGCAAAGATCCGTCCATCGATCCATTCATACAGCCCACCGCCGCCATCTCCATCGCCCGACCTCCCCTTTCCCTCGTGCCCGAACCCCACCCGACCCCTCTTGCCCGAACCCTAGCGCTCCCTTCCTCCCTCCCGCCGTCACCTTCCTCCGGCGGCGATGGTGCTCTCCGACCTCTCCCGCGACTCGCTCCTCCCCAGCTTCCTCTACTCCCCGCGCTCCTTCGCCGCCGCCTCCCCATGCTTCCCCTCCTACTCGTCGCCCTACCAGGCGCCCGCCTCGCCCGCCGCGGCCCCGGCCGCCGGCCACGTCGGCGCTGGCAGGGTCGGAGGCGGCAGGCCCTTCTCGGTCCACGCGCCCAACGAGAAGATCATCATGTACTCGCCGGCCTTCTGTGCCGCCTGCACCACCTGGGGGATCGGCAGCTGTGGGCTCACCCACATGGTCGTCACCCCGCTCGACCTCGTCAAGTGCAACATGCAGGTGAGGGCCTAGATCTGTGCTCTCACACGCGTCTCGGGTTCAGTTCTCCAAGGATTCGGCCTAGATCTGGCCGTTAGGTTCGATGTAGATGCGGATTTCGATCTCCGCCATCTACGCAGGCATTTCGCGATCGGGATGCGTGAATCTGGCCAGTTTCCGCTTCTCTGTGTTGTTAGTTTTGGTTCCCCGTATGCTTTTTGTTGGCGCAGATGTGCTTGCTGTGCTTTGTTAGGAATTGGTGACTACGAGTACACGCTCGTGGTTGAGTGGATTGCAGTTCCAGTAGATACATTTCATTGCTTGCTAAGCACATATTAGCCCAGTTAATTAGTCTATTCATGTGTTTTTCTCATCGGAGCGGTACAAATTATGTTGATGAATGTGTAATTCTTAGGCTTTTACTTGGTTCAGTATTGTAGTACCACAAATTATGTTGATGAATGTGCAATTCTTAGGCTTTGTTTTACTAAGATCAGTATAAAATCAGTACTACAAATTATGAATGTATTTTTCTTCCTAGAAAACTTGAGCTCCACTTGTGTGTAATTCTAAAGATAAAGATGCGTCGCTGTTGGTTGTTGAGATGCTTGACTTGCAGCTTAATTTTATTTTTAGACACATAATGGAGCTAACCTAACTATACTACAGTTCTGTATCAATCTAGACATAATGATGTTATCATTGTTAATGTCTCTTGGCCTTGGTCACCTTAATATTGTCCTGTCCATGCTATTTGGCTTCAGTTATTGTACCATCAAACACCTTCTCTAAAACTTTATCATTAGCATACACAAATTCATGATGTTTGGTTTCAAAGTCAATGTGCCAAGTCAACTCACTAGTGTTTTGCATCAATCTGATGCTGACAGAGATAACTACTACAGCTCTGTATATATGTTATTATGTCTCTTCAGTTATATTTGTGCTGTGTACTGCTCTCCATATTCTGGTGTCTTGAATCGATCGTCGATCTCCCGATTCCATAGCAGTGTGTGCAATGGATTGATAACCCACTACTAGAGATTTGAATCAATTGTGGCTGCCAACTTAACTCTGTTTCAACACTTTATATTTTCAGACGAGGACCAAGAAGAAGCTGAAACCTAGGGACACATGAAGCACTGCACTGGCCAGCAAGAGAAAGGGATACCCAAGTGACACGCACCAGCTGAATTTACCCTGCCGTCTCCTTATATTATCTTCTTGATTGATACCATTGTATCTTATTGTTACCAGTAGTACCTTTTAAGTTCCTGCTGCTGCTGGGTTTAAACACCCTAAATGCGTACTCTAGCTGAATAGTACTATGGATTCCTGTTGCATCATGGGTTCTGTTGATGAGCCCCTAAATACTCTTGATGGTGCTTAAGGGATGCTAGTTACAAATTCCTGCTGTTATCATCACATGGGTTCTGTTCTGTTGGAATAGATGAATGGATGCTTGTTTACATGGCAGGCAGCTTGGTTCAGTAGTTTCAGTAGTTTTATAACAGCAGCAGTAGCACAAATTTAATTGCATGCTTATGATCCTGTTAACACATGCTGATGCTCATTTTACTCATGCACATGCTCATGATCTTCTTAGTTAAGACTGTAACTACTCCATTTGATTGCATGATCTCTATTTGAATGCATGCTCATAAGATTGTAAGAGGAGTTCAATATCACGGTGAACATGCTCATGATCTCTATTTGAATGCATGTTCTTCGAGTACTCGCAGCCTGCATCTTGAACATGCTCAAGATCTCTATTTGCTGGGTCAGCTCAACCCAAAAGAACTGTGTCACACTCATGATTAACTATAGAATACACTAGCTTCACATTGCTGATTTCTTTGTACTATTCAAGGAGTTGAGTGACTGCTTTAGATGGTGAAATGTTAACTACCACTACTATTTAGTTCATCTGACAATAACAAGCAGGCCACCGTCGGCCCTGTCAACATAGGCACACACATTGTTTTTCAAACAAACTGAAGCATTCTTTTTTTCATTTCATTTCATCATGTGTGTGCCAGATGCTTTTACTTCTGCAACGCGAATGAGCTAATGATGAACTACTCTAATTTAAATGAGTTGGGATCCATCACTACAATATGAGTATGTTTGCATTTTACTTAGCTTGTAATCAATAACCCAGTCCTTAACTAAATATTTGATTACATCGTGAGGTTTTCTACAAATTAGTAAGGTAGTGGTTTCAGCTGCTGCATTGTTGCTTATATTTGATACTACACAATGTGAGTGGAGTTTATTGTGATTTGCAGAAGATAGAATCTGGATGCAATTGCTTTGATATTCCTGTTTGGCCCCCAGGCATGGTCATGAAGTACAATGAGGTGTCCTCATCTGACTATTTCGCCAATGGGTAAGCCTCACTACCAATCTTTCAAGTAGTAGTAGTACGGTGTCGCTATCATCTCTGTTTGTATATAAGTATGCCACTGTTGAGGTTTAGCAATCTCGGTTATGGTGTTTATCTGAATCATGCTTTTCTGTATGTGACAACGAACTGGCTACCCTCGTGTAGTTGAGCAATTAGTATCCATACATGCCCAGTGCATGCCTAAATCCTGAATTTTATTTTTAAACACCTCTCCATATATGTGCAGTGCCTATTGTAATTGTCAAGTGTGAATTCTGTATATGAGGTGTGTTCTCCTTGTAGTAATTTCTAGTAGCCTGCTTGTTATGTGTAGAGTGCACAACACATTACGTGTACTGAGGATGAAATGGTCTGAGTATGGCATTTTCAATTTAACTTACTTTTTTGGTGTTGAGCTGTCGATAAATTGGTGTTCGTACCATGATGCTTGAACTGTTATTTTCTTTTGGTAAATGAACTGCTGCTTTGGTGCATAGATGTATCTTCACGAGTCACAAAACTCCTGACATGTAGGCGACTGGAGCGCACCAGAAGCATTGACGGCGACTCAGTCCTCAGTGCTGCCCTCTGCTAGAGCGGTGCGTCCCCTCTCTGTTCTCCCAGCCACCCCTAAGTGTTGGATCGTTTCTGTGAACTCTAGCCATGCTCACTTGTAAATCTGGTTTGATGTTTAAACCGTGACTTATGATAATCTGGTTTCATCGCCTTCCAGGGACAACATATATATGCTCAATACAAACTACTTGTTTTCCTGTATAGTTTTCTTACTTGTTTTCCTTTATGCGTTCACTCTTTTTCAGGAGCTCCAGGCCTAATCTTTTTCCTTTATGTTCGCTCTTTTACAGGAGCTCCAGTCCTAATTTTTCTGAGTGTGAAGCCGTGAAGCCAAGTGCGAAGCAGTGAATGCTGGAGAGAGATGATGCTGGAGAGATGCCCTTCCTGTAGGTCTGCACATAAGCGGAAGTTCCTCGGTATACAAGATTCGATGGTTAAATTGGTTGATGTGATGTGAAGTATGGAAACTGGTTGCGTGATGTGAATGAGTGTATGTAGTTTCACGTGTTCTGTTCTGTATAGCATATTGTAATAAACTTATTTTAGCTGTTATTTGAAGATTTTCATATGCTTTCTCTCTTCTGTCTGTTTGATATATACATATATATTGCTTATTAATAAGCTGTGAAAAATCTGACATTTGGGACCCATCTGTAAACTGGAGCTGGGAAAAAAAGCTGGAAATAAAAAATAAATTGACTGCAAAATGTTGTGCGCTAGAAAATAAAAAGGCCAAATTGTAAGCCAGGCCCATGTAGCTAACCAAAATTAGCATAAAATAAATATGTTAAAAGGGCTTGCCTAAAAAAATACATGGGCCGAATTACTGGGTCAGACCCATGTAGCTAATAAAGGCACAGGAAAAAAATCATAAATGGGCCGAATTGTTGGGCTAGGCCCATGTAGAAAACCGAATTGGACCGGGCTGAATCTTGTGCCACATCAGCTTGCCACGCTGGATGCCTACGTGGCCTGGGGAGGTTGCTAGTGACCAAAACGCCACAATAGGAATATTTTGGTCGTAAACATCCACGACCTTCTCACAGAGAAGGTCGCTATAGTCAGTTTATGACCGCCAGCTTTTGACCTTCTGTTTTTGGTCAAAAAAAGGTCGCAAATGAAAAACAATGACCTTTCAGTGACCAATAGTCAGGGTCACAAGTTGACATATTTGTTGTAGTGGTCTTGCACGTGCTTATCTGTGGTGATAATGGGATATTCACATGATCTACTTGATGTATGTTTTGGTGATCAACTTGCTAGTTCATTGACATTGTGAACTTATGCATAGGGGTTGGCACACGTTTTTCATCTTGACTCTTCGGTAGAAACTTTGGGGCACTCTTTGAAGCCCTTTGTGTTGGTTGAATAGATGAATATGAGATTGTGTGATGCATATCGTATAATCATACCCGCGGATACTTGAGGTGACATTGGAGTATCTAGGTGACATTAGGGTTTTGGTTGATTTGTGTCTTAAGGTGTTATTTTACTACGACCTCTAGGGTTGTTTATGACACTTATAGGAATAGCCCAATGAATTGATCAGAAAGAATAACTTTGAGGTGGTTTCATACCCTACAATAATCTCTTCGTTTGTTCTCCGGTATTAGTGACTTTGGAGTGACTCTTTTTTTACATGTTGAGGGATTGTTATATGATCTAATTATGTTATCCTTGTTGAGAGAACTTGCACTAGTGAAAGTATGAACCCTAGGCCTTGCTTCGAAGCATTGCAATACCGTTTGTGCTCACTTTTATCATTAGTTACCTTGCTGTTTTTATATTTTCATATTACAAAAACCTATATGTACCATCCATATTGCACTTATATCACCATCTCTTCGCCGAACTAGTGCACCTATACAATTTACCATTCCATTGGGTGCGTTGGGGACACAAGAGACTCTTTGTTATTTGTTTGCAAGGTTGTTTGAGAGAGACCATCTTCATCCTACGCCTCCCACAGATTGATAATCCTTAGGTCATCCACTTGAGGGAAATTTGCCAATTTCCTACAAACCTCTGCACTTGGAGGCCCAACAATGTCTACAATAAGAAGGTTCTGTAGTAGACATCAACATACGAACATAAATGTTTTTCTGGGATTCACCGTGTGGGTTGTACATACCTACGGAAATGTTTTTCTCGGATTACCGTGTGGGATGTACATACCTACGGAAATGATTAGGTTTCGATGCCTCGCTCGATCGCACACGGCCCCAGCCTGTGTCCCAGGAGGGCCTATCCCCGACGATTTATGGGTCGTGTGGGAAGGACCCCCCTATCGCCCACACTCACTTGGCGAAGGTTCCAAATGCCATCGCGGAAAGGGTTAAAAACCATTTGTATAGCACTGACGCACACCAGTGGTAGGTCATAGCTAGTACTTGTCATGTGCTAGAATGATGACAAGTTATTTACCTTGGATGATAAGAATTATCTAGTGTTGTTTAACTTATCATGTGTCATGGTTTTCTTTCTTATTCGATTTGAACATTAATTATCTTTGTGTTCACTCGTCGCCCTAGGCTATGCAAAATTGTAAATCGCAATCATGATGTATGAATATATTATAATTATTATATGATGCGTATGTATATATGAACACCTTGTATTACATGACCTGTACTGTGATGTCACATATTCATAGTATAGTCTGTGTATTTTTCTCAGATCCTTAAATTATTAGCAGTGGCGGGCATCGAGAAATGCTCGCCACTGAGAGTGTGCTCCGTCAGTGCTGTTAGTGGTCATAACTAGTGGCGGGCCCTACATCATGCTCGCCACTTCTAGCTATATACCACTAGCGGGTGGTTGCCCTCCACTGATGTCGTGTTAGTAGTGGCAGGAGGTCAGTGGCGGGCGCGCTTGAGAGCCTTGCCCGCCACTACTGGGCTTTATGCGCCCGCCATTATTAGGCATTCCTCCAGTAGTGTACGCATGCCCCCAGCAAGATAGATTGATAGGAAAAGACCATCGCTCGTCCCCGACCGTGATGGTAGCTAGAACTACGTCGGTATTTCCCCAGAGAGGGAGGGATGATGTAGCATAGCGACGGTAGAGTATTTCCCTCAGTTATGAAACCAAGGTATCGAACTAGTAGGAGGACCAAGCAACACAACGTAAACAACACCTGCACACAAATAACAACACCATGCAACCCGACGTGTTAAAGGGGTTGTCAATCCCTTTCGGGTAACGGCGCCAGAAATTGGCAAGCGGATGTGAGGTAAATTGTAGTAAATTGAAATAACAGATCACAGATAAATAAAGTGCAGCAAGATATTTTTGTATTTTTTAGGTTTAATTAATATGAATAAAAATGCAAAGGAAAAGTAGATAGCAAGGCAAATATATGAGAAAGAAGACCCAGGGGTCGTAGGTTTCACTAGTGGCTTCTCTCGAGAAAAATAGCAAACGATGGGTAAACAAATTACTGTTGGGCAATTGATACAACTTCAAATAATTATGACGATATCCAGGCAATGATCATTAAATAGGCATCACGTCCAAGATTAGTAGACCGACTCCTACCTGCATCTACTACTATTACTCCACACATCGACCGCTGTCCAGCATGTATCTAGTGTATTAAGTTCATGGAAAAACGGAGTAATGCAATAAGAACGATGACATGATGTAGACAAGATCTGTTTCTCTATATGGCGATAGATATATATCTCGTCTTTTTATCCTTAGTAGCAACGATACGTACGTGTCGTTTCCCCTTCTGTCACTAGGATCAAGCACCGTAAGATCGAACCCACTACCGGGCACCTCTTCCCATTGCAAGATAAATAGATCAAGTTGGCCAAATAAAACCCAAATATAGGAGAAGAAATACGAGGCTATAAGAGATCATGCATATAAGAGATCAAAGAAACTCAAATAACTTTCATGGATATAAAAAGATATGACTAATCATAACTTCCATATGGATCTCCAAGAGACCATTGTATTGAGAATCAGCGAGAGAGAGAGAGAGAGAGAGAGAGAGAGAGAGAGAGAGAGAGATACGTCTCTGTCGTATCTACTTTTCCAAACACTTTTGCCCTTGTTTTGGACTCTAATTTGTATGATTTGAATGGAACTAACCCGGACTGACGCTGTTTTCAGCAGAATTGTCATGGTGTTATTTAAGTGCAGAAACAAAACTTCTCGGAATGACCTGAAACTTCACGGAACATCTTTTCGGAAATAATAAAAAATCGTTGCAAAAGATGAAGGCCAGGGGGGCCACCACCTGTCCACGAGGTTGGGGGCGCGCCCCCTACCTCGTGCGCCCCCTGGAGCTCCTCCGACGCCAACTCCAACTCTATATATTTGCTTTCGGGGAGAAAAAAATCAATGAGAAGAAATCATCGCGTTTTACAATACGGAGCCGCTGCCAAGCCCTAAAACCTCTCGGGAGGGCTGATCTGGAGTCTGTTCGGGGCTCCGAAGAGAGGGGGATTCGTCGTCGTCATCATCATCAAACATCCTCCATCACCAATTTCGTGATGCTCACCGCCGTGCGTGAGTGATTCCATCATAGGCTTGTTGGATGAGATCTATCATGTAATCGAGTTAGTTTTGTTAGGGTTTGATCCCTAGTATCCACTATGTTCTGAGATTGATGTTGCTATGACTTTGCTATGCTTAATGCTTGACACTAGGGCATGAGTGCCATGATTTCAGATCTGAACCTATTATGTTTTCATGAATATATGTGTGTTCTTGAACCTATCTTGCAAGTCTCTAGTCACCTACTATGTGTCATCATCCGGCAACCCCGAAGTGACAATAATTGGGACCACTCCCGGTGATGACCATAGTTTGAGGAGTTCATGTATTCACTATGTGCTAATGCTTTGTTCCGGTTCTCTATTAAAAGGAGGCCTTAATATCCCTTAGTTTCCATTAGGACCCCACTGCCATGGGAGGGTAGGACAAAAGATGTCATGCAAGTTCTTTTCCATAAGCACGTACGACTATATTCGGAATACATGCCTACATTACATTGATGAATTAGAGCTAGTTCTATGTCACCCTATGTTATGACTGTTACATGATGAACCGCATCCGGCATAATTATCCATCACCGGTCCAATGCCTATGAGCTTTTCCTATACTGGTTTTCGCTTATTTACTTTCCCGTTGCTACTGTTACAATCACTACAAAATACCAAAAATATTACTTTTGCTGCCTTTACTTTTGTTACCGTTACCACTACTATCATATTACTTTGCTACTAAACACTTTGCTGCAGATACTAAGTTATCCAGGTGTGGTTGAATTGACAACTCAACTGCTAATACTTGAGAATATTCTTTGGCTCCCCTTGTGTCGAATCGATAAATTTTGGTTGAATACTCTACCCTCGAAAACTGTTGCGATCCCCTATACTTGTGGGTTATCAAGACTATTTTCTGGCGCCGTTGTCGGGGAGCATAGCTCTATTCTTTGAGTCACTTGGGATTTATATTTGCTGGACACTATGAAGAACTTGAAAGACGCTAAGACAACAATTTATCCCTCAACTACTTGGGGAGGTAAGGAACTGCCATCTAGCTCTGCACTTGATTCACCTTCTGTTTTGAGTAAGCTTGCGACACCTAAACCTGCTTTTGCTATTCGTTCTGATATGTCGCATGTTATTGATGATGCCACTTCTGCTATGCATGATACTTATGATGAAACTACTTCTATGCTTGATACTTCTGTGCCACTTGGTGAATTTCTTGATGAACAAATTGCTAGGGCTAGAAAGAAAGAAATTATTGAAACTGATAATATTGATGAAAGCGATGATGAAGATATGCCTGTTATTCCTGAGGGTTATGTTTTTGATATGGAAGCTTCTGCAGCTATTTTAGCTTGCAAAGATAGATATGAACTCAAAAGGTTATTAGTTAAATGGAATAAGCAATCTCTTAAAGATAGAATGAAACCTGACCCTGCTTTTGCTACTTCACCTATTTGTGTTGCGGATAAGGATTCTGAATTCTCTGTTGATCCTAGTATAATTACCTTGGTTGAATCTGATCCTTTTCATGGTAATGATTCTGAAACTGTTGTGGCACATCTTACTAAATTAAATGATGAGAGATCTCACTACTTTTATATCCTTAAAATATTTCCGTTCTCATTAAAGGGTGATGCTAAGATATGGTTTAATTCTCTTGATCCTGGTTGTGTGCATAGTCCCCAGGATATGATTTATTACTTCTCTGCTAAATATTTCCCTGCTCATAAGAAACAAGCTGCTTTAAAGGAAATATACAACTTTGTGCAAATTGAAGAAGAGAGTCTCCCACAATCTTGGGGGAGACTTCTCAAATTACTTAATGCTTTGCCTGATCATCCTCTTAAGAAAAATGAAATACTTGATATCTTTTACAATGGACTAACTGATGCTTCCAGAGATTACCTGGATAGTTGTGCTGGTTCTCTTTTCAGGGAAAGAACACCGGATGAAGCTGAAATTCTATTGAATAATATGTTGACAAATGAAAATAATTGGGCACTTCCTGAGCCAGCTCCTACTCCAATTACCGAGCTTATTCCTAAACCAACTCCGAAGAAGAGAGGTGTTCTATTTCCCACTCCTGAAGATATGCAAGAGGCAAAGAAATCGATGAAAGAAAAAGGTATTAAAGCTGAATACATTAAGAATTTACCTCCTATTGAAGAAATACATGGTCTTAATTTACCGCCTGTTGAAGAAACATATGATTCTAATCCATTACCTATTGAAGAACCTCCTGGTCTTGATAACCCGACACAGGTAGTAAAGGTAAATTCTCTTTATAGATATGATAGAGCTGAAATCCCTCCTACTAAAATTGCTAGCCAATGCTTGGATGAATTTGATAACTTTATGTTTAAGCAAGAAGATTTCAATGCTTATTTTGGTACACAATTAAAACAAAATGCTTATATGCTTAAACACTTGGGTGATTATATGGCTAATATTAGAGGTGAACTGAAACTCGTTAGCAAACATGCTTCTATGGTTACCACTCAAGTAGAACAAGTACTTAAAGCTCAAAATGATTTGCTCAATGAAATGAATAGTAATAAAAATGATTATGCTATTAGAGTGGCTACTAGAACTGGTAGAATGACTCAGGAACCTTTGTATCCTGAAGGCCACCCTAAGAGAATTGAGCAAGATTCTCAGAGAAATAATATTGATGTACCTAGTTCTTCTAAAAAGAAGAATAAGAAAAATGATAGGACTTTGCAAACTTCTAGTGAACCTATTGCTGAACCACCTGAGAATCCAAATGATATCTCTATGTCTGATGCTGAAACACAATCTGGTAATGAACATGAACCTAGTGAAAATGTTAATGATGATGCTCAACCCAGTAATGATAATGATGTAGAAATTGAACCTGCTGTTGATCTTGATAACCCACAATCAAAGAATCAACATTATGATAAGAGAGACTTTGTTGCTAGGAAACATGGTAAAGAAAGAGAACCTTGGGTTCAGAAACACATGCCTTTTCCTCCCAAACCATCCAAGAAAAAGGATGATGAGGATTTTGAGCGCTTTGCTGAAATGATTAGACCTATCTTTTTGCGTATGCGTTTGACTGATATGCTCAAAATGAATCCTTATGCTAAGTACATGAAAGAAATTGTTACAGATAAAACAAAGATACCGGAAACTGAAATTTCCACCATGCTTGCTAATTATACTTTTAAGGGTGGAATACCTAAGAAACTTGGAGATCCAGGAGTACCCACTATACCTTGCTCCATTAAAAGAAATTATGTTAGAACTGCTTTATGTGATCTTGGAGCCGGTGTTAGTGTTATGCCTCTCTCTTTATATCGTAGACTTGATTTGAATAAGTTGACACCTACTGAAATTTCTTTGCAGAAGGATGATAAATCAACTGCTATACCTGTCGGTATTTGTGAGAATGTGCCTGTTGTGGTTGTAAACGTTACTATTTTAACGGACTTTGTTATTCTTGATATTCCAGAGGACGATAGTATGTCTATTATTCTTGGAAGACCTTTTCTGAATACTGCAGGGGCTGTTACTGATTGCAACAAAGGCAATGTCACTTTTCATGTTAATGGTAATGAGCATACGGTACACTTTCCGAGGAAACAACCACAAGTTCATAGTATCAACTCTATTGGAAAAAATCCATCAATTATTATTGGAGGTTTTGAATTTCCTCTTCCTACTGTCAAAAAGAAATATGGTATTCTTATTATAGGGGATGTGCATATCCCCGTTGAGGTAACATAGTGTTATTCGAAATTTCTCCAGTTTCATGTTATTCGGAATGAGTTTGTTAACAAGACTTGATCAACCTTGTTAGTGGATTTCTTTTGATGAGCATGGGATGGATGAAACTAGAAGGCACAACCTTCTGTACCCTCTTCTACGTTCTATTATTTAGTTGAAATAAAGTAAGAATAATATTTTTCTCTCTGTTTTCTGATCTATCCATGCACTATAAAAATACCTCGAAAATAAAAGTCCTCCAAATGCCCTGCCAATTTAATATGATTTTTTCTAGAATATTTGAGGATTTATGGAACTGAGAACACACCAGGGGGGTGACCACCTGGCCACGAGGGTGGAGGGCGCGCCCTACCCCCTGGGCGCGCCCCCTGCCTCGTGGGCCCACGGTGGCCCTCCTCCACTTATTCATGCACTCATACAGTTCTTCTTCCTCCCACAAACACGAATATCTAGCTCAAGCACGAGTTCTAGCTCACTTTGCTGTGATTTTCGATCTCGTTGCTCAAAGCACCTCTCACAAAACTGCTTGGGGAGATTGTTCCTTGGTATGTGACTCCTCCGTTGGTCCAATTAGTTTTTGCTCTAGTGCTTTATTCATTGCAAATTTGTGCTGCCAATGTGACCATGTTCTTGAGCTTGCATGTCAAATTTATATGGTTTCAAGTAGTTCTAATGCTTGATATAGGCTTTAGGCACTTGTAGGAGTAGTTGCTATCAATTTTGTTGAGTTTTGCTCACTTTTGTTTGAAGTTACTAAAATTTTTAGAATATTTCAGAAAATAATGAAGAGACTTTTGAGGGGCTCATCGAGCCGAAGCTCGAAGGAAAAGCATAATGAAGAAGCACAGAGGCCAAAATATAATTTGCCTCATACCGCGGAGGTCCGGCAGTGTGAATGGCCTTCCGATGACTTCTTGAGACAAGCTGGGCTTTATGAGGATTTTTATTTATTGGCTGATAATGCTGGCCTCACCGACTTCCTCCGCGACCAACGTCATCAGTATCTCTTACTCACTAATACTTTTGTGAAAAACTTCTACTATTTTCCTAAGGAATCACCTCCTTCAGTAGAGTTTCATTTATATCATGTTTCTAAGAAAATGCCATTAGCTGAATTTTGCAAGGTTTGCAAAATACCCTTCGAGGGCACTTTAGATGAACCACACCGTAAAAATGTGGAATAATTTATTAACACCGTCACTGTGGGTGTCGGTGTCAAAACCGACGGATCTCGGGTAGGGGGTCCAGTACTGTGCGTCTAGGCGGATGGTAACAGGAGACAAGGGACACAATGTTTTTACCCAGGTTCGGGCCCTCTCGATGGAGGTAAAACCCTACTCCTGCTTGATTAATATTGATGATATGGGTAGTACAAGAGTGGATCTACCACGAGATCAGAGAGGCTAAACCCTAGAAGCTAGCCTATGGTATGATTGTTGTTCGTTCTACGGACTAAAACCCTCCGGTTTATATAGACACTGGAGAAGGCTAGGGTTACACAAAGTCGGTTACAATGGAAGGAGATCTACATATCCGTATCGCCAAGCTTGCCTTCCACGCCAAGGAAAGTCCCTTCCGGACACGGGACGAAGTCTTCAATCTTGTATCTTCATAGTCGAAGAGTCCGGCCAAAGGTTATAGTCCGGCTATCCGGACACCCCCTAATCCAGGACTCCCTCAGTAGCCCCTGAACCAGGCTTCAATGAAGATGAGTCCGGCACGCAAATTGTCTTCGGCATTGCAAGGCGGGTTCCTCCTCCGAATACTTCATAGACGATTTTGAACACAAGGATAGTGGCCGGCTCTGTAAAATAAGTTCCACATGCTGCCATAGAGAGAATAGTATTTACACAAATCTAATCTGCTGACGTATTCCGTGGCGTGACATCACACCACGGCCAAGCCTTTATTCGAATCATTTTTACTGTCCCACCTCAGCGCGTTTAGCGAGGCAGTTTCCTTGGCACTTCTTGTCGAAGCAGAGATCATGCCCCCTTATTCTGGGATTCTCATCAATACGGGCGTGGGTAACCCAACCGTGCCATTGATTACGGCGCTTGGGAGATAAGCGAGTTTTACCAGGCTGGTGGGGACGCACAGTTTCGTTCGCCCATATAAGGGGATAAGGATCCGCCTTCTTCACCCATGCCTTCTTCTTCCTTTGCTTATCCATTTTCGCACACTCGAGCTCCAGCGCCTAAGTCCGCATTTTCTTCCTCCACCTTCTCCAACCATGTATGGAGCGGGAGGCAAGTGGATGGTCTCCTCCGTCACGGAGGGAGACGTCAAAAAGTTGAGGAGAGCCGGATACCTGCCCGACAACATCGCGCACCAGCTCCCATACAAGGGGCAGCTCATCCCCACCCCCAGGCCCCATGAGAGGGTCATCTTCCTTACCCATTTCCTCCGCAGACTGGGATTCCCCCTCCATTCTTTCATCCGAGGGCTCATGTTCTACCGCGGCCTAGATTTCCACGATCTGGCCCCGAACTTCATGCTCAACATCTCGGCGTTTATCGTCATGTGCGAGGCCTTCCTCTGCATCCGGCCCCACTTCGGCTTATGGCTGAAGACCTTCAATGTCAAGCCAAAGGTTGTGGGCGGCCGCCAGGCGGAGTGCGGAGGCGCCATGGTGGGCAAGATGCCCAACGTCCTATGCCTCGAGAGCCGCGTGACCCTAAATGGGTCGCAGCCCCCGAGTTCCGATCCGGAGCCCCTACGCGGCTCACCACCTGGAAAGAGAAGGGCCTGGTGTGGGGTAGTTCGGAAGAGGTGACCGGACTTCAAACATGTGTCCGGAACCTGGTGAGCAAGAAGCCCAAATTAGTCAATGTAGTCCAGGTTATGCTCATCCGCCGGACCCTCCCGTGTCAACAACGGGCTTTCAATCTGTGGGAGTTTGATCCGGCCCAGCACCGAACTCTGAGGCGGCTCTTCGACACAATGTACGAAGATGCCTGGAAGGTGCTGTTCAAGGGTGCCGAGACTCCTGCTTCCGCCACCGAGGATCGCGGGTTTTCCGCGTAGCGCCAAGCCAACGCGGTAAAATATTTTACCTTTTACAGGATACTTGTCTTTCATAGTTTGACTCTATGCGGGATCTAAACTCCCGTACCTTTGACAGGATTGGCAGGAGACGTCCGGGCAGATCAACTGTCCGGCTCCTTTGCCCGAAGATCATGCAGACGCTCGCCTAGAGGGGCTGCTGGTCCCGGCACCTTATGTGGTGCCGGAGAAGAAGGCCAAGAAGAAGGCCACGGGAACTCTGAAGAGTTCCCGGCGTCCGATGGAGTCGGACCCATCGTCCGATGACTCCGAGGTGGACTCCTCCCATGAAGACTAGGAGGAGGAAAGAGAGGTTTCTCCCCCGGCTGGGGGAGAAAAGAAAAGAAAGGCCGCCCTAACTTGGGAGGCCGGAGGGTTCAAGAGGGGGAAGACCCTCCCTCCGGACTACTCCACCAGCACCGCCGACAGCGAGGAGGAGTGGTCGTCCAGGGCCAAGCCCCTGGCGAAGTCTTAAGTATTCGGACACCAGAGTGACTCATAGTGTTCCTTTATTGCACAACTTTTCCTAATGCCGAATATAATTGTGTAGTCCGGCCCGAGGCCGGCTCGACGTATCTTCAAGCGGCACCTTGGATTCGTTGGATGTGAATAGCTTTTCACTTCCGGCCGCTACCTCGCTTCCCCCCACGGACGACGCCGAGGTGTTGTCCCAAAAGGTTCCAAGCCAGGGGGAGGTGGTCCTGGAGGCGCCGCAAGGAGACCTCCCGGACTCCATGTGCAAAGGGGATAAAACCCCCAAGGGCTCCAAGTCCGGCCCTGGGTCGGACACTGCACCGGAACCTTCAAAGGTTCCGGAGTCCGACAGGCGGCCCTCCAAGAAGAAGGGCAGGCCTACGACGCCGGAAACCTCCGTCCAACTAGAGGTGCCGGATAACTTGTTGGAGGTGCTTAACGGCGCCTCCATTGACGAGGAGCACCGCACTATTATGAGTGCGGTGATCCAGAAGGTTCAGTCCGCTAAGAGCGGGCTGACTAAAGCCTGTGCCAGCCTGCTAACAGGCTTTGAGGTATGTAAAAAATATGTGAAAATATTACCGCATAGACAATAGCCCCTGATGCTCTGTTTGGCGTTCGGAAAGAAAAGCTGAATAGAGGATCTAATAACATTCGCAGGAGTCTAACAGAATTAAGTCAATATGCGTATGCAGGCTTCGCTGCTGGCCTCTACCGCACTGACTGCGGAGGTGGATGCGCTGAAATAGAGCCTCGAGCATTCTGAGCAAGAGCTCGGCCTTGCCAAGAAGGAGCTCGGGGAAGGTAAGTAATACCTTGTGGAGTATATTATAAAAAGATGCAGTTGCAAAAAATGACAGGATCGCTATTGGTGTCATAGGGGCCACGACTGAGGTGGCGGCCCTTAAGCAAGTGTTGTCCGAGGCCGAAAAGAGGGCGGCCACGGAGCGTACCGAGCGGGAGAAGCATGAGGCGCGAGTTGGCGAGGTGCAGCAAGAGCTCCAGGCTCTCGTAAAAAAACATGAGAGTTTGGAGCTTGACTCAAAGAGGCGAGAGTCCGAGCTCGCGACGGCCCTTGAAAGCGCCAAATCTGCCAAGGCCGAAGCCCAGAAAGCCCTCCAGGAGGTTGAGGCGATGAAGAAGATAGCGGCGGGTAAGGCATTCTTTATGCAAAGCAAGCACATGAAAGGGAATAACTTGTTACTTACCCGAGTACGGAGCTCTCCAGGAGCATTCGCAGATTTGCCCCGTAGCGTGTCAGATGCCGCCGCTTTCTACCGAGCCGAGGAGGGCAGCTCAACGGAGAAGGTGTTCTGGTCTCAGTATGCTGAGGCCGGACACCCGGTGCCTTTGAGCGACCAGCTGAAGCAGCTGGTCGAGCTCCACAAGGTGGCCGAACAGGCCATGAGGGGCCTTATAGTTCGGCTGTGGCCTGGAGAGGCCCTGCCTGGGAGCTACTTCGGGCTGGTGAGGCGGCTGGTGGACGCCTGTCCGTGGCTTGAAGTCGTCAAGCGCTCCATCTGCATTGAAGGTGCCTGTAGGGCGCTTGCCCGCGCTAAGGTGCACTGGGGCAATATGGATGCGGAGAGGCTTGTGAAGGATGGGCCACCGCAGGGCAAGGAGCATCGCCACCCCGAGATGTATTATCAGGGCGTCCTGAAGGGCGCCCGCCTTGTGGCGGACGAATGCTCAAAAGATGTAATATTTGAGTGAAACTTGCTCGTTTTTATCCAGTGCGCTAAAAACTTGTTCATATGCGCTATGCAACACTTGTTTTAATTTAAAATATTACCTTCTATGCGGCCGTTTATTAAATCTGAGAGATGGCGAGTCGTCGACTTCAGCCCCCATGCCACGAGTACTGGGGTGTTCGGGATAAACCTGAGTACTCTTTTTCCCATTCTTGGGTCCTTCGAGGGAGGTGCTCAGCACAACGAATGAGGCAATCGGACTATAGTGCGTTATCACTCTTACTTGGCCAAAGAATTCTATATTTTTAAATTTCGGCGAAGACCCTAGTATTTGGAAGACCGAGTTCGGGGCGCTATACACGCCTAGGCCGGACAAAGCCGACTCCTCGCTCTAAGCGGCATAAGTCTTTAGGGACTCGAAACCTCCCGAACAGCGACCAGCTCTAACCCTATCATGACAGTCAGTTTTAGCTTTCTCTACTGAGGTGCTTAGCCCAGCTCAACTGGGGCACAATCGCAGTAGTTCTCCCAGCGCTACCTTAGCCGATATAGCGGAACGTAAGGTACCAAAACATGGGAGCCGGGCAAACCCAACTATTGACCAACGACATGATTCGGAGCTGATGCATATAATGCTATAAGTTCGAAGGGCCGCACTTGTGAAAGTGTTCGGACTTCTCATGCCGTATTATGTGGTGCTTGAGCCCCTGGCGTATTGACCGTACCAAAGTGTACGGGTGCTAAATGTCATGACTGAACATATATATTAAAAAAAGGAATGAATAGAGAATGCAATAATAAGCTGAAGCTAGGCATTGTTTATTTTAAACGGCTGCTGCAAAAAGCAGAACGATACAAATAGTGCAGTAAGCATGAGATGGGACTATTTAACATATCCCCTCCAGGGGCAGGTTGAGGAATGGCATGTGAAACAGGTATACTGCTCATTATAGAGACCACCTGGGAGTTCCATAGTGCGGCGTAGCTTTCTGCTTCCCTGGTTGTTGTATCGTTTGTGCGGCAGTTGTACTCCCGACCCGGTCCTCCGGAGAGTGGAGTCCTGAAAGTAAGAAAAAATGACAAAAACGGCAGCCCCTAGTGCGGTTAAGACGCGTTTCGAGCGTGCCACGATGGTGCCCCTCTCCCTGTGCCAATGGTATTGTCAGGGTGTAATTATGTACGCGTAGCACTGATTTCGCCGTTTTGCGAGGGCTGGGGTTGGGGCCGCACTGCTATGCTTGCTCAGAACATGCCAGGCGGTCTTGTTGTAGGTTACTCCGGGCGCGCTTGACGGTGTCTGGACGTTTAATAGCCGGACTGGAGAATTGCCTTGAGAGGCTGCTTTGTACTTCCACGGCTAGGGCCGCCGTATGCTCCTCCGTTCGGAGAGAGCATTCGGTGTTTCCATTGACCGTAATGACTCGTCGAGGGCCTGGCATCTTGAGGTATGCGTAGTGCGGCACCGCATTGAACTTTGCAAATGCGGTTCGTCCGAGCAGTGCGTGATAGCCACTACGGAATGGGACTATGTAGATGATTAACTCCTCACTTCAGAAATTATCCGGGGATCCGAAGACCACCTCAAGTGTAACTAAGCCTGTACAATTGGCCTCTACACCTGGTATGACGCCTTTAAAGGTCGTTTTTGTGGGTTTAATCCTTGAGGGATCTATGCTCATTTTCTGCACTGTATCCTGATAAAGCAGGTTCAGGCTGCTGCTGCCGTCCATAAGGACTCTAGTGAGGTGAAATCCGTCAATGATTGGGTCTAGAACCAATGCGGCGAATCCGCCATGACGGATACTAGTGGGGTGGTCCCTTCAATCAAAAGTGATCGGGCAGGAGGACCATGGGTTGAACTTTGGGGCGACTGGCTCCAACGCGTATACGTCCCTTAACGCATGCTTCCGCTCCCTCTTGGGGATGTGGGTTGCGTATATCATGTTCACCATCCGCACTTGTGGGGGGAAGCCCTTCTGTCCACTATTGTTCGGCGGCCGGGGCTCCTCCTCGTCGTCGCTATGTAGCCCCTTGTCTCTGTTTTCGGCATTTAACTTGTCGGCCTGCTTGAATACCCAACAATCCATGTTGGTGTGGTTGGCTGGTTTTTCGGGGGTGCCATGTATTTGGCACGAGCGATCGAGTATTCGGACCAAACTGGACGGGCCCGGAGTGTTTCTTTTGAATGGCTTTTTCCGCTGACCGGGTTTAGGGCCTCTGAATCCGGCATTAACTATCGTATCCTCAGCATTGTCATTGTTAATGCGGCGCTTGTGCTTGTTGCGACGCGACCTGCCATTGCTGTCCTTGGTATCCGAATTACCAGGGCTCTTGGTCATGTTATTGCTACGAGCCAGCCAGCTGTCCTTTCCCGCGCAAAAGCGGGTAATGAGTGTCGTGAGGGTTGCCATAGATTTCGGCTTTTCCTGTCCTAGGTGCCGGGCAAGCCACTCGTCACGGATGTTATGCTTAAAGGCTGCTAGGGCCTCAGCATCCGGACAGTCGACGATTTCATTTTTCTTGGTTAAGAACCGTGTCCAGAATTGTCTGGCAGATTCTTCTGGCTGCTAAACTATGTGGCTCAGGTCATCGGCGTCTGGTGGTCGCACATAGGTGCCCTGGAAATTGTCGAGGAATGCGGCTTCCAGGTCCTCCCAACAACCGATTGATTCTGTTGGCAAGCTGTTAAGCCAATGCCGAGCTGGTCCTTTAAGCTTGAGTGGGAGGTATTTGATGGCATATAGATCATCACCGCGTGCCATGTGGATATGAAGGAGATAGTCCTCGATCCATACCGTAGGGTCTGTTGTGCCATCGTATGATTCAATGTTTACGGGTTTGAAACCCTCTGGGATTTGATGATCCATTACTTCATCTCTGAAGCATAGTGGGTGTGCAGCACCTCTGTACTGGGCTATATCGCGACGTAGCTCTAATGAGCTTTGTCTGCTGTGTTCGGCCCGGCCGGATTTACTGTATCCGGCGTGACGGTTATCGTCACGTGTCGAGGGGCGCCCACGCGATCCATAGATTGATCTTGTTTGCCTTGCCTTGTCTTCCAACATATCTCGCAGGTCTAGCATGTTTCCCCGTGCCTTAATATTTTTTGAGCGACGCCGGGGTGTGGCTTGGGTGGAGGGCCTAGAGGCCTCTCTGCCGTGGCCGCGAGGTGGCCGGTCAGCCGCATCATGCGCTGGTGACGTAGGTTTAAGTGCTTCCTCCTCTAATCGGGGTAGCAACCTGCGCTTTGGGTAGCTCTTGGAGGGGCGTTCGAGTTCGTACTCCTCGGCCGTAAGGACTTCAGTCCATCTGTCGCCTAGCAAGTCTTGATCAGCTCTAAGTTGTTGCTATTTTTTCTTGAGGCTACTTGCCGTAGCCATAAGTCTATGCTTAAAGCGCTCTTGTTCGACGGGATCCTCAGGCACAACAAATTCGTCGTCGCCGAGGCTTGCCTCGCCTTCGGAGGGAGGCATGTAATTATCATCCTCTTCCTCTCTGTCTGCCGCCCTCTCAGGAGGGCTGGCTTCTCCATCCTCCTGTGTTGAGTCTTGCTAGAGGGAGTTGTCTTCGGCACTGTCCGGGGTGTTATTATCTCCTGTGCCGGTATCACCGTTTTTGCTTTGGCGGGACTTAGAGCGGCGCCGCTGACGCCGGCGCTTGGGTTGCTTCTTGGAGGGGTCATCCCCCGTTGTTCCGTCGCCATTGCCTTCTTTTGGTGTATCCACCATATATATGTCATATGACGAGGTGGGTTTCTAGTGCCCTATAGGCGCTGGTTCATGTTCGTCTCCTACATCGTCGTCCATACCGTCGATGTATTCGGAGTCGAAGTCTAGCATGTCGGTTAAATCATCGACAGTGGCTACAAAGTGGGTGGTGGGTGGCATCGAATTTCTTCGTCGTTCGCATCCCAATCCTGTTGGCCATAATCTGGCCAGGACTCTCCTGACAAAGAGAGAGACCTTAGTGAATTCAGAATATCGCTGAAGGGCGAGTGTTGAAAGATATCCGCGGCGGTGAATTCCATGATCGGCGCCCAATCAGATTCGATTGGCAGGGGCGCGGAGGGTTCGGGGTCCAGATAAGAGTCCGGCACCTTGGAGTCATGGGTTTCGCAGGGGATAAGGCTGGTGTTCGGCTCGATCGCCGTTGAGACTGCAGCCCCCGAGGCGGTGTCTAGCCACCCGACCTCGATCGGCGCAGTTGACTCCGAGCTAAGGGTCAGAGCTGATGCGGGCGCGGCCTCCAAGGCGTTGTTCGGCGGTAGAGCTAGGTCGTGCCCATCGTGACAGTGCGGCGCGCTTGGCTGTGGCTCGAATCCGCCGAAGATCAAGTCTCCGCGGATGTTAGTCGTGTAGTTCAAACTTCCAAATCTGACCGGATGGCCAGGGGCGTAGCTTTCAATCTGCTCCAGATGGCCAAGCGAATTGACCCGCAATGCAAAGCCGCCGAATACGAAGATCTGTTCGGGGAGAAAAGTCTCACCCTGGACCGCATCATTGTTGACGATCGGAGGAGCCATCGGGCCTAAAGATGACGACACAGAGGAACTCTCAATGAAAGCACCAATGTCGGTGTCAAAACCGGCGGATCTCGGGTAGGGGGTCCCGAACTGTGCTTCTAGGCGGATGGTAACAGGAGACAAGGGACACAATGTTTTTACCCAGGTTCGGGCCCTCTCGATGGAGGTAAAACCCTACTCCTTCTTGATTAATATTGATGATATGGGTAGTACAAGAGTGGATCTACCACGAGATCAGAGAGGCTAAACCCTAGAAGCTAGCTTATGGTATGATTGTTGTTCGTCCTACGGACTAAAACCCTCCGGTTTATATAGACACCGGAGAGGGCTAGGGTTACACAGAGTCGGTTACAATGGAAGGAGATCTACATATCCGTATCGCCAAGCTTTCCTTCCACGCCAAGGAAAGTCCCATCTAGACACGGGACGAAGTCTTCAATCTTGTATCTTCATAGTCCAAGAGTCCGGCCAAAGGTTATAGTCCGGCTATCCGGACACCCCCTAATCCAGGACTCCCTCAGTGGGAGAAACCAGGAAGGTTTTCGATGCACAAATCACTAGCATACATTTTCCTGTCTTACGCTACTTTGCCATATTTGCTAGTCGTTGCTTGATTGGTCGCGGGAACTGTGGGAACCTTAGTGTTCCTGATATTATCATTTTGTTCCACGGTTTATACCGCGATAACACTGTCAGTATGGGCGGAATTATTGCTAAATGGTTAGGTTTGAACCGTACAAAAGGCCCCATCTTTGGAGGTATTTATGTTGCACGCCTAGCTGCACATTTTAACATACCCATTAGGCTTTATGAGAAAGAAGAAAAATTGCTGCCTAGTGCTTACTTAGATTATAAGAGTATGCTAGCGCATGATTTTATTGTTAAGGGTAGGGAAGGGGAGCTTAATTATAAATTGTACTTTAATAAACATCACCCTGAGACTATTCGCCTGCTCCTTCCTTGTTTAATTTGTCTGCAGGTCCTTATCTCGTTCCGTGGACGGGCGTTCAAGCCTACCGGAACCCTACACCAGCCCCAGAGCCGGAACCACAATATGAGCCTCCACGACAGTCTGTTTATTCTTGAGATCTGGAGATGGCTGCCAGCAAGTGGCAGGCAGAGTCTTCTTCATCACAGTATGACCCCAGCTATACTTATGGGTATCAGCCAGGCTATCCCTGGCAATAGACCAACTTAAGCCAAAATCCTAAGCTTGGGGGAGTACGTATTTCCCACCGACATTACATTTATGTTCACACACACTCATTGCTAGATGTTGGTGCTCATACTCTTTCATTGTAATGTACATGCTAGTTTATTTTATTTTTCCTGCTTTCTTCTTGTGTGTTTGTTAAACCTTAAGAAAAACAAAAAAATTAGTAATAGTTTTTAGCTAGTTTACTTTCTTGCTGTAGTAGTAATAATTAAAAATAAAACCCAAAAATATTTCCCATTCTTCTTTTGCTTGTTGGGAGCTTTCCCGTGTAAATAGTTTTTATTTATTTTCTTTTCTTTGGGGGTCGATAGGAGAAGACCATGATTACATTGTTGAAGTGGCTCTTATATGCATTATTGTTGATTTAACCAAGAGCCCATATTGCCATGTCTTCTCCTGTTTATTGAATGCTCGCAGATTCCAGCTTAGTCCAATACACGTGCACTCTTATTATTATTCACATCGTTCGATCGTGCAAGTGAAAGGCAATTATGATGATATACGATGGACTGACTGAGATGAGAAAAGCTGGTATGAACTCGACCTCTCTTGTTTTTGTAAATACGATGAGTTCATCGTTCCTGATTCAGCTTATTATGAATAAACATGTTTGCAATGACAATTAGAGATCATAGTTGCTCGTGCGATGCTTGATTAGCTATGAGTTATAATGGTTTACCTTGCGTGCCAACATGATATTAAAATGGTTGTGATGTGGTATGATGGGGTGGTATCCTCCTTTGAATGATTTAAGTAACTTGACTTGGCACATGTTCACGCATGTAGTTGAAACAAAATCAACATAGCCTTCACGACATTTATGTTCATGGTGGATTATATCCTACTCATGCTTGCATCCAATGTTTATTAATTTTAATGCATGTTCATGGTTGTTGTCGCTCTCTAGTTGGTCACTTCCCAGTCTTTTGCTAGCCTTCACTTGTACTAAGCGGGAATACTGCTTGTGCATCCAATCCCTTAAACCCCAAAGTTATTCCATATGAGTCCACAATACCTTCCTATATGCGGTATTTACCTGCCGTTCCAAGTAAATTTGTATGTGCCAAACTCTAAACCTTCAAATAAGCATTCTGTTTTGTATGCTCGAATAGCTCATGTATCAACTAGGGTTGCCTTTATCTTCCATGTTAAGCGGGTTATTCTCAAGAGGAGTGGACTCCGCTCCTCACTCACGAGAAAATGGCTGGTCACCGGGATGCCCAGTCCCATGCTTTATGCAAACTAAATCAAATTAATTGCAAACAAAACTCCCCCGGGACTCTTGTTAGTTGGAGGCACTCGTTGTTTCGAGCAAGCCATGGATTGATGCTTGTTGGTGGAGGGGGAGTATAAACTTTACCATTCTGTTTGGGAACCGCCTATAATGTGTGTAGCATGGAAGATATCGCCATCTCTTAGTTGTTATGTTGACAATGAAAGTATGCCGCTCAAAATATTATTTATCTCTATTTCAAAACCGAGCTCTGGCACCTCTACAAATCCCTGCTTCCCTCTGCGAAGGGCCTATCTATTTACTTTTATGTTGAGTCATCACCCTCTTATTAAAAGCACTAGCTGGAGAGCGCAGCTGTCATTTGCATCCATTACTATTAATTTATATTTGGTATGACTATGATTGGATCTCTTTTAGCATGGATTACAATGTCTAGTTAGTCCTTGATCTTTAAAGGTGCTCTGCATTTATGTTTCGCGGTCTCAGAAAGGGCTAGCGAGATACCATCTTGTTATATCATATTATGATTGTTTTGAGAAAGTGTTGTCATCTGAGATTTATTATTATGGCTCGCTAGTTGATTATGCTATTGATATGAGTGAACATGAGCCCTGAGAATTATTGCAAATGTGGTTAGTCATGATCTTTGCTGAAAACTTGAATGTTGGCTTTACATATTTACAACAACAAGAGCAAACAGAGTTTGTAAAAGTTTTTCTTTTTCACTTCCAGTTTATCAACTGAATTGCTTGAGGACAAGCAAATGTTTAAGCTTGGGGGAGTTGATACGTCTCCCATATCTACTTTCCAAACACTTTTGCCCTTGTTCTGGACTCTAATTTGCATGATTTGAATGGAACTAACCTGGACTGACGTTGTTTTCAGCAGAATTGCCATGGTGTTATTTATGTGTAGAAACAAAACTTCTTGGAATGACCTGAAACTTCACGGAACATCTTTTCGGAAATAATAAAAAAGTGTTGCAAAAGATGAAGGCCAGGGGGGCCACCACCTGTCCACGAGGGTGGGGGCGCGCCCTTTGGAGCTCCTCCGACGCCAACTCCAACTCTATATATTTGATTTCGGGGAGAAAAAAATCAAGGAGAAGAAATCATCGCGTTTTACGATATGGAGCCGCTGCCAAGCCCTAAAACCTCTCGGGAGGGCTGATCTGGAGTCAGTTCGGGGCTCTGGAGAGGGGGATTCGTCGCTGTCGTCATCATCAACCATCCTCCATCACCAATTTCATGATGCTCACCGCCGTGCGTGAGTAATTCCATCGTAGGCTTGTTGTACGGTGATTGGTTGGGTGAGATCTATCATGTAATCGAGTTAGTTTTGTTAGCGTTTGATCCCTAGTATCCACTATGTTCTGAGATTGATGTTGCTATGACTTTGCTATGCTTAATGCTTGACACTAGGGCCCGAGTGCCATGATTTCAGATCTGAACCTATTATGCTTTCATGAATATATGTGTGTTCTTGATCCTATCTTGCAAGTCTATAGTCACCTACTATGTGTTATCATCCGGCAACCCCGAACTGACAATAATCGGGACCACTACCGGTGATGACCATAGTTTGAGGAGTTCATGTATTCACTATGTGCTAATGCTTTGTTCCGGTTCTCTATTAAAAGGAGGCCTTAATATCCCTTAGTTTCCATTAGGACCCCGCTGCCACGGGAGGGTAGGACAAAAGATGTCATGCAAGTTCTTTTCCATAAGCACGTATGACTATATTCAGAATACATGCCTACATTACATTGATGAATTGGAGCTAGTTCTATGTCACCCTATGTTATGACTGTTACATGATGAACAGCATCCGGCATAATTATCCATCACCAGTCCAATGGCTACGAACTTTTCCTATACTGGTTTTCGCTTATTTACTTTCCCGTTGCTACTGTTACAATCACTAAAAAATACCAAAAATATTACTTTTGCTGTTTTTACTTTTGTTACCGTTACCACTACTATCATATTGTTTTGCTACTAAACACTTTGCTGCAGATACTAAGTTACCCAGGTGTGGTTGAATTGACAATTCAACTGCTAATACTTGAGAACATTCTTTGGCTCCCCTTGTGTCAGATCAATAAATTTGGGTTGAATACTCTACCCTCGAAAACTATTGCGATCCCCTATACTTGTGGGTTATGAGAGAGAGAGAGAGAGAGAAAGCCATCTAGATACTAACTACGGACCCGAAGGTCTACAAAGGACTACTCACGCATCATCGGAGAGGCACCAATGGAAGTGGTGAACCCCTCCGTGATGGTGTCTAGATTGGATCTGGTGGTTCTGGACTCTGCGGCGGCTAGATGA
The DNA here is from genome assembly GCA_032464435.1 of Aegilops umbellulata. NCBI lineage: Eukaryota > Viridiplantae > Streptophyta > Magnoliopsida > Poales > Poaceae > Aegilops > Aegilops umbellulata. The sequence goes on along the minus strand of CP136059.1, from coordinate 521,635,354 downwards.
ATATTTCGACGCTTGTTCTAGGGTATCTGGAATATTGGGGTATTTATAGAGCAAAGAGGCGGTCCGGGGGGCACCCGAGGTGGGCACAACCCACCAGGGCGCGCTTGGGCCTCCTGGCACGCCCTGGTGGGTTGTGCCCCCTCGGGGCACCCCCTAGGTGCAACCAGGGCCCATTGCCTTTCTTCTGTCCCATAAAAAATCATCATGAAGTTTCGTGGCATTTGGACTCCGTTTGATATTGATTTCCTGCGATGTAAAAAACATGGAAAACACAACAACTGGCACTTGGCACTATGTCAATAGGTTAGTGCCAAAAAATGATATAAAATGATTATAAAACATCAAAGATTGATAATAAAACAACAAGGAACAATCAAAAATTATAGATACGTTGGAGACCTATCAGCATCCCCAAGCTTAACTCTTACTCGTCCTCGAGTAGGTAAGTGATAGAAACAGATTTTTTGATGTGGAGTGTTGTTCATCAAGTCATAACATATTTTTTTCTTTAAAGCATGGACATTTTGACGTTCATGTGATTCAAAGCAATAGTCTAGTTTTGACATAATAATTTAGATACTCAAGCATATCAACAAGCAACCATGTCTTGCAAAATATCAACGCTAAAATAAGTTATCCCTAGCCCATCATGCTCAAACATTGATCCACTCATGAAACACACTCGAATATTAACTACACTCAATACTTGAGCACGATCATATTGCCTCCTAGTTGGTGCTTTTTATGAGAGAAGATGGAAAATAAAAAATTGCATAAAGTAAAAGAAAGGCCCTTCGCAGAGGGAAGTAGGGATTTGTAGAGGTGCCAGAGCTCAAAGGGAAAAACTTAGGGATAAAAACATTTTGGGAGGTGTATCCATCCCACCAACGAAAATGACTCAGAGCTACGAACACTTTCCATGCTAGATATGCCATAGGCAGTTCCCAAACAAAAAATAAAGTTTATTCCTTTTTCCAACATACTTTCACTTTCCATGGCTAACCGTATCCATGGGTGCCCTCCATACCAACACTTTCCAAGGAATTTATTATTTGACAACATAAAGTAAATTCAATATTTTAGCATTTCGGGACTGGGCATCCCTAAGACCTTTGCCTTACTCTCGTGCAACGAAAAGTGAATAAACACTCATCTTGAGAATAACACATCTAGCATGGAAAATATTAGCCACCCGTTACCGTTCCGCGAGTGAAACAAACACGCAAAAGAGAAGTTTATTTTTGAAAGTTAGAGATGGCACATGCAAATTTTCATATAGGTAGATATAGTGGACTCATGTGGCAAAACTGGTTTAAAGGATTTTGGATGCACAAGTAGAGGTCATACTTAGTGCAAAATGAAGGCTAGCAAAAGATTGGGAAGCAACCAACCAAGAAACGAATAATCTCATAAGCAAGCATTAAGCATAATTAACACCAAATAATGCACGACAAGTAGGATATAATTTTCATTGCATGATTATTGACTTTCGTGCATGCATAGGGAATCACAAACCTTAACACCAGTATTCTTACTAGATCACAATTACTCATCAACATAACTCACATATCACATCATCATATCTCAAAACTATTACTAAGAATCAAGTTTATTTTGTCCAGTGATGTTCATGACATTTTTATTTCAGTTATCCTTCTTGGATATCTATCACTTTGGAACTAATTTTCATGTGATGCTTTTCATTAGCTCAAACAAATATAAGTGAAGATCATGAGCATAACAAATTTTCTTTCTCTCAAAATTATTTAAGTGAAGCAAGATAGAATTTCTTCAAAATCTAACTCTCAAATAAATCTAAGTGAAGTAAGAGAGCATTTCTTCAAAAATAACAAAGCACACCGTGCTCAAAAAGATATAAGTGAAGCACTAGAGCAAGTCCTAGCTCATAAAAGATTTAAGTGAAGCATAGAGAGCAATTCTAACAAGTCATGATATAATTTTGGCTCTCTCAAAAGGGTGTGTCCAGCAAGGATTGATGACTTAAAACACAAAATAAAACAAGCAAAGACACATATCATACAAGACGCTCCAAGCAAAACACATATCATGTGACGAATAAAAATATAGCCTCGAGTAAAATACCGATACTTGTTGGAAGAAAGCGGGGATGCCACTCGGGGGCATCCCCAAGCTTAGTTCGTTGCTCATTCTTGGATAATAGCTTGGGATTCCGGGGCATCCCCAAGCTTAGGCTCTTACATCCTTCCTTCATCCATCGTAAGATAACCCAAAACTTGAAAACTTCAATCACACAAAACTCAACAAAACCTTCGTGAGATCCGTCAGTGTAAGAAAATAAACCACTAATATAAGTGTTGTATCAAACCAATTATTATTTTGTTTTTGTATTATATCTAATGTGTTCCAACTTTTCTATGGCAAAAACTCATCAAAGAAAACCATAGAGCCATCAAAATAACCACACAACACAAAGAAAACAGAATCTGTCAAAACAGAACAGTCTGTAGCAATCTGATTTAAACGACTACTTATGGACCTCCAAAAATTCTACCAAAATAGAATGACCAGGGCAATTATTATATTAATCTTATGCAAAAAGAATCAGGGCAAAATCTCTTTCTTAATAAAAATGAGAATTAATTCCGTGAGCACAAAGTTTCTGTCTTTTTCAACAAGATCAAACAACTATCATCCAAGAAAATCCTATTGGTTCTACTTGGCACAAACACTAATTAAAACATAAAAACACAATCATAACATTAGAATAATTGTGCTAACACTCAAGAACAGAAAGCAAAAATAAATTTTATTCATTGGGTTGCCTCCCAACAAGGGCTATAGTTTTACGCCCTTAGCTAGGCATAAAGCAAGGATCTAAGTTTTGTCATCCTCCGAAGTTTTGGCAACTTTTGTAAGGGTTTTCTCAAACCCGGGAGGCTCTTTACGCTTCCCAAAATTCTCCGGAAAGGAAACCATCTTAAGATCCAAAATATCCAATCGCTTATTGCAAAGAGTAATTAATCACAGTATTCATGCGATTGATACTACCATTGAGGTGTTTGAGGGGTTCATTATATTTCTGTATTTCAACCATATGTTTATGCAAATCACCAAGTTTGTCCAGCATTTGAGCTCCCTCGGGGGTAAAATTAAAACCCTTCTTTTGAGGAGGAATTCCCAATATTCCCTCTAAGATTTCACAGGCAGCAATGGCATCAAGTTCAATAAAATTTCCTTTAGCGGCAAAATCAAGGAGTTGTCTATGATGCAAAGCCAATCCTATGTAAAAATTACGCAGCAAAACCTTGGCGTCCCCCTTTAAGTTGGAAATATGATATGATTCCATAAGCCTATACCAGGCATCTTTTAAATTTTCTCCTTGTCTTTTCTTGAATTACAAGATTTCAAAATCTGGTGACAAAGGAGGAGTAGGGACGCTAGCCATGGAGACTAGAAAGCAAGAGAACGGAGAAAACAAAAGGAGAGGCGAATAAAACGGCACATTTTTATGAAGTGGGGGAGTGGAAAACGAGAGGCAAATGGCAAATAATTTAAATTGCAAGGAGATGAGATTTGTGATTAGGAACCTGGTTATGTTGAAGATCTTCCCAGGCAACGGTGCCAGAAATTGGCACGTGGCCGGTAGACTATCTTGACTTGATCCTCCCCGGCAATGGCGCCAGAAATCCTCCTTGATGGTAGCTAGAACTACGTCGGTATGTCCCCAGAGAGGGAGGGATGATGTAGCACAGCGACCGTAGAGTATTTCCCTCAGTTATGAAACCAAGGTATCGAACCAGTAGGAGGACCAAGCAACACAACGTAAATAGCACGTGAACACAAATAACAACACCTCGCAACCCGACGTGTTAAAGGGGTTGTCAATCCCTTTCGGGTAACGGCGCCAGAAATTGGCAAGCGGACGTGTGGTAAATTGTAGTAGATCGAAATAATAGATCACAATAAATAAAGTGGAGCAAGGTATTTTTGTTATTTTTGTTTTAATAGTTCTGAATAAAAATGCAAAGGAAAAGTAGATCGCAAGGCAAATATATGAGAAAGAAGACCCGGGGGCCGTAGGTTTCACTAGTGGCTTCTCTCGAGAAAAATAGCAAACGGTGGGTAAGCAAATTACTGTTGGGCAATTGATAGAACTTCAAATAATTATGACGATATCCAGACAATGATCATTACATAGGCATCATGTCCAAGATTAGTAGACCGACTCCTGCCTGCATCTATGTGACGCCCCCGATTCGACCATACACTAATCATGCACGCAAACGTGTACGATCAAGATCAGGGACTCACGGGAAGATATCACAACACAACTCTAGACACAAATTAAATAATACAAGCTTCATATTACAAGCCAGGGGCCTCGAGGGCTCGAATATAGAAGCTCGATACACAAGCGTCAGCGAAAGAAACAATATCTGAATACAGACATAAGTTAGACAAGACTGCCTTAAGAAGGCAAACACAAAAGCATCAACGATCAAAGAGGCAAGGCCTCCTGCCTGGGCCTACTAACTACTCCTATTCATCGGCGGCCTCCACGTAGTAGCATCCATCGGCGGTGGCATCTGACTCCAGGGATCCACCATCTGGTTGCATCAACCGGAAAGAAGAAGGAAGGGGAAAAGGGGTATCAAAGCAACCGTGAGTACTCATCCAAAGTACTCGCAAGCATCAGATCTATACTAAGTATGCATTGGTATCAAAAGGAAGGGATGTATCTGTGGACTAAACTGTAGAATGCCAGAATAGAGGGGAAGGCCTAGCCTATCGAAGACTAGCATCTTCAAGCAGCTCCAAGCATCTTGCAGCATGTAGAAGAGTAAAGAATAGCAGTTTATATTTAACAAGCATGCTGTAGCATTAACGCCCAGAGATCCTTCCTCGACTCCCTACGAGAAAGCAATCCCGGAGCCACATATCCATTACATGTCTCAAGTAATCAGTTCTAGTTATAATAGATCAGGATACAAGTATGAACGTCCATTACCGTGCACACGGTATTCGAATATATATCTTCCCTGCAGGGGTGCACCATGTTTTCCAACACGCTTGATTACTCTGGCCGGACACACTTTTCTGAGTCAATGCCCGGCCTCAAAAAATCAACACATCGTAGCCCTGCCTAGGCTCAGCAAAGAGGTCCCCGCCGGTCTACATCCTAGGCACTCCGGGGTCTGGGCCCATCGCCCATTGCACTCCGGGTCGTTGTGCGCAAGGGGATACCAGCACCACCCGTGAAGTGGATGGCACGATCCGGCCCGACCACAATGCTGAACTGGACGTCTGACAAAGCATCGGCTGATACTGCAACGTCGAGGCCCATAACTATTCTCGTGTGGTGGTTAGTGCGTACAGGCCAGAGGCCATCTCAGAACAAATACCCAGACATGTTAGTGCATTGGGGGCTTGCAGAGACGAGCAGAGACTCACGATAATGTGACCCCGTCGCCCCGTCTCATGGACTTACGGCAATGGCCCAGAATGCCCGGCCGTGCCATGTAGAAAAATCGCGGGTGCTCTACGGGCCCGACCGACTTTCACATCAACTCGCGGGTACCCCTCAGGGCCGACCCGACTTCAACAATGGTCTCAATTAAAGTCAAGGTAATCGTGTGTCCAAACATCAAGGGGAAAACCCGGGGAATCACCCTCGGAGAATTCCACTCGATGTAATCATCAAGGTGAACGTAAGAGGAACCACCCTCGAGGTTCACACTTGAGGGGTTGCACGACAGAGCCGTATCGGGAATGGTGAAGGAGGAACCACCCTCATTGACCACGACCGAATAGCTACACTACAAAGATCCCATCAGGAGTGATGTATGAGGTTCCACCCTCGGCACTCGATGGTAACTCTGCGGAGTCGAGCAACAAAAAGGGGCGTGATGTGATGTGAGGTGTCGGGCTCCAATCGTCGATCACGTTGATCGAGTCGTCGATGATGAAGCAGGGGCAACAAGGACAAGGTGGGGGGTCACTGATGGATCACTAACCAACCTATACTAAACAGTTTAGGATAAGCGGGTAGGTAACAATAAGCAGGTTACAAAAGCAGGCTATGCATTAGAATAGGAGCAATCAATTATATTAGCAAAATCTAATGCAAGCATGAGAGAATGAAATAGGTGATATCGGGATGATCAAAGGGGGGGGCTTGCCTGGAAGCTCCGCTGAAAGGGAAGAAGGGTCGCCGTCGACGAAGTCGATCACACGGGCATCAGTCTCGGGGTCTACCGGAGAGAAGGGGGGGAAGAAACAATAAATATAGAGCAAACAAGTGCATGACATGACAATAACCAGTACTAGGCGTGTTCTAATGTGATGCTACACGATACCGACGAAGGGGGAAAACATCCGGGAAAGCTTTCTCGAAGTTTGGCATTTTTGACAGATGAAACGGAGGGGGACGGTTGCATGTTCGCTATGCTATGGGCATGTGACAGGTGAATGGAGAGCGTATTCGGATTCATCTCGTCGTTCTGAGCAACTTTCATGTATAAAACATTTTCATCCGAGCTACGGATAATTTTCTATGAATTTCTGAAGTCTAAACAATATTCTGGAGTTATTTCTAATTATTAAATTGGACAGAAAAGAGGAATAATGACGTCGGCATGGGGTCAGAGTGATGTCAGCAGTCAACAAGGCGTTGACTGGTCAAAACTGACGTGTGGATCCCACTGTCATGGACACTGTTTAGTTAAACAATATTAGATTAACTAATCTAGTTAATTAGGTTATTAAGCATGTTAATTAAGTTAATTAATTATATCACTCATTAATTATTTTATTTATTATTATTATTGTTCTTTTTTTTGGTTTTACAGGGGCTGGCCCACATGTCATAAGGTACACCTAAAACTAAGCCTAGTATAAATTAGTCTAACAAAGGGGCTTGTTTTAATTGGGGATTAGCCCCTAAGCTAGCAAAGGGCCGGCCACACACGGCTGTGGCAAAAGCCAGCCACACACACGCACACACAACAGGCAGCACACTCGGCCATGGCCTTGCCATGGTCAGCTGCATGCAGCAGCATAGCAACGCAGCAGCAGGGTTGAGCAGCAGCAGCTACGGCTAAGCAGCGGCAACATCAAGCAAAGTAGCATCGCAGCGGCCTGAGCAGCAGCAGGAGCAGCAAGCAGTACATAGCACAACAGTAGTATGCAAGAGCAGCAGTGAGAACATCTCCAGCCGAGCCCCCAACACGCCCTCCCAGGCGATTTTTTCGCGCCGGTGCACAAAAATCGGTCCAGTCGCGCCCCAGAAACCCAATTTTCGCCGGCTCGGGCCGAATTCGGCGCCGGCAGACCCAAGCCGAACCCGACGCGTTGGGAGGCGCTCGGGGGGCGCCGGGCAAAATGGTTTTGGCACGAAAGAGCCGCGGTCCCGCCGAGTCACCGACACTCGCCTCGTCGTCCTGCGAACGCCTCGGTTTCCCGCGGGAAATCAATGCCAAGGTTGCCGCCGGTCAGCCTTCCATTGATTCCTCACGGGGCGGCTCTTCACGGGCGGCGCTGCGCCGCCTCACTCCCCGCCCCGCGTACACACGCCTCCCCGGCGGTTATAAAAAGCGTCCCCCCCCCCCCCGCCGTTGGCCACAGACGCCGTGCTCTCTGTCTCTCTCTCCGCCGCCGACGAACCTCTCTGTCTCTCTCTCTCCGCCACCGACGAACCTCTCCTCTCTCCCAGCCCCATCCACGACAATGTGCGAGCGGTTCCCCTGCGACGGAGTGGCGGCCAACGGCTTCGGCCGCCGCTCGCTGCAAACATGGGAGGCGCACCTGCTTTTCGAGGAGAACATTCCGGTGCCTCCAGACATGCGCGCTGCGCCGACAGGATGGAGGCTCTGCGCCAGAGGCGTCCCCATCCCCCCTGCCGGACGTCGCCGTGCGCCCCGATTACTTCGCCGGCGAGGTCGACCGCGTTCGGTCGTCGCTAACCGAGGAGCAGCGCGCCTCCCCGCAGTACGCCGCCGACAACCACGAGGCGTGGGCGGCGTACTTCCAGCGCCGTCAGGAGCAACGCCTCGCCTCCACCAACGGGGCACCGGTGGTGGCGGGCGGCCGGTGGAAAAGCGAGGGGCGACGCCTGTGGTGGTTCGTCACCGGCCGGACGCTCCGCGAGGTTCTCGCGCACCTCGGGGGCGGCAACAACCCGCCGCTCACATACTCTCGAGGACCGGCCGTCGCCCCGGTGCCCCGCCGCTTTGTTGGGCAATGGGATGCCAAGGAGGTTTGTCTCCGGCTCGTCGTCGTCGTCCCGTTCCTCCTCCCACTCCTCCGGCTCTCCGGCGGTGTTCGGCGTCAAGGTCGAGCCCACAGCGGAGACCCCACTCGGCCGGCATCGTCATCAATGAAGGCGGTGGCTGCGCCTCGTCCTCGGCTCCTCCCCGACTCGTCAAGCCGAAGACGGAGCCAGGGCTCCCTGTCATGAAGACGGAGCCCAGGCTCACCAACGGCGTCAAGGAGGAGGCGCTCGACGACGAAGCGGCCCACAACTGGACGCGCGACGACTGGCTGCAGACGGAGAGGGAGCGCCAGTGCGCCGCCCTCGCGCGGTTCGAAGCTCGTCGCCGTGGCCGGGACGAGGAAGGCATTGTCATCCTCGACGACAGCGACGATGACGACGCGCCGCCAACGCCTGTCCGCCATGGAGTCGCCGGGCAGGGGTCCAACAGGGGTGGTCGCGCCATCTAGAAGGAGAAGGCTGACGACGAGGAGGAGGACGGCGGCGATGTCGGCGACTTTGCCGCGCTGATCGGCTTCTTCGCCCCTTAGATTGTTTCTTTAATAATTTATGTAGAACGCCGAACATGTTTAGTATGAATATCAAGTTTGCCGAACTTTGCCGAATTCAAATTTTTTAAAATAAAAAAAACGCGTCCTGGGGCAACCCTGGGGCGAGCGGCTGGGAACCCGCTCGTCCCCGCGCCGATTTTAGCGTCGGCTCGCCCCCATGGGGTGCGTAAATCGCCGCATGGGGGCCAACGGCTAGAGATGCCCTGAGAGACAGCAGAGCAGCAACAGGGGATGCGAGGCCACGCGAAAGCGCAGGCAGGTCACGGGCGGCGATGCGGCCGGGTGCTAGTACGTAGCAGGCACCAACGCAGCAGGGGGCGCGTCAATGGGTGGCGCGGGCACGGGTGCACGGCCAGCACGACAGGCCGCGGCGGTCGAGTACAGCGACGCGGGCGCGCGCATGTGGTCAGATGAGCGTGGGCAACGGCGACGAATGGGGCGGCGACTACGGGCGGAGCTCGACGGACTCGACGATGGGGACGGCCAAAGCGAAAAGGGAGGAGCGCAACTGGCGCAGCGGCTCACAGTGAGGGCGACGGGCTGGGAAGTGAGCTCGGGGAAGGCTCGAAGACGATGATCCCCGACAGAGATCCATGGCGACCGAAGGTGGAAGACGTCCTCGATCCCGTCGTTGTAGGGGTCCCCGGTGTCGACTCGTTGCAGAAGACGGCATAGTCGACGACTGCGGTCCCTCTGGACACGGCGGTGAGGTGCGGGGCAGCCGATGGCCGCGTGTGCGACGGCGGCACGACGACAACGGCATCGGGTGTGGATGGGGAAGAGAGCAGCGGCGTGTGGGAGGAGAAAAGGGGGAAAGGGAAGGGGGCGCTAGGGTTCGGGGCGCGAGGGAGAGGGCGAGGGGGTCATGTAGGCGAGGCGAGGTCGCCGATGGCCGGCACGTGGGTGTGCCCGACGGATGAACGCCACGCCCCTATTCTGTGAACAGGGGTAGGGGATGATTCCGAGGGGCTGGGTCGACCACTGTAGCTAACTGGGCCAAAAGGCACAGGGTTCTCTCTTTTGCTCTACCTTTTTTTATTATTATCATTACATTACTTCTACCTTTTCTTTTCACAGTTTTAGTTTTCTTTTATTTTTAAATAGCAATTAGTTTTATAAAAATATAGGAACATCACCTAAATTGGTGTTACTAATCATACCACTGCCACATTTAGTTTGAGGTTCAAATAAAATAGTTTAATATTTTTATAAATTTAAAAAGCATTTAATTATTTGTTTTAGCCACTGTTTTACTTATTCAAGGGCATTTAAATATTTTATAGAAATGTGGTTTCTTCACCAATATTAATTATGAATTATTTTGTCACCGTTTGTACTTTTTAGTTTTGACATTTGAAAACTTTAATTTTTGACTTTAATTTAAATTTGAAGTTGAGCCGGTTGGAATCAAGGGGGATTTAGCCACACTGAAAACGATGACATGTCACCATTAACATAGGATTATTGTATCTTAATTATCCGGGCTTCACAATCTACTACTGTTACTCCACACATCGACCGCTATCCCGCATGCATCTAGTGTATTAATTTCACGAAAAAACGGAGTAATGCAATAAGAACGATACATGATGTAGACAAGATCTGTTTATCCATATGGCGGTAGATATAGATCTCGTCTTTTTATCCTTAGTAGCAATGATACATATGTGTGGTTTCCCCTTCTGTCATTGGGATCGAGCATCGTAAGATCGAACCCACTACCGGGCACCTCTTCCCATTGCAAGATAAATAGATCAAGTTGGCCAAACAAAACCCAAATATCGAAGAAGAAATACGAGGCTATAAGAGATCATGCATATAAGAGATCAAAGAAACTCAAATAACTTTCATGGATATAAAAATATATGACTGATCACAAACTGAAAGTTCATCAGATCCCAACAAACACATCGCAAAAGAGTTACATCATATGGATCTCCAAGAGACCATTGTATTGAGACTCAGCGAGAGGGAGAGAAAGCCATCTAGCTACGAACTACGGACCCGAAGGTCTACAAAGGACTACTCATGCATCATCGGAGAGGCACCAATGGAAGTGGTGAACCCCTTCGTGATGGTGTCTAGATTGGATCTGGTCGTTCTGGACTCTGCGGCGGCTGGATGAATATTTCAACGCTTGTTCTAGGGTCTCTAGAATATTGGGGTATTTATATAGCAACGAGGCGGTCCGGGGGGCACCCGAGGTGGGCACAACCCACCAGGGCGCACTTGGGCCTCCTAGCGCGCCTTGGTGGGTTGTGCCCCCCTCGGGGCACCTCCTAGGTGCAACCAGGGCCCATTGCCTTTCTTCTGGCCCATAAAACATCATCATGAAGTCTCGTGGCATTTGGACTCCGTTTGATATTGATTTCCTGGGATGTAAAAAACATGGAAAAAAATAGCAACTAGCACTTGGCACTATGTCAATAGGTTGGTACCAAAAAATGACTATAAAATGATTATTAAACATCCAAGATTGATAATAAAACATCATGGAACAATAAAAAATTATAGATACGTTGGAGACGTATCAGACCGCCACTCATAAGGAAGACAATCAATAATAAATCATGCTCCAACTTCTAAGCATAACGGGAGACTATACGTACATGCTTCGGGAGTTACAAACCTCAACACCAATATTCTTATTAAACCATAATCACTCACTAGCACAACCCACGTATTACCACCTTTTATATCACAAAACTATTGTAAGGAATCAAACTTATCATATTCAGTGATCTACATGAAAAAAATTATTATATCCCTCTTGAATACCTATCATATTAGGTCCAAATTCATAACTTGTGCATATTGCCATTACTATTTATCAAACTCTCAAAATAATATAAATGAAGCATCAGAGTGCAACTATTTCTTTAAAATATAACCACCGCCGTGCTCTAAAAGATATAACTGAAGTGCTAGAGCAACTGCCTGGCTCAAAAGATATAAACGAAGCACATAGAGTATTCTAACAAATCACGAATAATGTGTGTCCCTCTCAAAAAAGTGTGTCCAGCAAAGATGATTATGCAAACTAAAAACCAAACAAAGCAAAGACTCATATAATACACGACACTCCAAGAAAAACTCATATCATGTGACGAATAAAAATATAGCTCCAAGTAATATACCGATGGTTGGTAGACGAAAGAGGGCATGTCATCCGGGGCATCCCCAAGCTTAGATGACGTAGGCATCCACAAGCTTAGGGTCTTGCCACTCCTTATTCCTTCAGCCATCGTGATCTTACTCAAAACTTGAAAACTTCAGCACACAAAATTCAACAAAAACCTTCGTGAGATCCATTAGTATAACAACCAAATCACAAACTTTAGGTACTATTGTAAACCCTTTAATATTTCATTATTGCATAATACCAACTATATTCTAACTTCACAATGGCTTATATCCCCCGACACAATCCATAAATTCATTAAAATAAGCAAACAATGCAACAAAAAAAGAATATGTAAAAAACATAGCAGTCAATACTAATCTGAAGAATGACTATACTTTTGTAACTCCAAAAATTATAAAAAGTTAGGACAACATGGGAAATTTGTATATCAATCATGTGTAAACAATTCATATTTCTATCACGTTCCAGTGAATGTAAATAATTCTATTACTGGCCGAAATAGTTTCTGTTTTTTCACAAAAATCAAATCAACTATCATCCAAATCATCCCAAAGGTTTTACTAGTCACATACACTAATTAAAATACAAAAACACAACCATGACAGTAGCATAATTGTGTGCACACCAAAAAACAGGAAAAGAAACAAGAAAAATAATATTAACCATTGGGTTGCCTCCTAACAAGTGTTATTATTTTACGCCCCTAGCTAGGCGTAATGCATAGTTTCAAGTGTTGTCATCTTTAGTTTCCAACTCCTCAATCTCACATTCATACTTCTTAGGAATTCTAGCATTCTTATTTCTAACAATAGCACTCCTAGGAAAAAAGTTGAGGAATTAATTCTCACTGATTGGTTCCTTTATCAAGTCTAACAAAATCAAGGTGAACACTAATCATTTTAAGATCTTCATTTCCATTACTAGATGTAGCACCCTTGTTTTTAGGAACATACATAAACTTGCAACTCTTGCTAGGAGGATTCCTTTCAATAGTTTTAGCATAAGAAAAAGCGGAACCAAAATTATTAATAATTTCTTTAACTTATCAATCCTAGCTGGACTTTGCTCCATCCTCTCATTAATTATTGGTTCCATTTCCTTTAGCAATTTTAAGGTGGTTCATAGCTTTGATACAAATTTAGTAATATGATTATGAATATTTTTATCCAAATTTTCAACATGCTCTACGGTTGGCATTTTATTTTCAAGAACCTCTAACCTTTGCATAACTTGCTCCAAAGTAAATGATGTTTCATTAATAGTGATAGGTGGTGATCCCACTTAATTTCCCATAGCATTGAAAGCACCCATAGGGTGGCTACTCAAGAATTTTCCTCTGGTAATAGTGTCTAGTACAAATCTTAGGCGTTGTTTGGATACATGATATATACAAAACTGGATTTCCACAAATCAGGAAAATGATGTAACAAACTAAGATCTTGTTTGGCAACTCTATCTAATCCGTGAATATAGAAAATCTGGTTTTTCTTAATCCAGGATTTCGGGTATATGAAAAAACAAGGATTAGTTGTTTTTCTAAAAACGCGATCTGCATATACTAGATCGCTAACTTTTTCTCTACGCCCGTCTTTTTCTCGACAAACTCGTTGATGCGTGTGGGCGAAAAGCCTATCCAAACCAAACAAGGAGCGTGACAAATCGGTCCTAAGTTTTTTCTAGTCCAAACATCTTTTTTTTATATAAACTAGTTACACATATAACAACTGATAAAATCGATTTTACTGAAAATTTGCTAAAAAGACCAGTTCTATATAATCCTATCGGTACCCAAATAACGCCTTAGAGAGTAGGTGGTGGTGGAGGCTCATACGTCTCCAACGTATCTATAATTTATGAAGTATTCATGCTGTTATTTTATTATTCTTGGATGTTTTAAAATCATTATTTAGCAACTTTATATCATTTTTGGGACTAACCTATTGACTCAGTGCCCAGTACCATTTACTGTTCTTTGCTTGGTTTTTACATCGCAAAAAATCAATACCAAACGGAGTCCAAACTCAACGAAACTCCACGGAGATTTTTTATGGACCAGGAGACATCCATTGGGAGAGAGCAGCACCTGGAGGTGCCCCGAGGGGGGCACAACCCACCAGGGCGCGCCAGGCCCACCTGGCGTGCCCAGGTGGGTTGTGCCCACCTCGGTGGCCTCCCGTACCCCTTCTTTGCACCATAAATTCCCAAATATTCCGAAACCCCTCGAGGTTAACCTAGATCAGAAGTTCCGCGAGCCGCCGCAGGGCTCTGTAGCCACCGAAAACCAATCTAGACCTGTCCCGGCACCCTGCCGGAGGGGGGGTCATCTCCTGTGGCCATCTTCGTCATCCCGGCGGCCACCACGATGAGGAGGGAGTAGTCCACCCTTGGGGCTGAGGGTTTGTACCAGTAGCTATGTGTTTAATCTCTCTCTCTCTCTCTTGTGATCTATATCATGAGCTTTGTTAATATAGTCGGAACATATGATGTTTCTCCCCTCTATACTCTTGTTGTGATGAATTGAGTCTTTATACTTTGAAGTTTTGTCTTGTCAGATTGAATATTCAGATATGAGAACACATGATATATGTCTTGCGGTATGAATACTTGAGGTGACAATGAGGTATCATATTGATTCACTTGATATGTGTTTTGGTATTCAACTCGCGGATTCGCGCGGTGATATTGGGGTAATCTATGCATAGGGGTTGATGCACATTATTATTATCTTTTCTCCGATAGAAACTTTGGTTCGTCAGCTTACACCGGTTCGTCCAACCACCATGGTCGAGCCTGGAGTTGCTTCTAGTGCTTTGGGGGTGCCTTGCCTTATTACCGCTTCACGCAATGTGCGCCTGCCCAAGGATTTCAAGGGCCCACTCAAGGTACCAAATTATACGGCGGATCAACCTCCCGAGACGTGGGTGGAAAGCTATGAGATGGCCATGGAGATGCTTGACGTGGATGAGGCGGCTTGTGCAAAGTATTTCACCATGATGCTCGAAGGAACGGCCCGTACATGGTTAAAAATCTTACCGGCCAATTCCATCAGTTCAGGGGCCCAGTTGTGAGCCCGGTTTATCAGCAATTTCAAGGATACGTGTAAGCAGCAGATGTCGATAGTGGATCTAGCTGCATGTGTCCAGGAGGAAGGAGAATCAACGACGCATTGGGTGCGCCGGGTCTCGCAAGTTCTGCATTCGTCATACCGCATCAACGCTGACACCGCGGTTATAACCCTGGAAGGCAATTGCCGGTTTGGACCCCTAAAGTTGAAATTAGGGCGGATGAAGCGCCATTGCACTAATATAGGGACTCTTATAGGCGCTTTGGTAAAGTATACTGATTCTGATAGTACCAAGGATCCCGAGTCTGATGATGAGAAGACAGGGAAGGGAAAGAAGAATGGCAACTCCAAAGGTCAGCCACATCAGCCGACGGGTAATGGTGGCGGAGGCAAGCGCAAAGCGGATGGCAACATGGACTTTGTGGCTAATACCAACGCGCAGGACAAGGGCCAACGGCGTAAGGGTAAACTGCAGAATCGCAGTGGAGCGCCTAACCCTAACCCGGACCGCCTAAACTATCTGTTAAACCAGCCCTGCCCAAAGCATGGGACGAAGGAGGTGCCAGCAAACCAACTTTGGAAGGATTGTTACATTATGCAGGAGTTCAAAAGCTCTAATGCTTTCCAGTATGATCACGGCTCTGGCGGTGGCTCAGGATCCGGGCCGGGTTACGGCGGAGGAAATTCCGGTTCAGGATTTAATGGTAATCCGGGCGGACATAGTAATCAGAATAATCAGAGTAACCAGGGTGGTTACAACCAGCAGTAGCAACAATCGGGTTACCAGAGCAACCCAAAGCAGTTGAATAGTGGGCAGTACCATGTCTTCACCACTAGCTTGGATAAGCGAGACCGGAAGATTCAGAAGCGGGCAGTCAACTTTGTTGAACCGGCTGTGCCCCGTTACTTACGTTGGTCCGAGCAGCCAATCATATGGAGCAGAGAGGATCACCCACCCCGGGTTGATAACCCGAGTTAGTTAGCGTTGGTGGTGGCACCTCGGGTGGGAGGTTAGAAGTTCACCAAGGTACTCATGGATGGAGGGAGCAGTATTAATATCCTGTACTATGAGACCTTCCGTCGTATGGGGTTGACAGATAAAAATCTTAAACCGTCCAATACGGTGTTTCATGGTGTGGTACCTGGCAAATCAGCATATCCGGTTGGTAAGATAGCACTGGAAGTGGCCTTTGGAGATGATCATGATTCCAGGACGGAGTCGCTGACGTTTGAGGTGGTAAAAATCCAAAGTCCGTATCATGCCCTGTTTGGGCGACCGGCCTACGCCAAGTTCATGGCACGGCCTTGCTATGTGTATCTGCAGCTCAAGATGCCGGGTCACAAGGGGACAATTACGGTTCACGGAAGCCGTCGAGTTGCTTTGGAGTGCGAGGAAGGAGATGCGGCCTACGCAGAGTTGGTTTGTGCCACCGAGGAGCTGAAGTTCTACAAGGACAATGTTGATCCGACTGATATGACTCCCTTGAAGAAGCCTACTACGGAGCATGATCCGGCCCTAAAATTCACATCAGCGGCTGAGACTAAGCTTGTTGACTTCGTGCCTGGCGATTGGTCCAAGCAGTTCAGCATCAGTGCCAATTTGGATCTGAAATAGGAAAGCGCGCTCATCGAGTTCATCCGTGAGAATCGGGACATTTTTGCATGGAAACCTTCTGACATGCCAGGTGTACCGAGGCGACTCGCTGAGCACACTCTTAATGTGGATCCTAAATACAAACCGTTGAAACAGTTCCTCCGTCGGTTTAACGAAGAAAGACGCAAGGCTATCGGAGAAGAGATAGCCAGGCTCTTGGCAGCTGGTTTTATTGTTGAAGTTTTTCACCTTGAGTGGCTTGCTAATCCGGTGCTGGTTCTTAAGAAAAACGGCACCTGGCGTATGTGTGTGGACTACACGGACCTTAATAAAGCTTGTCCAGCAGATCCTTTTCCCCTCCCCCGTATTGATCAAATCATTGATGCTATGGCGGGTTGTGAGCGTTTGAGTTTTTTGGATGCATATTCCGGCTATCATCAGATTAAAATGGCAGTTAAGGACCAGGAGAAAACGGCATTCATAACACCTTTTGGAGCCTTCTGCTATGTATCTATGCCTTTTGGGCTCAAGAGTGCCCAGGCAACTTATCAACGGTGTGTACAGAATTGCCTTCACAAGCAGATTGGCCGTAATGTACATGCTTACGTGGATGATATTGTGGTTAAGTCAAGGAAGAAGGAGACTCTGGTTGATGATCTGAAGGAAACCTTTGATAACCTGAGGACGTACAAGATGATGCTCAATCCGGCCAAATGTGTCTTTGGTGTACCGGCAGGCAAGTTGTTGGGTTCTCTGGTGTCCAACAGGGGAATTGAGGCTAATCCGGAGAAGATTACAGCCATCACCTCCCTGGCTAAACCGAAGTGTATCAATGATGTCCAGCGTTTGGCTGGCCGGATTGCCGCGTTGAGCCGGTTTATCAGCCGCCTTGGTGAGAAGGCGATCCCCTTGTATCAGATGTTGAAGAAGACTGATCAATTCGTCTGGAGTTCTGCTGCTGATCAGGCATTTGAGGACTTAAAGCGGCAATTGGCCAATCCGCCCGTGCTCGCCGCCCCCATTGACAAGGAACCATTGCTGCTGTATGTCGCTGCCAATGCTCGGGCGGTCAGTGTGGCTATTGTGGTGGAGCGGAAGGAGACAGGCAAGGAGTATCCGGTTCAGCGTCCAGTTTATTATATCAGCGAGGTGCTTATTGAGTCCAAGCAAAGGTATCCACATTGGTAGAAGCTAGTATATGGAGTCTTTATGGCAAGCCGGAAGCTGAAGCAGTATTTCCAAGGGCACCCCATCACAGTGGTCAGTTCTGCCCCCTTGGGCGATATCATCCAGAACCGGGAGGCGATTGGCCGGATCGCCAAGTGGGCTATAGAGCTTGGGCCGCACGGGTTGAAATACGTACCTCGGACGGCGGTGAAGTCTCAAGCACTTGTTGATTTCATCAACGATTGGACGGAGCTGCAGGCCCCTGAAGAGAAACCGGATCACACATATTGGACCATCCATTTTGACGGATCACTGCAATTGGAGGGCTCGGGGGCTGGAGTCGTGTTAACTTCCCCACGAGGTGACAAGTTTTGTTACGTTCTCCGCTTAATGTTCCCTTGTACTAACAATGCAGCTGAGTATGAAGCCTTGCTCCATGGTCTCCGGATGGCTAAGGAGATGAATCTAAGCCGGGTTAAGTGCTTTGGTGACTCGGATCTAGTGGCTCAACAGGTGTCTAGCACTTGGGATTCTAAAGACCCACTCATGGCTGCATATCGTCGTGAGGTGGATATCGTTGCAGGTCACTTCAAGGGCTTTCAGGTGGACCACGTGGACCGTCGGAAGAATGAGGCGGAGGACGCTTTAAGCCGGCTGGGCTCTTAGCGTAAACCGGTCCCGCCTAACGTTTTTCTTGATGAGCTGCACAACCCGTCGGTCAAGCTCCCTGGTGAAGCGGATTTGGCTATTCCTAATCCGGAGGCTCAATTGGTGGCGGCGCTTCACGTCATCCGGATTGGACGCTTCCTTATCTTGCTAGCTACCAGAAGATGAAACCTTGGCCCGGCAGATAATCCGGTGATCTAAGTCCATGACTATTGTTGATGGTGAATTGCATCATTGCAGTGTATCAGGGGCGTTTCAACGATGTGTGTCTCCTGAGGAAGGCTGTGAAATTTTGCGGGAGATCCATGAAGGAGATTGTGGTCACCATGCCGGTTCGAAATCCTTGGTGGCTAAAGTGTTCCGCCATGGTTTTTATTGGTTAACTGCTCATGCTGATGCGGAGGATCTGGTCAGACGGTGTGACGGTTGCCAAAAGTTTTCAAGACGCGCTCATGTGCCGGCTCAAGAATTGAGGATGATTCCAATCACTTGGCCGTTTGCAACTTGGGGGCTGGATATGGTGGGGCCTTTCAAAAGGTCCAAGGATAAGAAGACCCACCTCCTGGTGGCGGTTGACAAGTTTACAAAGTGGGTGGAGGCAGAACCTGTTAGCAAGTGTGATGCGGCCACTGCGGTTCAGTTCATCAAAAAGGTGATTTTCCGGTTTGGCTTTCCACACAGTATCATTACAGATAATGGTACCAATTTGTCCAAGGGGGCTATGAAGGAATTCTGCGAACATGAGCACATCCGACTTGACGTTTCATCAGTGGCGCACCCACAGTCCAATGGGCAAGCAGAAAGAGCTAGTCAGGAGATCTTGAGAGGCATCAAGCCCCGGCTTATGGTTCCTTTGCAAAGGACATCGGGTTGTTGGGTAGAAGAGTTGCCATCTGTGTTATGGAGCATCAATACCACACCCAACAGATCAACAGGATACACGCCGTTCTTCATGGTTTATGGAGCGGAGGCGGTTCTCCATAGTGATATCCGTCACGATTCACCTCGTGTGGCGGCTTATGTTGAAGCGGACAACGAGACAGCACGGCAAGACGCTTTGGACTGGTTGGATGAAGAGCGTGATATAGCAGCTGCCTGCTCAGCGATTTACCAACAGGATCTTCGTCGTTATCACAGCCGCCGAGTCAGAATCAAAACCTTTCAAGAAGGGGATTTGGTGCTTCGGCTCATCCAAGATCAGACTGATATGCATAAGTTATCCCCACCTTGGGAGGGACCTTTCATGGTCAGCAAGAATCTGCACAATGGGTCATACTATCTGATCGATATTCGAGAGCGTAAAGACTCACGCAAATCAGAGGTGGAGACCAACAGGCCGTGGAACATAGCTCATCTTCGGCCTTACTATACTTGAGCCATTGGCTCTACTTATGTACATATTATGACAATGTATATATTATTAATATAATAAACCGGAGCCTCAGCTAAAGCGGGGTATCTATTCTTTTACATCATGCGTGGTTACATGGAGTTGTTCTGTCTTAAAGCGGCCTCCGGTTTACCCCTTGAAAATTTTATAAACATCACTTGGGGGCTTGGTCGTATCCGAACCAATGCAACACCTCTTGATAGGCGGAAGCCACCAGATCACTTGGGGACATGGTCAAATCTGAACCAGTCACGCCTCTTGATCGGCCTAAGGCCATGGAATCACTTGGGGGCTTGGTCGAACCTGAACCATTGCCACGGCTCTTGATCGGCATAATGCCACGGTTTCATTTGGGGACCTGGCTGACTGGAACGATAGCTACACCTATCGGGAGCTTGGTCGTGTCCGACCATGGTAACGCCATCTGATCGGCTCAGTAAAGCCTTTTTTCGCAAACGGTTTTATCATTGCCGTTGCTTCAATATTTTTCCTTAAAATAACTGTTGATTTATTTTTGTTGCGCTTTATAAACCGACAGCATTTAAACCGGTTCAAACTATCAATTGACGGAATACGGTCTATTTTTTAATCCGGAGATTGTTTGCCCGGTTTAACTTTTCCTGTTAACATCCCATGATGGAGTAACAATAGTGTTTTTGGTCATCCGGCACGGTTTACATGGTAAACCGGCCTTGTATACATAGGAGCTATTTTCTCCTTCGACGGTGCAGGTTTATAAACCTCCACTTCAAGATTGGTTAAGCCAACTTCATGCCCACCGACGGCAGGTATTTTGTATCGCAAAATTTGATCATATACCTCAATCTCCTTGCATATATATATGAAGGTCATAAACCTGCTGGCGGTATAAGCGCCGGGGCAGTTTAAGATTTTATGATTGAAGGAGATATAGATTTAAGCTTTTGATCATTCAAACAAAAGTATCAGCACTGATGCACGAAGGCATCTCAGAAGCAAGAGTATTGGCTATCCTATTACAAGGCAACATGCTGCCCAAATAAAGATCATTGTTTTCTTGGCGGAATGTAACAAAGCAGCCATTTAAACCGGCTTCCGGTTCAAGCTTGATCGCCGCCCTGATCTGATGGTTGTGGGTCCTCCTACGCCGCTTCAGCTTCTTCTTCCCTACCCAGTGGCTGGAAATCAACAGTGGTCCAGTCGATTCCCATTAGGGCTTGAAAGACAGCTTCCTCATGGACCAGGGACGACGGTTCAATATCAGGAGCGTAAGTATGCTTACGGATTGGAGGGATGAGATTCTCCGCTTCAGGAATCGGTGCAGCCACTCGTTTATTCTGGTCATTGTATTGAGCTTGATAATGTGTCAAGCCTGCTTCTTCCACCAATTGGCAAGCCAGAGGGTGCACCGCCCGGTTTATCGTCCTCATGTCCTCTTCATTGAACTCTGAGCCGTCTTCCTTCAAACTGGGATAGCCCAGAGCTGCTTCAACAGGGTCAAAATCCGACACCCATGCCTTGGCCCGGATTAAGGCATTGATGGCACCGGTTCGAGCAGCAGATTTCTTGAGCTCTACAATACGAGCGGGAAGCATTGACAACCTCTTCAGAGTATCTTGAATTAAAGAGGGCGTCGGATTGTTATGTGATGCAGTAGAGATAATCCGTTGCGCTCCAGTATACAGCTGTTCAATTAAGGTATATGCGGCCTTCAGTTTCATCCGAACGTCTGACCCCAAGTGACCGATGCGTGTACCTTCAACATTACAATAAATTAACAAACCGGACTGATCATAGGAAGATCAAATTATTGCAGAAGTCAAAGAAAGCTTACCAAAGATGGCTCTAGTCATGGCATGTACTTGCCGCTTTACGCTGGCTAGCTCATCTACCACCGGTTTAAGGGCAGCTTCAGCAGTTTCAATTTTCTTGGTTAAAGCGGCCTTTTCAGTGGCCCAATCCGTCCGCTCTTTGTTGAACCCCTCCTTCAGCTGTTCCATGACGCTTAAAGCGCTGGTCAATTCCTCTTTCGCTTTGGAGGTTTCAGCCTGTTGAGATTTCACATTTTCTTGAAGGTCGGCGAGTTGGCTTTCTTTGGTTTTCAGCTCAGCCTGCATACAGACAGTCATATGACTTAACAAACGGTACAAAGAGTTGAAGTACCAACCACATAACAAGTTATGCACTTGGTACTTGGGGGCTAATGCATATTTGATTTTCATCTATCAATCGATTGCTAAAAGTCCCAAGCTCAATACAAGTTTTCAACTTGGCACTTGGGGGCTAATGGCTATTTGTTCATCTTCGGCCTAATGCTGCTATATTATTTAAAGTCCTGATTTGAAAGAAGTTTTCCAAACCGGCCCTTGGGGGCTACATCAGCAAATTCCAAGGTATTCAGCTTTATGTTTTACAAGTACCGGTTTGAAAGAAGTTTCCAAGCCGGCCCTTGGGGGCTAGAGGAGTCAGCAAGACTATAACATTCAAACAGGAAGAGACATATGGAAGTTACCTCAAATTTCTCTTTCATCATATTCACTAGGCCAGCTTCATAATCACGACTGGTATACAGTCGGCTCAGGTAGCCAGAATGAAGGTCTTGGGCATTCAGAGCAGCATAGGTCGCCAAATCGACATTCCACTTTCCCTTACTCATTGCGGCAAATTCGTCCTTGGCAGTATGTTTGGACAAAGCGACGGGATTGCTTGGCTCGGTATGGCCAACACCAGTGATAACAACTTCATCATCCCTGGCGTCACCGGTTTGCGCTGGGGCTGTCGGTTTACCATCAGTCTTGGATGGGCTGGAGGATTTCTCGAGCCGAATAGGACTTCTGGGTTGGTCGGCAGGGCCGGAGGTGTCAACAGGCCTTTCTTCAGCAACAATAGTCTCATCTTGCAGTGGCGGGTCGTTGGGCACGTCTTCATGAATAATCGCTTCAACATATAGGGTGTTGTCCGGTACAGGGGCAGTTTCTTCCTCAGTCGCTTTATCCAGGCGAGCCTTCTTACTTGGCCTAGGCTTGGCCCTACAAGGAATGATCAATATCAAATATAGCATATGTCCCAACATGATACAACAGAAATATTATGATAAGTATAGCTTACCCAAGCATCGTCTTGAGTGGTGGCAGCTGGGTAGCTGATGACTCGCCAGAGGATGAGTGGGAAGTAACCTGATAATCGGCGTCAGACGGATTAAGAGGTTGACGATAACAGACCGCTTTAGGACAGGCACTGACAAGCAAATTAGAGACCTCTGAACGGCGTTTCCGAACCGGGCTGTTCAGTAAACCGGCGGAGGTAACTACCTGGCCGTTGTGCCGGGTTGTGCGGCGAACTTCGTGTTGTTGGGTCTTCAAGAGAAATTTGGTATCCAAGTAAGCAAGAGGATGAGAAAATTTAACTTTCCGGTTTGCCTGACAGATTTGAAGTGAAGGCAAAGGGTTCGAATCAGAAGAGAGAATAATTACCTCTGCAGCATCAGCATGACTAGCTTCGGCTTCATCCTGACAAATATTATCATCAATAAGGCATGTGAAAAGTATGCCAAGAGAATCAAGTTATACCTCAAGGTCCGGATTACCCACATCATCATCAACGGGCGGATCAAAGGATGCAGTGGTTTTCGTTTTATGAGCAGGCTTCTTAATGACCTTGGTTTTTGGCCGGGTTGGTCTTTCCGGTTTGTCTGCTTTCTCCTGTGGAAGTTTCTTGCTCCAAAACGGATCATTGCCCTATTTCAACGGATATTGGTGTCAAGTAATAGGCAGCTATAACAATGTTAGGGTCAATGAAAGATGAGGTTAAAAACTTACAGCTGGCAGTTTGTTGGTGGCGCAGAAAGGGAGCAGGTCGGTTCGGGCACAGATGTATTCCGGTTCGTTCAAAATTTTCTTCACAGCTTCTGTGACTTCTTCGTCGATGAGCTGGATGTTCATGTGTCGCAGTGGGTCGTCAACACTGCCCGTATATTCGCACATCAAACCGGAGCGTTGACTGAGGGGCAGTATGCTCCATGATATCCAATAACGAGCGAGATCAACTCCGGTTAAACCATTGGCCATGAAGGCTCTGAGCTTGGACAGTTGAGGAGCGTATTTACTCCTTTCCTTCGCACTCAACCTTTGTGGAAAGGGGTGCGTATTGCTAAGCCGCTCCGGACGAAAGCCAGGTAATGGATTTTCATCAGCAGGGGAGGTGTCTTTGCAATAAAACCATGATTGGTTCCATTCTTGGGGATGGCTGTGCAGTTTTGCGCGAGGATAAGTGACCTCTTTCCTTTTCTGAATAGCCATACCACCCAATTCCATATTGGAACCGTCAGTAAACTCTGTGCGGCGGTTTAGATGAAAACAGTCTCGGAATAACTCGACTGTGGGTTCCTCTTGAAAGAACACTTCACAAAGTACTTGAAAATGGCATATATTGGTGACAGAATTGGGGCCAGTATCTTGCGGACGAAGTTGAAAATTGGCCAAGACATCCCGGTAGAATTTTGAACCGGGCGGATTAAAACCTCGGGCTAAGTGGTCTGCGAAAACGACAACTTCTCCTTCCTGTGGCGTGGGAGGACATTCTTTGCCAGGGACCCTCCAATGGATGGTGTTTTTACTGCTTAAAGCGCCCGTTAGGACTAAGTTGTTCAGCTGCGTTTCAGTGATGCGAGAAGGAGCCCAGTTGCACTCATATACTTGTTTAGCCATGGTGGAGTCTACAAAATAAGTGATTCCGGTTCAAGACTGTGTTGGGTAAAAGTATAATCCGGTGTGAAGCAATGTTAAACCGGAGGTAATTATGTCTAAACCGGAGTACTATGAAGCAGCATTATATAACTAACGAGTTCCGGCGGTTCAATAAGGGGACTAATGGTATATGCCGATTTATGAAAACTTTCTATACTAAGTTAAACCGCCTGATCTAAGCATTGAAAGCAGTTGAAGCTGCGGATGGCTAAGTGTGCAGAAACAGGTTTCACAAAGTTCTATTACAGCAATAGATCTGAGGCAAGTTCAGAAAAACAGAAAAATATTCAGAGGCTTAAAGTAGAGCGGAAGTGAATCAATGGGCAGATATACAGATGAGATCTATGGGTTTGAACATGAAGCTACAGGTCGGTGCGAAAAGCCACTGTTATTCAGAGCAGGGTTTCACAGATCCAGCCAGGGATTAATACATGAATAGGAGCAGTCGATGAACACCGCAAGAACGGGAAACCCTAGAACATATCTAGGTTGAGAAGAACAGAGGGCTTACCGGAGCTGAGAAGGATGCGAAAGATCACCGCAGTTTTCTGGTACGTTCAGGTCGATGCAGCGGCCAAGGTTGGTGCTGGAGACGACGGCGGCGGCGGAGCTCTAAAGCTGGCGACGCGAGGAAGACGAAGAAGAGAAGGCACGAAGGGAAGAAAGGAAATGACCCTTCGGTCTTATTTATAAAGCAAAAAAGGACGTGTGTCAGGCGCGACAAACCAGGGGCCCAGAACGGAGCTGTCGCCTCGATTTTCGCGGATTTATTAAATGAAGAGATATCATGAATACTTTCTTTATGACAGATGAGATCACTCCGGTTTAACAGCAATTGGAGAGGATGACATCACGGCGGTTCAACAATTACAAGAAGATGTTGAAGATGAAGATTTTTGTTAAGGATTGACATGAACTCGTTCAAATCAATCTGGGGCCTAATGTTGGGGATATTACTACTGGGTGTAAACCGGCCTACCAGGGCCGGGTTAACTTCATCAGTAGTCCAAGAATGTTAAAGGGCCCAAAGCCCGTAGTCGGTTTAAGACTTGTAGCCGTAAACCGGCCTTGTATGTAAACTTGTACTGTAAGTTAGGAATAAGAAGAGACCAACCCGGATACGAGTATGAACCGGTGATTGGGACTCTGTGAACCGACGGGCGTCACCCGTGTATATAAGGGGACGACCCGGCAGCGGTTCAAGGACAGACAACAACAACTCGAGACTTAGGCGAAGCTTGTTTGCTCCCTAATCCTCGAAACCCCATCAATTCCATCACAACTAGAGGTAGGCTTTTACCTTCATTGAAGGGGCCGAACTAGTATAAAAATCCTTGCGTCCTTGTGTCCGCTTTAACCCCTTCAAGCTAACCCATCGCGATGGCTCCACGACTAAGTCCTTTCTCTAGGACATCTGCCGTGACAAAACCACGACAGGGTCCCCTTGTAGTTCCTTGTGTGGATTGAGTATGATGAATATGAATTTGCTTTGGTGACATTCTAGTATCAACTCTAGGATAGATCGAACGGAAAAAATAGCTTTGTGTTATTTTAGTACGAACTCTTGAATAGATCGAACGGAAAGAATAGCTTTGAGGTGGTTTTGTACCCTATAAACAATTCCTATCTTTTGTTCTCCGCTAATAGGAACTCGGGAGCGATTCTTCGTTACACTTTGAGGGATAATCATATGATCCAACTATGGTATTATTGTTGGGAGGTTGCACTAGTGAAAGTACGGACCCTGGGCCTTGTTTTCAAGCATTGCAACATTGTTTTTGTGCCAGTTTACTATTAGTTACCTTGCTGTTTTCATAATTTCAGATTACAAAAACCAATATCTACTATCCATATTACACTTTTATCACCATCTCTTCACCGAACTAGTGCACCTATACAATTTGCCATTGTATTGGGTGTGTTGGGGACACAAGAGATTTCTTGTATTTGGTTGCAGGGTCGTTTGAGAGAGACCATCTTCATCTACACATCTCACGGATTGATAAACCTTAGGTCATCCACTTGAGGGAGAATTGCTACTGTCCTACAAAACTCTGCGCTTGGAGGCCCAACACGTGCCTACAAGAATAAAGTTGCGTATTAGACATCAAGCTCTTTTCTGGCGCCGTTGTCGGGGAGGTGAATGCATTAAGGTATATCTTTAGATTTTGCAATTGAATCTTTTAGTTTCTTGTTTTATCACTAGTTTGGTTTATAAAAATAAAACTACATAAAAAATGTAATTTAGGTTGCATCATATTCTTGATCATCTTTATGATATCTTTCTTGAAAATGATGGTTCGAAAAATTGTGCTCAATTGTTAGAAGAAGAAGTCAATAAAATGTTTGGCACAAAATATTTGAATGATGATCATGATTGCAATGTTGTTAGTATAAATTCTTTGAATATCCAAAATGCTAATGATTATTGCACAAGTCATGACAAAAATGTTTCTTATAAGCATGTCACTTTTTGCGGAGTGAATTGGGAGTGCAATTGTGCACCAAAAATGGAAGATAGATTTTGTAAGAACCATAAATATTTAGAAACGAAAAAGTTGCAAGAGAGGCTAGATGATTGTGCTGAAAGATCTATTGTTTTTTGCCATCCTTGTGAACTTTGCAATGAACATGGTTAAATCTCCAATGCAAATTCTTTCATGATCAAATCGTGTACAAAAACTGTGATAACTTGATTAGCCTTGAGCATCATAAGGAGCTTAGTCTTTTTTGGGGTATGAAGAAATGTAACGTATAACTAAGGGTATTCCAAAATTTAATCTCGAGAGATCTCTTGATTTTGATCTAGAGGAAATTTATATGTTTTGTGTGGTAAGTTGCATTGAGAATCCTTATATTGCCAACTATCTAAAGTTAAGAAAACAAATACAATATGAAAAGAGTACTAATGAAATGGGAAATATTTCCCAATACCCTCCTAGTGTTTATTATGATGAATCAGGTAACAAGGAGGAGCTTCCTATCTAACCAATCTCATCAATCAGAAGCTTAATTAAACCCACACATGATGTGGTGAAGAAGAAGAAAAGAATAGAGGTAAAAGGTATCTCTCCCAAATAATGTTGCTCCTATTATTGTTGTGCAACATAAAAATGAATCAAAAATAATTGTGGAAGATGATGCACTTGGTGACGATTTTGTTATGCCTATTGCTTGTTGTGATGATTATGATTGGGAAGATAACGATACTTCTTATAATCTTGGAAATCTTTTTGGCACCAACTTGGGAAATTATGATGATAGAAATTGTTATACCGTTGGTGCTATTCATACTATTAATGATGAGAGTGATTATGCTTATGATATGCCAAGCCACGAGCTTGGGGATGCTATGTTTGATGAGAATGCCATGTTTGAGAATTTATTTGCTGAAGCTTGGGGATGATTTTCTTAGTGAATATGATCCTTTGATTCCTTCTACTTTCGATGAGAAAATTTATATGATGATAGCATGCCCCCTATTTATGATGATTACATTGATGAAAGTGGGTTTGGAAGAGTGTAAACTCTAGGTAGTAGTGATCCACTATTTTGGAGGGTATTGAATCTTATTACAATATTGATGAAAGCGGATTTGGAGAGGTCGTGACTTTATTTAGTGATACATCCACTATTTTGGAAGAGGTTTCAATTGATTATGACAATGAAGTTGCTATCTATGATGATTATTATGATGACATCTATGCCATAAAGGGTGATAAATTTTCTATGCTTTTGGATCATGAAAAGAATGCTTTATGTGATGGTTATATTGATGAATCCATTCATGATGTTACTGAAAATTATTATGAAAGAGGAACTTATGATGCATGATGTTCTCTTTGTGTTTCAATTCTTATCTTTTATGTGAGCATCATTGAAATCATCATGCCTAGCTTAAAAGGCATTAAACAAAAGCGCTTGTTGGGAGACAACTCGACACTTTTACCTACTGTTTTTGTGTGTTAACATGATTAAGATTCTGTAGTAATCATGTTTTATTGCTTTTGTTTCAATAAAGTGCCAAGTAAAGCCTTTGGGATCTTGTTGGGTGATAGTTGCTCTGATCCTGCTGAAAAACAGAAACTTTTGCGCTCACGAAAATAAGTCTCATTTTTAACAGAAGAGTGCTATTGAGTTGATTATTTTTGCAGAAGTTTGATATACAAATTTCTCACGTGTTCCTAATTTTTTCATAATTTTTGGAGTAGCATAAGTATGGTAGTTATCCAGATCATTACAGACTGTTCTGTTTTTGACAAATTATGTTTTCAATGCATAGTTTGCTTGTTTCCTAGTTTCTATGGCTTATATTTCTCAATATAAATTGCGGAAATGATATTCTACAGTAGGAATTGTGTGGAACAAATTATGAATCTTGTCTTTGACAGTACCAAAAGTGGAATGGTTTGCTCTTTATCATACTAATCTATCTCACAAAGTTTCGTCAAGTTTTGTGTGATTGAAGTTTTCGAGTTTTGGGCGAGATATCGATATGAGGAGAATAAGGAGTGACAACACCCTAAGCTTGGGGATGCCCAGGGCACCCCAAGTTAATATCTAAGAAGATCAAAGCAACTAAGCTTGGGGATGCCTCGGAAGGCATCCCCTCTTTCGTCTCCAACACTATCGGTAAACTCACTTGGAGCTATGTTTTCATTCGTCACATAATATGAGTTTTACTTGGAGCATCAATTTATTTTGTTAGGGTTTGCTTGATGTTATTTATAATAATTTTTTTCATCTTTTATTTCAATAAAAGTGGCAAGTCTTTGTCATGCTTATTTTGCAAGTATACATGTTGCTGTCTGAAAACAGAAAGTTTACCATTGTTGCAAAAAATTCCCTAGAAAAGTCAGAGTGTGATAAAATGTTGAAACTTTTTGCAAAATGAGCTCTAATAAATTTTATTCAGTGTGATAAATTTTCTTAATTTTTGGAGTTAGGGAAGTATTGATACTCTTGCATTCTTTACAGACTGTACTGTTTTGGCAGATTGCTATTATGTTTGCATTGTTTGCATATGTTTGCTTGTTTAATGATTTTATTTGAGGATAGGAGTATTAAATATGCAGAGGCATTTAGTATGCAATGTTTAATAATAATTTTAGTGATTTGTTACAGTAGAGAATGATAAGGTTTTTTCATTGGTTTATACTAACTTATCTCACGAGTCCTTGTTGAGTTTAGTGTGGATGAAGCTTTTGAGATTTAGAAAAACCGTGATATGAGAAGAATTAAGGAGACAGAAAAGCTCAAGATTGGGGATGCCCAAGGCATTCCAAGATAATATTTCAAGAAGTCTCAAGCATCTAAGCTTGGGGATGCCCCGGTAGACATCCCACCTTTCTTCTTCAACAATTATCGGTTAGTATCGGTTGAGCCTAAGTTTTTGCTTCTTCACATGATGTGTGCTATTCTTGGAATGTCATTTTATTTTCATTTTGCTTGTTGTTTTAATAAGATACTTAGATCTAAAAGTTTTAAATAAAATAGAGTCCTCAAATAGTTGCCAAGGAGGCTATGTAAGCGGCATTCACATCCCGTCAACGAAGCTCTTTTCTATGTCATTTACTCTTGTGCTTCACTTATATCCTATGAGTAAATTGTTGAATAAATTGAATGTCATGAAGTTGAAATCATACCATACCTAGTGGTAGCTTCACATTGGGTTTAGAAAGTGAAATCTTTTGAGGCTTGACAATCACAATATTGGTCATACAAGCAATTCATGAATAATTAGTATAAGGAAGAGAACTTGCACATGAAAATACATTGTCATAGAAATCTTTTGTGATTGTAAGCCCCCATCAAAATATTATATGCCAAAATTGTTGACGTTGGACAAGGAAGACAAGGTAATGGTTTATGTTTGTTCATATTCACATAGAAGTTATATTGTCATAGATCCTTCAACATGTGGTGCTTGGCCCCCATCTTTGCTAGCCAAAAATTCCGCACTAAGTAGAGATACTACTTGTGCATCCTGTTGGAAATATGCCCTAGAGGCAATAATAAAAGGATTATTATTATATTTACTTGTTCATGATAATTGTCTATTGTTCATGCTATAATTGTGTTATACGGAAATCGTAATACATGTGTGAATACATAGACAACAACATGTCCCTAGTCAGCCTCTAGTTGACTAGCTCGTTGATCAACAGATAGTCATGGTTTCCTGACTATGGGCATTAGATGTCATTGATAACGATATCACATCATTAGGAGAATGATGTGATGGACAAGACCCAATGATAAGCATAGCACAAGATCGTGTAATTCGTTTGCTAAAGCTTTTCCAATGTTAAGTATAATTTCCTTAGACCATGAGATCGTGTAACTCCCGGATACCGTAGGAGTGCATTGGGTGTGCCAAACGTCACAACGTAACTGGGTGACTATAAAGGTATATTACAGGCATCCCCGAAAGCATCTGTTGGGTTGACACGGATCGAGACTGGGATTTGTCACTCCGTATGATGGAGAGGTATCTCTGGGCCCACTCAGTAATGCATCATCATAATGAGCTCAATGTGACCAAGTGGTTCGTCACGGGATCATGCATTACAGTACGAGTAAAGTGACTTGCCGGTAACGAGATTGAACGAGGTATTGGGATACCGATGATCGAATCTCGGGCAAGTAACGTACCGATTGACAAAGGGAATTGTATACGGGATTACTTGAATCCTCGACATCGTGGTTCATCCGATGAGATCATCGAGGAGCATGTGGGAGCCAACATGGGTATCCAGATCCCGCTGTTGGTTATTGACCGGAGAGTCGTCTCGGTCATGTCTGCTTGTCTCCCGAACCCGTAGGGTCTACACACTTAAGGTTCGGTGATGCTAGGGTTGTAGAGATATGAATATGCAGTAATCCGAAAGTTGTTCGAAGTCCCGGATGATATCCCGGACGTCACGAGGAGTTCCGGAATGGTCCGGAGGTGAAGAATTACATATAGGAAGTGCAGTTTCGGCCATCGGGAAGGATTCGGAGTCACCGGTATTGTATCGGGACCACCGGATGGGTCCCGGGGGTCCACCGGGTGGGGCCACCCATCCCGGAGGGCCCCGTGGGCTGAAGTGGGGCGGAGAACCAGCCCCTAGTGGGCTGGTGCGCCCCCCCCCCCCTTGGGCCCCCTGCGCCTAGGGTTGGAAACCCTAGGGTGGGGGCACCTCCACTTGCCTTGGGGGCAAGCCTCCCCCTTGGCCGCCGCCCCCCAAGGAGATCCCATCTCCTAGGGCCGGCGCCCCCCCAGGGGGCCTATATAAAGGGGGGAGGGAGGGCAGCCACAACTCAAGTCTTGTCGCCTCCCTCTCCCCTGCTACACCTCTCCCTCTCGCAGAAGCTTGACGAAACCCTGCTGCGATCACTGCTGCATCCACCACCATGCCGTCGTGCTGCTGGATCTCGATCAACCTCTCCTTCCCCTTGCTGGATCAATAAGGAGGAGACGTCTTCCCCAACCGTACGTGTGTTGAATGCGGAGGTGCCGTCCGTTCGGCACTTGGTCATCGGTGATTTGGATCACGACGAGTACGACTCCATCAACCCCGTTCTCTTGAACACTTCCGCTCGCGATCTACAAGGGTATGTAGATGCACTCTCCTCTCGTTGCTAGTTGACTCCATAGATTGATCTTGGTGGAACGTAGGAAAAAAATTTGTTTTCTGCAACGTTATCCAACAGTGGTATCAGAGCTAGGTCTATGCGTAGTTCTCTTTGCACGAGTAGAACACAAATTTGTTGTGTGCGTAGATGTTGTCAACCTTCTTGCCACTACTAGTCTTATTTTGCTTCAGCGGTATTGTGGGATGAAGCGGCCCGGACTGACCTTACACGTACGCTTACGTGAGACAGGTTCCACCGACTGACATGCACTAGTTGCATAAGGTGGCTAGCGGGTGTCTGTCTCTCCCACTTTAGATGGAGCGGATTCGATGAAAAGGGTCCTTATGAAGGGTAAATAGAAGTTGGCAAATCACGTTGTGGCTTTTACGTAGGTAAGAAAACGTTCTTGCTAGAACCCTATTGCAGCCACGTAAAACATGCAACAACAATTAGAGGACGTCTAACTTGTTTTTGCAGCAAGTGCTTTATGATGTGATATGGCCAAAAGTTGTGATGAATTATATATGTGATGTATGAGATGATCATGTTATTGTAATAGGAATCACGACTTGCATGTCGATGAGTATGACAACTGGCAGGAGCCATAGGAGTTGTCTTAATTTATTTATGACCTGCGTGTCAACATAAACGTCATGTAATTACTTTACTTTATTGCTAAATCGTTAGACATAGTAGTAGAAGTAATAGTTGACATGACAACTTCATGAAGACACGATGATGGAGATCATGATGATGGAGATCATGGTGTCATGCCGGTGACGGAGATGATCATGACTCCCCGAAGATGGAGATCAAAAGGAGCAATATAATATTGGCCATATCATGTCACTATTTGATTGCATGTGATGTTTATCATGTTTTTGTATCTTATTTGCTTAAAGAACAACGGTAGTAAATAAGATGATCCCTCATATCAATTTCAAGAAAGTGTTCCCCCTAACTATGCACCGTTGCGAAGGTTCGTTGTTTCAAAGCACCACGTGATGATCGGGTGTTATAGATTCTAACGTTCGAATACAACGGGTGTAAGCCAGATTTACACACGCAATACACTTAGGTTAACTTGACAAGCCTAGCATGTACAGACATGGCCTCAGAACACGGAAGACCGAAAGGTCGAACATGAGTCGTATAGAAGATACAATCACATGGAGATGTTCACCGATGATGACTAGTCCGTCTCACGTGATGATCGGACACGGTCTAGTCAAGTGTTTTGAGAAGCATGGAGCATATGAGATGTTCGAAGAGCTGAAAATGATTTTCCAAGCTCATGCCCGGGTCGAGAGATATGAAGTCTCCGACAAGTTCTATAGTTGTAAGATGGAGGAAAATAGTTCTATCAGTGAGCACATACTCAAAATGTCTGGGTTACACAACCGCTTGTCCCAGCTGGACATTAGCCTCCCGGACGAGGCGGTCATTGACAGAATCCTTCAGTCACTCCCACCTAGCTACAAGAGCTTTGTGATGAACTACAATATGCAGGGGATGGAAAAGACCATTCCTGAGGTGTATTCAATGCTGAAATCAGCAGAGGTAGAAATCAAAAAGGAACATCAAGTGTTGATGGTGAATAAAACCACTAAGTTCAAGAAAGGCAAGGGGAAGAAGAACTTCAAGAAGGACGGCAAGGAAGTTGCCGCGCCCGGTAAGCCAGTTACCGAGAAGAAGTCAAAGAATGGACCCAAGCCTGAGACTGGGTGTTTTTATTGCAAGGGAGAGGGACACTGGAAGCGGAACTGCCCCAAATACTTAGCAGACAAGAAGGCCGACAACACTAAAGGTATATGTGATATACATGTAATTGATGTGTACATTACCAATACTCGTAGTAGCTCCTGGGTATTTCATACCGGTGCGGTTGCTCATATTTGTAACTCAAAACAGGAGCTGCGGAATAAACGGAGACTGGCGAAGGACGAGGTGACGATGCGCGTCGGGAATGGTTCCAAGGTCGATGTGATCGCCGTCGGCACGCTACCTCTACATTTACCTACGGGATTAGTTTTAAACCTCAATAATTGTTATTTAGTGCCATCTTTGAGCATGAACATTGTATCTGGATCTCGTTTAATGCGAGATGGCTACTCATTTAAATCCGAGAATAATGGTTGTTCTATTTATATGAGAGATATGTTTTATGGTCATGCCCCGCTGGTGAATGGTTTATTCTTAATGAATCTCGAACGTAATGTTACACATATTCATAGTGTGAATACCAGAAGATGTAAGGTTGATAATGATAGTCCCACATACTTGTGGCACTGCCGCCTTGGTCACATAGGTGTCAAACGCATGAAGAAGCTCCATACAGATGGACTTTTGGAGTCTCTTGATTTCGAATCATTTGACACGTGCGAACCATGCCTCATGGGGAAGATGACCAAGAGTCCGTTCTCCGGAACAATGGAGCGAGCAACCAACTTATTGGAAATCATACATACTGATGTGTGCGGTCCAATGAGTGTTGAGGCTCGCGGTGGCTATCGTTATGTTCTCGCTCTCACTGATGACTTGAGTAGATATGGGTATGTCTACCTAATGAAACACAAGTCTGAGACCTTTGAAAAGTTCAAGGAATTTCAGAGTGAGGTTGAGAATCAACGTGACAGAAAAATCAAGTTCTTAAGATCGGATCGTGGGGAGAATATTTAAGTCACGAATTTGGTACGCACTTAAGGAAATGTGGAA
Source organism: Aegilops umbellulata (assembly GCA_032464435.1). NCBI lineage: Eukaryota > Viridiplantae > Streptophyta > Magnoliopsida > Poales > Poaceae > Aegilops > Aegilops umbellulata. The sequence goes on along the minus strand of CP136059.1, from coordinate 521,600,470 downwards.
TCATTTCACAACTCACGCCGCCTGGAACATCTCAGCATAACGGTGTGTTCGAACGTCGTAATCGCACTCTATTGGATATGGTGTGATCTATGATGTCACTCACTGATTTACCGCTATCATTTTGGGGATACGCTCTAGAGACAGCTACATTCACTTTAAATAGGGCACCGTCTAAATCCATTGAGACGACACCGTATGAATTATGGTTTGGGAAGAAACCTAAGCTGTCGTTTCTTAAAGTTTGGGGATGCGATGCTTATGTCAAGAAACTTCAACCTGAAAAGCTCGAACCCAAGTCGGAAAAATGCGTCTTCATAGGATACCCTAAGGAGAACATTGGGTATACCTTCTACCTCAGATCCGAAGGCAAGATCTTTGTTGCCAAGAACGGGTCCTTTCTGGAGAAAGAGTTTCTCTCGAAAGAAGTAAGTGGGAGGAAAGTGGAACTTGATGAAGTATTGCCTCTTGAACCGGAGAGTAGCGCAGCTCAAGAAAATGTTTCTGTGGTGCCTCCACCGACTAGAGAGGAGGTTAATGATGATGATCATGAAACTTCAGATCAAGTTGCCACTGAACTTCGTAGGTCCACAAGGACACGTTCCGCACCAGAGTGGTACGGCAACACTCTCCTAGAAATCATGTTCTTAGACAACGGTGAACCTTCGAACTATGAAGAAGCAATGGCGGGCCCAGATTCCAACAAATGGCTTGAAGCCATGCAATCCGAGATAGGATCCATGTATGAAAACAACATATGGACTTTGACAGACTTGCCCGATGATCGGCGAGCGATAGAGAATAAATGGATCTTTAGGAAGAAGACGGACGCGGATGGTAATGTTACCATCTATAAGGCTAGACTTGTCGCTAAGGGTTATTGACAAGTTCAAGGGGTTGACTACGATGAGACCTTCTCACCCGTAGCGAAGCTGAAGTCCGTCCATATCTTGTTAGCAATTGCCGCATACTATGATTACGAGATATGGAAAATGGACGTCAAAACGGCATTCCTCAACGGCTTTCTTAAGGAAGAATTGTATATGATGCAGCCGGAAGGTTTTGTCGATCCTCAGAATGCTAACAAGGTATGCAAGCTCCAGCGCTCCATTTATGGGCTGGTGCAAGCATCTCGGAGTTGGAACATTCGCTTTGATGAAATGATCAAAGCGTTTGGGTTTGTGCAAACTTATGGAGAAGCCTGCGTTTACAAGAAAGTGAGTGGGAGCTCTGTAGCATTTCTCACATTATATGTGGAGACAAACTTTTGATGGGAAATGATATAGAACTTTTGGAAAGCATTAACGCATATTTGAATAAGTGTTTTTTAATGAAGGACCTTGGAGAAGCTGCTTATATATTAGGCATCAAGATCTATAGAGATAGATCAAGACGCCTCATAGGTCTTTCACAAAGCACATACCTTGAAAAGATATTGAAGAAGTTCAATATGGATCAGTACAAGAAGGGGTTCTTGCTTGTGTTGCAAGGTGTGAAATTGAGCTCAGCTCAATGTCCGACCATGGGAGAAGATAGAGAAAAGATGAGTGTCGTCCCCTATGCCTCAGCCATAGGGTCTATCATGTACGCCATGTTGTGTACCAGACCTAATGTAAACCTTGCCGTAAGTTTGGTAGGAACGTACCAAAGTAATCCCGGCATGGAACACTGGACAGCGGTCAAGAATATCCTGAAGTACCTGAAAAGGACTAAGGACATGTTTCTCATATATGGAGGTGACGAAGAGCTCGTCGTAAAGGGTTACGTCGACGCTAGCTTCGACACAGATCTGGATGACTCCAAGTCACAAACCTGATACGTGTTTATTTTGAATGGTGGGGCAGTAAGCTGGTGCAGTTGCAAGCAAAGCGTCGTGGCGGGATCTACATGTGAAGCGGAGTACATGGCAGCCTCGGAGGCAGCGCATGAAGCAATATGGATGAAGGAGTTCATCACCAACCTAGGAGTCATACCCAATGCGTCGTGGCCAATCGCTCTCTTCTGTGACAACACTGGAGCTATTGCACTTGCCAAGGAGCCCAAGTTTCACAAGAAGACCAGGCACATCAAGCATCGCTTCAACTCCATTCGCGAAAATGTTCAAGATGGAGACATAGATATTTGTAAAGTGCACACAAATCTGAATGTCGCAGATCCGTTGACTAAACCTCTTCCACGAGCAAAACATGATCAACACCAGAACTCTATGGGTGTTCGATTCATCACAATGTAACTAGATTATTGACTCTAGTGCAAGTGGGAGACTGTTGGAAATATTCCCTAGAGGCAATAATAAAAGGATTATTATTATATTTCCTTGTTCATGATAATTGTCTATTGTTCATGCTATAATTGTGTTATACGGAAATCGTAATATATGTGTGAATACATAGACCACAACATGTCCCTAGTGAGCCTCTAGTTGACTAGCTCGTTGATCAACAGATAGTCATGGTTTCCTGACTATGGGCATTAGATGTCATTGATAACGAGATCACATCATTAGGAGAATGATGTGATGGACAAGACCCAATCATAAGCATAGCACAAGATCATGTAGTTCGTTTGCTAAAGCTTTTCCAATGTTAAGTATCATTTCCTTAGACCATGAGATCGTGTAACTCCCGGATGCCGTAGGAGTGCTTTGGGTGTGCCAAACGTCACAACGTAACTGGGTGACTATAAAGTTATATTACAGGCATCCCCGAAAGCATCTGTTGGGTTGACACGGATCGAGACTGGGATTTGTCACTCCGTATGACGGAGAGGTATCTCTGGGCCCACTCGGTAATGCATCATCATAATGAGCTCAATGTGACCAAGTGGTTGGTCATGGGATCATGCATTACAGTACGAGTAAAGTGACTTGCCGGTAACGAGATTGAACGAGGTATTGGGATACCGACGATCGAATCTCGGGCAAGTAACGTACCGATTGACAAAGGGAATTGTATACGGGATTACTTGAATCCTCGACATCATGGTTCATCCGATGAGATCATCGAGGAGCATGTGGCAGCCAACATTGGTATCCAGATCCCGCTGTTGGTTATTGACCGGAGAGTCGTCTCGGTCATGTCTGCTTGTCTCCCGAACCCGTAGGTTCTACACACTTAAGGTTCGGTGATGCTAGGGTTGTAGAGATATGAATATGCAGTAATCCTAAAGTTGTTCGGAGTCCCGCATGATATCCCGGACATCAAGAGGAGTTCCGGAATGGTCCGGAGGTGAAGAATTATATATAGGAAGTGCAGTTTCGGCCATCGGGAAGGATTCGGAGTCACCGGTATTGTACCGGGACCACCGGATGGGTCCCGGGGGTCCACCGGGTGGGGCCACCCATCCGGAGGGCCTCATGGGCTGAAGTGGGGAGGAGAACCAGCCCCTAGTGGGATGGTGCGCCCCCCTTAGGCCCCCTGCGCCTAGGGTTGGAAACCCTAGGGTGGGGGCGCCTCCACTTGCCTTGGCGGGCAAGCCTCCGCCTTGGCCGACGCCCCACCAAGGAGATCCCATCTCCTAGGGCCGACGCCCCCAGGGGGCCTATATAAAGGGGGGAGGGAGGGTAGCCGCACCTCAAGTCTTGGCGCCTCCCTCTCCCCTGCTACACCTCTCCCTCTCACGGAAGCTCGGCGAAGCCCTGCTGCGATCACTGCTGCATCCACCACCACACCGTTGTGCTGCTGGATCTCCATCAACCTTTCCTTCCCCTTGCTGGATCAAGAAGGAGGAGACGTCTTCCCCAACCGTACGTGTGTTGAACACGGAGGTTCCGTCCGTTCGGCACTTGGTCATCGGTGATTTGGATCACGGCGAGTACGACTCCATCATCCCCATTCTCTTGAACGCTTCCGCTCGCGATCTACAAGGGTATGTAGATGCACTCTCCTCTCGTTGCTAGTTGACTCCATAGATTGATCTTGGTGGAACGTAGGAAATTTTTTTGTTTTCTGCAACGTTATCCAACACATCCAAAAACCCTTAAACCCAAATCTTATTTTCAACAGTCCACCATACCTACCTAAGGATTGAGCAAGATCCTTCAAGTAAGTTGTCATCAGTGCAATAAGGCAATAAAAATTGCTTCTAAAAGTGTTAGATCATTTAGTGTAAGAGAAAATCGAGTGTTGTACGAACTTATGATGGCAAAGCAATAAAAGTGACGAACTGCATAATAAAGGTTGCTATCGTAAGGGGCATTATATGTGATGTTCTTTTGCACTAAGGGATTGAGCATACAAACAAATAAGTGCATGGCAACCTCTGCTTCCCTCTACGAAGGGCCTGTCTTTTACTTTCCAGTATTTATTTTTATGCAAAGAGTCAAAGTTATTCTCTCTATTCCTTTTTAATTTTCTCTTTTGGCAACCATCATGTGGTGAGGAAAGATCTAGGCACATATATCCAGTTGGATATAGGTAGCATGAGTTATTATTGTTGACATCACCCTTGAGGTGAATACGTTGGGAGGCAAAACAATAAGCCCCTATCTTTCTATGTGTCCGGTTGAAACGTTTTGGTCATGTGTACAAGGTGAGTGTTAGCCATCATAGAAGACTATATGATGGTTGAGTATGTGGAGCTCTTACTTAAACTTTGTTGAATAAGTTGAATTGCAATTTCTTGGTGACCGAGAACATAGGTTGTTGAGTTTTAAGAGAATTCATTGTTTGAACCTTAACATGTGAATTGGTTGCCACTATAACATGAGAATTTTTATAAGAAAGAATTGTTGTTATGATGCTAGGAAAAGGGATTGAAATTATCATTGATCAAACTTGTGGACTTTGCTAGCATTCACACTTCATAAATTATGTCTTTTATCATTTACTTCCTCGAGGACGAGTAGGAATTAAGCTTGGGGATGCGCATACGTCTCCAATGTATCTATAATTTATGAAGTATTTATGCTGTTATTTTATCATTCTTGGATGTTTTACAATCATTTTATAGCAACTTTATATCATTTTTTGGGACTAACCTATTGACCCAGTGCCTAGTGCCAGTTGCTGTTTTTGCTTGTTTTTTACATCGCAGAAAATCAATACCAAACGGAGTCCAAACGCAACGAAACTCCATGGAGATTTTTTATGGACCAGGAGACATCCATTGGGCCAGAGAAGCACCTGGGGGGTGCCTCGAGGGGGGCACAACTCACCAGGGCGCGCCAGGCCCACCTGGCGTGCCCAGGTGGGTTGTGCCCACCTCGGTGGCCTCCCGTACCCCTTCTTTGTACCATAAATTCCCAAATATTCCGAAACCCCTCGGGGTTAACCTAGATCAGAAGTTCCGCCTCCGCAGGGTTCCGTAGCCACCAAAAACCAATCTAGACCCGTTTCGGCACCCTGCCGGAGGGGGGGAATCATCTCCGGTGGCCATCTTCATCATCCCGGCGGACCACCACGATGAGGAGGGAGTAGTCCACTGTCGGTATCAAAACCGGCGGATCTCGGGTAGGGGGTCCCGAACTGTGCGTCAAGGTCGGATGGTAACAGGAGACAAGGGACACTTTATTTTACCCACGTTCGGGCCCTCTCGGTGGAGGTAGAACCCTACTCCTGCTAGATTAATATTGATGATATGGGTAGTACAAGAGTGGATCTACCACGAGATCAAGGAGGCTAAACCCTAGAAGCTAGCCTATGGTATGATTGTGTATGATGATGGTTGTCCTACGGACTACAACCCTCCGGTTTATATAGACACCGGATAGGGTTAGGGTTACACAGAGTCGGTTACAATGGTAGGAGATATTTAATATCCGCACGCCTAGCTTGCCTTCCACGCCAAGAAAAGATCCTTCTGGACACGGGACGAAGTCTTCAATCTTGTATCTTCATAGTCCTGGAGTCCGGCTGAAGGTATAGTCCGGCTATCCGAACACCCCCTAATCCGGGACTCCCTCAGTAGCCCCTGAACCAGGCTTCAATGACGACGATTCCGGCGCGCAAATTGTCTTCGGCATTGTAAGGCGGGTTCCTCCTCCAAGTTTCTTCAAGAAGATTACAAACACCAAAAATAGTGTCCGGCTCTTCAAAATAAGTTTCCACATATTGCCGTATAGAGAATAGTATTAACACAAATCAAATCTGTTGACGTATTCCGCAATGCGTCGTAACACTGCGACCGAGCCTTCTATATAAATTATTTTCATCGTTCCACCTCGGCGCGTTTAGCGAGGCGGTTTCCTTGGCACGTCTTGTCAAAGCAGAGATCGTGTGCCCCTTTTAACGGGATTCTCATTAATACGGACGTGGATAACCCAATCGTGCCCGTTAGCACGTCTTGCCTTAATTAAAGGCTGGTCCAAGACGGTTACGGGGAGGGCTCTTGGTATTCTGCCTCTTATAAAGAGACCAAGGCCCTGTTCCCCGCCTCTATTCTCAAAACGAGCTCGCCCGTCGCCTCGAGCTCCAACACCCTAGGCTTCCAGATTCCGGGCGCACCGGATCTTCGACAATGTCCGGCTCCGACCTTCAAGGCCAATGGATGCCCTCCTCTATTACGGAGGAGGACGTATCAAGGTTGAGGGAAGCTAGAGTCCTGACCAGGGAGATTCCGCACAGGCTGCCTGTTCAAGGACAGGTGATCCCTAGCCCTCAGCCCGACGAGAGCATGGTATTCATATCCCACTTCCTTCGGGGATTAGGCTTCCCAATGGATCCCTTTATAAGGGGACTGATGTTTTATTATGGGCTGGAATTCCACGACCTAGCTCCGAAGTCCATCCTCCATATCTCCTCATTCATAGTTGTGTGCGAAGCGTTCCTCCGTGTTACCCCTCACTTCGGATTATGGCTCAAGACCTTCAAAGTAGAACCAAAGATAATCGAGGGGCGCCACGCAGAGTGCGGAGGTGCTGCTATAAAAAGAAATGCCGAAGCTCCATGGCCCGAGGGCGCTTTTCAAGAGGAGCTTGGCTTATGGCAACTGGAGTGGTTCTACATCACCGCTCCTCGGGGCACCGCATGGGTGGCGCCTCCGGCCTTTCGCTCGGGTCCCCCACCACGGTTAGCATCGTGGATTAACACAGGTTTAGATCGGGGCTTGCCCAAAGACGTTCCTCTGCTGCAGGGCCGCATTAAGGATCTCCTGAAGGGAGACCTCAACCTGGTCAAGGTGACACAAGTCATGCTGATTCGCCGCACACTGCCCGGCCAACGTCACCCCCTTCGCTTGTGGGAATTCAATCTGGAGGGACCGCGAGCTCTCCAAAATTTTATGGGCGTGACGCCTATGGAGATGTATAAACTGTTCTTCGGATCACAAGAAGTGAGTCCGGATTTGACCGAGGATGCTGGTTTAAGCCGCAATCGCCCGGATACTCAAGTAGGTTACCTTGCGACCGGACCTTCTATCCGCATAATTAACTTGCTTTTTAACAGCACTTTTCCTTTTAAGCAGGAGTGGATAGCGAAGGCAAAGCTGATCCGGTGACCGGCTCCCCTTCCCGAAACCAGGCTGGATCCTGTGCTAGTCAGGATGCTAGAGGTAGTGCCTTTGGAGGTAAATAAGAGGGCAGACAAGGAGACCGTGGCCTCCTCGAAAGAGACCATTCCGAAGGGGGGAATCGATAAATCTCCTCCTAAGGGAAAGAAAAGGGCCGCCTCTGACAACCCGGAAACCACAGCTTCGAAGCGGGGGAAAGAATCCTTGTCAGAGGGCCCGACACCGGGGAGCCCCTCGGCCGGACTAAACCCTCAAAGGGAACAGCTCTCCAGCGAGCCGTAAGTAGAAGAAGAGTTATTCTTTTAAGAGAAATCCTTGATTTATATCTGAGAAGTTTTAACCGAAACTTTACTTTGTAGTTCGGACCTCAGACCTTCTCAGCAGAACTCGTCATCGGGGGATCTTCTTCTGGAGATGATGGAGAGCGGAACGCCTCCTTCTTCTGTATCGCCTAGCAAGGCGGGCGACGCTGAAGTGTCGTCGCGGGGGATTTCTCCGGATCCGCTAGGGGCGGATGGTGCAGCCCCCCGAGGTTTTCCGTGTCCGGACTTTAAGGAAGGCCATGGGATGAGTCCGGCACCATCTGGTGTTCGGTCGGAGGAGCTAAAGATTCTGCTGGGGCGAGCCTCTGTCTCAGAGGAGCATCGCGAGTTAATGAGCACGGTGATTGAAAAGATTTCATCCGCAGAAAGCGGACTGCACCAGGCCGTCAAGAGTTTACTGGCAGGCCTTGAGGTACGTTTTAAATAACGTATATTTGTGTTAATTGCGCATAAATAAAGTGCCCCCTATGTAGATAGTAGCCCCTGAGACTCTGTGCATCGTAAAGATGTACGGCGCGCAAAGGATCTTAATTCCAGGTCCTTTAAGTGGCACCTTTATATGTAGGTGGCTGATTGTCCGGAGTCAAGCCGGACTCGTGAATTTGCCGAACTGAAGCGACAACTGGATGAGGCGGAAGCCGACATCGTGCTTGTTAACAAGCGGCTTGATGGTGCTCAAGGTATTGAAATCATTAGGCGATTGTGAGTAAGAGGAGCTTTATGTCAACATCTTACCGGGTGTATGCTTGACGCAGATGGTGCGGCCGCCGTGGAAGGTCTTAGGGCCGAACTCGCCCGAGCAAAGGAACAGGCCAGAAAAAGTGATGCTGCTGCCGTGAAAGCCGTTGAAGAGCTGAAAGCCGAACAGGCTGCCCATTGCCGAAGCAAGGAGGAGGTGGCTGATATGGCCGTAATGTTAAAAAGTGCTACTGACCGTTGCAAGCTTCTTGAAGGAGAAGGTCAGGCGAGGCAAACGAGCTTAGAGAAGGCTGTTATCGACGCCAAGGACGCCCGCTCTATAATGAGAGCGACAAAGGAAGAGCTACGTCAAGCCGGACTAATTGCGGATGGAAAGCCCTTCTTGCTGCGGAGAAAATTTTATGACCCGGGGTTTGCCCCGTTGGACAGAGAGTGGAGTGTAGAGGACACCTATCTGGATTTGGCGGCTAGTGCTGCTGATGCGACCAAACACTTTCAAGATAAGAAGGGTCATGAAGTGGAGAAGCTCTTCTGGTCGCAATTCATCAATCCAGAGCGTCCACTTGCAGTGGACGATCGCCTGGCCCAATGGGCCGGACTAAATAGGTTGTCCGGACTCGCCATGAAGTACGTCACGGATTATTTATGTCCGAGGAGATCGAAGCCGAAGAGTTATTTCAGCTTGGTGCGGCAATTTATCGACGTGGTGCCACGTATCGATGCTATGAAGAGGTCAGCGTGCACGGAGGGCGCTCGGATGGCTCTCGCCCGTGTCAAGACATACTGGGCAGATATGGAGCCCACCATTGTTGCGTCCCGAGATTCGGATAAAAGCCGAATACCTTCCGAGCACTATTTTGAGGAAGTCCTCGAAGGCGCTCGCATAATAGAAACGCAGTGCTCGAAGGATGCTATGTTATGATAGCATATGTAATCATGAAACCGTATTTTGATAAACTGTAGGGGCATATTTTTAGACCTGTGCCTTCAAGTATTAGGAACACCTCCTATGCGGCCGTTTAAATATATAAATTCTGAAAGATTGCAGTCGTTGGCTTCAGCCCCCACACACATAGTGCGGGGGTGCACGCAGAAGACGCATTTTCACACTTAACCCAACGTCTTGGTCCTACAAAGGAGGTGATAGCGCAGCGGGCTAGGCAACCGGACTATAATGCTTTAACACTTTCACTTAGCCATAGGAGCTTGACAGTGGGACTCTTTAGGTAGCCCCTTAGTGGCGACTGCGTTTACCCGAATTCGGGGTGCATACGTGCCTGACTGGGAAGCGTCCCCTCGTCAAAACGGAGGAATTCGATAAATTCCTATAAGTCATCGAGTGGCGACCTGTCTCACGCTACATCATGACAGTCAGTTTTCGGCTTTCTCTACTGAGGTGCTCGCCCAGCCGAACCGGGGCACAATCGCAGTAGTTCTCCTGGTGCTACCTTAGCCGATAAAGCGGAACGTAAGGTAGCCGAACTCAGGAGCCGGGCAACCCAACATTTGACCAAAGACATGATTCGGAGCTGATGCATATAGTGCCAAAACTCACGACGCCGAGCACTCCCTAAGGTGTTCGGTTTTTGTGAGTGCGTGTGAAACAACACCCTTAAACAAAAGAAAAGAGCCCCTGGTGTCCAGGTACGAGCAAGAATTCTGGCGTGGCCACATGCCAAAACGCCAGCCTCCTCCTTGGATTTTTCTATCTGATGTTAAGTACATAAATGCAAGAGCACACTGCAGAATAAAAGTAGTTTTTTTTTTGCAAATTCGCAAACATCACAAAAGGCACATTCACAAATATGACTACACTTTTGACTCAACAAAATCAATTCATTAGTATTTACCACTCCTACCAAACATTCACTATTCCAGAATTTAGAGGCAATGTAAGTGAAGTAGATCACTACGAACAGAGGCAATACATATACACTCAATATACATTTCTATTTAAAACTACAATAAAGAACTAGCAGTATAAACACTTTACTGTGGCAAATCACAACTCAAGTCTAGCATGGTAATTTCAGTTCTTATCCATTTAAACTATTCTAGTTAAGTTGTAGCTAGAAGCCATGGAGAAGTAAAACAGCCAACCTGCAAATCACCACAGTACCATGCCAAAATTCTAAGTAACATCCTAGGCAAATTGTTCAGTAGCATGAGTATTGAATATAACCCCACTAAACCTAAATAGCAACCAAAATTATGAGTGGAACAAGCATTCAGATTGAAATTCCACAAGCCAAAAATTCAGGAGGCTAATGAAATTCAGAACAGAAAACAATTGTTCAGAGTAGGCGAGTCCGATCTTGGACCAAATGTGTAAACTAGGGATGATGGATGGAAAGGGATACCTCGTTGCCAGCTTAACTTTGTACTGTGATCTGTGCATCAAATCAAGTTATCAATCAGTTTTAGTTTTGAAGTACAGTTTCTGAAAAAAAATATTCCAGACAAAAAGTTGGAGGGCACTAGATTTGTCTTCAAACCACAATCTTGTCCATGTGCTTACCAGATATCTAAGTTGGAAATAATTTGGGAATATTAAACCTAGAAAGGACCTAATAATGCATTGAAACTAATGTTCAATTCGAAATATGGATCATTCAATAGCGTAATTCTGATCCTAAGGTAATTTCACATACTATGATTGGATGCAAAGTATTTTTGCAGTTTTTTGAAAATACTGTTGTTTCTGAATAACTTTGGTATTAAATACTTTGAGGTGTTTGGATAAAACAAATACTGTACTTTCACATAACAATGTACCTATCATACTGTAGTTTTTTTTGCAATATTTAAAAAAAGAGGTCGGGACCTCTTTTTCTAAACTGAACAGAGAGAACTCGTCGGCTCGTCTACATAAAATGCGATTGCCGCCTCTGATCCCTCTATATATTGTCTTTTCAACAAAGCGCACCTGATTATTAGGCGCTTCAGGTTTGGTAGTTAGTTTCTCTACAGAGACACCGCGCATGTTAGGTTCTTCTGACGATCTTGCACGCTTCTATTGGAATGATGGCAGCAAATTACACGAGTAGCGCATGATTTAAACAAACTTGCTCCTGGAGTATATCCATTGGTCGTTGGAGCACTTGTATGCAGCAGGCTAAAAGCTACCTACCCAATCGATTCTACGCGCATATAGGCTATGCGCCCGTACACGCACAAAACAATTTTGCCCCGGCTAGCTAGGAGGGGATTTGACGTGCATGACATGCTGCATGCATTGGGCGCCGTTTCTACATGCAGATCAGCTCCATGAGTATAGTTGAGCAAGGCGCAGCAAGTCAAAACAACAGTTGCCAAACACATCGGTGGTTTTATCAAAACTGAGGAAAAATATGGTTTTTAGAAACTTAAGTATTCATTTCCCACACATTTAAAAACTGAGGTTCAGATTACTATGGTTTTTCAGAAACGGTGCTGCCAAACTAAGCTATGTTCAACTTCAATCTGAAACGGCAGAATCTAATACTACATCATTATTTCAATCCTTAGGAAGCATCCCAACTTAATTCTGAAGTATCTAATTTGACAACATAACATAGAAAAACAAATCTCAGAACAGAGAGTAGACATGCAGATATGAACTACTAATAAATCTATAGTAAATCTTAGAAACAGGGGATTCGACAACAGCTACATTGGATTATCAAATAACCATAGTTCCAACCCCAGCTAATCATATCCTGTGCATGGGAATAGAACAACGACTGCGCCCACTAGAAGAAATTCCAGATGGATGCACGTACCGGAGACAGTGTTGGTGGGGTTCATTGCGAGCTGGTTCAGGCGACGTAGGAGGGCGTGGTGTGGTATGCGGTTGCCCAGGTCGTTGGCCATGATCTCGACCTGCTGTCACACGCTGGCGTAGGAGTAGGTCGCCCCAAGGTCGATGCCGATCAACGGAACCTCGCCCTTGGCCATCTCCTCCTCTGCTCTCTTCGGGGTTCGCTGGAAGACGCGAGCAGCGCTCTTTCTCGCGCGCTCTCTCCTGTTGAACGCAGAACCGCATGCCCACCGGAGCCCGCGCTTGGGTTCAGTGGATGCGATCTGGGCGCCGATGTTGGCTGCCGTAGTCGTGCCCCGATGAGGTGGTGCCCGCCCGTGTCGTGCCCGGCTCGACCACGCGCCGTCGCGTCGCACCTCGCGCCTTCCTCTGGTCGGAGCAGTCGCGCGCGCCTTGCACGTTTCTGCTGCCTGCCGCCGACGGAGGAGAAGGCGGGGAGGACTAGAAGATCGAGATCCGGCCACTGCCTCGACGGATCCGGCCGCTGGCTCGGCGGATCCGGCCGCTGGCTCAGCAGATCCGGCAGGTGCGGTGGGGCGACGTCCTTTCCTCGACCTGCAAATGAATCGTGGGAGGTGGGACGGCGGAGATCACGGGAGGTGGGAGAGAAGACCGGGGGGACCGGGGGGCTTCGTTCCTCTAGGTGGAAGAGCAGCTGGCGGCTCGGGGTGGAGAAGCAAGGAGAGAGAGGGGCGGTTGTGCCTACCGTCGGATCCCGGGTAATGGACGGTGCTTAAGCGTGATCCGTGGGAGAGTCGTATCAACCAATCAGAAAGCAGCTTCGGCAACACACAGGATCGAGGGAAGCAGGACACATCAGCACGAGCAGTCTGTGACGTTCTGGTTGGTTTAGAAAAAAAAAGTTTAGGCTCAGCTGGTCGATTAGAAATCCGTCATGGATTAACAGGTTTCTTGTAGTGTCTCCTCCTTGGAGGCATCGTTTATCATGCCCCTCTCCTCCTTCAAACTATTGCTACCTAGTTCCGCGTGGGCCGTCGCTAGGTGTGTGCCTTGTGAGCCGTGGCCTGCTTGGGGAGATGCCTCGAGGCACTCCGGAAAGACTTGTGTTGATTGTCGGGACCAAGAGAGCTCCTTTAGTTCCCGTGCTTGCTTAGCTTCGCTTAGTCCCTTTGTTTTTGGGTCCCGCGCTTAGCTGTTTCAAGCTTCTCTTCTATAGCTGGTATCCTAGTAGGGCTGGTGTGTACACTATCTTTGTATATTGCTTGATTGTTGCTCTATATAAACAATGGGGCGAAAACCTTTTCGATATGAAGGTCCAACGCTAGTCTGGCGGCGTCTCGCGAAACGCATATGTTGAACATGTATACATGTACGTAGGTCCGGGTTTTGTATCCAGTACCTGAAGTATCTGTCTCCCTCTGTATGTACGTGTATCTTAGGAGACAAGATACCAGTCGCACCCCTTGTACCTATATATATGTGCCTAGTGCACGATCAATCAATTATCGATGCACCAAATCATTCTCTACATGGTATCTATCGCAAGTCGATCCTACCGCTTCCGCTAACCCTAGCCGCCGCCCCGGGCCGCCGCCGCCGCGATCTTCCGCCGCCGCCGCCGCCCCACGCCGCTGCCACCACCCCTCCTCCCCGGGCGCCCCCTCCTCCCCGCGCGCCGCCTCCTCCTGCCGCGCCGCCTTCCTCCCGCCGCCGCGCCGCTAACCCTAGCCGCGCCGCCGCCTTCCTACCCATGATCCCATCGCCATGTCTTTATCTAGTGCATACTCGATTTCTTCAACAGATGTACGCGTCAACATCAAAGGATGGTCCAAAATAATGAACACGCACATACAACCAATTGGAGACAACATGGATGTGCACAGGCCACGTGTTGGAGAAAGGTGGATCTCTATTCTCCATTGCAGAGATGGAGGGATTTATCCGTTTTATACAATTTTACCTATGAGAGAGGAGTAGGTCATAGCTAGTGATTGTCATGTGCTAGAATAATGACAAGTTATTTACCTTGGATGATAAGAATTATCTACTGTTGTTTAACTTATCATGTGTCATGGTTTTCTTTCTTATTCGATTTGAACATTAGTTATCTTTGTGTGCACTCGTCGCCCTAGGCTATGCAAAATTGTAAATCACAACCATGATGTATGAATATATTATAATTCTTATATGATGTGTATGTATATATGAACATCTTGTATTACATGGCCTGTACCGTGATGTCACATATTCATAGTATAGTCTGTGTATTTTTCTCAGTTCCTTAAATTTTTAGCAGTGGCGGGCATTGAGAAATGCTCGCCACTAAGAGTGTGCTCCATCAGCGCCGTTAGTGGTCATAACTAGTGGCAGGCCCTACGGCATGCTCGCCACTGCTAGCTATGTACCGCTAGTGGGCGGGCGCCTGCCACTGATGTCGTGTTAGCAGTGGCAGGAGGTTAGTGGTGGGCGCCCTTGAGAGCCTTGCCCGCCACTACTAGGCTTTTTGCACCCGCCACTATTAGGCATTCCTCCAGTAGTGTACGCATGCCCACGGGGGGATAGATTGATAGGAAAAGACCATCGCTCGTCCCCGACCGCCACTCGTAAGGAAGACAATCAATAATAAATCATGCTCCAACTTCTAAGCATAACGGGAGACTATACGTGCATGCTTCGGGAGTTATAAACCTTAACACCAATATTCTTACTAAACCATAATTACTCACTAGCACAACCCACATATTACCACCTTTATATCACAAAACTATTGCAAGGAATCAAACTTATCATATTCAGTGTGTCGGTGGGAAACGACACCTATGGGATCACGAGAATCCCTTTCTGTGGTTGCAGGGCGCGGGGGTCGTGAGAAGAGCGGATCGAGTAGGAAGTACACGATTCCTTTACCCAGGTTCGGGCCGCAAAGATGCGTAAAACCCTACTCCTGCTTTGGTCGATTATATGTTTGTGTTCCTGAGCTAGCTATGGGGCGCGAGGAGCTCCAAAAAGCCGAATCACCCTCCTGGTCGCCTGGGGCCTCCTTTTATAGGGAAAGGGGCTGCCACAGTGGCACACGGGAGGTGGAAAGGGTACAGGGATGCGAGGTTATCCCTCGCATTACATGACAAGGCGCATTTAATGCGCCATGCTTAGGTGACCTTGCTTTATCGGGGGCGGGGGAGAGCCCTGTCTCGTCCGTCGCCGCTCTCTTCCGCGTCGACACGCGCCCTAGCCAGCGGTGCCTGCGATGCCATGTAAGCGGGCAGGCAGCTGAGGTGTCGCAGCGGTGGGTCTCCACGAGGATCTGCATGCCGCCACGCAGATGCCTGCCCAGCTGGCTGGGTCGGCAGCTGCATGCGAACGGTGGTGGAGGCGTGACTGGCGCGGGTCCGATGGTGGCCCCGCGGGTGTCCTTGGCAAGGGCCTTGCCGCGGCCCCGGCAAGGGTCTTGTCGGGGTCCCGCCAAGGGTCTTGCCGTGGCGCCTGTTGCCATCCCCGGCAAGGCTCTTGCCGGTGGCCTTGTGGTTCTCCTTGGCTGGGATCCCGCCAAGGACCATCATCTTCTAGAGTGTGCATCTGATCTCGAATGTCTTCACAAAGATCTGCATACCACCACGGGGATGCCTCCCGAATCCTTGCGCCATGGGGGTAGCGGACTCAAGGGTGACCCGCTCCGTAGGTGTGGGGCAAGCTGCCACGGCAAGGGTCTTGCCGGGTTTGCAAAAACCGCCTCCCGGCAAGGATCTTGCCGAGGGGCCCGCTTCGTCCCCTTTGCTCTTTGTGGTCTTGGTCTTGGCGTCGTTCTGCTCCTCTTCGGCTTCGGCATTACCTTGGTTTCTACCTCCCTTGCCGGGCTCGGTGCGGCGGCGCCCGTGGCTCAGACTGCCCGTGCACAGTCATAGGGTAGAAAAAGTGTACCCCTCTTTTTGTACACCGACAGGAGCCCCTGAGCCTGGGCCACACATAAGCGCAACGCATTGTTGGGCCAGGCCCAAGAACGGTGTGCGGGCAGGCAGGGCGGTTTTTACCGCGGTAAGTTTCTTCGCGCGCTGCGTCTCCCACGCTTCCCGCGCGTGCGCGGCGTGGGGAGGCGGGCGTGACATGGGCGACATGCGTGAGGCTGATCTCTGCACGCGTGCGTCACGTCGTAGTAAAAGGGGGTGGCTCGCGCCTTCCCCATAAACGGAGGGAGGCGTGGAGGCGCGGCCCATTTACTGGACGGGGCCGAGGCGTGGTCTTTCAAGGCGCCCACTCCCTTTAATCACGGGGCGGGGAGAAGTCACCTCACCCGTCGCCTCGATCCTGCACGTTCGCCACGCGGCGCCCATGCGCCTGGGGTGGCAGTTGGTGAAGGCAGGAAGCCGGGCCGTCGCGGGCTGGGGCGGCGGATTGGCCCCGGTCTCCTGCGCCATTCACGTCTTCATTGGCGGAAAGGGGTGGTCGAGCCCCCACCCTGCTCCTTTATAAAGAGCGGGGGGTCGGTGCCCTGCATTCCTCCATCTCACTTCTTCAGCTTCTGCTCCCCTCCCTCTCATTCGCCATGGAGAAGGGGAACCTTGGTCCTTTGACGGTGGCGACGAGGGTCGTCGCTCGACAACGCGTCCCTCCCTCTCCTGCACCTGCGGCGGCAGAGCCAGCCGCGAGGGGAAGGAGGAGAGGGCGAGGCCGTGGGCGAGGTCGAGGCGCTCGGGGAAGAGGAGGACGGGGCGGTGCGCCGGCTTCGCCTCCGCCAGCGGTTCCTCTCCCATGGAGGGCCACGTTGGGGACGACCCTTGTGAGTTCTTCGTCAGGCTGCGGCGGCCGACTCGCCGTCGTCTACGTCTCCCGACTCCATTCACGAGCGAGATGGAGCTGGACCCGCCCGAGACACTGAGGCTGCACATGAGGGGCTGTGGAATCAGCGGTACGTGAGTCCGCGTCGATTTCCCAGCCCCTAATGTGATGTATCTTGGTCGAGGGTGGAAGACGTTCGCCCGTATCCACCGCCTGACGGAGGGGCTCACCCTCCATTTTAAGCTGATGGAGGGCGGTCTCCTCTCCGCCAAGGTCTTCGGGTGCTTCGGGACTCGGGCAAGGTGCTGCGTGGAGAGCTCCTCCGATAGCGAAGACTCCTCCTTGAGCGGGAGTGACGAGGAGGACAGCGGCAGCGACGACGAGGGTAGCAGGCGGCAGGATGACGGGTCCAACTAGGTGTCGGGCGCCGCTCCGTGCGGCACCAGTGACCCCATCATCCGTGTCGCCGGCTCCTTGAACTTCTTGGGGTCGTCTCCTTGGGCGGCTTGCGTTGGGAGGCTGCGGAAGAGGAAGAGGGCGGGCGGCAAGGCCATCAATTCGGAGTACGTGGGCACGACGCCTTCGACGCGTGCTGACGTCCTGCCGCCTCGTCTTCGAGCTCTGCCTCCGGCGCCGCCATCACCATCCAGCCTTTGGACGACCACCGAGATGTTCTCTTGGTGTCTTCTGCCACCTGTAGCTCGTCTAGGCGCCCCTTTTGCCCTTCGCGCCTCCTTGACCTGCCTCCTGAAGAGAGGGACAAGAAAGGGATTAAGGGCACCTTATCTCTTTTTAGTTTGTAAGCCTTCGGGCCTTAGCTGAATTTAAAGCTTGTAATCCCATCATTCATGTTTTCATTCTCCATGAACTGTACCTGAGTGGAATGTTTTTAATGAAAAAGGGATGCATGCCGGGTTACTTGTCTTGCGGGTAGAACCCACGTCAAGGGGTAAATCCTTGATATCTTTAAGATAGACATTTCTTTGCCCGGCAGCAGGCCCTGCCGTCTTCCCACGTCGCTCGACCTTTCTCACGCTTTCGGCGGAGGCAAGGATGAGGCGGATTCAGGCTCCTCGTTTCGTCCCTTTGCTGCTGCGACTACGACCAAACCTGGCCCCAGGAACGAGCCCTAGGGCCTAGAGTTAGGGGAGCACGGTAGCTTTAGGAAGAAACGAGGTTTCGCATACCTCAGTCCATAAGAGAATGCATGATAAGGGATGAAGAACTTATCTGAAACTGCAGCCCCCGGCAACTCTGGTTCGCCGTGGGTGAATCTTTGTACTTGCAGCCCCCGGCAACATTGGCTTGCCAGGGTCTAGATGCTGGCCCGTCCCTCTTCTCTTTTTTTTCATCCTCAAGTGATCCGGCAAGGATATCCAAGCCCTACGAACCAAAGGAGACAAAAGAATGGCAAAGAGACGCACACTCGACCTCTAAGCTAGGGGTTAGCCGCCGCTAAGCACTATCAACCCTAACCAAGGACGAGACTCGATCTAGCATGCATGCTATAACTTAGGGTGCCAGCGCTTCATTTATGCTCAGGGTCTGCGCCTGGCTTTGTACAAAGGGTTACATGCATCATCGGCAATGCTTGTACAAAAGGGTGGCTTGCCGGGAGGCCCGACAAGCCACGCCTTATGGGTAAAACTTGCGAAGATGCTCGATGTTCCAGGAGTTGCTCACCGGAACGGCATCTTCGGTCTCCAGGCGGACTGCGCCGGGCCTGGTGACTCGTTTTACCCGATAAGGGCCTTCCCACTTCGGCGTCAACTTGTTGGAATTCTTGGCCGATTGAACGCGCCGAAGAACAAGGTCGCCTTCCTCAAGGCTCCGGGCATGAACCTTGCAGCTATGGTAGCGGCGCAAGGCTTGCTGGTAGCGTGCTGCTCTCACAGCTGCCCGAAGACGATCTTCCTCAAGGAGCAGTGCGTCGTCTTGCCGCAGTTGCTCTTGCTCAAGCTCATCATAAGCAAGCACTCGAGGTGACCCGTATATGAGTTCAGTAGGGATAACTGCTTCTTCCCCGTATACCAGGGCAAAGGGTGTCTGGCCGGTGGCTCGATTTGGTGTCGTCCTGATTGACCAAAGAACCACCGGCAACTCATCAATCCAGCGCCTTCCGCTCTTGTGCAGTCTGTCAAAGGTCTTGGTCCTCAAGCCTCGCAACACTTCAGCATTTGCCCTCTCGGCTTGCCCGTTGCTCCGCGGGTGAGCGACGGAAGCGAAACAGACTTTGCTGCCGAGGTCCTGAGTATATTGCATGAAGGTGCGGCTTGTGAACTACGTACCGTTGTCGGTGATGATCCGGTTGGGTACACCGTAACGGCACACTAGCCCCTTGAAGAACTTGACGGGTGACTGAGCTGTGACCTTCCTCACTGCCTCCACTTCTAGCCACTTTGTGAACTTGTCGACGGCTACGTACAAGTACTCAAAGCCCCCAACAGCGCGGGGGAAGGGGCCCAGTATGTCGAGCCCCCAGACTGAGAAGGGCCAGGAGAGAGGAATGGTTTGAAGGGCTTGAGCTGGTTGATGAAGCTTTCTTGAATGGAACTGACACGCCTCACACCTGGTGACGAGTGTCGTTGCATCCTGAAGGGCGGTGGGCCAGAAGAAACTTTGCCGGAATGCCTTGCCGGCAAGGGCTATCGACCCAATGTGGGATCCACATATGCCTCCATGTATCTCTGCCAACAGCTCCAGTCCTTCCTCCCGAGGGATGCACTTCAATTTCACACCGTTCGGTCTCTTCCTGTACAGGACGTCATCGACAAACTGGTACATGGCAGAGCGACGGGCTACTTTTTCCGCTTCTTCCTGCTCCTTAGGAAGCTCCCCTGTCTGGAGGAATCGGACGGTATGCTGTGCCCACGCTGGAGCCTGAGGCTCGACGGCGAGGACTAAAGGCATTTCCTCCGCTATAGGGGCGGCCGTCTCGACGGCAAGAGCTTGGCGTCCTACCGGAGCTAGTCGTCCCGTGGCGGGTTTAGTGTCCTCGGCAACATCCTTGCCGGCGGCTCCGGGGAGCTCGGCGGGAAAGTACTTGCCGGGTCCTGATTTCCTTCTCTTGTTCTGCTCTGTTGATGGATCAACGGATGGCTGAGTCAGCTAAAGCACAAAGGTACCTGGTTCCACAGGTAGCTTGAGGGCAACGCGCTTTGACAGGTAATCGACGATATCGTTCTCCGTTCGGGGAACGTATTCAGTCTGGATACCGTCGAAACACTCTTCCAGCTTTCTCACTTCATCAACGTAAGCCTTCATCAACGAGCTTTGGTAATCCTTATTGACTTGCTTGACGACAAGCTGCGAGTCGCCCCTGACGATGAGCTTTTTGATGCCGAGGTCCGCCGCGATCCTAAGACCGGCAAGCAGCCCTTCATATTCCGCCGTGTTGTTTGTTGACGCCTCCCTGGGGAAGTGCATCTAGATCACATACTTGAGGTGCTCTCCGGTGGGGGCGACGAGCAGTACGCCAGCCCCGGCACCCTGGAGGGAGAAAGCCCCATGAAAGTACATAATCCAATCGCAACTGGCCTCCTTGCCGGGGAGAGCAGTCTCTTGGGCTTCTTCGTCAGGTGTGGCGGTCCATTCTGTAATGAACTCCGCCAGGACTCGGCTCTGGATCGTCGAAGTACTTTCAAACTTGAGGCCAAACCTGGACAGCTCCAGTGCCCATTCCACAATCCTCCCCGTCGCATCTGGGTTGTGCAATATCCACTGCAGAGGGAGGCGAGTGACGACAGTGATCTCGTGTGCCTGGAAGTAGTGACGCAGCTTCCTCGAGGCCATGAGGAGGCCGAAGAGCAGTTTCTGCACACCGGAGTACCTCGACCTAGCCCCCTACAAGAGGGAGCTAACGAAGTAGACCGGCGCTGCATCACTTTCTTCTTTGGAGGCACCTCGACCAACTGTGTCGCCTCTGCACTGGTGGCGTCGGGCTCTGTTGCTGCTATTTCCTCGTCGTCGACCTCCCTCTGCGCCACTAGTGCGGCGCTGACCACCTGGTTTGTTGCCGCTAAGTATAGCAGCAACGGCTCCTGGGGCCTGGGCGCAACTAGTGTTGGTGCGGAGGAGAGGTACTTCTTCAAATCTTGCAATGCCGCTTCGGCTTCTGGTGTCCACTCCATCGGGCCCGCCTTTTTCAGGATCTTGAAAAAGGGAAGGGCGCGCTCGGCGGACTTGGATATGAACCTGCCCAGGGCAGCGACGCAACCAGCAAGCCGGCGCACGTGCTTGATTCGCTTGGGTGCTTCAATCTTCTCTATAGCTTTGATCTTGTCCGGGTTTGCCTCTATCCCCCGCTGCGACACAAAGAACCCGAGAAGCTTGCCGGACGGGACGCCGAAGACGCACTTCTCAGGGTTCAGCTTGAGGTTGATCTTGCGCAGATTTGCAAACGTCTCTTGCAAATTTGATATGAGGGTGGCCCTGTCCTTGGTTTTGACCACTATGTCGTCCATATAAGCCTCCATATTTCTATGGAGTTGGGGCTCAAAACCAATCTGGACCGCCCTTGCAAATGTCGATCCAGCACTCTTCAACCCGAAAGGCATCCGTATAAAACAATACGTACCACATGGGGTGATGAATGTTGTTTTCTCTTCGTCTTCTTTCGTCATGAAGATCTGGTGGTAGCCGGAGTAGGCATCGAGGAATGACAACAGATCACACCCAGCCGTGGAGTCAACAATCTGGTCGATGCACGGCAACGGGAAGGGGTCTTTAGGACAAGCCTTATTGATATCTATGTAATCAATACACAGCCTCCACTTCCCATTTGCCTTGCGCACCACGACCGGATTGGCCAACCACGTCGGATGGAGCACTCCTCTTACCAAACCCGCACGCCTCTTCAGTGATAAACTCTTGTCGTTCCAAAGCTTGCTTTCTGACCTTCTGCTTGACGGGCCGCGCATGAGGACAAACAGCAAGGTGGTGCTCAATCACCTCCCTGGGAACACCGGGGATGTCGGAAGCTTGCCATGCAAACACATTGACATTCGCCCGCAGGAAGGTGACGAGCGCGTCTTCCTATTTGTCGTCAAGGGTGGAGCTTATGGTGAAAGCTCCTCCCGTGCCGTCCTTGTTGACGGAAACCTTCTTGGTTCCCGGCGGCGTGGCCCTGGACTTCTTGCTTCCGCCGGCGGAGCTCTCTGGCACGTCCTCGACGGCAGCGCTACACTTCGAACAGGTGCGCTTGCCGGAGTGGGTGTCCGAGGTCTCACCGCCTTTCTTCTTTTTTTTCCCCGGGGTCCCGGCAGCAGGAGCGAGTGCCCCAGCGGCGGCAGCTACTGCGACTGCTTACTGGTACACTTGATCAGCGCAAATCAGCGCATCCTTCTTGTCGGAGGGGATGGTAATGATCATCACGGGCCCTGGCATCTTCAGGGTATTGTAGGTGTAGTGCGACGCCGCCATGAACTTGGTGTGACACCCCAAAATTTTATCTTGTTTTATTAATTAAAATTTTGCCAGGAATTAAAACTTTTACTTTCTGGGCTCCCTTTTGATTTTTGAACCATTTCTCTCCCTTGTCATTAAGGAGTTTTTCCCCCATAGTGAAAACTTTTCAAATATGTTTTTGGACTTGTTTAAACCTCTCAAGAAAAAATCTTCTTTTATTAGTAGAACTAATTACACAATTAATTTGCTTGATTTTTATTTTCCTGAAAAATGGTTTTCCAAGGTTATATGGCCATATTTGAACTACAACCATTTGATAAATTCACTTAAAATTCCAACCAAAATTTGGAGATGTCATGTGATGTTTTTAAATCACTTTTATGCAAAAACATCTTTTATACATGAAATAATTTGAGCTCTACACCCAATTTTCTTCTCTGGTCCATTGGGCAATTTTGCACTGCAACTCATTTAAATAATTCTTACTAGCCTCCACCAAAATTTTGGGAAGTCAGTGGTAGCATGCCATCCAACTTTATGCAAAAACCTTGTGATGTTCTATGGAAAAATCAAGTGTACCACCCTCTTTTTCATTCTGGACCAGACTTGTGTATTGTACTGCAACCCTCTTCTAACTTGCTCCTTTAACCTTGAGCTTTCTGATGCTTGTAGTACACCCTACCAAACCCCTAAGTCCAGGAGCATGCACCCATTGGATCATTTTTTGTTCAAGAGATGATGCCATTTGTCTCCTGTCCAGAATTGAGTTTTTGCAAAACTTGCACTAACAAGTTTCTGCATTTGACAAACTAACCTTACCACTCTCTCTTGCATCTAAGGAGACACTGATCTAGAGTATTGGGCCACTCCAAGAGCTGCCTAGATGCCTCTGGCATTTTATCAAACACCCTGTGGGCATGAACAGTTTTGACATGAGTTTTGGTTTGCATTGTGGACCTGATCCACTGACCTAACCACCATGTCACTTGGTCCCCTTACTAACCCTAGACTAGTCCTGTTTCTTGCCAGCCCCTCTCAAACACTCTAGGCTAATCTGGCATTTCATCAAACACGTCCCAGGCGTGCTCTGGGCGCGCCCGGAGCGTGTGTTTGGCACGCCCGTGCGCCCGAGCCGCCACGTCTCGCCCCGCACTCGTTCCGGCCCTTGGCCAATAGCTGCTAGCACGCCACGTATCCCCCGCACCGCCACGCCACCCCGACCACCCCTGGCACCCCACAGCGCCACCACCAGAACGGCCGTGGCGGCTAGCTGACGGCCGCATGCAGACCCCGGCTGTGTCGGCGCCGCCCGAGCCACTCCCGCACGCCAGCTCGCCCTGGAGCAGTGCCTCGCCCGTCCGCTAGCTCTTGCCGCCATCCTCAGCCCCGCCACGTCCCCCTGCTGCTACAGAACGTCGGTCGCCGGCGATCTTATCCCCACCGCCGCGGAACCAACCTCGTCGCGCTATAAAAGGACGCCCCCGAAACCATACGAGCACGCAGGCGACGTCAGGCTACCCCCATGGCACCCCCACAGCCCGCAATCGTCGGGGAAACGCCGTCTTCCCCAACTCCGACAACCGCAGCCGCCGCCACGTCCTAGCTCCGTTCACCGAACCTGAGCCCCTCCCGTCAAACTAGCGCCACCAAACGACTCCAATCCATCTTGCGGAGCCGCCCAGACCCCCAGCTGCGACGGAGAGCCACCGGAGCCACAAAACCACTTTGCTCCCGAAACCACCGGCCGCCGCGAAGCTCGTCGACGGTGATTCCCTCCATCTCCAACGACTCTACAACCACCGGAAGGACCGCCCTCGATCCACGGATCCATCCCCTCCCTCAACACCCCGCAAGGACTCGCCGTTCGCCGGAGTTCCGCCCCGCTCGGGCAGAGAGAAAGGAGGGGAGGGAAGACTAGTCAAATCTGACCAGTGGGCCAGGCGGGCCCACTGTCAGTGACACCGCGCGCGTCCACGCTGGATAAGTGGAGGCGTAATTTCAAAACGCCTTCGACGTGGTCAGTTCAAAACGTTTTCCTTTTTCTGTTTAATTATTTTAAAAACAAATTTTGACCAGAACTTTGACTGGTCATATCTTTTTCAGTATAACTCTAAATGAATTGATTCTTTTTCCTACATCTCTGAAATTCTGTCTAGTTTATTTTAGGATTTATTTGAAAATTTTCCAAACAACTTTTTTGTACTGTTTTTGAAATATGTGTTATTTGCATATTTTTGAAAATAGGACTTTTGGAGAGAGGAAGAAAACTTTCAAAAGTTTTGGAGAGCACCCCACCTCTCCACACCTTTAAGGCAAGCATTCTGAACCCCGGGATAATAATTTTGGTGTGTTAGTTGACACGTTTATAATACCACCTTATTTCGGAGTATTGTTATTTCATGTGATATGATCATTTGCATGGATGCATTATTGTGATTTCCTTGCTATTGAAAATGAGCATACTCGTGTGATGGCAATCATCCTCATGTGCCTTACATGCATGCCGGTAAGGAATCCGGGAAAGCCTCTACCTTGGGTAGGCGTGAGCTTGTCGCCGGTCTCCGTCGGGACGGTTATATCCGGTATGGCATGGTAAGGTATAATGGGCGGTGATTTGTTGGTTGAAGTATTTTTGTTGTGCTAACCATGCAGGGAACATTTATGAGCCTCCTGAGTCGGCCGTAGATCGAGTCTTGTTCCGGTAACCCCCATACTTGTTTCGTACTGCCACTAGTCCCTACCGTAAGTGGGCTATGGTTCAGTAAGTTGTTAACCCTTGTCTTGGCACACACCGTACAGAGTGACCATGGTGGAAGATACCGGCTTCATCCGGTAGGCATGCCACCTGGTCCGGGGGCATGGGTGTATCCGGTTGGGACCGAGAGGGGGATACCCCTTAGAGCGCGTGATAGAAATTTGATCCCATGCTATGCGAGGTTGTAGCCTCCCCACTTAGAGTTTGCTTGACAGGTGTCGTGGGTGATTCCAGACACCGGTGAGTTAAGCTGGTGTGTGCAAGTCAGGTGTGTTTTCAATTAAAAGATCGTAGACGGAATTAGTCCCGATGGACTAAAGGAATCCGTTACTCGTGGGTAAAGAGTACACCCTCTGCAGAGATTAAACCTACTCGAATAGCCGTGTCCATGGTTAAGGACTATAGTCTGGGATGGGTCAAGTATCGGTCTTAGTGTCGGTCTTCGGAGGAGAAACCACTAAAACTCGAATATTGGTTATGATTTGTGATATATGATGGTTATGACTATTATCATTATGGACTAACCCGTTATATTTTTGGCACTAAAGAATATCCCTGGGACGGTACCACCTCCTGGATATTCACTAGGATTATTTCATTTTCGTATAAGCCCTTTATGTGGTGTCGCTCAGACGCCCGACTGTGGCATGCTTGTTATTTTATTTATCTTACAAGCCCTTTCTGTGGTGTCGCTCAGACGCCCGACTGTGGCATGCTTGTTATTTAATTACCTTATAAGCCCTTCATGCGGTGTCGCTGAGACGCCCGACTGTGGCATTGCTTGTTATTTTATTTATCTTACAAGCCCTTTCTGTGGTGTCGCTTAGACGCCCGACTGAGGCATGCTCACTTATACTATCCTTTCGAGACGTCGCTTCAGACATCCGATCGGTGCATCTTATTTCTATTCTGTCATTACATATTCCGGTTGCATATAAATAACCTGCTCGCATGCATCAAGATTTCATTTATGATTGACGATGTGATCATAGAATAGTTCCGTGCATGTTGATCATTTATATTATACCTTTGTTCTTAATGTTTGCGAGTACATTCAAAGTACTCACTGGCTTGTCCCTGGCTATTGTCTTGGCCAGATATCCACCTGGAGAGGAGCGTTGCGAAGACAGCCTCGGAACCTAAGCAGCGGTGATAGCAGCCTCGCGAAGATAGGAGTTAACCTGGTCAGCTGTTCCCGTGGGAAATGGAGTCCCATAGACCGTGGTGATCCACAAACCGCTTCCGCCGTCAACCACTAGAAACCCTTTTGTTGTACTCATAGGCCACAATGGTCTTGTACTACATATTTTGTATTTTGATTGGAATTTCTGTATCAAGTTGATGTCTCATCAGCTAATAGTAATCCTGGGGCTGATGAGCTCGACGGCCATTTTCTGGAAATTAATGCCCGGAAAACCGGTCGTGACAGACTTGGTATCAGAACCAGGCTGACCATTGGCTAATCCTATCTTAGCCAGGTCAGTAAACCTAGGCAGACCAACCCACCGAGCCATAACCAAACCCCAGCCAAGCTTCTCATGCAAGATAGCCCCACAGTGACCCGACACCTTTTGGCAGTCGTTGCCCAACCTACCAACCTAGCCGTCGATCACGCGCCAGTGACCGGCCCCCTAAATAGTCCTTTCTCGCAAGCATGCGAAGGAAGACTCCGTCCCCTTTTTCCTATAAAAAGGGCACGCTAGCCTCAATCCAGCCCAGCACAGCCGCTATCCCAAACCGAGCCACAATGCCAGGACCCGTTGTCCACAATGAGACCACAGCAGCCAACCTTGGAGGTTTTGTGACCATACTCGCAAACCTCACCCGTCGTGCCTATGCGTTAGAAGAGCCCCCAGAATATGTTGTGTACCAAGGGTCCATGAGCGGTGAGAGCCGTCAATTTTGGGCCACTGTGCACATCTATGGTAGGGGTCTAGCACCCGAGCGCCCCTACAGGTTCACTGGAAGGACAACTTCCTTTGAGCCACAAGCCATCCAACTAGCTGCTCGAGAAGCTATAGTTCATCTTCGGCACTTGTCCCCCAAAGTTAACTGTCGCTCGTTCCACTACTACCCCAGACGTGAAGGGTATGGTAGACCACCCCAAGTTGCCAACGGAGATCACGAGACAGATCCTGCATTGTTGCACCTAGTGCTCTATGTAAGTGCACTAGAGGAGCTGTGCGATCAGATCACCATTGATCTAATCGCAGCTCGTGGAGAGCTGGTTCGTCAAGCCCCGGCGAGAGAAGAGAACGAGCCCAACGCCGACAACCCAATCGTGCTGTTTGGACACCCGATCGAGCCCCTGAGGACAGCCCCAGCCATCGGCCAAGGTACTGCGATAACCCCAGAAGTGCTTCGTCGCATATTGGGAGCACACTCCAACAGGGTTGTGGCCAACAATCCCCGAGTTGGTCATCATCGCTACCCCGAGCCTGCAGCCCCTCAACCCACTCCAGCTAATTCCGACGGCGAGACCCGTGGAGAAGCCTCAACATCCACAAGGCACGCTCGCTTGAATGTAAACGAGGTAGACTAAGTCACCCGACTAGTATTGGGTCCCAGTGTATTCTCGCTTGTAATCGTGTGACCTTGTAAATAAACGCCGCCTGTCGTTGAGCCCCTGTAGTCTTGCCTGGATATGCCAGCATTTCTATCCCAGGCACAGATACTGGAAACCTCCCCGACAACCCCCACAGTAACACGTCACTTTAGTGAAATATGTATATCTGTGGCTTGACTCCGAACCTTGGAGCAGAGCTGACAATTTCTTTACCATTCACCCCGGTAAAAAAATGACCCAGCTCCGGTGCTATAAAGAGGCCACCGCGTGACCTTGCCAAACACCTCTCACCTTGTGCACCACCCTCACAACCATTTCTTGCCATGCCGAGCCCTAGCATTCATCTGAGAACCCCAGATGCAACCCCAGGTAGTTTTGTCAAGATATTGTGGGATTTTACCTGCAGTACCATGGGCGCTACCCAGCCACCCTAGTACGAGCTGTTCAAATCAAGAATCACCTCTTCCACCTCGAGATATTGGGCAGCAGTACACATCCCTCCCGTAAACTCAAACCAAGACCCGACGGAGGTCTCCTTCGTGGGGAAATCTATGCCAACCCCGCTTATGGCCATAGAAGCGGCTGCATACGAAGCGCTTGCTCGCCTTCGATTCGCGGTACCCTATGCCAGCGAACGGGGGTATTATTACTTTCCGAGCCGTGCAGCACTCGGTGGAGTAACATCTTTTCCCGGTGGACGAATTGAGAGAGACCCAGTCCTAGCCAACCTGGTCCAGTACGTCATCGCTCAAGAGCATTTAACCCAACATGTGATGGGTTATCTCCAGAGCCTCGCAGATTTAAATCCTCATATCGCCATCGGCAGATCACTAAGGCCCAACCAGGAGAAGCGCATTCATCGACTGGTCAATCCCTTTCCCCGATAGAAGAGGAGAGTACTCCAGTACCAGAGATGTTTTCTCAGGACCCCGTCCAGTTACCATTTCCATTTTAGACGTCGCTGCTGTGTTCATTGTTGCAACATTTATTTTTGTGTGTGACTTATGCGTGACACCCTGAGTTTGTGCGACGAGTCAATTATTTGGCTTCTACTAATGTGAGTAGTTTTTGTTGTGGTTTATGCCCCTTTAAATTAACAGTTTTCCCCCGCTCAAGTCCTGGAGTGATTTTCTTTTCCCTGAGTTGCTACATCGTACACCTCCTCACGGCGTGGATTATTTAGTTTCACACAGCATCACGGCAGCAGACTCACAACCACCCGAACACATACCCGGCTTGCGAAAGCGCATAACCGTGGAATATTTGTTTTTCAAAACAACCCTTAGCAAATCTCGAGGACGAGATTTTTCTTAAGGGGGGTAGTGTTGTGACACCCCAAAATTTTATCTTGTTTTATTAATTAAAATTTTGCCAGGAATTAAAACTTTTACTTTCTGGGCTCCCTTTTGATTTTTGAACCATTTCTCTCCCTTGTCATTAAGGAGTTTTTCCCCCATAGTGAAAACTTTTCAAATATGTTTTTGGACTTGTTTAAACCTCTCAAGAAAAAATCTTCTTTTATTAGTAGAACTAATTACACAATTAATTTGCTTGATTTTTATTTTCCTGAAAAATGGTTTTCCAAGGTTATATGGCCATATTTGAACTACAACCATTTGATAAATTCACTTAAAATTCCAACCAAAATTTGGAGATGTCATGTGATGTTTTTAAATCACTTTTATGCAAAAACATCTTTTATACATGAAATAATTTGAGCTCTACACCCAATTTTCTTCTCTGGTCCAGTGGGCAATTTTGCACTGCAACTCATTTAAATAATTCTTTCTAGCCTCCACCAAAATTTTGGGAAGTCAGTGGTAGCATGCCATCCAACTTTATGCAAAAACCTTGTGATGTTCTATGGAAAAATCAAGTGTACCACCCTCTTTTTCATTCTGGACCAGACTTGTGTATTGTACTGCAACCCTCTTCTAACTTGCTCCTTTAACCTTGAGCTTTCTGATGCTTGTAGTACACCCTACCAAACCCCTAAGTCCAGGAGCATGCACCCATTGGATCATTTTTGGTTCAAGAGATGATGCCATTTGTCTCCTGTCCAGAATTGAGTTTTTGCAAAACTTGCACTAACAAGTTTCTGCATTTGACAAACTAACCTTACCACTCTCTCTTGCATCTAAGGAGACACTGATCTAGAGTATTGGGCCACTCCAAGAGCTGCCTAGATGCCTCTGGCATTTTATCAAACACCCTGTGGGCATGAACAGTTTTGACATGAGTTTTGGTTTGCATTGTGGACCTGATCCACTGACCTAACCACCATGTCACTTGGTCCCCTTACTAACCCTAGACTAGTCCTGTTTCTTGCCAGCCCCTCTCAAACACTCTAGGCTAATCTGGCATTTCATCAAACACGTCCCGGGCGTGCTCTGGGCGCGCCCGGAGCGTGTGTTTGGCACGCCCGTGCGCCCGAGCCGCCGCGTCTCGCCCCGCACTCGTTCCGGCCCTTGGCCAATAGCTGCTAGCACGCCACGTATCCCCCGCACCGCCACGCCACCCCGACCACCCCTGGCACCCCACAGCGCCACCACCAGAACGGCCGTGGCGGCTAGCTGACGGCCGCATGCAGGCCCCGGCTGTGTCGGCGCCGCCCGAGCCACTCCCGCACGCCAGCTCGCCCTGGAGCAGTGCCCCGCCCGTCCGCTAGCTCTTGCCGCCATCCTCAGCCCCGCCACGTCCCCCTGCTGCTACAGAACGTCGGTCGCCAGCGATCTTATCCCCACCGCCGCAGAACCAACCTCGTCGCGCTATAAAAGGACGCCCCCGAAACCATCCGAGCATGCAGGCGACATCAGGCTACCCCATGGCACCCCCACAGCCCGCAATCGTCGGGGAAACGCTGTCTTCCCCAACTCCGACAACCGCAGCCGCCGCCAAGTCCTAGCTTCGTTCACCGAAACCTGAGCCCCTCCCGTCAAACTAGCGCCACCAAACGACTCCAATCCATCTTGCGGAGCCGCCCAGACCCCCAGCTGCGACGGAGAGCCACCGGAGCCACAAAACCACTTTGCTCCCGAAACCACCGGCCGCCGCGAAGCTCGTCGACGGTGATTCCCTCCATCTCCGACGACTCTACAACCATCGGAAGGACCGCCCTCGATCCGCGGATCCATCCCCGCCCTCAACATCCCGCAAGGACTCGCCGTTCGCCGGCGACCCTCGCCGGAGTTCCGCCCCGCTCGGGCAGAGAGAAAGGAGGGGAGGGAAGACTAGTCAAACCTGACCAGTGGGCCCGGCGGGCCCACTATCAGTGACACCGCGCGCGTCCACGCTGGATAAGTGGAGGCGTAATTTCAAAATGCCTTCGACGTGGTCAGATCAAAACGTTTTCCTTTTTCTGTTTAAATATTTTAAAAACAAATTTTGACCAGAACTTTGACTGGTTATACCTTTTTCAGTATAACTCTAAATGAATTGATTCTTTTTCCTACATCTCTGAAATTCTGTCTAGTTTATTTTAAGATTTATTTGAAAATTTTCCAAACAACTTTTTTGTACTGTTTTTGAAATATGTGTTATTTGCATATTTTTGAAAATAGGACTTTTGGAGAGAGGAAGAAAACTTTCAAAAGTTTTGGAGAGCACCCCACCTCTCCACACCTTTAAGGAAAGCATTCTGAACCCCGGGATAATAATTTTGGTGTGTTAGTTGACACGTTTATAATACCACCTTATTTCGGAGTATTGTTATTTCATGTGATATGATCATTTGCATGGATGCATTATTTGTGATTTCCTTGCTATTGGAAATGAGCATACTCGTGTGATGGCAATCATCCTCATGTGCCTTACATGCATGCCGGTAAGGAATCCGGGAAAGCCTCTGCCTTGGGTAGGCATGAGCTTGTCGCCGGTCTCCGTCGGGACGGTTATATCCGGTATGGCATGGTAAGGTATAATGGGCGGTGATTTGTTGGTTGAAGTATTTTTGTTGTGCTAACCATGCAGGGAACATTTATGAGCCTCCTGAGTTGGCCGTAGATCGAATCTTGTTCCGGTAACCCCCATACTTGTTTCGTACTGCCACTAGTCCCTACCGTAAGTGGGGTATGGTTCAGTAAGTTGTTAACCCTTGTCTTGGCACACACCGTACAGAGAGACCATGGTGGAAGATACCGGCTTCATCCGGTAGGCATGCCACCTGGTCCGGGGGCATGGGTGTATCCGGTTGGGACCGAGAGGGGGATACCCCTTAGAGCGCGCGATAGAAATTTGATCCCATGCTATGCGAGATTGTAGCCTCCCCATTTAGAGTTTGCTTGACAGGTGTCGTGGGTGATTCCAGACACCGATGAGTTAAGCTGGTGTGGGCAAGTCAGGTGTGTTTTCAATTAAAAGACCGTAGATGGAATTAGTCCCGATGGACTAAAGGAATCCGTTACTCATGGGTAAAGAGTACACTGTCGGTGTCAAAACCGGCAGATCTCGGGTAGGGGGTCCTGAACTGTGCGTCAAGGTCGGATGGTAACAGGAGACAAGGGACACTTTATTTTACCCAGGTTCGGGCCCTCTCGATGGACGTAAAACCCTACTCCTGCTAGATTAATATTGATGATATGGGTAGTATAAGAGTGGATCTACCACGAGATCAAGGAGGCTAAACCCTAGAAGCTAGCCTATGGTATGATTGTGTATGATGATGGTTGTCCTACGGACTACAACCCTCCGGTTTATATAGACACCGGATAGGGTTAGGGTTACACAGAGTTGGTTACAATGGTAGGAGATCTCAAATATCCGCACACCTAGCTTGCCTTCCACGCCAAGAAAAGATCCTTCCGGACACGGGACGAAGTCTTCAACTTTGTATCTTCATAGTCCTGGAGTCCGGCTGAAGGTATAGTTCGGCTATCCACACACCCCCTAATCCAGGACTCCCTCAGTAGCCCCTGAACCAGGCTTCAATGACGACGAGTCCGGCGCGCAGATTGTCTTCGGCATTGCAAGGCGGGTTCCTCCTCCAAGTTCTTCAAGAAGATTATAAACACCACAGAATAGTGTCCGGCTCTGCAAAATAAGTTTCCACATATTGCCATATAGAGAATAATATTAACACAAATCAAATCTGCTGACGTATCCCGCAGTGCGTCATGGCACGTCTTGTCGAAGTAGAGATCGTGTGCCCCCCTCTAACGGGATTCTCATTAATACGGACGTGGGTAACCCAATCGTGCCTGCTAGCACGTCTTGCCTTAATTAAAGGCTAGTCCAATACGGTTACGGGGAGGGCGCTTGATATTCTGCCTCTTATAAAGAGACCAAGGCCCTATTCCCCGCTTCTATTCTCAAAACAAGTTCGCCCGTCGCCTCGAGTTCCAGCACCCTAGGCTTCCAGATTCCGAGCGCACCGGATCTTCGACAATGTCCAGCTCCGACCTCCAAGGCCGATGGATGCCCTCCTCTGTTACGGAGGAGGACGTATCAAGATTGAGGGAAGCTAGATTCCTGACCAGGGAGATTCCCCACAGGCTACCTGTTCAAGGACAGGTGATCCCTAGCCCTCAGCCCGGCGAGAGTGTGGTATTTATATCCCACTTCCTTCGCGGATTAGGCTTCCCCGTGGATCCTTTTGTAAGGGGGCTGATGTTTTATTATGGGCTGGAATTCCACGACTTAGCTCCGGAGTCCATCCTCCATATCTCCTCGTTCATAGTTGTGTGCGAAGCGTTCCTCCGCGTTACCCCTCACTTCGGACTGTTGCTCAAGACCTTCAAAGTAGAACCGAAGATAATCGAAGGGCGCCACATAGAGTGCGGAGGCGCTGTTATAAAAAGAAATGCTGATGCTCCATGGCCCGAGGGCACTTTTCAAAAGGAGCTCGGCTTATGGCAACAGGAGTGGTTCTACATCACCGCTCCTCGGGGCACCGCATGGGTGGCGCCTCCGGCCTTTCGCTCGGGTCCCCCACCACGGTTAGCATCGTGGATTAACACGGGGTTAGATCGGGGCTTGCCCAAAGACGTTCCTCTGCTGTAGGCCGCATTAAAGATCTCTTGAAGGGAGACTTCGACCTGGTCAAGGTGACACAAGTCATGCTGATTCGCCGGACACTGCCCGGCCAACGTCGCCCCATTCGCTTGTGGGAGTTCAATCCGGAGGGACCACGAGCTCTCCAGAATTTTATGGGCGTGACGCCTGTGGAGATGTATAAACTGTTCTTCGGGTCACAAGAAGTGAGTCCGAATTTGACCGAGGATGCTGGTTTAAGCCGCAATCGCCCGGATACTCAAGTAGGTGACCTTGCAACCGGACCTTCTATCCGCATAATTAACTTGCTTTTAACAGCGTTTCTCCTTTTAAGCAGGAGTGGATAGTGAAGGCGAAGCTGATCAGGTGTCCGGCTCCCCTTCCCGAAACCAGGCTGGATCCCGTGCTAGTCAGGATGCTGGAGGAAGTGCCTTTGGAGGGAGATAAGGGGGAGGACAAGGAAACCGTGGCCTCCTCGAAAGAGGCCCTTCCGAAGGGGGGAATTGACAATTCCTCTCCTAAGGGAAAGAAAAGGGCCGCCTCTGATGACCCGGAGACCGTAGCCTCAAAGCGGGGGAAGGAATCCTTGTCAGAGGACCAAACGCCAAGGAGTCCCTCGGCCGAACTAAACCCAGAAAGGGACTAGCTCTCTAGCGAGCCGTAAGTAGAAGGAGAGTTTTTCTTTTAAGAGAAATCCTTGATTTATATCTGGGAAATTTTAATCGAAACCTTACTTTGTAGTTCGGACCTCAACCCTTCTCAGCAGAACTCGTCCTCGGGGGATCTTCTTCCGGAGATGATGGAGAGCAGAACGCCTCCTCCTTCCGTATCGCCTAGCAAGGCGGGCGACGCTGAAGTGTCATCGCGGGGGATTTCTCCGAATCCGCTAAGGGCGGACGGTGCTGCCCCCCAAGGTTCTCCGTGTCCGGCCTTTGAGGAAGGCCATGGGATGAGTCCGGCACCATCTGGTGTTCGGTCGGAGGAGCTAAAGACTCTGCTGGGGCGAGCCTCTGTCTCAGAGGAGCATCGTGCGTTAATGAGCACGGTGATTGAAAAAATTTCATCCGCAGAAAGCGGACTACATGAGGCCGTCAAGAGCTTAGTGGCAGGCCTTGAGGTACGTTTTAAATAACGTATATTTGTATTAATTGCGCATAAATAAAGTGCGCCCTGTATAGATAGTAGCCCCTGAGACTCTGTGCGTCGTAAAGGTGTATGGCGCGCAGAGGATCTTGATCCCAGGTCCTTTAAGTGGCACCTTTGTATGTAGGTGGCTGATTGTCCGGAGTCAAGCCGGACTTGTGAATATGCCGAACTAAAGCGACAACTGGATGAGGCAGAAGCCGACATCGTGCTTGTTAACAAGCGGCTTGATGGTGCTCAAGGTATTGAAATCATTAGGCGATTGTTAGTAAGACGAGCTGTATGTCAATATCTTACCTTGTGTGTGCTTGATGCAGATGGTGCGGCTGCCGTGGAAGGTCTTAGGGCCGAACTCGCCCGAGCGAAGGATCAAGCCAGAAAAAGCGATGCGGCTGCCGTAAAAGCCCTTGAAGAGCTGAAAGCCGAACAGGCTGCCCATTGCCGAAGCAAGGATGAAATGGCTGATATGGCCGTAAAGTTAAAGAGCGCTACTGACCGTTGCAAGCTTCTTGAAGAAGAAGATCGAGCGAAGCAAACGAGCTTGGAGAAGGCTGTTGCTGACGCCAAGGACGCCCGCTCTATAATGAGAGCGGCGAAGGAAGAGCTGCGTCAAGCCGGAAAGATTGCGGATGGAAAGCCCTTCTCGCTGCGGAGAAAATTTTGTGATCCGAAGTTTGCCCCGTTAAACCGGATGTGGAGTATAGAGGACACCTATCTGGATTTGGCGGCTAGTGCCACTGATGTGACTGACACTTTCGAGATAAAAAGGATCATGAAGTGGAGAAGCTCTTTTGGTCGCAATTCGTCAATCCAGAGCGTCCGCTGGCAGCGGACGATCGCCTGGCCCAATGGGCCGATCTGAATAGGTTGTCCGGACTCGCCATGAAGTACGTCATGGATCGTCTGTGTCCGGGGAGATCGAAGCCGAAGAGCTATTTCAGTTTGGTGCAACAATTGCTAGACGTGGTGCCACATGTCGATGCTATGAAGAGGTCAGCGTGCGTAGAGGGCGCTCGGCTGGCTCTTGCCCGTGTCAAGACATACTGGGCAGATATGGAGCCCACCACTGTTGCGTCCCGGGATTCGGACAAAAGCCGAACACCTGCCGAGCACTATTTTGAGGAAGTCCTCGAAGGCGCTCGCATAATAGAGACGCAGTGCTCGGAGGATGCTATATTATGATAGCGTATGTAATCATAAAACAGTATTTTAATAAATTGTAGTGGCATTTTTTTAGACTTGTGCCTTCAAGTACTAAGAACACCTCCTGTGCGGCCGTTTTAATATATAAATTCTGAAAGATTGCAGTCGTTGGCTTCAGCCCCAAGCACATAGTGCGGGGGTGCGCGCAGAAGACGCATTTTCACACTTAACCCAACGTCTTGGTCCTACAAAAGGAGGTGATAGCGCAGCGGGCTAGGCAACCGGACTATAATGCTTTAGCACTTTCACTTAGCCATAGGAGCTTGACAGTGGGACTCTTTAGGTAGCCCTTTAGCGGCAAATGCGCTTTGCCCGAGTTCGGAGCGCGTACGTGCCTGACCGGGAAACGGCCCTTCGTCAAAGCGGAGGGATTCGAAAAATCCCTATGGGTCATCGAGTGGCGACCAGTCTCGCGCTACATCATGACAGTCGGTTTTCGGCTTTCTCTACTGAGGTGTTCACCCGGCTGAACCGGGGCACAATCGCAGTAGTTCTCCTGGTGCTACCTTAGCCGACAGAACGGAACGTAAGGTGGCCGAACTCAGGAGCCGGGAAACCCAACATATGACCAAAATCATGATTCGGAGCTGATGCATATAGTACCAAAACTCGCGACGCCAGACATGTTGGAGAACGTTGCAGAAAACAAAAAATTTCCTACAGTTTCACCAAGATCCATCTATGAGTTCATCTAGCAACAAGTGATCGGATGCATCTACATACCTTTGTAGATCGCGAGCGGAAGCGTTCAGAGAACGAGGATGAGGTAGTCGTACACGACGTGATCCAAATCACCGGAGATCCTAGCACCGAACGGACGGCACCTCCGCGTTCAACACACGTACGGTCAGCGTGACGTCTCCTCCTTCTTGATCCAGCAAGGGGGAAGGAGAGTTTGATGAAGATCCAGCAGCACGACGGCGTGGTGGTGGATGCAGAGCATCACAGCAGCAGGGCTTCGCCGTGTACTACGAGAGGAAGAGGTGTAGCAGGGAGAGAGGGAGGCGCCAGGACTCAGGTGCGGCTGCACCCTCCCCCCCCCTCATATATATATCCCCCTAGGGGGCACCGGCCCTAGGAGATTGGATCTCCTAGGGGGGCGGCGGCCAAGGGCTGGAGTGGCCCCCAAGCCAAGGTGGGGCGCCCCCCACCCCTAGGGTTTCAACCCTAGGCGCATGGGGTGGGCCTAGGGGGCGCACCAGCCCACTATGGGCTGGTTCCCCTCCCCACTTTGGCCCATGGGGCCCTCCGGGATGGGTGGCCCCAACCGGTGGACCCCCGGGACCCTTCTGGTGGTCCTGGTACAATACCGATGACCCCGAAACTTGTCCCGATGGCCGAAACAGCACTTCCTATATATAATTCTTTACCTACGGACTATTCCGAAACTCCTCGTAACGTCCGGGATCTCATCCGGGACTCCGAACAACATTCGGGTTACTGCATATACATATCTTCACAACCCTAGCGTCACCGAACCTTAAGTGTGTAGACCCTACGGGTTCGGGAGACATGCAGACATGACCGAGACGGCTCTCGGGCAATAACCAACAGCGGGATCTGGATACCCATGGTGGCTCCCATATGCTCCACGATGATCTCATCGGATGAACCACGATGTCGAGGATTCAATTAATCCCGTATGCAATTCCCTTTGTCAATCGGTATTTTACTTGCCCGAGATTCGATCGTCGGTATCCCAATACCTTGTTCAATCTTGTTACCGGCAAGTCACTTTACTCGTACCGTAATGCATGATCCCGTGATCAAACACTTTGATCACATTGAGCTCATTATGATGATGCATTACCGAGTGGGCCCGGTGATACCTCTCCGTCATGCGGAGTGACAAATCCCAGTCTCGATCCGTGTCAACCCAACAGACACTTTCGGAGATACCCGCAGTATACCTTTATAGTCACCCAGTTACGTTGTGACGTTTGGCACACCCAAAGCACTCCTACGGTATCCGGGAGTTACACGATCTCATGGTCTAAGGAAATGATACTTGACATTGGAAAACTCTAGCAAGCGAACTATACGATCTTGTGCTATGTTTAGGATTGGGTCTAGTCCATCACATCATTCTCCTAATGATGTGATCTCGTTATCAATGACATCCAATGTCCATAGTCAGGAAACCATGACTATCTGTTGATCAACGAGCTAGTCAACTAGAGGCTTACTAGGGACATGTTGGTGTCTATTATTCACACATGTATTACGATTTCCGGATAACACAATTTTAGCATGAATAAAGACAATTATCATGAACAAGGAAATATAATAATAATTCTTTTATTATTGCCTCTAGGGCATATTTCCAACAGTCTCCCACTTGCACTAGAGTCAATAATCTAGTTACATTGTGATGAATCGAACACCCATGGAATTCTGGTGTTGATCATGTTTCGCTCTAGGGAGAGGTTTAGTCAACGGATCTGCTACATTCAGGTCCGTATGTACTTTACAAATATCTATGTCTCCATCTTGAACATTTTCACGAATGGAGTTGAAGCGACGCTTGATGTGCCTGGTCTTCTTGTGAAACCTGGGCTCCTTGGCAAGTGCCATAGCTCCAGTGTTGTCACAGAAGAGTTTGATTGGCCCCGACGCATTGGGTATGACTCCGAGGTCGGTGATGAACTCCTTCACCCAAATTGCTTCATGTGCTGCCTCTGAGGCTGCCATGTACTCCGCTTCACATGTAGATCCCGCCACGACGCTCTGCTTGCAACTGCACCAGCTTACTGCCCCACCATTCAAAATATATACGTATCCGGTTTGTGACTTAGAGTCATCCAAATCTGTGTCGAAGCTAGCATCGACGTAACCCTTTACGACGAGCTCTTCGTCACCTCCATAAACGAGAAACATTTCCTTAGTCCTTTTCAGGTACTTCAGGATATTCTTGACCGTTGTCCAGTGTTCCTTGCCGGGATTACTTTGGTACCTTCCTACCAAACTTACGGCAAGGTTTACATCAGGTCTGGTACACAGCATAGCATACATAATAGAACCTATGGCTGAGGCATAGGGGATGACACTCACTTCTTCTATATCTTCTGTCGTGGTCGGACATTGAGCTGAGCTCAATTTCACACCTTGTAACACAGGTAAGAACCCCTTCTTAGATTGATCCATATTGAACTTCTTCAATATCTTATCAAGGTATGTGCTTTGTGAAAGACCTATGAGGCATCTTGATCTATCTCTATAGATCTTGATGCCTAATATATAAGCAGCTTCTCCAAGGTCCTTCATTGAAAAACTCTTATTCAAGTAGGCCTTAATGCTGTCCAAGAGTTCTATATCATTTCCCATCAAAAGTATGTCATCTACATATAATATGAGAAATGCTACATAGCTCACACTCACTTTCTTGTAAACGCAGGCTTCTCCATAAGTCTGTGTAAACCCAAACGCTTTGATCATCTCATCAAAGCGAATGTTCCAACTCCGAGATGCTTGCACCAGCCCATAAATCGAGCGTTGGAGCTTGCACACCTTGTCAGCATTCTTAGGATCGACAAAACCTTCCGGCTACATCATATACAATTCTTCCTTAAGGAGACCATTAAGGAATGCCGTTTTGACGTCCATTTGCCATATCTCATAATCGTAGAATGCGGCAATTGCTAACATGATTCGGACGGACTTTAGCTTCGCTACCGGTGAGAAAGTCTCATCGTAGTCAACCCCTTGAACTTGTCGATAACCCTTAGCGACAAGCCGAGCTTTATAGATGGTCACATTACCATCCGCGTCTGTCTTCTTCTTAAAGATCCATTTATTTTCTATGGCTCGCCGCTCAACGGGCAAGTCAGTCAAAGTCCATACTTTGTTCTCATACATGGATCCTATCTCGGATTTCATGGCTTCCAGCCATTTGTCGGAATCCGGGCCCGCCATTGCTTCTTCATAGTTCGAAGGTTCACCGTTGTCTAACAACATGATTTCCAAGACAGGATTGTCGTACCACTCTGGTGCGGAACGTGTCCTTGTGGACCTACGAATTTCAGTAGGAGCTTGATTAGAAGTATCTTGATCATCATCATTAATTTCCTCTCTAGTCGGTACAGGCACCTCAGAAACGTTTTCTTGAGTTGCGCCATTTTCCGGTTCAAGAGGTGACACCTCATCAAGTTCTACTTTCCTCCCACTTACTTCTTTCGAGAGAAACTCCTTCTCTATAAAGGATCCATTCTTGGCAACAAAGATCTTGCCTTCGGATCTGAGGTAGAAGGTATACCCAATAGTTTCTTTAGGGTATCCTATGAAGACGCATTTTTCTGGCTTGGGTTCGAGCTTTTCAGGTTGAAGTTTCTTGACATAAGCATCGCATCCCCAAACTTTAAGAAACGACAGCTTAGGTTTCTTCCCAAACCATAATTCATACGGTGTCGTCTCAACAGATTTCGACGGAGCCCTATTTAAAGTGAATGCGGCAGTCTCTAAAGCATAGCCCCAAAAAGATAGCGGTAAATCGGTAAGAGACATCATGGATCGCACCATATCTAATAGAGTGTGATTACGACGTTCGGACACACCATTACGCTGAGGTGTTCCAGGCGGCGTGAGTTGTGAAACTATTCCACATTTTCTTAAGTGTGTGCCAAATTCGTGACTCAAGTATTCTCCTCCACGATCTGATCGTAGAAACTTGATTTTTCTGTCACGTTGATTTTCAACCTCACTCTAAAATTCCTTGAACTTTTCAAAGGTCTCAGACTTGTGTTTCATTAAGTAGATATACCCATATCTACTCAAGTCATCAGTGAGGGTGAGAACATAACGATAGCCACCGCGAGCCTCAACACTCATTGGACCGCACACATCAGTATGTATGATTTCCAATAAGTTGGTTGCTCACTCCATTGTTCCTGAGAACGGAGTCTTGGTCATTTTACCCAGGAGGCATGGTTCGCACGTGTCTAATGATTCATAATCAAGAGACTCTAAAAGTCCATCTGCATGGAGCTTCTTCATGCGTTTGACACCTATGTGACCAAGGCGGCAGTGCCACAAGTATGTGGGACTATCATTATCAACCTTACATCTTTTGGTATTCACACTATGAACATGTGTAGTATTACGCTCGAGATTCATTAAGAATAAACCATTCACCATTGGAGCATGACCATAAAACATATCTCTCATATAAATAGAACAACCATTATTCTCGGATTTAAATGAGTAGCCATCTCGAATTAAACGAGATCCCGATACAATGTTCATGCTCAAAGCTGGCACTAAATAACAATTATTGAGGTTTAAAACTAATCCCGTAGGTAAATGAAGAGGCAGCGTGCCGACGGCGATCACATCGACCTTGGAACCATTCCCGACGCGCATCGTCAGCTCGTCCATCGCCAGTCTCCGCTTATTCCGCAGCTCCTGCTTTGAGTTACAAATGTGAGCAACTGCACCGGTATCAAATACCCAAGAGCTACTATGAGTACCGGTAAGGTACACATCAATTACATGTATATCACATATACCTTTTGTTTTGCCGGCCTTCTTGTCCGCTAAGTATTTGGGGCAGTTCCGCTTCCAGTGACCACTTCCCTTGCAATAAAAGCACTCAGTCTCGGGCTTGGGTCCATTCTTTGGCTTCTTCCCGGCAGCTTGCTTGCCGGGCGCGGCAACTTCCTTGCCGTCCTTCTTGAAGTTCTTTTTACCCTTGCCTTTCTTGAACTTAGTGGTTTTATTCACCATCAACACTTGATGTTCCTTTTTGACTTCTACCTCTGCTGATTTCAACATAGCAAATACTTCAGGAATGGTCTTTTCCATCCCCTGCATATTGAAGTTCATCACAAAGCTCTTGTAGCTTGGTGGAAGCGACTGGAGGATTCTGTCAATGACCACGTCGTCCGGGAGATTAACTCCCAGCTGAGTCAAGCGGTTATGTAACCCAGACATAGTGAGTATGTGCTCACTGACAGAACTATTTTCCTCCATCTTACAACTGAAGAATTTGTCGGAGACTTCATATCTCTCGACCCGGGCATGAGCTTGGAAAACCATTTTCAGCTCTTCGAACATCTCATATGCTCCGTGTCTCTCAAAATGCTTTTGGAGCCCCGGCTCTAAGCTGTAAAGCATGCTGCACTGAACGAGGGAGTAGTCACCGGTACGTGCCTGCCAAGCGTTCATAACGTCTTGTTCTGCAGGGAGAACAGGTGCGTCACCCAGCGGTGCTTGTAGGACATAATCTTTCTTGGCAGCTATGAGGATGATCCTCAGGTTCCGGACCCAGTCCGTGTAGTTGCTGCCATCGTCTTTCAGCTTGGTTTTCTCTAGGAACACGTTGAAGTTGAGGACTACGTTGGCCATTTGATCTACAAGACATATTGTAAATATTTTAGACTAAGTTCATGATAATAAAGTTCATCTAATCAAATTATTTAATGAACTCCCAATTAGATAGACATCCCTCTTCTAGTCATCTAAGTATAACATGATCCGAGTCAACTAGGCCGTGTCCGATCATCACGTGAGACGGACTAGTCAACATCGGTGAACATCTTCATGTTGATCGTATCTTCTATACGACTCATGCTCGACCTTTTGGTCTTCTGTGCTCCGAGGCCATGTCTGTACATGCTAGGCTCGTCAAGTCAACTTAAGTGTTTGCATGTGTAAATCTGTCTTACACCCGTTGTATGTGAACATTAGAATCTATCACACCCGATCATCACGTGGTGCTTCGAAACAACGAACTGTCGCAACGGTGCACAGTTAGGGGGAACACTTCTTGAAATTATTATGAGGGATCATCTTATTTACTACCATCGTTCTAAGTAAACAAGATGCAAAAACATGATAAACATCACATGCAATCAAATAATGAACGTGACATGATATGGCCAATATCACATCGCTCCTTTGATCTCCATCTTGGGGCTCCATGATCATCTTTGTCACCGGCTTGACACCATGATCTCCATCATCATGATCTCCATCATCGTGTCTCCATGAAGTTGCTCGCCAACTATTACTTCTACTACTATGGCTAACGCGTTTAGCAATAAAGTAAAGTAATTTACATGGCGTTTCTCAATGACACGCAGGTCATACAAAAAAAAGACAACTCCTATGGCTCCTGCCGGTTGTCATACTCATCGACATGCAAGTCGTGATTCCTATTACAATAGCATGAACATCTCATACATCACATATATATCATTCATCATTCATCACAACTTTGGCCATATCATATCACTAAGCACTTGCTGCAAAAACAAGTTAGACGTCCTCTAATTGTTGTTGCAAGTTTTACGTGGCTGAATTAGGGTTCTAGCAAGAACGTTTTCTTACCTACGTGAAAGCCACAACGTGATTTGTCAACTTCTATTTACCCTTCATAAGGACCCTTTTCATCGAATCCGCTCCAACTAAAATGGGAGAGACAGACACCCGCCAGCCACCTTATGCAACTAGTGCATGTTAGTAGGTGGAACCGGTCTCACGTAAGCGTACGTGTAAGGTTGGTCCGGGCCGCTTCATCCCACAATACCGCTGAAGCAAGATAAGACTAGTAGCGGCAAGAAAGTTGACAACATCTACGCCCACAACAAATTGTGTTCTTCTCGCGCAAGAAGAACTACACATAGACCTAGCTCATGATGCCACTGTTGGAGAACGTTGTAGAAAACAAAAAATTTCCTACGGTTTCACCAAGATCCATCTATAAGTTCATCTAGCAACGAGTGATCGAATGCATCTACATACCTTTGTAGATCGCGAGCGGAAGCGTTCAGAGAACGGGGATGAGGTAGTCGTACACGACGTGATCCAAATCACCGGAGATCCTAGCACCGAACGGACGGCACCTCCGCGTTCAACACACGTACGGTCAGCGTGACGTCTCCTCCTTCTTGATCCAGCAAGGGGGAAGGAGAGGTTGATGAAGATCCAGCAGCACGACGGCGTGGTGGTGGATGCAGAGCGTCACAGCAGCAGGGCTTC
Source organism: Aegilops umbellulata (assembly GCA_032464435.1). Taxonomy (NCBI): domain Eukaryota; kingdom Viridiplantae; phylum Streptophyta; class Magnoliopsida; order Poales; family Poaceae; genus Aegilops; species Aegilops umbellulata. Next base: position 521,556,437 of record CP136059.1, on the reverse strand, counting down.
GCCGTGTACTACGAGAGGAAGAGGTGTAGCAGGGAGAGACGGAGGCGCCAGGACTCAGGTGCGGCTGCCCCCTCCCCCCTCATATATATAGCCCCCTAGGGGGGGCGCCGGCCCTAGGAGATTGGATCTCCTAGGGGGCGGCGGCCAAGGGCTGGAGTGGCCCCCAAGCCAAGGTGGGCCCCCCCCACCCCTAGGGTTTCAACCCTAGGCGCATGGGGTGGGCCTAGGGGGGCGCACCAGCCCACTATGGGCTGGTTCCCCTCCCCACTTTGGCCCATGGGGCCCTCTGGGATGGGTGGCCCCAACCGGTGGACCCCCGGGACCCTTCTGGTGGTCCCGGTACAATACCGATGACCCCGAAACTTGTCCCGATGGCCGAAACAACACTTCCTATATATAATTCTTTACCGCCGGACTATTCCGAAACTCCTCGTGACATCCGGGATCTCATCCGGGACTCCAAACAACATTCGGGTTACTGCATATACATATCTTCACAACCCTAGCATCACCGAACCTTAAGTGTGTAGACCCTACGGGTTCGGGAGACATGCAGACATGACCGAGACGGCTCTCGGGCAATAACCAATAGCGGGATCTGGATACCCATGTTGGCTCCCACATGCTCCACGATGATCTCATCGGATGAACCACGATGTCGAGGATTCAATTAATCCCGTATGCAATTCCCTTTGTCAATCGGTATTTTACTTGCCCGAGATTCGATCGTCGGTATCCCAATACCTTGTTCAATCTCGTTACCGGCAAGTCACTTTACTCATACCGTAATGCATGATCCCGTGATCAAACACTTTGGTCACATTGAGCTCATTATGATGATGCATTACCGAGTGGGCCCGGTGATACCTCTCCGTCATGCGGAGTGACAAATCCCAGTCTCGATCCGTGTCAACCCAACAGACACTTTTGGAGATACCCGCAGTATACCTTTATAGTCACCCAGTTACGTTGTGACGCTTGGCACACCCAAAGCACTCCTACGGTATCCGGGAGTTACACGATCTCATGGTCTAAGGAAATGATACTTGACATTGGAAAACTCTAGCAAGCGAACTATACGATCTTGTGCTATGTTTAGGATTGGGTCTAGTCCATCACATCATTCTCCTAATGATGTGATCTCGTTATCAATGACATCCAATGTCCATAGTCAGGAAACCATGACTATCTGTTGATCAACGAGCTAGTCAACTAGAGGCTTACTAGGGACATGTTGGTGTCTATTATTCACACATCTATTACGATTTCCGGATAACACAATTTTAGCATGAATAAAGACAATTATCATGATCAAGGAAATATAATAATAATGCTTTTATTATTGCCTCTAGGGCATATTTCCAACAGGACACTCCCTAAGGTGTTCGGTCTGTATCAGTGCGGGTGAGAAAACACCCTAAAAAAAGAGCCCCTAGTGTCCAGGTACGAGCAATAATTCTGGCGTGGCCACATGCCAAAACGCCAGCCTCCTCCTTTGTTATGGCAGAACAAACCAGGGGATGTATAGCAGCAAGAGACAGTAAAAAAAGGTTTACGCAGGGTCTTAATCTAAAAAGAAACCTTAAGACGGGTCCCTACTGGACGTCTGCGCCTGTGTCTCCGTTGTGCCGTGTCCTGGACGGGCGCCGCACGACGTTCATCTGTAAAAGAGAGGTACTGAATTGAAAAATGGGTTGTGCAGAATAAAAAGATAATAAACAAAATATAAAGTAAAAAATATATTAAGTTGAGCTTTATTGTCTCTGCGTATAGCCCCTGGTACGGGGGCATATGGCGTTTATGAGCCTGCATTGATGACGGACGTGTGCCGGACTTTGTTGAGTCCGGGTCCGTGGCCTTTGATGACTTATATAAAAAAAAGTCTTTTGGCGTGGCGAGGCCATTTGGAGGAGGCATATTTTAGTGCGTTCCCTTTAAAGAGATGATGCCTCGTGGACCGGGCATCTTAAGTGTGAGAGACGCGTAATGCGGTATGGCGTTAAAGCGAGCGAAAGCTCCGCGTCCCATTAGTGCTTGATAGCGACTTGAAAACGGGACTACATGGAAGGTCAGCTTTTCGCTACGGAAGTTTTTGGGAGAGCCAAATATGACCACAAGCCGGAGAAAACCCATACAGTGGGTGTCCGGGCCTGGTGCTACCCCTTGAAAGGAGGTTTTGCTGTGGCGGATTCTTGCTGGGTTTATGCCCATGCGGCGGCTTGTATCCTGATATATCAGGTTTAGTCCACTGCCTCCGTCCATAAGGACATTGGTAAACTGGAATCCATCGATTATTGGATCCAGTATCAGGGCAGTCCGGCCTGCGTTTTTGATATTTCTAGAGTAATCTAGCTAATCAAAAATGATTGGCTTTAGTGACCAGTGGCGGGACTCCTGAGGGTATGGGTGTCATACGTTTTGTGACGTGAAGTAAGTTCACTGTTTTGACTTCTTGTGGGAAGTTCTTTTGTTTCCTGGTACTCTGCCTTTGGGGTTCGTCCTCTTCTTCACTTGGTGTGTCGAGCCCCTTGTGTTCGGCGTTAAGGTGTCCGGATTGTTTAAAAACCCAACACTCTCTGTGGGTGTGATTGGCAGGCTTCCCAGGAGTACTGTGTATCTGACATATTCTGCCCATGATTCTATTTAAGCTGGACGGATCATCCCTGTTATCCTGAGGGGATGGTTTTGTTTGATTTTGCCGTGAGCTTTTGAATCCGGCATTGACTGCTGCACTCTTTGGACTTTTTCCTTTGATTCGGCGACGGTCCTTATTTCGTCTTGGTTTTCCGTTTCCATCCCTGATTTCGGATGTACTTGGGTCGCTGGGGCTGCGCCTTGCCAACCAGCTGTCCTCTCCTGCGCAAAAGCGGGTCATGAGGCTTGTGAGTGCGGCCATTGTTCTTGGCTTTTCCTGGCCGAGGTGTCTGGCGAGCCATTCGTCTCGGACATTATGCCTGAAAGCTACTAAGGCCTCGGCGTCCGGACAATCCACTATCTGATTCTTTTTAGTAAGGAATCTGTTTCAAAACTGTTGCACTGATTCTCCGGGCTGTTGAGTTATGTGACTAAGATCGTCTGCGTCCGGAGGGCGGACGTAGGTCCCTTGAAAATTTGCTCGGAAAGCGTCCTTGAGCTCTTCCCAACTTCCAATTGTGTTTTCGGGAAGGCTTTTAAGCCAGTGCCGAGCTGGCCCTTTAAGCTTAAGGGGTAGATATTTAATGGTGTGGAGATCATCTCCTCTAGCCATATGTATATGGAGGATATAATCCTCGATCCAGACTCCGGGGTCTGTTGTTCCATCGTACGCCTCTATGTTGATGGGTTTGAATCCCTCTGGAAATTCGTATTCCAGGACCTCATCGGTGAAACATAGGGGGTGTGCGGCGCCCCTGTATTTGGGTGTGCCAGATTCTGATGATGGCTTTTTTGCATTGCTTGCGATAGCTTGCTTTCTTGGCCCGTAAATGGACCTGGCTGGGCCATGATGCGAGTCTTTAATTGGGTCGCATGCCACATTGAATGCGGCGCCGTTTGCCGTTTTATGGTGGCCGTGTGGTCGCCTATCCGATCGTATGGCTTTTTTATTTTTTGAATGCGAGGGCTCTAGGGCCTCTTGATCGAATCCGGGCAGTAGTTTTCTCTTCGGATAGCTTTTAGTGCGGCGGCTGCCGTCGTATTTATCTGCAGTCCTGATTACCTTGCTCCATCTTATTCTGAGTGCATCTTCCGCCGTCTTTAGCTTCCGCTTCTGCTTTTTCAGGCTGCGTGCTGTAGCAACGAGCCTTTCGTGGAGATTCTTCTGCTCCGTGGTTTTATCCGGTGTGAGATTGTCCGGAGTTCTGTTATGGCCGGGGGAGGGCTGTCTGTCCTCTCTATTCGAGTTGCCCTGTTCGGACGGTTGCTCTGAGGCGCGCTCGTCATCTACTGGCTCGTCCTGCTCTATGGCTGGGTCTTGATCGAGGCGGGGCTTGGCTCGGCGTTTTCGTCGCTGCTTTGATTGCTTTTTGGAGGGTTTGTCCCTTTTTTCGTCCCCTTTTTCCTCGTTGTCGTTTCCTTTAGGGGTGTCCACCATGAGTACATCATTAGGTGGGGTGGTGGTCAAGCGCCTTATAGGTGCTGGTTCCTGTTCGTCTCCATCTTCGTCGTCCCTACCATCGAAGTCTTCGGATCCGAAGTCGAGCATGTCGGTTAAATCATCGACAGTGGCTATCAAGTGGGTGGTGGGTAGGTTTTGAATTTCTTCGTCGTCCGAATCCCAACCTCGCAGGCCATAGTCCGGCCTGGGCTCTCCTGATAAAGAGAGAGATTTGATAGAATTCAGGATATCACCGAAAGGTGAGCACTGAAAGATGTCTGCGGCGGTGAACTCCATTACAGGCGCCCAATCGGATTCGATCGGCGGGGGCGCAGAAGGCTCGGAGTTCGGAGAAGAGTCCGGCTCCTTGGAGTTCTGGGCCGTGCGGAGTACGGGTTTGGCGTTCGGCTCGATCGCCTTTGAGATCGCAGCCCCCGAGGTGACGTCCAACCGTTCATCCTTAGAGAACGCAGCGGGCTCCGAGTCAAAGATCGGGGCCGGAGCGTGTGCGGCCTCCAGGGTGCTATTCGGAGGCAGAGCTATATCGTGCTCCTCGAGATAGCGCGGCGCGCTTGACTGTGGCTCGAATCCGTCGAAGATCAAGTCTCCGCAGATATCAGCCGTGTAGTTTAAGCTTCCAAACCTGACTTGATGGCCAGGGGCGTAGCTTTCGATCTGCTCCAGATGACCAAGCGAATTGGCCCGCAGAGCGAAGCCGCCGAAGACGAAGATCTGTCCGGGGGGAAAGTCTCACCCTGGACCTCGTCGTTGTTGATGATCAAAGGAGCCATTGGGCCTAAAAGCAACGACACAGAGGAACTCTCAATGAAAGCACCAATGTCGGTGTCAAAACCGGCAGATCTCGGGTAGGGGGTCCCGAACTGTGCGTCAAGGTCGGATGGTAACAGGAGACAAGGGACACTTTATTTTACCCAGGTTCGGGCCCTCTCGATGGAGGTAAAACCCTACTCGTGCTAGATTAATATTGATGATATGGGTAGTACAAGAGTGGATCTACCACGAGATCAAGGGGGCTAAACCCTAGAAGCTAGCCTATGGTATGATTGTGTATGATGATGGTTGTCTACGGACTACAACCCTCCGGTTTATATAGACACCGGATAGGGTTAGGGTTACACAGAGTCGGTTACAATGGTAGGAGATCTCGAATATCCGCACACCTAGCTTGCCTTCCACGCCAAGAAAAGATCCTTCCGGACACGGCACGAAGTCTTCAACTTTGTATCCTCATAGTCCTAGAGTCCGGCTGAAGGTATAGTTCGGCTATCCGAACACCCCCTAATCCAGGACTCCCTCATACACCCTCTGCAGAGATTAAACCTATTCGAATAGCCGTGTCCATGGTTAAGGACTACAGTCTGGGATGGGTCAAGTGACGGTCTTAGTGTCGGTCTTTGGAGGAGAAACCACTAAAACTCGAATATTGGTTATGACTTGTGATATATGATGGTTATGACTATTATCATTATGTACTAACCCGTTATATTTTTGGCACTAAAGAATATCCCTGGGACGGTACCACCTCCTGGATATTCACTAGGATTATTTCATTTTCATATAAGCCCTTTATGTGGTGTCGCTCAGACGCCCGATTGTGGCATGCTTGTTATTTTATTTATCTTACAAGCCCTTTCTGTGGTGTCGCTTAGACGCCCGACTGTGGCATGCTTGTTATTTAATTATCTTATAAGCCCTTCATGCGGTGTCGCTGAGACGCCCGACTGTGGCATTGCTTGTTATTTTATTTATCTTACAAGCCCTTTCTGTGGTGTCGCTTAGACGCCCGACTGAGGCATGCTCACTTTTACTATCCTTTCGAGACGTCGCTTGATACATCCGATCGGTGCATCTTATTTCTATTCTGTCATTACATATTCCGGTTGCATATAAATAACCTGCTCGCATGCATCAAGATTTCATTTATGATTGACGATGTGATCATAGAATAGTTCCGTGCATGTTGATCATTTATATTATACCTGTGTTCTTAATGTTTGCGAGTACATTCAAAGTACTCACTGGCTTGTCCCTAGCTATTGTCTTGGCCAGATATCCGCCTGGAGAGGAGCGTTGCGAAGACAGCCTCGGAACCTAAGCAGCGGTGATAGCAGCCTCGCGAAGATAGGAGTTAACCTGGTCAGCTGTTCCCGTGGGAAATGGAGTCCCATAGACCATGGTGATCCACAAACCGCTTCCGCCATCAACCACTAGAAACCCTTTTGTTGTACTCATAGGCCACAATGGTATTGTACTACATATTTTGTATTTTGCTCGGAATTTCTGTATTAAGTTGATGCCTCATCAGCTAACAGTAATCCTGGGGCTGATGAGCTCGACGGCCATTTTCTGGAAATTAATGCCTGGAAAACCGGTCGTGACACTTGGCCAGCGCTGGGCGGCCAAGGATCCCGTTGTAGGGCAAGGGGATCTTGGCAACATCAAACACAATCCTCTCCGTCCTGAAGTTCAGGCCGCTCCCGAAAGTTATGGGCAACGTGACCTTTCCCTTGGGTTGGCTTCTCCCCGGGCTGACCCCTTGAAACGTGCCCATTTCTTCGAGGTCTCCATGAGGGATCTGCAGCTTCTCGATCACGGCAGGCGAGATCAAGTTCACACCGGCCCCACCATCTACTAACATTTTTGTCACCTTGAGGTTGCGTATTGTCGGTGAAACCAACAACGGCAAGCACCAGACCGCAGTAGTGCGATCAGGGTGGTCCTCAGAGTCAAAAATGATAGGTGTGTTGGACCACTTCAGCGGCCTCCGGGCATCGAGCGACGGCTCTGCTGCTATAATTTCTCGCGCCCACTGTTTAAGCCGGCGCCGAGAGGCATGCAGCGAAGCGCCGCCGTCAACGCACATGGCCTCTGTAGCTTTCTGAAACTCTTGGTCGCCGGACTCGTCGTCCTCTTCGCGATCGTCATCTTCTGGCTTTCTGTCACTGCCCCGAGCGGGCCTCTCTTATTGCTTATCCTTGCCGCGACGGCCCGCCTGGCCGTCGCGTTTCTTGCCGGATCCCTCAGCACCGTCTTGGCCCTTCTCCTTGTCCCGCCTCTTGTATTCAGCCCTCTGCTTCTTAGCGAGGAGCTCAACCTGCCGGCAATCTTGGAGAGCATGGCCTTTGGTGCGATGGATCTTGCAGTATCGCTTGTCGGAGTTGCCTGGATTCTCGGCAACCGCCAAGGCCTGGCAGGCGACACATCCGGCAATTTCCTTGCCGGGGTCACGTGCCTTGGTCTTCTTGGTGGAGCCGGTGTCGTCAGACCCCTCGACGGCAAGCACAGCTTTCCCTTTGCGCTTCCTGTTGCGGTGCCGGCCTTTCTTCGCCGGGGCGGCGGTATCCTCTTCAGAGGAGTCGGTTTCCACACCGGCATCTTCGCCGGGGTACTTCCTCCCCTCTTCGGCCCGGGCACATTTGTCCGCGAGAACATAGAGCTTCGCGACATCTTTCACCTTGTTCATCGCCAGCTCTTCGCGCATCTTGCGGTTCCGAACGTTCTGATGGAACGCGCTGATGATGGCGGCGGGGTGAACATCTGGCATGTTGTATTGTACCCGGCTGAACCTCTGGATGTACTTGCGGAGACTCTCGCCTCCCTTCTGGGGAATGAGGTGGAGATCACTCGCTTGGCCATGAGCTTGGTGACCGCCAGTGAAGGCGCCCACGAACTCATGGCACCAATCCGACCAGGAGGAAATGGAGTCTACCGGCAAGTGCATCAACCATGACATGGCGTTGGGTTTAAGAGCCAACGGGAAGTAATTTGCAAGCACCTTATCGTCACGAGCTCCGGCAACCTGCATCATGATGGTGTAGATGCTGAGGAACTCGGATGGGTGGGTCTTGCTGCCGTACTTCTCGCCCACGTCAGGTTTGAAAGTGCGGTGAGTGGGCCACTGGAACTGCCGCAGCTCACGGGTAAAAGCCGGGCAGCCTACCTCGTAAGGCAGGGCCCCAGGGCTCTCCGGTGCCGGGTGGTCCACAGCAGGCCCCGCTCGCCTATCTGACTGGTGGCGCGCTCCGCACCGGCGCTCGATGGTGGTCCGAGCGTCTTCATGTTCCCGATCCCGAAGGACCTGGCGTTGGTCCTGGTGGGTCCGCGGGTCGGACGACGCTATGGAGATTTCATCGCCCACAACGTCGCGACGGGCAGGTGTCCGTGGCACCGGGCGAGGAGGAGGCGAGTGCACCGTGGTCGCGGCGCCTCCAGCCTTCCTGCCACTGGTACGCGGGACTCCGTCGGAACGTCGACCCGGGGGCTCCGTCGGGGTCGGCTCATCTTTGTTGGCCACCGCAACAAGGCTCCGAATGGTGGCTCTCCATTCGTTGAGTTTCCCCGTGGTGGAAGGAAAGTCGAGGAGCAACTGCGCGCGCGCCAGGGCCTCTGCTGGCGTCGGTGGCAGCGAAACCTACACGGATCGCGACACGCTTCGACTTCTGACCATGTCAGAAGGAGCTCTATCGTGACCGCGCGGTCGCACGCCGTCTTCACCAGCGCCTCGGCGAGCAGGCAGGTCTTCTACATCCCGAGAGCGGCGCTCGGGGCTTTTCCCGCGGCGGCGCCCGGGGTCTTCGGGGTGATCACGCCGCTCGTCGTGCGCCGCTTGAGAGGAACGCGGCGTCGGCGCTGGAGTGGGAGTCCTGGAGGCCCTCGCGCCGCTAGCGGGCGGGGCAGCAGCGAACTCGGAAGGTCCCGCGCCACCTGCGGAGGACCCGGCTTCGTCTTTGGATTTGGCGGCGTGCGGCCCGTTACCGAGCGCACGAACATCGCCGCCTCCCAAACTCCGGCTGCTGGGACGGTGTTGGTGTTCGCGAACAGCGCCCCTGGTCCTTTCGGCGACCGGTCCGCTGCTCGCCCGCGTCGGGATGGGATGCCCGGCATCCGACGGGCCAACCGCCACCGTCATCTTCTTCTTGGGCGCCATGACGATGAAGAAGCGTCGAACTAACTGCTAAAGCCGATTCTCACAACTGCGCAGCCCCTGCCTGGCGCGCCAAAGATGTCGGTGGCAAACGACACCTATGGGATCACGATAATCCCTTTCTATGGTTGCAGGGCGCGGGGGTCGTGAGAAGAGCGGATCGAGCAGGCAGTACACGATTCCTTTACCCAGGTTCGGGCCGCGAAGATGCGTAAAACCCTACTCCTGCTTTGGTCGATTATATGTTTGTGTTCCTGAGCTAGCTATGGGGCGCGAGGAGCTCCAAAAAGCCGAATCCCCCTCCTGGTCGCCTGGGGCCTCCTTTTATAGGGAAAGGGGCTGCCACAGTGGCACACAGGAGGTGGAAAGGGTACAGGGATGCGAGGTTATCCCTCGCATTACATGATAAGGCGCATTTAATGCGCCTTGCTTAGGTGTCCTTGCTTTATCTGGGGTGGGGGAGAGCCCTGTCTCGTCCGTCGCCGCTCTATTCTGCGTCGACACGCGCCCTGGCCAGCGGTGCCTGCGATGCCATGTAAGCGGGCAGGCAGCTGAGGTGGCGCAGCGGTGGGTCTCCACGAGGATCTGCATGCCGCCACACAGCTGCCTGCCCAGCTGGCTGGGTCGGCAGCTGCATGCGAACGGTGGTGGAGGCATGACTGGCGCGGGTCCGATGGTGGCCCCGCGGGTGTCCTTGGCAAGGGCCTTGCCGCGGCCCCGACAAGGGTCTTGTCGGGGTCCCGACAAGGGTCTTGCCGTGGCGCCTGTTGCTATCCCCGGCAAGGCTCTTGCCGGGGGCCTTGTGGTTCTCCTTGGCTGGGATCCCGCCAAGGACCATCATCTTCTAGAGTGTGCATCTGATCTCGAATGTCTTCACAAAGATCTGCATACCACCACGGGGATGCCTCCCGAATCCTTGCCCCATGGGGGCAGCGGACTCAAGGGTGACCCGCTCCGTGGGTGTGGGGCGAGCTGCCACGGCAAGGGTCTTGCCGGGTTTGCAAAAACCGCCTCCCGGCAAGGATCTTGCTGGGGGGGCTGCTTCGTCCCCTTTGCTCTTTGTGGTCTTGGTCTTGGCGTCGTTCTGCTCCTCTTCGGCTTCGGCCTTACCTTGGTTTCTACCTCCCTTGTCGGGCTCGGTGTGGCGGCGCCCGTGGCTCAGACTGCCCGTGCACAGTCATAGGGGTACAAAAAGTGTACCCCTCTTTTTGTACACCGACACAGTGATCTACATGAAATGTTTTATTATATCCCTCTTAAATACCTATCATATTAGGTCCAAATTCATAACTTGTGCATATTGCCATTACTATTTATCAAACTCTCAAAATAATATAAGTGAAGCATCAGAGTGCAACTATTTCTTTAAAATATAACCACCGCCGTGCTCTAAAAGATATAAGTGAAGTACTAAAGCAACTGCCTAGCTCAAAAGATATAAATGAAGCACATAGAGTATTCTAACAAATCACGAATAATGTGTGTCCCTCTCAAAAAATTGTGTCCAGCAAAGATGATTATGCAAACTAAAAAGAGAACAAAGCAAAGACTCATATAATACACGACGCTCCAAGCAAAACTCATATCATGTGATGAATAAAAATATAGCTCCAAGTAATATATCGATGGTTGGTAGACGAAAGAGGGCATGTCATCCGGAGCATCCCCAAGCTTAGAGGCTTGGGCGTCCTTAGATATTATCTTGGGGTGCCGTGGGCATCCCCAAGCTTAGGGTCTTGCCACTCCTTAATCCTTCATCCATCGCGATCTCATTCAAAACTTGAAAACTTCAGCACAGAAAACTCAACAAAAACCTTCGTGAGATCCATTAGTATAACAACCAAATCACAAACTTGAGGTACTATTGTAAGCCATTTAATATTTCATTATTGCATAATACCAACTGTATTCTAACTTCACAATGGCATATATCCCCTGATACAATCCATAGATTCATTAAAATAAGCAAACAATGCAACGAAAACAAAATCTGTCAAAAACATAACAGTCTGTACTAATCTGAAGAATGACTATACTTCTGTGACTCCAAAAATTATTAAAAATTAGGACAACGTGGGAAATTTGTATATCAATCATGTGTAAACAATTCATATTTTTATCATGTTCCAGTGAATGTAAATAATTCAATTACTGGCTGAAATAGTTTCTCTTTTTTCACAAAATCAAAGCAACTATCATCCAAATCATCCCAAAGGCTTTACTAGTCACAGACACTAATTAAAACACAAAAACACAACCATAAAAGTAGCATAATTGTGTGCACACCAAAAAACAGGAAAAGAAACAAGAAAAATAATATTAACCATTGGGTTGCCTCCGAACAAGTGTTATTATTTTACGCCCCTAGCTAGGCGTAATGCATAGTTTCAAGTGTTGTCGTCTTTAGTTTCCAACTCCTCAATCACACATTCATATTTCCTAGGAATTCTAGCATTCTTATTTCTTACAATAGCACTCCTAGGAACAAAGTTGAGGAATTAATTCTCACTAATTGGTTCCTGGTCGATCTGGTTGGTTTAGAAAAAAAAGTTGAGGTCTCGTTGGTTTAGAAAAAAAAAGTTTAGGCTCAGCTGGTCGATCTGTGACAGTTTCCAAGAACGTCATTAGAAATCCGTAATGGATTAACAGGTTTCTTGTAGTGTCTCCTCCTTGGAGGCATCGTTTATCATGCCCCTCTCCTCCTTCAAACTATTGCTACCTAGTTCCGCGTGGCCCGTCGCTAGGTGTGTGCCTTGTGAGCCGTGGCCTGCTTGGGGAGATGCCTCGAGGCACTCCGGAAAGACTTGTGTTGATTGTCGGGACCAAGAGAGCTCCTTTAGTTCCCGTGCTTGCTTAGCTTCGCTTAGTCCCTTTGTTTTTGGGTCCCGCGCTTAGCTGTTTCAAGCTTCTCTTCTATAGCTGGTATCCTAGTAGGGCTGGTGTGTACACTATCTTTGTATATTGCTTGATTGTTGCTCTATATAAACAATGGGGCGAAAACCTTTTCGATACGAAGGTCCAACGCTAGTCTGGCGGCGTCTCGCGGAACGCATATGTTGAACATGTATACATGTACGTAGGTCCGGGTTTTGTATGCAGTACCTGTAGTATCTGTCTCCTTCTGTATGTACGTGTATCTTAGGAGACAAGATACCAGTCGCACCCCTTGTACCTATATATATGTGCCTAGTGCACGATCAATCAATTATCGATGCACCAAATCATTCTCTACATGGTATCTATCGCAAGTCGATCCTACCGCTTCCGCTAACCCTAGTAGCCGCCCCAGGCCGCCGCCGCCGCCGCCGCCCCACGCCGCTGCCACCACCCCTCCTCCCTGCGCGCCCCTCCCCTCCACGCCGCGACCCTGCTGAGATCCGCGACATCAACGTCCATGCACGCGTCCCCGTGACCCTCGACGTCTCCAACTCCACGTACTTTGCGTGGAAGACGTACTTCACGCTGCTCTTCCTCGAGAACAATCTCGTGGATCACGTGGATGGCACCGTGGACTCCCGCACCATGGCGGATGACGCCGAGTGGACCGTGATCGACGCCACGATCATCCGGTGGTTCTTCACCACCATCTCCAAGGACTTGTTCCACACGGTCGTGAGTGCCGGCGACGACGCCCGCGCCCTGTGGGTCAAGCTGAACGGCCTCTTCACCGACAACAAGCTTCAGCGCCGCGTTTTTTTGCAGCAGGAATTTTTTGACTGTCACCAGGATGACCAGTCCATTGATGACTACTGCCGCCGCCTGAAGACGTTAGCGGACGAGCTCCGTGACATTGGAGCCAAGGTGGACGACGACCTCCTCCTCAGCACGCTCACCGCCGGCCTCAATGAGGACTTTGGCAACGCCGCCTCCAACCTCACCTTGATGCCGGAGCCCTCCTTCCCCAAGTTTGTGGCGTACTTGCGGTTGGAGGAGCGCCGGATGAAGGGAGTCAAGAAGCGTGTGCAGCACCATGCCCTCGCCGCCGGCACCTCTCGCGGCGCCCCTCCATCGACCGCCCCACCCGCGCCGCGCCAGCAGCCGCCGCCACCAGCGCCTCCGGGGTACTTCCCCCTCCCGCCCGCGCCTCCCGCCCCTCCCGCTACCCCCCAGCAGCCGGGTGGCGGGCGCCGCGGCAACCGCCGCGGGGGCGGCCACAAGCAGCAACAGGCACCGGGGGGGGCCCTCGTCAGCAGCAGCAGGCGACCCCGCCATGGACATACGGCACCAACCCGTGGACCGGCGTCGTTCACGCGTACTCCATGCCGGTCCCTCGGGCTCCGGCTCTGGGCATCCTTGGGCCCCGCCCGGCGGGTCACCAGGCCCTCTTCGCTGCGCAGAACGCCGCTCCCTACAGCGGCTATGGTGCCCCCCCCGTCGGCGCCCGCCTACGGGCCCGCACCAGCTTACGGCGTTGCCGCGCCGGCCTATGGGGCCGCGCCCGCCTATGGTGCTGCCGCCGCTCCGGGCCTCGGGGCCGCTCCCGCGCCGGCCTATGGAGGGTTCTACCCTCCTCAGGTGCCGCCGCCGTGGGACCCGGCCTTGCTCGCTGCACTGCACTCCGCCCCGTCACCGAGCTCCTATGGTGGCGGTAGTGACTGGTACATGGACTCGGGCGCCACTGCTCACATGACTGCTCATCCCGGTAACCTCACATCTGCCACTCCCGTTCATACTCCCACCCGTATCACCGTTGGTAACGGTTCCTCCCTTCTCATTACTCACGTCGGTCATTTGTCTTTTCCTTCTACTTCCACTCCTGTGCATATGTCTAATGTTCTTGTATCTCCTGACTTAGTCACTAATCTTGTTTCCGTTCGTCGCCTTGCTCGTGAGAATCATATAACTGTTGAATTTGACGATATCAGTTTTTCTGTGAAGGACGCCCGTACACGGATGGTGCTCCACCGATGTGATAGCCCGGACGAGCTTTATCCAGTGCATCCCTCCGGCGCCACCACCACCCGTCGCCCCGTCGCCTTCGCCGCCAGTGTCGATCTTTGGCATGCCCGTCTTGGTCATCCCAACTCCACCGTTATGCGTCAGATTCTTCAAAGTTTTTCTTTCTCATGTAATAAGGTCGACGATCACACTTGTGAGGCTTGCCGTATTGGCAAGCACGTTCGTCTTCCCTTTAGCGAGTCTACAAACATTTCCACCTTTCCGTTTCAGTTATTGCATAGTGATGTTTGGACGTTCCCGGTTGCTAGCAACACGGGCTATTTATACTATCTGGTGATATTGGATGATTTTACTCATTATGTGTGGACATTCCCTCTCCGTCGCAAGTCCGACGCTCTTGCCACACTCACCGCCTTTTATTCCTATGTCACCACACAGTTCGGTCGTCCTATTCTCGCCTTGCAAACCGACAACGGCAAGGAGTTTGACAACGTCGCCGTCCGCAATTTACTTGCGTCCCACGGCACCATCTTTCGCCTCACCTGCCCCTACACGTCTCAGCAGAATGGTCGCGCCGAGCGCGTCCTTCGCACACTTAATGACTGTGTCCGCACGTTGCTCTTCCACTCCTACGTGCCTGCTAGGTTCTGGCCAGACGCGCTCGCGACTGCCAGCCTCCTCATTAACATTCGCCCCTGTCGTTCCCGCTGGAACTACACTCCTCACCAGCTCCTCTTCAGTGCGGTTCCATCTTATGATGGTCTTTGCATTTTCAGGTGTCTCTGTTATCCTAGCACCGCGTCCACCGCTCCTCACAAACTCGCGCCTCGGTCCCTTCCTTGCATCTTCCTTGGCTATCGTCCCAACACCAAAGGTTACCGGTGCTATGATCCAGTCTCCCACCGCGTTTTCACTTCGCGGCATGTGTACTTTGATGAGCTCGTGTTCCCATTTCAGCAGGTACTGTCACCTTCGGAGTCTCCTGCGGCGCGGTTCGTCCCTACCTCCACCTCTGGCGGACCGCCCGCCCGTGCCTCGGGTCTGGCTTTGCCCGCGCTCCCCGCGCCGGCAGCCCCTGGCGTTGCGGCCCCTGCCGCGGCCCCCGACGTCGCGACCTCGTCGGTCCCTGGCGCTGCGGCCCCTGGCGCTGTGGCCCCTGCCGCGGCCTCCTCGGCCGCCCCCGCGGCCCCCGTCGCCACCCTCGACGCCACGGCCCCCGTTGCCGTGGCCCCTTCGACCGGCCCCGCCGCGGCCCCCACCGCGGCCCCCTTCGCCGCGGCCGCACCCCTCACCGGTGTGGTCACTCGGGCTCGGACTGGGACTCTGCGTCCCAGCACGCGCTACTCGTCGGACGAATACGCATGCGCGGCTTCTACCTTGACGTCGTCACCGCTCCCCACCTCCGCTCGCGCAGCCCTTCGGGATCCGAACTGGCTAGCTGCGATGCGTGAGGAGTTTGACGCCCTGCAGCGCAACCGTACGTGGCAGCTTGTCCCGCGGCCACCCCGTGCCAATGTCATCACTGGCAAGTGGGTCTTCCGCCATAAGACTCGCCCCGACGGTTCTCTTGAGCGCTACAAGGCGCGTTGGGTGGTGCGCGGCTTTCGCCAGCGCGTCGGCGTGGACTTCACCGACACCTTCGCCCCGGTTGTTAAACCGGGCACGATTCGCGTTGTTCTTCAGCTTGCTGTTTCTCGCGCTTGGCCTGTCCACCAGCTCGATGTGTCTAATGCTTTCTTGCATGGCCATCTCGACGAGCAGGTGTTCTGCCAGCAGCCGACTGGTTTCGTCGACACCGACTATCCGGACCACGTGTGCTTGCTGTCCCGTTCTCTCTACGGGTTGAAGCAGGCACCTCGGGCCTGGTACCAGCGGATCGCGGCCTTCCTCCAGCAACAGGGGTTCCGGTCCACACGGTCCGATGCCTCCCTGTTCGTCTACCACCAGGGCCACGCCACCGCGTACCTCCTCTTGTACGTCGACGACATCATCTTGACTGCGTCCTCGCCAGCGCTTCTTTAGCAGATCACAGCTCGCCTTGGCGCCGAGTTCGCTCTCAAGGACTTGGGGGCTCTCCACTACTTCCTCGGCATAGAGGTCGTGCGCCGGGCTACTGGCTTCTTCCTGCATCAGCAGAAGTACGCCTACGAGCTTCTGGAGCGAGCGGGTATGCTTAATTGCAAGCCTGCTTCCACGCCTGTCGATACGAAGGCTAAGGTGTCCGCCGTTGAGGGCTCTCCGGCGTCCGACGCTCCCTTCTACCGCTCCATCGTCGGTGCGCTTCAGTATCTCACACTAACGCGTCCGGACATTCAGTATGCTGTCCAGCAGGAGTGTCTTCACATGCATGCTCCTCGTGACACCCATTGGGCTCTCGTGAAACGTATACTTCAGTACATACGTGGCACCACAGCCATGGGTCTCACCCTGACGGCCTCGCCAGACACCAGCCTTGTCGCCTACTCCGACGCCGACTGGGCTGGGTGTCCCAACACTCGACGCTCCACCTCCGGCTACTGCGTCTACCTCGGGCCCTCTCTGATTTCGTGGTCGTCTAAACGACAACCCACGGTCTCACGATCGAGCGCCGAGGCCGAGTATCGGGCCGTGGCCAACGCCGTCGCGGAGTGTTCCTGGCTACGACAGCTACTCCAGGAGTTGCTATGTGAGGTCACCAAGGCGACGCTCGTCTACTGTGATAACGTCTCCGCGGTGTACCTTGCTGCCAACCCTGTCCATCACCGACGGACGAAGCACATCGAGCTCGACATCCACTTCGTCCGGGAGCATGTCGCACTTGGTCGTGTTCGTGTTCTACATGTGCCCACCGATCAGCAATTCGCCGATGTGATGATGAAGGGACTACCCACCTTGACTTTTGAGGGGTTTCGGTCCAGTCTTTGCGTCACCGGCGACGTTTCGACTGCGCGGGGGGGGGGGGGTGTTGAACATGTATACATGTACGTAGGTCCGGGTTTTGTATGCAGTACCTGTAGTATCTGTCTCCCTCTGTATATACGTGTATCTTAGGAGACAAGTTACCGATCGCACCCCTTGTACCTATATATATGTGCCTAGTGCACGATCAATCAATTATCGATGCACCAAATCATTCTCTACAGCATACATTTTCATTGCTAGTGTGCTCGCATTGTAGTCATGCCAGAGAGCTTGTGCACGAATCAGTTCCCGTTCGTGACCTGGCTGAATCTAGCAAAGTACTCCCTCCGTCCCATAATATAATACTTTTCTTCATGCTGTTTTTAGCTTGGAAAAATGTCTTATATAGTGGGATCGGAGGATACATTTTCTATTTTGAAAAATCTAGCAAAGCATTAGAATGTGAGTGAACCGTCGAGAGCCATCCCCCGTGGGCCTGGGCCATAGTCGAAACAAAACAAAGCAAAACACACGAGAGAACGGATCGGAAGCAACCCGAACCAAAAGGAAGACGCCAGTGGCAGTACACTCGCTAGTCAACAAAACAAAAAAAAACGTTTGACAATAAGCGGAGCACACGACCAACGAGAGCGCAGCGCGTCCACCCATCCCGATTCCACGGGAGCTCCAGCCCGCGGCTGCTGCTGCTCTCCCCCCACTCCCAAATGGCCGCCGCCGCCTCCTCCGCCGCGGCAACCGCCTGCTTCCTCTCCGCCCCCTCCCCGCTCGCCCGGCCGCCGTCGCGCCCGCGCCACTCCCTCAGGCGCCTCGTGCGTGCCGCGGCCGCCAGGCCCCCGGCCGGCCCCCTCGCGCTCCGGGCCTCGTTGCGGAGGCCGCTGCGCGACCTGGTGCCGGGCCCCGTCGCCGAGGCCGCGCGGCGGGCGCTGGCGGCCGCCGCGGGGCCCCTGGTCGTCGCGCTCGCCTCCGCCGCGCTGCTCCTCGGGGACGCCGGGGCCGCGTCCGCGTTCGTCGTCGCCACGCCGCGGAAGCTGCAGGCCGACGAGCTCGCCACCGTGCGCCTCTTCAAGGACAACACCCCCTCCGTCGTCTACATCACCAACCTCGCCGTCAGGTACGGCTGAGCCGATCTCTCCCCGTCCCTTCCATTCCCTCGGTGTCTCCATTCGTCTGGGGTTGGCGCCTGATGCGAAGAAGCTTGGGGCCTCTGTTTCGGTTCGGTGTGCAGGCAGGACGCCTTCACGCTGGACGTGCTCGAGGTGCCGCAGGGCTCCGGCTCCGGCTTCGTCTGGGACAAGCTCGGCCACATTGTCACCAACTTCCATGTCATCCGTGGCGCGTCAGACCTCAGGTTGGTTAACACTTAACAGAGCCACTCGCTACCGATATTCTTCAGAAAAATTCAAATCAGCATGCCAATTCTGCTAATTTTACGTTTATCGAAGGTTCATAGAAGGGCGTAATTGCTGTGGACCTGTAAGCAGCTAAGAACTCGAACGAACGAATAAACAGGGGAATCGAGAGTTGCAGAACTGCAATTGATGTTGATAAGCATGGGCAATGTGGACGTCGCTGCTTAGTTTTAATAGCAGAGCACAGTGAACCGTTAACGCTCGCTGCTAATGACTCGTTATCATTTGGATTTATTGTGCATAGCAAATATGTCCATAGGTTGTAGGCTGTAGGTTAGTTACAGTAGATGTTTAGCCTGACACATGTTTGAAGCTTTAGAGTGACTATATTTTGCATCCCATTTTTCATAATTTCATCCAGTGCTTGATGCTACATCTGAGACTTTAATGCAAAATGCTAAGAATGACCTATGCACTTTGGTCTCGTCTAAACCCCGTGTACCTGTTAGTCATGCTTTGTTTGCTTCCTTGCTAATGTCACATGATGTCAGTTTACTCAGATCTGCAGATAGTATGCTACCAGCGTACCATCTTGTTGAGTATTTATGATATGGTTGTCTTGAATTGTATCATGGCGAAGTGAAATTACCGTTTTAGTTTTATGTAGGGTCACGCTTGCTGATCAGTCGGTGTATGAAGCGCAAGTTGTCGGATTTGACCAGGACAAGGATGTTGCTGTTTTGAGTATCGAAGCACCAAAGGATAAACTAAGACCTTTACCAGTTGGTGTGTCAGCAGACCTACTGGTTGGTCAGAAAGTTTATGCCATAGGAAACCCAGTGAGTGCTTCTTACACCAATTGTTCTATGATTTATCTATACATGTCGGCTGATGTACAAGTTTGGCACCAGTCGTTCAGTGTTTTTGTTACTTGCATTTTCTGTTCCTTAGTAATATGTTATCATTTCAACTCCTGAACCTGAGTTGAAATTTCAACAGGGCCAGCGTGTTTCTGATCCTGATTATGTTGAGGTAGCAATAGCATTGGAAATGAAAATATACTACACAACATCACAAACAAATTACGACACAATTGACCATGTCCACGTGTCCAACCACCAATATGCCAAACAGATTCCATGCTACAACTATCTACTCCCTCCGTTTCTAAATATAAGTCTTTTTAAACATTTCAAATGGAATACAACATGCGAATGTATGTGGACATATTTTAGAGTGTAGATTCACTCATCTTGCTCCGTATGTAGTCACTTGGTGAAATCTCTAGAAAGACTTATATTTTGAAACGGAGGGAGTATGTCATATATATTTTTTGTAAATGTTCAGTATAGTTCATGGATGGGGAGTGTTGATTTAAACACTTCAGTTATTTGTCGTCCTCTTTCGATTATGTGCATATTTCTTTAAGCAACTAATGATTACTGTCTAACATTTGTAATGTATATATTTGCAGTTTGGCCTTGACCACACTCTTACAACAGGCGTTATCAGGTGTAGTATTATTGATTGGTTAAATTGACTCCACGTTGGCTGATTCTTTTTGCTCGATTTTTTGGTAAACTGAGACACTTTTCTTTTGCTCTCTGCTGACTTCTCCCAGTGGACTGCGAAGAGAAATTAGTTCAGCTGCAACTGGACGGCCTATACAGGATGTAATACAGACTGATGCGGCTATCAACCCTGGTAACAGCGGAGGCCCACTTCTTGATAGTTCTGGAAACCTGATAGGTGTAAATACTGCTATATACTCACCTTCAGGAGCATCTTCTGGGGTTGGCTTCTCCATTCCAGTTGATACAGTATGTCACTCAGCTCAATTCATAATTTTGGATTTGTTCTGGGTCTTCTTTTCTTACAAATTTCTTGCTTACAACAAAGCATGTATTTGGACCATATTCAGGTTGGTGGTATTGTGGATCAGCTTATACAATTTGGGAAAGTGACGAGACCTATTTTGGGGATAAAATTTGCCCCTGACCAATCTGTGGAGCAGCTTGGATTGAGTGGAGTGCTTGTCTTGGATGCTCCCCCAAACGGACCAGCTGGCAAAGCGGTACTGTCCATCTATATTATACACATGTTTGATACAAATTCAATGGAACTCGATTAGAAACCACGAAATATTTTTACAGTAGTCAAATTCTTATTTTGTATCAGTTTCAGTTAACAATCTTTTTACACCTAGCATGAGAAACCTTGTACTATCACTCCAGTACATTATAGCATCTGTTGAACAATGTTCTCATGTGCCTTCTCTGATTGTTGGAACTAAGACTAGCTTAAGAAACAGAGCAGTAATTCATTTGATAAGCACCAAACTTATGTGTAGAATAAACTCGCCTTTCCTGTTCCTTCCATATAATTGTAAAATGCATTTGTTAGACACGTTTCTGCGGTACAGGACTTGTGCGGCTAAATATTTCTGCTTGCTATGTCGTATGCAGGGTCTGCAATCAACGAAACGGGATGCCTACGGACGACTTATCCTTGGGGACATAATTACTTCCGTTAATGGTACTAAGGTTGCGAATGGAAGCGACCTTTACCGTATCTTGGATCAGTGCAAAGTCGGAGAGACGGTAAGCTCTCACCCGTGTTCAACAGGAACATTTTTTTGCCCTTGATGGCTGCTAAGGTACTCGCTTCTGTTCTTTTAAAGGTGACCGTGGAAGTATTGCGCGGAGATAAGAAGGAGAAGATCGCTGTGGTCCTTGAACCAAAGCTCGACGAGACATAGTGAGTTGTGTCCTTCTTGGGTGTATTCTCACGTAGGTACAAGGTATTAGCATGTTCGCCTACCACGGAGCTCCTTGTACATAATTGATGTTTGTAAATTGTCTGCTGTAAAAAGAAAGGAAAGAAAAAATATCATTTTGGTTCATGCCTTATGTGTGCTGTTCCAGTACATGATGTATCTGCTTACAGCTTACATATGCTACTCTTCTATACCACTATATAGTGTGAAAATAACTTCACATGTCAGCCGTTAGATATGCTCCATCTATACCTGGCCATGGGAAACCCAGCCCGGCCCGGTCTTGCCCATGGGCTGGGCCTGGGCCTAGGTTTTGAGCCCAAATGACATGGCAGACTGGGCCTAGGCTTGACATATGTGCATTTTAGGGAAGAGGCCCGGCCTGAGGCCTGAGGCCCAGCAGGCTTTTCCACTTAAGGGCCAGGCTTGGGTCTGAAATCTAGGGTAGACCAAGCCGGCCTGGGCCTAGGTTTTCTGCTACGCGCTTTTTTAGGCCCGGCCCGGCCTGATTTATGGCCTCCATCCAATGGTTGAGAGTTGACAAGTCCAAACAGTATCGTCCATTGGAGAAAGTTTTCATGTCAGAGGATTCTGACACGTGATTTTTTAATTGAACCCACATTCCATCGTCCATAGTATTCTAGAAGCATCCTTTTCCTATGTCAAGAATTTGATTCTAAAGTTGGAAGAATCTGGATTTTAGAGAGTTGGGCCCTATATTCTTTGCATGGAAGGAAATAAAATGTGGAGAATGCATTTCCCCTCTGCTGTTAAAGGAAGAAAATAAAATGTTCAGAATCCATTCCCCCCTGCTGTTATATACTCCCTCCGTCCAGAAGTACTTGTTGGAGAAATGGATAAGTATTTTGCACGTACAATTTGCGTGCTAGTAGTTTCAAGAGATTTAACTTGACAATGGAAATATTCTACTCGTTCCATTCACTATTATAAAATGTTCTAAATATTTCAATATAAACTACATACAGACTGAAATACTAAAACGTATCTACACACATCCAATATAGAAAAAAGTTGAACATCTTATAATAGCGAACAGAGCGAGTAGTTCTGAGAGAGAGAAAAAATGAACAACACATAATTCTAGATATCTGGACCAACTCATGACATATGTAGTAGATTGCACTTTATTGAAAACGATATCCAGCTAACAGCTGCTCCAGGGAGAAATCACACAAAGGACGCTCCCAGTTCAGTGCGGTCGAAGTAGGCGCCGGTGACGCCCCCCTTCTCCGCGAGGGCCACGGCGACGGCTGCCGCGGCGCCCTCCGCGGCCGTGAGGACGCCGGTGTAGTCGTTCATCCCGGTGAGGACGTAGCCGGGGTGCACGCAGTTGACCCGCAGCGCGGCGCCCTCCTCCCTGGCGAGGACCCTGGTGTAGGCGCACACCAGGGCCTTGGACGCCATGTAGGCGGCGTACACCGGGTCGGCCGGCCACCCGCGGCGCTCCAGCGCGCCATTGCCCTTGCCCAGGTCCTCGAGGAACAGGCTCGACATCTCGTCCAGCCGCTGCGTGGTGAGGTTGTCGACGTCGTCCAGCTCCCGCCGGAGCTCGTCGCCGCTGAAATACTGCATTTTTGCAAGGTGAACAGCCAAGGTATGATGTGAGGAAATTTGTTTCAACTTGTTGCGAAATACTCCCTCCGTTCCTAAATAATTGTCTTTCTAGAGATTTCAACAAGTGACTACATACGGAGCAAAATGAGTGAATCTACACTTTAAAACATGTCTACATACATCCGTATGTTATACTCCATTTGAGATGGCTAGAAAGACAATTATTTAGGAACGGAGGGAGTACTACGTACGCTACATGGAGATGAGAGGTGTGTACCCTGAGCAAGCCCCAGGCCGAGGTCACGTTGACGATTCTGCCGTCGGAGGATGACCGGAGGAGCGGGAGGAGGGCTTCCGTGACGGTCTTGTTGCCATGGTAGTTGATCCTCAGGCAGTCCTCTGCATCCTGGGTGGTCTGCGTTGTCCGCTGCCTCAGCCATTCGGCTCTCTCCATCCCATCCTTGCCTGCAAGCTGTTATTAAGTGATGGACATGGATGCAACCAAACAAACTTCAGTAACTAATTCAGATCCAAACGGTGGAAGTGGAAGCACATTTGCGGATTTACCGTTTCCTGAAGGGTCGCCGGGTCGCCGACGTCCGTGGTCACCCCGAGCACTCCGGCATTGTTGACCTGCGGTGCAGTGCGCGTGAGTGCGATGATCATCAGTTTTGTTGAAATTGCCTTCTGTATCACAAATCCATTGCAAATTCAAAACTTCATTTCAAAATTTAAGCAGCTGTACCAATATGTCGAGCTTGCCAAACTTGTCCTTTATGAAAGCAGCCAGATGAGCGGCACTGGCGGGCTCGCTGATCTCCAGCTGATGAAACACGACGTCTGACAGCCCCTCCTCCCGGAGCTTTTCGGCTGCCTCAGCGCCCCTCTTCTCGTCCCTCGCCGTCAAGACGACGGTGATCCCGTGCGCCGCCAGCTGCCGGCATATCTCCAGCCCCATCCCCCGGTTCCCTCCGGTCACCACGGCAACCCTAAGAGAAAAATGTAACAATGAGAGTGCAACTAATCAATAGACAGGTGGCTGTCTCTGAATGAGGCATCAATCTGCTATTACTCAGACAGAAAGTTGCTTACCTTTTCTCCGATGGACCGCTGATGCTTCCTTCCATTGTGGCTTCTTCTAGTCCTGTAGGTTTTGCTTATGAGTACTACAATAGAAGGAACTTGCATAATGGCTTTTGAGCTGTTTGAAAGAAAAAGACTTTCAGTCTTATGCTTTGTTCTACACTTTTGATGCAAATGATTATATGGCAGAAATTATTTACTACTCCCTCTGTTGTTTTTCATAAGACGTTTTAGACAGCTGACCCTGAACTTTATAGACACTGTCTGAACTGTATAAAACTTCTTATAAAAGTGAACAGAGAGAGTAGTTCCATATATAATCTGCAATAGCACCTACAGTTTAGAGTTTATCAGATGCATATCCCTTGGAAGTCCCAAGTCCGAACCTCGTGACACTTTCAGTCCATGATCTTCACAATTTTCATTTTCTATCGAGTTTTTTTTTTTTTTGACAAATCACTTGAGGGACTGCTCTACCAAAATATTTCTAATGGCTATACCATACAACACAACAATACACAACAATAATTTCAGTACAGATTGCAGCACTAGGATAGGATAAGAAGCAGAGCAGCAAGCAGCAGCAGTAATCAGAACAAGAAGCAGAGCAACAAGCAGCGGCAGCAACCAGAGCAGAGCAGCAAGCAGCGTCCCAGCTCTCTCGCTCGACCGGCGCCTCCCCCCATCGGCCGGCCCTACCTCACCGGCGTCGGCGAGGGTGTGCCATCTCAGAGAGAACACGCCGTCGAGCTCTCCTCCTCGCTCCTCGCCGACCACCTCCTCCCACTCCCCTACTAACCAACCCGCCGTCGAGCTAGGGCCTAGGAGGCTAGTACTGGAGGGAGGAAGAAGGGATCAACCTGACAGGGACGGAGGACTCCGGGACGGCGTGGGGAGAGAAGATGCGCTGCAGTTGGTCGATGCCGCACGCCCTCGTCGTGCACAACTTTGCCTCTGCGGTTGGAAAAGATGGCCGATCTTGCTTACTTTCTCCACTGTATTTTTATCACTGGGCCATGCTGAGACAAGAGCTCAACTCATACTCGGTCAATGTCGGAGGCTGCAAGGAACATGGACGAGCTAGCTAGCTAGGTCGTCGCACTGAGGCTTACTTAAGTGCTGACGTGGATCGTGTGACAAGAAATGGTCGCGCGATGGGATCAACCTTGCGACAGCTGAACTCAGAATAAAAAATGTTTGTACAGTGTCTATAACCGGAGTGGGCAAATCCGGCTCCCTAAATGTCTACGGACATGTCGACACACCCTTCATATTCAAACTCTCATTTTCATGCAAACTCATGCACGTAGGTTACATAGCATACACAACCAAATGTTCAAATCATCACCAGTTCAGTGATCAGCACAACCAAAATTAAAGCACGGTTTAACAATTCAACACAGCCCAAAATAAAATTCAACAATTCATTTATAAGCCTCCTTCACAGCCTCACGGACGAGCTGCCGAGCAATTACTTAGGGTTGCCTGCAACATCTGGAACTTCCCTTTGTTCATACGATCATCCAGGGTTGGTAAACCGAGACACAATTCCGTTTCAAATTCAGAATTTTGAACTTGCAACTCCCGCTTAACCACAATCTATGTCTCCATAAGGCAGTTTCACCGAAACTGTATATAACATTTTTGTGGGTTTATTAGCTGGTCTATTGCTCTTTTATATCAATGAATGACACCCTTAACATACTATGTCTAGGCTAAATTAGCTCCGGAAAAAGGATATTGTCATCAACAAATAGTAGTTGTGATACTCCTGACGCCTCACTACATATTTTTACATGTTGAACATCATGTGTCTCCACTCCTTGTTGAAGCAGCGCAGAGAGCTCCTCGGCAACAAAACAAAAATAAATCGGGGATATGGGTTTCACCTTGTCGAAGCCCACACGACGGTGCAAATGAATTCAAGATTGCCATTGAATTTAACATAATTTCTTACCGAGATAACACATGTCATTATCCACCGTACCCACTAGCGAGCGAAGCCTAAATTTGTCATCGTCTGCTTCAAGAAACCCCGGTCCACCTTGTCACAAGCCTTTGAAAAGTCAAGCTTATAGGCGCAAAAGCTATTCTCCGGATTCTTCGCATGTTGAATAAAAGTGATCAAAGTCATTCAATTGTGAGCAAAGCAAAAGAAGAACCAAGTCATACTACCTTTTTTTCTGCCTCTATCCTACCCTTCAAGCATCATGACTAGAACTATCTATCTAGCTATTCGACTCCCACAAGCACAAAAAAGCATGAAGAATCTCGAGGAGCTTCAGCTGAAGAAGGAGGCACATTCAGAGCTGGTTGAGGGCCATCCACAACTTCCAGAGCACAATTCTTAAGCACTTGTTCTAACCTTTATCAGTGATTAAGCGCCATGGGACAAAGACACTTTGATATGGTGCCACTGCCATGACTCATCAAGCAGTGCTCAAAGTATATTCACCAAACATTTTGCAACTACCTTATAAATAACATTGCACATACTTATAGTCCTAAAGTCAGTGAGCCGCATCGGGTCAAGTATTTTTACAATAAGGACAATTACTGTTTCATTAACACCGCCAGGGAGGTGTCCCGTTCTGAAAAATTCCTGAACCGCCTTGATAATTTCTTCTTTTATGACAGACCAATTCTTAAATATTGTGGGAAAACTATCCTTCGTCGGTGCTTTCCAAGGCCCCTCTGAAACAGGCTATCGGAAAACTCTTTCTCGCTGAAATATGCACATAACCGCATAGAAGGATTGTTCCTTAACTTGTATAGTTGTACTCCCTCCATCCGGAAATACTCAAAAATACATAGTACTAGATGATGCCTCGCACATTGTTGCGGGAATATTTTGCAATACATTTCAAAGATATTTGATTGTATGTGACATGAATATTTGAAATAATAATACAAGAAATAAAACAGAAAATATGTTTGGTTTATTGTGTTCGACAATTGTATACTCCCTCCTTCCATCTATATAGGGCCTAATGCGTTTTTCGAGGCTAACTTTGACCAAATATTAGAGCAATAATATATGGCATGCAACTTACACAAAGCACACCGTTAAATTCGTGTGTGAAAGGACTTTCAATGATATAATTTTCACATTGTGCATGTCATGTACTATTAATCTTGTCAATAGTCAAAGGCGGTCTTAAAAAACGCATTAGGCCCTATATAGATGGAAGGAGGGAGTAG
Organism: Aegilops umbellulata; assembly: GCA_032464435.1. Taxonomy (NCBI): domain Eukaryota; kingdom Viridiplantae; phylum Streptophyta; class Magnoliopsida; order Poales; family Poaceae; genus Aegilops; species Aegilops umbellulata. The sequence goes on along the minus strand of CP136059.1, from coordinate 521,529,633 downwards.
TTGTAAAAAATTCAGTAAATATAAATAGCATAATAGAATGAAAAATTTCATTCATACTTGCATATTGAGGTGGGGATTTTTCTATGCATGGTTGCACGTTGAAGTGAAAAACGGGGGAGAACAATTTTGGCATACTTGTACGGTTGGACTTAAATTGGATATATTTTTTTGCGGAAAGAGTTTAAATTGGATTTGATTTGTAATGTAGAAGGAAAAAAGGGGGGACAACAATTTTGGCAGGGAGACAAGTGTTGTTGATTATTTCGGCATGGATCATTGTTACCATGTTGCTGATGCGAAGACAAGCTAATTCTGTCACCGGCTCGTAAATAAATTAACAAACCAACCAAGGAGATCATCAGGGTCCATTGGGCCGCCTTTAGAACCACAGTGGAGTGGGCCGTCTATTGTGAGCAGAGTGACACACACTGGGCACACGGGATCCCAGCCTCCACTCCACTCGCAGTCACGCACGCTCCCCATTCCCCCTCACAAACCCTAGCGCCGGAGAGCAGCAGCACCCGGCGCCGCCAGCCGGAGAGGAGCCGATGCCGCCAGCCGGAGGAGGAGGAGGTGGAGGCGAGCATGGCTCTACCGTCCGCCGCGGCGACGACGACGCTCCGTCTGATTCTACGCCGCCGCTCCCCGCCATCGTCCCGGTGGCTTCCGAGGTTTGCTCCAAGCTTCTTTCTTTTCTTTTAGACCAAGATCTTCGATTGGCCCCGTCGTCGATCCAAGAAAGAAAGGGGACCGGGAGCCTGAACCAGCCGTCGTTTCTGTCATTCACAGGATGCGAAGAAGAAGCAGCGGGTGGAGGAGCAGCGGACCGCGCCGAGCCTCCCCGAGGGCGCCATCGTTGAGATCCTTTCACGAGTGCCCTACAGGTCCCTCTGCCGCTTCAAGTGCGTGTCCAAGCCCTGGCTCGCTCTCTGCTCAGCCCCGGACATCCGCAAGAGGTCGCCACAGACCCTCTCCGGCTTCTTCTACCACGATGAAGGCGATGCTCTCAGGTTCTGCAACTTGAATGGGAGAGGTCCGCCTCTGGTCGACCCATCTCTCCCTTTCTTGCGCAAGACGTACCGCCACATTTCTGTCCGACAGGTCTGCGCCGGCCTTCTCCTCTGCAGCTGCTCCAATTCTTCGCGAGACCAAAGCTTCTGGGACTGGAATTCTTCGCTAGACGAAAGCTGTTATGTTGTCTGCAATCCTGCCACAGAGGAGTGGACTGTGCTGCCTCCTGTTGGATATCCAGAAGGCGATCCAATCCCTTTCCTAGGTTTCGATGCTGCTGTTCCATCCCGCTTTGTGGTGTTTGCGCCCCGGCCCAATACGTTTAGTGTCGACGGTTCTGCACAAGTGGCAATCTACTCGTCAGAAACTGGACGGTGGACTCATCTGCAAAGTGGGTGGTCAACGGATCCTCTCATTAGTCATGGTAGGTACACACAGGTCTTCCTGAATGGCACTATCCATTTGCGTAGCATTGGTCATATAATAGCCACAGTCGACGCTGAGGGGAAAGTTTGGAGGGTCATTACAATGCCAGGCGACTCGTCAAAAATCTGTGATGTTGGGCAGTCTCAAGGACGCTTGTATGCATGGCAGATAGATAATTCTCATGACTGCCAACTCTATATTTGGGTCCTTGAGGATTATGGTACTGGAAAGTGGACCCTACAACACACTATTAATGTTTTGGAGCTGTTCGGAAGGAATCGCCGCGAAGATGGGGATTCTTATGTGATGTTTGCAGTTCATCCGGATTGCAACATGATCTTTCTTACTGACAAGAAGAACATGACATTGTCGTATGACATAGATATTCGGAAAGTGACTGTTATCTGCACTGAAGGAATGAAGGGTCTGCCTTATACTCCCTGTTTTGCGGAATTGCCCTCAGCTGGTCGTTGAGATTCACTGCAGCATCACGTGCTCAGCATATGAGACAACACCTTTTGCGAAAATTAGTGGTTGCATGGACCTACTCTCCTAATTTCGTGCCATTGCGTAGAGATGAACAAACTCCTATATCTACAGGGTGGTGTTCCTATCTGTTGGCGTTCAGGTTCATGCCTTTGTTGCTTTGAACAATCTTTGTTACTAGCCAAGACTTTGTAAGAGTAATAAGTAGTTGTATGAATGAACCTAGTCCTTTAATCTATTTGCTGTCATGTAGTACTAAATTATTGTGGCCACTCATTAACTGTTGATGTGGGATGATAATATAAGACACTCGGTGAGAGTACATTATCTATGTTTGACATTGTTTGCATTTTCACCTCCTTATTTTCACTTGTTTATGCAAGTGAATATCTGCAATATATAGCTTGTTATCCATCGTGCTAGCTTTTTATGCATTTGTAAGATTTGAGAATATTAGCTGTGGATTATCTCTTCTACGTTGCACCATATAAATGTAGGGTGAATAAATATTAGTTTCTCTTATGTAACCCACATGGACTTCCATGTTTAATTGGTGGTGTCCAGAAAATTGTGCACCTAACTGACCTGAAAGACAGTTCTTTCATCTTGTTTTGCTCAGGGGAATAGGACCTTTTGTGGGGACTGATAGTGTGAGACTACTATCTTTGTTGTAAGACTAGGGTAATATGGGTGCAAGTTCACCTTCCATTATTTTCTCACTTATGCTTTCCAGTGTGCTTTGAATTCTTGCTTTCTAATATAGTTCATCATTCTCCTCCTGAATCCTGACTAGAGTGTTGAAGTTTTTGGTTGCTTAACATTGGTTTAGAGGCCTGCTCTTTATGGGAAGCTGAGCAAGACAATGTTTTTTTATAATAATCACCACAATGGTATGTTACATATAGCAGATATTTATTTCTCCTTTCAAGTGTTGTACACTAAACATGGTGCACTGACTGTCCGAAATGAGGACCACCAACCATATTCTCCAGAGTCTCTGTAAGTAGAAATATTTATCAGGCCTCTGCCCTAACTTTTGTGTAGCTGCTATAGGATGGCATTACAGCATTCCAGGCACCTGTTCTGCATGCCAAGTGCTGCAAGTGTACACCGGAACATATCGCATTGACTGTTGTAAACGAGGACCGCACAAAACCGGATCCTGTAAACTCTGTAGTAAGTAGAAATATTTGTTGCGTCAATCTGAAGATAAGGTTGGTTTTCCTATCATGGCTTTGTTGGTTGAAGGTTTAGTTCTTGCTGAATCTGTGAAATTACAGCATGACAGGCGCCTGTTCTGGCATTAGGATGGGATTCAATTACTACCTTTAACGTACTAGCTTTCCACAAGCAATCTTCACTTGGTGTAACGATCAGAGCGTAACTAATTACTAACAAACATGTGGTTGTCTCTAACTGAGGCATCACTCTGCTATTACTTGGAGAGAAAACTGCTTACCTTTTGTCTGATGAGCCGCGGATGCTTCTTCCTTCCATTGTGCCTTCTAGTCGTGTAGGTTTTATTTCTGAGCAGTACAACATGATGGCTTCAGTTTTTTGAAAGAAACCATACAATCTTATGTTTCTTTCTACCCTTTCAATGCAAATCATGATATAAGTACCATATATAATCTGCCATAGCAACCACTACTGCAGCTTAGTGTTTATCAGAGGCATATCCCTTGGAAGTCCCTAGTCCGAACCTCGTGACACACGATGTTTTCAGTCCATGCTCTTTACAATTATCATTTTCTGTCAAATCACTTGACAGACTGCTCTACCAAAATATTTCTAACGGCTATATCATAGAACACAAAACTAATTTCAGTACAAATTGCAACACTAGGATAGAATAAGCAGCAGAGCAGCAAGCAGCGTGGCTTGGGTTCTGTGAGCCCTACCTCACCAGCGTCGGCGAGGGTGTGGGCACGGAAGCAGGCCGCGTGAGAGAAGAGGCGGCGTCGAGCCGAGCTCTCCTCCTCGCTCCTCACCTACTAACGAACCCAAGGTTTTGTTTCTTTTTTTCCTTCCTTTTGTTTTGGTATCTTCAATGGGGCGGGAGAGAAGTGTTGTTGATTATTCCAGCATGGATCGGATCGTTCTTACTACATTGTTAAATTGCTTTCAAGACTAACAGGTGCCAACAAGTAATTGGGAATGTATCTAGTAGCAGCACATACAAAAGAGTTATGTACATTCCATTCTTCTGATGCAAAGCTTTTTCTGTCACCGGCTCGTAAATTAACAAATCAACCAAGGAAATTCTTCTTCTTTTTTAGAGGCACCAAGGAAATTATTAGATTATTATTCGGTGGAGTGGGCCAACAAATTATCAGGGTCCATTGGGCCGTCTATTGTCAGCAGAGTAACAAATCAACCACTCCACTCGCACTCACGCACGCTCCCATAACAGCCGCCGCCCCATTCCCCCTCACGAACCCTAGCCCCGGCGAGCAGCGGCAGCCCGCGCCGCCACGGTCGATTCGACTGCCTCGAGGCACAGATCCGCGAGCAGAAGAGGAGGTGATGCCGCCAGGAGGAGGAGGAGGTGGAGGCGAGCATGGCTGTACGCTGCAGGGTCAGCCGACGGCGACCATCCGCCGCGACGACGACGACGCTCCGTCTCATTCTACGCCGCTGCTCCCCGACATTGCTCCGGTAGCTCCCGAGGTTCGCTCACCCTGCTCCAGTCTTCCTTTTGTTTAACAGGGCCTTCCAATCTTGGATCCAAGAAAAGGAATCGGGAACCTGAACCAGCCGTACGTTATCATTTATACAGGAGAAGAAGCAGAAGCTGGAGCTGGAGCAGGAGCAGCAGCCTGCGGCAAGCCTCCCCGAGGGCGCCCTCGTGGAGATCCTTTCGCGAGTGCCCTACAGGTCCCTCTGCCGCTTCAAGTGCGTGTCCAAGCCGTGGCTCGCCCTCTGCTCCGCCCCCGACATCCGCAAGAGGTCGCCGCAGACCCTCTCCGGCTTCTTTTACTATCACGACGATGGCCTCAATTTCCGAAATTTGAATGGGAGAGGTCCGCCTCTTGTCGACCCATCTCTCTCTTTCTTGCGCGAAAGGTACTGCCACATTTTTGTCAAACACGCCTGCGGCGGCCTTCTCCTCTGCAGCTGCTCGAATGATCTGCTAGGCGAAGCCTATTATGTTGTCTGCAATCCTGCGACCGAGGAGTGGACTGTGCTGCCTCCTGTCGGATTTCCAGGTCCCGATCCAATCGCTTTCTTAGGTTTCGACCCTGCTGTTACATCCCGCTTTGTGGTGTTTGCCCCCAAGACCCTGATATTTGGTGTGAACGATCCCGGAGAAGTGGCAATCTACTCGTCAGAAACTGGACGTTGGACTCATGTGCAAAGTAAGTGGACAAGAGAGCCTCTCGTGGATCATGGTAGAGACACACATGTCTTCCTTAATGGCACTATCCATCTTCCTTCCATTGATAACATACTGGCCACAGTCGACGTGGAGGGGAAAGTTTGGAGGGAGATTCAAATGCCAAATGACTTGCCAAACATCTGTGATGTTGGGCAGTCTCAAGGACGCTTGTATGCGTGGAAGACAGATAATTTTTATGATTGCCAACTCTATATTTGGGTCCTTGAGGATTATGATACCGGAAAGTGGACCCTAAAGCACACTTTTAAGGTTTTGGAGTTGTTTGGAAGGAATTGTCGTAAACATGGAGATTCTTATGCGATGTTTGCAATTCATACGGATTGCAACATGATTTTTCTTATCGACAAGAAGAACATGACATTGTCGTATGACATGGATAATCAAAAAGTGCATGTTATCTGCGCCGAAGGCATGAATGGTTTGCCTTATACTCCCTGTTTTGCGGAATTGCCCTCAGCTGGTAACTGAGATCCAGTGCTACATTACGTGCTCAGCATGGGACAACACCTTTTGCAGAAATTAGTGGTTGACATGGGCCTGCTCTCCTAATTTCCTGGCATTGCGTGGAGAAGTCCCAACTCCTATGTCTACAGTCTTGAGTTCGGTGCATGCCTTTGTTGCTTTGGACAATGTTGTTAGCCAAACTTTGTAAGGGTGAGTGTACTAGTTAGTTGTAAGAATCCACCTAGCCATTTCATCTATTTGCTGTCATGTAGCACTAGTTATTGTGGCCAGTCGTTTGGGCCTAATGTGGCTAATATAAGTCACTGAGAGTACAATATCTGTGTTATTTTCACCTCTTCATTTCCATTTGTTTTATGCTAGTAAATATCTCCAGTCTATAGTTTGTTATCCATCGATGCTTCATTTTAATGCATTTTGAAGATTTGATATGATTATGTATGGATCATCTGTTTTTTTAGCATAAAAAGGTCTTCTAAAAATATCTCTAGTCTATATAAGGACTTGACAATAAATTGTTTATCCGAAGTCAGCATCCACTCCACCTGATCTTTACCTCTTCCCATATTGCTTTTCCACAATTCCATGGTTTCCTCATATAGTGTTCTTCTAAATTTAAATCATTTCCACTCTTTCTCCAAGGCTTCAGACACATTGATATTGTGTTCAAAACTAAGCATATATAGCCTTGGATATGCCTCTTACAGAGGTTTATCATCTACCCATATGTCTTTCCCAGAACCTTGTGTTTTTGCCATCCCCCAAAATTTTCCTACAAAATCTGCCAAATATTTCTTTGACCTTAATAGTATTAGTCCAGAATTGTGAATCTCCATTTTTATGTTGTGTCCTGGATAAGCATCCATCAGTTACATATTTGTCCCAGAGGACTGGCTGTCAAAGTCCTTCCTCCATTTCCAAATTCCGAAACCATTTGGCAAGTAAATTTGTATTCATAATGTTTAAATTTAAAATACCCAAACCTCCCAAGTCTTTGGGTTTGCAACAGGTCTTCCAGTTTACCAAATGGTATTTTTCTTACCTTCGTCTTATTGCCAAACCAATCTAGCTCTATAAGAGTCTACTTTCTTAAGTACCCCAGCAGGAATGGGGTAAAACGTCATTATAAAAAAGAGGTATATTGGACAAGCAGGCCAGCACCAAGGTTATTCTCCCAGCAATAGATCCTAGGAGTCTACCTTGTCATCACTCACATCTTTTCTCATTTTTTTCAACTACCCAGACCAGTGTCTTTTCCTAATTCTAGTGTGTGACACTGGCATCCCTAGATACTTCATAGGGAGAGATCCCATGCCACAAGTGAAAATTTCCTGATATGTCTGGCTTTTATTATTTTCCTCTCCAAAACGGAACCGTTCACTTTTATGAAAATTAATAGTAAGCACACACATTTGCTCAAAAGCACAAATAATGAACTTCAATTTTTTTTGCATCATCAAGATCATCCTGAAGTAAGAAAATAGTGTCATCAGCATATTGTATCATGTTTATCCCCATTCTACACTGAGTACCAAGCAACCCCTTAACAATCCCCCTCATTGTTTGCTTTATCCACGATCAGAGCTAAAGCATAATCAGCAAGGTCAAACAGCAAGGGGGACATAGAGTCCCCTTGTCTAAGGCATTTAAAGGTTTTGAAATAAGGCCCAATTTGATCATCAACCCTAACTCCTACAAGTCCCCCTCTCATAGTTAGCATCATCCAGTCACACCGCTTATCAGAAAATCCTTTCATTTTCAACATTTGATAACAAAAGTCCACTTTGATGATCAGAGCATTTTGTTTTTTTGTAATGTATTGTATTTAGAGCTCCATGAAGTACCACAACCCCTTCCATAATGAATCTCCCTTTGACAAAAGCAGTTTGAGTAGGAGAAATAACACGAGAGACCACTTTACTAAATCTATTCATCAAAACCTTAGTAATAATCTTAAAACTGACATTCAAGAGGCATATGGGTCTAAACTTCTGGATTTGTTTAGCATCTACGGTTTTTGGGACTAGGGTATCATAATTAAGCCTAGTGATGTCAAATTTGCCAGAAGCGAAATCGTCAACCATTCCTTGAGATCCCATTTTATCAAATCCCAAAATTCCAGATAAAAATCAGCAAGAAATCCATCCGGACCAAGGCTCTTGTTTTTCTCCATACCAAAAACCACCTCATGAATTTCTTTCATAGAGAAAGGTGCAGTCAACTCCACAGCTTCTATAGCAGAATTTTTTAGCATATCTAGGTCTCCCAGCATAATGCTCCACTCGTCTGGCTGTCCAAATAGTCTCTTATAGAAGTTAGTAATATACTCCATTAATTCAATCTCTCCCTCAATCACCCCCTCTTCTTGTTCTAAAGATATTATTTTATTTTATTTGTCTTCTCCTATTCACTTCGGCATGGTAATATCTAGTGTTTCCATATCCATCTTTAATCTCTTTATCTTTATATCTTTGAAGCCATTTAAGTTCTTCTTACTATATAAGCCTAGATACTTGAGCACTTAGCTCTTTTTGTTCATCTCTATTAGTAGCTGTTAATCCCATATTTTCAGCATTTTATTCCAAATCATCAAGTCTATCAATAATTTATTTCTTCGTCTTTCTATACCAAGCATCCACATTTTCATTCCAAGCTTTAGTTTTTTTCCTCAAGTTTCTGAATCTTTGTTGCCATCTATCCAAATTATCTACTTTATACTCCTCATTCCATACTTTAACCACAAAATCCTTAAATCCCTCTCTAAGCACTCAAGAATTTTAAGATATGAAAATTGGTTCAATATTTGAGTGGGCTCTTGTGTCAAAATATAAAGTGGAGTATGATCAAAGGCCTCCCTAGCAAATGCCTGGAGTATGGATAAGGGTTATTTTTCCTCCTAATCTGGACAGCATAGAACCCTATCCAATTTCTCATAAGTTGGATGAGGGAGATTATTAGCCCAAGTGTATTGTCTCCCAATTAGAGACATCTCCCTAAGCCCAACATGTTCTATAATAACATTAAACACAAGACTCCAATGATCTAGATTATTAGGTTTATTTTTCTCATCACTCTTTCTAATGATATTAAAATCCCCCCACCAAACAAGGCAATATCATGATAGACTCTAGCCAGCTCAGCTAAAAAACCAGCTTTTCTTTCAATTTGAGCATCACCATTGATAGTGATTAAATTCCATTCAAACTTGCATGTCTATCAAAAACATGTACCATGACAAAATATCCACCATGTTCAAGACGAATAGTGTCAAAAATATCTTTATTCCAACCCACCAGAATACCTCCACATTTCCCACTAGGTGGATTTCAAGTGCATTCAAATCCCCCCCCCCCACACACACACAAAGTGAGTTCAGTTTTGGAATACCTAGTTTTTATAGTTTCCATCAGCCCCACAAAGTCAAGTTTATGTTCTGCAGTCATATCCTTAACATATCTATTTTTATGATCCTGCCCCAATCCTCTAACATTCCAAAAAAAACCTTTCATTTTTTCCAATATAAATGGTTTATTATTATCCAAATCTATATATTCACAGACACACAGTTCCACAAAAAATAAGAGGCAAATATTTAACCTCTCTAATTTTATGTCTTCTTCCTCCTTTTTTCAAGGAAGTTGATAGCAATAGAGTGTTTCACACAGCTAATTGCTGGTGATCTCTCTTAAAAAAATTCCCCAACAAATATTTTTTCCAATTGATCATGATAATTCTCTTCTACCTTGGCGTCTGAATGTTCTTTATCAAAACAGAGTTCAGCCATATTAGCATCTCCAATATCAATCTGAATTGGACTGCTGGCCTCACCTTTTCCATCTTCTCTCTGGTTAGTAATATTTTGCCAATAAAACTCTTTTCTAGCAGCCTCCATTTTTGGATAATCCCAATGTTTTTGTCTACCATATCAATAGTGCATCCTAAACCATCTCCTACGAAAGATGTCATATGCATTAAAGCAGATATAGAAGGAGGGGAGTCAGGTTCATTACCATAATTATCCCTTGCTTTAGCTCTGTTCTTGGCCAAGTCCTCCACCTTCATACTGAAACTTGTTCTCAATTCCTCTTCTTTGCCAATCTCCAAATCTCTAGTTTCAGGTCCATGTTTGTCGTCCATGTTCTGTCCAAAGTTTTCCGCAGATTCTTGGCAAGCATTATAATCAACGTTCTCCCCATATTTATCAAATTCATTTGCTTTTTTCTTATCTTGCCGATACCCCTCAATTTCCTCATCATCCATATTAGCATGCTCCAATTCCATTTGCTCTCTTTTCTTAGCCTCTCGTATCAGCTGTTGTGTCATTTCTTGCTGTTGAGCAAAGTCAGCTTCCAGCATCTTCTTATATTTTTCTAAATCAATCATTTTCTTCTCCTCAATTGCCCACAAAGCAGCTTGCCTTGTCTTTTTCTCTTCCAAAGATTGAACTCTTCTCAGTACTACGTCTATATCCTTTTTGAGCCGATTTGTATTCTTCTGCTAGGTTATGAAGAATGGGGCCAAAATAATTTTCAATGGAGGTTTTCATTGCATCATTTTCTTGTTAACCTCTTCAAGATGGGCCAAAGACAAGCTCCCCAATGTCAAATGCACTCTGGTGTTTTCCCCTACCTTGCATTTTTTTCCTAGTATCTTGTTTTTCATACATGTCCATCAAATCATCTTCAGGAGATTCACCTCTTTTAAACTCTTTATACAAACCCATTTCCACCACATTGTCCAATTCAGAAGTCACTCTAAAATCAGCAGGTCATTTGAAGTGATTTCAAAGGAAGGTGGGATTTTCTCCACATCTCTTGCTCCAATTTTTTGCTTTAATTTTTTCCTGTGTGCTGGTATCCATATCAATTTCCATCACTGGCCCAATAGCCCCTGCTACTTCACACATCGCAAAAAAGTGCCTAAAACAATCAACCACACTACCAAATTTTACCCAAGCAGTGTGTAATTTGCCAATGGCCTAATGATCCAGTGTCCACCCTTGAACTTTGATCATTACCCCAGTTCCTAACAGGTTAAAAGTTTTGAATTTAGCCTACTCCACCAGCCTGGCTTTGTTTGGAAACCTCATTAGATAATAGATTTGATCGTAGCTTTTAGCTCTCAATTGCCAGCTCCAGTTAAACATCTCCCCAAATTCTTGTAGAAAATCAGTCTCATTCAAGTACATTGATTCCAAAGATACAATAGCCAGTGGATGAATATGATCAGCAACCAAAAATATCTTTAGCACTTTGGACCAACAACACTCGTAAACCCTTGGCAGCATATCCAATGTATTTTGGCAAGGGCTTCATCTGTTGCAACTAGTTACACTCCTCTGTGATGTGATTATCCTTGCCACAAATCAAACAATGCCCCACTTTGCATTCCCTGTGCCTGGGATCTTTACATTTCTCATAAACCTGCTTTCGAAATCTACCCCCTTGCTTCTTATCCATCTCATTCCCTTACAGAGAGTTACCAAGCCCGTGATCATGTCTGAAGTCTCCAGATTCTCGCACGTTTCCACTGCCAGGTGATGACACCACCATTTCCAACACCTACATGATCCTTCCCCTTGTTGCCTACACCATTTCTGTCACTTATATCCAGTTCTCCGATAGCCATGGTCTTGGGTATTTGTGAAAGCAGCGCGCCCAAGAGCTATTGTTGTTGGGATGCGTCCAAATTAAGAACCATGCTACTACTGGACCCAGATCTAATCCCTCTTCTTCTCAGGTTCTTGCTTGTTATTATCACCAGAAGAACCAACTATCTCAATTTCACCCACCATACCTCTCCAGGACTGATTTCCACCTAATGTCTGAGACCTTCTTGGCATCAGATTTCCATCACCACCCACAGTTGCGTCGGTCTGTCCTCAACCCCTACCCGAATTATTATTCTGTGGGTGGGGGATTGGATTTCTTACAAAACTCACATCATCTTTGTTAACAAAATTCTTCGGTTGGTACTGGAAATTTCCTCTTCCACCACCCCTACTGAATCTCCCTCCACCTCGAAAGTTGCCATAGTTCCCCGACATGGCAGAGTCTGGCGGCGGTTGTCAGGGTAACCCTAGAGAAGTTGTCTGTTTCTAAAAGCTCGCCCTCTCCAGCATATATATAGCAGGAGTGGATAAATTCTGGGCCACTACTAGGCCAACTTCCCAAGTTGGAGGCCCATAGCATCTAAATCCTAGTTCCACTTCCTCCTAAATATGATCTAAAAACCTACCTACTGATCCCCAAATCCATTTTCATCAGCCTCTTTAATGCCCCCCCATTTCTCCAATTCCCCTCCACCTTTGTTCAGGGCAACAACACTGGTGGAGATTAAGGTAATTTTCCCAAAATCAGCATAATTATCATCAAAATAGTTCAAAATGGGGGGGGGGGGGAGGGGTTAGTATCCATTCTGTATATGAATTTTAATATCTACCCCCCTTTTGATATCCTCCTTACCAATCAACAATCTCTGCTTCTGTTTATTAATCAAATAACTCAAGAAGTTTGGATTTCCCTCGTCACATCTAGCCTCAAAATCATGAGACCATGTGTTAATTTGTCTACATCTCTTCATTTTTCTCTTAATTTCCCTTAATAGTAGAATCTCTCTTACTAGAATCAGATAGCACCGAATCACTTAAGTATTAGTAAGGCATTGGGTTTGTACCTGAGTTAGCCGACGAGTCATCCCTCTCTGACTCGTCGAAGTCCTCTCCGGCCAGCAGTCAAAAGTGGCTACCAGACGGAGAGCACCCTACTGAGTGCGAGAGAGGGCCCGGAGGCGGGCAGAATGGCACGAGAAGCGTCTTCGCCTTGTGCGCCCTCGGAAGGTAGTAGTACTATATTGTAAAACTAGTGGTTGGGGCGTGATGCCGCTTGAGAGGAAGATATGCGCATGTCTCCATTTAAAAAAAATACATAGAGTCCTCGCCTCCGTCTAAAAAAATATCTCAAAAGAAAATCCTCACCTTCATCTAAAAAAAGTAAAAAGGAAAAAAATATCACCGCAACCTACCAGCGAGTGCCACTTTGCACAACCCTCCATTTAAAAAAATATACCAGACCTCCTCACCTCCATCTAAAAAGAAAAAATACATTTAAAAAATAATCCACATCTTCATCTAAAAAAATTCAAAAGATTTCTCACCGTGCCCAACCAGTTTGTGCCACGTGGCATAGCTGGTTGGCCGCCCTTCACGCGTAGCTAAACCTGGAAGTGGTTTTGAATTAACCAGGTTAAATGGTTTGGTTCCTTGCTTTGGTTTTGATTGGTTCGGTTATTCATGGGGCTAAACTGTTAACAGTTGGGTTTGGTTTTGGTTTAAGGAGAAACGAGTTGGATGTGGTTGGGTGTGGGCCTATTAAGTTTGGTTCCTGACAGTTTCTAGGTAGGTCCGAGAACCGGTTCCTTAGATTGGTTCCCAGCGAGCCTATTCAGTTTGGCTCTGCTGCTTCTACAGCGAGCATGCGCAGGAGCTCTGTTTGACTTTCCGCTTCCCAGCTAGCACATAATCAAGCTGGTGGGTTATTACGTGATACATTTATATAGATATACAACACGTGTGGGTAACTGATCGAAAAACCACAAGCTTAACCCACGATTCCTCCACCAGTTTAGTTTAGTTTGGGTTGAAATATCTTGTGGTTCGGTTTAGGACATATCTAGTAGTAATTCAAAACATATCTAGTACCAGCACATACAAAACCGCTATGCACATTTTGCTGATGCAAAGCTCTTTTTTTTTATCATCGGCTCGTAAATTAACAAACCAACCAAGAAAATTATTCGACTATTCAGTGGAGAGGGCCAACAAATCATCAGAATCAATTGGGCCGCCTTTAGAACCACAGCTAATAAAGAAAAAAATATCGGAAAGCCCATTATCAGCGGGGTCACACGCACTGGGAGCACGGGGCCACTCCACTCCACTCGCAGTCAAGCGAGCTCCCAAACCAGCTGCCGCCCCATTCGCCGTCACGATTTCACGAACCCTAGCCCCGGCGAGCAGAGGCAGCCGGCGTCGCGGCTGTCGAGTCCACTGCCTCGAGGCACAGATCCGCGAGCCGGAGAGGAGGCCATGCCGCCAGGAGGAGAAGGAGGGGGCGAGCACGGCTGCACGGGGCAGAGCCACCCACCGGCGACCGTACGCGGCGACGACGACGCTCTGCCCCATTTTACGCCGCTGCTCCCCGCCATTGTCCCGGCGGCTTCCGAGGTTTGCTCCACGCTTCTTCAATGTTCTTTCACTTTTAGAACAAGATCGTCGACTGGCCCCGTCAATCGTCATCGATCCAAGAAAGGGGATCGGGAGCCTAAACGAGCCGTTGTCTCCATCATTTACAGGATGTGAAGAAGAAGCAGGTGCAGAAGCTGGAGCAAGAGCAGCAGATCGTGCCGAGCCTTCCGGAGGGCGCCCTCGTCGAGATCCTTTCGCGAGTGCCCTACAGATCCCTCTGCCGCTTCAAGTGCGTGTCCAAGCCGTGGCTCGCCCTCTGCTCCGCACCTGACATCCGCAAGAGGTCGCCGCAGACCCTCTCCGGCTTCTTCTACAAGAACGCCGGTGTCCTCCATTTCCGCAATTTGAACGGGAGAGGTCCGCCAATGGTCGACCCTTCACTCTCTTTCTTGCGTGAAAGGTACCACCACATTTCTGTCCCACACGTCTGCGGCGGCCTTCTCCTCTGCAACTGCTCAAATAATCTGCGAGAGGAATCTTATTATGTTGTCTGCAATCCTGCGACCGAGGAGTGGACTGTCCTGCCTCCTGTGGGATTTCCAGGTCCTGATCCAATCGCTTTCCTAGGTTTCGACCCTGCTGTTCCATCCCGGTTTGTGGTGTTTGCCCCCAAGACCCAGATGTTTGGTGTGAACGATCCCGGAAGAGTGGCAATCTACTCGTCAGAAACTGGACGGTGGACTCATGTGCAAAGTAAGTGGACAAGAGAGCCTCTCGTGAATCATGGTATATACACACAGTTCTTCCTGAATGGCACTATCCACCTGCCTACCATTGATAAGAGAATAGCCACAGTCGACGTGGAGGGGAAAGTTTGGAGGGAGATTCAAATGCCAAACACCTGTGATGTTGGGCACTCTCAGCGACGCATCTGTGATGTTGGGCCGTCTCAAGGACGCTTGTATGCCTGGTGGATAGAAAATTCCCGTGATTGCCAACTCTATATTTGGGTCCTCGAGGATTATGATACTGGAAAGTGGACCCTAAAGCACACTGTTAATGTTTTGGAGCTGTTTGGAAGGAATTGCCGTAAAGATGGAGATTCTTATGTGATGTTTGCAATTCATCCGGATTGCAACATGATTTTTCTTACTGACAAGAAAAACTTGACATTGTCGTATGACATGGATAATCAAAAAGTGCATGTTATCTGCACTGAAGGCATGAATGGTCTGCCTTATATTCCCTGTTTTGCAGAATTGCCCTCAGCTGGTCACTGAGGTTCAGTGCTACATCACGTGCCTAGCATGGGACAACACCTTTTGCGAAAATTAGTGGTTGACATGGACCTACTCTCCTAATTTCCCTGGCATTGCGTGGAGAAGTCCCAACTCCTATGTCTACAGTGGTATTCCTATATGTTGGTGTTCAGGCTCATGCCTTTGTTGCTTTGAACAATGTTTGTTTGGCAAGACTTTGTAAGGGTAATGGTACTGCTTAGTTGTAGGAATCCACCTAGCTATTTAATCTATTTGCTGTCATGTAGCACTAATTATTCTTGCCACTCGTTAGCGCTTGATGTGGGTAATATAAGATATTGAGACTATATTATCTGTGTCATTGTCACCTCTTTATTTCCGTTTGTTTTATGCCAGTAAATATCTCCAGTCTACAGTTTGCTATCCATCGATGCTCC
The DNA here is from genome assembly GCA_032464435.1 of Aegilops umbellulata. Lineage (NCBI taxonomy): Eukaryota > Viridiplantae > Streptophyta > Magnoliopsida > Poales > Poaceae > Aegilops > Aegilops umbellulata. Next base: position 521,513,967 of record CP136059.1, on the reverse strand, counting down.
TTTTTAATGCATTTCAAAGATTTGATGTGATTATCTGCGGATCATCTCTTCTCTACATATAGCAGTTTGTTATCCATCGACGCTATCTCTGTTTTTATGCATTTGTAAGATTTGGTATGTTTATTTGTGGATCGTCTCTTTATATCGCAGCATATAGGGGTAGAGGCATGGTAAAGAAATATTTAGTTTCTTGTATGTTACCCACATGGCCTTCCATTGATGGTGTTGAGAAATGTGCAGCTAAACAAACCTGGAAGATACAGGCAATTCATCTTGTTTTTTGCTTGGGGAAAGAGGATCTTTTTAGGGGCAGCAAAAAACGTACTTCTGCACTCTTAATTCTGGTTTTGACTTTTGATATAGCTCACCATTCCCTTGGATGAATCCTAAATAGACTGTTAAATTTCTGTTCTAACTTGTTCATTTTATTTGGGTCCTGCTCTTTAGTTGAGGTTGAAACCGGCAACTTTTTTTGTTTGTAACAGTAATAAGGATAAAGGTGGTTTTCCTGTCACTGCTTTGTTGATTGAACGTGCAGTTTTAGCTGAATTTAGTACACTAAATAATACTTGTTCTCAATACATGTGTCATTAATTTTGGTTCAGATAGAGCTCGCCATTCCCTTACATGAATCCTAACTAGATTGTCAAATTTATGTTCTAGGTTGCCCAACTTTGATTTTCGGTCCTGCTCTTTACTAGAAGTTGAGGACAACCCTTTTATTATATACTCAAAAGGATAATGGTGGTTTTCTTGTCATTGCTTTGTTTGTTGAAGGTTTAGTTTTTGCTGAATGTACTCCCTCCGTCCCAAAATATAAGATCATTTTTGACACTAAATATAAGATCATTTAGAGATGGGATTCCATTACAACTTTCACCTCAAATCTTAGGAAAGGTTGTTGGGTAGCCTTATTTATCAGCGGGCCATGCTGAGAACTGCATGAGATGTTGTGTTGTGTTGGACGCGACACTGTATTGCTGTCTCTGAAAATTGGCCATCACATTTCGATCTCATGATTATTTTTTCCAAAAAAGTGTTAAGATGATAACCACGCTGTAGCAGTGTGGTTGTATGGTGGGCGGAGATCGATTGCTCAGGCGTTTTTGCTGTCTTCTGTAGGCGTTTTTGCTGATCCATCTGATTGCTCAGGCGTCGCGACTAATTTAACTGACCTCAGATCCACAAGTTGTGTCATTTTTTTAACACAGCACAGACACAAGCGCTCATATACACGCGCATACACTCACCCTATGAACGCATACACACACACCCTACCTCTATGAGCACTTTCAAAAGACTGAGCCGGCGAGCCTTCTTGTGTCGTTCCAAACACATCGATTCAGCAAACTTACTCGTGCTGAACTTTGACTTAGACATGGAATGCCACCTACACATACTATTTGATACAGTTGCACTCCAAGTGCAAGAAATATGCAGAGAAATTCAGACAACTATTGCGTAGTATGACGTGTTGTCGACGTCAGCCGCTTAATTGACAGTTGACATGTGTTTGTGATATGTTTGCAGATTAGGTTAATTTTCGACAACTAAAGAAAAGAGCAAAGCCAGCTCAATTGAAAATTGACATGTGTTCGTGATATGTTTGCAGATTAGGTTGATTTCGTGACAACTAAAGAAAAGAGTAAAGCCATCTGAATTTTGGTCCAACGACGCACCACAACTTGATCCAACGGGTGGTGCGCGACCAATTTAGTGCTAGATCGGTCAGCCAAATTGGAGTAGCCACCTATTTTTAGCCCCTTAAACACCCCCTCAACCCTTTGAAAGAAAGGAAGATTGGAAGCGTATGCAATCGTTGCAGGGACGCATGCATGTTATATGGAGAGAACAAAGTACAATGGTGCAGGTTGTTGTGTGGCTTGACCCCTCATCCAAGTCTATACAAGATAAGGATCTCCAACTCCAACAACCTGCCTAAGAGATTACAACGCACGCATACACATTTACACCATCGTGACATATGTCACGTTACACAACTACAACTATATCATTTAACATTCCCCCTCAATCTAAACGTGTCAAGGTTGAGATTGTTCTTGAAAGCTTGTAGTTGTCGAACCTGCAATGGTTTTGTAAATCCATCTGCCACTTGATCTCCTGTTGGAATAAATCTGATCTCCAACAGTTTTCTAGCAACTCTTTCTACTCTTTCTCTGACAAAGTGAAAATTAATTTCTATGTGTTTTGTCCTTGCATGAAACACTGAATTGGCAGAGAGATACGTTGCTCAAAGATTATCACACCATAAGTAAGAGGTGTGTGACCTCTTTACTTCTAGCTCATCTAGTAAAGTTTCCATCCACATTACCTCAGCTGTTGCATTTGCTAGAGACTTAGGGCATCTCCAGCCGTTGGCCCCCCCCCAGGACGCATAAAAATCGCCCCCTGGGGGCGAGCCGGCGATACACTCGGCGCTGGGGGCGGTTTTGCGCCCAGTCGTCGCCCCCAGGCGCCGAAATTGGCCCACTTTGCAGCCCAATTTTGGCGAATAAACGGCCCATATGGGCGAGAATAGGCCCATATTCGGCGTGGTTTCGCCGTGTCTCGGCGTTCAATTATCAACACAATTATTTCTTATCACATATTTCATCACAGAAAAATCAAATACTTCAACAAAATAGTACAACAACAAATAGTTCAATACAAATTATATAGTTCAACAAATAAAAATTCGTATTTCATCACGCGACGTCCCCCTTGAGCCTCCATAGGTGCTCAATCAGATCTTTCTGCAGTTGATGATGCACCTGTGGGTCTCGGATCTCCTGACGCATACTGAGATAGGCAGTCCAAGTTGCCGGTAGCTGGGGATCAACTTCGGCTAGAGGACCCTGCCTGTAGTATGGTTCAGTGTCAAACACTGGGTCTTCTTGCTCGCTCTCGATGATCATGTTGTGCAAGATGACACAGCAAGTCATGATCTCTCACATTTGATCTTTCGACCAGGTCTGAGCGGGTTACCGAACAACAGCGAATCGAGATTGGAGCACACCAAATGCCCGCTCGACATCCTTTCTGCAAGCCTCCTGAATCTTTGCAAACCGGGCGTTCTTGCCTCCTGCCACAGGGTTTGAGATCGTCTTCACAAATGTCGACCATCTCGGATAGATGCTGTCAGCTAGATAGTACCCCTTGTTGTATTGGTGCCCATTGATCTCGAAGTTCACCGGAGGAGAATGGCCCTCAACGAGCTTGGCAAAAACAGGAGAGCATTGCAGCACGTTGATGTCATTGTGAGTTCCTGGCATACCAAAGAAGGAGTGCCAAATCCAGAGGTCCTGTGTGGCTACCGCCTCAAGCACCACACTTCAACCGCCTTTGGCGCCTTTGTACATCCCCTGCCAACCAAATGGGCAGTTCTTCCATTTCCAATGCATGCAGTCGATGCTTCCAAGCATCCCAGGAAATCCTCTTGCTGCATTCTGGGCTAGGATCCGAGCAGTGTCTTCCGCATTGGGTGTTCTCAAGTATTGTGGCCCAAACACTGCCACCACTGCCCGACAGAACTTGTAGAAACACTCTATGCTGGTGGACTTGGCCATGCGCCCATAGTCGTCGAGTGAATCACTGGGAGCTCCATATGCAAGCATCCTCATCGCTGTCGTGCACTTCTGGATGGAGGTGAATCCAAGAGCGCCAGTGCAATCCATCTTGCACTTGAAGTAGTTGTCGAACTCCCAGATGGAATTCACAATCCTGAGGAAGAGCTTTCGGCTCATCCGATAACGGCGCCAAAATGTTCTCTCGCCATGAAGTGGAGCATCGACGAAGTAGTCGGAGTAGAGCATGCAATAGCCTTGGAGACGATGCCGGTTCTTTGCTTTCACCCGTCCCGGCGCCGAGCCACCTCGCCACGGCTTTTCAGTGCTCGCCAGCAGCTGGACGAGGGCGGCGAGCACCATGAGATGCTCTTCTTCCCGGACGTCGGCCGCGGCTTCCTCCTCCAGCAGCGCGGCGAGCTCTTCCTCCTCATCCGAGTCCATCGCCGAGACAGGAAAAACGCCGAACACCTTGCGCCCGGTGGGCGTGTACCCGCCGTTAAACCGCGCCTCCGCGGCCGGAAACGCCTAGCTGCTGTGGGAGGGGCTGCCGCGGCGAAGCGCTGCTATTTTCCGGCGGGGAATGGCTATCTAGCGGAGTAGGGCGGCGGCCGTCGCCGGGATATAGGTAGTGGTGGCCGAGGGCGCGGGGGTGCGTGGCGAGTCGGGGGAAGAAAACCTTGACTTTTCCCATGTCTGTGTGGGCCAGGCGTGCTTTTCCCTAGCGCCGGAGCCCCCAACGGCTCCCCAGCGCGTCGGGTTCGGCCTGTGACCGCCGGGCGGAAAAAAGGCCCGAACCGGCGATTTTCGTCGTCCTGGGGGCGTGACTGGGCCGTTTTTTCGGCGCCGGCGCCAAAAAAGTGGCCTGGGGAGGTCTGTTGGGGGCGCAGCTGGAGATGCCCTTATACTCAGCCTCGGTGCTGGAACGAGAGATTGTTGCTTGTTTTTTTGCATTCCATGATATAAGATTGGACCCAAAGAAAACAGCAAAACCACCAGTAGATCTTCTGTCATCAGGACATCCTGCCCAATCTGCATTAGAAAAGGCACTTACAGTAGTTGAAGGTGACTTACATATTTTGAGTCCTGTACCAGCAGTTCCTTGGATATATCTCAATATCCTTTTGATGGCTGTCCAATGTAGAGAAGTGGGTGAGTGCAAAAATTGACAGACCTTGTTAACTGAGAAAGAAATATCTGGTCTTGTCATGGTTAAGTATTGGAGTGCACCAACAACACTCTTATATTTAGTTCCTTCCTATGCACTCAACAGTTCTCCTTCATGCAGTGACAGTTTTTCTGTTGTGGATAAAGGTGTACGGGAAGGTTTACAGTCTTTCATACCTACTCGCTTGAGTATATCCTTGGCATATTTTTCTTGGGTCAACAGTATACCATCATGTATCTTGCTTACTTCAATGCCGAGGAAATAATGCAATTCTCGCAAGTCTTTGAGAGCAAAATCATTTTTCAAATTTTTAAGCAAAGCTGAGGTGGCTTCTTGAGAGGAGCTAGCAACAATTATATCATCTACATAAACAAGCATATAAATTATCACCTTCCCTTTCTTGAAGAAGAACAAAGAAGTTTCTCCCTTTGAAGGTCTGAACCCAAGCTGTTGCAGTTTTGTGCTTAGTCTTGAGTACCAAGCTCTGGGTGCCTGTTTCAGACCATACAATGCTTTGTCTAATTTGCACACATGTTGTGGCTTGGTGGCATTCACAAAACCAGGTGGTTGCTTCATATAGACCTCTTCCTCGAGAACGCCATGTAGGAACGCATTCTGTACATCCAATTGGCGAAGACTCCAACCTCTAGAGACAACAATAGACAAAACAAGTCTGATAGTAGCTGCTTTAACAACAGGACTAAACGTGTCCTCATAATCATTACCATAGCGTTGTTCAAACCCTTTAGCAACTAATCTAGCCTTGTAACTATCTATAGTGCCATCTGAGTTTCTTTTAATTTTGTACACCCACTTGCAATCTATTATATTTCTTCCTTGTCTAGATGGAACTAAATGCCAGGTTTGATTTTTCATAAGTGCATCATATTCAACCTCCATAGCATGTTTCCAATTTATATTGCTTAGAGCTTCTACTAGATCTCGTGGTTCTGTAGCAGTAGCAACAAAGTTCACAAATTTGAAATTCTTGTCATACCTGGTCGTGCCATCCTTTGGGACCAATGGTTAAAACACACCTCACTGTGACCGAGTACTCGGGCGCGCAGGAGTAGTAGCCACAGACGATCCTGGCGCTGCAGAGGATCCAGCTCCTCGGACCGGCAGATCTGTCAGGGAATTTCCCTCGGCTGTCGCGTGATCAGGCGTGGGATCACGCACCGGATCGGTCTGTCGTGTGGTCGACACACGCCCTGGAGACCGCGGGCCAGCGCCATCAATGCGCAGTGGGACAGGCGTGGGCGATCCAGCCGAAGGGCGACAACCGGCATTGGGGAACACGCCACAACCAGGTGCGCCCGACCGCTCAGCAGACACGGGCCGCGTGTCAGACGTAGAGGGGCTGCCCGTGGGTGGAGGAGACAGATCCTCCTGGAAGTCTGCGTGCATGATTGGGGCGCCGGATCCTGTGCCGCTGGATCTCTCGGGATCAGCAACTGCAGGCGGATCCGTCTCGTGTCTCGCGCCGGTTCCCTTTGGCGTGATATGGAGCATAAAATCACGCTGTGTAACAGCATTTTCTGCATCATTTTTGCTGCCTGTTTCTGCACCATGACGATCAGGGCCAGTAGCACTATTAATCACATGATCATTAACACATTCACCCCCTTGATCAGTAGGATTTAAGAGCTCCGGTGAAAGCATGAGAATTTTGGCGCGAAGACGAGCACCCGCATTAGGATTGAAACTAGAGAAAGGGAAACATGTTTCATCAAAAACTACATCACGAGATATGTAAACTCGTCCAGTGGAGATATCCAAGCATTTGTAGCCTTTATGAAGGTTACTATATCCAAGGAAGGCACGCTGTTTAGAACGAAATTGAAGCTTATGTGTGTTATACGGCCGAAGATTAGGCCAGCAAGCGCATCCAAAGATACGGAGAGATGAGTAGTTCGGGGTTTCACCAAATAATCTAGTGAGAGGCGTCTCAAAGTTTATGACTTTGCTTGGCATCCTATTGATGAGATAGGTAGCTGCAATGAAGGCTTCATCCCAAAATTTTAAGGGCATGGAAGCTTGAGCAAGTAAGGACAAACCGACTTCAACTATGTGACGATGTTTTCGTTCGGCCGAGGCGTTCTGTTGATGAGCGTGCGGACAGGAAACATGGTGAGAGATACCGATTTTTGTGAAAAAGGAGTTCAACTTGACATACTCCCCTCCCCAGTCGGTTTGAAGGGCAAGGATCTTTCGATCAAACTGTCTTTCAACAAGTTTTTGAAAGTCATGAAATTTTTTAAAAACTTCAGACTTGTGTGTTATGAGATAGATCCATGTAAACTTACTGAAATCATCAATGAAACTAACGTAGTATTTCTTTCTTCCTATGGTTTCAATGGCAGGACCCCAAACATCAGAGAAAATAAGTTCCAAAGGAAATTTTGATTCACTCATAGATTGAGGATAAGGCAACGGGTGACTTTTGCCTTTTTGGCAGGCGTCACATACAAGTTTATTATCATCACTACTAGCACACGGGAGTTTATTTTCACTAATGATCTTCCGAACAAGGATGGAAGATGGATGACCAAAACGTCGGCGCCACCAATCCGAAGATGGTTTGGTGACACTTAGCACTTGCTTCTTGACGTTTGTCCCAATGTGCTTGATAGGATAGAGACCTTTCCTACCCCTGCCTCAAAGTAGAACCCTCCTCGTTTCCAGATCCTTGACAAGAAAAAAACGAGGGTGAATTTCAACAAAGGTATCATTATCAAGGGCAAGTTTGCTTGCTGAGATTACACTTTTTGTGGCCTCCGGAACGTGAAGAACATTATTGAGATATAGATCACGATCTGGGGTTGAAATAGTTGCGTGACCAATGTGATCAATAGCCATACCTAACCCATTGGCCGCGTGAATTTGGTCGTTGCTGGTGTACCTCTCCCGGACAGTGAGCTTCTCTAGATCACCGGTAATATGGTCAGTGGCACCACTGTCCATGTACCAGTTGGTGTCCACCCCATACTGCGGTGCAGTCATGTTCGCGGGTGCTCTTCTCCTCCCTGGTAGGCGGAGTCATAGCGCTTCCAGCACTTCTAGGCTGGATGACCCACCTTGCCGCAGATCTGGCATGTCAGCTTGGTGGTGGGATTGTTGTTGTAGTTCCCACCTCCACCGCTGCCGCCTCCACGGTTGGGTGGCCTGGAGGAGTTGCCGCGGCCGCGATCACCGCCGCCGCCTTGCCTGCCGCGGCCGCGGTCACCACCACCGCCGTTGTTTCTGTTGTTGGAGCACCCACGACCGACTGCGTTTGCAGACGACTGGGAGGACCCGCCACGAAGATTCATGCGGGTTTCAAAGCTCAGGAGCCGCGAGTACAACTCCGGAAACTTGACTGGCTCGACCCGAGAGCACATGGCTGACATCAAGGGGTCGAACTCCTCATCTAGTCCAGCTAGGATGTGGGACACAACGTCCTCTTCATCCACCTTCTTCCCTGAAGCAACAAGTTCATCACAGGGAGTTCTAACCTTACCAACGTACTCAGTGATCGTGGAGTTTCCCTTCTAAAGATTGGCGAGGGCGATCCTCATGTTGACGGTTTGTGCTCGGGTTTGCGATGTCAGCATCCCCTGCATGGTATTCCACAGCTCAGCTGCGGTGTGGTAGGTCGCCACCTGGACGGCCATCTCGCGTGGTAGCGTGGTTAGCAGGTACGAGAATACCTGCTGAGCACGCGCATACCACACGCCAAACTCCGGGTTGGGAGCCTTGGACTTGGTCTTCCCATCGGCGCTGGTGACTTCAATGTGCATGGGCGACACCTCTTGCTCAATGTCGAGGAACGCCGCCATCTGCGCTCCCTGGATGGCCGAGAGCACGGTGGCGCGCCATAGCGGCTCGTTCCCTCTCGTAAGCTTCTCTGTGGCGATGTGTGCAAACGGCGACGAGGGGAAAGAGTTCACGGAGGATCTTGCCATGGATGAGTTCGAGGTAGGCTCTGATTACCATGAAAGAAAGGAAGATTGGAAGCGTATGCGATCGTTGCAGGGACGCATGCATGTTATATGGAGAGAACAAAGTACAATGGCGCAGGTTGTTGTGTGGCTTGACCCCTCATCCAAGTCTATACAAGATAAGGATCTCCAACTCCAGCAACCTGCCTAAGAGATTACAATGCACGCATACACATTTACACCATCGTGACATATGTCACGTTACACAACTACAACTATATCAAATAACACCCTTAAATCCTCAATTTGAGGAGTTAGATAAAAACGGTTCCTAGCCAAACTTCTAAAACCTACATCCCTAAAAAAGAGATCTTCACGAATTTTCTAAATTTTGATTTACATCACTACAAATAAAATACACTTCCGTGATGATACATGTTTGTCACAGTAGGTCGCTTTTTTGTCATGCATGTACATCCATGACAAATTTATGACAGAATCAAGATAGTCATACCTGTGCTGTCGTAGAAGTGTTCCATGACATTACCAAAATTATCATCATGGAAGTGTCCATTTCCATGACGATAAATCGCGCGTCACAGAAGTGCTTTCGTCAAGGGTGACCGACATGTGGCATCACCGTAACGGATCGCCGTTAAGCTATCGGGGCGGATTTTGGATCCGATAACCCATTAACAGCCCCGACCAATGGGAAATTTCCATATGTAAAATTCTTACTGGCTGGACGAAACACGTGTCATCTCGTCAGTGGGTCAGATAGGCATCTATGATACGTCGACACGTGGCATGGCCCAAGAGAGGCCCATTCCTGTGAAAAGGCCGGCCCGTTTGACTTGGTCAAAAGGTGGCGGGCCGGCCCATGTAAAGCCTGTTAACGGCCTGTTCGCATATAGCCCAATTACAGCCCACTAACCCAAGGCCCGTTACGCCCTATCCGAATTAGGCCCAGTAGCGTCATCTGGGCCACCCGATATGATTCCAGCCCATTTTCACTTCTGGCCCATGTATGGCCCATGACGTCTTTCGGCCCATATGAGGCCCTATGTAACTCTTGGCCTATTAACGGCCCGTGGTGAAACTGGCCCGTAATGAACAGTGTATCACTTTACACCCATTAACGGCTCGTGGTGAAACTGGCCCGTAATGAACAGTGTATCACTTTATACCCATTAACGGCCCGTTATTCCGTTGGGCCGTTTCCAGCCCATGTTATCTTTCGACCTTCTCAGAGCCCATTTATTCTTGGGCTCATTTCCAGCATTCGTTTACTTACGGCCCGTTACTGTCATTTTCTGCTTGTGGGCCAAATTCAACCCGTGGTTACAGTCGGCCCGTTTGTGGTTCGTTAATACGTTGGGCCATTTTCATAGCATCATCAAATACGACCTATTAACGATGGCCCGTTATGGTGGGCCCATGAACGGACAATTCCAACTCTATCCCGATTATGGCCATAATGTGGCATGTTATTGGCCCATGTTTGGCCATCGATCATACTGCCCGTATAAGGCCCATTGATGATACGGCCCATAGAAGGCCCATTGTTTCTACGGCCCGTAGAAGGCCCATTGTTTCTACGGCCCGTAGAAGGCCCACTGTTTCTACGGCCCATATGAGGCCCAGTGTCACTACAGTAAATATTAGCCCATGGTTATTGTGGCCTAGTTTTAAAAGTAGGTTATTGCAGCCACTAGCAAACCACGGAAAAAGAACTGCAATGACTATAAGCAAACAAATAAACAAGACAACAAGGAAATAAATAAGCAAGCAACTTACGTGTAACACCCCGGATTTGATGCGCCAGGTGTCCGCCCGTTATTCGCCGTCGTTGTCATGTCATTTGCTTGCGTGTCTGCATTTCATATCATGTCATCATGTGCATCTCATTTTGCATACGTGTTCGTTTCATGCATCCGAGCATTTTCCCCGTCGTACGTTTTGCAATCCGGCACTCCTATATTCCCGGGCGCCCCCTTTTGCCTCTTTTCATGTGCGGGTGTTAAACGGTCTTGGAATGGACCGAGGCTTGCCAAGCAGCCTTGGTATAGCACCGGTAGACCGCCTGTCAAGTTTCGGGTCATTTGGAGGTCGTTTGATACTCCAACGGTTAACCGGGTAACCGCAAAGGCCTCTTTTGTGTGCAGCCCAACACCCCCTTCAAAGTGGCCCAAAAACCCATCCAAACCCTCTCCATCCTCTCGGTCGTCGGATCACGATCGTGTGGGCGAAAACCGCACCTCATTTGGAGCTTCCTAACTCCCTCTACCTATAAATATGTGATGCCTTCCGAATTTTCGCGGAGTCTAACCCTAGCCGTCTTCCTCCTCGCGCCGCCGGACATGTCCATTCGCGCCGGACATGTCCGCCGGACACGTCGCGCGGACCAACCACGGGCCGCCATGTCACTCCGCCGCCGGCCCTGACGAATCAGCCGCCGCCACATCGCCTTCGCGCCTCCCACCTCGCGCCCACGGCCGCCGAGGACCGCCGGGCCCAGCCGCGGCCCTCTCGGCCCGGTTGGTCGCCGCCGCCAGCCCGCGACCGCGGCTCAACCCCGAGCTGCCCGCGCCGCCGCTTGGCTCCCTCGCCGCCGGTGCGCCGCGCCCCGCCGCCTCCCGCACCGGCGCCCGCCGACGCCAGCCGCCGCACGCCGCCGCCCGGCCTTCCGCGCCCCACGCCGGCGGACCCCGCGCCCCTGCGCCGCCCTCGCCTCTGCCGGCGTCGGATCCAGCCCGGATCCATCCGGCGCCCCGGCCTCGACTCCGGTGACCCCCTCCCTCGTCCTCTTCGGCGCCGTCTCCGGTGAGCCCGGCCCTGCCTCGATTTCCGCGCCCGATCCAGATCTCGGAGAGGTTGACTTCTCTCCCTCGTTTTCTGCTAAGTCCCGAAATTCTGATCATTATTTGCTCTGATTCATCATGCCATATCTCCCTGCATGTAGGTCCGTTTTGCATGCATAATATATCGAAATGTTCATATGGTTGTGCTCTTCATTTTGTTCCATTGTGCCATGTTTATTTGAGTTCATCTAGATGCCCAAATCATCGTTGCAAGACTGCTATATGATATTGTCTGCTGCCTGTTATCAGAATATGCTCATTTGTCATTTTTGCCATGATTGTTGTGTGCCTCCTATGATCTTGAGCCCTACATGTGTTTTGAAGTATGTCATGCCATCTTTATAGGGGTGTATGCCATGTATTTTTGTGATCTATGTGGTGACTATAACAAGCATGCAAAGTAGCCTCCATGATGTTGCTGATTTCAGGACTTAGAATTTCACTAAGTCATGTCCTGCTGTTATTTTTATGTCATGTGTTCATGTTGTTACAGAGAGATCTATGCCCATTCTGAGCATGATCAGTAAGGGTGTTTTGAACATATGGATGTTCCCTATCCATCCATGCCTTTTGTAGAAATTATGGAGTGGCATAGCTTGACTCAATCAAGCTCTACTTTTGCTATAAAATGTTCCTGGCAGATTCTTTACATGTTATTCAATTTTGCCAAGGTTGTTGTAGTTGATCCGTGCATGCTATGTTATTGTTCTTGTCATGTCTAGCTTCTATGACATGTATAGTTGCTGGGTGTATGCTTAATTTGTCATGCAATGCCTCGTAGTGAGTGCATTGAGCTCACCAACATGCCTACTTGTTATCTGTTTATGCCATGCTTCAGTTTTTCACCAAGTCTGAATCTGTTTATGATTTTGCTATGTTCACATGCTTGCAATTGTATTTTGTGATCCTTTTTGGCTTATGGTCAGTAAGGGACTCTTGTTATATGCTTTGAGTAGATTCATTCCGTGCTCTAGTTTGACATGATAGCTTGTTGTAACATGTTGTTTGATAGCTCTAAACATTGCAACCTGATGTTATTTCTGCCATGTCCTGTGAATTCTGCAAAGTCTGTGAACCTGCTATTATTTGCAATCTTGCCATGTCCTTTTGAGCATGTTCTATTATTTTCTGGAGATAGCTCGGTGCTAATGTTTTGTAATACTTTACCTGTACATCATGTTCATGCCTTTTGTTTTCATGTTGAGATCCTATAGCATATTGTTTTGATGCTTGCTATATGCCTAGTTGCTGTTTTGGACAACTTATCCTTTAAACTTGTATAGTGTGTATGTGTTGAACCGTTGCTCCGTTTTGAGTGTGCTATATATGAAACTTGCTTAGTTTTGCATGTAGATTCATATTACCTTGTTGCATCCATGTTTTGAGGTGTTTGCTTGATGTTTGAATGCATTTTGCATCAATGCCATGCTTAACTTGTTTTGCTCATATCTTCTAGGCCGTAACTCCGAATCTAATGAACTTTATATGTAACTTGACTAGAATTTCGTGTAGATCATCTTGGTGCATCTTAACTTCCTGTTTAACAACTTGAACATAAGGTTTATTCAGATCTGGACCAATTTCGAAATTTGCATATGAGGACTTACCGGGTTTGTTATATGTTGTTTCCGGCCTCATTTAAACTTGCTTTGATGTGTTGCTCTCGTATGCATCATCTCTTGCCATGAATAGCTTCATGTAGTTTTGCCATGCATCATACTTGGTTGAGCATCATGCCTTGTTCATGTGTAGTGTGTTTACGATGTTGTGTGCTTCTTCTCGATAGTTCCCGTTTCGTTGCGATCGTGAGGATTCGTTCGTCTACGCTTGGTTCGTCTTCGTGGCTTCATCTTCTTCATGGACTCGTTCTTCTTCCTAGCGGGATTTCAGGCAAGATGACCGTCACCTTGGATCTCATTACTATCATTGCTATGCTAGATGCTTCGTTCTATCGCTATGCTGCGTTACCTACCACTTGCTGCTCAAGCCTCCCAAATCGCCATGAACCTCTGACCTTTGTCACCCTTCCTAGCAAACCATTGTTTGGCTATGTTACCACATTTGCTCAGCCCCTCTTATAACGTTGCTAGTTGCAGGTGAAGATGAAGATTGCTCCATGTTGGTTTATGTTTATGTTGGGATATCACAATATCTCTTATATTATTAATGCATCTATATACTTGGTAAAGGGTGGAAGGCTCGGCCTTATGCCTGGTGTTTTGTTCCACTCTTGCCGCCCTAGTTTCCGTCATATCGGTGTTATGTTCCCGGATTTTGCGTCCCTAACGCGGTTGGGTGATTTATGGGACCCCCTTGACAGTTCGCTTTGAATAAGACTCCTCCAGCAAGGCCCAACATTGGTTTTACCATTTGCCTCACCTATGCCCTTTTTCCCTTGGGTTTCCGGAGCCCAAGGGTCATCTTTATTTTAGCCCCCCCGGGCCAGTGCTCCTTCGAGTGTTGGTCCGAACCGAGCAACCTGCGGGGCCACCACGGGGAAACTCGAGGCCTGGTTTTACTCGTAGCTTGACTTATCCAGTGTGCCCTGAGAACGAGGTACGTGCGACTCCTATCGGGATTTGTCGGCACATCCGGGCGGTTTTGCTGGTCTTGTTTTATTACTGTCGAAATGTCTTGTAGCCGGGATTCCGAGACTGATCGGGTCTTCCTGGGGAGAAGGAATATCCTTCGTTGATCGCGAGAGCTTATCATGGACTAAGTTGGGACACCCCTGCAGGGTTTGAACTTTCGAAAGCCGTGCCCGCGGTTATGTGGCAGATGGGAATTTGTTGATATCCGGTTGTAGTAAACTTGAAGTAAACTCTTCTAAAATACACCATCGTGTGCGTAACCGTGAGTGTCTCTTTTCGGGGATGATCGAGAGGAGAACACGGTTTCTGGGTTATGTCTGGCGTAAGTAGGAGTTCAGGATCACTTCTTGATCATTACTAGTTGACGACCGCTGGCTTTGCTTCTCTTCTCACTCTTATTTGCGTATGCTAGCCACCATACTCTGCTTAGTCGCTGCTGCAACCTCACCAGTTTACCCCTTCCTTAACCACTAAACTTTGCTAGTCTTGATACCCATGGTAATGGGATTGCTGAGTCCTCGTGGCTCACAGATTACGACAACAACAGTTGCAGGTACAGGTTGTGCGATGATCATGACGCGAGAGCGATGTTTATTTGTGTTGGAGTTCTTCTTCTGCTTCTTCTTCAATTGAGGGATAGGTTCCTGGTCGGCAGCCTGGGCTAGCAGGGTGGATATTGTTTGAGTTTCTATTTATGTTTCATCCATAGTCGGATGTTGATCTTATATATGATGTATTGTTGTATTCATGTGACATTGTATGTCTTGGTTGTATCCCCACTATTATGTAATGTTGATGTAATGATATCCACCTTGCAAAAGCGTCTTCAAGATGCGCTTCTATCCTTGGTGGGACCTTCGAGTTCCTTTAGGATAGGGTCGCATCTTGGGCGTGACATTACGCTAGGCTATCACGGCTATCACACATATTACATCCACTGGGCATCAAAGTTCGCCACCAGTGCAAATAAACGCGCCGACAAAAGAATATACAAAACTGAGAGCACTTCAGAAGGCACTAGGCCTGGCCAGGTCGCCCCCCCAAACAGCTGAAGAAGCTGAGTAGACCTCAGTTGTGTCAATGATAGATGCATCAACACTAGATTTAAGGCATGATGGTGCGCACAGCAGTCCTCTGACATCTTCATTGCATCTTTGACTTCAAGTCGGAGCTGAGCTGAAGCAAGCCTTTCCGCTTTAAGTTGAGACTGAAGAAGTCGAACTGATTGAGGCAGCGACTGCACATAGGTTGTCTCACACCTGCTGGTGAATAGCTTCAACTCACTGTCTTCATCAAGACAGGACCTTGGGGTCATCTCGCTGTCCTCAAGATGGTTTGTCTCACTATCTTCCCTAAAGTTCTGCCTGGCGTAAGAGATACGAGTCTGGAAGAGAAACAAGGAGACACGTAACAGGATTCACAATTATATAAGCAAATAAATGGATTTGTTCTACATAAGGAACATGTTTTTACAACTACAATTTGAAACTGGTAGTTGTTGCAAACATCCAACCAGATGTAAACAGCAAAGCAAACAGTAGTGGAGGAAATGATGCCTATCCAAATCTATACTAGAACAAAGTTTGAAGGCTTGAGAAGGAGGAACTTACATTACATGTTAACACGGGCTGGACAAAGCTTTTCTCCATGTTGATGGAAGGATAATTCAATAAATTCCCCAAAGAAAATTCTTTATAAGCGTTGCCATTATTCTACATTTTGCAAACAGTAAATATAGATCAAATAATATTGGAAGAAACAGAGGATAATGAAGCTCAGGTGCAGACTGATGATACATAATCAAATAGCAATTAATTAAGTACAGCGTTACAAGGCAAAAGGGAGAGAGGTACTGACAAGAGCAATGCAGTGCCCATTATTGTTTTGAGATCGTATGATCCTTTGAGCAAGGAGATTCATCTGAAATTAGTTTCCATACAAGAGAGAAGGTAAGGCACAAGCAGAAATTTAGGAGTTCAAATTTTGAATTGATATCATAGACAGTACCTGACGCTGGGCTCCCAGCAGTTCTAATAGGGGTTTGGCCACTGTAGTAGGGGTAAAGTGTGGTACAGTTGGGCCTGTGTTTTCTGTGGCTGCTGATCTATCTGATTTAACAGGTATCACTACCTTTTCCAAATACCTACTTTGTACTCCTTGAGGATCTGCACTCACCCTCTTCCTTTTGGACATCTATTACGAAAGAACAACATTTGACTGGAAAATATAGTGGGACGACACATGGAATAGGTACAGAAAATGGATAGGTATGGCATATACTCATATATGATGCTTAAACTAAGCAGATGGTGTAACAAAGTAGAAGTAATGCAAGAGGTCAGATGCAAAATATGTGCGACCAATACAACTTTGCAAAGTTAGAGCAAGCACCTTGATGGGTGAATAAGATAGGCCATCCTCCACCATGCCAAGTTTATTAGGCAGTGGATCGTTCCGCAATATTCCTCTCGTGCGCCCATTCTCATATTCATTTTGATAATGTTCAATATCTGACATGCATGAAAACATAAAACAAGTGAGATTTTCTTTGTAATGCAGAAGTGATTCTAATCCAATACTGCCTCCCTGTAAACCCCTTTGTGCTATCTCTGCAATTCTTTTAAAAGATGCAATGCATGCTGTAATTTGTTGGGTGCATTAATATAATGTGGCCTACTACTCAAAATATGAGAGCTCCAGAAGTGATGACACTTCGTAGATGATAGCTTCAACATATAGTAAAGAAGAACAAGTCGACCTGACCTGACAGATTCAAAATATACTAAGGGAGAACAACTCGACCTGACCAGTCGACCGCAAGAGAAGAGCATCATCTTAAAGAAGAGCAGAAGAGCAAGCAGATTGAAGATATTACAAGTCTTTTAATACAATGTCGGTTGGCCACCCATGATGAACCGGTGCGCACAGAGAAATACTATTCTTTCCGGTCTCTCCATATGTGGCTCACATGCATTTCGAAACTGAAGTAGGAACATTTAGTTAACCAATTAAACATCTCTCAGTTTTACTAATATCAGCAATAATATCAGATATGAATTTGTACAACTAAGCTTGTTTAGCTCGATGGGTGGAGCAGTGCTATTACGACACGAACCACGTAGGCTGATTGTGGTCATCATAAAATGGGGAAAACATAAGCATGATGAGTACAGTGTTGACCATGGCAGTGGGATGGCAGATCTGAAGCTGCAAACCGCGCAAAGGGTAGTTAGCAACCGATGTTTGCTTTGAAATAACAACTAAGATCTGGTATGGACAAGAAAGTACGGTCAACAAGTGATAAAGAAATGCAATTATGCTGTCTCTCTATATGTCGCGACATGCATTTGGAAACTCAAGTGGGACCTTTAGCTAACCAGTTAAATGTGTCGGTTAACTAATATCAGTATCATATCACAATCATATTTGAACAACTAAGCTTTCGAATTCTGAGTTTTGTGTTGTTTAGCTTGAAGGGTGGAGTAATGCTAGTACGACAGAAAGCACCTACGCAGATCATAGTAGAGTAGATAAAAGGGGAAAACCCTAAGCATCAAGAGAAAAATCAGGAAAGTGGAACTAGCTGGACCAGTTGGTGGCGCACATGCTTTTCGAAACGAATATAGGAACATTAGGTAACCAATTAAACGTTCTCTGTTTTAGTATATGAGCATCATATCAGATTCGTACTTCAACACGTAAGCTTTGGGTTGAGGTCTTGAGGAGCAGTGCTAGCACGACACGAAGCACCTACGATGATGGTAGTGAATATAAAGGGGGGAAACCATAAGCTTTACGAGTATAGTGCCCGTGCCATGGCGGATCTGAAGGTGCAAACCGGACAAAGCTACTTCGCAACCAATGTTTGCTTTCAACTAGCCACTACGATTTGGTAGGGACAAAAAAAGTACAGTAAACAAATTACGATCTATTTTCCGGGTGAGATCAATAACTTAAGCACATATGGAAGAGTACCACCTCTCTTGCGACGCCGTGTAGGCCTATGCTGATACGTTGAGGGTGCTGCGGGTGCGATGGCTGTCGGCGGCGGGGAAGAAGACTTTAGACGGCAGACGGCCGGGTCGGGGGATATATCCTGTTGCCGTGGACGAGGCGGTCGTAGGAGCGGCAACAGCAAGGTGGACTACGACGCCGATGAAGCGAGAGGAGGCGATGAAAGGATCCTGGTCCAGCGCCGTGGATGATAGACGTCCATCTCTTGCAGTGGACGACGGGGTAGGGGTAGCGGCTTCGGCAAGGTGGAGGATGGGGTGGCGGACGGAGGAGGCTGGATGCAGTGCGGAGGTTGTCGTGCCGCCGACGGTGTATGAATGGGGAAATGGAGGGGAGGGGGGATCTCAAACTTTGGGACGCGCTTCTCTAAAATGGGGGAAAGTTACGAACTTATCCCCCGTTTAAATTTTCGGACATCTCGTCGGTTGGGGATAGGACGGTCATCTCGCATCTCCCAAATATTTGCCGGTAACTATTTCGGGCGAGGAGAGGGTGTTTTTCTGCCCGCGGTTGGCGCCCACGGTGTATGAACGGGGCTGACAGGTAGGGTGGTTGTGTCACGTCTGATGGAAGTTACACATCTGCCCCTATTTAAAATATTAGCCTACATCGATTTCGGGCGAGGAGAGGGTGTTTTGCCGCCCACGGTTGGCGCCCACAGTGTATGAACGGGGCTGATAGGTAGGGCGGTTGTGTCACGTCTGATGGAAGTTACACATCTGCCCCTATTTAAAATATAAGCCTACATCGATTTTGGACGAGGAGAGTTTGTTTTGCCGCCAACCGTGTATGAATGGGGAAATGGAGGAAGAGACACATGTCTTTCGGACAAGCTTGAATCAAATGTGTTTTGCCGCCCACGTTTGGCGCCCATCGTGCCTGAATGGGCTCAGAGGCCGTCGTGTCACGTCTGATTGAAGTTACTAGTCTACCCCTATCGGCAGCAGTGTAAATCCTGTCGATAAGGATGTCAAGTGTTAGGGGTAGACAATAATTTCCATCTCGCTAACACTTGCTTCGGGCAGCCCACAAATTATAGTGGGTGTTTAGCCGCTTCGTTCAAAACTTGGGAGAATTAGCATTCACGTTTGCCCTGGGACCTGGCAAACTAAATTCAAATCCAATTTGTATTCGATTACGAATATCCACAGATAATTATATATTTTGTTATTTATTTCTTCAAAACCACAACAAAGATTTATTCCACCTTTATATATGACTATGATTTAGAAATGCCGTGATCTTCGAATTCAGTAGGTTGGATACACTCTGAGTCAAACAGTTATTTCATCCAATACAATATGCTCACACGAAAAACAGTTCACCTTATGTCAATCATACAAGTACTGAGGATTACCTCGCCTAAAAAACTCGGATCATTACAACACATGGACAACATAGGGGTCTTGCAACATAATCCATTCAGAGACATGACACAACATGCAAGTACAATAATCTAATGAAAATTTCAACTGGTATCTAAAGAAGAACCAGGATTATCTTGGGCTTCAGATAGCAGAAACAACAGGACCTCCTCCGTCTTCAAATGCAACATTCTTACTTCCTCCAATTCTTGGGTTGCTTGCATAATGCGTGCCGCTAATTCCGTAATTTCCAGCCTCATGATAAAGATTACCTCATTCATGGCAGCCACACCATCTCTTTCTGCCTCTAGTAGAGCCTCAAGCACTATAATATTTGTGCTCAGACTACTCTCCGGCGGTGTTGCCTCTGAACTGCTACCATCTGGTAACATGGATGGCGCACTGCTTCCACAAATAGATTCTGGGGTTGTACATTGTGTCCTAGTGTGAACGGCATCCTGGAAGGTTTCCGCTGGACATCAGTAAGAGATAGTTATCGTATGATCCAGGCAGTAAGCTTACATGGTAAACGACGGACGAATTACTGCCGAGCATGGCAAACCATATTTAAATGGTTCAAAGCAGCATCAGCCGAAAAGAAATTAAAATGGTAAGATGAAACTAGGTATGTAAGTGGCAAATAAACGAAATCCGCCAGTCCCATCTAGTTAGTTTTTGCTACCTCCCTAGTTCATTTTCCTCAAAAAAAAAACTCTTTTGAACTATCATACCACTAGTGGACTTTAATCAGGATTAAACCGGACCCAGTTGACATCCCTAGTTGAAAGGGAGCGTACAACCGCTATATTTAAGTTGCCAAGGCATCTAAGCAGTTGAAATAATCTGAGAAAGCACTTAACAGTGTGGCCTCATATAAACTATGAAGACCGTCTTGTGATGAAGTTGAGAGGAAAAGTTAAGGACTCAAATGAAATAGGCATGCATTTCTTTACGATAGTACAACATGCACTGCTGATATATTGGCCAACTCAGGTATAGCGTAACAACAAATAAGCATTTGAATCAAGCAATACAGCAAAGCAGACAACTGAACTATTTGTAATTCGGTAGGATTACACGTTGAGGGCACAAGCTAAGAAAGCAGCCCACTCGCATTACATTTCACATGTACTAAAACACACTGGCTTACCATATGTTGCTGTGAAGCCTAGCTGCTGTTGCAATGTTCGTTGAAGATATCGTCAGCATCCCGTGGTTGCAATCTAGTTGTTGTAGTTTATTCTGCACCATCTATTTAGGTAAAATTAATTATAATCGCATGCACTGGTCCGAATTGATCATCAATGGTTCATCTAAACTAATGAAAGAAGGGTGTGTGCATACACGACAATAGTCCCTCCGATTCTTTTTACTTTGCGTATAACTTTTTCTCAGTTTTCTCGTAATAGTCTGCGCGTTGCCAATTCCTAGCGCTGGTTTCCTTTTGTGCCCTGCCCCATCCGCCTCTGCCCTAATTAATTGGCAAATTAGCCTAGAAAAATTAAACCAGTGCCCTCCTTGGTTTGCAGAGTAAATAGAGTCGGAGGGAGTATATCTGCTTCCCTTTATTTTTATGCTTGTTCGAGGTGCCAGCCCTAAAAGAACAAATATTTTGCTTGATGGGGTTGGCAGCTCCATAATTAATAGAAGCATCAAATTAGTCATGCAACTTGGGAAGATCAAGAACACACAAACAAGTAATGAACAGAGGCTCGGAGCAGTGATGTAATAGCTAGCATCAGAAAATGTAGGGTAAAACGAACAAAAAGCAGCGGAACCACATGCTAGTTTGCTGATGTGTAATTAAGCATAGAGAACATTGAGCAGTCTGATGGAACCAACAGGTGGTATCAGAACAAAACTAAAGCATATTAACTATATGTGCACTGGTATGTAATTTAGCACATGTAACATGTTCACTGCCAGAAGTATGGCCCTACAGGTGCAAGCAGAATAACGCGTCTCATGAAAAACTGAATGATGCCCCGAAGAAATTCAAAGGTGCGGTGCTTATGCTAGGAAAGTGAACGTAGGCGCCGGCCGTTGGATAATAGTACCTGATTCTTGGCGGCGTATGGGTATCGTTGTCATACTTGATAGCTAAGGATCATCGATGGTGCTCGTGTTGCAGTTGAGTTTCGGCCGGCTGTCGCCGTCACTGAAGCGGCTCCGGTGCTACGGTTGTGGCGCCTATCGACATACAAGAAAGCTCATCTGTGGTAAGTGAACACTTGCACGATAAAGAGAAAAACCGAAGGAGTACAAATCAAAATAACCTGATGAGGCTGCGGCGTCGGTAAAGCAGGGCCGGTGGAGTTGAATATGGCGTCCCTGGAGCGGGTCCGGTGCAGTGGACGAAGGCTTCGGCGGGCGCGTTGTATAGTGCTTTCGGTGAGGCGGATCTGTTGCGGCGGACAAGGGCTTGTATGAAGGGCTAGCGAAGGGGCGGACGAGGGAGTCAGTGAAGGGCCTATGCTGTGGTGGACGAGGGCGCCGGTTAAGCAGATCCAGTGCAGTGGACCATGATGGCGGTCAAGGAGATCTGGAGCGGAGGACAAGCCAGTCGCTGAAGCGGCTCCGGTGAAGTGGTGAGTTGGCAGTTGGGGGTTCCAAGGTGCGGAAGGTAGATCCGGCGGGGTGTGAGGTCCACCGCTGCGGCGGAGGACTAGATTCGGCGGCTTGCCGTGGTTGGGGGGGGGGGTCGGGGAGGGGAAGGGGAAGGGCTCTGGGGAAGAATGTTGGGGGTAAAGGGGGGAAAACAATGGAGTTACCAAAGCAGCCCTTTTTCGTTCATGTGGCAGGGGTAAAATAGGAATATCGCAGGGCTAAACTTTCGGGCGCGTGATATTTCGATGTGAGCGGGAAGTTTGAAAGCTTTTGGCGCCTAAAATTATAAGTATTCTGCTCTCGTGCGGCCGACTATGATATCATGGCCGAGAATTTTTTTGTTTTCCACGCAAAAAATGTGCAAGTTTTGAAAATCAATGTCTCCAACTCAAAACTTAGATTGTCCATTCAATTCAAATATGGATCATTGAGCTACTACAAGCAAATACCATCATACGGTCCAATTCAAATGAAATTCCAAATGTGTTTATCCTAAATATGATGACAAAAGCAAAAATGTGTATGTGTATGAATAAAGTGGATGATTATAAAGTTTGAACATGCCCGTATGTGTATATCTCTAGGTTTGATATATGAATTTGAAATCACGAAATCCCGGCTTAAAAAATGTACCCCCGTTTAAATGAATTACAAAAGCTAATGATGGAGTCGAATTCCAAAATTCCAATCTTAGGTTTGTAATTCTGGTACATCAAGGTATATCACACATGTTCAAAAGTATCGTTATCTCATAGTACAAACTGTGAAACAAACTGATCAACCATGAGTGCACAATATCTCAATTACGCTAAAGTCCCTCAAATATAGACACCTCACTCTTTATCTGAAGTCAACCCCCCCACCACACACACACACACACACAGAAGTCGTTCTCTCCCCCAAACACCAACACACGAGCACATTAACACCCCTCTCTCTTGTAAAGTCCGGACCCCAACATAGGTCTCTATCACTTTGTCTCTCGGGCATGCACACATCTCTTCCCTCACTCTCTAGGTCTCCTGCTATCTCTCTTACCCAAGAACATGCACTATGTAGAGTGTATATTTCCCATACACACAAAACATCACCCCCAAACGTCTATCTCCCTAGTTATGTGCTTCTCGCGCACTCACCTCACAAACCACCCCCACTGCAAACAAGCACACTTTGTCTCCTTGTGCACCACTCTCCTCTTTCTATCTCTCCCACATGCGGACCCGCCCCAGCTCCTTCCTTGTATACATATATGTCGTGACTCTTTGCATAGCTCCCTAATGTATAATCGTTCTCGATTTTGCACATTGTTCTCTACACCAGTCCCTATCACACACACGATGACTCGCTTCCCTTGCATCTCCATTCATAGGCCAATTTCGGACAACATCAACATTGTCTCCCTATCTATACGCCATTTATGGACACAAACGACCCCTCTCGCCCCCTCTCTTCCCCCCCCTCTCTCCATCTCTAGCTCTCTCTTTCTCTCGCTCTCACACCCCTCTCCCGCACACACACTCGATGTCTCTTCCAAATAGTCTGCTCACTGCGCCCGCACCCGTGCTATCTCGCTACTACACATGTCACACCATTCCCCCTTCCCTTATACTAGGTTTACATCATCAGTGGTCTCTCTACTCCACATACACTCTCTCCCTCTCACACACAAACGCATGCACAAACACACACAGACACGCACAAACACCCATTTACCTGGATCCTCATCTCTCCTCATGTTTGCATGTGTATCTCACACACTCACTCTCTAATTATGTATATGTTTCTCCATGTTACACAACACAAAGCCCCATGTACATGTCTCTCTCTATCCTCCACACACATAGACACAAAAGAATCTGTTATCATTGCCTAAGTCTCTAACATATCACACACGCACTCTCTCTCTCTCTCTCTCTCTCTCTCTCTCTCTCTCTCTCTCTCTCTCTCTCTCTCGCAAACACGCTCAACAAGGGTTTCCCCGTGAATAACTTACCGTCTATTCGTGAACAGTCGTGGCAGTACGGCGAACACGAGACGTGAAAAAGAATAAATCTGCATGTGCTTAGACCACCTAGTATGACTACTAGGACTAGAGCAAGCCAAAAAGTGTGCCGCCGTCACCCCCTCCTTGTCAGCGACGGGAAAATCTTCGTTTTACACAGTCGAGAAGTCATTGTGTTAAGGCCCCACATGCCGAGGCGTTGAATAGAATGTAGATGCTAGTTTACGGAAGCAAGTACAATAATACATTTGTATCACCATACTTATATTTCTTCTCTTATAAAAAACCGAGTTCATGATGATGGTACGTGTGCCATCTTGCAATATAGACCGTCCGATCTATATCTGACGGATGGAAATTAAACTAAAAGATACCTGCACCCCTCTCCACATTTGCAGACAAGGCTTTCCCTCGTTCATCCTTATTTCCAACAAACCTCATTGTTGAGCAATTAAGAAAGGAAGCCTCTAGAACAAACTGGCCTGGTGGCCGCTGCCGGCGTCGCCAATCCCCATGCCTCCTCTCAGTCCGACCACCAACCACCACCACACCCCACTCCTCTTCACCTTATCTCATATTTCTCGAGATATCATTAGTTTTTACACATGGGATTACTCCCGCAAGGGTCAATCACAACAAGTGTTTTATAAAAAAAATGCATCTTGATGTTCCGTGCAATGCACGGATCTTGCTAGTACTCCTACACAAGACTAAGTTGGTGATGCTGGTGTGTCTGCCATCCGTCGTTTCTGACCATTAGATCTACATCTAACGATTGTGAGGTAAGTTGTTGCATTTTCTCACCAACATCCCACTTGTCTACCAATTTGCAGAAAAACCCATAATTAGTATCTTAAAACCAACCAAATCCCTCCCTGGCCTCACCAAAACAGCCCAAGGAATATATTCTAATTGAAACATAATATATCTCTAGTGACATATGTATATCAAAATTAGAGTGTTTTCTACCAAGTTTGTGAATAAGTATTATTCTAATTATGATTCGTTGCAACGGACATGAACATTACTAGTATTTCCAACCATGCATTTCTTTTCCTAGTATTCCATAGTTTCGAGTTTTCCATCAAGATATTAGTCACTCATGGTTGATATTTACTTTCAATCATGTACACATATGCACTATGTAACTAGCCATGCTTATTGGCTTCCAAAGCTTAACTTCCACTCCTACTTACAATATGTAGAGTATTTAACAAAAAACTACCACTTTCAACCAGCCCTAGGAGGAATCTATTGTACAGAAAATAGCAAAAACATACCCAAAATTTCTTAATCCACACCAAAAACTACCTAGTACTCCTACCGATTAGGTTCGTTTAAACCCATTTATGACAGGGTTCGCCGACATGTCCATGCTGATGAGGCAGCTTAAACCAACACATTTTGTTTGACCGTTGACACGAGGGACCCACATCTGACCTTCTATCCTGTTATTCCCCCTCAAATCGTTATTTTTCCTGAACATTACTTCAAACAGTACTGATGCGTGTTCGTCGGTTGCGCCGATGATGAGCGAGTTGGCCGCCGCTCCGCCGGACGGGCCGGACGCCGCGGTGGCCTCCGCACGGGTTGGCAGGCTGGCCCGAGCGTGACTAACGAGCGAGCAAGCCGCCGCGCTGGCCATCGCTCGAGCCAGATGGCTGGCCTTAGCGGGGCGCGCGCGAGCAAGCCACCGCGCTGCCGTGACAATCTAGCTAGCAAACCTTGCAGACAAGGAGTTGGACGGAGCTATCTTGGCTAGCTAGCGGCCGCGAGCGCCGGACGGAGCTGGCATCCGGGCTGCCGCAACATGGGCTCCGCACCGCCGGCGGTTTTGACCTCGCCTTCTGCCGGCGGCGGTAGCTGCATCCCATGTCCGAGGATGGCTAGGTGGACGGACCGAAGGTAGGAGGTCACTCGAGGATTTTTGTTGGTAAGAGCATGTACAATGGTTCATAAGGTAGTCTTATCTTAAGTCTGCCACGTATGCAAGTGGTAGTAGTTTCTTGGCATTTTAGTGGTTTCTTGCATTATTAGAGCAAGTACAATAGAGCTGAGTCAGCGGGCTATAAGAAATAAACTACTACTATATGTTGGCTATAAGATGGGCTGTAGATGACATGGCACTGGCTTATAGCCAGCAGCTGGCTATACTATTAACCATGCTCTTAGGGGTTTCTTGTAAGGAACAATGTACGTACTACTAGCGACAAAAGGCGATTCTAGGTTGCATTGTACTCCAATGAGTACTACTAGTGGTCGCGGGAGTGTATACCTCGTTTTGTGGGTTCGATCCCGGCCGAACGCACGGCGGCCTTTTTTTAAAAATAGTATACTACTACACTTTGCTGCGAGCCAATATTTTACACAGGTAGTTTGAGTTTTGAAGTCAAACAGACGTGCGGCCCCATAATCTGGATGCACTGGACATCCTAGCCACGTGAACGGGTTTTCCTTCCAAGCATCCCGTGGCTCGCGTGCTCTCCCTAGCCGCACCTCGCTTGCAGCTTCCAGCTAGTAGCATATTTAAACTAGCGCCTCCCAATTAAGCCCGAGGAGCGGAAAAGCATGGCAGGGCATTGGGAACTGTGCAATATGGCTCTGTACGTAAAGTGCTCTACTACTACTGTGTAGCTTGTGGCGTTGCATGCATGGACTTCACTCCATTATCGGCTCTACTATAAAAGAAATTCCTCTTGCCGTGTTTTTTTTGAAACGGAGGCAAAAGCTTTGCTTCATCTCATTCATAAAGAAGGAACTACTAACAAAGTTCGACGAGATCCATTACACCTCCACAAATGGAAGCGAAAAGTCTAGTCTCGCTGTATCAAATAACTCAAATGTTCTGCCCCCGCAGTAACCGTCGCTGATAAACAGGCTGCTAGTGTGTGCGTGAGAGGAGCGGAAGAGTAGGCCTGCTACGTGAGAGGAGCAGCTGAGTAGGCCAGCTACGTGAGAGAAGCGGCTGAATAGAGCACCGAGAGTACCCACTAGGCCACTAGGCAGGTGTACTTCTCCTGCATTGATAGTACATCGATTGTTCTAGAGAACAGTAGTACCCTCCACTTCCAACTGTAGCTCCTTGGCCCTGAGATTCAAGAGTTCAAAACCGCTGCACTATACAAGACTAGACTAGAAGTACAGTAGATCGCACTACTAGTTCAGAAAAGTAGTACTAGTGCTGCTACAGTACGAGTACGTACTCCTCCATCACATAATGTATGACGTTTTTTGACACTGGTTAGCGTGTACAAAAAATGGCAAAAACATACCCAAAATTTCTTAATCCACGCCAAAAACTACTACTACTAGTACCTAGTGCCAAAAATTTCTTACTAGTGCTATTATTTACAGTATAATGCAATCCCATAACGTTCCATAATGCTAGTACTAGTACTCCATGGTACCAAAAACTACTACCTAGTGCCAAAAATTTCTTACTTGTGCTATTATTTACTAGTGCTATTATTTAGAGTAGTAAATAATAGCCTCACCCCTTCGCTGAGGAACGATCTACAGTTGGAAGGGACGAGGCCCTGCGGTTACTACGCTCTTATCTCCTCCTCGCCAGTTCCCCTCCCCCGAAGAGAAGGCAGTTCGTCGCTGCTCCCATGGATTCACCAGGCGGTTCTCCTCCTCGTCGGGGCTGGGAGACCTTGGACGACGATTCTCTCGGAGAAATCGCATGCCGCTCCGACGTCCTCACCGCTGCAAGACTCGGTGCTGCCTGCACCAACTTTTTCAAGACACTGCTTAAACAGGCTTGGGAAAAGGCCATGCTTGCTGGTCTTCCATGCGTCCTCGAGGAGAAGGTTCTTCTATGGGACAATTCTTCGAACAGTCCACCGCTCCCTGGCCATGGTTGCACGTTGACTCCGCTAGAGTTGACGACGTTGAGAGGTAGTCGGATTTTGTCCGATGAGCAGGTCAGTAATGGAGTTTGATCATGTAGTACTTAGTTATTCCATTTCCATCCCGTAATTTCTCCGCTGCCCACCGTCTTATATATAGGTCTGGGTCGGTGCCAATGAAGATTGGCTTGCATACCTCCGATCGGATACCACCATGATTTTGCACAACATCCACAGCAGTGCGGCCGTTCCGGTAGACCCCTTCTCCACCATTGGGATCGGCCTTCCGGACTGGCTGGGCAAGAATACGTATGATGATGCCTACATGAGATTGAAGAAGATAGCAATTGCGGACCCGCCGATAAAGCGACGTGGCTACGACGATTACTATCTCATCGCGGTGTTCGACATAAGGATTGCCATCAATGCAGGAGGCAGTAACGGCAGAGGCTGGCGCATGTTGGCGGCGACAGATTTGTACCCCAACACGTTCGAAGACGCCGTGCGCGATCTAGGACGCATCTTTGCAGTGACAAGCCAGGGGACTTGTTTCATCTAGTTGACATCCTACGGTACGGGAGATTACAAACGGAATGCACAAACCATCATTTGCATCCCTAACGGTACTCCATTATCTTGCAGGGACCAGTCACCCCTCGATCAAAATAAGATCGCTGATCCTGGATGTGCATTTGCATCCGCGATTCGGTCTAACCTGGAACCTTGTAGCTGACTTTGGCATATTGGGATCAACTATCTTAGCAGTTGTTACCCATGGTACCACTGATGTGCAACATGGTCACATAATCTACCATGATCGGACCGTCACCATCTACCCATATATTCCATTTTTTAACCCTCTCGCCTTCTCTTTCATTGTTGTACTAGCAGTATACTTTGTACTCCCTCCTTTCCGGTTTACAGGGCTTATCTCAAAATTTTAGTTTTTCCATTTTATAAGGCTCAATTTGGTTGTTTCCCATCACATGTTCAGATTCCAAGGTGCATTAAATCATTGCATGCAAGTATTAAGAGAAAATTGACCAATGCACGTAATTTATGCATGCATGCATTGCAATTAATGCATTGGTAAACATACTGTCGGTGTCAAAACCGGCGGATCTCGGGTAGGGGGTCCCGAACTGTGCGTCAAGGCCGGATGGTAACAGGAGACAAGGGACACGATGTTTTTACCCGGGTTCAGGCCCTCTCGATGGAGGTAATACCCTATTCCTGCTTGATTAATATTGATGATATGGGTAGTACAAGAGTAGATCTACCACGAGATCAAGGAGGCTAAACCCTAGAAGCTAGCCTATGGTATGATTGTGTATGTTGATGGTTCGTCCTACGGACTACAACCCTCTGGTTTATATAGACACCGGATAGGGTTAGGGTTACATAGAGTCGGTTACAATGGTAGGAGATCTTGAGTATCCGCATCGCCTAGCTTGCCTTCCACGCCAAGGGAAGTCCCTTCCGGACACGGGACGAAGTCTTCAATCTTGTATCTTCATAGTCCAGGAGTCCGGATGAAGGTATAATCCGGCTACCCGAACACCCCCTAATCCAGGACTCCCTCAGTAGCCCCTGAACCAGGCTTCAATGACGACGAGTCCGGCGCATAGATTGTCTTCGGCATTGCAAGGCGGGTTCCTCCTCCAAGTCCTTCATAGAAGATTGTAGACACCCATAATAGTGTCCGGCTCTGCAAAATAAGTTTCCACATATTGCCATAGAGAGAATAATATTAACACAAATCAAATCTGCCGACGTATTCCGCAGTGCGTCATCACACTACGGCCAAGTCCTTTTACGAATCGTCTTTACTTTTTCACCCTCAGCACGTCTTGCGAGGCAGTTTCCTTGGTACGTCTTGTCAAAGCAGAGATCGTGCGCCCCTTTTAACGGGATTCTCATCAATACGGACGTGGGTAACCCAACCGCGCCATTTACCACGGCGCTTGGGAGGCAAGCGAGTTTTATTAGGTAGGTGGGGATGCATAACTGCATTCGCCCATATAAGGGGATAAGGATCCACCTTTTTACCTACGCCTTCTTCCTCCTTTGCCAATCCATCTCTTGCGCACTCAAGCTCCAGCGCCCAAGCCCGCTCATCAACCTTCTCCAGCAATGTTCGGAGCGGGTGGCAAGTGGATGGTCTCCTCCGTCATGGAGGTTCAAGTAAAAAAGCTAAGGAAGGCCGGATACCTGTCCAAGGACATCCCGCACCGGCTTCCCGAGAAGGGGCAGCTTCTCCCCACCCCAAGGCCCCATGAGAGGGTAGTTTTCCTTCCCCACTTCCTCCGCGGACTGGGTTTGCCACTCCATCCATTTGTCCGGGGACTCATGTTCTACTATGGCCTGGATTTCCATGATCTGGACCCGAACATTATCCTCAACATCTTGGCATTTATCGTTGTGTGTGAGGCCTTCCTCCACGTCCGCCCCCATTTCGGCCTTTGGCTCAAGACCTTCAATGTCAAGCCCAAGGTGGTGCGCGGCAGCCAAGCGGAGTGCGGAGGCGCTATGTCTGGCAAGATAGCCAACGTCCTCTAGTTCGAGGGCTCCTTTGTGGAGACCCTAAAGGGGTGGCAAGCCGGGTGGTTTTACATCACCGAGCCACGCGATCCGGAATGGGTCGCAACCCCCGAGTTCAGATCTGGACCCCCCACGCGGCTTATGTTCTGGAAAGAGACGGGCCTGTCGTGGGGCAACGAGGAAGAGGTGATTGGACTGAAGACCTGCATCCAGTCCCTGGTAAACAAGCCAATACGGCTTGTCAATATAGTCCAGGTCATGCTCGTTCGTCTGATCCTCCCGTGCCAACAACGGGATTTCAATTTGTGGGAGTTCGACCCGGCGCAGCACCGAACCCTCAACAGGCTCTTCGACACGTCGTATGAAGACGTCTGGAAGGTGCTAATCAAAGGCCCCGAGGCCCCCGCATCGGCCTCCGAGGACCGCGGATACAGCACGCAGCGTCATGCTAGCGAGGTAAGCTATCTATGCCTTTGACAGGATTATTAAGCTCTTTTTCATAGATTAACTCTATGCGGGATCTAAACTCCCTTACCCTTGACAGGCTTGGAAGGCGATATCCGGACCAATTAACTGTCCGGCTCCCTTGCCCGAAGACCCAGCCCCATCTCTCCTAGTGAAGCTGTTGGCTCCGGCACCTTATGTGGTGCCGGAGAAGAAGGTCAAGAAGAAGAAGACCACTGGGACTCGAAAGAGTGCCCGTAACTTGGTGGTGTCAGACTCGTCATCTGACGAGTCCGAGACGCCCTCCTCTCGTGAAAACGAGGAGGAGGAGGAAGAAGAAAGCTCTCCCCCCACCGGAGGGGGAAGAGAAGAAGAAGGCCACCCCATCAGGGGAGGCCGAGGGGTCTAGGAAAAAGAAGACCCCTCCGCCGGACTACTCCCATGACGCCGAAGAGAGCGGGGAGGAGTGGCCGAACAGGGCCAAGCGTCCGGCGAAATCGTAAGTTCGGATATCAGAGTAACTCATGATGTTCCTTTGTTGCGCAACTTTCCTTAATGTCGAATGTGAATATGCAGCCCGCCCCAGGCCGAATATAACGAATCGTCGGGCGGCTCCCTGGACTCATCGGACGTGACCTCCGTTCCGCCCGCTGTCTCCCCCCGCACCACGGATGACGCCGAAGTGGCGTCGCGACAAGCTCCGGGGTAGGAAGAGGTGGTCCCGGAGGAGCCGCAAGGCAACCTCCCGGACTCCAGGAGTGAAGGGGACAAGACCCCCCAGGGCTCCAAGTCCGGCTTTGTGCCGGACACCGCGCCGGAATCTTCAACAGTTTCGAGCCGCGGTAGGCGAACTCCTTCCAAAAGGAGCAAGCCTTCTAAGCCAGCGACCTCCGTCCAACCGGAGTCGCTGGACCATCTGTTGGAGGTGCTTGACAGCGCCTCCATCGACAAGGGGCACCGTACTATTATGAGTACGGTGATCCAAAAGGTTCAGTCTGCCAAGAGCGGACTGACTGAAGCTTGTGCTAGCCTTCTGACAGGCTTCGAGGTAAGTAAAAATATGTCAAAATATTACCGCATAGACAGTAGCCCTTAATGCTCTGTTTG
Organism: Aegilops umbellulata; assembly: GCA_032464435.1. Taxonomy (NCBI): domain Eukaryota; kingdom Viridiplantae; phylum Streptophyta; class Magnoliopsida; order Poales; family Poaceae; genus Aegilops; species Aegilops umbellulata. The sequence goes on along the minus strand of CP136059.1, from coordinate 521,481,934 downwards.
GCGTTTGGAAATAAAAGCCGAATAGAGGATCTATCAATTTTCGCAGGAGTCTAATAATAAAGAGTCAATATGCGTATGCAGGCTTCGCTGCTATCCACCGCCGCACTGACTGCACAGGTGGATGTCCTAAAAAAGGACCTCGGGCAGACCGAGCAAGAGCTCAACCTTGCCAAACGGCAGCTCGAGGAAAAAGAAGGTAAGAAATACCCTACAGAAAAAGGTGCCTATAGAGAGGCGTGATTGCAAAGAATAACATGATCGTACTGCTTATTGTAGGGGCCACAACTGAGGTGGCGACCCTCAAGCAGGCGCTATCTGAGGCCGAAAAGAAAACGGCCGAGGAGCGCACCGAGCAAGAAAGACTTGGGGCTCAGGTTGGCGAGGTGCAGCAAGAGCTGCAGGCTCTCATGAAAAAACATGAGAGCTTGGAGCTTGAGTCAAAGGCGCAAGCATCCGAGCTCGCGTCGGCCCTTGAGACTGCCAAGGGTGCCAAGGCCGAAGCCCAAAAGGCCTTCCAAGCGTTGGAGGAGATGAAAAAGATAGCAGCGGGTAAGGCATTCTTAATGCAAAGTAGAAATATAAAAGTAAACTACCTGTCACTTACCCGAATCCGGAGTTATCCAGGGGCGTTCGCAGATCTTCCGTGCAGCGTATCCGACGCCGCCGCATTCTACCGAGCTGAAGAGGGCAGCTCGACGGAGAGTGTGTTCTGTTCTCAGTATTCTGAGGCCGGACACCCTGTGCCCTTGAGCGACCAGCTGAAACAGCTGGTTGAGCTCCACAAGGCGGCCGAACAAGCCATGAAGGGCTTCATAGTTCGGCTGTGGCCTGGAGAGACCCTGCCTAGGAGCTACTCCGGGCTGGTGCGGCGGCTGGTGGAGGCCTGTCCAAGGCTTGAGGTCATCAAGCGTTCCGTCTGCATCGAAGGTGCCCGGAGGGCCCTTGCTCGTGCAAAGGTGCACTGGGGTAAGCTTGACGGCGAGAAGCTGGTGAAGGGCGGGCCGCCGCAGGGGAAGGAGCATCGCAAGCCCGAGAACTACTACAAGGATGTTCTTGCAGGTGCCCGCCTTATTGCGGATGAATGTACCAAAGATGTAATTTTTGAATGAACTCGCTCGTGTTTATCCTGTGTGCTGAAAACTTGTTCATATGCGCTAAGCAATGCTTATTGAATTTAAAATATTATTTTTTGTGCGGCCGTTTATCAAAAATTGAGAGATGGCCAGTCGTCGGCTTCTGCCCCCATGCCGCTAGTGCTGGGGTGTTTGGGATAAACCTGAGCGCTCTTTTTCCCATGGTTGGGTCCTTCGAGGGAGGTGCTCAGCACAACGAACCAGGCAATCGGACTATAATGCTTGAACACTCTCACTTAGCCATAGAACTTTATAATTTTAAATTTCGGCGAAGCCCCTAGTTCGGAAGACCGAATTCGAGGCGCTATCCACGCCTTTGGCCGGACAAAGCCAGCTCCTCGCTCGAAGCGGCATAAGTCTTTAGGGACTCGAAAAACCTCTCGAACAGCGACTGGTCTCTCGCCTTATCATGACAGTCAGTTTTAGCTTTCTCCACTGAGGTGCTTAACCCAGCTGAACCGGGGCACAATCGCAGTGGTTCTCCTAGTGCTACCTCAGCCGATATAGTGGAACGTAAGGCACCAAAACATAGGAGCCGGGCAAACCCAACTATTGACCCAAATCATGATTCGGAGCCGATGCATATAGTGCTATAAGTTCGGGGTGCCGCACTTGTGAAAGTGTACGGACTTCTCACACCAGATCGAAGGGTGCTGAAGCCCCTGGCGTGTTTGCCGTACCATGGTGTACGGGTGCGATCATGTTATTTAATAAACATATATATTAAAAGAGGATAATGCAAAAAATAGACAAAAAAGCTATGCATTGTTTATAAAGGGTCTATTTATCAAAGCCGAACGATACAAATAGTGCGATAAGCAAAAAGATATTAGACTATTTAACATGTCCTGACCAGGGACAGGCCGCGGGATTGTGTTCGAAACAGATATACCGCTCGTAATAGAGACCACCTGGGAGTTCCATAATGCGGCGTAGCTTTGTCTACTTCCCTAGATCTTGCATCATTTGTGTGGCAGTCAAATTGCCGAACAGGTCGTCCAAAGTGTGGAGTCCTGAAAGTAAAAAAAAGAATCCGGCAGCCCCTAGTATGTTTTAAGCCGTATTTCGGGCATGCCGTTACTGTGCCCCTTCCCCTGTGCCCATGGTATTTCAAGGGCGTAATTATGTACGCGAGGTACTAGCTTCGCTATGTCGCGATGGCTGGGGTTGGGGCCGCATTGCTACACCTGCTCAGAACGTGCCAGGCGGTCTTGTTGTAGGTTACTCCGGGTGCGCTTGGCAGTGTCTGGCTTTTTAACGGCCGTACTGGAAAGTTGCCTAAAAAGGCTGCTTTGTACTTTCGCTGCGAGAGCCGCCGTGTGCTCCTCCGTACGGAGGGAGCGTTCGGTGTTTCTGTTGACTGTGATTACTCCTCGAGGGCCTGGCATCTTGAGCTTGAGATATGCGTAGTGTGGCACCGCATTGAACTTTGCGAATGCGGTTCGTCCGAGCAGGGCGTGATAGCCACTGCGAAACAGGACTATGTCGAAGATTAACTCTTCGCTTCGGAAGTTATCCGGAGATCCGAAGACCACATCAAGTGTTACGGAGCCTGTATAGTTGGCTTCTACACCTGGTATAACGCTTTTAAAGGTTGTTTTTGTGGGCTTAATCCTTGAGGGATCTATGCCCATTTTCCGCACTGTATCCTGGTAAAGCAGGTTCAGGCTACTGCCGCCGTCCATGAGGACTCTTGTGAGGTGAAAGCCGTCGATGATTGGGTCGAGAACCAATGCGGCAAAGCCGCCATGACGGATGCTAGTGGGGTGGTCCCTTCGATCAAAAGTGATCGGGCAGGAGGACCATGGGTTGAACTTTGGGGCGACTGGCTCCATCGTGTATACGTCCCGTAGCGCACGCTTCCGTTCCCTCTTGGGAATGTGGGTTGCGTATATCATGTTCACCGTCCGCACTTGTGGGGGTAACCTCTTCTGTCCATTGTTGTTCGGCGGCCTGGGCTCCTCCTCGTCGTCGCTATGTAGCCCCTTGTCTTTGTTTTCGGCTCTTAACTTGCCTGCCTGCTTGAACACCCAACAATCCCTGTTGGTGTGATTGGCTGGCCTTTCGGGGGTGCCTTGGATCTGGCACAAGCGGTCGAGTATTCGGTCCAAACTAGACGGGCCCTGAGTATTCTTTTTAAATGGCTTTTTCCGCTGACCGGATTTATAGCCTCTGAATCCGGGGTTGACTGCCGTATCTTCATTGTTGTCGCTGCTAATGCGGCGCTTTTGCTTATTTCGACGTGTCCTGCCATTTTTGTCCTTGGTATCCGAATTACCAGGGTTCTTTGATAAGTTGTTGCTGCGAGCTAGCCAGCTATCTTCGCCCGCGCAAAAGCGGGTCATGAGTGTCGTGAGGGCTGCCATAGATTTTGGCTTTTCCTGTCCCAGGTGCCGGACAAGCCACTCGCCGCGGATGTTATGCTTGAAGGCTGCTAGGGCCTCTGCGTCCGGACAGTCGACTATCTAGTTTTTCTTTGTTAGGAACCGTGTCCAGAATTGCCTGGCTGATTCCTTTGGCTGCTGAATTATGTGGCTTAGGTCGTCGGCATCCGGTGGTCGCACATAAGTGCCCTGGAAGTTGTCGAGGAATGCGGCATCCAGGTCCTCCCAAGAACCAATTGAGACCGCTGGCAGGCTGTTAAGCCAGTGTCGGGCCGGTCCTTTGAGTTTGAGCAGGAGGTATTTGATGGCGTGTAGATCGTCGCCACGTGCCATGTGGATGTGAAGGAGATAATCCTCGATCCATACCGCCGGATCTGTTGTGCCATCGTATGATTCGATGTTTACGGGTTTGAAACCCTCTGGGATTTTATGATCCATTACTTCATCTGTGAAGCATAGTGGGTGTGCGGCGCCCCTGTATTGGGCTATGTCACGACGCAGCTCAGAGGAGCTATGTCTGTTGTGTTCGGCCCTGCCGGATTTGTTGTATCCGGAGTGAAAATCATCGTCACGTGTCGTAGGGCGCCTGCGCGATCCGTAGATCGATCTTGTTTGCCTTGCCTTATCCTCCAGTACATCTTGCAGGTCTGGCGCGTTTTCCCGTGCCTTATTTGAGCGGCGTCAGGGCATGGCTTGTGTGGAGGGCCGAGAGGCCTCTCTGTCGCGGCCGCGAGGTGGCCGGTCTGCCATGTCGTGCGCTGGCGATGTAGGCGCTTCCTCCTCTGATCGGGGTAGCGGCCTGCGCTTTGGGTAGCTCTTGGAGGGGCGTTCGAGTTCGTACTCTTCAGCCGCAAGGACTTGAGTCCATCTATCAGCTAGCAGACCTTGATCAGCTCTAAGCTGTTGCTGCTTTTTCTTGAGGCTGTTCGCTGTGGCTAAAAGCCTGCATTTGAAACGCTCTTGTTCGGCGGGGTCTGATGGTACGACGAATTCGTCGTCATCGAGGCTGGCCTCGTCTTCGGAGGGAGGCATATAGTTATCATCCTCAACCTCTCGGTCTGCCGCTCTCTCATGAGTGCTGGCTTCTCCATCTTCCTGTGCCGAATCTTGCTGGGGAGGGTGTTCTTCGGCGCTATCCGGGGTACTATTATCTCCGGTGCCGGAATCACCGTTTTTGCTTTGGCGGGATTTAGAGCGGCGCCGCTGACGCCGGCGCTTTGGCTGTTTCTTGGAGGTGTCATCCCCCGCTGCTCCCTCGCCATCTCCATCTTTTGGAGTATCCACCATATATTTGTCATATGACGAGGTGGCTGTCCAGCGCCCTACAGGTGCTGGTTCTTGTTCGTCTCCAACCTCGTCGTCCATACCGTCGAAGTCTTCGGAGCCGAAGTCAAGCATGTCGGTTAAATCGTCGACAGTGGCTACCAAGTGGGTGGTGTGTGGGTTTTGAATTTCTTCATCGTCCGTATCCCATCCTCGCTGACCGTAATTCAGCCAGGGCTCTCCTGATAAAGAGAGAAACTTGAAAGAATTCAGGATGTCGCCAAAAGGCGAGTGCTGAAAGATGTCCGCGGCGGTGAACTCCATTATCGGTGCCCAATCGGATTCGACCGGCAGGGGCACGGGGGGTTCGGAGTCCGGGGAGGAGTCCGGACCCTCGGGATCACGGGTCACGCGGAGTGCAGGGCTGGCGTTCGGCTCGATCGCCTTTGAGATCGCAGCCCCCGAGGTGACGTCCAACCGTCCATCCTCGCTTGGCGCAACAGGCTCCGAGTTAAGGGTCGGACACTACTAGAAAAAGGGCTACTAATGGCGCACCTAATTTGGCCATTAATGGCGCATTAGTGGTGCGTCATTAGTACCACGCCATTAGTATATTTTACTAATGGCGCACCACTAGTGCGCCATTAGTATCTGGTATACTAATGGCGCACCTCAGATGCGCCATTAGTATATACAACAGTGCGCCATTAGTATGCCTCCCAGGGGCCATGTATACCCAGGTGCTTTGGCATACTAATGGCGCACGACAACAAGATGCGCCATTAGTAACTTCGGCATACTAATGGCGCACTATTTAATGATGCGCCATTAGTATCCTCTTGCATACTAATGGCGCACTTTGATGTGATGCGCCATTAGTATGAATATAATGTTTTTTTTAATTTTTTAATTTTCTGTTTTTTGCACAGGTTACAAAATGTATAATTGGACAAAATATAGACATCACACATCAACAACAGATTCATCGAATACAATAGAAGATTAGTCTCTGAATACAATTCATCATATTAGTCTCCGAATACAATTCATCATATTAGTCTCCGAATTGAAAAGACCGAACAAAGATAGAACATTATATTACAAGTCTCGAGACCGCGAGTAGTGAGTTTGTCTTCACATTACAAGTCGATATCGATCATCTAAACTACCATCACATAGAAGAGAGCTGCGGTCATCACGATGAGCATCATCACGATGAAACTAGTCTTCATCCGGTTCCTCCAACGCTCCCTTCCCTCTCCCGCTAGGTAGCGGGCGTATCTAGATTCGGCCTCGGCCCTAGTGGTGTACCCTTTGTAACTGTTAGCGCTAAATCGGTGAACCTGTCTCCGACACTCCTCCCAGTCGTCGTAGACTCCGGGAACCTTACCCTTGTACACGACATACGACGGCATCGCTATGCACTAGCCAAACGAAACGTTAGTACCAATTCATAGACAATACATAAGCAATATATAAGTATGCAACAGAATGATCGGAAGAGAAAAGCAAGACATTAATAGCATCGATTACATCTAAGTTGAACGACTCTCGAAACCAAAGAGACATACTACAAGTTCATTAAAGTTTAATTACAACATGAGCCAATCGATGTTTCAGAACTAGACACAGCATCACTGCTTTCGACTCGACTCAAGGGACCGGAACGTGGATGAAGCCGCCGTCTATCATGGGAGTCATGAAATTACGGGCGTTGTCAGCCTGCATTTGTAGCATTCCGTCTATCTCACTGTTGGACGGTTGATTTCTGAGGTAGAACTGCCCCGAGGTACGAAGGACATCTTGATGGATGATTTCCGCAAACTCCGACTGGATGCGAAAGAATTCTTGTCTGATGTCCGCGTCCTGGATTGCCGACACGCTCGCGGCCCAATCTTTGAGTTTACTCGGTAGCAGAAGTTGATGATGGTCCCGTACGATCGCTCGCATGTGATGGATGGTGTAGTAGGCACCCTTCTCACCGCCAGGCGGCTGCTTGACGGAGCAGAACGTCGTATTATGGGAGAACACGTGCTTGCCGTACTTACGAATAGGCCTGGTGAAGGTGCCTCCAGATTTGGCGTAGCCGGGGATAACATCATCAAGAACCTTCTTGACATTTGTGTAGTCTACGTTCGACTGACGGTCCGGGTCGAAATACGTGGCCATGGAATATTTGGGGCTTAGGAGGATGAGCGTGCAATGTGTGTCACTGCAGAAAACATGGAATGTTAAAAGAAAAACGATCGAAATCTAAGAATTCATATGTTACGGGGCGGTTGAGGGGAGGACTTACTCGGGAAAGTGAGGCACGAGGAAGTTATCCTTATCTGGGTTTGCCAGAATGACGCCTTCGAGGTAAGAACTCGCGACTTGCCGGTACCCAGCGCTGCCCAAGATCTTGGCAGGCATGTAGAAGGGTTCGACTATCACGATGTCCGGGGTCTTGTCGCGAATGATCCGCATATCCATACTCAGTGAAAATAGCCGAACGAAGGTGTAGTGCAGCGGATGAAGGTTCAACATAGCGTGGATGTCATCAAACCGCAGGACGATCGTACCCCCGATGGAGTTATCCACAAATCCCTTGCCCTCTGGCACCTTGGCCATGAAAATCGGGTATGCCACATCCTTCTCTCTGAGACGCCGCTTCTCCAAAGAAAGAACACTGTCATGCAGACTCCGCATAGCACCGGCTGCAACATCGAGCATATTTCTCGGTAGCATCGGCCTACCCGCCACATGCACCCTCCTCATTAAATCCTCAGGTGAAGGTGGCCCGTCCTGAGCACGGATCGTCCTCGGTGCCGGCTGGCCCGCACCCATGTTAGTCTTTCTTTTGCGTGCCTTCTTCTTCTCCTGTAATGGGACCGAGTTCTGCTCACAGACAGCCTTCTTGAGTGTGTTGGGGCTGAGAATATTTCGCACCTCGCCTATCTGAGGCTCGGTGAAGTCGGCAGCTGGAGGCGTCTCCTGAGAGCTGAACGGCAGACGACGCCTGTTGCAACTTGGCTTCTCCGCGGTACCAGCTAGATCGCGCACGCCTTTTGTTGGGTTGGGTTCTTGAGAAGGAGGCCCCATGAAGTCGCCATCGTACCCATGATCGGCAAAGTACCGATCGACGTTGGCCAATGTATCATCGTCGTCATCGTTCTGATCCTGTGCCATATGCATGTTTGGATCCAGTGGCATAGGGATGTCCGGCACCGTTGCGGCGGTCTTGCCATGGGGCCGACTTGGCGCCGGCACGACTGGCGGTGTTGTCTAAGGGGTGGTGTCCCCCGCCCCCAAACGAATCTGGCTCTTCGGCCAAAGCAGGGGCCAGCTCAGGCAGGCGCTGAGGGTCATCACGTCATCATCGTCGGCCCCGACGGGTCGAATCGGAGGTAACAACTCGTCGCAGCCTAGCAGCACCCGAACCAGTTGAACCCTAAACAAGTTGGGTGGCATCTGGATACCGTGGAACAAGGGGTTGCCCGGTTGAACGATTTTGCCCTTGGTGACATCGACCAACTCGTTGTTCATGAAGTGCAGGAGAGTGCACGGAACGTCGGCGGCGCCCTGCGAAAACATGTAGGGCATCAGGGATGCCCAGTCAAAGGCAAGGAGATGAAGTCCTCGGCCGAGAGAGGCTTAATTAGTTACCGTGATGATGGCATCGAGCTCGGCTAATGTCGAGGCACCGCCAACGGCGGGTGTGCAGTTGACGGAGGGGCCGCTTGCTGCAGAGGTGCCGGCCGGCGTACACCCGGGTGCATTAAGCTCCCGTGCCGGCGTCGGAGACACCAATGCCGCCTCCGCCGGAGACACCAATGGCCCCGCCATCGCGTTCTGCGAGTTGCTGGCCGTGAAGCTAGGAATCGGGGGCGGACCCTGTTGGCCGCCCGCAATCCACGCACTCAACCCCTCGATCAAGGTAGGCACAATGGCGGTGATCGTCGCTCCGAGTTGTTGTTGCACTTGCTCTTGGACAATCTCCGGAATCCGCGCCACCTGTGCCTTGAGTTCTTGAACCTCGCGCGCCTGGCTTTCCGAGCTGGTCTTTTTCTCCTTTCACCCACCAGTGTTATAGTATGACCCCCATTTTGTTGACAAGCCTTTGCCGGCCACACGACCAGCTGACGTCGGCTTACTGAGCTTATCCTTGTTCTTCATTACATTCAACGCCCTATTTAGAGTGGTGTCCCAAGGGTTGCTCTTAGTCGACCCCGCGCTACTGCTTTCAGTCGCCTGCGGAAGGAATGTGAACCATTTAGAAATTTGGCTTCATTAATTAGAATGCAACCATATGGAGCTAATTACGCGGGGGTGTATTCCTTACCAGAACAAGCTCAAGCGCCCTGGTCTTCGGATCCGTGGTAAGCTCCTTTGTTTTCGGGTCCTTCTTGTACCGGGCCCTGACATAGTTCCTGGTCTGCTTGTCACCATGTTTATCGAAGAGGGGCGGTAGGCCTTGCTCGGCACGGTCCGCCTCCTCCTTGTCCCATATAGGATCTGCCACTCTGTAACCGCCGGGACTGAGTGTGTGTTCCCCTAAGTTCAGCTCCCGCATTTCTTTCCCCCACCGACTTGATTCGGAGTTTGCGGTGCTCGAGCAATTGATCTTGAAGTCGTTGTAGTCATCTTCGGTGATCGAAGGATTTTTCTCCTTGATCTTCTCATAACTTTCACCTTTCTTGATCATTCTCTTCACATTGCTTTTCCAGGTAGACAGGGCCTTGCTCATCTTCGTGAGGGCAGCATTGTTCACTTTATTCCCTTTGAGGCTTGTGTTTTCAAATTCAGCGGGGAACTTGTATCGTTCGTGCAGCTTCGTGAAGAGGAGGTTGCGCAAATTCCCTCGGTCAGGATGCCTCAGGTTCTCGGTGTTGATCGAGACGGTGCTCCGGAGAATGCACCCGAGCTGAAGCGAGTACCCCTTGACTATTCGTTCGGGCGCCGTTGGATTCTCGTCGGAGTCCACTTCAGTAACTTCCTCATTGAGGGTGCGGAGCACGGTCGGGCGTCGGTCCTTCCGTTGCCTCTTCGGTTGGCTGCCATCTGTGCGTGCACCGCCATCATCAGTGGTGGCATCCTCGGCGGCACCATCAGTGGTGCCATCAGTGGGGTCATCCTCGGCGGCGCCATCAGTGGTCTCAGGATCGGTGGGGAAGGCGGCGTCCTCATACAAGTGAGGTTGTTCCTCCATCTCCTGGGACAGCTCCCAGAATGCCTTGCCGCCCGAACCCCCGGCCTCATCGTTGTTGGCCATGTTTCTCTCTAAATAGGAACAAAGTTTGGTCAAAAAGTTGGTTATTGTCAAGGAACAAGATCATGGTCTCATCATTTAGGGTTTGTCGACACCGAGGCATCCTAAAAGCTAAGCTTTTATCATTGAGGGTTTTTCGACGCCGAGGCACCCTAAAAGCCTAAGCTTTCATCATTTCGGTTTTTATCGACACCGAGGCACCCTAAAAGCCAAGGTTGTATAATTAATGGTTTGTCGACACCGAGGCATCCTAAAAGCTAAGCTGGGAAGGAGAATTCTAAGTTGGGCCTAATCACTTGGCTCTATTGCCGCCTATGGTTTAATGCAGCTAGAATAAAGAGGCACTTGATCCTACTTAATTAACTACTAAGATACCCCGGCCCATGCATTAGTCACAAGTACCCCATATGTCCTATTTTTAGCAAAGTCGTGCTAAAATTCATGGAAAATTTCAGCATGACCTTTGCTGAAAATAGGACATATGGAGTACCCGAATTTGCCGGAACGGAAGTTAATCGACATTCCAGCAAACTCAAGGGCCTCTCGGGGTACCTGCAAAATCATTATCCCAGGTGGACAAGGCAATGTGCTACTTGCTTAAATCTCTGTCCAATGCTCTATTTACAAGACAAACAACAGGTGGCAAAGCCCAGTGTTAAAAAAGGCCTGTGCTGATTCAGTTCTACCATCATGCTCACAAAAATATGGTCAATCATTGGGCCAAGATTCAGTTCTGTTCGGAGGTGTCAATAAACCCACATGAAGCGGTACGATAGTAATGCTGAAATATATTTGTAATAATCAGTAAAATAATACGGAGTGTGCCCAGACCCATCTATAAACGTAGGCCACCCTGCCCAAGTTACAAATGCGGGTAAGTTAAAATAGATGGAATCAAGCAGTAAAAATAGCATTATTTATTCTCTAGCAGGGCCTACAACAATTTATATAAAGAAATTCTCTGGCCCGAAAGTCAGATCTGGAGACATATGTTATATCTTTATCTGAAAGTTTATTTCGTAGTGGCTACAGCAAACTGCATACTTTGGTGCAGGGGTTTAAATAGACAAATAGTGCACTGGAGGAAACATAACAAAAACGCCAATATAGCAAACACTTCCTTTAGGGAGAAATAACATTAACATAATCAATAACCCTCATTTAGTTTTTGGAAAGCTCTCATTTTGGACACAACACTTTGACTGCCTACATATATGTCAATATTTATACTGGATAACTGGAAGAGGAAGTCATGTGTAGATTTGTCTCAACAAGTAACCCAGTTTGAAAAACTGAAAAATAAACTTAAAATCATACAAAAATACAGACTTATGTGCATGAACATGAATCTGTATGTACTTGCCACTATGATCTAGAAATAAGAACAAGGGAAGTCGATTTCATTTTACATTCACTATAGATAAAAAAACTAAAGAGGCAGCTACACCCAGAGAGTCCTAGAGATTCAAACTTGCAGTTTCATAATGCAAATCCGATTGGACCTTCTTGATTTGATATCCTCAATTACAAAATCCCAGGTTTCAATAAATTGTGCAGCCAATGTGCCTCAAGATCAACTGCCCTCAGCAAGTGTTGCAGCAAACTTAAAACCATTTTATCATATTAACAGGTTATGATGAAAAAAGTAATGGCAGTCACACAAATATATTCCTACTGCAAAAACACGACTTTGGTGACCAATTTGTATGGCAATCGCTCCTATGCAGCTAAATTTCTACTGCAGAAGCTGCAAAGACAGTACATCACATCATCATATGGCAAATTCCAAGTGATCATTTGCTTTTATTCAGCTAAAATTCATAGTGTACCGAAGCTACGAAGGCACTGTGTCACACCATCATATAGCACACACACTGAATTCCAAGCAATCATTTATTCTTATTCAGCTTAAATCCTAGTGTACTACTGAAGCAGCGAAGACCGTGGATCACATCAACACATGGCAATTTCATTTCCCTATTCATAAAACCTAATGGTACAGTTACACCCAGAGAGTCCCAGGTAGTAAAAATTGGAATTTGATCATGTGATTCCGACTGTGCTTTGTTGATCTGAGACCACCCAGTACTAAATCCCAGATTTAAAGTACCTACTTAGGGTGCCTCAAGCTTAGCTAACCGTCACAGGTTGCAGCAAGCTGAACCATTTTTATCCCATTAACAAGTCATGGTGTCGTAGTATATAAAATTTCCAATGACTACATTGAGACTCATTTTGTATATCATAGTTTGAAATGGCCAGGGAGGAAATCTGACTGACAAATGTTGAAGAAAATGGCGAAAGAATAGTTTGCTTTGTGCTCACCACGTAGCGGCGGGGCGACGGTGGTGTCGGGGCGGCGCTGGCGACGGTGGTGTCGGGGCGGCGCTGGCGACAGTGGTGTGGACGGGGCGGCGCTGGTGTCGGGGCAGCGTTGAGGGCGGCGGGGCGATGGCGTCCAACGAGGTGGGGCGACGGGGAGAGCGGCGCTGACGTCGGGGCCTCAGGCGGCGGTGGTTGGAGACGGACGACAGGGACGACGGGGCGCCGGCGATGGGCATATGGGCAAGGGGCGGCGTCGAGGTGTCGGGGCGGCGTCGCGGCGTCGGGGCGGCGGGGCAGCGACGTCGGGAGAGGAGAGGGGAAGGGGATCGAGGGCGAGGGCGAGGGTGAGAGAGGGGATAGGTTTGGGCCGGGGGGAGGAAACATGGATGGGAGCGGCACAATACTAATGGCGCACCACCCCTCGGTGCGCCATAAGTACATCCATACTAATGGCGCACCTCACCCTGGTGCGCCATTAGTATTTTTTTCTGCTCGAGCCAACAGGTTATCTCCCACCTGACCTGATCCACATCAAGTCCCCTCTACTAGCTCAACTGGTCAGCAGCCAGTTCTCACACTAGGAGGTCCTGGGTTCGATTCCCAGGCTCCACAATTTTTTTATGCATTTAAAATGTTGTTTGATACTTATTTGTGTTTAAATATGTTCAGACTTGTTTAAATCATAACAGTAATATTTTTTTATAAGACAGTAATAATCTTTTAAAAAATATCATCAAACAGTAATGCCGGTGGAGCGGGGGAGGGTGCGGGGGGTGCGGGGGGTCGGCGGCGGTGGTTGAGTAGGGGAGGGGTGCGGGGGGTCGGCGGTGGCGGTTGAGTAGGGGAATCGAGGGTGCGGGGGGTCGGCGGCGGCGGCCGGTGGACCGGGGGGTGCTCGGCGGCGAGGGGGACCGGATCTGGCGACGTGGGATAGCGATCGAGATGGAGGGGGATCGAGATCGAGTGTCCATGAAATTTAAAAATATTCATGATAGTTCAAAAAGTGCCCATGAAATACAATCGAGAAATGAAGGCTACGATTTAAATACAATCGATCTTAGCTAGCTATATGTTCACAATCTTCTTGCCCTTCTTTTTCGCAAATGGAGTTCTTCTGTGGAACGGACGTCCTTTAGGTAGGGTGGTCCTGCTTCTTCTTGTGGTGTATGCTGCTACTTCATCGTCGTCGTCATGTTCGATCCTCGGGTCGCCGTACTTGTCGAAGTCTTGCTCATTGGCTACTCCATCCATTCCGATGATCTTCCTTTTGCCTCTCCTCACGACAACACGACTGGTCTTTGACTGGTCGGTAATGAAGAAGCATTGGTCGGCTCATTTTTCGCGGTGACGTTTGCGCCCGCGGTCTTGGATTTGGCTTCGGGTATAACCATGGTGGTGAAATACCGGTCTTCTTTTAGGACGCTCTTGGCCCATCTGACACGGAACATCGGGACCTTCTCTCCAACGTAGCTCAGCTCCCAGATCTCCTCAATCCTTCCGTAGTATCTGTCCTTGTCGTTACCGGTGTAGGATTCCATCGTTACCCCGGAGTTCTAATAACCATCGCTCTTCATGTCCTTGGCCTCGGTGTATAATGTGTAGCCGTTGATATCGTACGCCTCATAGGTCATTAGGTTGTGCTCGGCGCCCTGTGACAAGGCGAATATGAGTTGTTCTTCCGCGGAAGAATCCTCATGTAAAGGGTACGACAGAAGCTTCTGCTTGAACCAACGCGTGAAACATGAGTTGTGCTCTTTGAGTATATCTCCGTCCATTCTCTGTTGGCCTCGGTCATTGTACGTCTTCTTAATAAAGGTTTTGTGCTCTACCACCCAAGGATCGACCACGTCTATGTGTTGTAGCGCGACTATGTTTGCTCTTTCAAAGTCGGCGAGTCGACCCTCGAAGTCGACATGCATTTCGCGGCGACCCTCACGGTGACCCCATCCAGTGAGCCTGCGGAGGTGCCTGTTGATGGGCAGACCAACGGGGTTCTCGATGCCTAGATAATTCGTGCAGTAGGAGATGCACTCTTCGGTCAGAAAGCCCCTGGCTATGCTTCGCTCTGGACGTGACATGTTGCGAACGTATCCTTTGATGACACCATTCATCCTTTCGAACGACATCTTGTTGTGCAGGAACGTCGGCCCGAGTTGGATGATATCCTCCACTATATGGACCAGCAGATGCACCATAACGTCGAAGAATGCGGGCGGGAAGTACATCTCAAGCTCGCATAGTATCACCACGATCTCTTCCTGTAGCCTTCTGAGTTGCCTCACGCCAATCGACTTCCGAGAGATGACGTCGAAAAAGTTGCATAGGCCAAATAGCGTTTCACGGACGTGCGCGTCCATGATCCCATGGATTGCAACTGGAAGTATCTGCGTCCTCAGCACGTGAAAGTCGGGAGACTTCATCCCGCTGAACTTCTGCTTCGCTGGGTCTAGCTATCTGCTTATCTTCCCCGCGTAACCGTAAGGAAGTTTTACTCCTAGGAGGCAGGTGAAAAACTGCTCGATCTCCTCCTGACTTAGAGTGAAGCACGCGGGAGGGTAGTCTTTTCCGTTCTTCTTGGCCTTTTTGCCTTTGCGACGACTTTCTGTGTCCTGCTTCGCCTCATCATCATCATTATCATCATCATCATCATCATCATATATAGTGTGAAGCTCCTGCCTGATGCCCATTGATTTCAAGTCTGCCCCTGCTTTCGGCCCATCTTTGGTCCTCTCTGGCATGTTGAGCAGGGTACCAAGCAGACTCTCGCACACGTTCTTCGTGATATGCATGACATCAAGGCTGTAAGGCACACGGTGGATCTTCCAGTACGGCAAGTCCCAGAAAACAGACCTCGTTTTCCATACCTTCAGCAGCGGCTCTGGCGCCTTTCGCTTCTTTCCCGGCTCTGGCGCCTTTTGCTTCTTTCCCGGCAGTGGGCAGTCTTTCCAATTTTTCAACAGCTTGTCTATTTCCTCGCCGCTCCTCGTACACGGGCGTTTTCGGGGTTCGATTTCACCATCGAACAGATCCTTGCGTTTCCTCCACGGGTCATCGTCGCGAAGCCACCTTCGATGTCCCATGAACATGGTTTTCAAAGACCCGGGATCTCTATCTAGCTGGCGATACGTTGTGTCATCCATGCACCTTACGCATCCAGAAAATCCGTGGACCACCTACCCCGTGAGATATCCGTAACCGAGATAGTCATGCACCGTCGTGAGCAGTGCGGCTCTCATAGGGAAATATTCTTTCTCTGCGGCGTCCCACGTATTGGCTGGCGTTTTCCACAGCGTGTCTAGCTCCTCCTTCAGCAGCCCCAGATACAGATTGATGTCGTTCCCTGGTTGTTTTGGCCCTTCAATTAGCATACTCATGTGAATGTACTTCCTCTTCATGCACAACCAGGGGGAAGGTTGTACATCCACACAAACACAGGCCAGGTGCTATGTGTGCTTCTCTGGCTGCCAAACGGATTGACTCCATCGGTGCTCGCGCCCAGCACGATGTTCCATGGATCCTTCCCAAATTCTGGGTATTCGAAGTTCAACGCTTGCCACTGGCTCGCATCCTTAGGGTGACTCAGCATCTTGTCTTTTTTATCTATCTCCGGATCATTTGCGTCATCTTCTCGCTTCTTCTCCTCCCTATCCGCGTGCCAACGCAGGAGCTTTGCTACCTTAGGATCTGCGAAATACCACTGCAGACGAGGAGTGATTGGAAAGTACCACACCACTTTTCGAGGAGCTTTCTTCCTCTTCTTGTATCGAGTGACGCCGCACACCGGACATATGGTAGACTCCGCGTGCTCGTCCCAATAAATGATGCAATTGTTCATGCACACATGGTATTTCACGTGCGGTAAATCCAGAGGACACATTATTTTCTTCGCCTGCTTGAGAAGCAGCTCTTGCGTTATCCGTCTGCTTGAGAAGCAGCTCTTGAATATAAGGGTCCTGCACCCAACCCATGATGGTCCACCGTCGTCTGCTCCACCGGCATCATCATATTCATGATCATGCCCGTCGTCTGCTCCGGCATCTTCCTCATCATCATGTCCTGCATCTTCTACATGATGACTGTGTACAGCATCACCGTCGTGATCATCTCCTGGGGATTCTTCGTCTTCTCGCCCGCCCGAGCCGCGGTGGTTGTCTTGCTGCCCTTCCTCATTTCTTGCCCGGCCCCCATGGACGACTTCGTAGTCATCTTCATCACCTTGCCACCGATAGCCATCCATGAAACCACGCAAGAGCAGGTGGTCCCGCGCCTTCCCGGAATCCGGGTCCGCAATAAGGCTCTTCAGCTTGCATCTTCGACACGGACATCTTATCTCCGTCTCGTTCTTTTGAAGCATCTCGGCCTTCGCGGACCTCAAAAACCTATTCACGATGCCTTCGGTCATCGTGCGGACCATGGTCGCCTGCGGGGTAGAGTAAAACGATATTTTAGAACCAAGAAAAAATTTGGCATGACTTTCCCTAAAAATAGGACCAAAAAGAATGCTTAATGCCAAAATTATCGCTGAAACGGAAATGAATCAACATTCCGGCAAAATATTGGCAACTATCGCATTTCAAATACCGGTACACCTCCAAACACAAACACATATGCAACACCACAAACATATGCAACACCACAAACATACATAGATCTAGCTAGGCCATAAAAAGTGCATGTGCACATTGTTGTAGGGAGAACAACATAAATATAGCTTCCCCCTTACTTACCTATCCAAACAAGGTAATTTAACCACTTAATTTGAATGAATCTATGGTGGAAATGAGGTGAAAAAGAGGAGGCACCCGAGACAAGGAGGAGGTGGAGAGAATGAAGTGGGGAGAAAGTGAGTGTGGGTAGGAGAGGCTGTCCAAAATATCTTGTTGCTGCCCACTTACTAATGGCGCACCAAGAAAAAATGCGCCATTAGTAATCCAGGTTACTAATGGCGCACCTTCTGCTGGTGCGCCATTAGTAGTTTTGCAAAAAACCAAAATAAATACTAATGGCGCACTGTTCCACAGTGCGCCATTACTAGTTTAAACTAGTAATGGCGCACGGTGGAACAGTGCGCCATTAGTAGTTTTGCAAAAAAAAAAGGAATAAAAAAAAACATTAGTGGCGCACTTTCCGACAGGTGCGCCATTACTAGTTACAACTAGTAATGGCGCACTTTGTCTGGATGCGCCATAGTATGTTTGGACAGGCGCACTAGTTCAAAAAAAATTTGTTTGATACTAATGGCGCACCCTGGGCCAGGTGCGCCATTAGTAGTTTCAACTCTAACGGCGTATCTGAAGGTGGTGCGCCATTAGTATATACTAATGGCGCACCGCTTGTCTGGTTCGCCATTAGTGTCAATCCCATCTATAGCCCTTTTTCTAGTAGTGGGAGCCGGTGCGTATGCGGCCTCCAGGACACTGTTCGGAGGCAGAGCTAGATCATGCCCCTCGAGGTAGTGCGGCGCGCTTGGCTGTGGCTCGAACCCATCCAAGATCAAATCTCCGCGGATATCGGTCGTGTAGTTTAAGCTTCCAAACCTGACTTGATGGCCAGGGGCGTAGCTTTCGATCTGCTCCAGATGACCAAGCGAATTGGCCCGCAGAGCGAAGCCGCCGAAGACGAAGATCTGTCCAGGGAGAAAGGTCTCACCCTGGACCTCATCATTGTTGATGATCAGAGGAGCCATCGGGCGTAAAGGTGACGACACAGAGGAACTCTCAATGAAAGCACCAATGTTGGTGTCAAAACCGGCGGATCTCGGGTAGGGGGTCCCGAACTGTGCGTCAAGGCCGGATGGTAACAGGAGACAAGGTACATGATGTTTTTACCCAGGTTCGGGCCCTCTCGATGGAGGTAATACCCTACTCATGCTTGATTAATATTGATGATATGGGTAGTACAAGAGTAGATCTACCATGAGATCAAGGAGGCTAAACCCTAGAAGCTAGCCTATGGTATGATTGTCTATGATGATGGTTCATCCTACGGACTACAACCCTCCGGTTTATATAGACACCGGATAGGGTTAGGGTTACACAGAGTCGGTTACTATGGTAGGAGATCTTGAGTATACGCATCGCATAGCTTGCCTTCCACGCCAAGGAAAGTCCCTTCCGGACACGGGACAAAGTCTACAATCTTGTATCTTCATAGTCCAGGAGTCCGACTGAAGGTATAGTCCGGCTACCCGAACACCCCCTAATCCAGGACTCCCTCACATACTTTTTGAGGAAAACAAGAGCATTAATTGGGTGCATTTGCAAACTACAAAAAGTATTCCACCATTCACCATCTACCTTGGTTGGTGAGATTTTTGAATTGAGCCTTATAAACCAGAAAGGAGGGAGTAGTACTAGTAGAAGTACTTTTTACCTTGGAGGACGCGTATAGCTAGCTAGGCCCTTGAAGACTTGAACCCACTAGCTGCCACCATTTTTGTTTTTCCATGTCTTACTATCTCATCCATGTAGCCAAGAGTGGCTATATATAATAAGCCGGTTATTTTACTTCCTCTATACCGGAGTAGTACTATTTGTTGCACAGTATTACTGACCGCCACATTTGAGCACAACATTATTATGCATGGACCTTGACTATGTACGTCACCATGTGTCCAGATCTGGGATGCCGCGTGTACCAGATGAACGGCGCCGAGTTCGACCCCTATGATGCTACGTGGGTGCCGAGGAACACTCTTGGAGAGTACTCGCTTTTCATCGGGGACAGCTACCCCATTGTGAAGCGGATGCCACCTTCCGTGCACGACACGGAAGGCCTGCCATTCATGAAGCATGGTTGTGTCTTCACTGCGCACCGCCGGATGAACGACATGCTGGGACACGCTATCCCTGATTTATGCCGCTTCAGCTTGGATGAGTCTCCATCGTGTGGAACCGGACTAGAAAGCTGCGACAATGATTCCCGTTGCCCACCGCTATGGATCGTGCCATCCAAGAAGAACACCTGGGACTGGAACCTGGAGGAGGACATGTAGCCCATCTATAACGTGTAAGTGGAGTACGGTAATTATGAACGGCAGCGCTGTGAATATATGTAGACTAGCCGTGCACAAATTTATCACATGAGTTGGAGATGAACTTGTGTGGCATACTCGCATTTGTCCTTTAGAATTTATTACTAGTAAATGTGTTATGTGTATGTGCAACTTGTGTAGTTGTTGCATGGGCTCCAACACGCTCTTTGAGAAAAAAGGTGGCACAACTTTGGATATACGTGACGTGGCGGCATCATACAGTAGCATCGTTCGCTATAGTTGTACTAGTACACTCCTACTAGGACGACAACTCCTATAAACCTTGCGCTTGGCTCTTTCCCTCTTCGGGAGGTTCAACAGTTCGTACTTGTGTGAACCTTGCACTTGGCTCTTCGCCTCTTCGGAAGGTCCAACAATGATGATACTACAGTACAATATGCTTCCGGCAGTCTGACACCGATTGAACTGCTGCACGTACACCGCGAGGGCGAGGGCGAGGGAGAGCGAGAGGGAGATGGAGAGGGCGCTGTAGTCAAAACCCTCTCGTCCTGCGAACCACCGCGTGCGTGGGCGAGGGAGAGGCGTAGTAAGCAAGCTTCTCCTTGTTCGGCGAGTTGACGGGACACATCAAAGCAGTACTAGTACTCCCTCCTTTCCGGTTTATAAGGCTCAATTCTGGAAAGGAGGGAGTACTAGTAGTAGTAGTCCATACTGCGTCCTTTCCGATTAATATGGATTAATTTGAAACGAGAAAAATACACTTGCGGTCAACGTATGTAATAGTACGCTCTTTACGGTCACTATATATAGTTTTGCAACGATTATGCGATCACTAGCTCATTGTAGAGCACCGTATTGCACCCTACTGACCGGCCACATAGTCGACGTTGCACTTTGTTGACTGGTTAAATTGTCACCTGGTTTCTGGGTCCCACCTGTCAGTTGGCAGAGCAAAGAAATCAGTTAAACAAAACTTTACGCAGGCACGACACGAGTCCAACCCTAGCGCGCGAACCGCCCTGGCTGTGTATGTGAGTGCATGCACGTGTCCTCCCTCGGTCTTCCAACAAAGAGTGTACTACATGATGTACATCTACACTTCCAATGCATTTAGCCTTTAGTCTAAATCGATATTGATTGACTAATGCACCAACTTGTGTTGTAGGTATAGGCTACATGTCTATCCTTAATTACAGCATGCAACGGCCTTCATTTAATCTTCTTATCTCAATGGTCGCATGCACACATAAGTCTGCTACTTTTGGGCGTTAATTATGCCCTGGTCAATGTGTAAATCTCTAAATGTACAGTCTTTCACGGACATAGGGAGTAGGCTGAGCACTTGAGCGTGAGCGTGTGTGTTGCGTCGTGTGCTGTGTGCCGCATGGGTGCGTGAGTGTTGCGTGCGTCCATGTGTACGTGTGAGTGTTGCATGTTGCATGCATGCATGGGGCTTACTCCCTCCCATTGACATGTTCATATTTCAAGCTTCCTCTGTTCCCTCCATATGGTGATACTCCCTTTGTTCCCAAATAGTACGGAGTAAAAGCCTCCCTCTATTCCCAAATACGGAGTATTTGTCTTTCAACAGATTTCAACAAGTGACTAGGTACGGAGCAAAATGAGTGGAGTGAGCGTAGAGGCATAGGGATACTGTAGAAAGGAAGTCCTCGCGATCCATTTATTCCCCATCTCGGTCAGAGAGAACTATTCAACTAGTCTTCGCAGTGAAGTGACAATACACGCTGCAGCAGATGGGACACGTAATTAATAAGCTAAACCAGCGTGTTAGTGTTACTAAATCAGCCTTACCCAGTACTGCCATCATGTTTGCCAGTAGAGCATGCTTCCGCAAATACGCCTACGCACCTCTGTCCTCCATTAACTGACATATGGGCCCTATTGTGGTAGACCCACATGTCATCGGTGTAACTATTTACACTCCGAAGGACGGTATATCCTGTTAGTAGTACTAGTAGAATTGACATTGAATGCACTTTCTTCCCCGTCTTCCACTCTTCTTCCTCCTCTCTTTATTCCTCCTCTCTTCCCCATCGTCGGCCGCACACCATTTACCCCCGCTCACTGCTCGCCCGCCCGCGCCATCTTCCTTGGTAGCTCGTGCGTGCCATATCCCCCCGCTCACTGCTCGACCAGACGAGGAGAAGCTTCTTCGCTCGCCCGCCCGAATCCACTTCCCCACTGGCTCGCAGGCACCGAAAACCCCAATGGCAGAACCGACTGACACGCAGAGCCACGATTGGAATTCCCTCCCTGATGTTCTCTTGGAGCAGATCTGTAGTCGTATGGACCTACTCAGCACCGTCCGTCTGTCCGCATGCTCGGTGTCTTTGTACCATCTACTCGTCTGCAACCGTCAGGCTCTTTTCAAGACACCCTGCTTGCTGATGCCCGATCCTCGCAGGTGGCCCAGACACCGACTTGACGATCCTACGGAGGTTGCCGTGGTGCCCCTCGACATGCTACCACTACCCGTCCACCTGCCCTTCATGCGCAGCCACTATTGGGCGGGCATGAAGGCCAACTGGATCGTCCTCATCCACCAATCTGGTAGTCCATGGCGTCTCATGGATATCTACACCCTGCGAGAGATCACCCTTCCATCTTTGGATACCGCCGCCATCGAGCCTCGCGGCCCGCCGGACACTCCTGCCTACTACGCATGAGACGCGTCAAGCTTTTGGCTCGATCTCTGTTTGCAGAAAGTTGTAATCTGCAAAGTGCCCACACCATCAGAAGACTACATGGATTACAAGCTCATTGCCTTGTTCAACAAGGGATTAGTCTATCTGAAATCCGGTCTCCATACATGGTTATGGCTCATCATCAATCCTGTTGAGGAAACATTTGTGTCTGATGCTGTAGTGCACAATGGCATCGTTTACGCGGTCGACGCACAGATTGGCTACCTATATTGGTGGAATCTATCGTCGTGTAATTGTTCTATCTCATCTCATCTTTACCTTATGAATACGACTGCCTGTTCATTTGTTACAAATTTACAATGCATAGCATGTCTATAACCACATCATTGCTATATGTTCCTCTCATTTCCTTGATTTTTATGACCACACATGTTATTGTTAGAGTTGATATGAGAACAATTGGCATCTAATGATTGTTAGAATACATATTATGAGCATAACCTCATGATTGCTATATGTTACTCTTGTTTACAAGATTTTTATAACAACGCATGTTATTGCTTAGAGTTGATATGAGAACAGTAGTAGTAAGTGCTATGGTAGAATATGAGTAGGCGCTGTCATAGCTGTTTTCCTCTCATTGTTACATGATGTTTGAACCATGACATATTGCTAGAATATGAAAGCCATTGGCTTATTTTTTTAAACTTGGGGTATGATTATGACCACGACATTGCAATTCTCTGTCTATGATATGTGTCACTGTTATAATAATCTTAATTCCACACATACTCTGAACATGATTGTTTATTTTTGTCCTTTTGGTATCCAATTTGAATTGTTGCAGCAGACGCAAATGCGCTGGCCTTCATGATTCCAGGACCTGGAATCATACCAGCCGATGGGTGGTGGTTTATCGCTCGTTCAGCTGACGGCGGTCATTTGATGCTCATTCGCACGTACCAAATTGACCAAACCATTACATCAAACCACATGCAGTACAATGCATGGGGTGTGCGTGGCATTGATGGCTATGGCTGCTTCGTGTTCGCGAAAGATCCCAGCTCCGTTGGGCCAGGCGTATTCAACTGGAGGCGGGTTTACAGCCTCGGCAACCACTCCTTGTTCCTCAGGCTCAATTATCCAATTATCCAACCAATCATAGATCATATCACCGGCGATGATTACTGTGCTATGCAACTTCCATTCGCGAGGGGGGCCGTGTTTACACATCATACCATGGGTTTCATGAATCACCATATCCAGAGATTCATCGACACAGCTTGTTGTCAGATAATCTTCAGTGTGTGAAAGGCATCAAGCTTCCATGCGATGGATGGCTTTTGCAAACCCTGTTGGAAATATGCCCTAGAGGCAATAATAAAAGCATTATTATTATATTTCCTTATTCATGATAATTGTCTTTATTCGTGCTATAACTGTGTTATCCGGAAATCGTAATACATGTGTGAATAACAGACAACAACGTGCCCCTAGTAAGCCTCTAGTTGACTAGCTCGTTGATCAACAGATAGTCATGGTTTCCTGACTATGGGCATTGGATGTCAATGATAACGAGATCACATCATTAGGAGAATGATGTGATGGACGAGACCCAATCCTAAACATAGCATAAGATCGCATAGTTCGTTTGCTAGAGTTTTCCAATGTCAAGTATCCTTTCCTTAGACCATGAGATCGTGTAACTCCCGGATACCGTAGGAGTGCTTTGGGTGTGCCAAACGTCACAACGTAACTGGGTGACTATAAAGGTATACTACGGGTATCTCTGAAAGTGTCTGTTGGGTTGACACGGATCGAGACTGGGATTTGTCACTCCGCTTGACGGAGAGGTATCACCGGGCCCTCTCGGTAATGCATCATCATAATGAGCTCAATGTGATCAAAGTGTTTGATCACGGGATCATGCATTACGGTACGAGTAAAGTGACTTGCCAGTAACGAGATTGAACGAGGTATTGGGATACCGACGATCGAATCTCGGGCAAGTAAAATACCGATTGACAAAGGAAATCGTATACGGGATTAATTGAATCCTCGACATCGTGGTTCATCCGATGAGATCATCGTGGAGCATGTGGGAGCCAACATGGGTATCCAGATCCCGCTGTTGGTTATTTCCCGAGAGCCGTCTCGGTCATGTCTGCATGTCTCCCGAACCCGTAGGGTCTACACACTTAAGGTTCGGTGACGCTAGGGTTGTGAAGATATGTATATGCAGTAACCCGAATGTTGTTCGGAGTCCCGGATGAGATCCCGGACGTCACGAGGAGTTTCGGAATGGTCCGGAGGTAAAGAATTATATATATGAAGTGCTGTTTTGGCCATCGAGACAAGTTTCGGGGTTATCGGTATTGTACCGGGACCACCGGAGGGTCCCGGGGGGTCCACCGGATGGGGCCACCTGCCTCGGGGGGGGGGGGGGGCACATGGGCTCTAGGGGGTGCGCCTTGGCCTACATGGGCCAAGGGGAACCAGCCCCAAGAGGCCCATGCGCCTAGGGTGGGGAAACCCTAAAGGGGGGGCGCCCCCTTGCTTGGGGGGCAAGCCCCACCCCTTGGCCGCCGCCCCCCCTAGGAGATTGCATCTCCTAGGGCCGACGCCTCCCCTAGGGGCCTATATAAAGGGGGAGGGGAGGGGGCAGCCGCACCCTGGTCCTTGGCGCCTCCCTCTCCCTCTCCAACACCTCCTCCTCCTCCGTAGAGCTCGGCGAAGCCTTGCCGGAGTACTGCAGCTCCACCATCACCACGCCGTCGTGCTGCTACTGGAGCCATCTTCCCCAACCTCTCCTTTGCCTTGCTGGATCAATAAGAAGGAGACGTTACGCTGACCGTACGTGTGTTGAACGCGGAGGTGCCGTCCGTTCGGTGCTAGGATCTCCGGTGATTTGGATCACGTCGTGTACGACTACCTCATCCCCGTTCGTTGAACGCTTCCGCTCGCGATCTACAAAGTGGTATGTAGATGCAATCTCTCTCCCATGACTCGTTGCTTAGATGAACTCATAGATGGATCTTGGTGAAACCGTAGGAAAAATTTTAATTTTCTGCAACGTTCTCCAACAGTGGCATCATGAGCTAGGTCTATGCGTAGTTCTCTGTTGCACGAGTAGAACACAATTTGTTGTGGGCGTAGATGTTGTCAACTTTCTTGCCGCTACTAGTCTTATCTTGCTTCAGTGGTATTGTGGGACGAAGCGGCCCGGACCAACCTTACACGTACGCTTACGTGAGACCGGTTCCACCGATTAACATGCACTAGTTGCATAAGGTGGCTGGCGGGTGTCTGTCTCTCCCACTTTAGTTGGAGCGGATTCAATGAAAAGGGTCCTTATGAAGGGTAAATAGAAGTTGACAAATCACGTTGTGTCTTTCACGTAGGTAAGAAAACGTTCTTGCTAGAACCCTAATTCAGCCACGTAAAACTTGCAACAACAATTAGAGGACGTCTAACTTGTTTTTGCAGCAAGTGCTTTGTGATATGATATGGCCAAAGTTGTGATGAATGATGAATGATCTATATGTGATGTATGAGATGTTCATGCTATTGTAATAGGAATCACGACTTGCATGTCGATGAGTATGACAACCGGCAGGAGCCATAGGAGTTGTCCTTATTTTTTGTATGACCTGCGTGTCATTGAGAAACGCCATGTAAATTACTTTACTTTATTGCTAAACGCGTTAGCCATAGTAGTAGAAGTAATAGTTGGCGAGCAACTTCATGGAGACACGATGATGGAGATCATGATGATGGAGATCATGGTGTCAAGCCGGTGACAAGATGATCATGGAGACCCAAGATGGAGATCAAAAGAGCTATGTGATATTGGCCATATCATGTCACGTTTATTATTTGATTGCATGTGATGTTTATCATGTTTTGCATCTTGTTTACTTAGAACGACGGTAGTAAATAAGATGATCCCTCATAATAATTTCAAGAAGTGTTCCCCCTAACTGTGCACCGTTGCGACAGTTCGTTGTTTCGAAGCACCACGTGATGATCGGGTGTGATAGATTCTAACGTTCAGATACAACGGGTGTAAGACAGATTTACACAGGCAAACACTTAGGTTGACTTGACGAGCCTAGCATGTACAGACATGGCCTCGGAACACAGAAGACCGAAAGGTCGAGCATGAGTCGTATAGAAGATACGATCAACATGAAGATGTTCACCAATGTTGACTAGTCCGTCTCACGTGATGATCGGACACGGCCTAGTTGACTTGGATCATGTAATACTTAGATGACTAGAAGAGGGATGTCTATCTAAGTGGGAGTTCATTAAATAATTTGATTAAATGAACTTTATTATCATGAACTTAGTCTAAAATATTTACAATATGTCTTGTAGATCAAATGGCCAACGTAGTCCTCAACTTCAACACGTTCCTAGAGAAAACCAAGCTGAAAGACGATGGCAGCAACTATACGGACTGGGTCCGGAACCTGAGGATCATCCTCATAGCTGCCAAGAAAGATTATGTCCTACGAGCACCGCTGGGTGACGCACCTGTCCTCCCTGCAGAACAAGACGTTATGAACGCTTGGCAGTCACGTTCCGATGATTACTCCCTCGTTCAGTGCGGCATGCTTTACAGCTTAGAGACGGGGCTCCAAAAGCGTTTTGAGAGACATGGAGCATATGAGATGTTCGAAGAGCTGAAAATGGTTTTCCAAGTTCATGCCCGGGTCGAGAGATATGAAGTCTCCGATAAATTCTTTAGCTGTAAGATGGAGGAAAATAGCTCTGTCAGTGAACACATACTCAAGATGTCAGGGTTGCACAACCGCTTGACTCAACTGGAAGTTAATCTCCCGGATGAAGCGGTCATTGACAGAATCCTCCAGTCGCTTCCACCTAGCTACAAGAGCTTTGTGATGAACTACAACATGCAGGGGATGGTAAAGACCATTCCTGAGGTATATGCTATGCTGAAATCAGCAGAGGTAGAAATCAAAAAGGAGCATCAAGTGTTGATGGTGAATAAAACCACTGAGTTCAAGAAGGGCAAGGGTAAAAAGAACTTCAAGAAGGACGACAAGGAAGTTGCCGCGCCCGGTAAGCAAGTTGCCGGGAAGAAGCCAAAGAATGGACCCAAGCCCGAGACTGAGTGTTTTTATTGCAAGGGAAGTGGTCACTGGAAGCGGAACTGCCCCAAATACTTAGCGGACAAGAAGGCCGGCAAAACAAAAGGTATATGTGATATACATGTAATTGATGTGTACCTTACCAGTACTCGTAGTAGCTCTTGGGTATTTGATACCGGTGCAGTTGCTCACATTTGTAACTCAAAGCAGGAGCTGCGGAATAAACGGAGACTGGCGAAGGACGAGGTGACGATGCGCGTTGGGAATGGTTCCAAGGTCGATGTGATCGCCGTCGGCACGCTACCTCTACATTTACCTACGGGATTAGTTTTAAACCTCAATAATTGTTATTTAGTGCCAAGTTTGAGCATGAACATTGTGTCTGGATCTCGTTTAATTCGAGATGGCTACTCATTTAAATCCGAGAATAATGGTTGTTCTATTTATATGAGAGATATGTTTTATGGTCATGCTCCGATGGTTAATGGTTTATTCTTAATGAATCTCGTACGTGATGATACACATATTCATAGTGTGAATACCAAAAGAGTTAAAGTTGATAACAATAGTCTCACATATTTGTGGCACTGCCGCCTTGGTCACATAGGTGTCAAACGCATGAAGAAGCTCCATGCAGATGGACTTTTAGAGTCTCTTGATTATGAATCATTTGACACATGCGAACCATGCCTCATGGCTAAAATGACCAAGACTCCGTTCTCAGGAACAATGGAGCGAGCAACCAACTTATTGGAAATCATACATACCGATGTGTGCGGTCCAATGAGTGTTGAGGCTCGCGGTGGCTATCGTTATGTTCTCACCCTCACTGACGACTTGAGTAGATATGGGTATATCTACTTAATGAAACACAATTCTGAGACCTTTGAAAAGTTCAAAGAATTTCAGAGTGAGGTTGAAAATCAACGTGATAGAAAGATCAAGTTTCTACGATCAGATCGTGGAGGAGAATACTTGAGTCACGAATTTGGCACACACTTAAGAAAATGTGGAATAGTTTCACAACTCACGCCGCCTGGAACACCTCAGCGTAATGGTGTGTCCGAACGTCGTAATCGCACTCTATTAGATATGGTACGATCTATGATGTCTCTTACCGATTTACCGCTATCTTTTTGGGGCTATGCTTTAGAGACTGCCGCATTCACTTTAAATAGGGCTCCGTCGAAATCCGTTGAGACGACACCGTATGAATTATGGTTTGGGAAGAAACCTAAGCTGTCGTTTCTAAAAGTTTGGGGATGCGATGCTTATGTGAAGAAACTTCAACCTGAAAAGCTCGAACCCAAGTCGGAAAAATGCGTCTTCATAGGATACCCTAAAGAAACTATTGGGTATACCTTCTACCTCAGATCCGAAGGCAAGATCTTTGTTGCCAAGAATGGATCCTTTCTAGAGAAAGAGTTTCTCTCGAAAGAAGTAAGTGGGAGGAAAGTAGAACTTGATGAAGTGTTACCTCTTGAACCGGAAAATGGCGAAACTCAAGAAAACGTTCCTGAGGTGCCTACACCGACTAGAGAGGAAATTAATGATGATGATCAAGATACTTCTAATCAAGCTCCTACTGAAATTCGAAGGTCCACAAGGACACGTTCCGCACCAGAGTGGTACGGCAACCCTGTCTTGGAAATCATGTTGTTAGACAACGGTGAGCCTTCGAACTATGAGGAAGCAATGGCGGGCCCGGATTCCGACAAATGGCTCGAAGCCATGAAATCCGAGATAGGATCCATGTATGAAAACGAAGTATGGACTTTGACTGACTTGCCCGTAGAGCGGCGAGCCATAGAAAATAAATGGATCTTTAAGAAGAAGACAGACGCGGATGGTAATGTGACCATCTATAAAGCTCGGCTTGTCGCTAAGGGTTATCGACAAGTTCAAGGAATTGACTACGATGAGACTTTCTCACCGGTAGCGAAGCTAAAGTCCGCCCGAATCATGTTAGCAATTGCCGCATTCTATGATTATGAGATATGGCAAATGGACGTCAAAACGGCATTCCTTAATGGTTTCCTTAAGGAAGAATTGTATATGATGCAGCCGGAAGGTTTTGTCGATCCTAAGAATGCTGACAAGGTGTGCAAGCTCCAACGCTCGATTTATGGGCTGGTGCAAGCATCTCGGAGTTGGAACATTCGCTTTGATGAGATGATTAAAGCGTTTGGGTTTACGCAAACTTATGGAGAAGCCTGCGTTTACAAGAAAGTGAGTGGGAGCTCTGTAGCATTTCTCATATTATATGTAGACGACATACTTTTGATGGGAAATGATATAGAACTCTTGGACAGCATTAAGGCCTACTTGAATAAAAGTTTTTCAATGAAGGACCTTGGAGAAGCTGCTTATATATTAGGCATCAAGATCTATAGAGATAGATCGAGACGCCTCATAGGTCTTTCACAAAGCACATACCATATAAGATATTGAAGAAGTTCAATATGGATCAATCTAAGAAGGGGTTCTTACCTGTGTTACAAGGTGTGAAATTGAGCTCAGCTCAATGTCCGACCACGGCAGAAGATATAGAAGAGATGAGTGTCATCCCCTATGCCTCAGCCATAGGTTCTATTATGTATGCCATGCTGTGTACCAGACCTGATGTAAACCTTGCCGTAAGTTTGGTAGGAAGGTACCAAAGTAATCCCGGCAAGGAACACTGGATAGCGGTCAAGAATATCCTGAAGTACCTGAAAAGGACTAAGGAAATGTTTCTCGTTTATGGAGGTGACGAAGAGCTCGTCGTAAAGGGTTACGTCGACGCTAGCTTCGACACAGATCTGGATGACTCTAAGTCACAAACCGGATACGTGTATATTTTGAATGGTGGGGCAGTAAGCTGGTGCAGTTGCAAGCAAAGCGTCGTGGCGGGATCTACATGTGAAGCGGAGTACATGGCAGCCTCGGAGGCAGCACATGAAGCAATTTGGGTGAAGGAGTTCATCACCGACCTCGGAGTCATACCCAATGCGTCGGGGGCCAATCAAACTCTTCCGTGACAACACTGGAGCTATTGCACTTGCCAAGGAGCCCAGGTTTCACAAGAAGACCAAGCACATCAAAAGTCGCTTCAACTCCATTCGTGAAAATGTTCAAGATGGAGACATAGAAATTTGTAAAGTGCACATGGATCTGAATGTCGCAGATCCATTGACTAAACCTCTCCCTAAGGCAAAACATGATCAGCACCAGAACTCTATGAGTGTTCGATTCATCACAATGTAACTAGATTATTGACTCTAGTGCAAGTGGGAGACTGTTGGAAATATGCCCTAGAGGCAATAATAAAAGCATTATTATTATATTTCCTTATTCATGATAATTGTCTTTATTCGTGCTATAATTGTGTTATCCGGAAATCGTAATACATGTGTGAATAACAGACAACAACGTGTCCCTAGTAAGCCTCTAGTTGACTAGCTCGTTGATCAACAGATAGTCATGGTCTCCTGACTATGGGCATTGGATGTCAATGATAACGAGATCACATCATTAGGAGAATGATGTGATGGACGAGACCCAATCCTAAACATAGCATAAGATCGCATAGTTCGTTTGCTAGAGTTTTCCAATGTCAAGTATCCTTTCCTTAGACCATGAGATCGTGTAACTCCCGGATACCGTAGGAGTGCTTTGGGTGTGCCAAACGTCACAACGTAACTGGGTGACTATAAAGGTATACTACGGGTATCTCTAAAAGTGTCTGTTGGGTTGACACGGATCGAGACTGGGATTTGTCACTCCGCTTGACAGAGAGGTATCACCAGGCCCTCTCGGTAATGCATCATCATAATGAGCTCAATGTGATCAAAGTGTTTGATCACGGGATCATGCATTATGGTACGAGTAAAGTGACTTGCCGGTAACGAGATTGAACGAGGTATTGGGATACCGACGATCGAATCTCGGGCAACTAAAATACCGATTGACAAAGGGAATCGTATACGGGATTAATTGAATCCTCGACATCGTGGTTCATCCGATGAGATCATCGTGGAGCATGTGGGAGCCAACATGGGTATCCAGATCCCGCTGTTGGTTATTGCCCGAGAGCCGTCTCGGTCATGTCTGCATGTCTCCCGAACCCGTAGGGTCTACACACTTAAGGTTCGGTGACGCTAGGGTTGTGAAGATATGTATATGCAGTAACCCGAATGTTGTTCGGAGTCCCGGATGAGATCCCGGACGTCACGAGGAGTTTCGGAATGGTCCGGAGGTAAAGAATTATATATAGGAAGTGCTGTTTTGGCCATCGGGACAAGTTTCGGGGTTATCGGTATTGTACCGGGACCACCGGAGGGTCTCGGGGGGTCCACCGGATGGGGCCACCTGCCTCGGGGGGGGGGGCACATGGGCTCTAGCGGGTGCGCCTTGGCCTACATGGGCCAAGGGGAACCAGCCCCAAGAGGCCCATGCGCCTAGGGTGGGGAAACCCTAAAGGGGGGGGCGCCCCCTTGCTTGGGGGGCAAGCCCCACCCCTTGGCCGCCGCCCCCCCTAGGAGATTGCATCTCCTAGGGCCGGCGCCCCCCCTAGGGGGCTATATAAAGGGGGGAGGGGAGGGGGGCAGCCGCACCCTGGTCCTTGGCGCCTCCCTCTCCCTCTCCAACACCTCCTCCTCCTCCGTAGAGCTTGGCGAAGCCCTGCCGGAGTACTGCAGCTCCACCATCACCACGCCGTCGTGCTGCTGCTGGAGCCATCTTCCCCAACCTCTCCTTTGCCTTTCTGGATCAAGAAGAAGGAGACATTACGCTGACCGTACGTGTGTTGAACGCGGAGGTGCCGTCCGTTCGGTGCTAGGATCTCCGGTGATTTGGATCACGTCGTGTACGACTACCTCATCTCCGTTCGTTGAACGCTTCCGCTCGCGATCTACAAAGTGGTATGTAGATGCAATCTCTCTCCCATGACTCGTTGCTTAGATGAACTCATAGATGGATCTTGGTGAAACCGTAGGAAAATTTTTAATTTTCTGCAACGTTCTCCAACAAACCCGACATGCAGCAATGTGGTTCATGCCAACAGCAAATATGCACAACTTGATTCGTGCTGATATCTAGACTAAGCCATGTATTCTGCTGCTATAGCACGACCCTCTTTTGTTGGATATTATGTCTTGTTGTTAGTTTGAAGCACTCCTCTAGTTTGAAGGATAGATACCTTCCTGGGATCAAGTGCATCCTAACTCACCTGCGTAGGATGTACTGATAATGATGATGGAGATGCTGTACAGAAGCCATATATATATATATATATATATAGGAAAAAGCAAAGATATAAAGTTTCGCTATAGAGATTGCAATCACAGACGTCCATATGTGTTGGGATCTGCTCCCCCATCTTTCCCTTTTTGCATTTTTCTTCTTTTAAGTGATTGATGGATAATTCCTCTTATAGCCAAACTTGGACCACTCACCCTGCGTCCAACCCTGTCACACGCAGTAGTAGGCTGGCAGGACGGCAGGTTTGGCAGTCGTGGGCCCGTGATTGCAGCCGGAGGTAAAGTTCTGGAGAACCCTCGGCCCATGTACATGATCCGTGCGAAACTTTATCCACCGTGTTTCTCTCTCGCTTGTTTATCCACCCCGTCGCTCTCTCTCGCTCGTTCCCCATCCCATCCAGATCCCGCCGCCCCCAGCCCTCTCACCCTTCGCCTCCACAACGAGCCACCCCTACCATCCCGGCGAGTCGCACCGCCCCAACCGTCTCCCACCCTCATCTTGGTGCTCCTCATCCCTTCATCATGCTACCCAACAGGCTCCCTCCCTCTTCTGCTGCACAAATACCAGCGAGATCGAGGAGACGGGGCATGTCGATATGGTCATCAACCTCGCCGGGCTTGATCCAGGAAGACCAGGGCCCCGGGCTGCCGTAGTGCCGGACGCTGTGGCCGTCTCCTCCCACTAGCGGGAGACGCGAGGCCTGTCGCGGGCTTACCCGGGAGGGTCGACAGTGGGCACGACCTGTACTGCTTCCTGCTGGCCTCTCACGTACTCCTCCTAGTCCACAGCTACTCCGCGACTCCAACTTGGCGCACTGAGAAAAGGCCTGTTTTTTGTGCTCGAACTTCTTGCTTCTTCCCTTTGATTGTTGGTGGACGTGTGATTTTGTGGTTGTCGGGCTGGATAGGTCGTCAAGCTGCAAAAGTAGTAGTAGCCAGATTACTACTAATTTTTATAGATTACTTACTAGGACATTGAACGAATCCAATTCTTTCTAGTTTGTCTGCTGATGTATATCTTAACTTTTGTGTTCCTACCTGTGGCCTCTGAATGTAATGTTGTTGTTCTGAATTTCCCCCTCGCCTGCTCCCTGATCCGCGCCTGCTCCTAATCAATGTTTTTTTGTTTGGTTTCCTGTGTGATGCATTTTGGATTTGATGATGCAGGTGACTAGCCGTATATGTGGTCTGGTGTCCCAAGCTTCTGCCTCGAGGTGGCCATTCTTCACCAAGAATCATGACGGTGCTGCCTTGTGCTCGCCATGCGCAGAACTGGGGTCATGAGGAGGAAGACAAGGCCAAGCACGAGCAAATTCGAGACGGAGGTGGCACCAAACATAACTGGAGCCTGATTTTTTTGCTAGCTTAGCGTTTTGCTTTCATAGGTCTGGAGCTCTAGATTTACGCTTTTGCTCTGAATCTTCAATTGATCCATATGTTTCTGATCGTTCTGAAAAAATGCTTGAAATCTTTGTTGTTTGATGTGATTTTGGAAGTTCATTAGACTTTGGAAAGTTGTTTGCTTTCCCTTAATCGATTTATGAATCTCCTCCCTTCTTTAGTGGAGCTCCCTGCAAGTGTTAGTGGTTAATGCATGGTTAAATTCAATTTTGGTGTTGGTTGTTGAGAGCATGAGATGAGACAAGCAATGAAACGGATTGTGGATAATCAGAGGAATGGTGTTCCATGAACAGGTCATGTGTTGAAGAGGGAACGACAAGCTGCAGCAGCCAGAGGTCTTTGCCTCTTTTCTGCCGTTCTTGCTTCTCCACTATGGTTTTTTAGCTTTTTTTTAAACTGACTTATTAGTTGGTTGTCTTGGAGAGGGAACGACAAGCTGCAGCAGCCAGAGTAGTAGGAGCGGCAGATTCAACTCCCATGGCATGTTCTACATTTTTCTGCAGCAGCCAGAGTACTAGTAAACAAAAGCAATGACAGATAGTGCACTAGCTTGTTCAATGGCATTAAGGGAAATCAGGACCCATTCATTCTAATTATAATTCACCATTATGGTAAGCTGCACTGGAAACTTCAGGCCAGTACAATGGTTGCACGGAGATACAAACTTAACTCCAGTATTCGTTGGAGTAATAGATGCTTGATATAATACTCCAGTTTGCATCACGATGTGATGACAACTTCTACCTTGTGTACAACGATGCCTGTGTAAAAAAAAGGTGGATCCCGTGGAACTAATACTCGCCTTCTTCTGTAGATCCAAAATGAGCGTAGATGCGTGAAAGGAAGTGGTGAGTGATGTCGCTATAGTTCCCAGCTGGAAAGAACAAAAAGCTGAACAGTGGTGTAATTTATTGCATCCGGATGGGCGGTGACATTCAAAGGGCAGACGCAGCTGGACGTCGCCGTGCACAGTGCTAGACAATTACTCACCTAGTACATTTTTTGGGGGTTGGATTCAACGGGACTTTCCTGCTGCAACATAAAAAAAGCCGTCCAAAAGCATCCACTCATTGCGGCAAACGGTGCCGAACCTTGCATACTGAGCTGGCCAATACCAAAATGGCAACTTTCAAAGTCAGCACGAGGGCAACACAGCTAGGCTTCAAGTGCGTACTTGTTAGGCTTCAACAACAATGTATAAATTACAATTCAGTTAGGCTTCAAGTGCGTACTTGTTAGTTAAACCTATGTATAAATTGTGACACTAAATACGACTACTAAGTAGTATAGTAGCAGTACTAGTATACGTTGGTCAAATTATTCATCATGTCCACACATTGAATTGACGTGACAACACGCTGCGCGTGAGGTGACACAAGAATCCCGGCGGCGTGTTTGGGTATTCTGGACTTCAGATTTGGAGTACCACTTATCTGTCAAAATCTTTCATCATTCACTTAAAACAGTCGATTGATCATACATTGAGTACCATATAACTGGAATTACCGATGCAAGTCGAAGAAGGATTGGCCCGTGCTGCCGGCTGGCGTCAAGTTCGATCCCACGGATCAGGAGTTGATCGAGCACCTTGAGGCTAAAGTGAGTGCTGATAGCGTGAGATTTTAGTCTCTCATTGATTTGTTCATACCAACCATCGACAGCGAGCACGGCACATGTTACACCCAAATGACCCAACCTGAGAAACTTCTAGGTAAGACACCGATCGGCCGTCTATTTGCACAAACATATTCCTTTGTTTATAGCTCTATTTTTCTTTTTAGACGCAGACCTGGTGAAGCAATTACAATTTGACAGTTAATAAAAAGTGAAATAGGTGACTGCAACATGCCAAAGATGTTATGAAAATGCCAACTAGGTACACTAAAACCTGTATTCCACAATACTGCAGGTATCACACTGAGTGGCCTAAGGAAGCATTTCTTCCAGCGCAATTCCAGGGCGTTCAAAAGGGACGCATGGACGCGTCGCAAGATACAGTTGGAGTGCGGCATGCATGCGATGTGGCACAAGACCGGCAATACATTGCCGGTGATGGTCAACGACCGGCAGACGGGCAGCAAAAAAGGTTCTGGTGCTGCACGCCAACAAGAACTTCGACCAGCAGAGGACCAACTGGGTGATGCACCAGTACCACCTCGGGGACCTGGAGCAAGAGAAGGAGCGGGAGCTGGTCCTCTGCAAGATTTTCTACCAGACGAACACTGGGGCCTGGAGTAAAAAGATTATAAATTAGTTTGGTATTGGTAGTTGTACTACCTTGTCGTCCGCAAGTTGGTATTGTTGTTAACGATATTTTGGTATGAACTTGCATTTGCCTCCAACCATCATGCCGAGGGTCGTCGTGGATATAAAGCTGAATCATTTGTTTCAAAACGAATTTTCAGGCACCTGATTTTTATTTGATGGGTAGCATAAGCACCCGCCGTTCGAATTCCCAGTTCTCCAATTTTTTCCAAAGAAGTGCATGCACTTATTATCATGATAAAAAAAATATCCGTGCTACATCCAAGTTATCAGTCTGTACTTGCAGAATTCTCTCGTTTATTGAGCACGTATATTGTTTTTTCAGGTCGAGCAAGTTTCAACTGGGCTGTAGATTGCCTAGGGTTGTTTTGTTTTTAACAGGCCCAACCCATGACGACAACGGGGCACAAAGACCCAACAGGTATCTATTGGCCTCTGGCCCGCCAGCGTTAGTTATATTTTGTCTTACAACATCCGCAGGCAGTTTTTTTACTGAATAAAACACACAACCTAGTTCTATTTTCCTCTTGAAACGCATGTCCTACGTTCGTTTTCTAATCTCTACCTATAGTTTTACTAGTTCATATAAACGTATCATTATATTGAAAACACATAAAATTCCCTTTTCATATTTACATCCTTATTTTTTTGTTTTTTCCCACCCAGCGCTAATTTTTTTACCACTGATTTTCCCTTAAACCAACTAAATTGTCCCACGTCTTATTTGCTTACGAAAACAAAACCATTTTTTTGGCAAATCAATAAGTTCTTAAAACATGTTTATCATTTCGGGATTACAACAGTTCGGACTCCACCGAAATATACAAATTAAGGTTGGACTTTTTGACCGTTGTCCTAGGCAAAAAATGGGCTGTAATAAATTACTTAAGAATTAGCAAATGGGCTGCAAATTATAAAAAATAGCAAATGGGCTTTATGTTGTCTGCCACAAATTTGAAGGCTGACTTGTGGGCCTACTAAGTTCATGCGTACACAAGGTTTCTCAAAAAAGAAACTTAGTCAACAATCGACTCTACCAGCGTCAGACCGTTAGATGTCAATCTAACGGCAATCGTGCTTATTCAGTCTCTGATCTTCCTGCCCCAGCCGCCCAAACCAGCGCCGTCGGAACCGCCTGCTCCCGCCTCCTGTGACCGGCAGTGCTGCCGGGAAGGCCTCACGGCCCCATCATACTCGCATCCCTGGCCTGTCTATCCCTCTACTCACCCACACCTCCTGTTATTTTCCGGCGACGGCAGCCGAACCAGTCAACCCTCGTACTCTCTACGCGTGGGCAGCCACTGTCGTGTCTTCCCCGGCTCTGTGTCGTTCCCTTCGTAGGCCTCGCCGTCGTCCACCGCCCTGCTGCTCTCGGCGCGGTGTGGTCAACGATGTCCATCCAACGGCCGTAGTGCTTCTTCAACCTCTGGTCTTCTTGCCCCAGCCGCCCAAAGCAGCGCCGGTCGTGCCGCATGCTCCTGCCTCCCGTGGTCGGTTGTGCTGCCGCGGAGGCCTCACCGTCCCCATACTACTCCCACCGCTGGCCAGGCCATCCCTCCACTCACCCACTCCCCCTGTTATTCTGCGGCGACGGCAGCCTCACACCGCAGCCGAACCAGTGAACCCTCGTACTCCTCTCCGCGTGGGCATCCACTGCCACGTCTTCCCCGGCTTCGCGTCGTCCCCTTCCTAGGCCTCGCCGTCGTCCACTGCCGTGGTGCTCTCGGCGCGGCGTGGTCCATGTGGTCAACAACCGACTTCCATCAGAAGAGTACTGTATGTGGAGAGGCTGACAGTTGGGTCCACGACAGCCGCAAGGAAGTGCCTCCTTATTATGCGCAAAATAATTATTCCTCCACCTGACAGCAGGGACCCACCGGACGGGCCACCAGTATTTCGTGGAAAAAACGTTTCCCCCTGACTGCTGGGACCCACCGGACGGGCCACCGTATTTCGTGAAAAAAACGTTTGCCCCTGACTGCTGGGACCCACCGGACGGACCACCGTATTTCGCGAAAAAAACGTCCCCCCCCCCCCGCTGTCAGCTCGGACCCACTGGAAGTGCCTCATTACGCATAGAAAAATGAATACTCCCCCTGCTAGCTTGGACCCACCATGGTGGGAGGCTGACTTGTGGGCCTACTAAGTTGACGAGGATGGAGGGCTTTGTCAACTTAGTCAATATGAACGATTCTAGCTCCAGTGACTGTATGATGTCCATCCAACGACCGTAGTGCTTCTTCAACCTCTGGTCTTCTTGCTTCAGCCTCCCAAACCAGCGCCGGTCGTGCCTCGTGCTCCCGCCTCCCGTGGCCGGCTGCGATGCGGCGGAGGCCTCACCGCCCCCTACTACTCCCGCCGCTGGTCAGGCCATCCCTCTGCTCACCAACACCCTCTGTTATTCTGCGGTGACGGCAGCCTCACACCGGAGCGAACCAGTGAACCCTCGTACTCCTCAACGCGTGAGCATCCACTGTCGTGTCTTCCCCGGCTCTGCGTCGTCCCCTTCCTAGGCCTCGTCGTCGTCCATCGCCTTGGTGCTCTCGGCGCGGTGTGTTCATTGTGGTCAACGACCGACTTCCATCGGAAGAGTAGTGCATGTGGAGAGGCTGACAGCTGGGTCCATGGCCACAGCCCAGTTTTTTTGTGATTTGCCAAGTAAGTCGCTTTGCCAGGCCTGTTGGGCTGCAAATCTTTCAAGACGAGGAGAGCTTCATTCGGCTGGCCGAGAAAATGGCCCATCAGTAATGAGAAATGGGCTATATATTTTTAAAACACATCAAACCGGCAATTAGTTTAAAATATATTTTTTTCATTTCGAGATTTTAAATGGCATTAATTTTTATGCGTGGAGAATTTGTTGGATTTTATATTGATATACATTTATTTTTAAAATCAGTTTGAATGTGAGTCGAAATTTCGGGATTAAAAATAGTTCGGACCGCACCGAAATATGCAAAATTTCGTTAATTTTTTAACCGTGGCCACAATATGGGCTGTAATGCTAAAAAAAGAATATGGGCTCCAAAAAAACCTTAAGAATTAGCAAATGCGCTATAAATTATTAGAAATAATGGCAGATGGGTTGTATGCTGTTTTCCACAGATTTGAGGCTTTCCTAAAAAAGGTTGACACAAAATCAGTGACTGTTGGATGTCCATCGAACGGCCGTCGTGCTTCTTCAATCTCTGCTCTTCCTGCTCCAGCCGCTCAAACAAGCGCCGGTGGGACTGCCTGCTCCCTCCTCCCCGCGGCCGGCTGTGCTGCCGCGCAGGCCTCACCGCCCCACCATACTCCCATCGCTGGCCTAGCCATCCCTCTACTCACCCACACCTGCTGTTATTCTCCGGCGATGGCAGACGAACCAGTAAACCCTCGTACAGTCGTACTCCCCTCCGCGTGGGAAACAACTGCCGAGTCTTCCCTGCCTCCGTGTCGTTCCCTTCCTAGGCCTCGCCGTCGTCCACCGCCCTGGTGCTCTCGGCGCGTCCTGGTCAACGACCGACATGCATCTGAAGTGGACTGTACGTGGAGAGGCCGACAACTGGGTCCACGGCCGCACGCAAGGAAATGCCTCCTTATTACGCGCAAAATAATGATTCCTCCACCTGACATCAGGGACCCACCGAAAGGGCCTCTGTATTTCGCGAAAAAAATGTTACCGCCGCTGACAGCTCGGACCCACCAGCTATATCTTCGCACACAAGGAAGTGCCTCTTTATTATGCACAAAAAAATGAATACTCCCCCTGTTAGCTGGGAACCAATATAGTGGCAGGCTGACTTGTGGGCCTACTAAGTTGACGGGGATGGAGGGCTTTGTCAACTTAGTCAATATGCACGATTCTAGCTCCAGTGACCGTACGATGTCCATCCAATGGCTGTAGTGCTTCTTCAACCTCTGGTCTTCTTGCTCCAGCCGCTCAAACCAGCGTCGGTCGTGCCTCGTGCTCCTGCCTCCCGTGGCCGGCTGCGATGCGGCGGAGGCCTCACCGCACCCTACTACTCCCACCGCTGGCCAGGACATCCCTCTACTCACCCACACCCCCTGTTACTCTGCGGTGACGGCAGCCTCACACCGCAGCGAACCAGTGCCCTCGTACTCCTCTACACATGGGCATCCACTGCCGCGTCTTCCCCGGCTCCGCGTTGTCCCCTTCCTAGGCCTCTCCGTCATCCACCGCCCTGGTGCTCTCGGCGCGGCGTGGTCAACATGGTCAAGGAACGGCTTCCATCGGACGTGGACTGTACGTGGAGAGGCGGACAGCTGGGTCCACGGCCGCAGCAAGGAAGTGCCTCCTTATTACGTGCAAAATAATTATTCCTCCATCTGACAGGGGGGACCCACCGGACGGGCCACCGTATTTCGTGAAAAAACGTTTGCCCCTGACTGCTGGGACCCACCAGCTACATCTTCGCACGCAAGGAAGTGCCTGATAGTCGGGACCCACCTGGTCGAAGCGTACGTAGCGTGTCATTCTGGTCGCGAACGTGTACGTACATATATACTGGTGGATGTAGAGGCACGCACGTGTCGTAGTAGAGGCGGCCAGGGTGCAAGAAAGAAAATACGGCCACGTATGTGTACATACGGGCGGGGTCTCGAACGCCTACTCGCGCATACGTACGACAAGGGCTCGTTGACATGGCTGGGTCGGAACGGAGAAACAGCGTCGTCGTCATGTTCATGGGGAGGCAACAGAATGCGTCGTGTTCATGGGGAGGCAACGGAATGCGTCGTGTTCATGGGGAGGCAACGGAACGCGTGGGAGCCAACCGGCTGGGTCGGAACGGAATGCGTGGTCGTGTTCATCGGGAGGGCTTGGACGGAACAGGCGATGGAAACGAGGCCTGGCGTACCGCACAATGAAGGAAACGGACCTCCTACGTTCGGAACGGGGTCCTGTTGATCGGGAGAGGTCTGGCGTACCGCAAAATGAAGGAAACGGACCTCCTACGGTCGAAACGGGGGTCCGGTGGATCGGGAAGGGTGTGGCGTATCGCAAAACGGAGGAAACGGACTTGTGTTGGAGCGGTACGGTCAAAACGGGGGTCCTGCTCATCGGGAGGGGTGTGGCGTACCGCAAAACGGGACTCCACGGGATACTGTTCATCTCCACCGTCGACCCCCTCCAGCCTCCACGAGCTACTGTTCATCCACCGTCGACCTCCTCCAGCCTCCACGGGCTCCTGTTCATCCAGCCTCCACTGCGCGCTACTCCACCGGCTACTGTTCAACCACCCCTCCACCGTCTACTGTTCATCCAGCCCTCCACACCACGGGGTCCTGTTCAACCACCCCTCCACGGGCACCCCTCCATCGTCTACTGTTCATCCAGCCCTCCACGCCAAAGGGTCCTGTTCAACCACCCATCTACCGTCTACTGTTCATCCAGCCCTCCACACCACGGGGTCCTATTC
The DNA here is from genome assembly GCA_032464435.1 of Aegilops umbellulata. Taxonomy (NCBI): domain Eukaryota; kingdom Viridiplantae; phylum Streptophyta; class Magnoliopsida; order Poales; family Poaceae; genus Aegilops; species Aegilops umbellulata. The sequence goes on along the minus strand of CP136059.1, from coordinate 521,440,478 downwards.
ATCCACCCCTCCACGGGCACCCCTCCACCGTCTACTGTTCATCCAACCCTCCACCACACCACGGGGTCCTGTTCATCCAAAGGCAACGCCACCGCTCACTGTTCATCCAAACCCCCCCGCAACGCTCACTGTTCATCCCATCGATCGGCTTCAGTTAGCAGCAGTAGCGAAGGAATCGCTCGATCGGGTTCAGTTAACAGCCATCGATCGATCCTCAGGTTCAGTAACGCGTAGCCTGCAGTGCAATCGCTCGGGTTCAATTAGAGCCCAACGCCTCGCTCGGGTTCAGTTAGAGCCAACGCCTCGCACACACGCGCGTGCATGTACGAGAGAAACGCGCATCGCTCGGCCCCCGACCTCCCACCGTAACCGGGAACTCCCCGAAATTTTCCTCCCCCTCGCTTCTACCACGGTTTTTTCCGTCATGGACGGCCCAAAAAATGTCATGCAGCTGCATCTCCGGCCCGCCGAGGACGAAAAGCCTATTTTCTGTCATGATTTTTTGTCATAGAAGTAGGAGCCCACCACATCTATGATGATATCGGGTTTTGTCACAATTATCGTCATAGAAGTGTCATATGTATGACAGAAAAAATTCGTTCGGCCCAAAATGTCACGGATGTGTCTTTTTTTTGTAGTGCATACTCCATTTCAACAACATATTTGTAAACATATTACATCCAAACTTAATAATTAAGGTTCACACAATTTATAAAGATTACGGATTCAAAGTTTACAGGTTTAATTATTCAAATCTTAAACACCCCCTCAACCCTTGACTCCTCAATTTTGAGGAGTTAAATAAAAACGGTTCCTAGCCGAACTTCTAAAACCTACATCCCTAAAAAAAGATCTTCACCAATTTTCTAAATTTTGATTTACATACTCCATTTCAACAACATATTTGTAAACATATTAAATCCAAACTTAATAATTAAGGTTCACACAATTCATAAAGAATACAGATTCAAATCTTAAACACCCCCTCAACCCTTAACTCCTCAATTTTGAGGAGTTAGATAAAAACGGTTCCTAGCCGAACTTCTAAAACCTACATCCCTAAAAAAAGATCTTCACCAATTTTCTAAATTTTGATTTACATACTCCATTTCAACAACATATTTGTAAACATATTAAATCCAAACTTAATAATTAAGGTTCACACAATTCATAAAGATTACGGATCCAAAGTTTACAAGTTTAATTATTCAAATTCAAACTTACGATAGGGTCCAAGTGAAGTAGATAAAGAGCATGATAGAATCACAACAATCAACTGCTATGAAGTGCCCACAAGTGCTCAACAAGATCATCTTAGAGCTGGGTATGAACTTCACGGTTGACGCAACATGCCATTATTTGCAATAGGACATGTGGGTTCCAATACTCGACATGGGCATGAACAATGTCAAAGATCTTTTGAAGCAAACCAAAAGTTGTCTCAACATTCTTTCTTCTCGACTCTTGTTGCATTTGCAAAGTGGGATCTCTGGTTTCCTTGAGGACGTGGGATTATCTTCACAAAATATGGGCCATCGAGGATACATGCCATCTACAAGGTAGTGACAACATGGATCATGCTCCTTACACAAGTTTTGCAATGGTCGGGGAGATACTTTGGTGCATTTGAAAATGTTGCGGAAAATACTTCTCCGGATAGGTTGCATTGGGTGCAAAATAATCCTTCATGATCTTCTCATGGGCCTCTTCTCTGCCCCGATTGATGTACAAGTGGCCAAACTGTGATCCTAGTCTTGGTCACCTAATGTCCTAGTTGACGATCACGATACTGTCCATTTCAGAACCATCATCATCTTCTACCTCCTCCTCGGACGAAGAGTCGTCGAAGATCATCTCTCTTAACCTCTTCATCTACTCTACCCAATATTTTATATTGAATTTCACTGCAAAAAACACAATGGAAAAGCCAAAAATATTACCTATGCAATTTGTCGAACACTTTGCGGCTGGAGGAGGTGAGAGCCTCGATCCATCGGCGGCGTTGAGTTGACGCCGAGGCTACGGGTCGACGGTAGGGCTGGGACACGGCCTTCGGCCTCCCGAAGAGGAAGATTCTCCTAAGGTCGTGTTTGTCGTTGCCGACCAAGCTCGCCACAACCGAACTGTGATCTTCGGAATTTCACCGGTGTGGCCGCGACTCCGTGGCCGTCTAGCGCCTCCGCGGGTGCTCTGTGACATCTTTGATTGTCCGTCGGCTCTGTTTTGGACAAAACTAAGCTCTATGCTTTTTCATAGGACCGGCATGTTTTAAAAAATGGCAAGAGCGTGGCGTCTAGCAGTGGCAGGAACCAGCGCGAGCGCTGCTACAAGTGCGGCGAGTGCGGCCACTTCAAGAGGGGCTGCCCCAAGCTGCGGAGGGAGCCGGCGGCGGAGCGCGCTCTGTTGGCGGACGTCATCGGAGTCGAGGACGACGGGATCCTCTGAGCCATGGCTTAGGGGCACTACTAGGAAAATGCTTACCAGTAGAGCCGGTTTTTGAGCTACCAGTAGCGCGGGCACCAGCGCTACTGCTACGGCGCTACAGCTATTTTGTAGCAGTAGCGCCTTTTTAGGCCAGCGCTACTAGTAAGTTCAAGTACTAGTAGCGTGTTTTCAGGCCTGCGCTACTGCTAACATTTATGTTTTTTTAGCATTTTGGCGCTGTACATGTTTAAACAGATATATCTTTTATACAATGACAACTCATCATGAACTAGTCTGTCTAAATAGCATATTCATTACCACTTGTCATCACCATCAAACAATGTTCGTCAATGAGACATCATATAACAAGTTAGTCACTAGTCATAATCACAACTCCTCCTCATCATCATCAACTCTAACACATTGTAGCACATAATAACACATTCAAGCTACAACCTACTCCTCTCATAGGACCTACTCTACACTCTCTTAGGTAAAATATCATAAAACAAGATAGGCATTGACGCTGCATTAAGGAAAATTGACTCTTCATAATAAAGAACGGAGATCATCCTGTCTCCAAGTCTTGGCCTACACACAATGTCTCCAAGTCTTGGCCTACACACAATGTTTCTTCCAAGTAGCTCTCTACGATGGTTCAAACATTTTTTGAAATCATCTATTATCATGGCTTCCTCGCTTTTAGAAATCCGATACGGACAGGAGTGATGTGGATACTGCGGCTGACCTGGCCGTGGTGGTCGTAAGCTCATAACATTAACGCGACCTCTCGTCAACATCAGATGAGGCACACAATCCATCGGCATTTTCTGTTAAAAAACATAATAATAACTTTGTAGTTAGCAATATAGTTTAGTTTTAGAAGAATTAATGCAAAAGATGCACGGATGTCGTAATAGTAGAAAATCTTACCATGATATCTCCATTGATGTTACCGTAGTTCAACACGTGCACTAGTGGCACGTATTGACCATAATGTGGAAGAGTTTGATAATAGCTATTGTAATTCTCAATATCGGTAAAAAATGCGATAAGACCATCTTGCTCCTTATAAGTTAATTGTGCTTCATCATTGTAGTAGTAGGTTCTGTCTACCATTTTCCGTACATTTTTTGAGGAATGAAAATAAGTTGTCAATGAAAATAAGCTGTCAAATATTTTGAAATAAACAATATAAATTACTTAGTAAATATGTTTAAGAAACTCACACAACGGTAGACTGGAAGCATGTCAACAAGGACCCAAATGGTCATATCATTTTCGTCGATGTCAGGATCACCAAGATCGAAGGTGAGAAGCATACCCTCTTGAAAATCATACGTCTTGCAAAGGGCTTCCCAATTCAGGCAACCAAAATTGGATGAGTTCACAAAATTGTATAGATTTACAGCAAAATCATAACCATGATGGGTCCTTAGTTGAATTATCTTTGTCTCCATTCTTTCATGATCTTCAAAACCCATCTTCTCCAAGACATAGCGTATTGCATGGCATGGGATAAGCTAGTCGAATTGTAAAAGACGGAAATTACTCGTTGAAGAAGCAAAGAAGTCGTGCAAAAAATAACAAAAGACACTTGTCCTCGTTGCGTACCGTTTCAACATCGAAGGTCTCATGAAGCTTGATGCTGAAGCGCCAACCTTCTACCAAGTGAGGCCTGTCACACAGACCGCGCTCATCTTCGCAGTACTCGCACATAGCGAATTCCCTTTCATCGTCAGACATTTCCTAATAGGTAATTAATAATCCATCATCGAATACATATATAGTAGTTTGTAGCAAAGATCATCATATAACAACTAAAACACCTAAAATTTGTAGTTTGTAGTAGTTTGTAGCAAAGATCATCATATAATCCATCATGAATACATATATAGTAGTTTGTAGCACAAACCGCGCACATCTTTTGCATTCAATAAGCAAATAACTAATAGGTAATTAATAATCCATCATCGAATACATATATAGTAGTTTGTAGCAAAGATCATCATATAATATCACTAATACATCTCGAATAATAGCTCCTTTAGGTTCAGTGGGCCGCGGTGGACACCCAAAGAGAAGGAACCATCACCGGATCATAGCTCCGGTGAGATCCCCAAGGAATCTGCCAAGTATTGGAGAACCGGCCATTCGCCAACGCAACCAAGTAGCGCTGGACATGCGCGTTCTCCTCCGTGACACGGTGTTGTACCACCTGCGCGGGGGACTCAAGCCTCTCCACCGATGCAGGCCCACGTGGCCGCCACCAAAGAAGCTCCGGGTCGACGACGGGCTGGCTCCTCACTAAGCTACGCTCACCAGAAGGTAGCACAACCCAGTACCAGCCCGGCGGAGCCCAGTCCCGGACATGGCCCCTCGGCTCAACCAGGAGTCCTCCACCGAGTCGACGACGAGGATGCGGGATAGGCATCATCGACGTCGAGAACAAAATGCTTAATTATGAAAACAAAATTAATAAACACTTAGCAAAATTTGGCATGACCTTTGCTAAAAACAGGACATATCGAGCGCCTGAAATTTGCCAGAACGTAAACGAATTGACATTTCTGGCAAAACATAGGCCACTCGGAAAAATATGACATGTCCAAAATGTGACATGTTCAAAATATGACATGTCCACTGCAAATTTGCATATAACAGGAAAAATTGCTTTAACTAAAAAAATAACAACAATTGCTTTAACTAAAAAATACCTAGAATTTTGTTAACTACACCTGAAACAACTAAAACACCTAAAATTCTGTTAACTACACCTAAAACACCTAAAACTCTTTTAAATACACTTAAAACACCTAAATTCTATTAACTACACCTAATTAAAAACCTAGATAATTTTCTGTCCTAACTTTAAAACCTAACGAAATTTAAAAACTTAGGGTTCATACGAATTAACTAGGGTTCATACCTAATCTGTCCAAGCAAGGTTCGATCATGCATAACCTAAATTATTCTAATAACCTACATTTTTTCAACTACTAAATTCAAAATAACTACTCTAGTAACTATAACTAGGGAGGGAGGGAGGAGGAGGAAGGAGGGAGGAGTACCTCTCGATGGAGGAGGGCCGGCGCGGGGGCCGGGGCAGCGGGCGGAGGAGGGAGGCCGACGCGGGGGCCGAATGACGCATTTCCTACAATTTTTAAGCAGCTTAACTCCTCGGCTAGAGTTTCCCTTAGCGCTGATGGCTTCATTCTTCGAGCTGCCCTTAATTCTTGATCGAGCCGGTGTATATTGTATGGCTTTAGGTGCCTCATCAGTCATTTTTCTTTCTTGCTACCCGATACACCATTTGTATTTTCACTCCTTTATCAACGAAAATCAGTACCCCTGCTGCTTTTTAGTCAAAAACAAGTGCTGTTAATTCATCTAGCAAGGATCAGTGTTTGTACGGAATATCTTGCAAATTGCTTCGAAGACTAACTGGTGCAAGAAGGTAATAATTCAGAATATACTAGTACCAACACATACAAAAACCGCTATGCACATTCCCCTGATGCAAATATCTTTTACACTACTGTGCATGTATGTATAAAAAAACCAGGGGAGTTTCTTTTTTCCTCGGAAACAAGGGGAGAGGGCTGAGAAACTATCATGATCCATTGGGCCGTTTTTACAAGGCCACCTGGTAGTGCTAATCCACGAGCCCGTTATGACGAAGTACACACTCTCACCGGGTCCACCCCCGTACTCAGTTACTCACGTTCCCAAATCAGCGGCCGCCCCATTCCCCATCCCGAGCCCTAGCCCGGCGAGCAGCGGCGGCCGGCGTCGCAATCGTCGAGTCGACTGCCGCGAGGCACAGATCCGCGGGCCGGGCAGGAGGCGATGCCGCCAGGAGGAGGAGGAGAAGAAGGAGACGAGCATGGCAGCAGCACGGTGCAGAGCCACCCACCGGCGACCGTCCACCGCGAGGAGGACACGCCGCGGTGTTCTGCAGTAGCTTCCAAGGTTTGCTCCAAGTCCCTCTTCATTTTTTAAGGCATTCCAATCTTCTATTGTGCCCCCATCTTCGATCCAAGAAAGGATCGGGGACCTGAACGAACCGTTTGTATCATTGACAGGAGAAGAAGCAGAAGCAGGAGCAGCAGCCCGTGCCGAGCCTCCCCGAGGGCGCCCTCGTCGAGATCCTTTCGCGAGTGCCCTACAGGTCCCTCTGCCGCTTCAAGTGCGTCTCCAAGCCGTGGCTCGCCCTCTGCTCCGCCCGGGACATCCTCAAGAGGTCGCCACAGACCCTCTCCGGCTTCTTCTACAAGAACGCCGGTGTCCTCAAATTCCGCAATTTCTCTGGGAGAGGTCCGCCTCTGGTCGACCCTTCTCTCCCTTTCTTGCGGCAGAGGTACGAAAGCGTTCATGTCGAACAACTGTGCGAAGGTCTTCTCCTCTGCAGCTGCTGGAATTCGTGTTCCGCGTGTGAAAATGATTATGTTGTGTGCAATCCCGCGACTCAAGAGTGGACTGTGCTGCCTCCTGTGGTATTTCCTTGTCAAGAGTGCAGCCACCCGTGGAAGAAGGGCATACCGATGACTTACTTAGGTTTCGAAGCCGCTGTTCCATCCCGCTTTGTGGTGTTTGCAACCCCTTACAATGCTGACCGCCTTCCTGGACAAACGGCGATCTACTCAACAGAAACTGGACACTGGACTTACGTGCAGAGTAAGTGGTCCCCCGCAACTCATGTGGATTGTAGTAGACGCACACATGTCTTCTTGAATGGCACCATGCATTTGGCCACCCTTTGTAATTCAATAATACCCACAGTCGACGTGGAGGGGAAAGTTTGGAAGGAGATTCAAATGCCAGTTGACTGGAGGAGCTCTAATATTGTTTTGACTGGGCAATCTCAAGGACGTTTGTATGCGTGGCAGGTGGATTATTGTGATGATACTGAACTCGATATTTGGGTTCTTGAGGATTATGGTACTGGAAAGTGGACCCTAAAGCATACTGTTAATGTTTCAGAGCTGTTCGGAAGGCATTGTCGCAAAGATGGTGATTTTTATCAGATGTTTGCAATTCATCCAGATTGTAATGTCATTTTCCTTACCAACCAGAAGAAGATGACAGTCTCGTATGATATGGATAATCAGAAAGTACATGTTATCTGCAATGAGTTCATGATTGGGCTACCTTATATTCCCTGTTTTGCGGAATTGCCGTCAGCTGGTCACTGAGAGTCAGTGCAGCATCCAGAACTCAACAGGGCACAATATATACCTTTATAAAAATTAGTGGTTGGTACGGGTCTACTTTCTAATTTCGTGGCACTGCTTAGATATGCTCCAACTCCCCTGTCTGCCAGTTTCATATTCTCCTCTGCTGGTGTTCTGGTGCATGCCTTTTGCGGCTTGAACAATGTTTGTTAGCCAAGACTTTGTAAGGGTAAGGGCCTTGCCTAGTTGTATGAATGCACCTAACCATTTAATCTATTTGCTGTCATTTAGTACTAATTATTGTGGCCCCTTTTTAGCTTTCGATGTGTGGTAATATAAGATATTGGAGTGCATTATGTTTGGAATCGTTTGTATTTTCATCTTCTTATTCTCATTTATTTATGCAAATAAATATGTTTAGTGTGCAGCTTGTTATCCATCGATGGTAGCTCTGTTATTATGAGTTTCTAGGAATTGAATCCGTTTCAAAAAAAGAAAGAAAGAATTGAAACGATTATCTGTGGATTATCTTTTCTATATTGTATCATACAACAACAATAACAAAGCCTTTAGTCCCAAACAAGTTCGGGTAGGCTAGAGGTGAAACCCATAAGATCTCGCAACCAACTAATGGTTCTGGGACATGGATAGCAAGCTTACTATATTGTACCATATAAGGTAAAGAAATATTAGTTTCTTTTATGAGCCGCATGGCCTTCTATTGATGGTGTCAAGAATTATGCAGTTACACAAATTTAGAAAACATGTAGTTCTTTTATCTTATTTTTTTTACTCGGGGGAAAGGGCATTTTAGGGGAGACACTAGTAGAAAAGGGGGCAACGGTCCAGGGTGGGTTAGCCCATTAGTCCCGGTTCAATCTAGAACCGGGACCAATGGGGGCATTGGACCCGGTTCGTGAGCCCAGGGGGCCGGCCGGGCCACGTGGGCCATTGGTCCCGGTTCGTCTGGACCTTTTGGTCCCGGTTGGTGGGACGAACCGGGACCAATGTGCCTGGCTCCTGGCCCACCACCATTGGTCCCGGTTCGTGGCATGAACCGGGACCAAAGGCTCCCATTTAGTCCCGGTTCATGCCACGAACCAGGACCAGTGGTGCCGCCTATATATACCCCTCGCGCCGGAGCAGAGCACTGAGTGCTCTGTTTTTCTGGGCCGGCGAGAGGAGGGGCTTGTGGTGCTCTAGCTCACCTCCTATGCACATGAGGCGTTCGATGAAATGCCCGAGCCACACTAGTTAAGCTTTCTCCTCTCGAAGCTCGACCTCAAAGCTCCATTTTCCTCGAGATTTGTCTAGATTTAGCGGTCCGTCACGCCCCACCCCTGTCTTCACCGCCGTCGATCACCCGCGTCGATCTCATGGCACTAACAGAAAGTTTAAAAGTTTATAATTTTTCTAAAACTAAAAAAGTTTAAAAGCTAAAAGAATTAAAAAATAAAGCAAGAGGAATAATGATAAAACACAGTAATATTAAATAGTAGGAATTTTTTATAGTAAAGTTATTCATAAACTAGTGATTCACACAAATTTCAAAAAATTCAAAGTTAAACTATTCAAATTTTAAAACTAATGGCACTAACAGAAAGTTTATAATTTTTGTGACCTAAAATAAAAAAGAAATCACTACAAAACTATAAGTATTTAGTTCTAAGTAGAAACAAAAAAAACAAAAAAATGCCACCTACTGGGCCCCCACGGCCTGAATACGACTAGAAACCCTACCATGGGCCAGGATTCAGGCCCGAGGGAGGCCCAGTAGGCCCACAGGCACAGATTGCAGTGTTAGGCCCGAAAGCCTGCTTTAGAGAGGAGCTCAAGAGGGATGGCGCACCGCACCTTATAAACAGGTGCGCCTCCCTCTCAACTAGCGAGGTGGGACTAAATATTTGGGTTCGGGGCAGCACAGGCCTTTGGTCCCGGTTGGAGGGACGAACCGGGACCAAAGGGGGCATTGGTCCCGGTTCGTAGCACCAACCGGGACCAATGCCCCCTCTTTAGTCCCGGTTGGTGCCACCAACCGGGACCAGAAGCCTTTGGTCCCGGTTGGTGGCACCAACCGGGACTAAAGGGGGCATTAGTCCCGGTTGGTTTCACGAACCGGGACCAATGCTCTTGCTATATAAGCAGCACTTAGCAGTTTTCGACCAAATCCATCTGTTTCTTCTCGCCCCGACGCCTTCTGCTCCTCGTCGCCGTCGCCGCCGAGCCCTGCCCCGACGCCGTCAGGCTGGTCCACCTCGCCGTCGCCGCCGCCGAGCCACTGCCCCGACACCATCGCCGCGCCCGCCGCCCCTGCCGGCCCCGACATCATCGCCGTCGCCGCGCGCGCCGCCCCTGCCCCGACCCCGTCGCCATCGCCGCGCGCGCCACCCGTTCCCTGACCCCGTCGCCGTCGCCGCGCGCGCCGCCCCTTCCCCGACCCCGTCGCCGTCGCCGCGCGCGCCGTCCGTTCCCCGACCCCGTCGTCGTCGCCGCGCGCGCCGCCCCTTCCCCGACCCCGTCGCCGTCGCCGCGTGCGCCGCGCCTTCCCCAACCCCGTCGCCGTTGCCCCGACAACACGCCGCCGCCTTCGGTCCGGCCGCCGGCGCCCTTTTCTCTTATTTTTTGCATTATTATAAAAATGTGTATATATGTATATGTTCTCTGTGTATATATGTTCATATATGCAAAAGTTAGATTTTAGAAAAACTTTATATATGCAAAAGTTATATATGCAAAAAATTTACATATATGCAAGTATATATGTATGTATATATGTATGTATGTGGATACATGAGGGGGGTCGATATATCCCCTCTCCGATAGCATTTGTGTGCATTTTAGGTTAGTTTATATATATGTTGATGTATACATGCAAAAGATAGATTTTTAGATATGATGATGTTCTTTTTCATATGTGCATTTTTTCATATATGTATTATTTTTTAAGTTGTTAGTAGATATCGATTTTAGGTTAGTGCATTTTATCACTGATTTTAGGTTAGTTGGTCGATTTAGTGCATTTTATGTTTGTTGCATTTTAGGTTAGTGCATTTTAGGTTACTGCATTTTATGTTAGTGGAGAGGAAAAAGTAAAATAAGGAAAAGGAAAATAAGTAGAGAAAGAAGGAGAAGAAGAAGGAGAAGACGAGGAGAGGAAGAAGAGGAAGAAGAAGAAAAAAAGAGGAGAAGAAGAAGGAATAGAGGAGATTCTTCTCATTTTTTTCTCCTTTTTTTCTTCTTCTTCTTAATTTTTATCGGGAACGAGGGTGTCGAGGATCGCCGAGGGGTCGAGGGTCGGGAACTAGGGTCGAGGGTCGTTAAGGGGTCAAGGGTCGAGGGTTTCAGGGTCGAGGGTTCGAGGGTTCTAGGGTCGAGGGTTCCAGGGTCGTCGAGGGTTCCAGGGGTCGAGGTGTTGGGGAACGTTGCAGAAAATTAAAAATTTTCCTACGGTTTCACCAAGATCCATCTATGAGTTCATCTAGCAACGAGCCATGGGAGAGAGAGATTGCATCTACATACCACTTTGTAGATCGCGAGCAGAAGCGTTCAACGAACGGGGATGAAATAGTCGTACACACCGTTATCCAAATCACCGGAGATCCTAGCACCGAAAGCACGGCACCTCCGCGTTCAACACACGTACGGTCAGCGTAACGTCTCCTTATTTTTGATCCAGCAAGGCAAAGGAGAGGTTGGGGAAGAAGACTCCAGCAGCAGCGCGACGGCGTGGTGATGGTGGAGCCGCAGTACTCCGACAGGGCTTCGCCGAGCTCTACGGAGGAGGAGGAGGTGTTGGAGAGGGAGAGGGAAGCGCCAGGGCAAAGGGTGCGCAGCCCCCCCTCCCCTCCCCCCTTTATATAGCCCCTTGGGGGGGCGCCGGCCCTAGGAGATGGAATCTCCTAGGGGGGCGGCGGCCAGGGAGGGGGACTTGCCCCCCAAGCAAGGGGGCGCCCCCTTTAGGGTTCCCCCCCAACCCTAGGCGCATGGGCCCTTGGGGGGGAGGCGCACCAGCCCACTTTGGGCTGGTTCCGTCCCTCATACAGCCCATGGGGCCCTCCGGGATAGGTGGCCCCACCCGGTGGACCCCCCGGAACCCTCCGGTGGTCCCGGTACAATACCGATAACCCCAAAACTTGTCCCGATGTCCGTATGACGACTTTCCATATATAAATCTTTACCTCCGGACCATTCCGAAACTCCTCGTGACGTCCGGGATCTCATCCGGGACTCCGAACAACATTCGGGTTACTGCATATACATATCTTCACAACCCTAGCGTTACCGAACCTTAAGTGTGTAGACCCTACGGGTTCGGGAGACATGCAGACATGACCGAGACGGTTCTCGGGCAATAACCAACAGCGGGATCTGGATACCCATGTTGGCTCCCACATGCTCCACGATGATCTCATCGGATGAACCACGATGTCGAGGATTCAATTAATCCCGTATACGATTCCCTTTGTCAATCGGTATTTTACTTGCCCGAGATTCGATCGTCGGTATCCCAATACCTCGTTCAATCCCGTTACCGGCAAGTCACTTTACTCGTACCGTAATGCATGATCCCGTGATCAAACACTTTGATCACATTGAGCTCATTATGATGATGCATTACCGAGAGGGCCCGGTGATACCTCTCCGTCAAGCGGAGTGACAAGTCCCAGTCTCGATCCATGTCAACCCAACAGACACTTTCAGAGATACCCGTAGTATACCTTTATAGTCACCCAGTTACGTTGTGACGTTTGGCACACCCAAAGCACTCCTACTATGCGATCTTATGCTATGTTTAGGATTGGGTCTTGTCCATCACATCATTCTCCTAATGATGTGATCTCGTTATCAATGACATCCAATGTCCATAGTCAGGAAACCATGACTATCTGTTGATCAACGAGCTAGTCAACTAGAGGCTCACTAGGGACATATTGTTGTCTGTTATTCACACATGTATTACGATTTCCGGATAACACAATTATAGCACGAATAAAGACAATTATGATGAACAAGGAAATATAATAATAATGCTTTTATTATTGCCTCTAGGGCATATTTCCAACAGTCTCCCACTTGCACTAGAGTCAATAATCTAGTTTCATTGTGATGAATCGAACACCCATAGAGTTCTGGTGCTGATCATGTTTTGCCTTAGGGAGAGGTTTAGTCAACGGATCTGCGACATTCAGATCCGTGTGTACTTTACAAATTTCTATGTCTCCATCTTGAACATTTTCACGAATGGAGTTGAAGCGACGCTTGATGTGCCTGGTCTTCTTGTGAAACCTGGGCTCCTTGGCAAGTGCAATAGCTCCAGTGTTGTCACAGAAGAGTTTGATTGGCCCCGACGCATTGGGTATGACTCCGAGGTCGGTGATGAACTCCTTCACCCAAATTGCTTCATGTGCCGCCTCCGAGGCTGCCATGTACTCCGCTTCACATGTAGATCCCGCCACGACGCTTTGCTTGCAACTGCACCAGCTTACTGCCCCACCATTCAAAATATACACGTATCCGGTTTGTGACTTAGAGTCATCCAGATCTGTGTCGAAGCTAGCGTCGACGTAACCTTTTACGACGAGCTCTTCGTCACCTCCATAAACGAGAAACATTTCCTTGGTCCTTTTCAGGTACTTCAGGATATTCTTGACCGCTGTCCAGTGTTCCTTGCCGGGATTGCTTTGGTACCTTCCTACCAAACTTACGGCAAGGTTTACATCAGGTCTGGTACACAGCATGGCATACATAATAGAACCTATGGCTGAGGCATAGGGGATGACACTCATCTCTTCTATATCTTCTGCCGTGGTCGGACATTGAGCTGAGCTCAATTTCACACCTTGTAACACAGGTAAGAACCCCTTCTTAGATTGATCCATATTGAACTTCTTCAATATCTTATCAAGGTATGTGCTTTGTGAAAGACCTATGAGACCTAGAAAGGATCCATTCTTGGCAACAAAGATCTTGCCTTCGGATCTGAGGTAGAAGGTATACCCAACAGTTTCTTTCGGGTATCCTATGAAGACGCATTTTTCCGACTTGGGTTCGAGCTTCTCAGGTTGAAGTTTCTTGACATAAGCATCGCATCCCCAAACTTTTAGAAACGACAGCTTAGGTTTCTTCCCAAACCATAATTCATACGGTGTCGTCTCAACGGATTTCGACGGTGCCCTATTTAAAGTGAATGCGACAGTCTCTAAAGCATAGCCCCAAAAAGATAGCGGTAAATCGGTAAGAGACATCATAGATCGTACCATATCTAATAGAGTGCGATTACGACGTTCGGACACACCATTACGCTGAGGTGTTCCAGGCGGCGTGAGTTGTGAAACTATTCCACATTTTCTTAAGTGTGTACCAAATTCGTGACTCAAGTATTCTCCTCCACGATCTGGTCGTAGAAACTTGATCTTTTTATCACGTTGATTTTCAACCTCACTCTGAAATTCCTTGAACTTTTCAAAGGTCTCAGACTTGTGTTTCATTAAGTAGACATACCCATATCTACTCAAGTCATCAGTGAGGGTGAGAACATAACGATAGCCACCGCGAGCCTCAACACTCATTGGACCGCACACATCGGTATGTATGATTTCCAATAAGTTGGTTGCTCGCTCCATTGTTCCTGAGAACGGAGTCTTGGTCATTTTACCCATGAGGCATGGTTCGCACGTGTCAAATGATTCATAATCAAGAGACTCTAAAAGTCCATCTGCATGGAGCTTCTTCATGCGTTTGACACCTATGTGACCAAGGCGGCAGTGCCACAAATATGTGGGACTATTGTTATCAACTTTAACTCTTTTGGTATTCACACTATGAATATGTGTATCATCACGTACGAGATTCATTAAGAATAAACCATTAACCATCGGAGCATGACCATAAAACATATCTCTCATATAAATAGAACAACCATTATTCTTGGATTTAAATGAGTAGCCATCTCGAATTAAACGAGATCCAGACACAATGTTCATGCTCAAACTTGGCACTAAATAACAATTATTGAGGTTTAAAACTAATCCCGTAGGTAAATGTAGAGGTAGCGTGCCGACGGCGATCACATCGACCTTGGAACCATTCCCGACGCGCATCGTCACCTCGTCCTTCGCCAGTCTCCGTTTATTCCGCAGCTCCTGCTTTGAGTTACAAATGTGAGCAACTGCACCGGTATCAAATACCCAAGAGCTACTACGAGTACTGGTAAGGTACACATCAATTACATGTATATCACATATACCTTTGGTTTTGCCGGCCTTCTTGTCCGCTAAGTATTTGGGGCAGTTCCGCTTCCAGTGACCACTTCCCTTGCAATAAAAACACTCAGTCTCGGGCTTGGGTCCATTCTTTGGCTTCTTCCCAGCAACTTGCTTACCGGGCGCGGCAACTTCCTTGCCGTCCTTCTTGAAGTTCTTTTTACCCTTGCCCTTCCTGAACTTAGTGGTTTTATTCACCATCAACACTTGATGCTCCTTCGTGATTTCTACCTCTGCTGATTTCAGCATAGCATATACCTCAGGAATGGTCTTTACCATCCCCTGCATATTGTAGTTCATCACAAAGCTCTTGTAGCTAGGTGGAAGCGACTGGAGGATTCTGTCAATGACTGCTTCATCCGGGAGATTAACTTCCAGTTGAATCAAGCGGTTGTGCAACCCAGACATCTTGAGTATGTGTTCACTGACAGAGCCATTTTCCTCCATCTTACAGCTAAAGAATTTGTCGGAGACTTCATATCTCTCGACCCGGGCATGAGCCTGGAAAACCATTTTCAGCTCTTCGAACATCTCATATGCTCCATGTCTCTCAAAACGCTTTTGGAGCCCCGGCTCTAAGCTGTAAAGCATGCCGCACTGAACGAGGGAGTAATCATCGCAGCGTGACTGCCAAGCGTTCATAACGTCTTGTTCTGCTGGGAGAATAGGTGCGTCACCCAGCGGTGCTCATAGGACATAATCTTTCTTGGCAGCTATGAGGATGATCCTCAGGTTCCGGACCCAGTCCGTATAGTTGCTACCATCGTCTTTCAGTTTGGTTTTCTCTAGGAACGCGTTGAAGTTGAGGACTACGTTGGCCATTTGATCTACAAGACATATTGTAAAATTTTAGACTAAGTTCATGATAATAAAGTTCATTTAATCAAATTATTTAATGAACTCCCACTTAGATAGACATCCCTCTTATAGTCATCTAAGTATTACATGATCCGAGTCAACTAGGCCGTGTCCGACCATCACATGAGACGGACTAGTCAACATCGGTGAACATCTTCATGTTGATCGTATCTTCTGTACGACTCATGCTCGACCTTTCGGTCTTCTGTGTTCCGAGGCCATGTCTGTACATGCTAGGCTCGTCAAGTCAACCTAAGTGTTTTTCGTGTGTAAATCTGTCTTACACCCGTTGTATGTGAACGTTAGAATCTATCACACCCGATCATCACGTGGTGCTTCGAAACAACGAACTGTCGCAACGGTGCACAGTTAGGGGGAACACTTTCTTGAAATTATTATGAGGGATCATCTTATTTACTACCGTCGTTCTAAGTAAACAAGATGCAAAACATGATAAACATCACATGCAATCAAATAATAAATGTGACATGATATGGCCAATATCACATAGCTCCTTTGATCTCCATCTTGGGGCTCCATGATCATCTTGTCACCGGCTTGACACCATGATCTTCATCATCATGATCTTCATCATCGTGTCTCCATGAAGTTGCTTGCCAACTATTACTTCTACTACTATGGCTAACGCGTTTAGCAATAAAGTAAAGTAATTTACATGGCGTTTCTCAATGACACGCAGGTCATACAAAAATAAAGACAACTCCTATGGCTCCTGCCGGTTGTCATACTCATCGACATGCAAGTTGTGATTCCTATTACAATAGCATGAACATCTCATACATCACATATAGATCATTCATCATACATCACAACTTTGGCCATATCATATCACAAAGCACTTGCTGCAAAAACAAGTTAGACGTCCTCTAATTGTTGTTGCAAGTTTTACGTGGCTGAATTAGGGTTCTAGCAAGAACGTTTTCTTACCTACGTTAAATCACAACGTGATTTGTCAACTTCTATTTACCCTTCATAAGGACCCTTTTCATCGAATCCGCTCCAACTAAAGTGGGAGAGACAGACACCCGCCAGCCACCTTATGCAACTAGTGCATGTTAGTCGGTGGAACCGGTCTCACGTAAGCGTACGTGTAAGGTTGGTCCGGGCCGCTTCATCCCACAATACCGCTGAAGCAAGATGAGACTAGTAGCGGCAAGAAAGTTGACAACATCTACGCCCACAACAAATTGTGTTCTACTCGTGCAATAGAGAACTACGCATAGACCTAGCTCATGATGCCACTGTTGGGGAACGTTGCAGAAAATTAAAATTTTTCCTACGGTTTCACCAAGATCCATCTATGAGTTCATCTAGCAACGAGCCATGGGAGAGAGAGATTGCATCTACATACCACTTTGTAGATCGTGAGCGGAAGCGTTCAACGAACGGGGATGAAGTAGTCGTACACACCGTGATCCAAATCACCGGAGATCCTAGCACCGAAAGCACGGCACCTCCGCGTTCAACACACGTACGGTCAGCGTAACGTCTCCTTCTTCTTGATCCAGCAAGGCAAAGGAGAGGTTGGGGAAGAAGACTCCAGCAGCAGCGCGACGGCGTGGTGATGGTGGAGCCGCAGTACTCCGACAGGGCTTCGCCGAGCTCTACGGAGGAGGAGGAGGTGTTGGAGAGGGAGAGGGAGGCGCCAGGGCAAAGGGTGCACAGCCCCCACTCCCCTCCCCCTTTATATAGCCCCTTGGGGGGGCGCCGGCCCTAGGAGATGGAATCTCCTAGGGGGGCGGCGGCCAGGGAGGGGGACTTGCCCCCCAAGCAAGGGGGGGCGCCCCCTTTAGGGTTCCCCCCCAACCCTAGGCGCATGGGCCCTTGGGGGGAGGCGCACCAGCCCACTTTGGGCTGGTTCCCTCCCTCATACAGCCCATGGGGCCCTCCGGGATAGGTGGCCCCACCCGGTGGACCCCCCGGAACCCTCCGGTGGTCCCGGTACAATACCGATAACCCCGAAACTTGTCCCGATGTCCGTATGACGACTTTCCATATATAAATCTTTACCTCCGGACCATTCCGAAACTCCTCGTGACGTCCGGGATCTCATCTGGGACTCCGAACAACATTCGGGTTACTGCATATACATATCATCACAACCCTAGCGTTACCGAACCTTAAGTGTGTAGACCCTACGGGTTCGGGAGACATGCAGACATGACCGAGACGGTTCTCGGGCAATAACCAACAGCGGGATCTGGATACCCATGTTGGCTCCCACATGCTCCATGATGATCTCATCAGATGAACCACGATGTCGAGGATTCAATTAATCCCGTATACGATTCCCTTTGTCAATCGGTATTTTACTTGCCCGAGATTCGATCGTCGGTATCCCAATACCTCGTTCAATCCCGTTACCGGCAAGTCACTTTACTCGTACCGTAATGCATGATCCCGTGATCAAACACTTTGATCACATTGAGCTCATTATGATGATGCATTACCGAGAGGGCCCGGTGATACCTCTCCGTCAAGCGGAGTGACAAATCCCAGTCTCGATCCATGTCAACCCAACAGACACTTTCAGAGATACCCGTAGTATACCTTTATAGTCACCCAGTTACGTTGTGACGTTTGGCACACCCAAAGCACTCCTACGGTATCCGGGAGTTACACGATCTCATGGTCTAAGGAAAGGATACTTGACATTGGAAAACTCTAGCAAACGAACTATGCGATCTTATGCTATGTTTAGGATTGGGTCTTGTCCATCACATCATTCTCCTAATGATGTGATCTCGTTATCAATGACATCCAATGTCCATAGTCAGGAAACCATGACTATCTATTGATCAACGAGCTAGTCAACTAGAGGCTCACTAGGGACATGTTTGTTGTCTGTTATTCACACATGTATTACGATTTCCGGATAACACAATTATAGCACGAATAAAGGCAATTATCATGAACAAGGAAATATAATAATAATGCTTTTATTATTGCCTCTAGGGCATATTTCCAACAGTCTCCCACTTGCACTAGAGTCAATAATCTAGTTACATTGTGATGAATCGAACACCCATAGAGTTCTGGTGCTGATCATGTTTTGCCTTAGGGAGAGGTTTAGTCAACGGATCTGCGACATTCAGATCCGTGTGTACTTTACAAATTTCTATGTCTCCATCTTGAACATTTTCACGAATGGAGTTGAAGCGGCGCTTGATGTGCCTGGTCTTCTTGTGAAACCTGGGCTCCTTGGCAAGTGCAATAGCTCCAGTGTTGTCACAGAAGAGTTTGATTGGCCCCGACGCATTGGGTATGACTCCGAGGTCGGTGATGAACTCCTTCACCCAAATTGCTTCATGTGCCGCCTCCGAGGCTGCCATGTACTCCGCTTCACATGTAGATCCCGCCACGATGCTTTGCTTGCAACTGCACCAGCTTACTGCCCCACCATTCAAAATATACACGTATCTGGTTTGTGACTTAGAGTCATCCAGATCTGTGTCGAAGCTAGCGTCGACGTAACCTTTTACGACGAGCTCTTCGTCTCCTCCATAAACGAGAAACATTTCCTTGGTCCTTTTCAGGTACTTCAGGATATTCTTGACCGCTGTCCAGTGTTCCTTGCCGGGATTGCTTTGGTACCTTCCTACCAAACTTACGGCAAGGTTTACATCAGGTCTGGTACACAGCATGGCATACATAATAGAACCTATGGCTGAGGCATAGGGGATGACACTCATCTCTTCTATATCTTCTGCCGTGGTCGGACATTGAGCTGAGCTCAATTTCACACCTTGTAACACAGGTAAGAACCCCTTCTTAGATTGATCCATATTGAACTTCTTCAATATCTTATCAAGGTATGTGCTTTGTGAAAGACCTATGAGGCGTCTCGATCTATCTCTATAGATCTTGATGCCTAATATATAAGCAGCTTCTCCAAGGTCCTTCATTGAAAAACTTTTATTCAAGTAGGCCTTAATGATGTCCAAAAGTTCTATATCATTTCCCATCAAAAGTATGTCGTGTACATATAATATGAGAAATGCTACAGAGCTCCCACTCACTTTCTTGTAAACACAGGCTTCTCCATAAGTCTGTGTAAACCCAAACGCTTTGATCATCTCATCAAAGCGAATGTTCCAACTCCGAGATGCTTGCACCAGCCCATAAATCGAGCATTGGAGCTTGCACACCTTGTCAGCATTCTTAGGATCGACAAAACCTTCCGGCTGCATCATATACAATTCTTCCTTAAGGAAACCATTAAGGAATGCCGTTTTGACGTCCATTTGCCATATTTCATAATCGTAGAATGCCGCAATTGCTAACATGATTCGGACGGACTTCAGCTTCGCTACCGGTGAGAAAGTCTCATCGTAGTCAACCCCTTGAACTTGTCGATAACCCTTAGCGACAAGCCGAGCTTTATAGATGGTCACATTACCATTCGCGTCTGTCTTCTTCTTAAAGATCCATTTATTTTCTATGGCTCGCCATTCAACGGGCAAGTCAGTCAAAGTCCATACTTCGTTTTCATACATGGATCCTATCTCGGATTTCATGGCTTCCAGCCATTTGTCGGAATCCGGGCCCACCATTGCTTCCTCATAGTTCGAAGGTTCACCGTTGTCTAACAACATGATTTCCAAGACAGGGTTTCCGTACCACTCTGGTGCGGAACGTGTCCTTGTGGACCTTCGAATTTCAGTAGGAGCTTGATTAGAAGTATCTTGATCATCATCATTAATTTCCTCTCTAGTCGGTGTAGGCATCTCAGGAATGTTTTCTTGAGTTTCGCCATTTTCCGGTTCAAGAGGTAACACTTCATCAAGCTCTACTTTCCTCCCACTTACTTCTTTCGAGAGAAACTCTTTCTCTAGAAAGGATCCATTCTTGGCAACAAAGATCTTGCCTTCGGATCTGAGGTAGAAGGTATACCCAATAGTTTCTTTCGGGTATCCTATGAAGACGCATTTTTCTGACTTGGGTTCGAGCTTCTCAGGTTGAAGTTTCTTGACATAAGCATCGCATCCCCAAACTTTTAGAAACGACAGCTTAGGTTTCTTCCCAAACCATAATGTTGGGGAACGTTGCAGAAAATTAAAATTTTTCCTACGGTTTCACCAAGATCCATCTATGAGTTCATCTAGCAACGAGTATTCAGCTTAGATAGCATCTACATACCACTTTGTAGATCGCAAAGGAAGCGTTCGAGTGAACGTGGATGAGGTAGTCGTACTTGCCGTGATCCAATTCACCGATGATCTAGTACCGAACGGACGGCACCTCCGCGTTCAACACACGTACGGGACGGGAGACGTCTCCTCCTTCTTGATCCAGCAAGGGGGGAGGAGAGGTTGAGGAAGATCCAGCACGACGGTGTGGTGGTGGATGCAGCAGAACTCCGGCAGGGCTTCGCTAAGCAACTACGGGAGGAGGAGGAGGTGTTGCAGGGAGGAGGGAGGAGCCAGGGCATTGGGTGCGCTGCCCCCCTCCCCTGCCCCCCTTTATATAGGCACATGAGAGGGGGGAGGGCGCAGCCTTGCCCCTTCCTCCAAGGAAGGGGTGCGGCCAAGGGGGGGAGGAGTCCATCCTCCCCAAGGCACCTCGGAGGTGCCTTCCCCTCTTTGGACTCTTCCCTCTCCAAGTCTTCTTGGTGCATGGGCCCTTGGGGCTGGTGCCCTTGGCCCATATAGGCCAGGGCGCACCCCCTATAGCCCATGTGGCCCCCCGGGGCAGGTGGACCCCCGGGACCCCTCCGGTGGTCCCGGTACAATACCGATAACACCGAAACTTGTCCCGATGGCCAAAATAGCACTTCCTATATATAATTCTTTACCTCCGGACCATTCCGGAACTCCTCGTGACGTCCGGGATCTCATCCGGGACTCCGAACAACATTCGGGTTACTGCACATACATTTCCTACGACCCTAGCGTCACCGAACCTTAAGTGTGTAGACCCTACGGGTTCGGGAGACAGGCAGACATGACCGAGACGGCTCTCGGGCAATAACCAACAGCGGGATCTGGATACCCATGTTGGCTCCCACATGCTCCACGATGATCTCATCGGATGAACCACGATGTCGAGGATTCAATTAATCCCGTATATGATTCCCTTTGTCAATCGGTATTTTACTTGCCCGAGATTCGATCGTCGGTATCCCAGTACCTCGTTCAATCTCGTTATCGGCAAGTCACTTTTCTCGTACCGTAATGCATGATCCCGTGATCAAACACTTTGATCACATTGAGCTCATTATGATGATGCATTACCGAGAGGGCCCGGTGATACCTCTCCATCAAGCGGAGTGACAAATCCCAGTCTCGATCCATGTCAACCCAACAGACACTTTCAGAGATACCCGTAGTATACCTTTATAGTCACCCAGTTATGTTGTGACGTTTGGCACACCCAAAGCACTCCTACGGTATCCGGGAGTTACACGATCTCATGGTCTAAGGAAAGGATACTTGACATTGGATAACTCTAGCAAACGAACTATGCGATCTTATGCTATGTTTAGGATTGGGTCTTGTCCATCACATCATTCTCCTAATGATGTGATCCCGTTATCGATGACATCCAATGTCCATAGTCAGGAAACCATGACTATCTGTCGATCAACGAGCTAGTCAACTAGAGGCTCACTAGGGACATGTTTGTTGTCTGTTATTCACACATGTATTACGATTTCCGGTTAACACAATTATAGCACGAATAAAGACAATTATCATGAATAAGGAAATATAATAATAATGCTTTTATTATTGCCTCTAGGGCATATTTCCAACAGTCTCCCACTTGCACTAGAGTCAATAATCTAGTTACATTGTGATGAATCGAACACCCATAGAGTTCTGGTGCTGATCATGTTTTGCCTTAGGGAGAGGTTTAGTCAACGGATCTGCGACATTCAGATCCGTGTGCACTTTACAAATTTCTATGTCTCCATCTTGAACATTTTCACGAATGGAGTTGAAGCGACGCTTGATGTGCCTGGTCTTCTTGTGAAACCTGGGCTCCTTTGCAAGTGCAATAGCTCCAGTGTTGTCACAGAAGAGCTTGATTGGCCCCGACTCATTGGGTATGACTCCGAGGTCGGTGATGAACTCCTTCACCCAAATTGCTTCATGTGCTGCCTCCGAGGCTGCCATGTACTCCGCTTCACATGTAGATCCCGCCACGACGCTTTGCTAGCAACTGCACCAGCTTACTGCCCCACCATTCAAAATATACACGTATCCGGTTTGTGACTTAGAGTCATCCAGATCTGTGTCGAAGCTAGCGTCGACGTAACCTTTTACGACGAGCTCTTCATCACCTCCATAAACGAGAAACATTTCCTTGGTCCTTTTCAGGTACTTCAGGATATTCTTGACCGCTGTCCAGTGTTCCTTGCCGGGATTACTTTGGTACCTTCCTACCAAACTTACGGCAAGGTTTACATCAGGTCTGGTACACAGCATGGCATACATAATAGAACCTATGGCTGAGGCATAGGGGATGACGCTCATCTCTTCTATATCTTCTGCCGTGGTCGGACATTGAGTTGAGCTCAATTTCACACCTTGTAACACAGGTAAGAACCCTTTCTTGGATTGATCCATATTGAATTTCTTCAATATCTTATCAAGGTATGTGCTTTGTGAAAGACCTATGAGGCGTCTCGATCTATCTCTATAGATCTTGATGCCTAATATATAAGCAGCTTCTCCAAGGTCCTTCATTGAAAAACTCTTATTCAAGTAGGCCTTAATGTTGTCCAAGAGTTCTATATCATTTCCCATCAAAAGTATGTCGTCTACATATAATATGAGAAATGCTACAGAGCTCCCACTCACTTTCTTGTAAACACAGGCTTCTCCATAAGTCTGTGTAAACCCAAACGCTTTGATCATCTCATCAAAGCGAATGTTCCAACTCCGAGATGCTTGCACCAGCCCATAAATCGAGCGTTGGAGCTTGCACACCTTGTCAGCGTTCTTAGGATCGACAAAACTTTCCGGCTGCATCATATACAATTCTTCCTTAAGGAAACCATTAAGGAATGCCGTTTTGACGTCCATTTGCCATATCTCATAATCATAGTATGCGGCAATTGCTAACATGATTCGGACGGACTTCAGCTTCGCTACCGGTGAGAAAGTCTCATCATAGTCAATTCCTTGAACTTGTCGATAACCCTTAGCGACAAGCCGAGCTTTATAGATGGTCACATTACCATCCGCGTCTGTCTTCTTCTTAAAGATCCATTTATTTTCTATGGCTCGCCGTTCAACGGGCAAGTCAGTCAAAGTCCATACTTCGTTTTCATACATGGATCCTATCTCGGATTTCATGGCTTCTAGCCATTTGTCGGAATCCGGGCCCGCCATTGCTTCCTCATAGTTCGAAGGTTCACCGTTGTCTAACAACATGATTTCCAAGACTGGGTTGCCGTACCACTCTGGTGCGGAACGTGTCCTTGTGGACCTTCGAATTTCAGTAGGAGCTTGATCAGAAGTATCTTGATCATAATCTTTAATTTCCTCTCTAGTTGGTGCAGGCACCTCAGGAACGATTTCTTGAGTTTCGCCATTTTCCGGTTCAAGAGGTAACACTTCATCAAGTTCTACTTTCCTCCCACTTACTTCTTTCGAGAGAAACTCTTTCTCTAGAAAGGATCCATTCTTGGCAACAAAGATCTTGCCTTCGGATCTGAGGTAGAAGGTATACCCAACAGTTTCTTTAGGGTATCCTATGAAGACGCATTTTTCCGACTTGGGTTCGAGCTTTTCAGGTTGAAGTTTCTTGACATAAGCATCGCATCCCCAAACTTTTAGAAACGACAGCTTAGGTTTCTTCCCAAACCATAATTCATATGGTGTCGTCTCAACGGATTTCGACGGAGCCCTATTTAAAGTGAATGCGGCAGTCTCTAAAGCATAGTCCCAAAAAGATAGCGGTAAGTCGGTAAGAGACATCATAGATCGCACCATATCTAATAGAGTGCGATTACGACGTTCGGACACACCATTACGCCGAGGTGTTCCAGGCGGCGTGAGTTGTGAAACTATTCCACATTTTCTTAAGTGTGTGCCAAATTCGTGACTCAAGTATTCT
Source organism: Aegilops umbellulata (assembly GCA_032464435.1). NCBI lineage: Eukaryota > Viridiplantae > Streptophyta > Magnoliopsida > Poales > Poaceae > Aegilops > Aegilops umbellulata. The sequence goes on along the minus strand of CP136059.1, from coordinate 521,415,676 downwards.
CCTCCACGATCTGATCGCAGAAACTTGATCTTTCTATCACGTTGATTTTCAACCTCACTCTGAAATTCCTTGAACTTTTCAAAGGTCTCAGACTTGTGTTTCATTAAGTAGATATACCCATATCTACTCAAGTCATCAGTGAGGGTGAGAACATAACGATAGCCACCGCGAGCCTCAACACTCATTGGACCGCACACATCGGTATGTATGATTTCCAATAAGTTGGTTGCTCGCTCCATTGTTCCTGAGAACGGAGTCTTGGTCATTTTACCCATGAGGCATGGTTCGCACGTGTCAAATGATTCATAATCAAGAGACTCTAAAAGTCCATCTGCATGGAGCTTCTTCATGCGTTTGACACCTATGTGACCAAGGCGGCAGTGCCACAAATATGTGGGACTATTGTTATCAACTTTAACTCTTTTGGTACTCACACTATGAATATGTGTATCATCACGTACGAGATTCATTAAGAATAATCCATCAACCATCGGAGCATGACCATAAAACATATCTCTCATATAAATAGAACAACCATTATTCTCGGATTTAAATGAGTAGCCATCTCGAATTAAACGAGATCCAGATACAATGTTCATGCTCAAACTTGGCACTAAATAACAATTATTGAGGTTTAAAACTAATCCCGTAGGTAAATGTAGAGGTAGCGTGCCGACGGCGATCACATCGACCTTGGAACCATTCCCGACGCGCATCGTCACCTCGTCCTTCGCCAGTCTCCGTTTATTCCGCAGCTCCTGCTTTGAGTTACAAATGTGAGCAACTGCACCGGTATCAAATACCCAAGAGCTACTACGAGTACTGGTAAGGTACACATCAATTATATGTATATCACATATACCTTTGGTTTTGCCGGCCTTCTTGTCTGCTAAGTATTTGGGGCAGTTCCGCTTCCAGTGACCACTTCCCTTGCAATAAAAACACTCAGTCTCGGGCTTGGGTCCATTCTTTGGCTTCTTCCCGGCAACTTGCTTACCGGGCGCGGCAACTTCCTTGCCGTCCTTCTTGAAGTTCTTTTTACCCTTGCCCTTTTTGAACTTAGTGGTTTTATTCACCATCAACACTTGATGCTCCTTCTTGATTTCTACCTCTGCTGATTTCAGCATAGCATATACTTCAGGAATGGTCTTTACCATCCCCTGCATATTGTAGTTCATCACAAAGCTCTTGTAGCTAGGTGGAAGCGACTGGAGGATTCTGTCAATGACCGCTTCATCCGGGAGATTAACTTCCAGTTGAGTCAAGCGGTTGTGCAACCCAGACATTTTGAGTATGTGTTCACTGACAGAGCCATTTTCCTCCATCTTACAGCTAAAGAATTTATCGGAGACTTCATATCTCTCGACCCAGGCATGAGCTTGGAAAACCGTTTTCAGCTCTTCGAACATCTCATATGCTCCATGTCTCTCAAAACGCTTTTGGAGCCCCGGCTCTAAGCTGTAAAGCATGCCGCACTGAACGAGGGAGTAATCATCGCAGCGTGACTGCCAAGCGTTCATAACATCTTGTTCTGCAGGGAGAATAGGTGCGTCACCCAGCGGTGCTCTTAGGACATAATCTTTCTTGGCAGCTATGAGGATAATCCTCAGGTTTCGGACCCAGTCCGTATAGTTGCTACCATCGTCTTTCAGCTTGGTTTTCTCTAGGAACGCGTTGAAATTGAGGACTACGTTGGCCATTTGATCTACAAGACATATTGTAAATATTTAGACTAAGTTCATGATAATAAAGTTCATTTAATCAAATTATTTAATGAACTCCCACTTAGATAGACATCCCTCTGTTAGTCATCTAAGTATTACATGATCCGAGTCAACTAGGCCGTGTCCGATCATCACGTGAGACGGACTAGTCAACATCGGTAAACATCTTCATGTTGATCGTATCTTCTATACGACTCATGCTCGACCTTTCGGTCTTCTGTGTTCCGAGGCCATGTCTGTACATGCTAGGCTCGTCAAGTCAACCTAAGTGTTTTGCGTGTGTAAATCTGTCTTACACCCGTTGTATGCGAACGTAAGGACCTATCACACCCGATCATCACGTGGTGCTTCGGAACGACGAACCTTAGCAACGGTGCACAGTTAGGGTGAACACTTTCTTGAAATTATTATGAGGTATCATCTTATTTACTACCGTCGTTCTAAGTAAACAAGATGCAAAAACATGATAAACATCACATGCAATCAAATAATAAACGTGACATGATATGGCCAATATCACATAGCTCCTTCGATCTCCATCTTGGGGCTCCATGATCATCTTGTCACCGGCTTGACACCATGATCTTCATCATCATGATCTTCATCATCGTGTCTCCATGAAGTTGCTCGCCAACTATTACTTCTACTACTATGGCTAACGCGTTCAGCAATAAAGTAAAGTAATTTACATGGCGATTCTCAATGACACGCAGGTCATACAAAAATAAAGACAACTCCTATGGCTCCTGCCGGTTGTCATACTCATCGACATGCAAGTCGTGATTCCTATTACAATAGCATGAACATCTCATACATCACATATAGATCATTCATCATACATCACAACTTTGGCCATATCATATCACAAAGCACTTGCTGCAAAAACAAGTTAGACGTCCTCTAATTGTTGTTGCAAGTTTTACGTGGCTGAATCAGGGTTCTAGCAAGAACGTTTTCTTACCTACGTAAAACCACAACGTGATTTGTCAACTTCTATTTACCCTTCATAAGGACCCTTTTCATCGAATCCGCTCCAACTAAAGTAGGAGAGACAGACACCCGCCAGCCACCTTATGCAACTAGTGCATGTTAGTCGGTGGAACCGGTCTCACGTAAGCGTACGTGTAAGGTTGGTCCGGGCCGCTTCATCCCACAATACCGCTGAAGCAAGATAAGACTAGTAGCGGCAAGAAGAGTTGACAACATCAACGCCCACAACAAATTGTGTTCTACTCGCGCAAGAGGAACTACGCATAGACCTAGCTCATGATGCCACTGTTGGGGAACGTTGCAGAAAATTAAAAATTTTCCTACGGTTTCACCAAGATCCATCTATGAGTTCATCTAGCAACGAGTATTCAGCTTAGATAGCATCTACATACCACTTTGTAGATCGCAACGGAAGCGTTCGAGTGAACGTGGATGAGGTAGTCGTACTTGCCGTGATCCAATTCACCGATGATCTAGTACCGAACGGACGGCACCTCCGCGTTCAACACACGTACGGGACGGGAGACGTCTCCTCCTTCTTGATCCAGCAAGGGGGGAGGAGAGGTTGAGGAAGATCCAGCACGACGGTGTGGTGGTGGATGCAGCAGAACTCCGGCAGGGCTTCGCTAAGCAACTACGGGAGGAGGAGGAGGTGTTGCAGGGAGGAGGGAGGAGCCAGGGCATTGGGTGCGCTGCCCCCCTCCCCGGCCCCCCTTTATATAGGCACATGAGAGGGGGGAGGGCGCAGCCTTGCCCCTTCCTCCAAGGAAGGGGTGCGGCCAAGGGGGGGGAGGAGTCCATCCTCCCCAAGGCACCTCGGAGGTGCCTTCCCCTCTTTGGACTCTTCCCTCTCCAAGTCTTCTTGGCGCATGGGCCCTTGGGGCTGGTGCCCTTGGCCCATATAGGCCAGGGCGCACCCCCTATAGCCCATGTGGCCCCCCGGGGCAGGTGGACCCCCCCGGTGGACCCCCGGGACCCCTCCGGTGGTCCCGGTACAATACCGATAACACCGAAACTTGTCCCGATGGCCAAAATAGCACTTCCTATATATAATTCTTTACCTCCGGACCATTCCGGAACTCCTCGTGACGTCCGGGATCTCATCCGGGACTCCGAACAACATTCGGGTTACTGCACATACATTTCCCTACAACCCTAGCGTCACCGAACCTTAAGTGTGTAGACCCTACGGGTTCGGGAGACAGGCAGACATGACCGAGACGGCTCTCGGGCAATAACCAACAGCGGGATCTGGATACCCATGTTGGCTCCCACATGCTCCACGATGATCTCATCGGATGAACCACGATGTCGAGGATTCAATTAATCCCGTATACGATTCCCTTTGTCAATCGGTATTTTACTTGCCCGAGATTCGATCGTCGGTATCCCAGTACCTCGTTCAATCTCGTTATCGGCAAGTCACTTTTCTCGTACCGTAATGCATGATCCCGTGATCAAACACTTTGATCACATTGAGCTCATTATGATGATGCATTACCGAGAGGGCCCGCTGATACCTCTCCGTCAAGCGGAGTGACAAATCCCAGTCTCGATCCATGTCAACCCAACAGACACTTTCAGAGATACCCGTAGTATACCTTTATAGTCACCCAGTTATGTTGTGACGTTTGGCACACCCAAAGCACTCCTACGGTATCCAGGAGTTACACGATCTCATGGTCTAAGGAAAGGATACTTGACATTGGATAACTCTAGCAAACGAACTATGCGATCTTATGCTATGTTTAGGATTGGGTCTTGTCCATCACATCATTCTCCTAATGATGTGATCCCGTTATCGATGACATCCAATGTCCATAGTCAGGAAACCATGACTATCTGTCGATCAACGAGCTAGTCAACTAGAGGCTCACTAGGGACATGTTTGTTGTCTGTTATTCACACATGTATTACGATTTCCGGTTAACACAATTATAGCACGAATAAAGACAATTATCATGAATAAGGAAATATAATAATAATGCTTTTATTATTGCCTCTAGGGCATATTTCCAACACATAATTCATACGGTGTCGTCTCAACGGATTTCGACGGTGCCCTATTTAAAGTGAATGCGGCAGTCTCTAAAGCATAGCCCCAAAAAGATAGCGGTAAATCGGTAAGAGACATCATAGATCGTACCATATCTAATAGAGTGCGATTACGACGTTCGGACACACCATTACGCTGAGGTGTTCCAGGCGGCGTGAGTTGTGAAACTATTCCACATTTTCTTAAGTGTGTGCCAAATTCGTGACTCAAGTATTCTCCTCCACGATCTGATCGTAGAAACTTGATCTTTTTATCACGTTGATTTTCAACCTCACTCTGAAATTCCTTGAACTTTTCAAAGGTCTCAGACTTGTGTTTCATTAAGTAGACATACCCATATCTACTCAAGTCATCAGTGAGGGTGAGAACATTGTTGGGGAACGTTGCAGAAAATTAAAATTTTTCCTACGGTTTCACCAAGATCCATCTATGAGTTCATCTAGCAACGAGTATTCAGATTAGATAGCATCTACATACACTTTGTAGATCGCAACGGAAGCGTTCGAGTGAACGTGGATGAGGTAGTCGTACTTGTCGTGATCCAATTCACCGATGATCTAGTACCGAACGGACGGCACCTCCGCGTTCAACACACGTACGGGACGGGAGACGTCTCCTCCTTCTTGATCCAGCAAGGGGGAAGGAGAGGTTGAGGAAGATCCAGCACGACGGTGTGGTGGTGGATGCAGCAGAACTCCGGCAGGGCTTCGCTAAGCAACTACGGGAGGAGGAGGAGGTGTTGCAGGGAGGAGGGAGGAGCCAGGGCATTAGGGTTGGTTTGCTCCTCCTTTTCCCCACTATATATAGGGCCAAGGGAGAGGGGGAGGCGCAGCCCTTGCCCCTTCCTCCAAGGAAGGGTGCGGCCAAGGGTGGGAGGAGTCCATCCTCCCCAAGGCACCTCGGAGGTGCCTTCCCCTTGTAGGACTCTCCCTCCTCCAAGTTTCCTTGGCGCATGGGCCCTTGGGGCTGGTTCCCCTTGGCCCAAGCAGGCCAAGGCGCACCCCCTAAGGCCCATGTGGCCCCCCGGGGCAGGTGGACCCCCCGGTGGACCCCCGGGACCCCTCCGGTGGTCCTGGTACAATACCGATAACACCGAAACTTGTCCCGATGGCCAAAATAGCACTTCCTATATATAATTCTTTACCTCCGGACCATTCCGGAACTCCTCGTGACGTCCGGGATCTCATCCGGGACTCCGAACAACATTCGGGTTACTACACATACATATCTTCACAACCCTAGCGTCACCGAACCTCAAGTGTGTAGACCCTACGGGTTCGGGAGACAGGCAGACATGACCGAGACGGCTCTCGGGCAATAACCAACAGCGGGATCTGGATACCCATGTTGGCTCCCACATGCTCCACGATGATCTCATCGGATGAACCACGATGTCGAGGATTCAATTAATCCCGTATACGATTCCCTTTGTCAATCGGTATTTTACTTGCCCGAGATTCGATCGTCGGTATCCCAGTACCTCGTTCAATCTCGTTATCGGCAAGTCACTTTTCTCGTACCGTAATGCATGATCCCGTGATCAAACACTTTGATCACATTGAGCTCATTATGATGATGCATTACCGAGAGGGCCCGCTGATACCTCTCCGTCAAGCGGAGTGACAAATCCCAGTCTCGATCCATGTCAACCCAACAGACACTTTCAGAGATACCCGTAGTATACCTTTATAGTCACCCAGTTATGTTGTGACGTTTGGCACACCCAAAGCACTCCTACGGTATCCGGGAGTTACACGATCTCATGGTCTAAGGAAAGGATACTTGACATTGGATAACTCTAGCAAACGAACTATGCGATCTTATGCTATGTTTAGGATTGGGTCTTGTCCATCACATCATCCTCCTAATGATGTGATCCCGTTATCGATGACATCCAATGTCCATAGTCAGGAAACCATGACTATCTGTCGATCAACGAGCTAGTCAACTAGAGGCTCACTAGGGACATGTTTGTTGTCTGTTATTCACACATGTATTACGATTTCCGGTTAACACAATTATAGCACGAATAAAGACAATTATCATGAATAAGGAAATATAATAATAATGCTTTTATTATTGCCTCTAGGGCATATTTCCAACACATAATTCATACGGTGTCGTCTCAACGGATTTCGACGGTGCCCTATTTAAAGTGAATGCGGCAGTCTCTAAAGCATAGCCCCAAAAAGATAGCGGTAAATCGGTAAGAGACATCATAGATCGTACCATATCTAATAGAGTGCGATTACGACGTTCGGACACACCATTACGCTGAGGTGTTCCAGGCGGCGTGAGTTGTGAAACTATTCCACATTTTCTTAAGTGTGTGCCAAATTCGTGACTCAAGTATTCTCCTCCACGATCTGATCGTAGAAACTTGATCTTTTTATCACGTTGATTTTCAACCTCACTCTGAAATTCCTTGAACTTTTCAAAGGTCTCAGACTTGTGTTTCATTAAGTAGACATACCCATATCTACTCAAGACATCAGTGAGGGTGAGAACATTGTTGCGGAACGTTGCAGAAAATTAAAATTTTTCCTACGGTTTCACCAAGATCCATCTATGAGTTCATCTAGCAACGAGTATTCAGATTAGATAGCATCTACATACCACTTTGTAGATCGCAACGGAAGCGTTCGAGTGAACGTGGATGAGGTAGTCGTACTTGTCGTGATCCAATTCACCGATGATCTAGTACCGAACGGACGGCACCTCCGCGTTCAACACACGTACGGGACGGGAGACGTCTCCTCCTTCTTGATCCAGCAAGGGGGAAGGAGAGGTTGAGGAAGATCCAGCACGACGGTGTGGTGGTGGATGCAGCAGAACTCCGGCAGGGCTTCGCTAAGCAACTACGGGAGGAGGAGGAGGTGTTGCAGGGAGGAGGGAGGAGCCAGGGCATTAGGGTTGGTTTGCTCCTCCTTTTCCCCACTATATATAGGGCCAAGGGAGAGGGGGAGGCGCAGCCCTTGCCCCTTCCTCCAAGGAAGGGTGCGGCCAAGGGTGGGAGGAGTCCATCCTCCCCAAGGCACCTCGGAGGTGCCTTCCCCTTGTAGGACTCTCCCTCCTCCAAGTTTCCTTGGCGCATGGGCCCTTGGGGCTGGTTCCCCTTGGCCCAAGCAGGCCAAGGCGCACCCCCTAAGGCCCATGTGGCCCCCCGGGGCAGGTGGACCCCCCGGTGGACCCCCGGGACCCCTCCGGTGGTCCTGGTACAATACCGATAACACCGAAACTTGTCCCGATGGCCAAAATAGCACTTCCTATATATAATTCTTTACCTCCGGACCATTCCGGAACTCCTCGTGACGTCCGGGATCTCATCCGGGACTCCGAACAACATTCGGGTTACTACACATACATATCTTCACAACCCTAGCGTCACCGAACCTCAAGTGTGTAGACCCTACGGGTTCGGGAGACATGCAGACATGACCGAGACGGCTCTCGGGCAATAACCAACAGCGGGATCTGGATACCCATGTTGGCTCCCACATGCTCCACGATGATCTCAGCGGATGAACCACGATGTCGAGGATTCAATTAATCCCGTATACGATTCCCTTTGTCAATCGGTATTTTACTTGCCCGAGATTCGATCGTCGGTATACCAATACCTCGTTCAATCTCGTTACCGGCAAGTCACTTTTCTCATTCCCGTAATGCATGATCCCGTGATCAAACACTTTGATCACATTGAGCTCATTGTGATGATGCATTACCGAGAGGGCCCGGTGATACCTCTCCATCAAGCGGAGTGACAAATCCCAGTCTCGATCCATGTCAACCCAACAGACACTTTCAGAGATACCCGTAGCATACCTTTATAGTCACCCAGTTACGTTGTGACGTTTGGCACACCCAAAGCACTCCTACGGTATCCGGGAGTTACACGAACTCATGGTCTAAGGAAAGGATACTTGACATTGGAAAACTCTAGCAAACAAACTATGCGATCTTATGCTATGTTTAGGATTGGGTCTTGTCCATCACATCATTCTCCTAATGATGTGATCCCGTTATCGATGACATCCAATGTCCATAGTCAGGAAACCATGACTATCTGTCGATCAACGAGCTAGTCAACTAGAGGCTCACTAGGGACATGTTTGTTGTCTGTTACTCACACATGTATTACGATTTCCGGTTAACACAATTATAGCACGAATAAAGACAATTATCATGAATAAGGAAATATAATAATAATGCTTTTATTATTGCCTCTAGGGCATATTTCCAACAGTCTCCCACTTGCACTAGAGTCAATAATCTAGTTACATTGTGATGAATCGAACACCCATAGAGTTCTGGTGCTGATCATGTTTTGCCTTAGGGAGAGGTTTAGTCAACGGATCTGCGACATTCAGATCCGTGTGCACTTTACAAATCTCTATGTCTCCATCTTGAACATTTTCACGAATGGAGTTGAAGCGACGCTTGATGTGCCTAGTCTTCTTGTGAAACCTGGGCTCCTTTGCAAGTGCAATAGCTCCAGTGTTGTCACAGAAGAGCTTGATTGGCCCCGACGCATTGGGTATGACTCCGAGGTCGGTGATGAACTCCTTCACCCAAATTGCTTCATGTGCTGCCTCCGAGGCTGCCATGTACTCCGCTTCACATGTAGATCCCGCCACGACGCTTTGCTTGCAACTGCACCAGCTTACTGCCCCACCATTCAAAATATACACGTATCCGGTTTGTGACTTCGAGTCATCCAGATCTGTGTCGAAGCTAGCGTCGACGTAACCTTTTACGACGAGCTCTTCGTCACCTCCATAAACGAGAAACATTTCCTTGGTCCTTTTCAGGTACTTCAGGATATTCTTGACCGCTGTCCAGTGTTCCTTGCCGGGATTACTTTGGTACCTTCCTACCAAACTTACGGCAAGGTTTACATCAGGTCTGGTACACAGCATGGCATACATAATAGAACCTATGGTTGAGGCATAGGGGATGACACTCATCTCTTCTATATCTTCTGCCGTGGTCGGGCATTGAGCTGAGCTCAATTTCACACCTTGTAACACAGGTAAGAACCCTTTCTTAGATTGATCCATATTGAATTTCTTCAATATCTTATCAAGGTATGTGCTTTGTGAAAGACCTATGAGGCGTCTCGATCTATCTCTATAGATCTTGATGCCTAATATATAAGCAGCTTCTCCAAGGTCCTTCATTGAAAAACTCTTATTCAAGTAGGCCTTGATGCTGTCCAAGAGCTCTATATCATTTCCCATCAAAAGTATGTCGTCTACATATAATAAGAGAAATGCTACAGAGCTCCCACTCACTTTATTGTAAACACAGGCTTCTCCATAAGTCTGTGTAAACCCAAACGCTTTGATCATCTCATCAAAGCGAATGTTCCAACTCCGAGATGCTTGCACCAGCCCATAAATCGAGCGTTGGAGCTTGCACACCTTGTCAGCGTTCTTAGGATCGACAAAACTTTCCGGCTGCATCATATACAATTCTTCCTTAAGGAAACCATTAAGGAATGCCGTTTTGACGTCCATTTGCCATATCTCATAATCATAGTATGCGGCAATTGCTAACATGATTCGGACGGACTTCAGCTTCACTACCGGTGAGAAAGTCTCATCATAGTCAATTCCTTGAACTTGTCGATAACCCTTAGCGACAAGCCGAGCTTTATAGATGGTCACATTACCATCCGCGTCTGTCTTCTTCTTAAAGATCCATTTATTTTCTATGGCTCGCCGTTCAACGGGCAAGTCAGTCAAAGTCCATACTTCGTTTTCATACATGGATCCTATCTCGGATTTCATGGCTTCTAGCCATTTGTCGGAATCCGGGCCCGCCATTGCTTCCTCATAGTTCGAAGGTTCACCGTTGTCTAACAACATGATTTCCAAGACTGGGTTGCCGTACCACTCTGGTGCGGAACGTGTCCTTGTGGACCTTCGAATTTCAGTAGGAGCTTGATCAGAAGTATCTTGATCATAATCATTAATTTCCTCTCTAGTTGGTGCAGGCACCTCAGGAACGATTTCTTGAGTTTCGCCATTTTCCGGTTCAAGAGGTAACACTTCATCAAGTTCTACTTTCCTCCCACTTACTTCTTTCGAGAGAAACTCTTTCTCTAGAAAGGATCCATTCTTGGCAACAAAGATCTTGCCTTCGGATCTGAAGTAGAAGGTATACCCAACAGTTTCTTTAGGGTATCCTATGAAGACGCATTTTTCCGACTTGGGTTCGAGCTTTTCAGGTTGAAGTTTCTTGACATAAGCATCGCATCCCCAAACTTTTAGAAACGACAGCTTAGGTTTCTTCCCAAACCAGAATTCATATGGTGTCGTCTCAACGGATTTCGACGGAGCCCTATTTAAAGTGAATGCGGCAGTCTCTAAAGCATAGCCCCAAAAAGATAGCGGTAAGTCGGTAAGAGACATCATAGATCGCACCATATCTAATAGAGTGCGATTACGACGTTCGGACACACCATTACGCCGAGGTGTTCCAGGCGGCGTGAGTTGTGAAACTATTCCACATTTTCTTAAGTGTGTGCCAAATTCGTGACTCAAGTATTCTCCTCCACGATCCGATCGCAGAAACTTGATCTTTCTATCACGTTGATTTTCAACCTCACTCTGAAATTCCTTGAACTTTTCAAAGGTCTCAGACTCGTGTTTCATTAAGTAGATATACCCATATCTACTCAAGTCATCAGTGAGGGTGAGAACATAACGATAGCCACCGCGAGCCTCAACACTCATTGGACCGCACACATCGGTATGTATGATTTCCAATAAGTTGGTTGCTCGCTCCATTGTTCCTGAGAACGGAGTCTTGGTCATTTTACCCATGAGGCATGGTTCGCACGTGTCAAATGATTCATAATCAAGAGACTCTAAAAATCCATCTGCATGGAGCTTCTTCATGCGTTTGACACCTATGTGACCAAGGCGGCAGTGCCACAAATATGTGGGACTATTGTTATCAACTTTAACTCTTTTGGTACTCACACTATGAATATGTGTATCATCACGTACGAGATTCATTAAGAATAATCCATCAACCATCGGAGCATGACCATAAAACATATCTCTCATATAAATAGAACAACCATTATTCTAGGATTTAAATGAGTAGCCATCTCGAATTAAACGAGATCCAGACACAATGTTCATGCTCAAACTTGGCACTAAATAACAATTATTGAGGTTTAAAACTAATCCCGTAGGTAAATGTAGAGGTAGCATGCCGACGGTGATCACATCGACCTTGGAACCATTCCCGACGCGCATCGTCACCTCGTCCTTCGCCAGTCTCCGTTTATTCCGCAGCTCCTGCTTTGAGTTACAAATGTGAGCAACTGCACCGGTATCAAATACCCAAGAGCTACTACGAGTACTGGTAAGGTACACATCAATTATATGTATATCACATATACCTTTGGTTTTGCCGGCCTTCTTGTCCGCTAAGTATTTGGGGCAGTTCCGCTTCCAGTGACCACTTCCCTTGCAATAAAAACACTCAGTCTCGGGCTTGGGTCCATTCTTTGGCTTCTTCCCGGCAACTTGCTTACCGGGCGCGCCAACTTCCTTGCCGTCCTTCTTGAAGTTCTTTTTACCCTTGCCCTTTTTGAACTTAGTGGTTTTATTCACCATCAACACTTGATGCTCCTTCTTGATTTCTACCTCTGCTGATTTCAGCATAGCATATACTTCAGGAATGGTCTTTACCATCCCCTGCATATTGTAGTTCATCACAAAGCTCTTGTAGCTAGGTGGAAGGGACTGGAGGATTCTGTCAATGACCGCTTCATCCGGGAGATTAACTTCCAGTTGAGTCAAGCGGTTGTGCAACCCAGACATTTTGAGTATGTGTTCACTGACAGAGCCATTTTCCTCCATCTTACAGCTAAAGAATTTATCGGAGACTTCATATCTCTCGACCCGGGCATGAGCTTGGAAAACCATTTTCAGCTCTTCGAACATCTCATATGCTCCATGTCTCTCAAAACGCTTTTGGAGCCCCGGCTCTAAGCTGTAAAGCATGCCGCACTGAACGAGGGAGTAATCATCGCAGCGTGACTGCCAAGCGTTCATAACGTCTTGTTCTGCAGGGAGAATAGGTGCGTCACCCAGCGGTGCTCTTAGGACATAATCTTTCTTGGCGGCTATGAGGATAATCCTCAGGTTTCGGACCCAGTCCGTATAGTTGCTACCATCGTCTTTCAGCTTGGTTTTCTCTAGGAGCGCGTTGAAATTGAGGACTACGTTGGCCATTTGATCTACAAGACATATTGTAAATATTTAGACTAAGTTCATGATAATAAAGTTCATTTAATCAAATTATTTAATGAACTCCCACTTAGATAGACATCCCTCTTCTAGTCATCTAAGTATTACATGATCCGAGTCAACTAGGCCGTGTCCGATCATCACGTGAGACGGACTAGCCAACATCGGTGAACATCTTCATGTTGATCGTATCTTCTATACGACTCATGCTCGACCTTTCGGTCTTCTGTGTTCCGAGGCCATGTCTGTACATGCTAGGCTCGTCAAGTCAACCTAAGTGTTTTGCGTGTGTAAATCTGTCTTACACCCGTTGTATGCGAACGTAAGGACCTATCACACCCGATCATCACGTGGTGCTTCGGAACGACGAACCTTAGCAACGGTGCACAGTTAGGGTGAACACTTTCTTGAAATTATTATGAGGTATCATCTTATTTACTACCGTCGTTCTAAGTAAACAAGATGCAAAAACATGATAAACATCACATGCAATCAAATAATAAACGTGACATGATATGGCCAATATCACATAGCTCCTTCGATCTCCATCTTGGGGCTCCATGATCATCTTGTCACCGGCTTGACACCATGATCTTCATCATCGTGTCTCCATGAAGTTGCTCGCCAACTATTACTTCTACTACTATGGCTAACGCGTTCAGCAATAAAGTAAAGTAATTTACATGGCGATTCTCAATGACACGCAGGTCATACAAAAATAAAGACAACTCCTATGGCTCCTGCCGGTTGTCATACTCATCGACATGCAAGTCGTGATTCCTATTACAATAGCATGAACATCTCATACATCACATATAGATCATTCATCATACATCACAACTTTGGCCATATCATATCACAAAGCACTTGCTGCAAAAACAAGTTAGACGTCCTCTAATTGTTGTTGCAAGTTTTACGTGGCTGAATCAGGGTTCTAGCAAGAACGTTTTCTTACCTACGTAAAACCACAACGTGATTTGTCAACTTCTATTTACCCTTCATAAGGACCCTTTTCATCGAATCCGCTCCAACTAAAGTAGGAGAGACAGACACCCGCCAGCCACCTTATGCAACTAGTGCATGTTAGTCGGTGGAACCGGTCTCACGTAAGCGTACGTGTAAGGTTGGTCCGGGCCGCTTCATCCCACAATACCGCTGAAGCAAGATAAGACTAGTAGCGGCAAGAAGAGTTGACAACATCAACGCCCACAACAAATTGTGTTCTACTCGCGCAAGAGGAACTACGCATAGACCTAGCTCATGATGCCACTGTTGGGGAACGTTGCAGAAAATTAAAATTTTTCCTACGGTTTCACCAAGATCCATCTATGAGTTCATCTAGCAACGAGTATTCAGCTTAGATAGCATCTACATACCACTTTGTAGATCGCAACGGAAGCGTTCGAGTGAACGTGGATGAGGTAGTCGTACTTGCCGTGATCCAATTCACCGATGATCTAGTACCGAACGGACGGCACCTCCGCGTTCAACACACGTACGGGACGGGAGACGTCTCCTCCTTCTTGATCCAGCAAGGGGGGAGGAGAGGTTGAGGAAGATCCAGCACGACGGTGTGGTGGTGGATGCAGCAGAACTCCGGCAGGGCTTCGCTAAGCAACTACGGGAGGAGGAGGAGGTGTTGCAGGGAGGAGGGAGGAGCCAGGGCATTGGGTGCGCTGCCCCCCTCCCCTGCCCCCCTTTATATAGGCACATGAGAGGGGGGAGGGCGCAGCCTTGCCCCTTCCTCCAAGGAAGGGGTGCGGCCAAGGGGGGGGAGGAGTCCATCCTCCCCAAGGCACCTCGGAGGTGCCTTCCCCTCTTTGGACTCTTCCCTCTCCAAGTCTTCTTGGCGCATGGGCCCTTGGGGCTGGTGCCCTTGGCCCATATAGGACAGGGCGCACCCCCTATAGCCCATGTGGCCCCCCGGGGCAGGTGGACCCCCCCGGTGGACCCCCGGGACCCCTCCGGTGGTCCCGGTACAATACCGATAACACCGAAACTTGTCCCGATGGCCAAAATAGCACTTCCTATATATAATTCTTTACCTACGGACCATTCCGGAACTCCTCGTGACGTCCGGGATCTCATCCGGGACTCCGAACAACATTCGGGTTACTGCACATACATTTCCCTACAACCCTAGCGTCACCAAACCTTAAGTGTGTAGACCCTACGGGTTCGGGAGACAGGCAGACATGACCGAGACGGCTCTCGGGCAATAACCAACAGCGGGATCTGGATACCCATGTTGGCTCCCACATGCTCCACGATGATCTCATCGGATGAACCACGATGTCGAGGATTCAATTAATCCCGTATACGATTCCCTTTGTCAATCGGTATTTTACTTGCCCGAGATTCGATCGTCGGTATCACAGTACCTCGTTCAATCTCGTTATCGGCAAGTCACTTTTCTCGTACCGTAATGCATGATCCCGTGATCAAACACTTTGATCACATTGAGCTCATTATGATGATGCATTACCGAGAGGGCCCGGTGATACCTCTCCGTCAAGCGGAGTGACAAATCCCAGTCTCGATCCATGTCAACCCAACAGACACTTTCAGAGATACCCGTAGTATACCTTTATAGTCACCTAGTTATGTTGTGACGTTTGGCACACCCAAAGCACTCCTACGGTATCCGGGAGTTACACGATCTCATGGTCTAAGGAAAGGATACTTGACATTGGATAACTCTAGCAAACGAACTATGCGATCTTATGCTATGTTTAGGATTGGGTCTTGTCCATCACATCATCCTCCTAATGATGTGATCCCGTTATCGATGACATCCAATGTCCATAGTCAGGAAACCATGACTATCTGTCGATCAACGAGCTAGTCAACTAGAGGCTCACTAGGGACATGTTTGTTGTCTGTTATTCACACATGTATTACGATTTCCGGTTAACACAATTATAGCACGAATAAAGACAATTATCATGAATAAGGAAATATAATAATAATGCTTTTATTATTGCCTCTAGGGCATATTTCCAACACATAATTCATACGGTGTCGTCTCAACGGATTTCGACGGTGCCCTATTTAAAGTGAATGCGGCAGTCTCTAAAGCATAGCCCCAAAAAGATAGCGGTAAATCGGTAAGAGACATCATAGATCGTACCATATCTAATAGAGTGCGATTACGACGTTCGGACACACCATTACGCTGAGGTGTTCCAGGCGGCGTGAGTTGTGAAACTATTCGACATTTTCTTAAGTGTGTGCCAAATTCGTGACTCAAGTATTCTCCTCCACGATCTGATCGTAGAAACTTGATCTTTTTATCACGTTGATTTTCAACCTCACTCTGAAATTCCTTGAACTTTTCAAAGGTCTCAGACTTGTGTTTCATTAAGTAGACATACCCATATCTACTCAAGTCATCAGTGAGGGTGAGAACATTGTTGCGGAACGTTGCAGAAAATTAAAATTTTTCCTACGGTTTCACCAAGATCCATCTATGAGTTCATCTAGCAACGAGTATTCAGATTAGATAGCATCTACATACCACTTTGTAGATCGCAACGGAAGCGTTCGAGTGAACGTGGATGAGGTAGTCGTACTTGGCGTGATCCAATTCACCGATGATCTAGTACCGAACGGACGGCACCTCCGCGTTCAACACACGTACGGGACGGGAGACGTCTCCTCCTTCTTGATCCAGCAAGGGGGAAGGAGAGGTTGAGGAAGATCCAGCACGACGGTGTGGTGGTGGATGCAGCAGAACTCCGGCAGGGCTTCGCTAAGCAACTACGGGAGGAGGAGGAGGTGTTGCAGGGAGGAGGGAGGAGCCAGGGCATTAGGGTTGGTTTGCTCCTCCTTTTCCCCACTATATATAGGGCCAAGGGAGAGGGGGAGGCGCAGCCCTTGCCCCTTCCTCCAAGGAAGGGTGCGGCCAAGGGTGGGAGGAGTCCATCCTCCCCAAGGCACCTCGGAGGTGCCTTCCCCTTGTAGGACTCTCCCTCCTCCAAGTTTCCTTGGCGCATGGGCCCTTGGGGCTGGTTCCCCTTGGCCCAAGCAGGCCAAGGCGCACCCCCTAAGGCCCATGTGGCCCCCCGGGGCAGGTGGACCCCCCGGTGGACCCCCGGGACCCCTCCGGTGGTCCTGGTACAATACCGATAACACCGAAACTTGTCCCGATGGCCAAAATAGCACTTCCTATATATAATTCTTTACCTCCGGACCATTCCGGAACTCCTCGTGACGTCCGGGATCTCATCCGGGACTCCGAACAACATTCGGGTTACTACACATACATATCTTCACAACCCTAGCGTCACCGAACCTCAAGTGTGTAGACCCTACGGGTTCGGGAGACATGCAGACATGACCGAGACGGCTCTCGGGCAATAACCAACAGCGGGATCTGGATACCCATGTTGGCTCCCACATGCTCCACGATGATCTCAGTGGATGAACCACGATGTCGAGGATTCAATTAATCCCGTATACGATTCCCTTTGTCAATCGGTATTTTACTTGCCCGAGATTCGATCGTCGGTATACCAATACCTCGTTCAATCTCGTTACCGGCAAGTCACTTTTCTCATTCCCGTAATGCATGATCCCGTGATCAAACACTTTGATCACATTGAGCTCATTGTGATGATGCATTACCGAGAGGGCCCGGTGATACCTCTCCATCAAGCGGAGTGACAAATCCCAGTCTCGATCCATGTCAACCCAACAGACACTTTCAGAGATACCCGTAGCATACCTTTATAGTCACCCAGTTACGTTGTGACGTTTGGCACACCCAAAGCACTCCTACGGTATCCGGGAGTTACACGAACTCATGGTCTAAGGAAAGGATACTTGACATTGGAAAACTCTAGCAAACAAACTATGCGATCTTATGCTATGTTTAGGATTGGGTCTTGTCCATCACATCATTCTCCTAATGATGTGATCCCGTTATCGATGACATCCAATGTCCATAGTCAGGAAACCATGACTATCTGTCGATCAACGAGCTAGTCAACTAGAGGCTCACTAGGGACATGTTTGTTGTCTGTTATTCACACATGTATTACGATTTCCGGTTAACACAATTATAGCACGAATAAAGACAATTATCATGAATAAGGAAATATAATAATAATGCTTTTATTATTGCCTCTAGGGCATATTTCCAACAGTCTCCCACTTGCACTAGAGTCAATAATCTAGTTACATTGTGATGAATCGAACACCCATAGAGTTCTGGTGCTGATCATGTTTTGCCTTAGGGAGAGGTTTAGTCAACGGATCTGCGACATTCAGATCCGTGTGCACTTTACAAATATCTATTTCTCCATCTTGAACATTTTCACGAATGGAGTTGAAGCGACGCTTGATGTGCCTAGTCTTCTTGTGAAACCTGGGCTCCTTTGCAAGTGCAATAGCTCCAGTGTTGTCACAGAAGAGCTTGATTGGCCCCGAGGCATTGGGTATGACTCCGAGGTCGGTGATGAACTCCTTCACCCAAATTGCTTCATGTGCTGCCTCCGAGGCTGCCATGTACTCCGCTTCACATGTAGATCTCGCCACGACGCTTTGCTTGCAACTGCACCAGCTTACTGCCCCACCATTCAAAATATACACGTATCCGGTTTATGACTTAGAATCATCCAGATCTGTGTCGAAGCTAGCGTCGACGTAACCTTTTACGACGAGCTCTTCGTCACCTCCATAAACGAGAAACATTTCCTTGGTCCTTTTCAGGTACTTCAGGATATTCTTGACCGCTGTCCAGTGTTCCTTGCCGGGATTACTTTGGTACCTTCCTACCAAACTTACGGCAAGGTTTACATCAGGTCTGGTACACAGCATGGCATACATAATAGAACCTATGGCTGAGGCATAGGGGATGACACTCATCTCTTCTATATCTTCTGCCGTGGTCGGGCATTGAGCTGAGCTCAATTTCACACCTTGTAACACAGGTAAGAACCCTTTCTTAGATTGATCCATATTGAATTTCTTCAATATCTTATCAAGGTATGTGCTTTGTGAAAGACCTATGAGGCGTCTCGATCTATCTCTATAGATCTTGATGCCTAATATATAAGCAGCTTCTCCAAGGTCCTTCATTGAAAAACTCTTATTCAAGTAGGCCTTGATGCTGTCCAAGAGTTCTATATCATTTCCCATCAAAAGTATGTCGTCTACATATAATAAGAGAAATGCTACAGAGCTCCCACTCACTTTATTGTAAACACAGGCTTCTCCATAAGTCTGTGTAAACCCAAACGCTTTGATCATCTCATCAAAGCGAATGTTCCAACTCCGAGATGCTTGCACCAGCCCATAAATCGAGCGTTGGAGCTTGCACACCTTGTCAGCGTTCTTAGGATCGACAAAACTTTCCGGCTGCATCATATACAATTCTTCCTTAAGGAAACCATTAAGGAATGCCGTTTTGACGTCCATTTGCCATATCTCATAATCATAGTATGCGGCAATTGCTAACATGATTCGGACGGACTTCAGCTTCGCTACCGGTGAGAAAGTCTCATCATAGTCAATTCCTTGAACTTGTCGATAACCCTTAGCGACAAGCCGAGCTTTATAGATGGTCACATTACCATCCGCGTCTGTCTTCTTCTTAAAGATCCATTTATTTTCTATGGCTCGCCGTTCAACGGGCAAGTCAGTCAAAGTCCATACTTCGTTTTCATACATGGATCCTATCTCGGATTTCATGGCTTCTAGCCATTTGTCGGAATCCGGGCCCGCCATTGCTTCCTCATAGTTCGAAGGTTCACCGTTGTCTAACAACATGATTTCCAAGACTGGGTTGCCGTACCACTCTGGTGCGGAACGTGTCCTTGTGGACCTTCGAATTTCAGTAGGAGCTTGATCAGAAGTATCTTGATCATAATCATTAATTTCCTCTCTAGTTGGTGCAGGCACCTCAGGAACGATTTCTTGAGTTTCGCCATTTTCCGGTTCAAGAGGTAACACTTCATCAAGTTCTACTTTCCTCCCACTTACTTCTTTCGAGAGAAACTCTTTCTCTAGAAAGGATCCATTCTTGGCAACAAAGATCTTGCCTTCGGATCTGAGGTAGAAGGTATACCCAACAGTTTCTTTAGGGTATCCTATGAAGACGCATTTTTCCGACTTGGGTTCGAGCTTTTCAGGTTGAAGTTTCTTGACATAAGCATCGCATCCCCAAACTTTTAGAAACGACAGCTTAGGTTTCTTCCCAAACCATAATTCATATGGTGTCGTCTCAACGGATTTCGACGGAGCCCTATTTAAAGTGAATGCGGCAGTCTCTAAAGCATAGCCCCAAAAAGATAGCGGTAAGTCGGTAAGAGACATCATAGATCGCACCATATCTAATAGAGTGCGATTACGACGTTCGGACACACCATTACGCCGAGGTGTTCCAGGCGGCGTGAGTTGTGAAACTATTCCACATTTTCTTAAGTGTGTGCCAAATTCGTGACTCAAGTATTCTCCTCCACGATCTGATCGCAGAAACTTGATCTTTCTATCACGTTGATTTTCAACCTCACTCTGAAATTCCTTGAACTTTTCAAAGGTCTCAGACTTGTGTTTCATTAAGTAGATATACCCATATCTACTCAAGTCATCAGTGAGGGTGAGAACATAACGATAGCCACCGCGAGCCTCAACACTCATTGGACCGCACACATCGGTATGTATGATTTCCAATAAGTTGGTTGCTCGCTCCATTGTTCCTGAGAACGGAGTCTTGGTCATTTTACCCATGAGGCATGGTTCGCACGTGTCAAATGATTCATAATCAAGAGACTCTAAAAGTCCATCTGCATGGAGCTTCTTCATGCGTTTGACACCTATGTGACCAAGGCGGCAGTGCCACAAATATGTGGGACTATTGTTATCAACTTTAACTCTTTTGGTACTCACACTATGAATATGTGTATCATCACGTACGAGATTCATTAAGAATAATCCATCAACCATCGGAGCATGACCATAAAACATATCTCTCATATAAATAGAACAACCATTATTCTCGGATTTAAATGAGTAGCCATCTCGAATTAAACGAGATCCAGATACAATGTTCATGCTCAAACTTGGCACTAAATAACAATTATTGAGGTTTAAAACTAATCCCGTAGGTAAATGTAGAGGTAGCGTGCCGACGGCGATCACATCGACCTTGGAACCATTCCCGACGCGCATCGTCACCTCGTCCTTCGCCAGTCTCCGTTTATTCCGCAGCTCCTGCTTTGAGTTACAAATGTGAGCAACTGCACCGGTATCAAATACCCAAGAGCTACTACGAGTACTGGTAAGGTACACATCAATTATATGTATATCACATATACCTTTGGTTTTGCCGGCCTTCTTGTCTGCTAAGTATTTGGGGCAGTTCCGCTTCCAGTGACCACTTCCCTTGCAATAAAAACACTCAGTCTCGGGCTTGGGTCCATTCTTTGGCTTCTTCCCGGCAACTTGCTTACCGGGCGCGGCAACTTCCTTGCCGTCCTTCTTGAAGTTCTTTTTACCCTTGCCCTTTTTGAACTTAGTGGTTTTATTCACCATCAACACTTGATGCTCCTTCTTGATTTCTACCTCTGCTGATTTCAGCATAGCATATACTTCAGGAATGGTCTTTACCATCCCCTGCATATTGTAGTTCATCACAAAGCTCTTGTAGCTAGGTGGAAGCGACTGGAGGATTCTGTCAATGACCGCTTCATCCGGGAGATTAACTTCCAGTTGAGTCAAGCGGTTGTGCAACCCAGACATTTTGAGTATGTGTTCACTGACAGAGCCATTTTCCTCCATCTTACAGCTAAAGAATTTATCGGAGACTTCATATCTCTCGACCCGGGCATGAGCTTGGAAAACCGTTTTCAGCTCTTCGAACATCTCATATGCTCCATGTCTCTCAAAACGCTTTTGGAGCCCCGGCTCTAAGCTGTAAAGCATGCCGCACTGAACGAGGGAGTAATCATCGCAGCGTGACTGCCAAGCGTTCATAACATCTTGTTCTGCAGGGAGAATAGGTGCGTCACCCAGCGGTGCTCTTAGGACATAATCTTTCTTGGCAGCTATGAGGATAATCCTCAGGTTTCGGACCCAGTCCGTATAGTTGCTACCATCGTCTTTCAGCTTGGTTTTCTCTAGGAACGCGTTGAAATTGAGGACTACGTTGGCCATTTGATCTACAAGACATATTGTAAATATTTAGACTAAGTTCATGATAATAAAGTTCATTTAATCAAATTATTTAATGAACTCCCACTTAGATAGACATCCCTCTGTTAGTCATCTAAGTATTACATGATCCGAGTCAACTAGGCCGTGTCCGATCATCACGTGAGACGGACTAGCCAACATCGGTGAACATCTTCATGTTGATCGTATCTTCTATACGACTCATGCTCGACCTTTCGGTCTTCTGTGTTCCGAGGCCATGTCTGTACATGCTAGGCTCGTCAAGTCAACCTAAGTGTTTTACGTGTGTAAATCTGTCTTACACCCGTTGTATGCGAACGTAAGGACCTATCACACCCGATCATCACGTGGTGCTTCGGAACATCGAACCTTAGCAACGGTTCACAGTTAGGGTGAACACTTTCTTGAAATTATTATGAGGGATCATCTTATTTACTACCGTCGTTCTAAGTAAACAAGATGCAAAACATGATAAACATCACATGCAATCAAATAATAAACGTGACATGATATGGCCAATATCACATAGCTCCTTCGATCTCCATCTTGGGGCTCCATGATCATCTTGTCACCGGCTTGACACCATGATCTTCATCATCATGATCTTCATCATCGTGTCTCCATGAAGTTGCTCGCCAACTATTACTTCTACTACTATGGCTAACGCGTTCAGCAATAAAGTAAAGTAATTTACATGGCGATTCTCAATGACACGCAGGTCATACAAAAATGAAGACAACTCCTATGGCTCCTGCCGGTTGTCATACTCATCGACATGCAAGTCGTGATTTCTATTACAATAGCATGAACATCTCATACATCACATATAGATCATTCATCATACATCACAACTTTGGCCATATCATATCACAAAGCACTTGCTGCAAAAACAAGTTAGACGTCCTCTAATTGTTGTTGCAAGTTTTACGTGGATGAATTAGGGTTCTAGCAAGAACGTTTTCTTACCTACGTTCAAACCACAACGTGATTTGTCAATCTCTATTTACCCTTCATAAGGACCCTGTTCATCGAATCCGATCCAACTAAAGTAGGAGAGACAGACACCCGCCAGCCACCTTATGCAACTAGTGCATGTTAGTCGGTGGAACCGGTCTCACGTAAGCGTACGTGTAAGGTTGGTCCGGGCCGCTTCATCCCACAATACCACTGAATCAAGATTGACTAGTAACGGCAAGAAGAATTGACAACATCTACGCCCACAACAAATTGTGGTCTACTCGCGCAAGAAGAACTACGCATAGACCTAGCTCATGATGCCACTTTTGGGGAACGTTGCAGAAAATTAAAATTTTTCCTACGGTTTCACCAAGATCCATCTATGAGTTCATCTAGCAACGAGTATTCAGATTAGATAGCATCTACATACCACTTTGTAGATCGCAACGGAAGCGTTCGAGTGAACGTGGATGAGGTAGTCGTACTTGCCGTGATCCAATTCACCGATGATCTAGTACCGAACGGACGGCACCTCCGCGTTCAACACACGTACGGGACGGGAGACGTCTCCTCCTTCTTGATCCAGCAAGGGGGAAGGAGAGGTTGAGGAATATCCAGCACGACGGTGTGGTGGTGGATGCAGCAGAACTCCGGCAGGGCTTCGCTAAGCAACTACGAGAGGAGGAGGAGGTGTTGCAGGGAGGAGGGAGGAGCCAGGGCATTAGGGTTGGTTTGCTCCTCCTTTTCCCCACTATATATAGGGCCAAGGGAGAGGGGGAGGCGCAGCCCTTGCCCCTTCCTCCAAGGAAGGGTGCGGTCAAGGGTGGGAGGAGTCCATCCTCCCCAAGGCACCTCGGAGGTGCCTTCCCCTTGTAGGACTCTCCCTCCTCCAAGTTTCCTTGGCGCATGGGCCCTTGGGGCTGGTTCCCCTTGGCCCAAGCAGGCCAAGGCGCACCCCCTAAGGCCCATGTGGCCCCCCGGGGCAGGTGGACCCCCCGGTGGACCCCCGGGACCCCTCCGGTGGTCCCGGTACAATACCGATAACACCGAAACTTGTCCCGATGGCCAAAATAGCACTTCCTATATATAATTATTTACCTCCGGACCATTCCGGAACTCCTCGTGATGTCCGGGATCTCATCCGGGACTCCGAACAACATTCGGTTTACTGCACATACATATCTTCACAACCCTAGCGTCACCGAACCTCAAGTGTGTAGACCCTACGGGTTCGGGAGACATGCAGACATGACCGAGACGGCTCTCGGGCAATAACCAACAGCGGGATCTGGATACCCATGTTGGCTCCCACATGCTCCACGATGATCTCATCGGATGAACCACGATGTCGAGGATTCAATTAATCCCGTATACGATTCCCTTTGTCAATCGGTATTTTACTTGCCCGAGATTCGATCGTCGGTATACCAATACCTCGTTCAATCTCGTTACCGGCAAGTCACTTTTCTCGTTCCCGTAATGCATGATCCCGTGATCAAACACTTTGATCACATTGAGCTCATTGTGATGATGCATTACCGAGAGGGCCCGGTGATACCTCTCCGTCAAGCGGAGTGACAAATCCCAGTCTCGATCCATGTCAACCCAACAGACACTTTCAGAGATACCCGTAGCATACCTTTATAGTCACCCAGTTACGTTTTGACGTTTGGCACACCCAAAGCACTCCTACGGTATCCGGGAGTTACACGATCTCATGGTCTAAGGAAAGGATACTTGACATTGGAAAACTCTAGCAAACGAACTATGCGATCTTATGCTATGTTTAGGATTGGGTCTTGTCCATCACATCATTCTCCTAATGATGTGATCCCGTTATCGATGACATCCAATGTCCATAGTCAGGAAACCATGACTATCTGTCGATCAACGAGCTAGTCAACTAGAGGCTCACTAGGGACATGTTTGTTGTCTGTTATTCACACATGTATTACGATTTCCGGTTAACAAAATTATAGCACGAATAAAGACAATTATCATGAATAAGGAAATATAATAATAATGCTTTTATTATTGCCTCTAGGGCATATTTCCAACAAACATAACGATAGCCACCGCGAGCCTCAACACTCATTGGACCGCACACATCGGTATGTATGATTTCCAATAAGTTGGTTGCTCGCTCCATTGTTCCTGAGAACGGAGTCTTGGTCATTTTACCCATGAGGCATGGTTCACACGTGTCAAATGATTCATAATCAAGAGACTCTAAAAGTCCATCTGCATGGAGCTTCTTCATGCGTTTGACACCTATGTGACCAAGGCGGCAGTGCCACAAATATGTGGGACTATTGTTATCAACTTTAACTCTTTTGGTATTCACACTATGAATATGTGTATCATCACGTACGAGATTCATTAAGAATAAACCATTAACCATCGGAGCATGACCATAAAACATATCTCTCATATAAATAGAACAACCATTATTCTAGGATTTAAATGAGTAGCCATCTCGAATTAAACGAGATCCAGACACAATGTTCATGCTCAAACTTGGCACTAAATAACAATTATTGAGGTTTAAAACTAATCCCGTAGGTAAATGTAGAGGTAGCGTGCCGACGGTGATCACATCGACCTTGGAACCATTCCGACGCGCATCGTCACCTCGTCCTTCGCCAGTCTCCGTTTATTCCGCAGCTCCTGCTTTGAGTTACAAATGTGAGCAACTGCACCGGTATCAAATACCCAAGAGTTACTACGAGTACTGGTAAGGTACACATCAGTTACATGTATATCACATATACCTTTGGTTTTGCCGGCCTTCTTGTCCGCTAAGTATTTGGGGCAGTTCCGCTTCCAGTGACCACTTCCCTTGCAATAAAAACACTCAGTCTCGGGCTTGGGTCCATTCTTTGGCTTCTTCCCAGCAACTTGCTTACCGGGCGCGGCAACTTCCTTGCCGTCCTTCTTGAAGTTCTTTTTACCCTTGCCCTGCTTGAACTTAGTGGTTTTATTCACCATCAACACTTGATGCTCCTTCTTGATTTCTACCTCTGCTGATTTCAGCATAGCATATACTTCAGGAATGGTCTTTACCATCCCCTGCATATTGTAGTTCATCACAAAGCTCTTGTAGCTAGGTTGAAGCGACTGGAGGATTCTGTCAATGACCGCTTCATCCGGGAGATTAACTTCCAGTTGAGTCAAGCGGTTGTGCAACCCAGACATTTTGAGTATGTGTTCACTGACAGAGCCATTTTCCTCCATCTTACAGCTAAAGAATTTATCAGAGACTTCATATCTCTCGACCCGGGCATGAGCTTGGAAAACCATTTTCAGCTCTTCGAACATCTCATATGCTCCATGTCTCTCAAAACGCTTTTGGAGCCCCGGCTCTAAGCTGTAAAGCATGCCGCACTGAACGAGGGAGTAATCATCGCAGCGTGACTGCCAAGCGTTCATAACGTCTTGTTCTGCAGGGAGAATAGGTGCGTCACCCAGCGGTGCTCTTAGGACATAATCTTTCTTGGCAGCTATGAGGATAATCCTCAGGTTTCGGACCCAGTCCGTATAGTTGCTACCATCGTCTTTCAGCTTGGTTTTCTCTAGGAACGCGTTGAAATTGAGGACTACGTTGGCCATTTGATCTACAAGACATATTGTAAATATTTAGACTAAGTTCATGATAATAAAGTTCATTTAATCAAATTATTTAATGAACTCCCACTTAGATAGACATCCCTCTGTTAGTCATCTAAGTATTACATGATCCGAGTCAACTAGGCCGTGTCCGATCATCACGTGAGACGGACTAGCCAACATCGGTGAACATCTTCATGTTGATCGTATCTTCTATACGACTCATGCTCGACCTTTCGGTCTTCTGTGTTCCGAGGCCATGTCTGTACATGCTAGGATCGTCAAGTCAACCTAAGTGTTTTGCGTGTGTAAATCTGTCTTACACCCGTTGTATGCGAACGTAAGGACCTATCACACCCGATCATCACGTGGTGCTTCGGAACATCGAACCTTAGCAACGGTTCACAGTTAGGGTGAACACTTTCTTGAAATTATTATGAGGGATCATCTTATTTACTACCGTTGTTCTAAGTAAACAAGATGCAAAACATGATAAACATCACATGCAATCAAATAATAAACGTGACATGATATGGCCAATATCACATAGCTCCTTCGATCTCCATCTTGGGGCTCCATGATCATCTTGTCACCGGCTTGACACCATGATCTTCATCATCATGATCTTCATCATCGTGTCTCCATGAAGTTGCTCGCCAACTATTACTTCTACTACTATGGCTAACGCATTCAGCAATAAAGTAAAGTAATTTACATGGCGATTCTCAATGACACGCAGGTCATACAAAAATAAAGACAACTCCTATGGCTCCTGCCGGTTGTCATACTCATCGACATGCAAGTCATGATTCCTATTACAATAGCATGAACATCTCATACATCACATATAGATCATTCATCATACATCACAACTTTGGCCATATCATATCACAAAGCACTTGCTGCAAAAACAAGTTAGACGTCCTCTAATTGTTGTTGCAAGTTTTACGTGGCTGAATTAGGGTTCTAGCAAGAACGTTTTCTTACCTACGTTCAAACCACAACGTGATTTGTCAATCTCTATTTACCCTTCATAAGGACCCTGTTCATCGAATCCGATCCAACTAAAGTAGGAGAGACAGACACCCGCCAGCCACCTTATGCAACTAGTGCATGTTAGTCGGTGGAACCGGTCTCACGTAAGCGTACGTGTAAGGTTGGTCCGGGCCGCTTCATCCCACAATACCGCTGAATCAAGATTGACTAGTAACGGCAAGAAGAATTGACAACATCTACGCCCACAACAAATTGTGGTCTACTCGCGCAAGAAGAACTACGCATAGACCTAGCTCATGATGCCACTTTTGGGGAACGTTGCAGAAAATTAAAATTTTTCCTACGGTTTCACCAAGATCCATCTATGAGTTCATCTAGCAACGAGTATTCAGATTAGATAGCATCTACATACCACTTTGTAGATCGCAACGGAAGCGTTCGAGTGAACGTGGATGAGGTAGTCGTACTTGCCGTGATCCAATTCACCGATGATCTAGTACCGAACGGACGGCACCTCCGCGTTCAACACACGTACGGGACGGGAGACGTCTCCTCCTTCTTGATCCAGCAAGGGGGAAGGAGAGGTTGAGGAATATCCAGCACGACGGTGTGGTGGTGGATGCAGCAGAACTCCGGCAGGGCTTCGCTAAGCAACTACGGGAGGAGGAGGAGGTGTTGCAGGGAGGAGGGAGGAGCCAGGGCATTAGGGTTGGTTTGCTCCTCCTTTTCCCCACTATATATAGGGCCAAGGGAGAGGGGGAGGCGCAGCCCTTGCCCCTTCCTCCAAGGAAGGGTGCGGTCAAGGGTGGGAGGAGTCCATCCTCCCCAAGGCACCTCGGAGGTGCCTTCCCCTTGTAGGACTCTCCCTCCTCCAAGTTTCCTTGGCGCATGGGCCCTTGGGGCTGGTTCCCCTTGGCCCAAGCAGGCCAAGGCGCACCCCCTAAGGCCCATGTGGCCCCCCGGGGCAGGTGGACCCCCCGGTGGACCCCCGGGACCCCTCCGGTGGTCCCGGTACAATACCGATAACACCGAAACTTGTCCCGATGGCCAAAATAGCACTTCCTATATATAATTATTTACCTCCGGACCATTCCGGAACTCCTCGTGATGTCCGGGATCTCATCCGGGACTCCGAACAACATTCGGTTTACTGCACATACATATCTTCACAACCCTAGCGTCACCGAACCTCAAGTGTGTAGACCCTACGGGTTCGGGAGACATGCAGACATGACCGAGACGGCTCTCGGGCAATAACCAACAGCGGGATCTGGATACCCATGTTGGCTCCCACATGCTCCACGATGATCTCATCGGATGAACCACGATGTCGAGGATTCAATTAATCCCGTATACGATTCCCTTTGTCAATCGGTATTTTACTTGCCCGAGATTCGATCGTCGGTATACCAATACCTCGTTCAATCTCGTTACCGGCAAGTCACTTTTC
The DNA here is from genome assembly GCA_032464435.1 of Aegilops umbellulata. Taxonomy (NCBI): domain Eukaryota; kingdom Viridiplantae; phylum Streptophyta; class Magnoliopsida; order Poales; family Poaceae; genus Aegilops; species Aegilops umbellulata. Next base: position 521,386,453 of record CP136059.1, on the reverse strand, counting down.
TCGTTCCCGTAATGCATTATCCCGTGATCAAACACTTTGATCACATTGAGCTCATTGTGATGATGCATTACCGAGAGGGCCCGGTGATACCTCTCCGTCAAGCGGAGTGACAAATCCCAGTCTCGATCCATGTCAACCCAACAGACACTTTCAGAGATACCCGTAGCATACCTTTATAGTCACCCAGTTACGTTGTGACGTTTGGCACACCCAAAGCACTCCTACGGTATCCGGGAGTTACACGATCTCATGGTCTAAGGAAAGGATACTTGACATTGGAAAACTCTAGCAAACGAACTATGCGATCTTATGCTATGTTTAGGATTGGGTCTTGTCCATCACATCATTCTCCTAATGATGTGATCCCGTTATCGATGACATCCAATGTCCATAGTCAGGAAACCATGACTATCTGTCGATCAACGAGCTAGTCAACTAGAGGCTCACTAGGGACATGTTTGTTGTCTGTTATTCACACATGTATTACGATTTCCGGTTAACAAAATTATAGCACGAATAAAGACAATTATCATGAATAATGAAATATAATAATAATGCTTTTATTATTGCCTCTAGGGCATATTTCCAACAAACATAACGATAGCCACCGCGAGCCTCAACACTCATTGGACCGCACACATCGGTATGTATGATTTCCAATAAGTTGGTTGCTCGCTCCATTGTTCCTGAGAACGGAGTCTTGGTCATTTTACCCATGAGGCATGGTTCGCACGTGTCAAATGATTCATAATCAAGAGACTCTAAAAGTCCATCTGCATGGAGCTTCTTCATGCGTTTGACACCTATGTGACCAAGGCGGCAGTGCCACAAATATGTGGGACTATTGTTATCAACTTTAACTCTTTTGGTATTCACACTATGAATATGTGTATCATCACGTACGAGATTCATTAAGAATAAACCATTAACCATCGGAGCATGACCATAAAACATATCTCTCATATAAATAGAACAACCATTATTCTAGGATTTAAATGAGTAGCCATCTCGAATTAAACGAGATCCAGACACAATGTTCATGCTCAAACTTGGCACTAAATAACAATTATTGAGGTTTAAAACTAATCCCGTAGGTAAATGTAGAGGTAGCATGCCGACGGTGATCACATCGACCTTGGAACCATTCCCGACGCGCATCGTCACCTCGTCCTTCGCCAGTCTCCGTTTATTCCGCAGCTCCTGCTTTGAGTTACAAATGTGAGCAACTGCACCGGTATCAAATACCCAAGAGCTACTACGAGTACTGGTAAGGTACACATCAATTACATGTATATCACATATACCTTTGGTTTTGCCGGCCTTCTTGTCCGCTAAGTATTTGGGGCAGTTCCGCTTCTAGTGACCACTTCCCTTGCAATAAAAACACTCAGTCTCGGGCTTGGGTCCATTCTTTGGCTTCTTCCCAGCAACTTGCTTACCGGGCGCGGCAACTTCCTTGCCGTCCTTCTTGAAGTTCTTTTTACCCTTGCCCTTCTTGAACTTAGTGGTTTTATTCACCATCAACACTTGATGCTCCTTCTTGATTTCTACCTCTGCTGATTTCAGCATAGCATATACCTCAGGAATGGTCTTTACCATCCCCTGCATATTGTAGTTCATCACAAAGCTCTTGTAGCTAGGTGGAAGCGACTGGAGGATTCTGTTAATGACTGATTCATCCGGGAGATTAACTTCCAGTTGAGTCAAGCGGTTGTGCAACCCAGACATCTTGAGTATGTGTTCACTGACAGAGCCATTTTCCTCCATCTTACAGCTAAAGAATTTGTCGGAGACTTCATATCTCTCGACCCGGGCATGAGCTTGGAAAACCATTTTCAGCTCTTCGAACATTTTATATGCTCCATGTCTCTCAAAACGCTTTTGGAGCCCCGGCTCTAAGCTGTAAAGCATGCCGCACTGAACGAGGGAGTAATCATCGCAGCGTGACTGCCAAGCGTTCATAACGTCTTGTTCTGCTGGGAGAATAGGTGCGTCACCCAGCAGTGCTCATAGGACATAATCTTTCTTGGCAGCTATGAGGATGATCCTCAGGTTCCGGACCCAGTCCGTATAGTTGCTACCATCGTCTTTCAGCTTGGTTTTCTCTAGGAACGCGTTGAAGTTGAGGACTACGTTGGCCATTTGATCTACAAGACATATTGTAAAATTTTAGACTAAGTTCATGATAATAAAGTTCATTTAATCAAATTATTTAATGAACTCCCACTTAGATAGACATCCCTCTTATAGTCATCTAAGTATTACATGATCCGAGTCAACTAGGCCGTGTCCGACCATCACGTGAGACGGACTAGTCAACATCGGTGAACATCTTCATGTTGATCGTATCTTCTATACGACTCATGCTCGACCTTTCGGTCTTCTGTGTTCCGAGGCCATGTCTGTACATGCTAGGCTCGTCAAGTGAACCTAAGTGTTTTGCGTGTGTAAATCTGTCTTACACCCGTTGTATGTGAACGTTAGAATCTATCACACCCGATCATCACGTGGTGCTTCGAAACAACGAACTGTCGCAACGGTGCATAGTTAGGGGGAACACTTTCTTGAAATTATTATGAGGGATCATCTTATTTACTACCGTCGTTCTAAGTAAACAAGATGCAAAACATGATAAACATCACATGCAATCAAATAATAAACGTGACATGATATGTCCAATATCACATAGCTCCTTTGATCTCCATCTTGGGGCTCCATGATCATCTTGTCACCGGCTTGACACCATGATCTTCATCATCGTGTCTCCATGAAGTTGCTTGCCAACTATTACTTCTACTACTATGGCTAACGCGTTTAGCAATAAAGTAAAGTAATTTACATGGCGTTTCTCAATGACACGCAGGTCATACAAAAATAAAGACAACTCCTATGGCTCCTGCCGGTTGTCATACTCATCGACATGCAAGTCGTGATTCCTATTACAATAGCATGAACATCTCATACATCACATATAGATCATTCATCATACATCACAACTTTGGCCATATCATATCACAAAGCACTTGCTGCAAAAACAAGTTAGACGTCCTCTAATTGTTGTTGCAAGTTTTACGTGGCTGAATTAGGGTTCTAGCAAGAACGTTTTCTTACCTACGTTAAACCACAACGTGATTTGTTAACTTCTATTTACCCTTCATAAGGACCCTTTTCATCGAATCCGCTCCAACTAAAGTGGGAGAGACAGACACCCGCCAGCCACCTTATGCAACTAGTGCATGTTAGTCGGTGGAACCGGTCTCACGTAAGCGTACGTGTAAGGTTGGTCCGGGCCGCTTCATCCCACAATACCGCTGAAGCAAGATGAGACTAGTAGCGGCAAGAAAGTTGACAACATCTACGCCCACAACAAATTGTGTTCTACTCATGCAATAGAGAACTACGCATAGACCTAGCTCATGATGCCACTGTTGGGGAACGTTGCAGAAAATTAAAATTTTTCCTACGGTTTCACCAAGATCCATGTATGAGTTCATCTAGCAACGAGCCATGGGAGAGAGAGATTGCATCTACATACCACTTTGTAGATCGCGAGCGGAAGCGTTCAACGAACGGGGATGAAGTAGTCGTACACACCGTGATCCAAATCACCGGAGATCCTAGCACCGAAAGCACGGCACCTCCGCGTTCAACACACGTACGGTCAGCGTAACGTCTCCTTCTTCTTGATCCAGCAAGGCAAAGGAGAGGTTGGGGAAGAAGACTCCAGCAGCAGCGCGACGGCGTGGTGATGGTGGAGCCGCAGTACTCCGACAGGGCTTCGCCGAGCTCTACGGAGGAGGAGGAGGTGTTGGAGAGGGAGAGGGAGAGGGAGGCGCCAGGGCAAAGGGTGCGCAGCCCCCCTCCCCTCCCCCCTTTATATAGCCCCTTGGGGGGCGCCGGCCCGAGGAGATGGAATCTCCTAGGGGGGCGGCGGCCAGGGAGGGGGACTTGCCCCCCAAGCAAGGGGGGCGCCCCCTTTAGGGTTCCCCCCCAACCCTAGGCGCATGGGCCCTTGGGGGGAGGCGCACCAGCCCACTTTGGGCTGGTTCCCTCCCTCATACAGCCCATGGGGCCCTCCGGGATAGGTGGCCCCACCCGGTGGACCCCCCGGAACCCTCCGGTGGTCCTGGTACAATACCGATAACCCCGAAACTTATCCCGATGTCCGTATGACGACTTTCCATATATAAATCTTTACCTCCGGACCATTCTGAAACTCCTCGTGACGTCCGAGATCTCATCCGGGACTCCGAACAACATTCGGGTTACTGCATATACATATCTTCACAACCCTAGCGTTACCGAACCTTAAGTGTGTAGACCCTACGGGTTCGGGAGACATGCAGACATGACCGAGACGGTTCTCGGGCAATAACCAACAGCGGGATCTGGATACCCATGTTGGCTCCCACATGCTCCACGATGATCTCATCGGATGAACCACGATGTCGAGGATTCAATTAATCCCGTATACGATTCCCTTTGTCAATCGGTATTTTACTTGCCCGAGATTCGATCGTCGGTATCCCAATACCTCGTTCAATCCCGTTACCGGCAAGTCACTTTACTCGTACCGTAATGCATGATCCCGTGATCAAACACTTTGATCACATTGAGCTCATTATGATGATGCATTACCGAGAGGGCCCGGTGATACCTCTCCGTCAAGCGGAGTGACAAATCCCAGTCTCGATCCATGTCAACCCAACAGACACTTTCAGAGATACCCGTAGTATACCTTTATAGTCACCCAGTTACGTTGTGACGTTTGGCACATCCAAAGCACTCCTACGGTATCCGGGAGTTACACGATCTCATGGTCTAAGGAAAGGATACTTGACATTGGAAAACTCTAGCAGACGAACTATGTGATCTTATGCTATGTTTAGGATTGGGTCTTGTCCATCACATCATTCTCCTAATGATGTGATCTCGTTATCAATGACATCCAATGTCCATAGTCAGGAAACCATGACTATCTGTTGATCAACGAGCTAGTCAACTAGAGGCTCACTAGGGACATATTGTTGTCTGTTATTCACACATGTATTACGATTTCCGGATAACACAATTATAGCACGAATAAAGACAATTATCATGAACAAGGAAATATAATAATAATGCTTTTATTATTGCCTCTAGGGCATATTTCCAACACGAGGATCGCCGAGGGGTCGAGAGAGGTTTCCTAGTGTCAAAGTATTCAAGAAATCCATGGCTTCATCATTAGCCAGAAGTAACCAGGGCATGATGGTACGAAGTCCTCCAAAGTTATTCTGGATTGAAGTCCCGGATAGGATAATTTGCCTTTTTGTACGAATTTCAGCAAAGGCCTTCCAAATAACGATATTTGGAAGGTTCTTGCTGAACTTTGTACCAAAAAGCGAATTATCCTATCTGGGACTCCGTTCCAAAATAACTTTGGAGAGCTTCGTACCATCTTGCACCTGTTACTTTCGCCTAATGATGAAGACATGGTTTTGTTGAATCCTTTGACACTAGGCAACCTCCCGACCCCTCGGCGATCCTCTCGAACATGAGAGGAAGAAGAGGATAAAAAAAGAAGAGGAAGAAGAAAAAAAAAGAGGAGGAGAAAGAATAGAGGAGTTCTTTTTTTCTTCTTCTTCCTCTTTTTTTTCTTCCTCTTCCTCTTTTTTTTACAGGAACGAGGGTCGTCGAGTGACACAGATGTAGTGTCATCGTTGTCGATATACCCCCTCCCGATAGCTTCAACACGTGGGGGGGTCGATATTACCCCCTCCTTGAAGCGTTGTCGAGGCCACCCCAAACCCTTGAAGCGTTGTCGAGGCCACCCCAAACCCTAGAGAGGCAGCGTCGAGGCCACTAATTAATATATATGATTCCTTACTATGATTAGCTAGCTAGTTCTACGTTTGCCACTAATATATCCATTTGTCAAGTTTGAATAATAATTGCCATGTTGTAAATATTTGTAGAAACTATGGACAGTATCGCCCGAGACGAAGCAAGAGAAGCGTTGTTGAGGGACATAATCGCAGAAGGAAGTGATGTCGTCTCGTTGTATCTCAACGACTTCGATGGTCTGCAAGGAGAGGGTGAAGAAGCTGGCTCCGGTGACCTAATGGCCGTGCAAGAAGAAGAACGTGATGACGGGTCCGGTGACCGAAACGAGTCCGGCGACCGAGCCGAGTCCGGCCAGGTATATATATTAGTTAAGCCTGTGCTGACTAGCTAATTGATGCATTCATTGTTTTGGTATGTACACATATTAATTAAGTCTTTGTTCTTTTTTCTAGCCCTCCGGATCGAGCACAACTGAGGTAAAGAGACGAGGCCCGAAGAGAAAGTTGAGCTCGGATGAAAGGTTTGAGATCATAGCAATCGCGCCCGACGGCCAACCTATTGAACCCATCCGAACAAAGAAGGCATTTGTTGCTCAGTGCGGGGTTCTGGTTAGGGACAAGATCCCGATCAGCATCCAACAATAGTATAAGCCTAAGAACGAAGACCCTGAGGTGTCTTATGTCAATGATCTGCAGAAAAATGATCTTTGGACTGAGCTGAAGTCCAATTTCGCCCTACCGCCAGAGGATGATCCGGAGAAGCCAGTTAAAGAGCAATTAATCAAGTCTTTTTCTCTTAAGAGGATGGCAGACCTATTCAGGAGGTGGAAGAAAGACCTGAATAGGTTTGTCGAGAAAAAAGAGACACCAGAATTCAAGGGCATATATGAGAAGATCAGAGATGACTGGCCTGCATTTGTGACCCACAAGACATCGGAAAAGAGTAAGAAGATGTCGGAGACAAACAAGAAAAATGCTGCGAAGAATTAGCTTCACCATCACACGGGGTCAGGTGGCTACCTGGTAGCCCGGCCTAAGTGGGCCAAGGCTGAGAATGATCTGGTTGAAAAAGGGATCGAACCAGAGACAACGAGCTGGCCAGACCGTTGCCGGACTTGGTTCTTCGGGGCTGGCGGAACCTTGGACCCTGTAATAGGGAAGTGCATTTGGACGGACGAGCAACTTGACATTCCCTTGAAGAAGCTTCGGTACTATATCAAAGCAGCGCAGGAAGGGACGTTCCTTCCAGACAGAGAGAACGATGAGCTCACAAAGGCCCTCGGGAATCCTGAGCACCCTGGACGGACACGAGGCACGCCAGGCTCCATTCCGTGGAAGGCTGGGTTTCCGGACGCAGGCGGTTACAAAAGCCAGGAGAGGAGGAAGCAAGTGCAACAGTCCGAACTGCAGGCGCTTAAAGCAAGGGTACTCGGGATAGAGGAACGAGAAGCAAATCGCAGCAACCGAACTGCCGAAGCTTCCCCTGAAGCTACCCCGCCATCTCAGCGGAGAAGCAGCGTGGCTTCCACCGAGCTGCTTCAGCCAGAGCTTGTCTTGACGGCTCCTGCCAGCTATCCCGTGGATGCTATCACGGAGGCTCAAAATTGCCACCTTATGACGCAGTGGATGAATATGAAGGTCAAGGCGGCTGTTGGCTCTGTTTATCCTAATGAACCCGGCGCAACTTTTCACTGCCAGCCGATTCTAGAAGGATATGCTAAGGTGATGGTGGATGAAATAACGGAGGGATTTGAGGACCTCCCGCTTGACCACCCTACCGGAGAAGGGGAGACTCGGCTGGGTTCTGCTCTGAAGACTCCATGCCTATGGCGAAAAGAGCTCATCAAGCTTCCAAACTGGACGCCTCCGCCTCCTCCTCCTCCTCCGGCGAGTCAGGGCACTCCGCCTCCTCCACCGCCTCCTCCTCCGGCGAGTGACGATCAGGGCCCTCGGCCGGCTCCTTCTCCGGCGCGTGGCGGCACTCCGCCTCCTTCTCTGCCTGCGCCGGCGCGCCTGAGCAGCCAGCCTACTCCTTCTCCGCCTCGTCAGCAAGGGCGGAAGAGACCCGCCGCCGCTCCGGCAGCTGCTCCTACGCGTCGTAGTCCTTCTCCTCCGCCTCGCAAAAAGCAAGCAGTAAAGAAGACTGCCGCTCCGTCTGCTCTGCCGGCGTCTAGCAGTACAGCCAGAGGCGGGAGAAAATACAAATTCGGTCCTTCTCTGAAGTCTCCAGAGAAGTTACCATACGAGATGACCCCGGAGGAGAACGCGAGGATCGCGTGAACCGAGAAGGATGACTGGTTTCAAGGGTTGAAAGCACAGAGACATCCACCTCCGAAGGAGAAGGTAGATTCGGTGAAAGTGAAGCGCACTTCGGCTGCCCTGTCAAAACCACCCAAGTCTCCGCCGAAAGGCAACTATGAGCGCATTATTGCAAAGACATGGGCCGAAGCGTCGCGGTCGGGAAGTACAGTCAGTGATCAAAGGCTGAAAGAACGACGAGTAGCTGGGAAACAAATTGCCTAGCTCGGCGAACAAGCAAAGCAATCGTGCCCCCCGCTCAAGGTGCCTAGCGTCGATCCGAGGATGGCGCCCGGTTATACCAATCTTGACGATTACCTGCCCGACGATGTAGATTATGATTTCCTGGACGTGTAGATACACAGATACGAGTACGGGAAGCCTCTCGTCAAAGATGAAAGATCTCTAACAACGATGATGCGAAGATTGCATGATTGGTACATGAAAACCTGCAGAGAGTCTGGGGGGAGGAATACTTTGTATATGAGAGTTAAACCGGAGCATGACCTCGTTGGAATTGAACTGTTGCATGTTCCATTTGAGGAGTTCTATCAGTTTTTCAATCAATTGGCCCTCGATAAAGCAACGGTCACCTGCTACTGTCTGTAAGTACTACTACTTCTGTCATTAAGTCTCTCTATATAGCTCAGCTCTTTCATTGCATGTATTTATAATTATCCTCACTATATTATGCAGATTGAAGATCGCCGAATTGAAGAAAAGACAAATCGGTGATATTGGGTTCATTAACACAAATCTCATAGATGCAGTTCAGGTTAAAGATCATGCCGCAGAAACCGAGGCCAACTTGCTACGATCATTCAAAATAAATGAACACAAAAATATAATACTCTTTCCTTACAACTTCAAGTGAGTGTTGTCTTGTGCATATTCGGTTTCCCTTATATATTAGTCCAGGTTATAGTAATGTAATTGATGAGTTATGCATGCGTGCGCAGTTTCCACTATATTCTCCTGGAGATTAGGCTTGAGAAGGGAGTAGTAACTGTCTTGGATTCGAGACGAAAAGATCCCCAGGAGTATGCGGATATGACTGAAATCCTCAAGAAGTAAGTTAAATCGATCATTATCCACCATATCAGCAAATTTGTTCATTTCCTGATATCAAGTAATTGTTTTCTTTTGTCTGGCAGTGTTTGGAGAAAATTCAGCACAAATTCCCCGGGACTCCCGAAGGAGCTGGAATTTAAATACCCGAAAGTAAGTACTATAGTACCATGTTCCGCGCGTCTCCTAGCTATTGATTCAAGCGCTAGTTTCATCAATACCATTTGGCATTCTTGCTTATCTGTTTGATTGACCTCTATTTCTTGTAAAGTGGTTGTGGCAGGAACAAGGGAATGATTTCTGTGGATACTACGTCTGCGAGTCCATCCGCCACACGACCTGTGAGCGGGGCGGGTACTCTGAGAAACAATATGAAGTGCGTAAGAAATAATATTCACAATTTTTGTTTATTACCATCATTTGTGTTGAGTTTCATTCATATATATATATATATATATATATATATATATATATATATAGGGAAAATGCATCCTACTACCGGGTGTAGCTACACCCATTTCTTATATACTACCATGTGGTAGTATATACTCTACTTTATTATTTTTAATATGTTCATATATTATATTTAAGATACTCCAGAGTGAGTTATAAGAAAAAATCGCAAGTGAGCTCATGATTTTATTGTATTTGTGAAATACGTACATATTTGTACGTGAAATAGAGTATGCACAAAATATGATACATACTACCAAAAAAATAGTATATATACTACCTAAACATTATTATATACTACATACTACGCGTACATACTCTCCGATATGATAGATACTACCTAGAACGCATGAAACAAAAGTGGGAGTAACTACACCCGGTAGTAGGAAAAATTTGTCATATATATATATATATATATATATATATATATATATATATATATATATATATATATATATATATATATATAGGATGGCAGTTTGGGACACCTAGGTGCCCAGGCTCCTTGGCTTTCTACCATTTGATTGCATTTAGATGCGTGCTATTATGATAAGTATATAAGGTAATCGGTCAATCCATTAGTAACTGCCAATTCTGAAATAATTAGATTTGGAAACAATTATGACATGTACCATTTAATGGATGTCATTAAACACGCCATGCATGGTAATATATTTTTAGAAGGAAAAAATACTAAACATTAGGTATACGGATATTTATTTAGTATGTACCTGTTAGCTTTTTATACATATATACCCAGAATATTTCGTAAGTACGTATTAGATTTTTATCTATGTATATATCCAGAATATTTATTATGTACCAATTAGATTAGGTCTGTACGGATTCGTTTATTTGGTACACACTCATTAGATTTTCTTAGTATCTATATACTATAATATTTACTATGTAACGATTAATATTTTTTGTGTATGTATACACCTAGAATATTAGTATGTAACGCATTATATTTTTGTGTATGCATACACCTAGAATATTTAGTACCTTTCAATTAGATTTTTGTGTATGTATATACCCAAATTACGCAATATATTTTCTTGCGTGGGTATATGTACGTAGGGAAAAAATTATGCGTGTGTATCGTACATAGAATATTTAGTACGCACGCATTACATTTTTACCTATGTTTATACCCAGAATATTTAGTACGCACGCATTAGATTTTTTTTCTATGTATATACCTAGAATATATAGTACGTACCAATTAGATTAGGTCTGTATGGATTCATTTATTTGATACACACTCATTAGATTTTTTTAGTAGGTATATACATTGAATATTTAGTATGTAAAGCATTATATTTTTGGTATATATATACCCAGAATATTTAGTACGTATCCATTAGAATTTTGTGTATGTATATACCCAGAGTATGCAATATATTTTCTTGCGTGGGTATATGTACGTAGGAAAAAATCATGCGTGGATATCATATAGTCCTACAAGTAAAAAACTAATTTGGATCATAGTTTATATTATTTGATCACCTTAATTTGTATAGAAATATTAGCAGTTAAAAGCGTGACCTGGCCTTAAGTTAAAAAAACACTAGATACCTTGAAAAGTTCAATTTTAGAAAATCAATAAGAATATCCTTAATATACATACAAAGCTTTGGGATGACATTACATATTTTTTTCATATCCGATACCTTAAAAAATGAGTGTGTATATACGTATCCTTTTTGTTGGAAAGGAATCATATAAGGAAACCAGTAATATGTTAATTTTTTGGAAAGCAATTATCGAGCATTGATGGTTGTAGTGCATGGAAACAAAATTTGGAAGGTCACTATGTCAAATATGACTTGCTATATTGGGATCTAGGAGCCCAGGCACCTAGGTGCCCCACATAATTTACCTATATATATATGTATGTATGTATATGTATGTATGTATTGACCCCCTTCTTCAAATTAGATGTTTCGGCAGCGGAATGAACTCCTAGGACCAGATCGCATGCGAGCAATTCAAGAGGAATTGGCGGCATTCTTTCTTGACCACGTGATCGCTGAAGACGGAGAATACTATGTGGACCATGCGTCCATAATTTAAGAGATTATATTTGTAAAAGATAATTATTGTATATATGTAGCCGGTAGTGTCGGACGATAGATATACGACAACTTGTTGTTCGACCAATCTCTCGGAGAAGGAGATGTGGTCGATATCACTTCTCTCTGTATGCATATATGTTCATGACGATCTTCTGTTTCCTTCGTTTGCTTACTAGCTAGTTAGCGTGCCTAGTCCTCTCTATACGTATGTATAGTACGTAGCGTCGACCAATCACGGACATAAGAGAGGACACTTCTCCCCATTAATTAGCTATCTAACACAATATATGAAATACCTAAATTAACCCCCAAAACCCCCAACCCCCCCCCCCTCCCTTTCAAAAAAAAAACCAAAAACTCCAGCCACAGAAATGTTGACGCGTGGAGGTCTATTGGTCCCGGTTGGTGCCACCAACCGGGACCAAGGCTCGGCGCACAGGCCACGTGGAGGCCCATCTGTCCCGGTTCTGGTTTGAACCGGGACTAAAGGGTGAGGGTATTAGTAATGACCCTTTAGTTCCGGTTCGGGAACCGGGACTAAAGGCCCTTATGAACCGGGACAAAAGGCCGGTTTTCAACTAGTGAGAGAACAACATGATTCATTCATTAATAAGTATGTTTGTAGTAAGTATAGGGCAAATATACTTGCAAGTTCGCCATTCATCACTCAAGTGCATATGCTTCCCAGTGTGTTTTCAATTCTGGTTTTGGCATAGTTCAACATTCACCTACCTGAATCCTGACTAGATTGTTAACTCTTCTTTCTAGGTTGCTTAACTTCAATTTTGTGTCCTGCTCATTACTAGAAACCGAGCACGGTAACTTTTTTTATAACAATAATCACCACAGCAGATAGGTTCCCTAGAAATATTTGTCGGGCGAATCCTGTGAATGTTTTGTAGGTAGAAAAGTGTGGCCCGAATCTAAAGATAAGGGTGGTTTTCCACGTCACTGCTTTATTGGTCGAAGGTTAAACTTTAGCTGAATTTGTGAAGTCACAAGCATGTTAGGCACATAAAAACAAACCTAGAAATATAGTTCTTTCATCTTCTTCTTTTGCTCAAGGGGAGAGGACTTCTTCAGGAGAAGAGAGCAACATGATTATTAACTCATGGATATGTTTGTAGTAAGACTGGGGTAATAATGTATGTACAAGTTCCTCCATTCACCACCATTCCGTCACATGAATCCTGACTAGAATGTTAAATCTATATTCTAGGATCTTTACTAGAAGCTGAGCATGGCACCTTCCTCTTTTTTGTAAGAATCGCCACAGCAGATAAGTCACATAGCAGATGTTCTCATACCAGGCGTTGGCACAAAACCAGATTCTTTTTAACTCTTGGTAGGTAGAAATATTTGTAGCTAAAGATAAGGGTGGTTTCCCTCCCTCGCTGCTTTGCTGGTTGAAGGTTCAGTTTTATTTGAATGTATGAAACACTGAAATTACAGCTCGCCAGGCACCTGTTGTGGCATTAGAGATGGGATTCACTAGGTGTGTGGCGTTGAACATTTGGCCTGCTGTATATGTGGTGTGTCCAAACAGTTGTGTTTGTTATATATATGGTGTGATATCAATTAAAACCGTGATAGTGTTGCTCCCTACCATTCGAAAAAAAGAGAGAAGGGAATCCATAAGTGTCTCAGAAATTCAGAGTGCAAGGACTGAATGAGATGTTGCGTTGCACTGTAGCTGCTGGTATTTCAGAAAACAAAAGTGTCAAGGAAGCTGCTTAGATTGATTATCATGTTTCACAAAGGATAATATTTTAACAGCGATGCCTGATCATCATGTAGAATCCCGTCTTCTGTAGCGACATCGATCGATGAAACTTACTCGCAGTAGACTTTGATGACCAAGCCTAGCCATGCCACCCACATACATCCAGAAAAATTCGGATAACTACTGCGTAGTATGATGTCAGTGTCGTCGATGACTGTCAGCATGGCCCAATGGAATCATCGATGAGGCGAGGAGTTAGAGGCAGGCTGGGCTTCATTCTTCGAGCGGCCATGAATTCTTGATTGAGCCGGTGTGTATTTGCATGGCTTCCGGCGCCATACCAACCCTTTTTTTTTCTTGCTACCTGAGGCACCATTTGTATGTTTTACTCCATCAATGTTAGTATGGAGAGTATCTTGCAAATTGCTTCAGAATATATTAGTACCGACACATACAAAAACCCCTATGTACATTCTCCTGATGCAAAGCTCTTTTGCGCTGTAAAAAAGTCAGGGGAGTTTATTTTTCTCGGGCAACAAGGAGAGAGGGTTGAGGAACTATCATGATCCATTGGGCCATTTTTAGATTCCCACCTGCTGATAGTACTAATCCATCCAAGGGCCCGTTATCACGAAGTACACGCTCTCACCGGCGGCACTGCCACTCCACCGGTACTCAGTTCCCAAATCAGCCGCCGCCCCTGTTCCCCGTCCCGATCCCTAGCCTCGGCGAGCAGCGGCAGCCGGAGTCGGGCAGGAGCGGCACGACACACGTGGGGCTCAACGTAGGGGTGGGACCGCGCCCGGCTCTCCCGAAGTGGTGGGCGAGACACGTGGCTGGCTTTTTGGTGTGCTCGACGAGCACATCTTGCCCCACCTCAAGAGGTGTCGCGCCGCCGCTGATGAACTCGTTACGTCTGAGCGCGCGGTGGTGAACGATTAAGAAGGTGCGCAGGGCCGCCAAGAAGGAACACAAGCTCGCGGGGCGATGTGCAAGTCTGTTGTCAAGCACTACCTCAACTATGACGAGTGAGCACGGCGACGAACATGCCGGCAAACTAGTGTTAGATATTTAGGGTTTGTGTATGATCTATCGTCTCTGTTTGTATAAACTAGGGTTAATGATGATGAACTTTGTTTGTGATGATTGCCAATGAACAATTTCTAGCGCGGACTTGTTTTTCAGATTTCCCAATACCAATTTGTTGTATTTGTTCCGCTTGACGAGTTTGCAACCCAAAAAACAAGTTCCGGGGTACCTGAAACTGGTTTTCCGGTTTGGGAATATCTGCTAGAGATGGTCTAATCATGCAAAGCTCTTCCTACACTTTGTCAATCAAAAAATAGTCAGGGGAGATTTCTTTTTCTTTGACAACAAGGGACCAACCAAAGAGGGCTGAGAAGCTATCAGGACCCATTGGGCCGTTTGTAAAAGTCCACCTGATAGTACCGATCATTGCCATCCCCGAACCCTTGCCCCGGCGAGCCGCCGCGGTCTGCATCGCGACGTTCGAGTCGACTCCCTCCAGCATCCATCCGCGAGCCGGTGAGGAGGCGATGCCGCCAGGAGGAGGAGGAGGAGGCGAGCATGGCTGCACGTTGCACACGCCGCCGGAGACCGTCAGCCGCGACGAGCACACGCCGCCGCTCCCCATACCTTCCCAGCTTTACTCCACGCCTCTTCAATCTTCCTTTTATTTAACGGGGCCTTCACGAGTGCCCATCTTCGATCCAAGAAAGGAATGGGGAATCTGAACGAGCCGTTTCTATAATTTACACAGGAGAAGGAGAAGAAGCAGCAGCTGGAGCAAGAGCAGCAGATCGTGCCAAGCCTTCCCGAGGGCGCCCTTGTCGAGATCCTTTCCCGAGTGCCCTACAGGTCCCTCTGCCGCTTCAAGTGCGTGTCCAAGCCGTGGCTCGCTCTCTGCTCCGCCCCGGACATCCGCAAGAGGTCGCCACAGAGCCTCTCTGGCTTCTTCTACTACGAAGGTGGACACCTCTGTTTCCGCAATTTGTCTGGGAGAGGTTTGCCTCTCGTCGACCCAACCCTCCGTTTCTTGCGCCAGAGCTGCGGCCATGCTGCGGCGGCTTTCTCCTCTGCACCAGCGGGAATTCTGTGGGAAGCGAAGAGTGTTATGTTGTGTGCAATCCTGCAACGGAGGAGTGGACGGTGCTGCCTGATTTAGGCTATCCATGTCACTGTCTAATACCTTTCATAGGTTTCGACGCGGCTGTTCCATCCCGCTTTGTGGTGTTTGCGCCCCAGCCCAATATCTTTGGTCCGGAGGATTCCAGAGAAGTGGCAATCTACTCGTCAGAAACTGGACGGTGGAGCTATGTGAAAAGTCAGTGGGCAACACCACCTCTCATGGTTCGTGGTATGTACAAACAGGTCTTCCTCAATGGCACTATCTATTTTCCTACCATTGATAACTTAATAGCCACAGTCGACGTGGAGGGGAAAGTTTGGAGGAGATTCAAATGCCAGATGACTACTTACCAAACATCTGTGATATTGGGCAGTCTCAAGGACGCTTGTATGCGTGGCAGATAGATAATTCTCATGTTTGCCAACTCTATATTTGGGTTCTTGAGGACTATGTTACCGCAAGTTGGACACTAAAGCACACTGTTAACGTTTTGGAGCTGTTTGGAAGACATTCTCGTGAAGATGGCGAATCTTATCGGATGTTTGCATTTCATCCAGACTGTAATGTGATTTTCCTTACCGACCAGAAGAATATGACAGTGTCGTACGACATAGATAATCAGAAACTGAATGTTATCTGCACTGAAGGCATGAATGGTGTGCCTTATATTCCCTGTTTTGCGGAATTGCCGTTAGCTGGTCACTGAGATTCAGTGCTGCATCACGGTCACGTGCTCAACATGGGACAACTCCTTTTTGCGAAGAATAGTGGTTGCTGTGGCCCTACTCCTAATTTCGTGGCATTGCGTAGTATATCTACAGTCTTGGTGCTCAGGTGCATGCCTTTGTTGCTTTGAACAATGTTTGTTAGCCAAGAGCCCAAGACTTTGTAAGGGTAAGGGTACAGTTTAGTTCTAAGAATCCACCTAGCCATTTAATCTATTTGCTGTCATGTAGTACTAATTACTAAATGTATTATGTAGCTCTTGATGTCTGATAATATAAGAGAATGAAGTGCATTATCTATGCTTGAAATCGTTTGTATTTTCACCAATTTACTCCCATTTTTTTGGCAAATAAATATCTTCAGTGTACAGCTTGTTATCCATCTATGCTAGCTCTCTTTTTATGCGTTTCTAAGATTTGAGATGATTATTTGTGGATTATCTCTTATATTCTGTAGCATATACAAGTAGGGTACAGAAATATTAGTTTCTTTTTTGAGCCCGCATGCGCCTGCTATTGATGATGTCAAGAATTATGCAGTTACACAAACTTAGAAAACATAGTTCTTTTATCTTGTGTTTTTTTTTTTTTTGGCTTGAGGGAAGGGGCTTTTTAGGGGAAGAGAACAACATGATTCACTCATTGATATGTACGTTTGTAGTAAGACTAGGGAAAATATACGTACAAGTTCACCATTCAGCACTCAAGTGCCTATGCTTCTCAGTGTGTTTTCAATTCTGGTTTTGATATAGTTCAACCTTCACCTACCTGAATCCTGACTAGTGTTAATTTTCTTTCTAGGTTGCTTAACTTCAATATTTAGTCCTGCTCATTACTAGATAAGTTACCTAGAAATATTTTCACGCAAATTCTGTGAACGTTCTGTAGGTAGAAAAGTGTCGCCTGAATCTAAAGATAAGTGTGGTTTTCCACCTCACTGTTTTATCGGTCCAAGGTTAAATTTTAGCTGAATCTGTGAAGTCATAGCATGTCAGGCACATAAAAACAATACAACTGAGCCTAGAAAATATAGTTCTTTCATCTTCTTTTTTTGCTCAAGGGGAGATGCCATTTTTCAGGGGAAGAAAGCAACAAGATTATTAACTCATGGATATGTTTTTCATTCTGGTTTTGATATAGTTCACCATTCTGTCGCATGAATCCTGACTAGGCTGTTAAATTTGTATTCTAGGTTACTCAACTTTCATTTGCAGTACTGCTCTTTACTAGAAGCTGAGCATGAAAACTTTCTTTTTTATAAAGAATCGCCACAGCATGTAAATCACATAGCAGATGTTCTTTCCCATACCAGGTATTCGCACAAAACCAGACTCTGTAAGCTACTGATTTACCCCTCCCCCCCCCCCCACCCCCCCCCCCCCCCACTGCTTTGTTTTTTAGTTGAATCTATACTGAAATTACAGCTCGACAGATTGCGGAGGTAGTTTGTCAGATAGTTTTTCAATAAAGAGCGCTTTTATTAACTCAAAACGTAACATCTAGCAGATACAATCACATCGAGTGACACCAGCCTCTGCAAAACTAGTTCGTCAGATACTAGTAGAAGGATTCCAACCTCGCTTTGTCTGGTACCATCCAGTAACGATTTTCAGTATGTTACACCATGCCTGTTTGATTCAAGACCACCGGGTGCGCGACATGATTGCGATAAGTAACCAAGGAGTAAAGCTTGGAAAGGGGGAGTGGGTGAACTCGAGCAAACTTTAGAACGCCCTCTGAATTTGATCAAGTGTTTGAGTTGCAGCTGAAAGTCAAAGCGGGTTGCATCAGCTGCATATTAATTGAATGCAGTTTGTTCCCCTAACAAAAAAATTGAATACGATTTGATTTCCAAGGGGGAAACACAAGTGTTGTTGACTCATCTAGCAAGGATCCATGTTAGTGTTAGTATCTTGCTAATTGCTTAGAAGACTGACATAATTCAGAATACATTCTTTTTTAGGGGAGAATTCAGAATACATGTTAGTATCAGCACATACAACACCGCTATATAATTTTTATTTTTTTGAGTAACACAGCGCTATATACATTCTGCTGGTGCAAAGCTCAGGCGAGTTTTTCTTTCCTTTACAAAAAGAAGAGAGGGCTGTTTTTAGAGCCCACACTAATCTTAAAGCCCGTCATAAGGGAGTACACATTACACAGTCTCAAAGTCACTCGCACTCAAGTCCTCATAGAAAAAAAGTCACTCCCTCCCCTGTCACTTCCAGCCGCCGCCCCATCCACACTCCGAGCCCTAGCCCCGGCGAGCAGCGGCGGCCGGCGTCGCGACCGGCACGGATCCGCGGGCCGGGCAGGAGGCGATGCCGCCAGGAGGTGGAGAAGGACTATATGTATGGGATGACGGGTGACAGTAGCGCCATCTTGAAACTAAATTAAGAATTGGAGAGAGGAAGCTGACCTTCCCTCATAGCATCTCCAGCCACGCCCCAACAGGCCCCCCAAGGCGTTTTTAGCGCCGGCGGCCGAAAATCGGCCCAGTCGCGCCTCCAGGATCTCATTTAGCGCCTGTTTGGGCCGAAATAACAGCCGGTGAACCCGAGCCGAACCCAAGCGCCTGGGGGTCGCCTAGGGGCGCCGGCAAAAGCGAAAAGGGGTGTGGGGCCGCTCTGTCGACGAGAGGAGGCCCTTTTCCCGCCGTTTCCTCCCGTTTTCCCTCATCGGCTTCCCTCTAATTCTCCATTTCCGCCAATCTCCTCCTCCTCCCCTCCCAGCCGGCCCTCATGCCGCCGAAGAAGTACGCGGCCCCCCACACCATGACGGATGCCACCGCCGCCGTCGCCACCATCCAGCCAAAGCAGAGGAAGCAGAGGGTGCCACTGTCCAAGCCCCCGGGCATGTCTAACGCCGACTGGAGGGCGGAAGTTTAGCGCCGGGAGGCTGTCACCACCGACCGGCGGAACAGGGCCAACGCCAAGAAGGCCCGGGACAGGGCGGCGCTCGTGGCTGCGGCGGTGGTGGAGCAGGGACACCGTCGTTTGATGCATTGCCTACGCGTCCTCTATTTTCGCCCGCCGAACTTTTCATTTGGTCACCGAACTGTGGCAAGGTGATCGCCGAACTGTAGCGCTGATCGCCGGACTTGTGGCTGTTTTAGAGCGGGAATGGACCAAGTTTGAATTTGCGACGCCTTGGGGGCGACACCTGGGGGTGGCTGGGACCTAGATCGCCCCTAGGGCATAAAAATCGCCGGGCGAGCGCCCAAAAGAGCGTCGGACTATGAGCATCTCCAGCCGCGCACCCAACAGGCCCCTCACGCCACTTTTTCGGCGCCGGCGCCAAAAAAACGCCCCAGTCGCGCTCCCAGGACGCCGAAAAGCGCCAGTTCGGCCGTTTTTTCTGCCCGGCGGTCACAGGCCGAACCCGGCGCACTGGGGGCCATTGGGGGCTCCGGCACAAGGGAAAAGCGCGGCTGGCCCACACCGTCAGGTGAAAAGTCAAGATTTTCTTCCTCGACTCGCGTCCCGCCCCCCGCGCCCTCGGCCGCCACTAGCTATATCCCGGCGCCACCCGCCGCCCTTCACCGCTAGATAGCCATTCCCCGCCGAAAAAATAGCAGAGGTTCGCCGCGGCAGTCCCTCCAACAGCAGCTGGGCGTTTCCGGCCGCAGAGGGGCAGTTTAGCGGCGGGTACACGCCCACAGGGTGCAAGGTGTTCGGCGATTTGCCTACCTCGGCGATGGACTCGGATGACGAGGAAGCGCTCGCCGCGCTGCTGGAGGAGGAAGCCGAGGCCGACGTCCAGGAAGAAGAACATCTCATGGTGCTCGCCACCCTCGGCCAGCTGCTGGCGAGCAATGAAAAGCCGCGGCGAGGTGGCTCGGCGCCGGGGCGGGTGAAAGCAAAGAACCGGCATCGTCTCGAAGGCTACTGCATCCTCTACTCCGACTACTTCGCCGATGCTCCAGTTCACGGCGAGAAAACATTTCGGCGCCGTTATCGGATGAGTCGAAAGCTCTTCCTCAGGATTGTGAATTCCATCCAGGAGTTCGACAACTATTCAAGTGCAAGATGGATTGCACCGACAAACTTGGATTCACCTCGATCCAGAAGTGCACGACAGCGATGAGGATGATTGCATATGGATCTCCCAGTGATTCACTCGACGACTATGGGCGCATGGCCGAGTCCACCAGCATAGAGTGTTTCTACAAGTTCTGTCGGGCAGTGGTGGCAGTGTTTGGACCGCAGTACTTGAGAACACCCAATGCGGAAGACACTGCTCGGATCCTAGCACAGAATGCAGCAAGAGGATTTCATGGGATGCTTGGAAGCATTGACTTTATGCATTGAAAATGGAAGAATTGCCCATTTGCTTGGCAGGGGATGTACAAAGGCGTCAAAGGGGGTTGCAATGTGGTACTTGAGGCGGTGGCCACACAGGACCTCTGGATTTGGCACTCCTTCTTTGGTATGCCAGGAACTCACAATGACATCAACGTGCTGCAGTGCTCTCCTGTCTTTGCCAAGCTTGTTGAAGGTCATTCTCCTCCGATGAACTTCGAGATCAATGGGCCGTTAGACTATATATACGTAGCCTCTTCTGTATACATATATTGTAACATTGTATTGTACCCCCTGGGTACCTCTATATAATGAGAGAGCCACACCCCATTTAGGGTGTCGAGTAAGTTCCCAACATATTATGTTTTACATGGTATCGGTTTAGGGTTTTGATGTCTTCTCCGCTGCTCTCGCCGCCGCCGCCGCCGGTGCGCCGACTTCCGTCGCCGCACCGGTCCTCGCTCCTATGTCGTCGTGGCCACTCGCGGCAGCCTACGGAGCCCTGCCACCGACCGAGTCCACGATTGGATCGGACCCTTCGACGGATTCCTCTGCTGCGATCGAGTTTGCTGCGCCGCCGCCTCATGGTGTTGCCACGCAGCCGCCCTACGGCGTCGTCATGCAGCCGCCCGTTGGCGTCGCTCCTGCCTCGTATGGTGCGTCGTCGGTTGCCCAGGGCTCGCTGCAGCCGCCGTCGTCCTCCTGGCCAGTGGCGTCCTACGCAGCGCCGCCTCATCACCAACCCTATGCGGCCCCCTCGCCACATCACTACGGGGCGCCGCCGGCGCCGACCTACTCGGTGCTGCCACCGCAGCAGTCCTACCTGGCACCGCCACAACAGCCCTACGCGGCGTCGCCGCGCCAGCCCTACCCCGCGCCGTCCGGGTTCGCGGCCACTCCGCCGCAACTATCCTACGGGGCCGCGGCAAACTACGGTGTCGACGCCCTCGTCTCTGGTCCTCCCGGCGTCTACTCGGCGGGTGCGCCTCATCCCGAGACAGCCTCGTCGATGGGTCTGTACGCACCACCGATGCATGCGCACGCTGCTCAGGCCGCGGCACCATCACCGTTCTACTTCTCGCACCTGCTGCCGGTGAAGCTCGCGTCGGACAACTACTTGTCCTGGCGTGCCCAGGTGTTTCCTCTTATGCGCAGCCGCTATCTGGAGGGCTATGTTGACGGATCCATCATGTGTCCGCCCCTCATCGCCCAACGCATCACACATGGGTGGCCCAGGATCAGGCCATCATCTCCGCCATCCAGTCCTCGCTCACTCCGAGCGTCTCGTCGTTGGTCATCTTCGCTGCTACGTCCCGGGAGGCGTGGGCGGCGCTTCACACCAGCTTCGCCTCCCAGTTTTAGGCGCGTGCTCATGCTTTACGCACCGAGCTCGGTGAGACCAAGCTTGGTGACCTCAGCATCACGGACTACTTCAACAAGATGCGGGGTCTCTCCGACACATTGGCCTTGGTTGGCTAGTCTCTGTAGGATGAGGAGTTCACCACTTTCGTCCTTAACGGGCTCGATGATGATTATTACAATCTCGTTGAGAACGTTCATGGCCGTGATGATCCACTTCCACCTCGCGAGCTTTATGCCCGACTCCTTGGCCGTGAACAGCGCATCAAGGCGTGCCGTGTCTCACTGGGTTTCGGCTCCGCCAATACCGCGACTCGTGGCAAACCTCAGCGGTCATCATCTTCAGGTGGCAAGCCGGCACCGTCTTCACAGTCGGCCTCGCGTGGCAATGCGCCATCCATCACGGGTGGCAACCGGCCGGTTGCTTGCTGCTCCTCCTGCGGTGCCCCGCAGGCCTGCCAGCTGTGTGGCCTTGAGCCACATCGCCTCTCGATGTCATGTTGCTACAAGCAAGATTTTCTGGGCCTCGGCAACAATGGTAAAGGGAACAACAAGCAGGCCGCTGCCGCCGTGACTAGTCATGATCATGGTCGCACTCCGTCCTACTCCATTGATCCGACATGGTATATGTGTTGGGGATCGTAGCAGAAATTAAAATTTTCCTACGCATCACCAAGATCTATCCATGGAGTATTCTAGCAACGAGGGGATAGGAGAGCATCTACATACCACTTGTAGATCGCAGCGGAAGCGTTCAAGAAGAACGTGGATGATGGAGTCGTACTCGTCGTGATCCAAATCACCGATGACCAGCGCCGAACGGACGACACCTCCGCGTTCAACACACGTACGAGACGATCGACGTCTCCTCCTTCTTGATCCAGCAAGGGGGAAGGAGAGGTTGATGAAGATCCAGCAGCACGACGGCGTGGTGGTGGATGCAGCAGAGTTCCAGCAGGGCTTCACCGAGCTTCTGTGGAGAGAGGGAGAGGTGTAACGGGGAGAGGGAGGCGCCAATGCAGCAGGGGTCCGGCTGCCCTCCCTCCTCCCCCTTTATATAGGCCCCCTAGGGGGGGCGCCGGCCCTGGAGATCCATCTCCAGGGGGGGCGGCGGCCAGGGGGGATGGCTTGCCCCCCAAGCCATGTGGGGCGCCCCCTGCCCTAGGGTTTCCAACCCTAGGCGCAGGGGGGAGGCCCATGGGGGGGCGCACCAGCCCACTATGGGCTGGTTCCCTCCCCACTTCAGCCCACGGGGCCCTCCGGGATAGGTGGCCCCACCCGGTGGACCCCCGGGACCCATCTGGTGGTCCCGGTACAATACCGGTGACCCCCAGATCATTCCCGATGGCCGAAACGACACTTCCTATATATAATTCTTTACCTCCGGACCACTCCGGAACCTCTCGTGACGTCCGGGATCTCATCCGGGACTCCGAACAACCTTCCGTTTGCTGCATACTAATATCTTTAACAACCCTAGCTTCACCGAACCTTAAGTGTGTAGACCCTACGGGTTCGGGAGACATGCAGACATGACCGAGACGATCTCTGGTCAATAACCAACAGCGGGATCTGGATACCCATGTTGGCTCCCACATGCTCCTCGATGATCTCATCGGATGAACCACGATGTCGAGGACTTAATCAATCCCGTACTCAATTCCCTTTGTCCATCGGTACGATACTTGCCCGAGATTCGATCGTCGGTATACCGATACCTTGTTCAATCTCGTTACCGGCAAGTCTCTTTACTCGTTCCCGTAATACATCATCCCGTGAACAACACCTTGATCACATTGAGCTCATTACGATGATGTCTTACCGAGTGGGCCCAGAGATACCTCTCCGTCACACGGAGTGACAAATCCCAGTCTCGATTCATGCCAACCCAACAGATACTTTCGGAGATACCTGTAGTGCACCTTTATAGTCACCCAGTTACATTGTGACGTTTGATACACCCAAAGCACTTCTACGGTATCCGGGAGTTGCATAATCTCATGGTCTAAGGAATGATACTTGACATTCAGAGAAGCTCTAGCAAACGAACTACACGATCTTTATGCTATGCTTAGGTTTAGGTCTTGTCCATCACATCATTCTCCTAATGATGTGATCCCGTTATCAATGACATCCCCATGTCCATAGTCAGGAAACCATGACTATCTATTGATCAACGAGCTAGTCAACTAGAGGCTTACTAGGGACACATTGTGGTCTATGTATTCACACATGTATTATGATTTCCGAACAATACAATTATAGCATGAACAATAGACAATTATCATGAACAAGGAAATATAATAATCCATTTATTATTGCCTCTAGGGCATATTTCCAACAGTCTCCCACTTGCACTAGAGACAATAGTCTAGTTACATTGTGATGAATCGCACACCCATGGAATTTTGGTGTTGATCATGTTTTGCTCTAGGGAGAGGTTTAGTCAACGGATCTGCCACATTCAAGTCCGTATGTACTTTACAAATCTCTATGTCTCCATTTTGAACACTTTCGCGAATGGAGTTGAAGCGACGCTTGATATGTCTGGTCTTCCTGTGAAACCTGGGCTCCTTCGCAAGGGCAATTGCTCCAGTGTTGTCACAGAAGAGAGTCATCGGGTCCGACGCATTGGGTATGACTCCTAGGTCGGTGATGAACTCCTTCACCCAGACTGCTTCTTGTGCTGCCTCCGAGGCTGCCATATACTCTGCTTCACATGTAGATCCCGCCACGACGCTTTGCTTGCAACTGCACCAGCTTACTGCCCCTCCATTCAAAATATACACGTATCCGGTTTGTGACTTGGAGTCATCCAGATCTGTGTCGAAGCTAGCGTCGACGTAACCCTTTACGACGAGCTCTTCGGCACCTCCATAAACGAGAAACATATCCTTAGTCCTTTTCAGGTACTTCAGGATGTTTTTGACCGCTGTCCAGTGTTCCTTGCCGGTATTACTTTGGTACCTACCTACCAAACTTACGGCAAGGTTTACATCGGGTCTGGTACACAGCATGGCATACATAATAGACCCTATAGCTGAGGCATAGGGGATGACACTCATCTCTTCTATATCTTTTGCCGTGGTCGGGCATTGAGCCGTGCTCAATCGCACACCTTGCAATACAGGCAAGAACCCCTTCTTGGACTGATCCATTTTGAACTTCTTCAAAATCTTGTCAAGGTACGTACTTTGTGAAAGAGCGATGAGGCGTCTTGATCTATCCCTATAGATCTTGATGCCTAATATATAAGCAGCTTCTCCAAGGTCCTTCATTGAAAAACACTTGTTCAAATAGGCCTTTATGCTTTCCAAGAATTCTATATCATTTCCCATCAATAGTATGTCATCCACATATAATATGAGAAATGCTACGGAGCTCCCACTCACTTTCTTGTAAACGCAGGCTTCTCCATAAGTCTGCATAAACCCAAACGCTTTGATCATCTCATCAAAGCGAATGTTCCAACTCCGAGATGCTTGCACCAGCCCATAGATAGAGCGCTGGAGCTTGCATACTTTGTTAGCATTCTTAGGATCGACAAAACCTTCCGGCTGCATCATATACAATTCTTCCTTAAGGAAGCCGTTAAGGAATGCCGTTTTGACGTCCATTTGCCATATCTCATAATCATAGTATGCGGCAATTGCTAACATGATTCGGACGGACTTCAGCTTCGCTACGGGAGAGAAAGTCTCATCGTAGTCAACCCCTTGAACTTGCCGATAACCCTTAGCGACAAGTCGAGCTTTATAGATGATCACATTACCATCCGCGTCTGTCTTCTTCTTAAAGATCCATTTATTTTCTATGGCTCGCCGATCATTGGGCAAGTCATTCAAAGTCCATACTTTGTTTTCATACATGGATTCTATCTCGGATTTCATGGCTTCTAGCCATTTGTCGGAATCTGGGCCCGCCATCGCTTCTTCATAGTTCGAAGGTTCACCGTTGTCCAACAACATGATTTCCAGGACAGGGTTGTCGTACCACTCTGGTGCGGAACGCGTCCTTGTGGACCTACGAAGTTCAGTAGGAGCTTGATCAGAAGTATCTTGATCATCATAATTAACCTCCTCTCTAATCGGTGCAGGCACCACAGGAACATTTTCCTGAGCTGCGCTACTCTGATTTTCAAGAGGTAGCACTTCATCAAGCTCTACTTTCCTCCCACTTACTTCTTTCGCGAGAAACTCTTTCTCTAGAAAGGACCCGTTTTTGGCAACAAAGATCTTGCCTTCGGATTTGAGGTAGAAGGTATACCCAACTGTTTCCTTGGGGTATCCTATGAAGACGCATTTTTCCGATTTGGGTTCGAGTTTTTCAGGTTGAAGTTTCTTGACATAAACATCGCAACCCCAAACTTTCAGAAACGACAGCTTAGGTTTCTTCCCAAACCATAATTCATACGGTGTCGTCTCAACGGATTTTGACGGAGACCTATTTAAAGTGAATGCGGCTGTCTCTAGAGCGTATCCCCAAAATGATAGCGGTAGATCTGTAAGAGACATCATAGACCGCACCATATCCAATAGAGTGCGATTACGACGTTCGGACACACCGTTACGCTGAGGTGTTCCAGGCGGCGTGAGTTGTGAAACGATTCCACATTTTCTTAAGTGTGTGCCAAATTCGTGACTTAAATATTCTCCCCCACGATCTGATCGTAAGAACTTTATTTTTCTGTCACGTTGATTCTCAACCTCACTCTGAAACTCCTTGAACTTTTCAAAGGTCTCAGACTTGTGTTTCATTAAGTAGACATACCCATATCTACTCAAATCATCAGTGAGAGTGAGAACATAACGATAGCCTCCGCGAGCCTCAACGCTCATTGGACCACACACATCTGTATGTATGATTTCCAACAAGTTGGTTGCTCGCTCCATTGTCCCTGAGAATGGAGTCTTGGTCATTTTGCCCATGAGGCATGGTTCGCACGTGTCAAATGATTCATAATCGAGAGACTCTAAAAGTCCATCAGCATGGAGCTTCTTCATGCGCTTGACACCAATGTGACCAAGGTGGCAGTGCCACAAGTATGTGGGACTATCGTTATTAACTTTACATCTTTTGGTATTCACACTATGAATATGTGTAACATCACGTATGAGATTCATTAAGAATAAACCATTGACCATCGGAGCATGACCATAAAACATATCACTCATATAAATAGAACAACCATTATTCTCGGATTTAAATGAGTAGCCATCTCGCATTAAACGAGATCCAGATACAATGTTCATGCTCAAACTTGGTACTAAATAACAATTATTGAGGTTCAAAACTAATCCCGTAGGTAAATGTAGAGGTAGCGTGCCGACGGCGATCACATCGACCCTGGAACCATTCCCGACGCGCATCGTCACCTCGTCCTTCGCCAGTCTCTGTTTATTCCACAGCTCCTGTTTTGAGTTACAAATATGAGCAACGGCACCGGTATCAAATACCTAGGAGCTACTACGAGCACTGGTAAGATACACATCAATTACATGTATATCACATATACCTTTAGTGTTGCCGGCCTTCTTATCTGCTAAGTACTTGGGGCAATTCCGCTTCCAGTGACCAGTTCCCTTGCAATAAAAGCACTCAGTTTCAGGTTTGGGTCCATTCTTTGACTTCTTCCTGGCAACTAATTTACCAGGCGCGGCAACCTCCTTGCCGTCCTTCTTGAAGTTCTTCTTACCCTTGCCTTTCTTGAACTTAGTGGTTTTATTCACCATCAACACTTGATGTTCCTTTTTAATCTCCACCTCTGCAGATTTCAGCATTGAATACAACTCGGGAATGGTCTTTTCCATCCCCTGCATATTGTAGTTCATCACAAAGCTCTTGTAGCTAGGTGGGAGCGACTGAAGGATTCTGTCAATGACCGCCTCATCCGGGAGATTAACTTCCAGCTGAGTCAAGCGGTGGTGTAACCCAGACATCTTGAGTATGTGTTCACTGACAGAGCTATTCTCCTCCATCTTACAGCTAAAGAACTTGTCGGAGACATCATATCTCTCGACCCGGGCATGAGCTTGGAAAATCAATTTCAGCTCCTCGAACATCTCATATGCTCCGTGTTGCTCAAAACGCTTTTGGAACCCCGGTTCTAAGCTGTAAAGCATGCCGCACTGAACGAGGGAGTAATCATCAGCACGAGACTGATGGGCGTTCATAACGTCCTGGTTTGCTGGGAATGGTGCATCACCTAGCGGTGCTTCTAGGACATAATCTTTCTTGGCAGCTATGAGGATGATCCTCAGGTTCCGGACCCAGTCCGCATAGTTGTTGCCATCATCTTTCAGCTTGGTTTTCTCTAGGAACGCGTTGAAGTTGAGGGTGACATTAGCGTGGGCCATTTGATCTACAAGACATATTGTAAAGATTTAGACTAAGTTCATGATAATTAAGTTCATCTAATCAAATTAATGAATGAACTCCCACTCAGATTTGACATCCCTCTAGTCATCTAAGTGTTACATGATCCGAGTCAACTAGGCCGTGTCCGATCATCACGTGAGACGGACTAGTCATCATCGGTGAACATCTCCATGTTGATCGTATCTTCTATACGACTCATGTTCGACCTTTCGGTCCTCCGTGTTCCGAGGCCATGTCTGTACATGCTAGGCTCGTCAATCCAACCTAAGTGTATTGCGTGTGTAATCTGGCTTACACCCGTTGTATGCGAACGTAAGGACCTATCACACCCGATCATCACGTGGTGCTTCGGAACGACGAACCTTAGCAACGGTGCACAGTTAGGGAGAACACATTTATGATATTTTAATGAGGGATCATCTTATTTATGCTACCGTCGTTCTAAGCAAATAAGATGTAAAACATGATAAACATCACATGCAATCAAATAGTGACATGATATGGCCAACATCATTTCGCTCCTTTGATCTCCATCTTCGGGGCGCCATGTTCATCGTCGTCACCGGCATGACACCATGATCTCCATCATCATGATCTCCATCATCGTGTCTTTGTGAAGTTGTCACGTCAACTATTACTTCTACTACTATGGCTAACGCTTTAGCAATAAAGTAAAGTAATTACATGACGATTTAAGTTGACACGCAGGTCATAAATAAATAAAGACAACTCCTATGGCTCCTGCCGGTTGTCATACTCATCGACATGCAAGTCGTGATTCCTATTACAATAACAAGATCATCTCATACATCACATGATTCATCACAACTTCTGGCCATATCACATCACAAAGCACTTGCTGCAAAAACAAGTTAGACGTCCTCTAATTGTTGTTGCAAGTTTTTACGTGGCTGTTATAGGTTGCTAGCAAGAACGTTTCTTACCTACGTTAAAACCACAACGTGAATTGTCAATCTCTATTTACCCTTCATAAGGACCCTGTTCATCGAATCCGATCCAACTAAAGTGGGAGAGACAGACACCCGCCAGCCACCTTATGCAACTAGTGCATGTCAGTCGGTGGAACCAGTCTCACGTAAGCGTACGTGTAAGGTTGGTCCGGGCCGCTTCATCCCACAATACCGCTGAACCAAGATAGGACTAGTAACGGCAAGAAGAATTGACAATTCGACGCCCACAACTACTTTGTGTTCTACTCGTGCATAGAAACTACGCATAGACCTAGCTCATGATGCCACTGTTGGGGATCGTAGCAGAAATTAAAATTTTCCTACGCATCACCAAGATCTATCCATGGAGTATTCTAGCAACGAGGGGATAGGAGAGCATCTACATACCACTTGTAGATCGCAGCGGAAGCGTTCAAGAAGAACGTGGATGATGGAGTCGTACTCGTCGTGATCCAAATCACCGATGACCAGCGCCGAACGGACGACACCTCCGCGTTCAACACACGTACGGGACGATCGACGTCTCCTCCTTCTTGATCCAGCAAGGGGGAAGGAGAGGTTGATGAAGATCCAGCAGCACGACGGCGTGGTGGTGGATGCAGCAGAGTTCCAGCAGGGCTTCGCCGAGCTTCTGTGGAGAGAGGGAGAGGTGTAACGGGGAGAGGGAGGCGCCAATGCAGCAGGGGTCCGGCTGCCCTCCCTTCTCCCCCTTTATATAGGCCCCCTAGGGGGGCGCCGGCCCTGGAGATCCATCTCCAGGGGGGCGGCGGCCAGGGGGGATGGCTTGCCCCCCAAGCCATGTGGGGCGCCCCCTGCCCTAGGGTTTCCAACCCTAGGCGCAGGGGGGAGGCCCATGGGGGGGCGCACCAGCCCACTATGGGCTGGTTCCCTCCCCACTTCAGCCCACGGGGCCCTCCGGGATAGGTGGCCCCACCCGGTGGACCCCCGGGACCCATCTGGTGGTCCCGGTACAATACCGGTGACCCCCAGATCATTCCCGATGGCCGAAACGACACTTCCTATATATAATTCTTTACCTCCGGACCACTCCGGAACCTCTCGTGACGTCCGGGATCTCATCCGGGACTCCGAACAACCTTTGGTTTGCTGCATACTAATATCTTTAACAACCCTAGCGTCACCGAACCTTAAGTGTGTAGACCCTACGGGTTCGGGAGACATGCAGACATGACCGAGACGATCTCCGGTCAATAACCAACAGCGGGATCTGGATACCCATGTTGGCTCCCACATGCTCCTCGATGATCTCATCGGATGAACCACGATGTCGAGGACTTAATCAATCCCGTACTCAATTTCCTTTGTCCATCGGTACGATACTTGCCCGAGATTCGATCGTCGGTATACCGATACCTTGTTCAATCTCGTTACCGGCAAGTCTCTTTACTCGTTCCCGTAATACATCATCCCGTGAACAACACCTTGATCACATTGAGCTCATTACGATGATGTCTTATCGAGTGGGCCCAGAGATACCTCTCCGTCACACGGAGTGACAAATCCCAGTCTCGATTCATGCCAACCCAACAGATACTTTCGGAGATACCTGTAGTGCACCTTTATAGTCACCCAGTTACGTTGTGACGTTTGATACACCCAAAGCACTTCTACGGTATCCGGGAGTTGCATAATCTCATGGTCTAAGGAATGATACTTGACATTCAGAGAAGCTCTAGCAAACGAACTACACGATCTTTATGCTATGCTTAGGTTTGGGTCTTGTCCATCACATCATTCTCCTAATGATGTGATCCCGTTATCAATGACATCCCCATGTCCATAGTCAGGAAACCATGACTATCTATTGATCAACGAGCTAGTCAACTAGAGGCTTACTAGGGACACATTGTGGTCTATGTATTCACACATGTATTATGATTTCCGAACAATACAATTATAGCATGAACAATAGACAATTATCATGAACAAGGAAATATAATAATCCATTTATTATTGCCTCTAGGGCATATTTCCAACAATATGGACACCGGAGCTACTAACCACCTCACCGGAGAGATGGGCAAGCTCTCTACTCAGGAGCCATATCGTGGTCATGATCAGGTGCACACCGCCAGTGGAGCAGGTATGCACATCTCTCATGTTGGTCAGACTTCTCTCCTTGCACACAATTTTCGCAAACTACATCTTTCCAATGTCCTTCATGTTCCCTCTGCTACGCGTAGTTTGTTTTCTATTCCTCAACTTACACGTGATAATAATGTCCTTGCTGAGTTTCACCCTTTTCGTTTCTTTATCAAGGATCGGGACACGAGGGCCGTTCTGCTTAGCGGTCGTCTTCGCCATGGCTTGTACGCACTTGATGCACCGCACACACCCTCCATGCAGTCTTCTCCTCAGGCGTTCAGTGGTGTTCGTGTGTCGCCCACTCACTGGCATGCGCCTTGGTCATCCAGCAGCTCCCATAGTTCGTCATGTGTTGCATCGTTATGAGCTACCAGTTGTGTCCAATAAAACTGCTGAAACTGTCTGTGATGCCTGTCAGCAGGGCAAGAGTCATCAACTTCCGTTTTCAGAGTCTAGTCGTGTTGTGAAACATCCTCTTGAGCTTGTGTTTTCTGATGTCTGGGGTCATGCCCAGACATCTGTTAGTGGTCACAATTATTATGTCAGTTTTATTGATGCTTATAGTTGGTTTACTTGGCTATATCTTATTAAGCGCAAGTCTGATGTGTTCGATGTTTTTATTCAATTTCAAGCACACGTTGAGCGTCTCCTTAAACAGAAAATCATTCATGTTCAATCGGACTGGGGTGGTGAATACCAGAACCTCAACTTGTTTTTTAACAAACTTGGAATTTCGCATCGCGTGTCATGTCCTCATACACATCAGCAGAATGGAACTGCCGAACGTAAGCATCGTCACCTCGTTGAAACTGGCCTAACCTTACTAGCTCATGCATCCGTTCCGTTTCGGTTATGGAGTGATGCTTTCTCCACAGCCTGTTTTCTTATTAATAGGCTTCCCTCACGACTTCTGAAAATGCAAACTCCGCTTGAACTCTTGTTCAATAAAATCCCAAACTACACGTTCTTCAAAGTGTTTGGGTGTGCATGTTGGCCTCACCTCCGTCCATATAACAAGCGTAAGCTAGAGTTCGGTCTAAGAAGTGTGTTTTTCTCAGGTATAGTTCCATCCACAAAGGGTACAAGTGCCTACATGTTCCAACCAACCGCGTCTACATTTCTCGTGACGTTGTGTTTGACGAAAATGTGTTCCCCTTTTGTGCACTTCCGACTCACTCTACCACTCCCTATATCATCAGTGCCTGTGTCTATACCTTCGCCTGATCAATTTGTGGATATTGCATATGCCCCTGCGTTGCGTCCTAATCATGCTGCATGTATTGGACGCGGCGCCCGTCTCGAGCTTCTTGATGAACAGGTCATGGACGTGACTAGCGCTCCGGACGTGCATGCGCCATGCATGACAGTTGGCACCCGCCAACCCGCTACCGCCTCACCTGTGGAGGCTGCCTCGCGGGTGCCCGGCTCGCCCGACCCACATGCGCCCGCGCCTGGCTCGCGGGTCGCCCTCTCGCCTGAACCGGCGATGGCCTCGCCCGACTCACGTGTGCCCGCCTCGCCTGGCTCACCTGGGCTGGTTCTGGCTTCGCCCGGCTCGCGGGCCTCTGCCTTGCCTGGGTCGGTGCTGGGCTCGCCGGCCGCCGCTTCACCTGGCCTGGTGTCGGCCTTGCCCGCCCTGACGGGCCTGTCGCCGGGACTGGCTACTTCGACTGGCCCGGTAGTGCTGCCACCTGCCCCGACCAGCCCTGCTTCGGTCTCTAGCTCGCCGACAGGCTCTATCTCGGCCTCCTCTGAGTCAGACTCGCCTGGTCCCACGTCGGTCTCGTCGCCGCAGCCTGCAGTTGCTCTTCGTCCTCGAACACGGAGCCAGCACGACATTTTCCGTTCGAAGGAACGCACCGATGGTACGGTTGCGTGGCTTGCTGCGTGCATGGCCCATAGTGCTGCCGATCCAACTGCAGAGTCTCGTCACTTTCAGGCTACACTGAGTATCCCTCACTGGCGTGCTGCCATGGAACATGAAGTTCAGGCTCTTCACAAGAATGACACCTGGCGCCTTGTTCCTCCAGTACCTGGTGTCAATGTCATTGATTCTAAGTGGGTATTTAAAGTGAAGAGACATGCTAATGGTTCCATCCAACGATACAAGGCACGACTAGTCGCCAAGGGTTTCAAACAGAGGTATGGTCTTGATTATGAAGACACGTTCAGTCCAGTCATCAAGCCTACTACCATTCGATTATTGCTGTCTCTTGCTGTTACTCGTGGATGGTTCCTTCATCAGCTTGATGTGCAAAATGCTTTTCTCCATGGCATTCTAGAGGAGGAGGTTTATATGCGTCAGCCGCCTGGTTTTGTTGATTCGGCACGTCCTCATCATCTCTGTCGACTGGTTAAGGTGCTATATGGACTCAAGCAGGCCCCTCGAGCATGGCACGCTCGCCTTGGATCTGTTCTTCGGGCTCTTGGGTTTACTCCCTCCACTGCTGATACGTCATTGTTTCTCCTACAACGTCCTGAGGTTACGATGTATCTCCTGGTTTATGTTGATGACATCATTCTCATCAGTTCCTCTAATGCTGTTGCTGATCGCCTTGTGACTGCTCTCAGTGATAACTTTGCTGTCAAGGATTTAGGTGCTCTGCATTTCTTCCTTGGTCTGGAGGTTTCCCGCTCTTCTGCCGGGCTGACTCTTACTCAGAAAAAGTACTCCTTGGACTTGTTGCGGCGTGCTGGAATGCTTCAGTGCAAACATGCTGTCACTCCGATGTCTGCCACTGATCGGTTGTCTGCCCTTGATGGAGACTCTCTCTCGCCTGATGATGCTACTAAGTATCGCAGTCTTGTTGGTGGTCTGCAATACCTTACTATTACTAGGCTTGATATCTCTTATGCAGTCAATCGTGTGTGCCAATTTCTGCATGCCCCCAGGACATCTCATTGGTCAGCTGTGAAGCTTATTTTGCGCTACGTCTGTCTTACTGCCTCCTATGGTTTGCTTCTTCAGCCTGCACCGTCATGTGAGCTCTCAGCTTTCTCTGATGCAGACTGGGCTGGTAGTCCTGATGACAGGCGATTCACGGGGGGATATGTGGTATTCCTTGGTTCTAACTTGATCGCGTGGAATGCTCGTAAGCAGGCCACAGTCTCTCACAGTAGTACTGAAGCTGAGTACAAAGCTATTGCTGATGCAACTGCTGAGATCATATGGGTACAGTCTCTATTGAGAGAGTTGCGTGTCTCTCCGGCTCAGCCTCCAGTTTTGTGGTGTGACAACATCGGTGCCACTTATCTGTCATCTAACCCGGTGTTTCATGCTAGAACAAAACACATTGAGGTTGACTATCATTTTGTTCGGGAACGTGTTGCACAGAAGCTACTTTGTATCAAGTTTATCTCATCAAAGGATAAACTTGCTGACATCTTCACGAAGCCTCTTCCACAACCACAGTTTGTAGGCTGTAGGCGCAATCTTAACTTGCTTTGTACTTCAGGCCACATTTAAGATTGAGGGAGGGTGTTAGACTGTATATACGTAGCCTCTTCTGTATACATATATTGTAACATTATATTGTACCCCCTGGGTACCTCTATATAATGAGAGAGCCACACCCCGTTTAGGGTGTCGAGCAAGTTCCCAACATATTATGTTTTACATGGGCGGCATTACAACAAGGGGTACTATCTAGCTGACGGCATCTATCCGAGATGGTCGACATTTGTGAAGACCATCTCAAACCCTGTGGCAGGACGCAAGAAAGCCTGGTTTGCCAAGATTCAGGAGGCTTGCAGGAAGGATGTCGAGCGGGCATTTGGTGTACTCCAATCTCGATTTGCTGTTGTCTGATACCCCGCTCAGACCTGATCGAAAGATCAAATGTGGGAGATCATGACTTGCTGTGTCATCTTGCACAACATGATCATCGAAAGCGAGCAAGAAGCCCCCGTGTTTGATACTGAACCATACTACAGGCAAGGCCCTCTAGCCGAAGTTGATCACCAGCTACTGGCAACCTGGACTTCCTATCTCAGTATGCGTCAGGAGATCCGAGACGCACAGGTGCATCATCAACTGCAGCATGATCTGGCGGAGCATCTATGGAGGCTCAAGGGCGACGCCTAACTCGACGTGTGATGAAATATGAGTTTTTATTTGTTGAACTATAGAATTTGTATTGAATTATTTGTTGTTGTACTATTTTGTATTTTGTTTAAGTATTTGATTTTTCTGTGATGAAATATGTGATAAAAAATATTTAAATGTTCA
Source organism: Aegilops umbellulata (assembly GCA_032464435.1). NCBI lineage: Eukaryota > Viridiplantae > Streptophyta > Magnoliopsida > Poales > Poaceae > Aegilops > Aegilops umbellulata. The sequence continues at coordinate 521,350,788 of CP136059.1, read as the reverse complement.
TAATTCAAAGCCGAGCCATGACGAACCACGCCGAATATGGACCTATTCTCGTCCATATGAGCCCTTTATTTATCAAAAGTGGACCGAAATGTGGGCTAATTTCGGCGCCTGAGGGCGACGGCTGGGCGCAAAACCGTTTAGCGCCGGCTCGCCCTTAGGATGCGATTTTATGCGTGCGGAGGGCCAACGGTTGGAGATGCTCTATGCGTGGAGGGCCGAACGAGTGGTGATGCTCTCACCGACCTTTCCTGCAACCGTTCTTGTCCTTCCTCCTCCTCAGATCCCCTTCCTCCTCCTCCTCGATCCCCAACTCTCGCCGGTACCCTAGGCTAGATCGAGGCCCGTTACACACTAATCCTAGAAGCAAAGCAATCCCACTCCAACCCAGCCGCCGCCCCATTCCCCGCTCCGAGCCCTAGCCGCCCCGGCGAGCAGCGGCGGCCGGCGTCGCGACCGTCGAATCGACTGCCTCGAGGCACGGATCCGCGGGCCGGGCTGGAGGCGATGCCGCCAGGAGGAGAAGGAGAAGGAGAAGGCGAGCATGGCAGCACGGTGCAGAGCCACCCACCGGCGACCGTCCGCCGCGACGAGGACGCCCCGCCCCATTCTACGCCGCCGCTCACCGACATTCCGGTATCTTCCAAGGTTTGCTCCACGCCTCTTCCAATCTTGGATCCAAGAAAAGGAATCAGGAATCTGAACCAGCCGTTGCTATCATTTGCACAGGAGAAGAAGCAGAATCTGGAGCAGGAGCAGCAGCCCATGCCGAGCCTTCCCGAGGGCGCCCTCGTGGAGATCCTTTCGCGGGTGCCCTACAGGTCGCTCTGCCGCTTCAAGTGCGTGTCCAAGCCGTGGCTCGCCCTCTGCTCCGCCCCCGACATCCGCAAGAGGTCGCCGCAGACCCTCTCCGGCTTCTTCTACTACGAAGGCGAACGCCTTTGTTTCCGCAATTTGTCAGGGAGAGGTCCGCCTCTGGTCGACCCTTCCCTGCCTTTCTTGCGCCGCAGCTACAAAAACGTTCATGTCGAACAATTCTGCGACAGTCTTCTCCTCTGCAACTGCTGGAATTCGTGTTCACCAAGCAAACGTGATTATGTTGTGTGCAATCCTGCCACTCAAGAGTGGATTGTGCTGCCTCCTCTAGTATTTTTGGGTCAGGATCAAGAGGTCAGCCACGACTTCCCACCAAGTGTTTACTTGGGCTTCGAAGCCGCTGTTCCATCCCGCTTTGTGGTGTTTGCAACCCCTTACAAATCTGCTGTGCTTTCTGGAGAAATGGCAATCTACTCGTCAGAAACTGGACAGTGGACTTATGTGCAGACTAAGTGGGCATCCGAATCTCTCCTGGATCTTAATAGACGCATACGTGTCTTCTTGAATGGCACTATGCATTTGACTACCCGTTATAACTATAATACAATGCTCACTGTTGACGCGGAGGGCAAAGTTTGGAGGGAGATTCCACTGCCATCGCCGAAGAAATCTGTTATTTTTTGCACTGGGCAGTCTCAAGGACGCTTGTATGCGTGGCAGATGGCTTATCGTTATGGTTGCGAACTCTATATTTGGGTTCTCGAGGATTATGGTACTGGAAAGTGGGCCCAGAAGCATACTGTCAATGTTTTGGAACTGTTTGGAAGGCATTGTCGCAAAGATGGTCAATATTATGAGATGTTTGCATTTCATCCAGATTGCAATGTGATTTTCCTTACCGACGAGAAGGAGATGACAGTGTCATATGACATGGATAGTCAGAAAGTGAGTGTTATCTGCACTAAAGGCATGAAGGGTATGCCTTATACTCCCTGTTTTGCAGAACTGCAATCAGCTAGTCATTGAATATGAGTGCAGCATCACATGCTCAGCATGGGACAACACCTGTTGTGAAAATTAGTGGTTGCTATGGACCTACTCCTAATTTCATGGCAACAGTGTGGTATTCCTATTTGTTGGTATTCAGGTGCATGTCTTTGTTGCTTTGAACAATGTTTATTAGCCAATAATTTCTAAGGTTAATGAGTCATTGTATGAATGAACCTAGTCATTTAATCTATTAGCTGTCATGTAGTACTAATTATCGTGGCCACTCATTAGCTGTTGATGTGGGGTAATATAAGACGCTGAGAGTACATTATTGATGTTTGACATTGCTTGCACTTTCATTTCTTTACTAACACTTATTTATGCAAGTGAATATCTTCAATCTATAGCTTGTTATCCATAGGTGGTAGCTCTGTTTCTATGCCTTTGAAAGGGTTGAGGATATTATCTGTGGATTATCTTTTCTATACTGCAGCATATACAGGTAGGGTGAAGAAATATTAGTTTGTGTAACCCACATGGACCTCCATTGGTGGTGTTCGGAAACTTGGGCAGCTAAAATTTTGTGGGGAAGCACTTACTGATACTACTATGTTTGTTGTAAGACTGGGGTAATACGGGTACAACTTCACCATCCATTGTTTTTTACTTATGCTTCCCCACTGCGTTTTTAATATAGTTCATCATTCTCCTACATGAATCCTGACTAGACTGTTAAAGTTCTAGGTTGCTTAATGTTGCTGTAGAGTCCTGCTCTCTACTAGAGAGCTGAGCATGACAATGTTCATTTTATAATAATGACCACATCGGAATGAACATGGTGCATTGTCTGTCCGAAATGAGGACCAAGAACCAGATTCTGTAAACTCTTTGTAACAAGTAGAATCAATTGTATAGCCTCGCTTTTGATTAGCTGCCATAGATGGGATTACAGGATGCCAGGCACCTGTCCTGGTAGATGCTATTTCCCATGCCAAGTGCTCCAAGTGTACAGTAGAACATATGTAAACTCTCAGGCGAATGACTGTCGGAAAGTAGCACCCACATAACTGGATTCTGTAAACTCTCAATAACTAGAAATATTTGCAGTGTCAGTGTAAAGATAAGGGTGGTTTCTCTATCACGGCTGTGTTGGTTGAAGGTTCAGTTCTTGCTGAATCGATCTGTGAAATTGCAGCATGACAGGCACCTGTTCAGTTACTACCTTTTAGCTTACTATATCTTTCCCAACAATTTTCACAGCCTGTCAGAAAGTTGCTACCTTTAGCTTACTATATCTTTTCCAACAATTTTCACTTGGTGCTCATATGTGTATACTGTGTGATACTCCCTTCGTTTCTTTTTAGTCTACATGTAATATTTGTCTCAAATCAAAGTATCTCTAGTTTGACTAAACTTATAGGAAAAAAGCATCAACATTTACAATGCTAAAGAAATATCTATAGATTCATTATGGAATGTAGTATTATGTATATTTGATATTGTAGATGTTAATATTTTTTTTTCAAATTTGGTCAAAGTTTGTAAAGTTTGACTAGACACAAATCTTATATTGCGGAGTAAAAAGGAAGGAACATAGTGAAAATACAAAGGTGAACATGGGTGCGCACGCACCCACGTGAGTAGTAAATTCATAAAAAATACTAGAAAAAAATTAAAAATTTCTGAAATTTCGCGGTATGTAACTTAGTTGGTTATTCTACTCACGTGTGAAGTTTCATATTGTATAGACACCCATGGTATTCTTAGTGAAGAAAATACAAATGCAACCATACTATTCGTTAAACAGTGTTTTTTAATATAACTTCGATTAGCTTTAAATTTGTCATTTTTGCCCAGATTACCACGGATGTGATTTCTTCGTGAAACTTCATATGCGAGTAGACCGGTTGACTGTGTATATTAGAAAAATAAATTCAGAATTTTTTGATTATTTCTAGTATTTTTTGAATTTACTATTTATAAAGGGTGCGCGCGCACCCATGTTCACCAAATCCGCGTCCGGAACATAGGGAGTACATCCTTATTTACAATAGGTTTATCGTCGGGCCATGCTGAAAACTGTCGGTTGACCTCACACATCACTCCAAATCTTTTTTGGGCAGAATCTGTGCTTACTTTTGTTAGGGGAGCTAGCAGCTGGTGCCGGTGTGTTAATCCGGAACATGACGGTGATTAATTTGATTATGATTTGCAATTAACACGAAACCAGTGTTGCTGTCTGCCGCGTAATGATACATCTTATGAGCTTGTCGTGTGATTTTGAAATCCATAAGTGTCTCGAAAAGGGAGGACTGAATGAGATCAATTCCATTTTGAAGGAGGTTTGCTCTTGGCAGGAGGAGTGCTGTTAATGGATCTACCATGGGCCCTTTTAATCTTGTTAATGTTAATTGCTTCGAAAACTAGCTAATACTACTGGGCGCCAACAAGTATCCCAGAATGTTCTCACCTTAGACTTTGGTGCTGCAAGCTATTTTACACGCTTAAAGTCATCAGCTCCTAGATTAATAAACAAACCAAACAAAAAACAAACCCAAAATCTAAAAAGTGGCCGCGCACTATCTAGGCGGAACGAGCGGCCGGCTCCTAGCCGCTCGATCCTGCCCTGATTTGCGGCACGCGTGGACCAGGTGTTATCCGGTCGGGCGCTCTCAATCATAAAACAGCTGTCGCTATCTACCCCTTCCAACCCTTCGTCCCCATCTCTCTCGCGTCCGCCGCCATCACAACTCGCGCCGGCCACCTCCGCCCCTCTCGCGGCGCGGCCTCTGCTCCTCTCACGCCGGCCGCCGCAAGTTGGGAACGGGCATCACGCCCCTCAGCTGGATCCAGGCGCCGCCGTTCCCACATGTATCAGATCTGTTGAAGCTGGGCGAAGGTCGAAGGAAGCTCTGGACGGAGCGGGGGGGGGGGGGGGGGGGAAGGAGCGGACGGCATGAGGTCTAGGCGTGGCTGCAGCGACTGGGAGAGGAGGAAGCACATGCTTGGATGAAGTGTAGCGGCCTGATGAAGCACGGCCACGGGAGGGGAAATGAGCTCGTCCTTGATCTGGAGCAAGATGAAGACGAGGACTTCTAGGGAATGGAGATAGAGATATGTACGTCCGTCAATGTATTACCCACTTTGACGATGTCTGTGATTTGACCCCGATGGTCAATCACTTTCTTGCTATCAACTTCATCTTGTTGGCAATGTAAATGCCCAGATGATGATTTCAATAATTTGTGCTAGTACAATCTAACTTAAATTCTGGATGATATCAGCTCGTAAGATCTTTTATACAAAACCAATCAATGAAAATGATGGCCACTTGATTTTGGTCAACCAACACTATTTTAATATCGGAGCACAGCTTGGCCGTGGAGTTGCACACTTCCTCGTTTATATAGTTGCACACATATAACTGTATACATGCACACTCTTCCTGCTTCCTCGCACGGCCGCGGAGTTGCACACGCATGGTCATCGAGTTGCACACTCTCATCGGTGTAGTCGCACACGCACGGCCGCGGAGTTGCACACCCTCGTCGCCGTAGTCGCACACGCACGGCCGTCAAGTTGCACACTCTCGTCGATGTAGCCGCACACGCACGGCCGCGCAGTTGCACGCTCTCGTCGGCATAGTTGCACACGCACGTCCGCCAAGTTGCACACTCTTGTCGGCGTACTTGCACACGCACGACCGTGGAGTTGCACACGCACGGTCGTCGAGTTGCACAACTCTCGTCGGCGTAGTCGCACATGCACGGCCGCGGAGTTGCAAACTCTTGTCGATGTAGCCGCGCAGTTACACGCTCTCGTCGGCATAGTCGCACAAGCACGACCGCCGAGTTGCACAGTCTTGTCGGCGTATTCGCACACGCACGGCACGGCCGTCTTGTAATGTAGTCTAATTACACACACATTGATATTTAGTTGACAGGAAGACTAGTTACACACACATATGCTTAGTTTGGCTTGTAATTTAGTCTAGTTGCACACACATTGATGTTTAGTTGGCAGGACACTAGTTGCACACACGTATGTGCAATTGACGCGACAATGTAGTCTAGTTGCACACATATTGATATTTAGTTGGCAGGACTAGTTACACACATATGCTCAGTTGGCGCGGCAATGTAATCTAGTTGCACACATATTGATGTTTACTTGGCAGGACTATTGGCGCACAAGTATGCTCAGTTAGCGCGGCAATGTAGTCTGGTTGCATATATATTGATGTTTAGTTGGCAGGACTAGTTACACACACATATGCTCAGTCGGCGCGGCAATGTAATCTAGTTGCACACACATCGATGTTTAGTTGGCAGGAAGACTAGTTCGTCGAAACATTCCCATGGTCTACTTTTGAAGAGCACGTCGCGAGGGTTTCAACGGTAAAAACGGATCAGAATTTTGACACACAGTTTAAAAGATATGTTTTTTATAATTTTGAAAACCAAAAATTAATGCATAAAGGACGAACATGAGGAATATTAATACGATGGCGTGCAGACGTTCATCACGTGTTAAGAGACCACATAGGTAGTAGTGTTTTATTAATACGTAATATGATAACTTTATTCCTCTAGGGTTTCCTAGAGTCCACCTCTTCCTCCGGCGGCGCCGCCGGAGTCCACCCACCAATATCCAGCGTGACGTTTAGTGATTTCGACCGACGATTCGCAAGGGCCCAACCTCGCGAACAAGGCGGCGGTGTTGCATGGCGGATCAGGCCGTCCTGGAGGACGGGGGCGGGAAGAAGGGAGATCTGAGCGGAGTAGGGTTTGGTGTCAAAGAGGGCAGTGATGGAGGGAAGAGAAGGGAGACTGGGGCAGCCTCTAGTTCAACTCCGGCTGGATCCGCGGTGGGGGAGGGGGTCGAGGCGGGAGACGCGGATCAGGAGGATGTTGTACATCGGGAGGAGGATGCCCATGGATGGGACCAGTTTGGCCCGGAACCCGAGCTGGAAGACGTCTTTGCAGGCTTGAAGCTCCATGGAGAGGAAGAGGAAGACCTGGATCTCTCTGGAGAGGTCGAGGAGTTGATCAGGGATGTTTGTTGGTTGTGCTTGTTCCGTGTCCATACTATGAGGCCGTTTAGTCATGCGGCGTTGCTGAATTCAATGAGGAACGCTTGGGCTTGTGCCCAGGGAGTTACTTTCAATAACAAAGGACCAAATCTGTTCTTGGCGCAGTGTCATTGCCTGGGGGATTGGAAGCGTGTCATGGAGGGAGGCCCTTGGCAATTCCGACGGGATCCGGTGGTGATTGTGGAGTATGATGGATTTACTAATGTCTCTGAATATGCTTTGGACATGTATCCCCTGTGGGTAAGGATCAAAGGTTTACCTGATGGGCTAACAAGGAAGAGGGAGCTAGCGGAGAAAGTTGCAAAGAAGGTGGGGGACCCACCGTTTACGGTGGTAGTGAACGAGGGGAGGATCAACCCTTCTAGCCACTTAAGGGTCAGGGTGTATGTGAATGTGCAGAAACCATTGGTGAGGTTTGTGAGTATTACTCTTAAAGAGATGAAACGATACCCCGTCACTTATGAGAAGTTGCCGGATTTCTGTTTTTTCCGTGGATGTATGGGGCATGTGGTCGAGGAGTGCGGAGACGGGATTCACGATCCTTCAGAGTGTGATTGGGGGGATTGGTTGCATTGGAGCAGTGAGCCGGCTATGGCAGGAGGAGGTGTAGGACGCGGCAGCGGTGGGGCGTCGGCAGGATTTGGCGCGGGAGGAGGGAGACGGGTAGGGAGAGGGGGAGGTAGAGGAGTAGGAAGCTCAGGAGGAAGGGGTGGTGTAGATGTCCAGCCGGCTAGGAGAGTAGATGATAATGGTCGGATGACGGGGGGTGGAGTGCTTGCGGGGTCTGGTGCCTCCAATGTTGGTGATGAAGATCTTCGGTCAGCTCGAAAAAGGCTTATAGGGGACGATGGAGCTGTGATGATACGAGGTCAACCAGTGCCGAATCTTGCTGGCAAAGTCCCGAACACGGTTCTGTTGTTGGAGGGAGGTAGTGTGTCAGGGGCAAATGAGGTGTCTGCACCGTCATCTACGCCTGGTAAGAATCCTTTGGTGAAAAGAAGGAAGCAAGGTGAGGAGAGGGAGGATGTTGATGCTACAATGGCGGAAGAGGCGGCCTCCTTCGAGGAGGACCGCCGGGCCCAATGAATGTCCTAAGCTGGAACTGTCGGGGATGGGGGAATACCCGGACAGTTCGTGAGTTAGCGACTATATGTCAGTCGCATTCCCCCAGCATGGTGTTTTTGTGTGAAACAAGACAGAAAGCAGACAAAATGAAGAAGGTGCGAGGGAGGATTGGTTTGAAGGGATTCGTAGGAGTTGATAGTAATGGGATGAGCGGTGGTCTTGCGCTTTATTGGCATGAGAGTTATGATGTGGAAATTCTGGACAAGGAAGAGCATTTTATTGATGCACTAGTTCGTGTCCAAGAGGGGGCGGCCCAATGGAGGATTACGTGTATATATGGTGAGCCACGTGTTGAGAACAGGCACGTCATGTGGTCCAAACTTGAGCATCTCAAAGCCGTGAATGATTTACCTTGGCTTGTCGTAGGTGATTTCAATGAGGCAATGTGGGGCTTTGAGCATCTATCAGCTACACCACGGGGAGAGCCACAAATGGTTGCTTTCCGAGATTCTTTGGAGATCTGTGGTCTAGTTGACCTAGGCTTTGTTGGGGTCCCCTTTACGTATGATAATAAGAGGGGAGGAGGAGGTAATGTGAAGGTGAGGCTGGATAGGGCAGTGGCAACTAATTCATGGAGGAACTTGTTTGCTTACGCTTCGGTTCTACATGTGCCCTCGCCTTGTTCGGACCATGTGGTACTAGTCCTGAAGGGGTCGGTCGATCAGGGGCCGAACGGGGGGAAGCAGAGGAGATATGAGCTGTTTTGGGAGAGGGATGGTTCCTTACTGGATGTGATCAAAGAGGCGTGGGAGGCTGTAGGGGGTGTGAATAACTTGGCACAGCTGAGAGATGCGTTAACCAAAACGATGACAGCTCTTCAACTTTGGAGTAAAAAATTCGGTAATGTTACTCGAGAGCTAGCGAAGTCTCGAACCCAGCTAGAGGAGTTGATGAGTATGAACGCTGACCGCCAAGATATTGCACGGGTGACTGATAAGATGAATGAGCTTTTGTATCAAGAGGAGATGCTTTGGTTGCAACGTTCACAAATTACGTGGCTGAAGGAAGGGGACAGAAACACAAAGTATTTCCAAAGCAATGCTGTCTGGAGGGCGAGGAAGAACAAGATCCGTGAACTTACGGACAGTGTTGGTGTAGTTCACTCCGATCTTGCCGGCATGGGGGAACTTGCTAACCTGTATTTTCACGATATTTTTACAGCTGATCCGACGCTTAATGCTGCGCCTATTCTGGACTTAATAAATCATGTGGTAACCGAGGAGGATAATGCTAAGTTGTGTGCTCCTTTTACAGATAAAGAGATTTCGGATGCTTTGTTTCAGATTGGCCCTCTAAAAGCTCCGGGACCTGATGGTTTTCCGGCGAGGTTTTTCCAGCGGAATTGGAGTACTCTCAAGGAGGGTGTGTTGGCTGCGGTGAGGGATTTTTTCAGTACGGGTATCATGCCTGAGGGCGTGAACTCTACACCGATAGTACTTATTCCCAAAATTCCCAATCCGGTGAGAATCACAGATTATAGACCTATTAGTCTGTGCAATGTTACCTATAAAGTGATATCCAAGTGCCTAGTGAATAGGATGAGGCCTTTGTTGGATGATCTCATATCTCCTGAACAGAGTGCATTCATTCCAGGGAGGTTGATCACGGACAATGCACTAGTTGCGTTTGAATGCATCCATCACATTAAGCAGGAAAAGGATCCTACAAGAAGTTTCTGTGCGTACAAATTAGACCTATCAAAAGCTTATGATCGAGTTGATTGGGTCTTCTTGAGGCAAATGATGCAAAAACTGGGTTTCTCTCAGCGATGGGTTGACTGGATAATGTCTTGTGTCACGTCGGTGAGATACTCTGTCAAACTTAATGGAACCCTTTTGGATTCGTTTGCACCGACCCGTGGGCTTCGGCAAGGAGATCCGCTATCCCCGTTTCTTTTCCTGCTTGTGGCAGATGGGCTATCTGCCCTACTAAGGAGTAAAGTGGCTAATGGTTTAATCACACCGGTTAGAGTGTCCAGAAGAGGACCGGGAGTGTCTCACCTATTATTTGCTGACGACACACTGCTGTTTTTTGAGGCTACAGGTGAACAAGCGAGCGAGATCAAAGCGGTGTTGGACATGTATGGTAGGGCGACAGGCCAGAGCCTAAACCCTGATAAGTGCTCCATTCTTTTTGGGGAGACCTGCCCCGCTGTGATGCAGGAGGAAGTAAGGTCGGTTTTACAGGTTACAAACATGTATTTTGAGGAAAAGTACTTGGGCTTGCCGACACCAGAGGGACGGATGTCTAAGGGACGTTTTCAGAATCTGCAGACCCGGTTAACTAAAGTCTGATACAGTGGGGAGACGGCCTTTTGGCGCAACCGGGGAGAGAAGTGCTGATTAAGTCAGTTGCACAGGCTCTCCCAACTTATATTATGGGTGTCTTCAAGCTACCTTTCTCGGTTTGTGATGATCTCACGCGTATGGTGCGGAATTTTTACTGGGGGTCGGCAAAGGGCAAGCGGAAGGTACACTGGAAGAATTGGGATCAGCTCATGCAGCCTAAGGACAGGGGGTATTGGCTTTCGTGATTTCAGGCTGTTTAATCAAGCCCTGTTGGCTAGGCAGGCGTGGAGGCTACTAACCAAGCCTGATAGCCTTTGTGCTAGGGTTTTAAAGGCACGTTATTATCCGGATGGCAAACTGGAAGATACGGTCTTTGCTGGAAACGGCTCATCTTCATGGCAAGCTATATGTCATGGTCTGGAGCTGTTGAAGAAAGGGCTGCTGTGGAGAGTTGGAAACGGTGCAAGCATAAGGGTTTGGAGAGACAGCTGGATCCCGAGACCCTTCTCTTACAAACCGATTTCTCCGCAAGGACGATGCCGCATCCGGTTCGTCTCTGGGTTTTTGAACCCTAATGGGTCATGGAATATTGAGCTTCTTCATAACTACTTTGTGGAAGCAGATGTGCATGAAATATTGAAGATACGTGCCTCTCCCAGAATGGAGGGAGATGTGATTGCATGGGGCCCTGGGCGGCATGGACTTTTTTCTGTCAAATCAGCATATGAATTGGCCTTTGACGAAGAGCATCGTAGTACTGCGACTGCATCCAGCACGTCGCCTTCAGGAAGCCGTGCATGCTGGGATTTCATCTGGAAGTGTGAAGCCCCTCCAACTGTAAAGCATTTTGCATGGCGCATGGCAATCGATGCACTTCCTACCTGGCAGAGGAAATATCGCATTGGGCTGGAGACTACTGGTTTATGCCCAGTGTGTGGGACAGAAAAGGAGGACAATTTCCATCCGTTTGTTCGATGTCAATTCGGACGTGATCTGTTTCTGGCCATGTCCAGGGTATGGCGACTTCCAGACATCACAGCTATGTTGAATAATGGTAAGGAATGGCTGCTACACGTTTTGAGTCCTCTCACTGATCTTGAACGCACAATGATACTAATGATCTTTTGGAGAAGTTGGTTTGTCCGGAATGAGCTCACTCATGCTAAGCCTGCCCCGCCGATGGAAGTCTCTGTACGCTTTCTACAAAGTTACTTGGAGTCTTTAATTGGTATCAAGCAGAACCCACAAGCTGATCTTACCAAGGGAAAATCATATGTTGAATGGCGTACGCCAAGGAAGAAGGGGAGTAGTGCTGGAGTGCAGGAGGAACGAAGATGGACGAAGCCGGATCCGGGGTGGTGCAAGTTGAAGACGGATGGATCCTATGCTGTGTCAGGTGAAACTGGGGCGGGTATGATCCTGCGTGATCATATGGGCGCGATCAATTATTCTGCTTGCAGGGTGTTGTATTCGTGCAGGGATCCCCTCGAGGCGGAGCTGTGCGCGTGTATGGAGGGCTTGTCCTTGGCGATACATCGGTGTGACGTGCCGATAGCGTTGGAGCTGGATTCTCTTGAAGCGGTCACTCTTATATCAAGCTCGGGAACGGACCGCTCGGTTTATTCTTCAATTGTTAGAGAGATTAAGTACTTATTGGGTCTAAGAAAAACTTGTATCTCCAGTATCTCTAGATCTCAGAATAAAGCTAGTGATAGTTAAGGATGGCAATTTTACCCATGGACATGGATATCCATGGATACCCGACCCGAATGGATAGGGTTTGGAAACGCTTTTGTGTCCATGGTCGGCGCCCAAACCCGACCCGATTGCTCGTGGGTAGGGCATGGATATAATCTTGTACCCGTGGGTATACCCAAACCCGGCCCAATAGTATGACTTAATGGGCAACAATCTGCTATCGCTACCCCACAGTCACATGTCCGATTGCAAGTTTACACTTTGTTATCTAAAACATGCAAAAGAAATTACACAATCCCCATCATAACTTTTATTAGTTGACATTTATCTCTTTGTTAATGACTCGTCATTCTCATCTGTTAGAAAAATACTAAATGATCTTAGGTTGTTAGTGGACGTTGATTTACCATAAGTTGATGTTTACCATAAGTAAAGCCAAGCCTGGCACGAAGAGCTTTTGTTAACATTGTGTTATTTCTTATTTATATGTCTTGAGAGGACCCAATGGATATCCAGTGGGTATGGATATCCATCGGGTTTGGACATGGACACAAGTTTTTACCCGCGGATATTTTCATGGGCGGGCAAAGATTGTGTTCATGGATATGGATATGGATTTGCTATTGTTCAACCCGATCCAAACCCAACCCATTGCCATCCTTAGTGATAGTTTAGCTAGTTTTGCTAGAACCCAAGGTAGAACCATGACTTGGTTAGGAGGTGGTCCAGTGGAGGTCGTGGAAATAGCATCGGATGATTGTAAGGACCCTGTGATTGAGTAATAAAATGCTATTTCACCCGGAAAAAAAAGTACTTTTAGATTACAGCAATTTTGTCTTTTTAATATGCGGGTAGGGACTAGACGTGCTGCGTGGGACCAGGGGCCGCTCGCGAGCGCTAACGAGCCCCTGGCCGCCAGCTAGCCACGTCCAAAAACAAATTCTTTGACTAAACCAGGATCCACTGGGCCGGTCTTAGAAGCCCACATAATAATGATAATCATCTTAGACCTCATTATCACGGAGTCACATCACCACGAGCAGTTCCACACCCAATAATGCCCCCGCTCCGTTCTTCCAATCCGAGCCTTAATTAACCCCGGCGAGCTGCGACGGTGTGTTAGAATATCTGTTAGTAGTAATTATGTGTGTAATATTGTGATGTGATTGGTAGAATATGCCTGATTACTTACCATGTATAGCTAGCTTATAAATCAAGGCATATCAACCGAGTTAATCTGTACTCCCTCTGTAAATAGTGATCTAAACGCTTTTATGTTAGTTTACGGAGATAGTAAACTTTTGAAATCCTGCCGATTGGCGCAGTCAGTATATATGTGCGTTCCGAGACCAGAGACCAAATGGTTATACGCTTCACCAAAATGCATCTGGTTTTCTTATAGGTTGAGGCACTGATCGGCGAGCCAGGGAGAAGGCGATGCCACCAGGAGATGGAAAAGACCACGGTTGCATGATGAGGGCCATCCGCTGGTGACCGCCTGCCATGATGACGACGCTGCAGTGACGCTCCACACCATTCGATGGAGCCACTCCCCGACATTGTCCCGGTAGCTTTCGAGGTTTACTCCACACATCTTCAATCTTCTTTTCTTCTTCTTTTTTTGAGCATGACCTTCTTCCAATCATGGACTACCACCATCTTCCAAGGAACCTTAGAAAGGCATTTCTACCATTTACAGGAGAAGAAGCAACAGCAGCAGCCCACACCAAGCCTCCCCGTGGACGCCCTGGTCGAGATCCTTTCGCGAGTGCCATACATGTCGCTATGCCGATTCAAGTGCGTGTCCAAGCCCTGGCTTACCTCTACTCCTCCCGGGATATCTGCAAGAGGTCGCCATACACTTTGTCTGGGTTCTTCTACATAATAATGAATGGCGTTGAGTCTCCATTTTCGTAATTTGAATGGTAGAGGTCCGCCAGTGGTTGATCCCTCTCTCCCATTCTTGCGCACAACATACAAGCACATTTTTGTCCAACAAGTCTGCGGCGGCCTTCTCCTTTGTTCTTGCTTGACTTTTGCGGGCAGACCCGATCATGTTGTGTTCTGCGACCGAGGAGTGGACTGTGCTGTCGGGACATCCAGGTCGAACCATTCCAATCGCTTTCTTAGGATTCCACATGGTTGTTCCGTACCACTTCATGGTGTTCGTGCTTTAGATCCTTGGTGTGCACGATGCTTGAAAAGTGGCAATATACTCATCAGAAACCAGACAGTGGGCTTATGTTCAGAGTAAGCAGATGACTTGCCAGGATGTTGAGATGTTGGGCAATCTCAAGGACGCTTGTATGCATGGAAGATAGATAATTCTCATGGTTGTCAACTTTATATTTGGGTTCTTGAGGATTATGGTAGTGGAAAGTGGACCCTAAAGCACAATGCTAACGTTTTGGAGCTGTTTGGAAGGCATCAACACAAACATGATGGTTCTTGTGTGATGTTTGCAATTCATCCAGATTGTAATGTGATTTTCCTTACCAATAAGGAGAAGATGACATTGTCGTACGACATGGATAGTCAGAAAGTGCATGCTATTTGCACCGAATTCATGGATGGTCTACCTTATGTTCCGTTATTTGGGGAATTGCCATCGGCTACTGGGCACTGAGGATCAGTGGTTGCCATGGGCTTACTCTGCTAGTTTCACAACATCACTTAGATATGTTGTAACCCATATGTCTACAGTTTGGTATTCCTATATGTTGGTATTCATGTGCATGTTTTTTGTGACTTTGAGCAATATTTGTTAGACAAGATTTGGTAAGGATATTTTTTAGTTGTATGAGTGAAACCTAGTAAGTAATATGGGGAAGGACAATACCGACGTGGATCACAACATCACTCGCAATTGTCCCGAATGGACGGTCCGGACATTTATTCCGGTCCAATGACGGCCACCAAAAATGTCCGAACCGGTCAGGATCTCGGACATCCGCAAAATAGACGCCAAAAAAAGGAAAGCTTGTGGGAGTAAGGATGCCCGCCACGTCGGACATGGACACTCGTGGCCCACCAAATATCACATGGAGCCCTCCCCCTCCGTCCCTCCTCCATGTGCTCTGTATCCTCACCCTCGGCGACAGACGTGACGACTGTTCCACGAGTTTGGTTCTTGAAGGTTCAGTTCTCGCTGAATCGATCGGTAAAATTACACCATGAGAGACACCTGTTCAGGCATTAGAATGAATGGGATTCGGCTACTACGTACCCGTAGGCTTTAGCTTGCTAGCTTTCCCAACAATCTTCACTTGGTGCTCATATATGTGGCGTTGAAGTTTTAGCCCAGTGTGTAACGTAACATGTGATACATCCAATCCAACAGTGGTTAGATGGCCTTCCTTGTTTACAATGTATTTATCGCTGGGCCATGCTGACAACAGCGGGTTGATGATCTCACACCTCACTTCAAATCGGTTTTGGCAGACTCTGTGGAAGCCGCTGCCACCGCAATGTTTTGTGTTCATCCGGAACCCGGCGAGTGATTAATGCCGTATGTCATATGTTGCACTACTGTGCAATTAAACACAGTGCTAGTGTTGCTGTCTGCCGTGTAATAATTTATCTTACGAGCCTGTCGTGGAATTTGGACATCCATAAGACTCAGGTGAGACGACGTTGCTCTCGACGTGACACTGTAGCTGCTGGTGTCTCAGAAAAGTCCCGTGCATCGCTCACCACATCTCGCCAAGGATAACAATCTCATGATAAAGGTGGTAAAAGTGATACTTGAAATAGCTATAGGGACCGTTGCCTGTATGGCTACGAGCACATTTCTCGGTGGTACAGGCGATGTGCCCGTCGTTGGCCCGTACGTGATCACAGGTCCAGTCATCAGCAGGCGTTTTCGCTGGTGTTATGGTGATCTACAAGACGATCATGTTCACCGTCTTGTCCCACTCCAAAACACATCGGTTGGTTAAGCTTGCTCGCAACAAACTTTGACCTAGCCATGGCAGGCATGGCATCCACATATACCCCAAAGAAATATCCAGAAAAATACGTATTACTACTGTGCGGTAATAGTATACATGTCGACTAAAATGTACGTGTGTGTCGTTGCTGGCAAGCCATCCGTACGTGTCAGCAGTTATGTGTGCTTGGTCGATGTCGGAGGCAGCACGCGTCGTAGGCTGCAAGGAACGTTTACAATCTTGCTAAGCTAGGTCGTGCTTCGCAGCCAGGCTTAATTAAGGCTGACACGGACGTGTGATATGATATGATCATATCGGATGATGTAATTTAATTTTCCGTGCGACTAATACGAAGAGTAAAGCTTGGGAAAGGGGAGTCGGTGCCCGAAGGAGACCGCTCTTGAACTTGCATGATGAATTTGATCAAGTTTGACTGTATGCTCCCCGCAATACAAAACACAAAAAGGTTAACAGTTTGTTACAAACAAGAGAAGGCTGCATCAACGTACTATAGTAATAGTTTCATCAGCTGAGAATTTGGTTTGAATTCGATTTAAAAGGGAAAAAGGTGGAGGACAATTCCATGTTTGAAGGAAGCTGATTTTTGTACGAAGAGAATTGTTTTTCATTTAGCAAGGACACTAATTATCTGGTTAATTGCTTCAAAACTAACGGAGTACCCTCTTCCCCCCTCTCACGACCGGGTTGTCCCCGCCGGGCGACCGGGTGCGCCACCATCCGCCTCTCCAAGAGCCCTCCCCCAACCCCTCTCCTCCCGCCGTCGTTGGCATGCGTCGTAGGGCAAGGCCCGGGCAGTGCCGCCGGCACCGGTGCCCCCTGCTTTCCCCTCTTGGAGGTGCTTCTGCGCGGGGCGGCACGACTCTAGGTGGTGCTACCAGGCGGCGACGGTCCGGCGCGGCGGAGGGGTGACTTGGTGCTGGCGAGGGTGGTCTGCGGAGGTGCGGCCTACGACACCCGCTCAACCTAGATATGGCCCCTTTGGGCCCATCTGAGCCAAGGTGGACCGACGGCTCTTCTGTCGATGGGGTAGCCTCCTGGAGGTGGAGGTCGTGAGTCGGGATTCTGGGTGGTGGCGGCACTGTCACTGGCTTGCTGCAACGTGGCAGCGGAGGCTTTGCGGGCTCGATCTAGGCCCGTCCGGGCCCGGAGGCCTGGTGTGCCCCTGCTGCCGCATCTGGCCGGCTACTGCGAAGGCGCTGGAGGCAGTGACTTCCCTCGCGACGGGGGTGGAGGCAGTTCCCTCCCGCGTGGCCTCGGTGATGCCGCCCCCGATTCCTTGCACTCCCATATTTCGTCCTCTAGGCCTCGCGATGGTGATATCAGTGAGACGACGTGGGTGGCGTTCAGACCGTGGTGGCAAGCTAGATGGAAGGCTACGGAACGTTTGGCTAGTGGTTTTTGGGTTTTGGAGAAATCCCTGTCGGCTCATCTGGCACCGACGCGGTGATGCCTGTGGGTGCCGCCATTTTCCTGAAGGGCACCGGATGTACCCATTCCCCGCTTTCCTCTGCGTGTCGGGAAAACCCTAGGACATGTCCGGGCCACATCGTCGTTCTCGTCGCATTCATTCTTGAAGGTGTTGCTTGGTACGCGGTGTTTCGGGGTACTTGGAGTGTGGTGGGACGACTCAAGAGGGGGCAGAGGTGGTTGGTCATCCGTGTTTTGTCGAGTTGCGGTTGTTGACATTAGTTTCTCTTTTCTTCTTCTTCTTCTTTCTCAGGTTTGATGTGTTGTTTGCCCGAACAGGTATTTCGTGTGGTTGCTATATTAATATAGCGGGGCGTAAGCCTTGTAAGTAGCAATACAGAACAAAGTGTTCTGCATGTAAAGTTCAAATGAACATATGAAATTCACCCGAAAAAAGAAGGAACATATGAAATTGACTTTACACTCCGGTCACCAATAATACAAACTGATGATAAAATAGTACAACAAGCAAACAAGCAGAGTACAAACTCAAACAGTAGGGTGCATGCAGACCAAATGCTCTACGGATCCGCTACGTCGTCAGAACGGATGGTAGGTCCGCCGGAACGCGGTGGCGCTCGCGAAGAGCCCGACGAGGTCTTGTCTGTACGGGAGGAACGACCTCCGGCGGCCGTCATTGCCACCGCCCTTGTGCGCGTAAGAGCTCCAGACGTGCGCGTGGCCGCCGACGCCGCCGCTCCTGACCCCCTTGCGCTTGGAGCCGGAGTTGGAAGGGCTGGCGTCCAGGAAGACGAACTTCTCCTTGCCGTCGCTGTGGCTCCGGCCGATGAGCCGCTGGCTCCACCGGAGGACCGACCCCGTGGAGCCGCTCTTCCGGCAGCGCGCCGGGGATGACGCCGTCAACGGTGAACCGGGGCAGCACGAACAGGAGCACGTCTTTGCCGGCTTGTCCCCGCCGTCCGGCTGCTGCTCCGCTCCTGCTCCGAAGCCGAACGCGTCGACGAGCAGAAGCCGCCCGAGCGGCACGCGCTCGGTGGCCGTCGTCGTCTCCGTCTCCAGAGCCCGCTGGCGCGCCGGTGACCGCGGCTGGCCGAAGACCGGGTACAGCAGACCGGCGCCTACCCGTCGGCCGCCGGCGCCTGCCAGAGGCGCGGCCACGGCGAAGGTGAAGTCGCCGGCGCCTTCCATGCTCTCGCTACAGCTACTACTGCTACTGTAACATAGGGTTCTCTTCTCACGCGCCCGCCCTACTACTACGTACTGCCATGTCCTAGTACGGGCTGTGCTCAGCTTCTCCTCTCAACTAGGAACCGCCCGTGGGCACATATGCTTTTATACGAACCCCGGCTTCCACTCTTGCTCGGCCTTCGACATCAAAGTTGATCGAGACAACGAACCCTGAAATAGATGTGTCTTTAAACAATCACCACGTACGTGGGGAGGGTCCCGCGTGAATGCATTGCTACTCAAAGAGCCAAACTAGGAGTGGTCGGCTAGGAGTACACTGGTTGTGCCGGTGCTATGATGTCCTTTTGGCTAGGTTCAAACCTATGATCTTAAAGAGTACTCCCTCTGTAAACTAATAGTATAAGAGTGTTTAGATAACTAAAGTAGTGATCTAAACGCTTTTATATTAGTTTACGGAGGGAGTAAAATCTAAAATCTGCTATGATGTTCTTTATTGTTGCAACAGGGGGTGAGCGCGAGTCTCGCCTTGGAAGATCTTGGCTTTTCTGGAATCCCAAATCTCCCAAAGGATGCTGAGAGCTACCCATGGCCAAATGTTGTTGTGGATACCAAAGGGGGCAGGCGAGTCCCAAACCAACTCGAAAGAAAATGGGGTCGAGAGGCTGGTGAGAGCCCAGACATTATGAGCCCACCAGTATGTGTCGTGTTCCTATCGGGGGAACATGCTATTGTGAGCGATGGTCTTGTGGAAGGGGTTGGCCTTTGAATTGAGATTGTGCCCAAATAGAAGCCAGTCGAAGATATCTTAATTGGGTTTGTTGAGAACCAAGTTAGGTTCGGCGTTGTGGTCGGTGTGGTCTTCACGCATGAGGATGTCATCTATTGGTGTTGTGGGTGGAGAAGTTCTTCCCATGGAAGAGGAAGCGTTGTCATTGTCTTGACCTGAGATGAAATCCCACAACAAAAATAAAACAACATCCAACTATATCTAGGCAGCAGCAGTTAAACAATTTTTTAGATTAGCTAGCTAGCCAAAATTGTCTGATATGTGAGAGAAATGACAGAGTCGATGGTGTGTGATAAGGGGCTAGGGTTTTGCTAGAGGGCCAAGTATTTCTATGGAAGAAGGTGGATTTACCATTGCTAGTGAGGGCAAACGATGTTTGTTGGAGGGTGGGTACACGAGTAGAAAACGGGCCTATTGTCCCGGTTCATAAGGGCTTTTTGTCCCGGTTCCTGAACCGGGACTAAAGGGTCGTTACTAATGCCCTGGCCCTTTAGTCCCGGTTCAAACAAGAACCGGGACAGATGGGCCTCCACGTGGCCTGCGCGCTGAGCCCAGGCAGGAGGGCCTTTGGTCCCGGTTGGTGGCATCAACCGGGACCAATAGGCATCCACGCGTCAGCATTTCTGTGGCTGGGGTTTTTTTTGTGAAAGGGGCTTGTTTAGGGGTTTTGGGGGTTAATTTAGTTTGTTATTAGCTAGCTAATAGAGAGAAGTGTCCTCTCTTATATCTCCGTGCTTGGTTTATACCAACGCTATGCTATGCCTAAACATGGCTTAGATTGAAGTGAAGGCAACATATGTGGTGCATGTCGAAAGTAATACTAATTAATCCTAACTTGATCAAGTTTGGATTAGTACTACTTTCGACATGCACCACATGCATGTTGCCTTCACTTCAATCCAATCCATGTTCATTTTACTTACTGATATATAATAACTCTTCATGCTCACATCATGCATCATCATAATAATAAGTCCTACTAATCATCATGATAGAACTTCTACTCGTTATTAATAACAAGTCATACGGTCATCATCCTCATAGTCATCGAACCAACCCTACTTAGTTGTTCTTAGCACATGATCATCAGTATTAGGTAGGACCTAAATACCCTCTTTAAGGTAACATAGAATAAAACAGTATAGACCCTGACTCTCCATTATGGAGAATGGAGATCATCCTGTCTCCAATTCTTGCGCCGCGCTTCCTTTTGCGTCCAAGAACCTCTTTACAAGTGTCCATACATTTTTTTTCTAGTCGTATTCAGGCCATGGGGGCCAAGTAGGTGGCACCTTTTTTTTCTTTGTTTCTTTATTTATTTTATTTTGTTTCTACTTACAACAAAATACTTATTGTTGCTATTTTTTCCAGTTTTTTGTTCTGTTTTCTGCATTATTTATTTTCTTTTGTTTTTTCTTTATTTTTTAATTCTTTATGCTTTTAGTTTTAGAAAAATTATAAACTTTTTGTTAATGCTATTAGTTTTCAAATTTGAAAACACTTTTTTTATTTTTATGTTTTCTTCGTTGCTTTATTTATTTTATTTTGTTTCTACTTACAACAAAAAACTTATTGTTAATATAACTATTTTTTTCCAGTTTTTTTGTTTTGCTTTCTGCATTATTTATTTTCTTTTGTTTTTTGCTTTATTTTCTAATTCTTTATGGTTTTAGTTTTAGAAAAAATATAAACTTTTTGTTAATGCCATTAGTTTTCAAATTTGAATACATTTTTTTTGTTTTTTTTTGTTTTCTTTGTTGCTTTATTTATTTTATTTTGTTTCTACTTACAACAAAATACTTATTGTTAGTATAAGTAATTTTTTTCAGCTTTTTTGTTTTGTTTTCTGCATTATTTATTTTCTTTTGTTTTTTGCTTATTGTTTAATTCTTTATGCTTTTAGTTTTAGAAAAATTATAAACCTTTTGTTAATGCCATTAGTTTTCAAATTTTTCATACACTTTTTTTGTTTTTTTTGTTTTCTTTGTTGCTTTATTTATTTTATTTTGTTTCTACTTACAACAAAATACTTATTGTTAATATAAGTATTTTTTTTCTAGTTTTTTTGTTTTGTTTTCTGCATTATTTATTTCTTTTGTTTTTTGCTTTATTTTTAATTCTTTATGCTTTTAGTTTTAGAAAAATTATAAACTTTTTGTTAAGGCCATTAGTTTTCAAATTTTTCATACACTTTTTTTGTTTTTTTGTTTTCTTTGTTGCTTTATTTATTTTATTTTGTTTCTACTTACAACAAAATACTTATTGTTAATATAAGTATTTTTTCCAGTTTTTTGTTTTGTGTTCTGCATTATTTATTTTCTTTTGTTTTTTGCTTTATTTTTTAATTCTTTATGCTTTTAGTTTTAGAAAAATTATAAACTTTTTGTTAATGCCATTAGTTTTCAAATTTTTCATACACTTTTTTTTGTTTTCTTTGTTGCTTTGTTTATTTTATTTTGTTTCTAGTTACAACAAAATACTTATTGTTAATATAAGTATTTTTTTCCAGATTTTTTGTTTTGTTTTCTGCATTATTTACTTTCTTTTGTTTTTTGCTTTATTTTTTAATTCTTTATGCTTTTAGTTTTAGAAAAATTATAAACTTTTTGTTAATGCCATTAGTTTTCAAATTTGAAAACACTTTTCGTATTATATTTACTATCTACAATCTTTCTCCACAGAGATACCAAAAATTATAAACTTTCTGTTAGTGCCATTAGTTTTCAAATTAGAATAGTTAAAATTTGAATTCTTTGAAATTTGTGTGAATCTCAAGTTTGTGATTAACTTTACTAAAAAAATGAACATAGATGCGCCTATAGAGAAAATTCAACCTAAATTCATAATCAATTTCTATGAAATTTAGAGAAATTCATTATGAATTTAGGTCAAATTTCCTGTATAGGGGCATCTATTTTCATTTTGAGAGGAGCTCAACAAGGCAGAGAGGGACGGGCTTATAAACCAGTGTGGGCGCCCTTCGGTTGGCGAGGTGGGACTAAACTGTGAATCGCAACGAGGACCAACCATTTAGTCCCGGTTGGTGGCATGAACCGGGACTAAAGGGGACCTATTGGTCCCGGTTCATGCCACCAACCGGACCAATGGTGGTGGGCCAGGAGCGAGGCCCATTGGTCCCGGTTCGTCCCACCAACCGGGACCAACAGGTCCAGTCGAACCGGGACCAATGGCCCACGTGGCCCGGCCGACCCCCTGGGCTAACGAATCGGGTACAATGCACCCATTGGTCCCGGTTCTAGACTGAACCGGGACTAATGGGCTTACCCGGCCTGAACCTTTGCCCCCTTTTCTACTAGTGGTAGTTGCTGCAATACGTGGTAAACTGTGTGAGGTGGCCCGATCTTCATGAATTGAAGGTGGATGTGAGGACGAACATGAAGAGCACGAGAAACTATGCGGAAAACACAAGAGAAACACATAAATAGGCTAAGATTCACCACTAAGTACTCATCATATAACACAAAAGTCAATACAAGAGGGACATCTTAGATCCAAATAACAAACAAACGAAAGAAGGCAAGCAAAGGGTACCCCCCCCCACCCCAACTTCGAAGAGAAGGAGGTATTGTAATTTTCAGAGGAATCTTCTCAAATGGAGGTCTTAATTACTCCAATGGAGTGTTCTCCACAAGTGGAAGCCTTGAAACCACTTGGGCAGATCCCCTCAAGGAGATACATGAGCAAACCTCTCCTAGTTTGTCTATAATACATCGGTAACCATACATCTAGGAAGGAGATACGACTTACATAGTCTAGGACCAAGGAGTAGGTGGGGGGAAAAGCACATGGACTCAGCCCACTCAGCATGTCAAACAGTTTTGTTTTTGTTCTTCCGGCATTTGATAGGAGTCGCCAAGATAGTCCGGGGGAATTCGTCCATGGCCTATCGATTTCAGCCCGAATAGTCATAACTAATTCCCGAGCAGTCCGTGAGTGGTGAATCGGCAGAGGCACACACATGTCCGGACTTTTTGGCTGATTCATCTGGAGCTTCTCGGCCTCGTCCTGGATAATCCAGCTGCCTGGCCCAAACAGTCGAGCTAGTGCAGGAGCACTTCTTCTCCTTATTTGAGTTTTCTCTCCTCATGCTTCTCCATGGTCCTTGCCTTTGTACCTAAGCACGCACAGGGTTCCAGATTGAGGTAGTAGCCATGTCTCATTCAAATTCATAGGGAGCTCAAAGACGAGTGAAGTCACCTTGCTTTGTATGTCGCATGTACAAGCCCTTGTCGTGGGTCCAATTGGACTTGACGGTGAGTTAGTGTTGATGTCTTTGGGATACTCTGAATCATGTTGGCTTATATTGTTCTGGAGGAAAGAGGGTTGAGAGGTGGGAGCGGCAATATTGGAGGATTGTTGAGTGTGAAACATTGCACCCAGGGGAGGTTTAACATTTTAGGGGCATTGAACGCAAAATTCATAAGGAGGCAATTATTTTGAGTAAGCAAGTCTTTGATTTTTTTTCTTTTTTTGGAGAGGGGACAGGCCCCGGCCTCTGCATCAGAATGATGCATACGCCATATTATTAATAATAAGCAAAAAGTTCCACAAAGGTCTTCAGGTCTGAAAAGCAGAAAAGCTCACAAAGAGCAAAAGCATCATGACAGGAAAAGCCACAACCGGCAGGCAAAAGTATAAGATAGGAACCTAAAAACCTGTCCTATTACATGACCGTCATCCAAACCGGTTGAAGATATCCAGAGCTACCATCTTTCATCGAACAGATCCAGTAACCAAACGTTCCCTGGCCTCCGTCGGAGTGAGTAGCGACCACATACGGATGAGTGTAGTGGCCCGGAAAATAACCTGCAAGAAACGATTTTTTGTTGTTCTGTTAAAAACCAAATCGTTTCTGCAGTTCCATACAGCCCATAATAAAGAACATACTCCTACACGGATATGTCTCGCAGTTTAGGGGTCTAACCCATCTAACCACGTCCCAAATAACGTGTTGATGGTATTCGGAGGAGTAATATTAAAAGCTAAGTGCACCGTCCGCCACAAATTTTTTGCCAAGGGACATTCGAGAAAGAGGTGTTTGATGGATTCATCCTTACCACAGAAACTACATCTTGTAGATCATGTCCAATTGCATTTTACCAGATTATCCTTAGTTAGAATAACTTGTTTATGTACAAACCACATAAACACCTTGATTTTGAGAGGCACTTTGACTTTCCACGCATGTTTCGAACGAGGAATAACACTAGAGTTGATAACATCCAAATACATGGATTTAACCAAAAATTCTTCATTCTTTCTTAGTTTCCAGCTCAACCGATCGGGTTGTTGAGAAAGCTCGACCTCCATCGATCTTCGCACTAAGTGGAGCCAAGCTTCCCAGCGATTTCCCGCTAGCGTCCTTCTGAATTGGATATTCAGAGGATTGGACTGTAATACTGTTGCAACATAAGCTTCTCTTCGCTGCACAATATTATAGAGAGAGGGATATTGGAGTGCAAGGGGCGTCTCCCCGAGCCATGTGTCCTCCCAGAACCTCGTGGTAGTACCGTTCAACTACAAATTTTGTCCTGTTGAAAATGGCTGATTTCACTCTCATCAGTCCTTTACAAAAAGGCGAATCAGTCGGCCTCACTGTCACCTGGGAAATGTTTTGGAGTTAAGGTACTTGTTCCGCAATATTTGTGCCCACGTGGCATCCGTCTCTACAGATATCTTAAATAACCATTTGCTGAGTAAACATCTGTTCTTCACCTCTAAGTTTTCAATGCCGAGACCCCCTTGGTCTTTTGGTCTGCAAATAATATCCCATTTAGCGAGTCTGTATTTTCGTTTTAATTCATCACTCTGCCAGAAGAATCGAGATCGATAGAAGTCTAGCCTTTTCCTGACTCCAACTGGTATCTCAAAAAAGGACAAAAGAAACATAGGCATACTCGTAAGAACCGAATAAATGAGAATTAATCGGCCTCCTTATGACATAAGCTTGCCCTTCCAGCAACTTAGTTTCTTTCCAAATCGATCTTCAATGCACTTCCATTCTTTGTTAGAAAGCTTGCGATGGTGAATTGGTATACCCAAATATGTGAAGAGTAAAGTGTTGGGTAACGTAGCAGAAATTCAAAATTTTCCTACGTATCACCAAGATCTATCTATGGAGAGACCAGCAATGAGGGGAAGGAGAGTGCATCTACATACCCTTGTAGATCGCTAAGCGGAAGCGTTCAAGTGAACGGGGTTGATGGAGTCGCACTCGTCGTGATTCAAATCACCGATGATCCTAGTGCCGAACGGACGGCACCTCCGCGTTCAACACACGTACAGCCCGATGACGTCTCCCACGCCTTGATCCAGCAAGGAGAGAGGGAGAGGATGAGGAAGGCTCCATCCAGCAGCAGCACAACGGCGTGGTGATGATGGAGGAGCGTGGCAATCCAGCAGGGCTTCGCCAAGCACCTGCGGGAGAGGAGAAGAACTTGGGAGAGGTAGGGGCTGCACCAAAGGCAAAAAGTGTGTCTCAAGAGGCCCTCTACCCCCACTATATATAGGGATACCAAGGGGGGTGCGCCAGCCCTAGGAGATCCAATCTCCTAGGGGGCGGCGGCCAGGGGAGGTTTCCCTCCCCCCCCAAGGCACCTAGGAGGTGCCTTCCCTCCTTGGGACTCTTCATTAGGGTTTCCCCTTTCACCCTAGGCGCATGGGCCATAAGGGAAGTGGCGCCCCAGCCCACTTTGGGCTGGATCCCTTCCCACTTCAGCCCATGGGACCCTCCGGGATGGGTGGCCCCACCCGGTGGGCCCCCGGGACCCCTCCGGTGGTCCCGGTACAATACCGATGACCCCGAAACTTGTCCCGATGGCCGAAATAGGACTTCCTATATATAAATCTTTACCTCCGAACCATTCCGGAACTCCTCGTGACGTCCGGGTTCTCATCCGGGACTCCGAACAACATTCGGTAACCACATACAAGCTTCCTTTATAACCCTAGCGTCATCGAACCTTAAGTGTGTAGACCCTACGGGTTCGGGAGACATGCAGACATGACCGAGATGTCCTCCGGTCAATAACCAACAGCGGGATCTGGATACCCATGTTGGCTCCCACATGTTCCACGATGATCTCATCGGATGAACCACGATGTCAAGGACTTAATCAATCCCGTATACAATTCCCTTTGTCTATCGGTACGATACTTGCCCGAGATTCGATCGTCGGTATCCCGATACCTTGTTCAATCTCGTTACCGGCAAGTCTCTTTTACTCGTTCCGCAACACATCATCCCGTGATCAACTCCTTGATCACATTGTGCACATTATGATGATGTCCTACCGAGTGGGCCCAGAGATACCTCTCCGTTTTCACGGAGTGACAAATCCCAGTCTCGATTCGTGCCAACCCAACAGACACTTTCGGAGATACCTGTAGTGCACCTTTATAGTCACCCAGTTACGTTGTAACGTTTGGTACACCCAAAGCATTCCTACGGTATCCGGGAGTTGCACAATCTCATGGTCTAAGGAAATGATACTTGACATTATAAAAGCTTTAGCATACGAACTACATGATCTTGTGCTAGGCTTAGGATTGGGTCTTGTCCATCACATCATTCTCCTAATGATGTGATCCCGTTATCAACGACATCCAATGTCCATGGTCAGGAAACCGTAACCATCTATTGATCAACGAGCTAGTCAACTAGAGGCTTACTAGGGACATGGTGTTGTCTATGTATCCACACATGTATCTGAGTTTCCTATCAATACAATTCTAGCATGGATAATAAACGATTATCATGAACAAGGAAATATAATAATAATCAATTTATTATTGCCTCTAGGGCATATTTCCAACAGTCTCCCACTTGCACTAGAGTCAATAATCCAGCTCACATCGATATGTGATTGCAATGATTCCAACACCCAAGGTCACATCCCCATGTGACTAACACCCAAAGAGTTTACTAGAGTCAATAATCTAGTTCACATTACTATGTGATTAACACTCAATGAGTTTTTGGTTTGATCATGTTATGCTTGTGAGAGATGTTATAGTCAACGGGTCTGAACCTTTCAGATCCGTGTGTGCTTTACAAATCTCTATATCATCTCCTAGATGCAGTTACCACGCTCTATTTGGAGCTATTCCAAACAACTGTTCTACTATACGAATCCAATTTACTACTTAGAATAATCTGGATTAGTGTCAAAGTTTGCATCGGCGTAACCCTTTACGACGAACTCTTTTCCACCTCCATAATCGAGAAAATTCCTTAGTCCACTAGTTACTAAGGATAACTCTGACCGCTGTCCTGTGATCCATTCTTGAATCACTCTTGTACCCCTTGACTGACTCATGGCTTGGCACACTTCAGGTGCGGTACATAACTAAGCATACTTTAGAGCCTATGTCTGAAGCACAGGGGACGACCTTCGTCCTTTCTCTCTCTTCTGCCGCGGTCAGGTCTTGAGTCTTACTCAATACTCACGCGTGTAATACAGCCAAGAACCTTTTCTTTGCTGATCTATTTTGAATTACTTCAAAATCTTGTCACGGTATGTATTCATTTGAAAGTACTATTAAGCGATTTTGATCTATCCTTATAGATCTTGATGCTCAATGTTCAAGTAGCTTAATCCAGGTTTTCCATTGAAAACACTCTTCAAATAACCCTATATGCTTTCCAGAAATTCTACATCATTTCTGATTAACAATATGTCAACCACATATACTCATCAGAAATTCTATAGTGCTCCCACTCACTTCTTTGGAAATACAAGTTTCTCATAAACTTTGTATAAACCTAAAATCTTTGATCAACTCATCAAAGTGTACATTCCAACTCCGAGATGCTTACTCCAGTCCTCAGAAGGATTACTGGAGCTTTGCATACTTATTAGCATCTTTCAGAATTGACAAAACCTTCTGGCTGTATCACATACAACCTTTCCTCGAGAAAATCATCGAGGAAACAATGTTTTGACATCCTATCTGCATAATTTCATAAATAATGCAGTAATCACTAACATAATTCAAACAGACTTTTAGCATCGCTACGGGTGAGAAAGTCTCATCGTAGTCAACTCCTTGAACTTGTCGGAAAACATTTTAATGACAAGTCGAGCTTTCTTAATGGTGAAATTTACCATCATTGTCCGTCTTCCTTTTAAAATCCATATGTACCTAACAGTCTTATGACCATCAAGTAGTTCTTTCAAAGTCTACACTTTGTTTTCATATATGGATCCTCTCTCGGATTATATGGCCTCGAGCCATTCATCGGAATCCGGGCCCACCATCGCTCCTTCATAGCTCGTAGGTTCATTGTTGTCTAGCAACATGACTTCTAAAACAGGATTACGTACCACTCTGAAGTAGTACGCATCCTTGTCATCCTACGAGGTTTGGGAGTGACTTGATCCGAAGTCTCATGATCACTATCATAAGCTTCCACTTCAATTGGTGTAGGTGCCACGGGAACAATTCATGTGCCTTGCTACACACTAGTTGAAGTGACGGTTCAATAACCTCATCAAGTCTCCACCATCCTCCCACTCATTTCTTTCGAGAGAAACTTTTCCTCGTGAAAGGACCCGATTTGAGAAACAATCCCTATTGCTTTCGGATCTGAGACAGGAGGTATACCCAACTGTTTTTGGGTGACCTATGAAGATGCAGTTATCCGCTTTGGGTTCGAGCTTATCAACCTGAAACCTTTTCATATAAGCGTCGCAGCCCCAAACTTTTAAGAAATGACAGCTTAGGTTTCTCTGAACCATAGTTCATACGGTGTCATCTCATCGGAATTACGTGGTGCCCTATTTAAAGTGAGTGCGGTTGTCTCTAATGCCTAACCCATGAATGATAGTGGTAATTCGATAAGAGACATCATGGTACGCACCATATCCAATAGGGTGCAACTATGATGTTCGGACACACCATCACATTATGGTGTTCCAGGCGGTATTAGTTGTGAAACAATTTCCACAGTGCCAAACTCGTAACTCAGATATTCATTTCTATGATCATATCATAGACATTTTATCCTCTTATCACGAAGATCTTCAACTTCATTCTGAAATTACTTGAACCATTCAATAATTCAGACTTGTGTTTCATCAAGTAAATATGCTCAGTATCTACTCAAATCATCTGTGAAGTAAGAGCATAACGATATCCACTGCGTGCCTCAGCACTCATTGGACTGCACACATCAAAATGTGTTACTTCCAACAAGTTGCTTTCTTGTTCCATTTTACGGAAACCGAAGCTTTCAGTCATCTTGCCCATGTGGTATGATCTGCATGTCTCAAGCGATTCAAAATCAAGTGAGTCCAAACGATCCATCTGTATGGAGTTTCTTCATGCATATCTACCAATAAACATGGTTCACATGTCTCAATCCCTTCAAAAATGAGTGAGTCCAAAGATCCATCAACATGGAGCTTCTTCATGCGTTTTATACCAATATGACTTACATGGCAGTGCCACAAGTAGGTGGTACTATCATTACTATCTTATATCTTTTGGCATGAACATGTGTATCACTATGATCGAGATTCAATAAACCATTCATTCTAGGTGCAAGACCATTGAAGGTATTATTCAAATAAATAGAGTAACCATTATTCTCCTTAAATGAATAACCGTATTACGATAGACATAATCCAATCATGTCTATGCTCAGTAAACACTAAATAACAATTATTTAGGTTTAACACCAATCTCGATGGTAGAGGGAGCGTGCGATGCTTGATCACATCAACCTTGGAAACCCTTCCAACACATATCGTCAGCTCACCTTTAGCTAGTCTCCGTTTATTCCGTAGCTTTTATTTCGAGTTACTAACACTTAGCAACCGAACCGGTATCTAATACCCTGATGCTACTAGGAGTACTAGTAAAGTACACATTCACATAATGTATATCCAATATACTTCTATCGACAGCCTTCTCATCTACCAAGTATCTAGGGTAATTCTGCTCCAGTAGCTGTTCCCCTTATTACAGAAGCACTTAGTCTCGGGTTTAGGTTCAACCTTGGGTTTCTTCACTAGAGCAGCAGCTGATTTGTCGTTTCATGAAGTATCCCTTCTTGCCCTTGCCCTTCTTGAAACTAGTGGTTTTACTAACCATCAACAATTGATGCTCCTGCTTGATTTCTACTTTCGCGGTGTCAAACATCGCGAATATTTCAAGGATCATCATATCTATCCCTGATATGTTATAGTTCATCACGAAGCTCTAGCAGCTTGGTGGCAATGACTTTGGAGAAATATCACTATCTTATCTGGAAGATCAACTCCCACTCGATTCAAGTGATTGTTGTGCTCAGACAATCTGAGCACAAGCTCAACGATTGAGTTTTTCTCCCTTAGTTTGCAGGCTAAGAAAATCGTTGGAGGTCTTATACCTCTTGACGTGGGCACGAGCCTGAAATCCCAATTTCAGCCCTCGAAACATCTCATATGTTCCGCGACATTTCAAAAATGTCTTCGGTGCCTCAATTCTAAACCATTTATCATTACCGAACTATCATGTAGTCATCAAAAACGTGTATGTCAGATGTTCGCAACATCCACAGACCACGTTCGAGGCCCAGCACACCGAGTGTTGCATTAAGGACATAAGCCTTCTATTGTCCGCATAATTGCTACTATCAACTTTCAACTATATTTTCTCTAGGAACATATCTAAAACAGTAGAACTAAAGCGCGAGCTTACGACATAATTTGCAAAAATCTTTTGACTATGTTCAGGATAATTAAGTTCATCTTATGAACTCCCACTCAGATAGACATCCCTCTAGTCATCCAAGTGATTACATGATCCGAGTCAACTAGGCCGTGTCCGATCATCACGTGAGACGGACTAGTCAACGTCGGTGAACATCTTCATGTTGATCGTATCTACCATACGACTCATGCTCGACCTTTCGGTCTTCTGTGTTCCGAGGCCATGTCTGTACATGCTAGGCTCGTCAAGTCAACCTAAGTGTTTCGCGTGTGTAAATCTGTCTTACACCCGTTGTATGTGAACGTAAGAATCTATCACACCCGATCATCACGTGGTGCTTCGAAACGACGAACTTTCGCAACGGTGCACAGTTAGGGGGAACACTTTCTTGAAATTTTAATGAGGGATCATCTTATTTACTACCGTTGTTCTAAGCAAATAAGATGCAATAACATGATAAACATCACATGCAATCAAATAGTGACATGATATGGCCATCATCACTTTGCTCCTTTTGATCTCCATCTTCGGGGCTCCATGATCATCGTCGTCACCGGCATGACACCATGATCTCCATCATCATGATCTCCATCATCGTGTCTTCATGAAGTTGTCACGCCAACTATTACTTCTACTACTATGGCTACCGGTTAGCAATAAAGTAAAGTAATTACATGGCGTTGTTCAATGACACGCAGGTCATACAATAAATAAAGACAACTCCTATGGCTCCTGCCGGTTGTCATACTCATCGATATGCAAGTCGTGAATCCTATTACAAGAACATGATCATCTCATACATCACATACATCACATCCTTTGGCCATATCACATCACATGGCATACCCTGCAAAAACAAGTTAGACGTCCTCTAATTGTTGTTTGCATGTTTTACGTGGCTGCTATGGGTTTCTAGCAAGAACGTTTCTTACCTACGCAAAACCACAACGTGATATGCCAATTGCTATTTACCCTTCATAAGGACCCTTTTCATCGAATCCGATCCGACTAAAGTAGGAGAGACAGACACCCGCCAGCCACCTTATGCATCTAGTGCATGTCAGTCGGTGGAACCGGTCTCACGTAAGAGTACGTGTAAGGTTGGTCCGGGCCGCTTCATCCCACAATGCCGCCGAATCAAGATTGACTAGTAACGGTAAGCATATTGAACAAAATCAATGCCCACAACTACTTTGTGTTCTACTCGTGCAAAGAATCTACGCAATAGACCTAGCTCATGATGCCACTGTTGGGTAACGTAGCAGAAATTCAAAATTTTCCTACGTATCACCAAGATCTATCTATGGAGAGACCAGCAATGAGGGGAAGGAGAGTGCATCTACATACCCTTGTAGATCGCTAAGCGGAAGCGTTCAAGTGAACGGGGTTGATGGAGTCGTACTCGTCGTGATTCAAATCACCGATGATCCTAGTGCCGAACGGACGGCACCTCCGTGTTCAACACACGTACAGCCCGATGACGTCTCCCACGCCTTGATCCAGCAAGGAGAGAGGGAGAGGATGAGGAAGGCTCCATCCAGCAGCAGCACAACGGCGTGGTGATGATGGAGGAGCGTGGCAATCCAGCAGGGCTTCGCCAAGCACCTGCGGGAGAGGAGAAGAACTTGGGAGAGGTAGGGGCTGCACCAAAGGCAAAAAGTGTGTCTCAAGAGGCCCTCTACCCCCACTATATATAGGGATCCCAAGGGGGGGTGCGCCAGCCCTAGGATATCCAATCTCCTAGGGGGCGGCGGCCAGGGGAGGTTTCCTTCCCCCCCAAGGCACCTAGGAGGTGCCTTCCCTCCTTGGGACTCTTCATTAGGGTTTCCCCTTTCACCCTAGGCGCATGGGCCATAAGGGAAGTGGCGCCCCAGCCCACTTTGGGCTGGATCCCTTCCCACTTCAGCCCATGGGACCCTCCGGGATGGGTGGCCCCACCCGGTGGGCCCCCGGGACCCCTCCGGTGGTCCCGGTACAATACCGATGACCCCGAAACTTGTCCCGATGGCCGAAATAGGACTTCCTATATATAAATCTTTACCTCCGGACCATTCCGGAACTCCTCGTGACGTCCGGGTTCTCATCCGGGACTCCGAACAACATTCGGTAACCACATACAAGCTTCCTTTATAACCCTAGCGTCATCGAACCTTAAGTGTGTAGACCCTACGGGTTCGGGAGACATGCAGACATGACCGAGATGTCCTCCGGTCAATAACCAACAGCGGGATCTGGATACCCATGTTGGCTCCCACATGTTCCACGATGATCTCATCGGATGAACCACGATGTCAAGGACTTAATCAATCCCGTATACAATTCCCTTTGTCTATCGGTACGATACTTGCCCGAGATTCGATCGTCGGTATCCCGATACCTTGTTCAATCTCGTTACCGGCAAGTCTCTTTTACTCGTTCCGCAACACATCATCCCGTGATCAACTCCTTGATCACATTGTGCACATTATGATGATGTCCTACCGAGTGGGCCCAGAGATACCTCTCCGTTTTCACGGAGTGACAAATCCCAGTCTCGATTCGTGCCAACCCAACAGACACTTTCGGAGATACCTGTAGTGCACCTTTATAGTCACCCAGTTACGTTGTAACGTTTGGTACACCCAAAGCATTCCTACGGTATCCGGGAGTTGCACAATCTCATGGTCTAAGGAAATGATACTTGACATTATAAAAGCTTTAGCATACGAACTACATGATCTTGTGCTAGGATTAGGATTGGGTCTTGTCCATCACATCATTCTCCTAATGATGTGATCCCGTTATCAACGACATCCAATGTCCATGGTCAGGAAACCGTAACCATCTATTGATCAACGAGCTAGTCAACTAGAGGCTTACTAGGGACATGGTGTTGTCTATGTATCCACACATGTATCTGAGTTTCCTATCAATACAATTCTAGCATGGATAATAAACGATTATCATGAACAAGGAAATATAATAATAATCAATTTATTATTGCCTCTAGGGCATATTTCCAACATAAAGATCCCAATTCGCATCCGAACAATTGTTTGTACGCATCTTGTTCATCTTTGGCTCTTCCAAAACAAGCGAGTCTTTGATGCCTAGACCATTGAAATCTTTTTGGTTTTCAAATATTTTCCAAACAATTAAACATAGTGCCCCCATCCATGTTTCCTCACCCGCCTAGAAGAAATCACACCTAATCGTGCCTAGGCCTTTGTACTTTTTTTTAGTAAGAGACGGAGGGCATACATGATGTGGGCAGAAAGTGCATCATGGACGGATGGAAGTAGGGTCAAACAAACCGAGTTAGGATTTTTGCGTGCCAGCAAGTGAGATAGTTTTAGAGGTTTTTCAGTGATGGGTTGAAACTGGAAAGGCGGAAAGGAGAGTATGTCTGGAGGAAGGTGGATACAAAGCAAGCAAGTTATGTGGTGATGGCAGTTCCAACATCAGTTGTAATGTCCATGGGACGAACATAGTTTTGTGAAAGATGATGGACAAAGACAAACTTGTCGCGAATGATTTTTAGGTGTTTAGCGACTTCAGGAAGAGGAGGCGATGATTTCGGTTATAGTTTTGCAGAGGAGATAGATGGTGTTGCATACTGCGGAGGATGCAAGAAGAGGAGAGCAAAGGGTCCACACGTTGTTGGGCCTAGTTAGGATAGCCAGTTGGGAGCATAGTGATAAATTCATTTGAAGGTTGGATTCTTTTGATCTACACTCTTCATCTGCAGCGGTTGCTGTTCTAGTGCGTTGGTTTCATGGGGCCTTAGCACGACAACTTTCTGACTGTCTACTACAACAACGTTTGCCCGGCTCCGGCGAGGGAGGGGCGATAACAGCGGCGCGCCTTCGGCTCGCTTCAGTGCTTGTAGTCGTCGCTAGGTGGTATACGGATCTGGATGTAATTTTTATTGTTTCTAGTGTTCGTTGTACTACCATGATTGAAGATGAATAGATTGAAAGTTTTTCCCGCTAAAGAAAAATTCAATTGGCTTGTCGGTTAAGTTGCTGGTTTCTAAGATGCAATAATAGCTTGATCATCCCATTGCTACGGAAGAGGAAGGAATGTATAAAATATTAATTTTCGTTCAAAGGGTACAAAACAATCAACCAATTCTAATTGCACCAACACCAAGGACCAAAAGTCCACCTACTATCATGACAAACTTCCCTTTGATAATATGAAAACAATTCTTAAATCAATAAATTCAAATGAACATATAGATTCAGTGTATGCTTTGTGCTGCAGCAAGCTCTTTTACACACTATACTTCAGAAACGGGCAAGGAAATTTTACCAATCATACATTGACACGGTAGCATGCATGCAGATCAAGTATTGTACGGATCTACAAGTCAAAACGGGTGATAGCTCCGCCGGAACGCAGTGGTGCTGGCGAAGAGCCCGACGAGGTTCTGCCTGTACGGGAGATACAACCTACGGCTGCCGCCATTGCCAGGACACAACGAGCTGTAGCACGTCTTTGCGCTGATCCCCACCAGCCCGCTGTTGCGCTGCTGGTAACGAGTAGAAGCCGCCCCAGCGGCACGCGTGCAGTGGCCGTCGTTCTCTTCTCCGGCTCTGGAGCACACCGGCGTGGCGGCGACAGCAACTTGCCGGACTTCCTGGCCGACCTAGTTAGAATTTGTGGTGCTGAGCAGCTCCCCATTTTAGTTGGGGGAGACTTTAACATTATTAGGAGACGTGATGAGAAGAATAACGATAATTTCGACGGGAGATGGTCGTTTATGTTCAACACTATCATCGAAAGCTTGGATCTGAGAGAGATTGAGCTTTCAGGTAGGAAGTTCACATGGGCTAATGCCATGCCAAATCCAACGTTTGAAAAGTTGGATCGGGTACTCGCAAGTGTTGAATGGGAACAGAAGTTCCCCTTGGTAACGGTCCAGGCTCTCTCTCGCGGGATTTCTGATCACACACCGCTTTTTCTTGACTCTGGTGGGGCTACCTACTCGGGTAACAAGAATTTGATCTCGTTCGAGCTTGCGTGGTTTGAAATAGAAGGGTTCTTGGAGCTCGTAGCCAGAGAGTGGGCTAAGGATGCAGGCGGAAGGAATGCGCTTGAGCGCTGGCATAATAAGATTAGGCATCTGAGAAGTTTCCTACGTGGGTGGGCTAAACATCTCAGTGGGGTTTATAAGGTTGAAAAGGAACGGCTCCTTACCCTTATTCAGTCTTTAGATGTAAAAGCAGAAACCACGGTGTTGCCTGCCACCGAGCTTCATACCAAACTTGACGCTGAGATGAGGCTCAAAGAACTCCTTCGTGAAGAAGAATTAAAGTGGGCTCTGCGGGCCAAGGTTCGAAGAGTGGTCCAGGGGGACGCGAACACTCAATTCTTCCACATGATAGCCAATGGCAAACATAGGAAGAAGCGAATATTCCAGCTAGAACAAGATGAGGGTACGATCATCGGGCATGAAAATTTGAAGTTGTACATTACGGAATATTACCAACGATTGTTTGGACCACCAGAGGAGAACTGTGTATCTCTGGATGAGTCTAGAGTCGAAGATGTACCCCAACTTACAGCTGTGGAGAACGATATATTAACCGCCCCTTTTCGGAAAAGGAGGTTTTCGAGGCTGTGTCCCAGATGAAAAATAATAAGGCACCTGGTCCGGATGGCTTTCCGGCTGAGTTTTATAAGAAGTGCTGGCATATTATTAAAGGGGACCTGTTGCCGATGTTCCATGATTTGTTCTCGGGACATCTGCAACTTTTCCAGCTAAATTTTGGAACAATTACGCTACTCCCTAAGAAAACAGCGGCCGTGAGAATCGAGCAATTTCGGCCTATCTGTCTTCTGAATGTTAGTTTTGAAATTTTTACCAAGGTTGGGACGATTAGGCTAACACAGATTGCGCACGCCATGGTGCAGCCTACTCAGACGGCGTTCATGCCGGACAGAAACATCCTGGAAGGGGTTGTGGTCCTTCATGAAACGCTCCATGAGATCCACACGAAAAAACTTGATGGAGTTATTTTCAAAGTGGATTTCGAGAAGGCTTATGATAAAGTCAAGTGGCCGTTCCTTCAACAGGCCTTGCGAATGAAGGGCTTTGATGAGGCTTGGCGACGCCAGGTGGAAGCATTCACGCAAAAAGGGAGTGTTGGGATCAAAGTGAATGACGATATAGGCCATTATTTCCAAACGCACAAGGGTTTGAGGCAAGGCGATCCGATGTCCCCGATACTTTTCAATATTGTGGTTGACATGTTGGCAATCCTGATTGGGAGGGCAAAAGAAGCCGGTCAGGTGGGTGGCTTGGTGCCTCATCTGGTCGATGGTGGTGTGTCCATCTTGCAATATGCCGATGATACAATCCTCTTCATGGAACATGATTTGGCTAAAGTGAGGAACATGAAGTTAGTGTTATGCTTATTTGAACAGTTGACGGGGCTTAAGATTAATTTCCACAAAAGTGAGTTGTTCTGCTTTGGTAGAGCCAAAGACGAACAAGACGCCTATAGACAATTGTTTGGTTGTGAAGTGGGAGCTTTACCTTTTACGTATCTAGGTATTCCCATTCACCATCGTAAGCTCTCAAACAGCGAGTGGAAATGCATAGAGGATCGGTTTGAGAAGAAACTTAGTTGCTGGAAAGGAAAACTCATGTCGTATGAAGGCCGGTTGATTCTTATTAATTCGGTGCTCACGAGTTTACCTATGTTCCTCTTATCCTTCTTTGAGGTCCCAGTTGGGGTAAGGAAAAGGCTGGATTTCTATCGCTCCAGATTCTTTTGGTAGAGTGATGAACTTAAGAGAAAATACCGACTGGCCAAGTGGGATATTATCTGTCGACCAAAGGACCAGGGGGGCCTTGGGATTGAAAATCTTGAGGTCAAGAACAGATGTCTGCTAAGTAAGTGGCTATATAAGTTGTCACTTGAGACCGAGGCAACATGGGCGCAGATTTTACGTAGTAAATGTTGGGGAACGTAGCAGAAATTCAAAAAATTTCCTACGTGTTACCAAGATCTATCTATGGAGAAACCAGCAACGAGGGGAAGGGGAGTGCATCTACATACCCTTGTAGATCGCTAAGCGGAAGCGTTCAAGTGAACGGGGTTGATGGAGTCGTACTCGTCGTGATTCAGATCACCGATGATCCTAGTGCGGAACGGACAGCACCTCCGCGTTCAACACACGTACAGCCCGATGACGTCTCCCATGCCTTGATCCATCAAGGAGAGAGGGAGAGGTTGAGGAAGACTCCATCCAGCAGCAGCACAACGGCGTGGTGGTGGTGGAGGAGCGTGGCAATCCTGCAGGGCTTCGCCAAGCACCTGCGGGAGAGGAGGAGGTGTCACGGGAGGGAGGGAGGCGCCAGGGCTTCAGGTATGGCTGCCCTCCCTCCCCTCCACTATATATAGGGGCAAGGGAGAGGGGGGAGGCGCAGCCTTGCCCCTTCCTCCAAGGAAGGGGTGCGGCCAAGGGGGGAAAGGAGTCCATCCTCCCCAAGGCACCTCGGAGGTGCCTTCCCCTTTAAGGACTCTCCCTTTTTTCTTATCTCTTGGCACATGGGCCTCTTGGGGCTGGTGCCCTTGGCCCATATAGGCCAAGGCGCACCCCCTACAGCCCATGTGGCCCCCCGGGGCAGGTGGACCCCCCGGTGGACCCCCGGACCCTTTTCGGCACTCCCGGTACAATACCGATAAAGTGTGAAACTTTTCTGGCGACCAAAATAAGACTTCCCATATATAAATCTTTACCTCCGGACCATTCCGGAACTCCTCGTGACGTCCGGGATCTCATCCGGGACTCCGAACAACATTCGATAACCACATACAAGCTTCCTTTATAACCCTAGCGTCATCGAACCTTAAGTGTGTAGACCCTACGGGTTCGGGAGACATGCAGACATGACCGAGATGTTCTCCGGTCAATAACCAACAGCGGGATCTGGATACCCATGTTGGCTCCCACATGTTCCACGATGATCTCATCGGATGAACCACGCTGTCAAGGACTTAATCAATCCCGTATACAATTCCCTTTGTCTATCGGTACGATACTTGCCCAAGATTCGATCGTCGGTATCCCGATACCTTGTTCAATCTCGTTACCGGCAAGTCTCTTTTACTCGTTCCGCAACACATCATCCCGTGATCAACTCCTTGATCACATTGTGCACATTATGATGATGTCCTACCGAGTGGGCCCAGAGATACCTCTCCGTTTACACGGAGTGACAAATCCCAGTCTCGATTCGTGCCACCCAACAGACACCTTCGGAGATACCTGTAGTGTACCTTTATAGCCACCCAGTTACGTTGTGACGTTTGGCACACCCAAAGCATTCCTACGGTATCCGGGAGTTGCACAATCTCATGGTCTAAGGAAATGATACTTGACATTATAAAAGCTTTAGCATACGAACTACATGATCTTGTGCTAGGCTTAGGATTGGGTCTTGTCCATCACATCATTCTCCTAATGATGTGATCCCGTTATCAATGACATCCAATGTCCATGGTCAGGAAACCGTAACCATCTATTGATCAACGAGCTAGTCAACTAGAGGCTTACTAGGGACATGGTGTTGTCTATGCATCCACACATGTATCTGAGTTTCCTATCAATACAATTCTAGCATGGATAATAAACGATTATCATGAACAAGGAAATATAATAATAATCAATTTATTATTGCCTCTAGGGCATATTTCCAACAGTAAATATCTGCACTCCAAGACCCTATCCCAGGTCACTGTCAGACCTACTGATTCGCCGTTCTGGAAGGGGCTTATGAGAATAAAAGCTACCTTCTTCAACAGAACTAGGTTTATTGTCGGTAATGGTATCAACACTCGATTCTGGGAAGATACGTGGCTTGGCGACGCGCCATTAGCGACCCAGTATCCGTCCCTTTATCGTATTGTTCAACGTCCTGAGGCTCTTGTTGCCACGGTTTTGCAGTCCATTCCACTCAACATTCAGTTTAGGAGGGTGCTTGTGGGTGATCGATGGGAAGCATGGCTTCACTTGGTTCGTAGACTGATGGAGGTTCAGTTAACCCCTCAGCCCGATCAGTTGTGGTGGAAGCTTACTAGATCTGGGGAGTTCACAGTTAAATCGATGTATATCGATATTATTAATTCTAGTGTGATTCCTAGTTCCAAAGAGGTTTGGAAAGTTAAGGTCCCTTTGAAGATTAAAGTGTTTATGTGGGTTGTTCATAAACAAGTAATTTTAACAAAGGACAATCTAGTTAAGCGTAACTGGACAGGTTCTACTAGGTGTAGTTTCTGTGATCGGGAGGAGACTATCCAGCACCCCTTATTTGACTGCCCGTTGGCGCGAGGGTTGTGGCGCTCGGTGCAAATTGCCTTTAACATTAGTCGGAGGTCAACACGTTATTTGGGACGTGGCTTGCTGGGATAGAGACCGAAACAGCTAGACACATTCGTGTAGGAGTTTGTGCGTTGTTATGGGCAATTTGGAACTACAGAAATGATTTGGTATTTAACAGAACAACAAGTATTCATTTTTTGCAGGTTTTGTTCCGGGCTACTGCGTTGATCCGTATGTGGTCCTCACTCACTCCGACGGTGGCCAGGGAGCGTTTGGTTACTGGATCTGTCCGGTGGGAGATGGTAGCGCGGGATATCTTCAACCGGTTTGGATGGCGGTCATGTAATAGGATAGGCGATTAGAGTACCTATCTGTTTGTTTTTACCAGCCGGTTGTGGCTTGCTTTTTTCTGTTTCGGCGTTGATGCTCTGTGTGAGCTAGCCCAGCATTAAGTTCGCAGACTTGAAGACTATGTTGAACCTTATTACTTTCTAATAAATGTGGGCGTATGCATCGTTCTGATGCAGAGGCCGGGGTAGTCCCCCTTTTCGAAAAAAAGCAACCTGCCGAAGACGGGGTACAGCCGGGCGCCGCGAGCGCCCGCCAGCGGCGCGTCCATGGCGAAGGTGAAGTCGAGCGTTTGGATCGCTCGCCAGCTAACCTCGCTACGCAAGGCAATCCTTGCCGATGGAGGCGAGCCGATTTGGCTAGCTCGGTCAACTGAAGAAAAAGCTGGAAACTGCAGGATACGAGGCTGGCTCGCTCGGGAACCAAATCCCTCGCTTCCTTGCTGAGCCAGGCTAAGCCAGCGCTTGCCGGATAACCAAACGTTGCTCGGACTTGAGCTCCTCCCGCACGCATCCTATGATTGAGCTCAGCCCCCGCTCGTCCTCTCAGCCCGGAACTAACCATGGTGGCTTTATACCAGGAGCCATCGCCCACGCCTTCCACTATGGCACGCCCATCTGACTTCAACCGTTGATCACGATATCGGACGGCTAAACTGGATCTGTTCCACCTGTCGTCGCGTTTTGCTCAAGGTGATCAATCTCGTCTCTCTCTTAGGTGTGTTTGGTAGTGTGTATGAGGGTAAAAATTCCTAATCCGACCCACTTTTGCTTGTTTGGTAGGGTGCATGGGCTCACCTGAGCTATGCTCAACTGATGCAAAAAAAGCCCTCGGCTATACCCATCTCATGCACCCCAGAGAGTGTGAATGGAGGCAGCCATGTTAGCCCCGACCGTCGCCCTCACCCACCACACGTCCAGATATGTTTAAATTTCCAAAAATATTCATAATGTCAAATATTGTTTAAATTTTCAAAAAATATTCAGAATTTCAAATTTTGTTTAAATTTTGAAAAATGTTTAGAATTTCAAAATTGTTTACATTTTTGAAAATGTTTAGAATTTCAAAACTGGTTAAATTTTTTAAAAAGTTTACAATTTAAAATTTTGAACTTTTTTAGAATTTAAAATTTGTTTGAATTTTAAAAAAAGTTCAGAATTTCAAAAAAAATCGAAAAAGTTCAGAATTTCAAATTTGTTTTTAAAATGTTGAAAAAAATTCAAAAATAAAAAAAGTTCACACTTTCAAAATATGTTTAAATTTTCAGAAAATGCTCATAATTTTAAAATTTATTTAAATTTCCAAAAAATGTTTAGAATTTCAAATTTTGTTTCATTAAAAGTTCAGAATTTCAAAATATGTTTATAATTTTATTCACGTTTTTTCAATTTTGTTCACCATTCAAAAAAATCGAAATTCGAACTTGTTCAGCATGTCTAAACACATGGAGGCTGCCAAACAAAGTCTCAGCGCATACACCGCTGCCAAATAACAGCAAATGCATGGACTCAGCATGTATGAGAGGAGAACAACTAGGCTAGGTCCATACATGCTACCAACACACCCTTATGTTCTTTCTCTGTCTCACAACTCACGGAGCTCCATACCAATGCACATACATGACACGTTCGAACCCGGACAAGTAGGCACCTAACAAAGCCGACTCAGACATGAGCGTGGCACAGCAAGGATTCAAACTACTACTCCCTCCGTCCGAAAAACCTTGTCCCAAACTTGTCCGTCAAATGAATGTATCTAATACTAACTTGGTGCTAGATACATCTATTTGAGAGACAAACTTTTTCGGACAGAGGGAGTAGTGAGTAACACAGTACTAACGAACAGGTTGGGCATGTCCAAGTCGGACACGAACAAGCTCATCAACCTACCGAGGAAAACTATTCCGACACGCCATGGTTATATCTCGCCCGTACGTACTGAGAGATCCTTCGGTATAGCCTCTGGCGCAAGGTTAGTGGCCCGGCCCAATATTCTAGCTGCTAGAAGCGGTTTTGAAAATATTCTATGAACCAGTTTGGTACGCTTTTAGAAGCTTCTATGCAGTTTCTTTCTTTGTGTTTTTCTTATTGATTTTCATTATTTTTTTTATTTTGTTTGCTCCTTTTCTTTTATTCGAATTAATGTCAAATTTTATCAATACATGTTGTACTGTTTCTTTTACAAACATTTTAAGATGCACATTTCTCAAATATATGATGAATATTTCTTCAAATACATATTTGAATTGATTTTCAAATAAATGTTAAATATTTTCAAATAAAACGTTGAACATTTTTTGCGTGAATGAAACTTTTTTTAAACAACACAAAATAACTATATTTGCATAATGTTTTTTAAAAAATGTCAAAAACTATGTGTGAACTCTTTTTTATATGTCACAGACAATTTTCTAAATAGTACGAAACATTTTATAAACTATGTGAACATTTTTATATAATTTGAGTAACGTATATTGGAAATACTTGAGATTTTATTAAATGAAACGAAATATTTTCGAAATAATGTAAGAAAAAATATATTATTCGAAAAAAATAAATGACACAAAGTTTTTCTAAAACGTGTCAACATTTTTAAAATATCATGAAATATGTTTTTAATGCTATCAACATTTTTTAAAATTTGCGTGAACAACTTTTTGCACTGCATGAACATTTTGAAAAAAAATAGCACATGTATGTTTGAAATGTATATATACTTATCTCAAATTTTAAACAAAATAGCTCATGAAGGAGCATAGTACTAGGCCAGCCCATTAGCTCGTTACTTGAGGCTAGGGGGCGCTCGCTGCGAGCAAAGATAAAGCCACTCCCATTTCGACCCCCGGATGGGATGGATGGAATACAGTAGTGGGATGGCTTTCCTCAGAACCCTTATGCTCAATGCAGAGTTTGTAGTTGGGCCCTGTGTTGCCTCGCCCAGTGTGGCACGGGTGTTGATGGCTCTATAACTTTATTGGGTTCTTTGTTTTGTTTATCGAAGGGATTTTGCTGGTTTTCGCTTTCAACTAACAATAAACTTTGTGAAATACAGAAACATTGCTTCCTTATTGAGCAGGTATAAATACTTTTGGAAAGAAATGGGACAATACCTGGTCAACTTGGGCAGCAAGGGACAGTTTTCCTCTTTGGAAGAATTGCAGCTGGCGCATCAGAAGAGAAGACGACGCCCGGTATGAGCGCAAACGCTTATATCAATCTCCTCCGCCTCCCTCTCATCTATAGTGAGAAGTCACTCCTCACCACAACCTGTTTGATCCCCTAGTCTGCGGTGCACTGATTATAAATGCAACATTTTATTTGCCAAAAAAAAATCAAAGAGTGAATCTTCTACCATTCATGCAAAAAAAAAATGTGTGTCACGTCCGGGCTTCACATCACGGTCTTACCAAAGCGGTCAGCTTGGTAAGCCACCAACAAAAAATTGCAATCAATACCAACCTGTAGTTGGATGGTTAGAGGGATGTGGTATCCCCAGCCCACTAGGGTTCAAATGCTGGTGCTCGCATTTATTTCTGCATTTACTTTAGGATTTCCGGCGATGCACATTCAGTGGAAGGAGACATTTCCATCGATGACGAGGTGCCTACGGTGACTTCGTAAAATTTAAGATGATATGCCGGCTCAATCTTTCGGATGTGCTCATAAGGGTATGTTGTACGTGTGTGTGTTCATAGGGGTGAGTGTATGCACATGTATATGAGCGCTTGCGTTTGTACTGTGTTCAAAAATAACAATTTGGCCTTGTTATTTTGTAAGTAACTATGTTTTTTTGTGGGGAAGTACGTAACTATGTTTACTCCTTCGGGGCAAAAAAAACTATGTTTACTCCTTAATTAATGAAATAGACAAAACCGTACCAAAAGGACTTCCCACTGTGATTGGAGACACACCCAAGCAAAGTTTTAAAATTTTATTGCAATTCAGCCGGTTTCCCCATAAATATTGGGATTTTATAGAGAACTCCGTATAATTGGGACGAATTTCCTCTCTGATGAACGACGGCGTTCCAAATGGACTCTCATTGCACCAGCTGTTGGCCAGCTACCGTTCTAGCTAGCCATCTCTCAAAACTGCAAAGTTTAATTAGAGATGGCAGACGATAATTATCCGGTTTCCATTCTAGGCTGAGCAAGATCGTGACCAGCTACGACTACGAGCTAGCCTAACCCAGCGAGCTGCCCAATTAGCTCCACTAATC
The DNA here is from genome assembly GCA_032464435.1 of Aegilops umbellulata. Taxonomy (NCBI): domain Eukaryota; kingdom Viridiplantae; phylum Streptophyta; class Magnoliopsida; order Poales; family Poaceae; genus Aegilops; species Aegilops umbellulata. The sequence goes on along the minus strand of CP136059.1, from coordinate 521,305,830 downwards.
CGAAGAGTAAAGTTTGGGGAAGGAACCAAAGATGGCTAGCTAGAGTAGGTGACCGGCGATAAGATCGATCGACGCGGACGCCTGAACCTCCGGCCTGATGTCTGACGATCATATTCGTCCATGGACAGCTCGTTGCGTTGCTTAACTAATACTACTACTCCTAATTAAGACTTTGGCTTTCCTTCTTCAATTTGATGCGCTTGGGAATGTTTGCTTGGCTGCAAAGAATTTCTTGTCACCGCAACTCAATTTGCAACTGAAGAAATTGCTGTACAAAGTGCAAACTACAATGTTGGATTTGATCTGATCTACCAGCTGCTACTGTCACTGTATATGTGTGAAAAGAACCAAGAAATGCTACACGCCGTGTACTGATCATTCAGAAACATGAAAGAAAGAAAGAAAGAAAAAATGCAGGGCAACCACCCGATCGGAGTGAAGATGGATCGACGCTGACGGCTGACGTTGGTTGGTTGGTTAGAAGGGGTGGTAGCTCCGGCGGAAGGCGCCGGCGTTGGCGAAGAGCCCGAGGAGGTCCTGCTTGTACGGGAGGAACGTCGACGCCCTGCGCCCGGGGCTTCCCCTGCCGCTGCTGCCTCTGCCGCGCTGGCTCCAGCCGTGGACTCCTCCCCGGCCGCGCGGCTCGCCGGTCCCCGTCCCTCCCCTGCTTCCGGGGGAGCCGGCGGCGTCCTGTTGCGCCTGCAGGAACACGAACTTCTCCTTGCCGTCGCTGTGGCTCCGCCCCACCTGCAGTCGCTGGCGCCAGCGCAGGACCGACCCGGTCGACCCGCTCTTCTGGCACCGCGACGGCGACGGGGACGGGGACGGCGAGGTCCCGGGGGACCACAGGCAGTAGGTCTCCGCCGGCACCCCGTCGAGCTCGTCGCCTTCTTCTTCTTCGTCGTCGTCAGGCCGTTTCCCCGACGACGAGGACGAGGACCCCCGCTCCTCCAGCAGGATCTGCCTCAGCGGCACCCGCACGGTCGCCGTGCCGGCATCCTCCTGCTCCGCCGGCGAACGCGGGCGGCCGAAGACCAGGTACACGGGCCCGATCGCGCACCCGTCGCCCACACGCGTCGCCGCCGCGAAGGTGAACCCCTCCCCCTCTTCCTCCTCCTCCTCCTCGTCTTCTGACGCAGCGGGATCTTCTCGAGGGTTCTCGACAGCCGCGCCGTCGCTGTGATCCGCCATGGCTCCGCTCCGCTCCCCGGGTGCCGTGTGCGTGGGGAGCGGCGGGGATAAAAGGGCCGGGAGGCGCGGGCGGTTGCCGCAAGGCGTGGGACCGCGAAGCCCGCTGCGTGGCCGACGGGCGGGCCCGGACTCGCACTGCCGTTGTTGCCTCGTCAGTTATTCGAGAGAGCTGGTTGGTCGGTTGGTGGGCGGGCCCGGCCCACGCGCGACACGTGGCCGCTGATGGGAGCCGGCCGTTGAGCCAACGGAACGGAAGAATGCAAGCTGGACCGCAGCGGCGGCGGCGGCGAGAATCCCAGTGGAGTGGACTACAGCGTTGTTGGATCTGATCCGATCCATCCATGCATGTGCACGTTCTCTGATCTTCTGTCCAGAGCCCCTGTCACTCATTCCTCCACTATAGAAACATTATAATTTGCGAAAATAAAGAGGCACTATCTCCGTCTCAAAATATAAGACGTTATTTTAGTCTAGTATCAAACATCCGCTAAAAAAATCAAATTTGATGTGGGTAAATTGCCTCGAAACTAAATCGGCCTAAGTCGATTCTAGAAGGAGAAAGGAAGGCAAGGTGGAGCCGGAGGTGCCGTGACAAACGACAATGAAACACAGGGTCACTGGCGACGCCGAGCTGGTAGCGATCCAAAGCCGGGGATGACTCGGGTTGTGGGGTGGGCTATCGGCACCAGAGAAGAAGCACCGTGAGGGCTTATAGGGAATGCTGGGTTGGCGGCAACACGACACAGAAGGCAAGAAGGGAGGCGCACGTCTGAGCTCCATTGGACGCTAGTGGCGACAACATGTGGTTTGGTCGGTGCTGGATTGGGCGGGTGGAAGAAGAGCTAGGGGAGAAAGAACATACGAAGGCCGTTGAGTTTAAATTGGACAGTTCAAACAGTCGACGCTACACCAAAAAAGGTTGAGACAACTTATCTATAGTGGGTCCCAATAAATGAATATTGTATGAATCATGTTCCTGCAGATTTATTTTGTGGAGATAATTCTATTTTCTCTTATGCTTTTGCACGTGAATCATCAGCCTTGGTGCATTTACACTGTCATAGTGTGACCTACCTACCACGGTGATCAGAGATTCGGATGAGATGACTTGTCCGGTTTGCCATGCGCCCAAGCAAGAAGGTGAGAGTGAAATGACACTAAAAGACTAGCGGTTCGTGTTTGATTTTGTAGTGCTTGCCTATAAAGGTATGGCGTGTCACTGGCGCCAAGTTTGTTTGATGTTTTCCGTGCTGTTAATACTCCGGTTCTAAGTAAAGTATAGGTTACTTAAGATGTGGGATGTGTGTTAACGAAGACAAAAGTACTGGTACTTCTTGCTAGTGGATACATGTTGATCAATTGATAACCTCATTAATCGCAAATAAAACAAACTTGTTGCTTCGTTTAGGCTGGTCATAGTGGGGAGTAACATATACTAGTATCATGCATATAATACTAGTGTATGATACTACATCTATAGTGCATAGTATCATAAAGTAGTATCATAGGCGGTCTCATTTATTGCCATGCATGACACATAGTAGCATAACATTTATTATGTTACGGTATCTACCTATGTTGCTATGACTCTCTCTCTTCTTTAATTATCTGCAACGTAAGCATGTTTGCGAGTCCCAAGTACATAATACTACTGTTGTTACCCCTACTATGGCCAGCCTTAAGACATTGCATGCGTATTGATACTAGGGCCAGTTTTTTGGCAGCTTAAAAAATAAGCCTCTCATATTCATTGGGGTTTCTAAACTAGTTATGGAATAACTTATTTAGAAGTCTCAACTAATTTAGGGGGTAGCTTTTTTTTTTAACTGGGGGACGTAACTTATTTTTTGAGCCGCCCAAAAAAACTAACACTAATGCTGGTACAAGTGTACATTGTCAAGGAAGAAAATGACAACTAATAGAAAGTTTTGGGGCAATAACACAAAACAAATGCTCATACAAGTGCAAATGGCTAATCTTTGTCGACAAATGGCTAATATGTTTCTTCATTCATTTGTTTTATTTATTTTACTTTTGTTTATATTTTTTAGAAACAAAAAATACATATAATGGAAAACTTAATTAACTTTAAAAACGAATACCACAAATTTGGAAAATGTTAATGTAGTGTAATTATTTTGTTAATGTAATTTTAGAAACAAGTTGATAGCCCTCAATTAATTGTTTGTGTCATTTAAAAAAATCACGCGTTTCAAAAAGAGCTCGTAGCATTTTTAGAAAAAATTTATACAATGTTAAAAATGATCATGTAATTCCAAAAAAATCTTACATTTCCAAAATTGTTGACGTATTTCAAAAGATGTTAAGACAATGAAAAAAAATGTCCGGGTAGTTTAAAAAATCTTTCATACCATTAAAAAAGTATTTCAACATGTACTCAAAAAAATGTTCAAAGCTTTTTATACGTGTATAAAAACTGTTAGATGTATACAAAAATATACAATGTGTATCAACAAAACATATAGTTTCAAAAATGTTGATCACGTATTTAAAAAAATGTTAAATGCGTATAATGTTCCTGAGATATACAAAAAAGGTACAATCTGCATGAAAAGAAATTAGACATCTGTTGAGAAAAAAATCAAAGAAAAATGAAGAAAACATGTGAAAAGCGAAATAAAAAGAGAAAAAAGAAAAACTGAAAAGCACAAAGAACCATCATAAAAACGAGGAAACCACGAACAAAATTGATGCAAATCAGTGAAAATGATAAAACACACACACACACACACACACACACACACACACACACACACACACACACACAAAAGCGCACGTGTTAGCTGCAATGGATGGGCCTAATAGCGATGCCCTTTAGGCGTGACGTATTAAGAATCAGTACGGACAATACATAGCTCTCGCAAAGTGCGCCAATAGGTTGTTCCACTTCTCCCTAGCTTTCCACGAGATAGGGAGGAAAACATATACCCCCACCGTGGTGGTCCGTCTGCTTAGCGGATTTTACATGTTTTATTTATTAATAGACTAAAAATAATTGAAAAGAAAAGTTTCTCAAGTGAAATGGTATTATTACAAGAATGGCCATCCTGCCTATAAATTTCATCCCATATTTTAAAATTTCCCTTGTGTATGCGATAAACGTTTACCACATATTTGAGAAAAATTTCACCGCATATACAAAAAAAATCATGCGTCTTTGAAAAAATGTTAATTGCTACTAAACAATATTCATCGTTTATTGGAAACATGTTTATCACATATTACTTAAAATGTGTGCATATAAGACATTGAAAATAAAAATTTAAACAAAAAGAAACAAAAAACAAAGAAAACTGGAAGAAACCAACACAAATGAAAAACCAAAGAAAAAGTCCGGGAAGAAAAGAAAAAAAATGCAAACACAAAAGGAAACTTGGGCCCCGCACTGGGTCGCTGCACGAACGCAGTGTGCACACAACGATACTGTCATGCGCCCAATACACGGAGTAGGAAATAATCCAAACTCCACCTCAACGACATGATGAATTGGGCTCTTCCATTTGTCAAGGTTCATGCATCATAAGGCGGGTTATCACACAATTTCAACATTCTTGTTTCGTCTAGTGATCCAAAGAAAATTTGGGTTTTTTGTGAAGAAAAGAAAATCATGGTTTTGTATACTAGTTGTATTTTGTTCCCTAAAAACCAAGGATGCTAATACATAGCGAACATCAGGTGAGAGGGATGCCTCGAGCGAACGATTGGTTCACGTTGGGAGGGTAAGATCGGGCGAACCAACATCGACCCCTCAGAAGTTCGCTGCAGGGAGTTTTTAGCGCGACCAAGCTGGCCCAGAAAATAGGGATCTCGTGAGAAAAAAAGGGGCTAGCCAATTAGCTGTTTTTTCAAAAAAATAAAATCTCCATCAAGAAATAAAAAGTTAATTCATGTTACAAAAAAATACAGACAAAAATACATTTGCCATAGTGTATAAAATAAATTTGCCATGGTACGATACAGAAGTAAAAACATATGCCTTAAATTTTCCCGGGCATTGCACGAAAAAACATGGTCTATGGTGAGATGGCAAAATGCAAAAAACAAAACACACACACACACACACACACACACACACACACACACACACACACACACACACACACACACACACACACACAAATTAGAACATCAAATTTATATGTATAGCTACATGCAAAAAAAAAACCCGCCATGCTCTAGACACTAAAACTAGAACATACTTTTGAGAAGTTCAAGTGTACTATACATAATCCCTAAAAGTTGACATGATTCCTTCTATAAAAAGGTAAGCTAGGACATGTCTAGAATTACTATATATACAAGAATAAATGGCTATAAGACAATAAAATCTTCCATTATCTAATTAATAAAGTTGTCATGTTTTAAAGAAATAAAATTGCCATGCTACCAACAATAAAAATAACATGGTCTAATTAATAAATTTTCCATGGTCTAAAAACTGAAATTGCCATGCTACCTAAATTGAAACTGACATAGTCTACTTAATAACACATGATGTAAACAGTAAAATTACCATGGTAGTTACCATAAACTACCATGGTCTAGTTGAAAAATCTGCCATGGTCTAATCAGTAAAATTGCCATGGTACCTATAATAAAATTGTACAAGAAAAAAATAGGAAAAACATTTTCTAAAAAACATTTAATATTTTGAATGTTTGTAATGGGACAAGGTAGATTTACAAATCTTGTTCTTTAAAAAAAAGATGGCAAAGTTAGGGAATTTATCGTTTGAAAGGATAAAAAAATTTAGGAATTTGTCGTGAACACCTGAGACAAGTGTAACTAAAAAAATGTCATGTGACCATTACATATTTGAATATTCCATGTTTTTGAAAACACAACGTTCTTAATTTGCCATATGATTGTTATTTTTTTTTCAAACTTGCCATGTTATAGAGACAAAGTTTTCCTAGAAAGAATGTTATTGACCAATCTGCTTAGAGCATCTCCAGCCGTGCCCCCAACAGCCCCCTCCCCCCGGCGATTTTTTAGCGCCGGCGGGCGAAAATCGGCCTAGTTGCGCCCCCAGGAGTCCGCTTTTCGCCGGGTTGGGCCGAAATAACAGCCGACACACCCGAGCCGAACCCGGCGCGCTGGGGGCGCCGGCACAAGCAAAAAGGGGCGTGGGACCGCTCCGTCGGCGAGAGGAGGGCCTTTTCCCGCCGTTTCTTCCCGCTTTTCCCCATGCTTCCCTCTCATACTCTCCATTCCTCCCGCCAATCTCCTCCTCCTCCCCTCCCTGGCAGCCGCCATGCCGCCGAAGAGGTGCATGATCCCCCGTGCCGCGACTGCTGCGATCGCCGCCGTCTACCAGCCAAAGCAGAGGAAGCCGAGGGCGCCGTCGTCCATGCCCCCGGGCATGTCCAACGCCGACTGGAGGGCGGAAGTTCAGTGCCGGGAGGCTGTCACCATCGACCGACGGAACAAGACCAACGCCAAGAAGGCACGGGTCAGCGTGGCGCGGCTCGCAGCTGCAGCGGTGGCGGAGCAGGCGGAGCGCTCGGCCGAACAAGCCGAGGCGGCTCGCGTGGGGATGATGAATCCACCCGGCGGCCACGCCCCATATGCGCCCTGGAGCCAGCAAAGCGTCGGTTCTCCGGCCGGCTTCTCGTCGTCGCCGCAACCCTGGGGCTGCACGCCGACGGTGACGCGCACGACAGGTTCAACCCCAACGTCACCTTCCCCCATGGTCACCCGGCCCAGCGGACGCCCTCGCCCGCCTTCGCCGGCGTGTAGTACCCTCCGTACACGTACTCACCGTCGGCCTATGCATCCTCCCCAACGCCCCCTCTCCGCCGTGGCGCGCTGCCTTTCTCCCAAGCTCCACGTCGCATCTCGGCGACACCGACGCGACCGAAGCCGACATGGACGACATCATCACGGTCGGCTCGGCCGCCGCCGCCGCATCCCCCGGGATTACTACCCAGGACGACACAATGGACCTCAACGGCGACATGGACGGCGAGCTCGACTACGGCGAGGAGGAGCCGGATCCGGAGGAGGAGCCGCCGCCTGCTCCAGCGAGGAAACGGAAGAAGAAGAAGGGGGCGGCCAGGACCGGTGAGCCACGCATCAATTGGGCGTCCAAGAAGGACGAGTGTCTCGCCGAAGCGTGGAAAGTCGTCCGCCTCGACCCGATCATCGGCACGAACCAGAGCATCGACACGTATTGGGACCGCATCAAGGCCGAGTTCGACAAGCGCAAGATCGTCGACCCCTACTTCAAAGGCATGTACATGCAGTGCGGGGCGAAGGCAATGGCGAACCATTGGGGGCTCATCCAATCGGCGTGCAACAAATGGCATGGGATCATCGAGGAGATCGCGGCTCGCCCGGAGAGCGGCGCCGGCATCGAGGATCAGGTATGGCACGCCGACCTCTCCCTTTTCCTTTCGCCGGTGCACGCCGCTGACTGGTTGTTCCTCGGCGCAGCTGGTGCGGATGTTCGCCATTCGCCAGGACAACAGTGACCAAGATTTCAAATACCTCCACGTCTTCAAGCGGGACCGTGAAGTGCGAGAAGTGGACGGATGTCCGACACACCCTCGCCAAGGCCAAGGAGACCGACAATCCGGACGCACCGATGCTGGGCACGGGCGACGGGCGCCCCAAAGGCAACAAAGGGGCCAAGAAGGGGAAACACGCCGACTCGGCCACCGCGTGAGTGCAGGAGTCCATTGAGCATTGCCTCGCCGACGCACAGGCCCGGGCCGCCCTGCGTGAAGAGAAAACCGAGGCGCGATGGTCGGCTCGACCTACTCCGGACCAACATCACCGCGAAGAAGAGGAACACTGACCTGGCTTTCCTCATGGGCGGGGCGGACATGCTCCAGAGCAATGACGAGCAGCTCAAGGCGTGGTACTTGGCGGAGCGCGGCCTCATCCTGAACCAGCTGCCGTTGACGGCACCGCCAACTCACACGCCCACGCCGACGCCGCCGCCAAGCCCGAGCGATGATGCCTCCACGACGCCCAGCAGCACAGAAGTCGCGCCGACGCCGCCCAGCACAGAAGCAGCTCCGACACCGCCAAGCCCGCGCACGCCGACTCCGCCGACGCAAGAGGCCGCCGCCGCAGTTTGATGCGTTGCCCACGCGTCCTTTCCTTTTTTCTTCTACGCCGAACTTTTCATCCGATCGCCGAACTGAGCCGCTGATCGCCGGACATGTGGCGCTTTTTTGTGAGCGGGAATGACCAAGTTTGAATTTGCCGCGTCTTGAGGGGCGACGCCTGGGGGCGTGGCTGGGAGCTAGATCGCCCCCGGGGGCCAATCTAGCGCTCGTCTGCCCCAGGTTGCTCTTTTTCGACCTCTTTGGAGGGCCAGCGGCTGGAGATGCTCTTAGAATACGGGGAGCAGGGGGCGATGATGGTGGAGACCCCGCGGCGGTGGCGGCGGCCAGTCAGGTCATCAGGTGACGGTGGGTTGAGTGAGGAAAGATCCCATAGGATAAGGGGGGTTAAGAAAACCCGTTCCCCCGGTTGGAGCGAACGCTTGTGTGAGAGCCGACATGGCAACCAGCCTTGCTCCAAGACTCGCGTGCTTCATTCGACGCGGCGTTCGCTCCAAATCTTTACCTACTAATAAACCAGGTATGGCTTCTGGTCGTCCGTCGTGTCAGTTTTGCAAAAAAGTCCCCGCGTTTATTCGAAATCAACCCGCAGTCCTATTATTACAGTCGAGCCGAATCGGTGCGAGTGAGAAAAAAAACGACCCGAGACCCACGACCTTACTTTCCGTCTCCACCAACAGTGCGCCGCCGCCCCCTGCTACGCAGCCGCGCGCCGCCACCACCGGGCCCCGCCCCTCCGCCTTGCGCCACCGTCCCCTGCCACGCCGCCGTGCGCCGCCACCACCGCCCCCGCCCCTCAGGCGCGCGCTGCCACTGCCGGCCAACGCCGCCGCGCGCCGCCACCACCGCCCCCTGCCCCTCCGCCGTGCGTCGCCACTGCCGGCCAACGCCGCCGCGCCCACCCCTACCCGACGTGCCTCCACCCCTTTGGCTTTCCACTTCCGGCGACAATCAACGCCGGCGCCGCACCTTCCCCAACCCATCTTTCCCCTCCTCTACCGCTGCCGCTCTCCATCGACCGACCAACTCCCTCGAGGTAGCGCCTCCCGATCCTCCTCTGTTTGTGTGTGTGTGCTCGATCTGGATCCACCCCTTTCATGGCTGCAGCATAGAGGAGAGCTCCCCTTTCCAGTAATTAGGTTAATGAGGAGAGCTCCCCTTTCCAGTACTTAGGTTGATTTTTCAATTAGCTCATAAACATGATGTCTGTACAATTTTGAAGATGATGCACACTGTTGCTTCTCATACTACTGAGAATCGAATGACTCCATCAACAGTTGCTGCTTGTATGTCTCCTCTCTTGCTGCGTCCACTTCTAGCAGGTGAATGTGAGATGGAAGATGACATAGACATGATTGATGACAATTCTGCTGAGCTTATATGCTAATATTGGTGGCACGAGGCTGGCGGGTGCGACATGGCCGACGCCGGTGAGAGAATAGAGAGATGAGCGGCGGAGAAAAGAGAGGATGGGAAGAAGATGGGAGGCTAGAGGGAGAGAGAAGGGAGTGGTGGTCCTGATGCTGCTCGCCGGTGGCTAGCCGGAGTTGCAGCCCCTCGCATCGTGGTCACGCCAAGCCCCAGGTCATCTTGCGATTTCTGACCTGCGACCTCTTTCTTTCCCTTGTAGAACATTAGTCTTCGTCCTGTCTTACAGATGCATTCAGGTGTAGCTTTTCAATCTTGCAAATTAGAGTCTTTGGTTGATACGTACATATTGGAATTTCCTTGCTATGCCATGAACCTATGTAGCTACTACCTGTAGTTGGCGGCATTTTTTTCTGAATTGTATTCAGTAAATATTACTTTATCCATACATAGTTGGCATAAAACTGATGCACAGTCTTGTGTTAGACTTCCTGCAATAGAAAACACTGCCCCAAAAAAAAATCTTCCGGAGTTGGAACAAACCCATACATCAGAGTCTTAGGTATTTTATTTTCTGACCAAGTTATGGTTCTTATTGCAAAATCAAATTATGAATGCTTAATCTGAGCTATTTCTTACTCAGTTTCATCTAGGTTTCTATCAATTATTATATTTCTTTTGAATTTCCCTTTGCGCGGATTTGTTTTCTGAGTTAAGTTGAGGTGAATACAGCTGCTGGTCATACTTTAAACACATCTCAATTTCGTCCGTGCTCAACATTGGTGTCTTGCCGTTCTGCCGAAGTCATGGAAATCTCGTTGTTCTGCCAACCTGGCCGGAATTTCTCCGTACTGCCGACTTCATCGGAATTACATCCGCCCATGTAGGCAAGGTACATCATTTAAACTGCTCGAGTAATACTTCATCAGACAAACTAATCTGGCTGCATATTTACAGTATGGTGATGGTGGATTTACACTGTCCTATAGATTTTGAATTTACAGTATGGTGATGGTGGATTTACACTGCCCTACAGATTTTGCAATTTATTGTAGTAGCTCCATATAGTGTGTCATTGTTGTTCGTACAGTGAATTCATATAGAATGCTTGATCACATGAATTTGTCTGAATGTATATTAGAGTTTCCTGGTGTTTAATTTATAATACATTGATGATGGATTTATGGTCCTATAGCTTCTGTAAATTTTAGTAGTTCTTTTGTGACTGCTGTTTTTACAGTGAGCTGATAGTGAATTTTCCAGTGGCCACCTCTTTCTGAGATCACCATCACTACCTACCACTCTGATTTTGCTATAACTGTTGTCCTTCTAATAGGTACTATACTTTCTCTTTCTACTTCTTTTGTTTTGCCATGTTTGTTACAGTTCATTGTGATTCTTTAATATTCATGGTTCCTCTTCTTGTTTGCTGCTCTCGATGCTCAAATATAAGTCGAAGAATTCTTGTCCTTCTCTTGTGTTGAACTCCATTTCCAGGTGCGTCATTATAATGCTCTCAGTGTTCATGACATTTCCTTCGTGGGCTACAGTATTTCCATTTTCCAATAAATTCTCAATACCCTCTTCATTTAAATACTCATCTTCCTTTTTAGTCTGCCGTAACTGATGGTTATCCATGCTTTTCTCAGCTTCATTATTACTCTCTTTATGTCCCACACATGTGACACATTGTCTGAAGTGTATGAATTTCCTCGTAACATGATGGATCCTTCATCTTCAGCTAACCTGCTACAAGTGTATGCTTTTTTTCCTTTTTCAGGAATTTTGTTGCTGATGCAACCTGAATATGTGTTTACATTTCAGTACTTGATGTTTCTTAATTACCTTGTCTAAGCTTAGATTGTCGAGAAGTCCTACTTTCCAGGGATTTGAAGAAGCTGGATCCATACTGGCTTCATCTCCTTGTGTTTGTTGCGGGACCTGGAAACATGGTACAAGGTTAGTTCTTTAAAATAAATTAAAAGAAGCTTTCTGTAGCTTGCTGCCTTGCTGTACATTTCTGTAACTTACAGTTTCAGGGTTATACAGTCCTGTATCATCAAACTGGTTTTATGTAGCATCTTGTCCGTCCTGGTAGTTGAGTCAGTTATTTTCTGTGAATTGTTCCTGTTTCAAGCAACTTCATATCCTTGATAATGTCATGAGAATTTCAGGTTTTCTTCCAAAAGTGTTGTGAAGAAAACAAAACTGTCAATAACCTGGAGAAGGTCGTGAGAGTACTGACGTGGCGGTGTTGCTTTTTGGGCCCTTCCATTGTTTGCTCATGGATCATAGAGCGCATAGGTCATACATACACGTGCCATGTTTGTAGTGCCTGTATTTCCAGTCAAGTTATTATTTTCCGTTTGTGTCTGATTGTTAGTGGTTGGCATATTTGATTGAAGGCCAATTCAATTTCAGTTGATTGTAATATAGACACTCCCTTTTTTAATACCAAAGTGTTCTCTTTGTACGTGAAGTGTCTATGTAAGTGCTTTGTTTGGGCCAAGCCCAAATAATGAAAAATACAAGAATAACGATTCCCGACCAAACAACAAACTTATATATCTAAAAAAACTCAATTTAGTAAAAATAGTTTTATAATAAGTACACAGTTATATATATTCACACTTCTTAAAAACCGATCAAAATTCCCAAAAGTTGTTCCATTTAAAAAAATGCATTTAGAAATGCTAAAACAAAACTCACTATTTTCTATTTTTTAATAATGTATTTGTTTTTATCAAGAAAAACCTTGTTTTCTGAAAGGAAAAAAAGAAAACTGATTCGGAGACTATTCCATGAACTACTCTTCAATCAGAAGAATGCCAAATTGGCTTCTTAACGAAAAAATTCAACCGAGAAGCAATAACCAGTGCAACATTAATATAGACATTTAGTAGAACTGAATATAAATAATGGTGTGTAATGATAAAGAACTTTTTTAGGACTTGCGGAGTCTAAGGTTTGCTGGGTGCGTTTGGTAAACAAAGTTGCCCATATTTAACTAAGGAAGGTTGTAACGAATAAGCTTTGTAAAACATGGTTCCATGTCCCACCGGTGTGAGTTATCATGTTGATTAATAAATCACAGCTCAAGCCCGTTGCAACGCACGGGCATTTGTACTAGTTGCTTTAAAACTTACATAAGATATATAATAACATTTACCAAACCACAAAAGCAATTTGCATTCTTCCTTTTTACGAGTTACAATCAGCATTTCCTTTTACTTTTTTCGCAAGAGACCATGTCAATACTTTTTCTACGGATAGAAAGTATGAGAACCATAACTGGCAGCAAAGAAGAAAAAACAAGTTGAAATGAAACGAGAAGATGTAAGAAGTATCGATTCCATGACAAACGAAGCCAACACGTCGCGCGGTTCTAATTAGGAGTAGGCAAATGAAGATAACATGTCAATTCTAATCAGGTCTGAATTACTAATCGAGATTCGAACGTGCGCGAGAAAAAATCGCGACGCGCATCCCTCTCCACGCCGGCGCGGTGCGTGCACCGGGCAGACCGTACACACTAAACTACCACTACTGCTAACTACTCCGAGGTTGACCCGCCGCCGTGCCGGCTGGCATGCAGGCGCTGGATCGGGCGGCGCGCGCGCGCGGCTCACGGGGTTTTGGCCGAGAAGGAGACGCGGCCGAAGCCCCAGCGCCCCGTCCGGTACATCTCCTCCAGCCACGCCAGCTCCGCCTCGTGATCATCGACGACTCCCACCTCGCCGTCCGTACTCGTCGTCGTGGTCTGCACGCCGCCGACGCCGCCCACCTCCTCGCGGTCGTCGTCGCTCGGCGCCGGGGCGGCGGGGGCGGCCACGTCGCGCACCCGCTTGCCGCGCAGCAGCGCCCGCCGCCTCCGCCTGGCCCTGATCAACAGCCTGCCGACGGCGAGCGGCGCCCTGACGAGCGCCAGGCCGAGCAGGCTGACCACCGCGCAGGGGCAGCACGCCAGCGCCACGCAGTCCGCCACGGCCACCGCGGCGCACGACCGGCACATGCACCCCGCGCTCGCCGTGGTGGCCTCCCCTCCCTCCTCCTCGCCACCAGCGGCTTCAAACCTGCGTCGCGGCCGCGCGACCGCACCGCCATGCCGCTGCCGCCCCGCCCCGCCAATCATCGGTCGCAGACCGGCAGACGGAGCCAAGCAAAGGTGTTTGTGAATTGTGACTGTGGTCAGTCAGTAGGTGGTAGCTAGCCTGGGGAACCGCGGCAACGGAGGAAATGGCACACGAGAGCGCGCACTTTGTAGATTGTAGGTGGGGTTCGGGTAAACAGTTGGGCGGGACGGGACGGGTGATCCGCGTGCGCCCAGTAAACGGAGACCTCGCAACCAAAACTGTGAAAAATGGCCAGCAGTTCACTCCCACGTCTGTCAGGCTCACCGCTCAGATCAAAGCGTGCAGCGAGAAGGCAACGCATCAAGAGATTCACTCGTGGGCGTGCGGTAAAAACTTTGATGATGATACGTACGCACGCGAAGGCGGGCCATACTTTGGCGCGGGTACAGGATACACCGAGGGGTGATAGCGTCCGATTTCGCGAGGACGGGTAGCTACAGTGCTCCAAAACTGCAACCTGCAACCCCTGCGCGCTTTTTATCCTCCCACGCTTCCGGGGGGGCCCGTGGGCGGAGTTAAGGGCCGTGCCGTTTTGGGGCAAAGCGGCCGTGCGTCGCCGGGCCTGCCGCCGTGCCGGCACGCCAGGATTCAGAGCGCCAACTGTAGCTGCCAACGCGGCCCCGATCGCCTGTCTGATCCTCTTGTACGTAGTATTTCCTTCGCTTCCAGTTCCAGGACGTCGCATCGCCAAGGCCCAAGGCTGAGTGATTTGCTCTGTGTGGGTGGGGGTGCTGACTGCAGAGCATGGGGGCCTGCATGCGGCTTCAGTTCAGACTTCAGAGTGGAGAACAGGTTCGGAGTAGTAGTACATTGATCAGAAGATGACAAGTGTGCAATGATGGACTGGATGGACATGTTGGCTGGTTCTGATTTCTGAGCTCCTTTTTTGTTTTAGTTTACCAACGATCGAAATTTACTAACCAAGTGAGGAGGGATGTTAGGATAAATTTGAAAAAAATGAAAGAAAGGACTGACAAAGAACATTGTGAGACTCAAAAGTTGCATCGAATCAAGAGAAAACCATGATCTTGGTAGGTCAACATGAGAGAGAAGACCATGATCTTGATAGGACAAAATGAAGAAACAAACATCACCAGCTCTTCCAGTATCCTGCAGATCGAGCCAATAGAAAACAAATGTGATGCAACAGTTTTTTCTCGCGCACATCCATTGCAAGTTACACTCTTGTACCCGATACAAGACAATCATGTTAATACGTACTAAAAAAATCAAGCCATGGAGACACAAGATGCACTTTATGCGGGTTGAGATTAATAATGATAGTTCAAAACCGGGCGCAAAATTGTGCATGTGATGCTAGATGATTGAGTAATCCAATAGGTTTAGGCAAAAACACGCCACACAAAGGGCGGCCCACAAGTTGATGTTATATATGATTACATGTCTTTTCCCGCAAATAAAGAGGGAGGATTATATGCCTTGGAGGCCAAGGGAGATCTCACCTGAATTACACAACACTAGTAGAAAACAGGGTTTGGTCGTGGCCAAATAAGAGCATTAGGCTTGGTCGTGTTACGAATCAGGTCTAATTGCAACATTAGTCCCGGTTCCAGAGGCTAGGACGCTGGCCGTGCCTCGACAGGCTTCAGTCCCGGTTCAACTGGGACCTTTAGTCATGGTTCCAAACACAAACCGGGACTAAAGGTGTTGCTGTCCTTTAGTCCCGATTTATGTCTGAAACCGGGACTAAAGGGTAGGCCTCTAGTCCCATTTTTAGACACAAACCAGGACTAAAGTTTTGCCTATATATATCCACTCACCAATGCAGTTGCCGCCGGAACTCCCGCTGCCGAAATTGCCGGTGTTCTTCTTCTTGTGCCAGTTCTCGTCGTCGTTGTGGTTGCCTCTGCTCCCGTAGTAGCCACTGCTCTGGTTCTCATCACCACGATCGAGGCCATGGTTGTTGCTAGAGCTGCCGAAACTAGAGCCGTTGGAGGAGGCACCGTTGTAGAGGGCGGTCTGGTTGCCCACCGCGCTGGAGTTAGCGAGCTGAGTCTCGCGTAGGGTGAGAAGAGAGCCCGTATGCGTGAAGGGCATGAGCGGGCTCTGCATGGTGATGATGGTGGTGATGTCGGAGAAGCGAGAGTTGAGGCCCCAAAGACAATTGAGGACGAGCATCTGATCCAAGGCAGGAGTGCGGACGTCGATAAGGGCGTCGAAGAGGGCCTTCAGGTGGTGGCAGTATGCGGTGACCGTGAGATCACCTGCAGGTCATGGATCTTTCCCTCTAGGTAGACGGTGAGGGTCACCTAATTGTCGAGAAAGAGGTTGGTGATGAGCGCCCATGCCTCCTGCGCCATCTAATCCTCCACCATGATGATATCAAGGATCTCATCGGAGATGGAGTCATAGAGCCATGATCAGGCGATGTAGTCCTCGCGAGTCCAATCCGGGGTGCGATCAGCCTTGTTGGTGATGGTGTTGAATTGTGGTATGAGATTATATTTGCCGAGGAGAACGCGGATCAGCATCCGCCACTTGGAGAAGTTGGAGGTTGCGAGGTTAAGGGTGACCGGGACATGGGTGTGGACGCTGGCGACTTTGACGGCGGGCAGGTAGAGGCGGGCATGAGGGTTGGAGATGATAGTGGCGTTGGCGGAGTTGAGCGTGGGGGTGGTGGGGAAGGGGTGTTGGGTTCTACGGTAGGGTGCGTCGACTGTAAATTTAAATTTTCCTACGCGCAGAACATCCAAGAACATGCTACGGGAGATGGATCACAGTTCGTTACCACTAAACGCGCAGTGTCGTGCAACGGAAGTAGAGTTGAGGCAGCGCGTTCCCGGAGTCGCCTCACATTCCCGGAGTCGTCTCCTCCTTGCCGATCTCCCACGTAGCCGATCGTATCCCGCGAACAGGTTCGCCGGAGCGGCGCAAGTGCACCGCCTCTAACGGTATCCGCGCGTGCAGGAGGAACGTCATGCGGCGGACTGCTAGGTCCGATCATACAACCGTTGGCGAATGGAGGTGGCTAGTTGCAACACATGCAAATCCCTAACGACGGCGCCGAAGCAATCAACCGCATGAGTGTGCCGCACCTCCACCTTATATAGGCGTCCGTCGCGGGCTCAACATTTGGGCCTCGCACGGATCGTAAAGCCGACAAGTCTACTCGGCCACAATACGAATATAGCTCAGATCAAGCCGGTTCCTTCCCTTAAGTGCGCGACCCTTTAGGTTCAAGCCGGTTTGGTCGCAGTTCGGATCACCTCCGAACTGCACGGTTGGTAGCGGCCTCTAGCAAGGCATGCCGAACACCAAGCAGACTATGAAGCTGGTTAGGCGAACCTATACATCACACTTTCATTCCTTTTGCCACACGATATATGCTGTCGGGCTCAAGGCGAGTCTGTCATCCTTGTGCTAGACCGACCTCTTTCTTATTCCAGTGATGCCGACCATTATCCGGATTATCTCATAATCCTTGTCGCATGGCCATGCTTATCCTGGTCGGATCACACGAGGGGCCCATAGTATATCTCTCCTAATCGAAGGCCCATAGTATATCTCTCCTAATCGGAGGGGCAAATCCCATCTTGCTCGACCATGTCTCGCAGCATGGGTCTGGACAAGCCTGAAACCTACCTTTGTAACTACCAAGTTACGGAGTAGCGTTTGGTCGGCCCAAAGCAGGTCTGTCATCATCCCGAGTACATGCGCCAGCTCAGGTCTTAGGACATAGAACGTATGTTGTACTAGAGACTCACAGATGACATATCGCTGCGTCTCATAGTTGGGTCTGTCCGACTCGGACCTTATCTCGACTCAGATCCGACTACGTCGAATCCGGCCAGACCTTTCCAAGTCCATATTATTCGGTTAGCATCCAATGCTCCATGGCTAGTGAGACCAAGCCATCGACCGTGTCATATGCTAGTCTAGTCGGTTGCGCGTCCACACAGCCCTTTCGACTAGAGACCTTTTAGGACAGTCGTCATACAATGCATAGTCCCATAAACAAGTCACGTACTTGCTGATACACATCATTGATAATATCTTTATTCATAAACACATAGGAAATATCATCATACATGATTGCCTCTAGGGCATATCTCCAACAAGGAGAGGGATGAGTTCATGCCCGACTCGGCCGACATTGTGGAGACGCAAGGGAGGGCAAACGAAGGATCAGTGGATGGTAACCGATACCAAGTAAATGAATAGGTTTAGGCAAAACACGCCACACAAGGGGCGGCCTACATGTTGATATTAAATAGGATTACATGCCTTAGAGGCCAAGGGAGATCTCAGAGATATTCCTATACAAAGCAACTATACATGGATATATTGTAATAGATTGTCAAACCAAGGAACATGAAAGGCATATTTTAGGATGAGAAAATTGAGAGAAAAATCATTCACTAATACTTTGTATATTCTATAATTGCCTTGTTAGTATATTGACAATTATAACTTCCATTTACGTACATGAAAAATAAACAACCATGCACTCTAGAAACCTAGCCAGCTTTAGAGATCTATTAGCCATGATATTTAAGGGAACTAATCTATACATGCACACATACATTTATTCGCAATTATGAAAGAGGTACACGTTAATCTATGACTAAATAAGATATTGCTCTTTTTATTTCTTTCCACTTTAGAAGATTTTGGTTAACCCAATATTTTAAAGATGTGATGTCTTGAAAATAATCAATTAGCACAATATTTCTTGTAATACAAGCATTATTTTTAGTGCAAGTGCATTTATTATGACATACTCCAAAATATATAATAAAAACTTCTATCTCAATACTTAGTATATTATGTCAAGATAATGAGTTATAATTATAAATAAGTACAAATGTTTGTTATAAATAATTGATGATTTTTAACTAGTCATTGACCCACTAATTCAAGTTGAATTTCAGAAAAGAATCAATACACATTTGGTAGATGTCCTTGTTTAACCGCGTCCCTGTTCGAGCATTGATTTCAATAAGGTTCTTCCAACCAGCTGGAAATGTAAGAGCATTAATTATCTTAATATAAGCTATGTTATCTAGTTTTTATGAATTTTAAGAGGAAATCATGCGTATTGCATAAAATAATCAATTTTAAACATATGCGTACTAGTATCGGACGCACAATTATGAAATCGAAGTTTTTCGCCCGATCGGCCCTAAACAGATCAACAAAGTCTTCCGACACGGCCAAGAGTTGACAGTTCGCAAAAACAAGTCTCTCAATTACTTGGGCTAACCACATGAATTTTTGATTCATATACTCCTCTTTTAATTCTAAGAATACCACATGTTGACTAATTTCCGGAACACCCCCATCCACTACAACTATGTGGTTTTCATCAAAATTACGTAGACAAATATTTGCACTGAACATATCTTTAAAAATTTCAAGCAAACCAATTAGAAGCTCTATCATATCCTCAGAAAGTAAAAGAAGCAAACTCATTTATTTGGTGGATAGGTAAACAACTAAAGAGGATTTATTTGGCTTTATGACCACTCCATAAACATCACAGAAATCATAATCCATATGATTTCTAATTCTATTAAGAGCAATCGAAATGTTATAAGAACTCATCTATTAAGAAAGGTAGTCACAGTGTATCCGAGAAGCCTCTTATAGTCTTGTTACTTGCTGCAAACAATGAAACGAAGAACAATTCAGTCAAATGGTGAAAATTTATTTTAAGAAAGCATCAACACATATTGGTCAAAATTATCTTCTCAATTCCTACAGAGACCTGCAAGTAGTAAAGTAACAGTAAATAGGTTGCCGATGTTCTACAACAGTGCCCTGTACTATTGGCTTTTAGCCTGTCTCATGCTACAAGTGAACTTGATTTGTTCAACTTTGATAGACTATACTACATGGGGTACATGATTGCAAAATATCGCGTATACACAGTAGCAGACTGAGCAATGTGCAAAAATTACTACTCCCTCCGTTCCGATTTACTCGTCGTGGTTTTAGTTCAAATTTGAACTAAAACCACGACGAGTAAATCAGAACGGAGGGAGTACTACTGTGCATAGCCCTGTACTATCAGTGATAGATGGCTTTTACTCTATTTCATGCAACAACTAAACTTTTCATGTTCAATTTTGAGAGACTGTACTGCATGGAGTACATGATTGCAAGAAAGTGTGTTCTTTTGCAAAAAAAAAATCATGTATGCAATGTGATACGTCTCCAACGTATCTATAATTTTTGATCGTTCCATGCTATTATATTATCTATTTTCGATTTTTAGTTTGCTTTATTATGCACTTTTATATTATTTTTGGGACTAACCTATTAACCAGAGGCCCAGTGCAAATTGATGTTATTTTTCCTATTTCAGTGTTTCGCAGAAAAGGAATATCAAACGGAGTCCAAACGGACTGAAACCTTCGGGAGAATCGTTTTTGGAACAAACGCAATCCAGGAGAATTGGAGTGGACGTCAAGGAAGCAACGAGGCGGCCACAAGGTAGGAGGGCGCGCCCAGGGGGGTAGGCACGCCCCCCACCCTCGTGGGCCCCTCGTGGCTCCACCGACGTACTTCTTTCGCCTATATATACTCATATACCCCGAAAACATCCAGGAGCACCAAGAAACCCTATTTCCACCGCCGCAACCTTCCGTACCCATGAGATCCCATCTTGGGGCCTCCGGCGCTCCGCCGGAGGGGGAATCTATCACGGAGGGCTTCTACATCAACACCATAGCCTCTCCGATGATGTGTGAGTAGTTTACCACAGACCTTCGGGTCCATAGTTATTAGCTAGATGACTTCTTCTCTCTCTTTGATTCTCAATACCAATTTCTCCTCGATCCTCTTGGAGATCAATTTGATGTAATACTTTTTGCAGTGTGTTTGTCGAGATCCGATGAATTGTGGGTTTATGATCAAGATTATCTATGAACAATATTTGATTCTTCTCTGAATTCTTATATGTATGATTTGATATCTTTGCAAGTCTCTTCGAATTATCAGTGTGGTTTGGCCTACTAGCTTGATCTTTCTTGCAATG
Organism: Aegilops umbellulata; assembly: GCA_032464435.1. Taxonomy (NCBI): domain Eukaryota; kingdom Viridiplantae; phylum Streptophyta; class Magnoliopsida; order Poales; family Poaceae; genus Aegilops; species Aegilops umbellulata. The sequence continues at coordinate 521,285,044 of CP136059.1, read as the reverse complement.
GGAGAAGTGCTTAGCTTTGGGTTCAATATTGCAATGTCCTATAAGTTAGCTCGGAGTCATTACCGTAGTACGTCTTGTCTACAGCCTTCCGAGTATTTTTTGGAGAAAAGAAATAAGTTATCAATTATAAATAAACAAGTTAAGTAGGGATAAACACCAACTATCTTTAAATAAAAAATATAAATTACTTAACAAATTTGTTTGACAAACTCACATAGAGGTAGAACTGGAAGCATATCCATGATATGTCTCCGTCATATCTAGTTCTCCTAACGCTTTTCTTCTTGTTTTGGACTCTAATTTGCATGATTTGAATGAAACTAACCCGGACTGACCCTGTTTTCAGTAGAACTACCATGGTGTTGTTTTTGTGCAGAAATAAAAGTTCTCGGATTGGAACGAAACTTTGCGAGGATTTTTTAGATAATAAAAGAGAATTACTGGAGCCAAGAACCACCGGAGGGGGGGCCCTGGGTGAGCACAACCCACCAGGGCACCCCCCTCCTGGCGCGCCCAGGTGGGTTGTGCCCACCTGGTGGCCCCGCAGACCCTGAATCCAACTCCATAAAGACCTATTTTTCCAGAAAAACATTGGGGAGAAATAATTATCACGTTTCACGAGACGAAGCCGCCGCCGCCTCCTGTTCTTCACCGGGAGGCTAGATCTGGAGTCCGTTTGGGGCTCCGGAGAGGGGAATCTTCGATCTTCGTCATCACAAACCCTTCTCCATCGCCAATTCCATGATGCTCCCCATCGGGAGTGACTAATTCCTTCGTAGGCTCGCTGGTCGGTGAGGGAGTTGGATGAGATTCATCATGTAATCGAGTTAGTTTTGTTAGGGCTTGATCCCTAGTATCCATTAAGTTCTGAGATTGATGTTGCTATGAGTTTGCCATGCTTAATGCTTGTCACTTTGGACCCGGGTGCCATGATTTCAGATCTGAACTATTTATGTTATCACCATTATATCTATGTTCTAGATACGATCTTGCAAGTTATAGTCACTATTTAAATATATTATAACTGAGCACTTTTTCTGCCCTCTCAGGCTATTAGCATTCTTGGCCGTTGGATGTCACTTGTGGTCATTTTCTGCCATCCGATTGTCTTTTAATCGCATCGCGAGTCGTTTCGTTCGATCCTAACGAGCGCTAACCCGTTTTGGGCCGCTGCTCTGGTGGCTTTTTTCGGCTTCTGGGATTAAATTGGGCCTACCAGGCCTGGAATCACCTCTCGCGTCGCAGCACCTGGACCTGGGGCAAGCGCGGCCTATCGGGAAAAGGAGCAGATGTGCGAGACATCTCCTCTTCCCATCGTTGCTCCTTCCCGCAACCGCAACCACTCCTGCGTGTAGTGATACGTCTCCAACGTATCTATAATTTATGAAGTATTCATGCTATTATATTACCCATCTAGGATGTTTTATGGGCTTTACTATGCACTTTTATATTACCTTTGGGACTAACCTATTGACCCAGAGCCCAGTACCAGTTTCTGTTTTTTCCCTTGTTTCAGTGTTTCGCATAAAAGGAATATCAAACGGAGTCCAAACGGAATGAAACCTTTGGAAAAGTTATTTTTGGAAAGAAAGCAATACGAGAGACTTGGAGTGCACATCAGGGAATCAACGGGGAAGGCACGAGGCAGGGGGGTGCGCCCACCCCCCTGGGCGCGCCCTCCACCCTCGTGGGCCCCTCGTGGCTCCCCTGGCGTATTTCTTCCTCCTATATATACCAATATACCCTAAAACCTTCGGGGAACAGAATAGATTGGGAGTTCCGCCGCCGCAAGCCTCTGTAGCCACGAAAAACCAATTGGGACCCTGTTACGGCACCCTGCCGGAGGGGGGATCCCTCACCGGTGGCCATCTTCATCATCCCGATGCTCTCCATGATGAGGAGGGAGTAGTTCACCCTCGGGGCTGAGGGTATGTACCAATAGCTATGTGTTTGATCTCTCTCTCTCTCTCTCTCTCTCTCTCTCTCTCTCTCTCTCTCTCGTGTTCTTGAGGTGACACGATATTGACGTATCGCGAGCTATGCTATTTTAGTTGGATCTTATGATGCTCCTCCCCCTCTACTCTCTTGTAATGGATTGAGTTTCCCCTTTGAAGTTATCTTATCGGATTGAGTCTTTTAATGATTTGATAACACTTGATGTATGTCTTGCATGGGATACCCGTGGTGACAATGGGGTATTCTATTGATCCACTTGATGTATGTTTTGGTGATCAACTTGCGGGTTCCGCCCATGAACCTATGCATAGGGGTTGGCACACGTTTTCGTCTTGATTCTCCGGTAGAAACTTTGGGGCACTCTTTGAGGTTCTATGTGTTGGTTGAATAGATGAATCTGAGATTGTGTGATGCATATCGTATAATCATTCCCACGGATACTTGAGGTGACATTGGAGTATCTAGGTGACATTAGGGTTTTGGTTGATGTGTGTCTTAAGGTGTTATTTTACTACAAACTCTAGGGCTGTTTGTGACACTTATAGGAATAGCCCAATGGATTGATCGGAAAGAATAACTTTGATGTGGTTTCGTACCCTACCATAATCTCTTCGTTTGTTCTCCGCTATTAGTGACTTTGGAGTGTCTCTTTGTGGCATGTTGAGGGATAGTTATATGGTCCAATTATGTTATTATTGTTGAGAGAACTTGCACTAGTGAAAGTATGAACACTAGGCCTTGTTTCAACTCATTGCAATACCGTTTACACTCACTTTTACCATTAGTTACCTTGATGTTTTTATATTTTCAGATTACAAAAACCTATATCTACCATCCATATTACACTTGTATCACCATCTCTTCGCCGAACTAGTGCATCTATACAATTTACCATTGTATTGGGTGTGTTGGGGACACAAGAGACTCTTTGTTATTTGGTTGCAGGGTTGTTTGAGAGAGACCATCTTCATCCTATGCCTCCCACGGATTGATAAACCTTAGGTCATCCACTTGAGGGAAATTTTCTACTGTCCTACAAACCTCTGCACTTGGAGGCCCAACAACGTCTACAAGAAGAAGGTTGTGTAGTAGACATCAAGCAGTTTCTGGCGCCGTTGCCGGGGAGGTGAGTGCTTGAAGGTATATCTTTAGATCTTGCAATCGAATCTTTTAGTTTCTTGTTTTATCACTAGTTTAGTTTATAAAAGAAAACTACAAAAAAAATGGAATTAAGTTTGCCTCATGTGCTTCATCTTTTTAATGTCTTTCATGAAAATGTTGGGAAGGAAAATTGTGCTCAAGTACTAGAAGAAGAATTACATAGAATGCTTGGCATAAAATATGTGAATGATGATCATGATTGCAATGTTGTTAGTATGAATTCTTTGAATACCCATGATGCTAATGATATGCAAAGCCACAAGCTTGGGGATGCTATGTTTGATGAAGATGATATGTTTAGTCCCTCAAGTTTTGAGGAGCAAATTTATTATGATGAAAGCATGCCTCCTATTTATGATGATTATTGTGATGACACGTATGCTATAAAGAATAAATATAACCATGAAACTTGTCATCATGATTTTAATTTTCAATTGGATTATGGATCACATGATATTTATTTTGTTGAGTTTGCTCCCACTACTATTAATAAGAAGAATTTTGCTTATGTGGAGAGTAGTAAATTTTCTATGCTTGTAGATCATGAAAATAATGCTTTAGGTGCTGGTTATATTGTTGAATTCATTCATGATGCTACTGAATGTTATTTTGAGGGAGGAATGTATGCTTGTAGGAATTGCAATAATATCAAGTTTTCTCTCTATGTGCTTAAAATCTTGAAGTTATGCTTGTTTTACCTTCCTATGCAAGTTGATTCTTGTTACCATAAGTTGTTTGCTCACAAAATCCCTATGCATAGGAAGTGGTTTAAACTTAAATGTGCTAGTCATATTCTTCATGATGCTCTCTTTATGTTTTTTCAATTCTTATCTTTTATGCAAGCATTATTGAAATCATCATGCCTAGCTAGGGGCGTTAAACGATAGCGCTTTGTTGGGAGGTAACCCAATTTTATTTTAGTTTCTTGCTTTTTGGTTCTTTTTAGGAATAAATAATAATCCTAGCTTCTGTTTAGATGTGGTTTTGTGTTTTAATTAGTGTTTGTGCTAAGTAGAACCTTTGGGAAGACTTGGGTGAAGTCTTTATGATCATGCTGTGAAAAACAGAAACTTTAGCGCTCACGAGATTAGCTAAAACTTTTTACTGGAGAGTGATATTTAGTTGATTCTTTTTGCATATGATTACTAGACAAATTACTCAGGTCCACCAATTTAGTTTAGAATTTTTTGAGTTCCAGAAGTTTGCGTTAGTTACAGATTACTACAGACTGTTCTGTTTTTGACAGATTCTGTTTTCCGTGTGTTGTTTGCTTATTTTGATGAATCTATGGCTAGTAAAATAGTTTATAAACCATAGAGAAGTTGTAATACAGTAGATTTAACACCAATACAAATAAATAATGAGTTCATTACAGTACCTTGAAGTGGTGTTTTGTTTTCTTTCGCTAACGGAGCTTACGACTTTTCTGTTGAGTTTTGTGTTGTGAAGTTTTCAAGTTTTGGGTAAAGATTCGATGGACTATGGAATAAGGAGTGGCAAGAGCCTAATATTGGGGATGCCCAAGGCACCCCAAGGTAATATTCAAGGATAACCAAGAGCCTAAGCTAGGGGATGCCCCGGAAGGCATCCCCTCTTTCGTCTTCGTTCATCGGTAACTTTACTGGGAGCTATATTTTTATTCACCACATGATATGTGTTTTGCTTGGAGCGTCATGTAATTTTATTTTGTTTTGCTTGCTGTATGAATAAAATACCAAGATCTGAAATTATTAAATGAGAGAGAGTCTTCACATAGCTAAATAATTATTTAACTACTCATTGATCTTCAGTTATATCTTTTTGGAGTAGTTTGTCATTTACTCGTGTGTTTCACTTATATCCTATGAGTAAATGGTTGAATGGTTTGAACATGATAGATCTGAATTTATATATGTTTCATATGCTTATCCCATGGGGAGTAATGACTTTACATATAAGAAGTAGAGGTGGTAAATTTATTGAAGGTTAGCAAACGTTGCATTGGTCACTTGAACAATTCATGAAAGAATATTGAAGGAAGAGAGATTTCACATATAAATATACTATCTTGGACATATTCTATGATTGTGAGCCTCATTAATTATTTTCAAACCTGAGCAAATTAGTTGAAGTTGGACAAGTAAGACAACATAATGAGTTATGCTTGGGTATATTTGTATAGAAGTTATATTGTTATGGATCCTCTAACACGTGGTGCTTGCTATTTAGAATCCTTTGCTAGCCAAAATATCTGTACTAAGCGGGAATACTACTTGTGCATCCAAATCCTTGAACCAAGTTTCTTCCATGAATGTCCACCATATCTACCTATATGCGGTATTTACCTGCCGTTTCAAGTAAATTTGCACGTGCCAAACTCTAAACCTTCAAATAATAATCTGTTTTGTATGCCCGAATTGCTCATGTAGCGACTAGAGGCTAGCAGTATCTTCCATGCTAGGTGGGTTATTCTCACGATGAGTGGACTCCGCTCATCATTCACGAGAAAATGGGTAGTAACTGGGATGCTCAGTCCTATGATCAAAAGATCAAAAAAAATTCGCAAATAATTTAAACAAAACTCCCCCAGGATTGTTGAAAGGTGGACGACACCCGTTGTTTCGGACAAGCTGTGGAGTGTGATCGTTCGTGGAGGGGGAGTAAAATCTTTACCTTTCTGCGTGGGAACCGCCTATGATGTATCTAGTATGGAAGATATTGGGAACTCTTGGCCGTTATGTTGACAATGAAAGCATACCTCTCAAAATTATTTTCATCTCTGTTTTTGCTTCGAGCTCTGGCACCTCCGCAAATCCCTACTTCCCTCTGCGAAGGGCATATCTTTTACTTTTATGCAAGAGTCAGTAGTATTCCTTCTCATTCCAACTTACTCTTTAGTTGGCAAGCATCATATGATGGAAAGATCTAAGCATATGTGGCCATTAGAATATATTTGATCATGAATTATTACTGTTGACATTACCCTTGAGGTAAAAGGTTGGGAGGCGAAATATTAAGCCCCTATCTTTCTCTGTGTTCAATGAATACTATTTGTTCTAAAAATATGCTTTGGGTGGTAGCAATCATGGAAGACTAAATGATAGTTGAGTATGTGAAGTTTGCTAAATCAAAGCTCTGACATAGACGCTTCCTAAAAATAAGATGAATTGTAATTGTTTGATGACTAATAACACGGTTTGTTAATTTTCAAGAAAGTTTATGATCTATACTTTAACATGTGAATAGTTTGTTACTAGATCATGCAAAGTTCTATGAGTTGAGCTACTGTTATGACATATAATGATGCTAGAAAAGGTGATTGAAATTATCATTGATCAAACTTATGCACCTGCTAGCATTCACACTTCATAAATTATTTCTTTTATCATTTACCTACTCGAGGACAAGCAGGAATTAAGCTTGGGGATGTTGATACGTCTCCAATGTATCTATAATTTATGAAGTATTCATGCTATTATATTACCCATCTTGGATGTTTTATGGGCTTTACTATGCACTTTTATATTACTTTTGGGACTAACCTATTGACCCAGAGCCTAGTGCCAGTTTCTGTTTTTCCCTTGTTTCAGTGTTTCGCAGAAAAGGAATATCAAACGGAGTCCAAACAGAATGAAACCTTCGGAAAAGTTATTTTTGGAAAGAAAGCAATACGGGAGACTTGGAGTGCACGTCAGGGAATCAACGAGGAAGGCACGAGGCAGGGGGGCGCCCACCCCCCTGGGCGCGCCCTCCACCCTCGTGGCTCCCCTAACGTATTTCTTCCTCCTATATATACCAATATACCCTAAAACCTTTGGGGAACAGAATAGATCGGGAGTTCTGACGCTGCAAGCCTCTGTAGCCATGAAAAACCAATCGGGACCCTGTTCCGGCACCCTGCCGGAGGGGGGATCCCTCACCGGTGGCCATCTTCATCATCCCGGCGCTCTCCATGACGAGGAGGGAGTAGTTCACCCTCGGGGCTGAGGGTATGTACCAGTAGCTATGTGTTTGAACTCTCTCTCTCTCTCTCGTGTTCTTGAGGTGATACGATCTTGATGTATCGCGAGCTTTGCTCTATTTTAGTTGGATCTTATGATGCTCCTCCCCCTCTACTCTCTTGTAATGGATTGAGTTTCTTCTTTGAAGTTATCTTATCGGAATGAGTCTTTTAATGATTTGAGAACACTTGATGTATGTCTTGCGTGGGATACCCGTGGTGACAATGGGGTATTCTATTGATCCACTTGATGTATATTTTGGTGATCAACTTGCGGGTTCCGCCCATGAACCTATGCATAGGGGTTGGCACACGTTTTCGTCTTGATTCTCCGGTAGAAACTTTGGGGCACTCTTTGAGGTTCTATGTGTTGGTTGAATAGATGAATATGAGATTGTGTGATGCATATCGTATAATCATTCCCACGGATACTTGAGGTGACATTGGATTATCTAGGTGACATTAGGGTTTTGGTTGATGTGTGTCTTAAGGTGTTATTTTACAACGAACTCTAGGGCTGTTTGTGACACTTATAGGAATAGCCCAATGGATTGATCGGAAAGAATAACTTTGAGGCGGTCTCATACCCTACCATATTCTCTTCGTTTGTTCTCCGCTATTAGTGACTTTGGAGTTGTTGGGGAACGTAGTAATTTCAAAATTTTCCTACGCACACGCAAGATCATGGTGATGCATAGCAACGAGAGGGGAGAGTGTTGTCTACGTACCCTCGTAGACCGAAAGCGGAAGCGTTATATCAACACGGTTGATGTAGTCGTACGTCTTCACGATCCGACCGATCCAAGCACCGTTACTCCGGCACCTCCGAGTTCTTGGCACACGTTCAGCTCGATGACGATCCCCGGGCTCCGATCCAGCAAAGCGTCGTGGAGGAGTTCCGTCAGCATGACGGTGCGGTGACGATCTTGATGTACTACCGACGCAGGGCTTCGCCTAAGCACCGCGACAATATGACCGAGGTGGAATAAGGTGGAGGGGGGCACCGCACACGGCTAAGGAACGATCACGAAGATCAACTTGTGTGTCCATGGGGTGCCCCCTGCCCCCGTATATAAAGGGGCAAGGGAGGGAGGAGGCCGGCCCTAGGTTTGGGCGCGCCAGGGAAGTCCTACTCCCACCGGGAGTAGGATTCCCCCTTTCCTAGTCTAACTAGGAGTTCTTCCTTGTAGGGGGAGTAGGAGAGAAGGAAAAGGAAGAGAGAAGGAGAAGGAAGGAAGGGGGCGCCCCCCTTCCCTAGTCCAATTCGGACTAGAGCAAGGGGAGGGGCGCGGCCACCTTTTGGTCCCTTTCTCTCCTTTCCCGTATGGCCCAATGAGGCCCAATACGAATTCCCGTAACTCTTCGGTACTCCGATAATTACCCGAACCACTTAGAACCTTTCCGATGTCCGAATATAGTCGTCCAATATATCGATCTTTACGTCTCGACCATTTCGAGACTCCTCGTCATGTCCCCGATCTCATCCGGGACTCCGAACTCCTTCGGTACATCAAAACTCATAAACTCACAATAACTGTCATCGAAACCTTAAGCGTGCGGACCCTACGGTTCGAGAACAATGTAGACATGACCGAGACACGTCTCCGGTCAATAACCAATAGCGGGACTTGGATGCCCATATTGGCTCCTACATATTCTACGAAGATCTTTATCGGTCAGACCGCATAACAACATACGTTGTTCCCTTTGTCATCGGTATGTTACTTGCCCGAGATTCGATCGTCGGTATCCAATACCTAGTTCAATCTCGTTACCGGCAAGTCTCTTTACTCGTTCCGTAATACATCATCCCGCAACCAACTCATTGGTTGCAATGCTTGCAAGGCTTATGTGATGTGCATTACCGAGAAGGCCCTGAGATACCTCTCCGACATTCGGAGTGACAAATCCTAATCTCGAAATACGCCAACCCAACAAATACTTTCGGAGACACCTGTAGAGCACCTTTATAATCACCCAGTTACGTTGTGACGTTTGGTAGCACACAAAGTGTTCCTACGGTAAACGGGAGTTGCATAATCTCATAGTCAAAGGAACATGTATAAGTCATGAACAAAAGCAATAGCAACATACTAAACGATCGGGTGCTAAGCTATTGGAATGGGTAATGTCAATCAGATCATTCAACTAATGATGTGACCTTGTTAATCAAATGACAACTCCTTTGTCTATGGTTAGGAAACTTAACCATCTTTGATTAACAAGCTAGTCAAGTAGAGGCATACTAGTGACACTCTGTTTGTCTATACATCCACACATGTATTATGTTTCCGGTTAATACAATTCTAGCATGAATAATAAACATTTATCATGATATGTAAGGAAATAAATAATAACTTTATTATTGCCTCTAGGGCATATTTCCTTCAGTCTCCCACTTGCACTAGAGTCAATAATCTAGGTCACATCACCATGTGATTAACTCGATAGTTCACATCATCATGTGATTAACACCCATAGTTCACATCGCCATGTGACCAACACCCAAAGGGTTTGCTAGATTCAGTAATCTAGTTCACATCGCTATGTGATTAACACCCAAAGAGTACTACGGTGTGATCATGTTTTGCTTGTGAGAGAAGTTTAGTCAACGGGTCTGCCACATTCAGATCCGTTATGTATTTTGCAATTTTCTATGTCTACAATGCTCTGCACGAAGCTACTCTAGCTAATTGCTCCCACTTTCAATATGTATCTAGATCGAGACTTAGAGTCATCCAGATCGGTGTCAAAACTTGCATCGACGTAACCCTTTACGACGAACCTTTTGTCACTTCCATAATCGAGAAACATATCCTTATTCCACTAAGGATAATTTTGACCGCTGTCCAGTGATCTACTCCTAGATCACTATTGTACTCCCTTGCCAAACTCAGTGTAGGGTACACAATAGATCTGGTAAACACCATGGCATACTTTATAGAACCTATGGCCGAGGCATAGGGAATGACTTTCATTCTCTTTCTATCTTCTGTCATGGTCAGGCTTTGAGTCTTACTCAATTTCACACCTTGTAACACAGGAAAGAACTCTTTCTTTGACTGTTCCATTTTGAACTACTTCAAAATCTTGTCAAGGTATGTACTCATTGAAAAAACTTATCAAGCGTCTTGATCTATCTCTATAGATATTGATGCTCAATGTGTAAGCAGCTTCACCGAGGTCTTCCTTTGAAAAACTCCTTTCAAACACTCCTTTGTGCTTTACAGAATAATTCTACATTATTTCTGATCCACAATATGTCATACATATACTTATCGGAAATGCTGTAGTGCTCCCACTCACTTTCTTGTAAATACAGGCTTCACCGCAAGTCTGTATAAAACTATATGCTTTGATCAACTTATCAAAGCGTGTATTCCAACTCCGAGATGCTTGCACCAGTCCACAGATGGATCGCTGGAGCTTGCATATTTTGTTAACACCTTTAGGATTTACAAAACCTTCTGGTTGCATCATATACAACTCTTCTTTAATAAATCCATTAAGGAATGCAGTTTTGTTTATCCATTTGCCAGATTTCATAAAATGCGGCAATTGCTAACATGATTCGAACAGACTTAAGCATAGATACGAGTGAGAAACTCTCATCGTAGTCAACACCTTGAACTTGTCAAAAACCTTTTGCGACAATTCTAGCTTTGTAGATAGTAACACTACTATCAGCATCCGTCTTCCTCTTGAAGATCCATTTAATCTCAATGGCTTGCCGATCATCGGGTAAGTCAATCAAAGTCCATACTTTGTTCTCATACATGGATCATATCTCAGATTTCATGGCTTTAATCCATTTTGCGGAATCTGGGCTCACCATCGCTTCTTCATAGTTCGTAGGTTCATCATGATCTAGTACCATGACTTCCAGAACAGGATTGCCGTACCACTCTGGTGCGGATCTTACTCTGGTTGATCTACGAGGTTCTGTAGTAACTTGTTCTGTAGTTCTATGATCATCATCATCAACCTCCTCACTAGTTGGTTTTGACGTCATAGAAACTGGTTCCTGTGATGTACTGGTTTCCAACAAGGGAATAGGTACAGTTACCTCATCAAGTTCTACTTTCCTCCCACTCACTTCTTTCGAGAGAAACTCCTTCTCTAGAAAGGATCCATTCTTAGCAACGAATGTCTTGCCTTCGGATCTGTGATAGAAGGTGTACCCAACTGTCTCCTTTGGGTATCCTATGAAGACATATTTCTCCGATTTGGGTTTGAGCTTATCAGGATGAAACTTTTTTTCACATAAGCATCACAACCCCAAACTTTAAGAAACGACAACTTTGGTTTCTTGCTAAACCACAGTTCATATAGTGTCGTCTCAACGGATTTAGATGGTGCCCTATTTAACATGAATGCAGCTGTCTCTAATGCATAACCCCAAAACGATAGTGGTAAATCGGTAAGAAACATCATAGATTGCACTATATCAATAAAGTATGGTTATGACGTTCGGACACACCATTATGCTGTGGTGTTCCAGGTGGCGTGAGTAGTGAAACTATTTCACATTGTTTAACTGAAGGCCAAACTCGTAACTCAAATGTTTTACCTCTGCGATCATATCGTAGTAACTTTTATTTTCTTGTTACGATGATTCTCTACTTCACTCTGAAATTCTTTGAACTTTTCAAACGTTTCAGACTTATGTTTCATCAAGTAGATATACCCATATCTGCTCAAATCATCTGTGAAGGTTAGAAAATAATGATACTTGTCGCGAGCCTTAATATTCATCGGACCACATACATCAGTATGTATGATTTCCAACAAATCTGTTGCTTGCTCCATTGTTCCGGAGAACGGCGTTTTAGTCATCTTGCCCAAGAGGCATGGTTCGCAAGCATCAAGTGATTCATAATCAAGTGATTCCAAAATCCCATCAGCATGGAGTTTCTTCATGCGCTTTACACCAATATGACCTAAACGGCAGTGCCACAAATAGGTGCACTATCATTATTAACTTCGCATCTTTTGGTTTCAATATTATGAATATGTGTATCACTACGATCGAGATCCAATGAACTATTTTCATTGGGGGTGTATGTCCATAAAAGGTTCTATTCATGTAAACAGAACAACAATTGTTCTCTAACTTAAATGAATAATCGTATTGCAATAAACATGATCAAATCATATTTATGCTCAACGCAAACACCAAATAACACTTATTTAGGTTCATCACTAATCCCGAAAGTATAGAGAGTGTGCGATGATGATCATATCAATCTTGGAACTACTTCCAACTTTCATCATCACTTCACCCTTAACTAGTCTTTGTTCATTCTGCAACTCCCGTTTCGAGTTACTACTCTTAGCAACTGAACCAGTATCAAATACCGAGGGGTTGCTATGAACACTAGTAAAATACATATCAATAATCTGTATATCAAATATACCTTTGTTCACTTCGCCATCCTTCTTATCCGCCAAATACTTGGGGCAGTTCCGCTTCCAGTGACCAGTCCCTTTGCAGTAAACGCACTCAGTCTCAGGCTTAGGTCCAGACTTGGGCTTCTTCACTTGAGCAGCAACTTGCTTGCCGTTCTTCTTGAAGTTCCCCTTCTTCCCTTTGCCCTTTACTTGAAACTAGTGATCTTGTCAACCATCAACGCTTGATGCTCTTTCTTGATTTCTACCTCCATCGATTTCATCATTATGAAAAAGTTCGGGAGTCGTTTTCGTCATCCCTTGCATACTATAGTTCATCACGAAGTTCTACTAACTTGGTGATGGTGACTAGAGAATTCTGTCAATCACTATCTTATCTGGAAGATTAACTCCCACTTGATTCAAGCGATTGTAGTACCCAGACAATCTGAGCACATGCTCACTAGTTGAGCGATTCTCCTCCATCTTTTAGCTATAGAACTTGTTGGAGACTTCATATCCCTCAACTCGGGTAGTTGCTTGAAATATTAACTTCAACTACTGGAACATCTCATATGGTCCATGACGTTCAAAACGTCTTTGAAGTCCCGATTCTAAGCCGTTAAGCATGGTGCACTAAACTATCAAGTAGTCATCATATTGAGCTAGCCAAACGTTCATAACGTCTGCATCTGCTCCTGCAATAGGTCTATCACATAGCGGTGCATTAAGGACATAATTCTTCTGTGCAGTAATGAGGATAAACCTCAGATCACGGATCAAATCCGCATCATTGCTACTAATATTTTTCAACACATTTCTCTAGGAACATATCAAAATAAACATAGGGAAGCAACAACGCGAGCTATTGATCTACAACATAGATATGCTAATACTACTAGGACTAAGTTCATGATAAATTAAAGTTCAATTAATCATATTACTTAAGAACTCCCACTTAGATAGACATCCCTCTAATCCTCTAAGTGATCACGTGATCCAAATCAAACTAAACCATAACCGATCATCACGTGAAATGGATTAGTTTTCAATGGTGAACATCATCATGTTGATCATATCTACTATATGATTCACGCTCGACCTTTCGGTCTCCGTGTTCCGAGGTCATATCTTATATGCATAGCTCGTCAAGTATAACCTGAGTATTCCGCGTGTGCAACTGTTTTGCACCCGTTGTATTTGAACGTAGAGCCTATCACACCCGATCATCACGTGGTGTCTCAGCACGAAGAACTTTCGCAACGGTGCATACTCAGGGAGAACACTTCTTGATAATTAGTGAGAGATCATATTATAATGCTACCGTCAATCAAAGCAAGATAAGATGCATAAAAGATAAACATCACATGCAATCAATATAAGTGATATGATATGGCCATCATCATCTTGTGCTTGTGATCTCCATCTCCGCAGCACCATCATGATCACCATCGTCACCGGCGCGACACCTTGATCTCCATCGTAGCATCGTTGTCGTCTCGCCAATCTTATGCTTCTACGACTATCGCTACCGCTTAGTGATAAAGTAAAGCATTACAGGGCGATTGCATTGCATACAATAAAGCGACAACCATACGGCTCCTGCCGGTTGCCGATAACTCGGTTACAAAACATGATCATCTCATACAATAAAATATAGCATCATGTCTTGACCATATCACATCACAACATGCCCTGCAAAAATAAGTTAGACGTCCTCTACTTTGTTTGTTGCAAGTTTTACGTGGCTGCTACGGGCTTAAGCAAGAACCAATCTCACCTACGCATCAAAACCACAACGATAGTTTGTCAAATGGACTCCGTTTTAACCTTCTCAAGGACCGGGCGTAGCCACACTTGGTTCAACTAAAGTTGGTGAGACAGTCTCCCGCAAGCCATCTGTGTGCAAAGCACGTCGAGGGAACCGGTCTCGCGTAAGCGTACGCGTAAGGCTGGTCCGGGTCGTCTCATCCAACAATACCGCTGAACCAAAGTATGACATGCTGGTAGGCAGTATGACTTGTATCGTCCACAACTCACTTGTGTTCTACTCGTGCAAATAACATCAAACCATAAAAACCTAGGCTCGGATGCCACTGTTGGGGAACGTAGTAATTTCAAAATTTTCCTACGCACACTGAAGATCATGGTGATGCATAGCAACGAGAGGGGAGAGTGTTGTCTACGTACCCTCGTAGACCGAAAGCGGAAGCGTTATATCAACGCGGTTGATGTAGTCGTACGTCTTCACGATCCGACCGATCCAAGCACCGTTACTCCGGCACCTCCGAGTTCTTGGCACACGTTCAGCTTGATGACGATCCCCGGGCTCCGATCCAGCAAAGCGTCGGGGAGGAGTTCCGTCAGCACGACGGTGTGGTGACGATCTTGATGTACTACCGACGCAAGGCTTCGCCTAAGCACCGCGACAATATGACCGAGGTGGAATATGGTGGAGGGGGGCACCGCACACGGCTAAGGAACGATCACGAAGATCAACTTGTGTGTCCATGGGGTGCCCCCTGCCCCCGTATATAAAGGAGCAAGGGAGGGAGGAGGCCGGCCCTAGGTTTGGGCGCGCCAGGGGAGTCCTACTCCCACCGGGAGTAGGATTCCCCCTTTCCTAGTCTAACTAGGAGTTCTTCCTTGTAGGGGGAGTAGGAGAGAAGGAAAAGGAAGAGAGAAGGAGAAGGAAGGAAGGGGGCGCCCCCCTTCCCTAGTCCAATTCGGACTAGAGCAAGGGGAGGGGCGCGGCCACCTTTTGGTCCCTTTCTCTCCTTTCCCGTATGGCCCAATGAGGCCCAATACGAATTCCCGTAACTCTCCGGTACTCCGATAAATACCCGAACCACTTAGAACCTTTCCGATGTCCGAATATAGTCGTCCAATATATCGATCTTTACGTCTCGACCATTTCGAGACTCCTCGTCATGTCCCCGATCTCATCCGGGACTCCGAACTACTTCGGTACATCAAAACTCATAAACTCATAATAACTGTGATCAAAACCTTAAGCGTGCGGACCCTACGGTTCGAGAACAATGTAGACATGACCGAGACACGTCTCCGGTCAATAACCAATAGCGGGACCTGGATGCCCATATTGGCTCCTACATATTCTACGAAGATCTTTATCGGTCAGACCGCATAACAACATACGTTGTTCCCTTTGTCATCGGTATGTTACTTGCCCGAGATTCGATCGTCCGTATCCAATACCTAGTTCAATCTCGTTACCGGCAAGTCTCTTTACTCGTTCCGTAATACATCATCCCGCAACCAACTCATTGGTTGCAATGCTTGCAAGGCTTATGTGATGTGCATTACCGAGAAGGCCCTGAGATACCTCTCCGACATTCGGAGTGACAAATCCTAATCTCGAAATACGCCAACCCAACAAATACTTTCGGAGACACCTGTAGAGCACCTTTATAATCACCCAGTTACGTTGTGACGTTTGGTAGCACACAAAGTGTTCCTACGGTAAACGGGAGTTGCATAATCTCATAGTCAAAGGAACATGTATAAGTCATGAACAAAAGCAATAGCAACATACTAAACGATCGGGTGCTAAGCTATTGGAATGGGTCATGTCAATCAGATCATTCAACTAATGATGTGACCTTGTTAATCAAATGACAACTCCTTTGTCTATGGTTAGGAAACTTAACCATCTTTGATTAACAAGCTAGTCAAGTAGAGGCATACTAGTGACACTTTGTTTGTCTATATATCCACACATGTATTATGTTTCCGGTTAATACAATTCTAGCATGAATAATAAACATTTATCATGATATGTAAGGAAATAAATAATAACTTTATTATTGCCTCTAGGGCATATTTCCTTCAGGAGTGACTCTTTGTTGCATGTTGAGGGATAGTTATATGATCCAATTATGTTATTATTGTTGAGAGAACCTGCACTAGTGAAAGTATGAACCCCAGGCCTTGTTTCAACTCGTTGCAATACCGTTTACGCTCACTTTTACCATTAGTTACCTTGATGTTTTTATATTTTCAGATTACAAAAACCTATATCTACCATCCATATTACACTTGTATCACCATCTCTTCGCCGAACTAGTGCACCTATACAATTTACCATTGTATTGGGTGTGTTGGGGACACAAGAGACTCTTTGTTATTTGGTTGCAGGGTTGTTTGAGAGAGACCATCTTCATCCTACGCCTCCCATGGATTGATAAACCTTAGGTCATCCACTTGAGGGAAATTTGCTACTGTCCTACAAACCTCTGCACTTGGAGGCCCAACAACGTCTATAAGAAGAAGGTTGTGTAGTATACATCACGTAGCGACCAGGGTTAGTGATGTTCGATCCGCTAGCGAGGGAACCGGCGGTCGAGGGGATCTAGCGGACGCCAGCCGCGCGAGGGATCCAGCGCTCGAGCGAGTCGGCGTCGTCTCTCCTGATCTGATGGCGGTGATGGAAGGAGGAGTAACGGGCCGGAGGGATAGCGATGACAAAGGACTTGTGGTGGTGGCGGTGGCGGTACTCAACAGATGACTTGGCAGCGAGCTAGCAGGGTTGGGGCGGAGGACTCAACTTCTTCTGTCAAGGTATGAACGAAACCAAGCGACCTCTCCCTTTGTTTCTCAATCTCCCACTCGCTCCGAAGAATCCTTTCACAACTGCTTCATCCGATGTCTCTACTCTGTCAGATCCTCTGCACCCACCCTCGGCGCCGCCGACAGAAACCCTAGCAACGGCGGTCTTGCCTGGCCGCACCCTTAATCTACTGTAGGCACACCCACGGCACCGAGGATGACGCCTCTGCGAGGTTGCCGTGATGAATCCCACGCCAGCGTTCCGGTAGTACTACCTAAGGGGGCAGGGCCGAACTGCAGTGCCTCATGCACTCACCGGTGATAGCGAGGGAGCCGTCGGTCACCAGGGTAGGAAAGCACCTCCGAGACGAGCAAGGGGAGTTGAGGTGCACGAAGTGATCCAGAGGGCAGGTGCACGTAGGGAATCCAGCACGACGCGCATCAGCCGAGGCACGTGAGGGGAGCCGATCCAGCCGACAAGGACTACAAATGCCACGGACTGGTTCTGATCTGTTGGTTTGGGGGATTCTTGCTGGTAATATATCTATAATTTTTACTACTCTGATGTTTCCTGAAGCATGGTTGTCGGCAACAGTGCCCCTGATGCTGCACGTGCTGGTAAAAGGTCATCCGAAAGACATTATTTGGGTCTCACATCATCCGCATCAAGTCACCAAACATATCGGCTAGGGATGTCAAGGATGCCCGTCAGGCCATATATATTTATATCAGTACTAATATGCCCTATATTCAGCATTTGGATCTGACATAGGGAACACAAGACCTGTCCAATTAAGGCCAGATGGTTCATCAATAGACTCCATTAATCCTTATATTGTTCAAGAATTTCAGGATTTCTGATCTAACAATTGATTTGACAAGTTTGGGATGTGATTTTCTGGCTTGGGTAGTTGTTTGTACTCCCTCTGTCCCATAATGTAAGACATTTTTTTTCACTACACTAGTGTCAAAAAACGTCTTACATTATGGGACAGAGGGAGTAGTATTTATTTTGACAACTAGCACTTCAAAACAATAAAAACATGATCTTCTCAGGCTGAAAGCATGGACATGCATCCCACTTTAGTAGGTACTTCTGTGCCACTGATCGATGTCAAGTAATACAATAATTCTACTGTCATTTTTTTCTTTTTGTGTCCAATTAGCCTATCATTCTATTCACATTGTCGGTACTTCATATTCCTGTTCAGACTTGCATACTCTTAAGAACTGCATGAGTATCTGTTTTGTGCGTTCATACTCAGATCTCTTGATTCTCCAAACAATGATGACATAGGTAATTTTAATTGTGTTTGTGATTTCTTCCATAGAAATTAAATATATGTCCATAATATCTTCAATTGATTCATGGGTACCTTCACTAATTGATTCCCTATATTAATTTTAATTTCCCAGACAATTAACATTATGGCGTAGTTGATTTGTGGTCTGCCATATTATCTCCAGTTCAGAGCTTTGTCGATGCAATTGGCGTGCCTCAGTCGAATGAAGAAAAGTCGCAGATAACATAGTTAAATAGTCCCATTCAGATTTAGACTCGGACAGGGTGTCATCTCATCAGTATATAATCTTACACTGCATACTGTGGAAAATCTGAACGTGTTTTCACCACATGTGTGTTGATGATCTGCAACACAAACAAAAAAGGTATAAAAAGGTTGATTGCCAATTCTTTTACTTTGCCTTTCTCCCCTTTTCTATGTTCTTTGTTTATGTCACTTCTAGATAGTCGGTATAATGATTTTAGGGCATGGCTTCACCTTATGGAAATAAATCTTTTGTAGAGAAAGATATTTCAACTGAGGTATCTGCTACAAAACTTTGGAGAAGAAGCATACCTGGAATATTGTGTTCTCTCCCTGAAATTTTTCTCAAACTATTCATAGTCATAGACAATGAAATGAAACTCAATTATTCAATTTCCATGCGATTCGGGATGATTGAAACAAGTATCGTTGTATCTTTGTTTTTCCCATGTGATTCAGAATGATTGAAACTATTATATTTGACTGTGTCCTACCTTTCTTTTCAAATATTAGCTGGGCTTAAATTCTTACTACTAGGCTTTCTTAGGGAAGAATATGATCTGGTGAATTTTTAGCTCTATCGAAAATATTTGTGGATGATAAAGTGGGTTTGAGACATAACATGTCACGATGTTTCTACTACTATTTCTTCAAGTGCCTTCATGTTGTAGGGATATGTAGTTTCAGTGGTGCACTGCTTTTGCCTCAAATATTGGGAAATGATAATGGAACCAATGCCGAGCTCCAATATGGTTTCACTACTGTTTATTTTTGAACCAACACAAACTACACTCAACCATGTATGTTCATGTAAATATTACTTTCATACTTTCCGTCCTCACATATTTACATAATTCCTATCATTATATTGTAAAAATGGACGGGCGCAGCAACGCGCGCCATCAATGATCTAGTTACGTGTTATGATCCGCAAACACCGGAGTGACAGAAGTCGGGATACTTTCCGATGATGACCGTAGTTTGAGGATTTCATGTATTCACTATGTGTTAATGCTTTGTTCTGGTTCTCCATTAAAAGGAGGCCTTAATATCCCTTAGTTTCCATTTGGACCCCGCTGCCACGGGAGGGTAGGACAAAAGATGTCATGCAAGTTCTTTCCATAAGCACGTATGACTATTTACGGAATACATGCCTACATTATATTTATGAACTGGAGCTAGTGCCATATCGCCCTAGGTTATGACTGTTATATGATGAATATCATCCAATGAATTCACCGATCCAATGCCTACGAGTTTTTCCATATTGCTCTTGCTAAGTTACTATTGCTATTGCTACTGTTACAACTACTACCAAATAATTGCTATCACTGTTATCATTACTGTTACTGTTACTATGACTATCAAAACTATCATACTACTGTACTACTAATCATATTGCTGCAGATAATTAATCTTCATCATGTGTGGTTGAATTGACAACGCAGCTGCTAATACTTGCAAATATTCTTTGACTCGCCTTGTGTCGAATCTATAAATTTGGGTTGAATACTCTACCCTCGAAAACTGTTGTGATCCCCTATACTTGTGGGTTATCAATCCACATCCACCCAAATGTCGATATTATCTTCAATATCATCTTCAGGACGAATATCAAAGGTTATTTGCATATCCTCCTCAAATCCATAAGCCTTGCATAGATCTCCCCAATTTGAGCAACCAAAATGTGAGTGATTAACTGCATTGTATAGATGAACCCCAAAAGCGTAAGCATGTTTAGTCCTACGGTGAGCTCTCCTCGTCTCCATATTGTCACTATCTTGGAAACCGAGGTTCTCCAAGACATACCGTCTTGCATGGCAGGGGATGCACTAGTCGAATTGTAAAAAACGGAAATTACATGTTGAAGCAAAGAAGCACAAGTCATGATTAATTACGAAAAAAATATTTGTCGTCGTTGCGTACCATAAAAACATCGAAGATCTCGTCCAGCTTGATGGTTAAGAACCTACCGTTTTGCAGGTGAGGCTTGTCGCACATACCCCGGTCATCGCCGCAGTAATCGCACTCAGGGATCCTATCATCATCAGACATTTCCTGTGTTCATAATTCAAAGATTATAAATCGATGACAATTACCAGGAACTCAACACACACATCACTATTCAGCACGGGTTGACTTTCGGTATATGGTGGGCACTCCCTCTCTAATATATTCGACCGTCGGTGATGGTCACTCCTCCCTTCGTCCCCGAGTGCATTACACCAAAATGTCTAGCACACGGGAATGAAGGAGAAGCGGCCCCCACGACAGCAGTCAAGATTCTTTCTCTCTGATATTTCTACAGTATACAGTGGACACTCTCTCTCTCTCTGTGTGTGTGTGTGTGATATTTGCGACCGTTAGTGATGGTCGCTCCTCCTTTCTTTCGAAAGTACATTACACAAAAATGTCGTGCACCTGCGAAAGAAGAAGAAGTGACTCCCACGACATCGATATTCTTCTCTCATAGATGGTGGACACTCCCTCACTTATTTTTCAACCGTCGGTGATGGTCGCTCTTCTTTTTCTTCCTGTGCATTACCAAAAGGTCTATCACGAGAAAGAAGAGGAAGAGCAACCCCCACGACAATAGTCGGCATTCTTCTTCTCTCATATATGGTTGATACTCTCCCTCGCTGATTTTTTTACCGTTATGTATGGAGCCCCGGCAGACTTAAGTCAACACGAAATCCAGGACAGTCAATATGTCCTACTTTCTACCACAAGTCATGCCAAAATTCACAGAAAATTTCGGCATGACCATTGCTAAAAACAAGACATATCGAGCGCGTGAAATTTGCCGGAACGGAAATGAATCAACATTCCAGCAAAACATAGGCCACTCAGAGGTGTTCCCAGCAAACATATATATGCCACTTGGGCAAGCACATATCCTTCATTTTCGTATTTAAGCAACCACATAGACCAGGTTTACTCACTATAGACGATGGTTGTCGAGGATGCGGCTGTCGTCGGTGATCTTCTAGGCGTTGTCAACCGGCTCGTCGCTGATCTACCCTACGCCACATGAGAGCATTCACACATGATCATTTATATAGCAAATTTCAAACTATATCTTATAATCCTAACATTGCAATATATCTTATAACCCTAACATTTCATTTGGACAGCAAGCATAACTAAATACCCTAGTTCTTTAAGAAAGTAGGTCTCTCTCTCTCTCTCTCTCTCTCTCTCTCTCTCTCTCAATTTGGCAAGCATAACTTTGATGACAATGTGAGAATGACATAAAAATAATTTGCAATATAATTGGCAACAACATTTTTTCATTTGGTTCAAAAGACCTACGTCGAACTAATAAAATTGGCAACAATATAACTTCCATGACAATGTGAGAATGATACCTAAAATACTTCATCGAACGAAAAAAAAATTCTATTCTATTCAAAAGACCTACATTTACTAAAAAAACTAGTTTTCTATTTTATTCTACATTTACTATTCTATTTTATACAAAAGACCTTTACTAATTTTCTATTCTATTCAAGAAACCTACATCTACTGAAAATTTTCTATTCTATTCAAAAGACCTAAATTTACTGAAAATTTTCTATTTCATTCAAATAATCTACATTCGATTGTATTCGAAAAAACATTTAAAAAACCTAAATTCTACAAGAACAGAGAGAGGAGGGGTGGAGGAAGGCAGGAGGGAGGAGGGAGGGAGGAGAGAGGAGGAGGGCGGGCGAACGAGGAGGGAGGAGAAAGGAGAGAGCGGGAGGAGGGGATGGCGGTCGGATGTGGGAGAGGAGGGATGCCGGAGGAGAGAGGAGGGAGGAGGGCTGCGGCTTACCGAGGAAGGAGGAGGGAGGACAACGGCGGTAATGCGGCGGCGACGGCGGGAGGATCCAGAGGCAGAGGGAGTGAGAGTGAGGGGAGTGAGAAAGTAGACGGGCACAGGAGAGATAAGGTTCACTTAGCAGCAGCGCGGGTCCAGGCCCGGTGTGCGGCTCCTGCTAAGTGGGGCCCACCAGTTGGCACAGTGTAGCAATAGTTGTAGTGGTTGGCCCGTTACACGCCCTACTGCTTTCGGCTTAGCAGTAGCGCGGTTTTGGCAGGCTGTGCTGTTACTATATTTGGCCTGATGGGTACGGTGGGACCACTTAGCAGCAGCGTCGTTTGGCTCATCCATGCTACTACTACTGGATTACCTGTAGCACGTCTCTACACCCGCGCTACTGTTAAGTAGCAGTAGCGTGTAATTTTACCTGTGCTACTGTTAAGCTTCTATTTATAAGCTTTTCTTTAATAGTGACGGCTCCGGCGAGCCGGGAAAGCGGCGGGCCGGCGTAGAAGGTCCGTGCTAGCGGCGCCGCGCCCGCGCGAGGTTCTCTGCCGTGCGCTGACGGTGGGGACGGAGACAGCGATCGCCGCGGCGCCTCCTTTTTCATTCCACTCCGTGAGGTTTGGGTTGGGTCCCCGCGCTGGTGCGGGGTGGCTGGAGCGGAGCTGTGATTCAAGGCTTTGACAGGACGAGAGGATCTCGGCCGCTGAATCGTCGTCAATATTCCTCCGGGTCCATGATCGCTCTCAGCAACGTACTATGAGGCACACCTGCACACCATTGTGCTGAAAAATAACCTTGGAGTCAACACAATCAGAGCACCGGTTTAGTTAGCCAGTGAAAATGGCGGCCTAGTAATACTAGCAATTTCTTTCGAAAAAAAGAGAATATTAGCAATTTTTTTAATTCGAGGAGGGGAATTATATGTATACAATGTGTATGATGCTTTTGTTATGGAAAATGCTATCTGCCAAACGTTTGCTGGGGATGGGATCTCAGCGAACGCACCCAGATCCGTTAGATCTAGATCAAACGGTGAAAGTTTTCACACAAAAAACTACCTGCAAATTCAACAAACGGCGATGGCAGTTTTGAAAAATGCCACCGTCAGCCAGATAAAATGCCACCCTAGCGTTCGCAAAAGCGCCCTGGCGACCTTTCACCAGCTATTGTGGCCCTTCGTTATTGCAGGTCACCTACATTTCTTTTAGTTTAGTCATTTCTTTCCATTTTCATGTGTGTTTGATTTCTTCTTTTTTACTCAATTGTGTATCTGTGGATGATTGGGTGTGTATAACTATATGCGCCGGTGCTATGCAATATGTGTGTAGAATGTCAAAATTATTATATGCTTATTCTTGTATCTTGTAAATATGTGCAATTTTTTGTGCAACCCAGTTTATTCTACCT
Source organism: Aegilops umbellulata (assembly GCA_032464435.1). Classification (NCBI taxonomy): domain Eukaryota; kingdom Viridiplantae; phylum Streptophyta; class Magnoliopsida; order Poales; family Poaceae; genus Aegilops; species Aegilops umbellulata. The sequence goes on along the minus strand of CP136059.1, from coordinate 521,261,226 downwards.
TAGAAAACTTTATTTATTTATTTTATTAGTTTCAGTATATATCTAAAAAAAGGTTGAAGGACGAAGAAGACCGATGGGCATTTGGATCTTGATCGTACGGTGGTGGAGAGCAATTTAACGGAACCACAAAAGAAAACTTATACGTGTGTTTAATAGGTTGGCCCATTTGTATGCACTTAATTGTTCTTCGAATTGTTCATAGCTAGGTCGGCCCATTTGTATGCACTTAATTGTTTTTAGAATTGTTCATAGCCAGTATTTTCGACAACGGGTGGCGATCGAGACACACCACGTGATTAACCACCCAGCTTTAAAAAAAAGACATACAAAGAGCATCTTAGATCTATATCGAGAAAAACAAAGGCGGTGCAATGGATAGATAACTGGACATAGAAGGACCGGTAAAAAATAAAATCACATTAAAAAGCATACTAGTCTTTTCTTCCTCCAAGTGTACACCGCCGTTAGAAATTGCAAATTACATTGAGCCAACAGTGGAGACAATGACACCTGCAAACACCCTCATCATACCAAGCTTTGAAGACCGCGGTAGTCACTTGTCCCTTGAGATAAGATCTATAAATTGTTGAAGCAGCATTGGCTGGAGCATCACCCCTCGCAGAACCGACTTGTAATCCATCACCACCAGTTCAGATGGTTGGAGAAGGCGGGCCAAGCCGCAAAAACAAACACGGAAGAAGATGTCAAAGTCACCGCACCAATAGCCAGCCAACAGCTCTTCTGGAAAGGCACATGAACTGGGGAACCAACATATCTTTTTTATTTAAGGGGCATGAATAGATCTGGGACACAAACTCTCACAGGCCATTCATCGGCAGTGGATCGACATCATCGAGGCAGGGAGAGACTGAAGACAGCCTGACTGAAGAGATCTTATTTCAACACGTCATCAGCCACCGCCTTATCAATATCGTGGGAGAAAAAAACCTAAGAAAAATAAAACGAGATGGACGGGTCCCCACTCGCCTTGCGCTGGAGGGGGGAAGAGGAGGAAGACCGTGGGGGCGGCTAGGGTTGAGAGGAAAAGTGATGATTAACCACCCAAGTTAATAAAACGATCACCACCCGCCAGCAAGACTGGTTAGCTATTTTATAAAACCAACATTCGACAAGAACATATCGTGGTAAAAAAACAATAAAAGGATCGCCCTAAAAGAAGCGAAACTTAACCAAACGATCCAACTCTTAACCGAAAACCAAAGTGCACCACAGCTGGCGCCCCTCCTCCTGCAACAAGCGCGCGTGCATGTGCGGCTGCGGGAGTTAATACGCACGTGCGAGCCCAAACCAAACCATGGAGGGCAAAGAGAAGAAGAAGCGGGCATTATCAGTTGCGAAGGAAAGCGGCGCACGTTAATCAGCGCGTGACACGTCGTCGCCATGGCCCCTTCGGGAGCTCCGGGCGGGCGCCTTTCCGAGTTAGGCGTGCCGAAAGTGCCCCGCTCACGTCGCCGCCCGCCCCGGCCCGGACTATATATGCGAAACGCCGCCGTGTTTACGCTGGCGACCGCGTTACGCCGCCGGCCCGGAGGGGAGGACCATGCAGTGCGCGGCGGACGGCGGCGGCGCGGAGCCGGCGGTGAGGAAGGGGCCCTGGACCATGGAGGAGGACCTCGTCCTCGCCAACTACGTCGCCGCCAACGGCGAGGGCGCGTGGAACAGCCTCGCCCGCGCCGCCGGTACGTGCCGTCGATACGATCGATCGTCCATCCATCCCGGCCGTGCATGGCGGTGCGCGTTACGTGTGAGTGCACATGTTTTTGTATGCAGGGCTGAACCGCACGGGGAAGAGCTGCCGGCTGCGGTGGCTGAACTACCTGCGCCCCGACGTGCGGCGCGGCAACATCACGCCGGAGGAGCACCTGCTCATCGTGGAGCTCCAGGCCAGGTGGGGCAACCGGTGGTCCAAGATCGCCAGGCACCTCCCCGGCCGGACGGACAACGAGATCAAGAACTTCTGGAGGACCAAGATACAGAAGAAGCGCAGCGCCGGCGCCACCGCGAGCGACAGCGCCGGGTGCCAGCTTCCGAGCTCGACGGCGGTGGCCGAGTCCCAGAGCAGCAGCAGCAACTCCGTGGGCCGGCCGGGCGCCATGTCGCACTACGACGTCGTCACGGCGGCGACCCAGCCAGGCGGCTGGGGTGATCACCAGCTTGGCTACGCCGTGCAAGGAGGAGGTGATGCCGCGTGTGCCGGTGGAATGGACGGCGGCGTGCCGCCGGAGTTCTTGCAGGCGGCGGCGGTGGCGGGTGACAACTTCTGGGGCCTCGAGGAGTTCTGGCCAACGGTGCCGCCGTCGCTCCACGGCGACTACTGATTGCGACGGATGCTGTTGTGCCGTGTGCCGTGTGCCGCGTGTATAGATAGATATCCATATCGGTGTGTGAGTGAGTTGGATTCGTTTGCTAGAACAAAGCGTGCCGGCTTCACTAACATTTCAACTGAATTCTTACGGCGACTAATTTATGTTGTGCATGAGTAATTAACTCATGAGAAATTTCACTTGAGTTCGTCTCAAGCCAGAGATAAATTAATTTTGCTGGGCAAATCTAAAAAATGTTGTCTGTCTTTGGGATGAATAAAGACCTACTGTAGATCAAGTGTTGAAGGTCGAAATTAAAACTCTATTCTTGCATGCACATTAGAGCAACTCCGGCCGTTGGCCTCCCAGGCTAGGAAAATCGCCGCTTAGGGGCGAACCGGCGCTAAAAATCGGCCTGCGGGCGATCGGGTTCCCAGCCGCCGCCCCAGGGTCTCCTCCAGTCGCCCTTTTTAAAATATTTTTGAAAATAAATTCGGCTAAAATTCGGCAAACATTATAAAGATTCGGCAAACAAGACATATATTTCGGTGTTCTAAATTCTTTTACGTAGAAAACATAAAAATTACTAAATAAAAAACTCGATGAGCGCGGCGTAGTCGCCGTCTTCGCCGCCGTTGTCCTTCTCCTCCTTCACGCTGCTAGACCCCTGCCCGGGGTCGCCCTGGCGGACAGGTTTGGACGGTGGCGGCGCGTCATCGTCGTTGTCTTCAAGCACGATGACGCCCCTACCTCGTGCCCACGGCGGCGTGTGGCGATCTCTGCCAGGGCGCGGCGCTGGCGCTCCATCTCCAGTCACGTCCAATCTTCCCGCGCCCACTTCGTTGCCGCCTCGTCGTCGAGCTCCGGCTCCGTCTTCACGGTGGCGAGCCCCGTTTCCGTCTTCGGCTTGACGAAGCGGACAGGAACCGAGGAGGAGGAGGCACGCCCGCCCTCGTTGATGACAATGCCGGCGCTGTGGGTGCGCCGACCGAGCGGCGTTTCTGTGGGCTCGGCCTTGACGTTGAAGAGCGCCGTCGACCCGGAGGAGTGGGAAGAGGAAGAGGAGCCGGTCCTCCTCGGCATCCATTGGCCGCCACTCCGGCGGGGGACCGGGGCGGCCGGCCGTGAGGAATCAATGGAAGGCTGACTGGCGGCAGCCTTGGCATTGATTCCCCGCGGGAAATCGAGGCGATGTGTGGACGACGAGACGCGGGTCGCTGACTCGGCAGGCCATCGTTCTTTCGCCCCGGCACCCCCGGGCGCCCCCCAGAGCGCCGAGTTCAGTCTAGGTCCGCCGGCGTCAGTTTCGGCCCTAACCGGCGAAAACTGGGCTCCTGGGGCGCGACTGGACCGTTTTTTGGGCGCGGGCACCGAAAAAGGGCTTGGGGAGGGGCTGTTGGAGGCGCGGCTGGAGATGCTCTTAGAGCCGTCAACCCTGCTTTGAGATTCACACTCCTTATCTATACATCTTTTTTTTGCGAGTTCCTTATCTACGTCAATGTATTTTTCCTGCATTTCTCTGTATTCGATCTAGTTTGTAAACTTCGTAATTAATTTTTGGTTGGAGCTACAATTTAGTAAATTATCAAGTTTCCATTTTTGCAAAGTTGCAAATTTGTATGAAAATGTTAGAAAACATTTTAGAAATGTTTGGTTTCAATTTTTTATGAAGTACTCCTACATATTTTATTCAGTTTGAAACGCTTCCCACTAAATTTTAGTACCGATTTTGAAATTTTGAAATGTGCTTACCGAAACCTAGTCTTGTCGGTAATACTCCAACCACTTCTTAAAAAATTCAAATAATTTACAGATCTGAAGGAAAGAAAAGAAAATCAAAAGATTCCAAGTTGTCGACAAAATATATAAAAACAATCTGAATGCACAAGAATAACTTAATTTGATTGTAATATAATGGAAGTGATAAAAAATGTGTGAAGTCTTTGTGAGATGTTTATGAAATATGACTAAAATAAGCGTGATTATTTATGAATATATTCTGTAAATTTTCTAAAAGAAAGAAATAATCCTCAAATTTGTATGAAATTTTACAATTTTCATTGAATTGAAATGGAATTTTAAAATTATTTTTTATTTCAGAAAGAAAAATCATTTTTATTCATATTTAGAGTAAGTATCATTGTTTGAAAGAGGTTCTCTAATATAGTTCATAAATACTCACTAAAAAACTAAGTATTCCCTTAATATTTGTACCAATGTAATAAATTCCCATGTAAGTACAAAAACTATTCCCAATATTGAAACTTGCATTTAGATATTTGAAAAATAACTGAAATCCATTGACGAAACTTATGTCTTCCAATTTTTGTATTTTGTGAAAAAAGTATATTGTTTTTGTGCATGAATCTCGGAACTTCAATTTTGTAACTCGCGGCCTTGCTAAGGTCATGTACAATGGTTGAAAAGACACTCTTATCTTAAGCGTTGCTTGTTAGAGATAACAAAAAAAAAAGATGTCTACAATGGATTCTCTTAGCCTTATCTTTAATAACTAGCTATTCATAAAAACGTGGTGAGACATATTGTGCTAAGAGACCATCTCTTAGATGAGAAGACAATTTTTTTTATATTTTCTCTCTCCTCCACCTCAGCATTTATTTTACGTGGCATTCTTTTTTTTAAGGTTCTACGTGGCACTCCTAAGATAATACCATTGTACCTGCCCTAATTCGCTACTTCTTTAGATATGGGTCGCCATTTTAGGCTGGGTATGTCCTATGTTCCCCTTTGTGTACATGCAAACATTGTGTGTTTTTCTGATAAATGTAAATATTGTGGTTGATCAGTAAACTTGGAAAACAGCAATCCTACCGGGATGTCGTTCCGTGCATTGGTCAGTCAGGGCGTATCGCATTGTTACCGGTTGAGCGCACGGAATTATTCTGCAATTCCTGCACCTGTACACACTGTAACCTGACTTGTATATCTAACTCCAAGTGGCTTGCATTTTACATCGACCAGGCCATGTCTAGAACATCCAGTACACATCGTAATGCACTCCCTCCAGAGAAAATTACACACCATATCTAATCAAAATTCTGAAACGAAACATCAGCATTCAGAATTCAGGATTCAAGTACGAATCGTAGTGGAGATAAAGAAAACAGAGCAAGAAACAGAGTATATAAAGGACGCAAGATCTTGCAACTGGCCGGATACAATTACACAAGAGAAAATGTCTTTTCGACAAGGAAAATTTTGGGTAAAATTATGGAATTCCTAGTAGCAATGCAGCAGCAACGTCGTCAAGGTCAGGCTCAGGCGACGGTGACCTTGGCGCCGGCGGCCTCGAGCTGCTTCTTGGCGTCCTCGGCCTCGTCCTTGCCGACGGCCTCCTTGAGCTTCTTGGGGAGGCCCTCGATGAGGTCCTTGGCGTCCTTGAGCGCCAGGTTGGTCAGCGCGCGCACCACCTTGATGGTGGCGATGCGGGCGCTGCTCGGCACCTCCTCGATCACCACGTCGAACTCCGTCTGCTCCGCGGGCGCCTCGGCCTCGGCTGCCGGTCCGGCCGGGGCGGCCACGGCGGCGGCGGGCGCGAACGCGGCCGCCGACACGCCCAGGCGCTCCTGCAGGTGGTCCACCAGCCCGCGCGCCTCCTCCAGGGTCAGCCCCGCGATGGCGTCCCCCAGCTCCAGCACCTTCGGGGAGGCCGCGGCGGTTGAGGTGCAGGCGACGGCGACGGAGGGGCGGCGACCGTTGATGGGGAAGAATGGGTGTGGCCGGGGCAGGGAGGTGGCGACGGGCTTGGCGTGGAGGAGGGAGAGGGCCGAGGAGAGAGCGGTGGAAGCCATGGCCATGGCGCTCGCAGAGTGTTTCTCGGATGCTCTGCTCTGCTCTCCCTGGCTCGGAGTTGGCAACGGCAGAGGGGAAGAAAAGAGGCGCGCGAAGATAAGATAAGAAGATGTGTCACGTAGAAAACGAATGTGACGTGCGTTAGCCACGACAGCTGCACATTTCTGACCGTTGGATAGCTGACAGACGGTGATCAGAATGCTTATAGTTTGTTCATCAAGAATCCATTCATGCAGAAAGAATCGATCAATGCAAAAGGAGGAAGATGGCATCCATCCATCAATCTAGCACCCCAGCTAAGAGCATCCCAAAAAAGAATCTTGCAAGGGTAACTTGCGAGACTGCAATTGATCGACATCCTGCATATTGTTTGTTCCCTTGGAATGGAAGGAATACGGTGAGTGGCAAACAACGTTGGATTGGATGGATCCTTAGCTTTGCCATGGATGCCGGCAAGGAACAACGCAGCATAAATTGCAGAGTTCGCAAGCTCCAATCCTCCAATCCTCCCCTTGTAGACTAGACCACACCCAGCCCTCGAGCTCACTCCAAGCATATATATCAACCCAAGCCGCGAGAGACTACAAGTACGTGCGCCGCACATCGTCGTTGCCTTCATTCCGCCGCGAAGCAAGCGAGCATCAGCAGCGATGGCGTCGGCTGGCGAGGGGACGGGCATCATCATCCACGCGCGGCCGCTGCAGGACGCGGCGTCGGCCGGCGCCGGCGGCGGGGGGTCGTACACGGCGGTGTTCGTGGTGCTGGGCGTGATCGCGGCGCTCATCGTCATCTCCTGCCTCGTCGGCCAGGTGTGCACCAAGAGGCACCTCCGCGCGCGCCCGCGCAGGGACCGCGTCGCCTACTACGACGACGACCTCGAGGGCGGCGGGTACGGCCACGGCCACGGCGTCGCCAAGATGGAGGCCGCCGCGCCGGCCACGGTGACCGCGGTGGTGCCCGCCGCGGCGTCCGTGGAGATGCGGCAGGTGGCTTGACGGCGCCAGAGAGCGCGGTGCAGGAAGGGAAGCCGGCGTGGCATGGCATGGCATGATTTGGTTGCGACGCGTGTGTACGTACGCAGTCTAGTTCATGTGAACTCCCGTGTGAATAGAACGTGTCTCCATAGCCACGACTGTAAATATGAAATTTGTTGTGATTGTGATTATATGGATGTGAAGTACTCCCTCCGTAAAATAAGTACTTGTCTCAAATAGATGTATCTAGATTACGGAATTAAATCCCAGAGAATGTATGACTAAATTTTAAATTCTTTGCATCGAGGTAGCAGAACTGCTGAAAGAATAAAGAAAATGCACGTAAGAAGATTACTATCTTCCTAACCAGTAATTAGGAGCTCCTAGATGCTCCACCCACCTACATCCTCTTCATGTACCTGCCTCGAGATTCTCAAGATATGTTGTACTCCCTCAGTATCAAAATAAGTGTCGTTAAATAAGAGACGCTTATTTTAAGACGGCGCAAGTATATATTCAGTATTCCTCGGTTTTTAACTAGGTTGAAGTAATCTTAGTCCAAAACTACGACACATATTTTCAATAGGAGAAAGTATAAACTTTTGTATCAGCTATTTCCATTAAACCACATGCCACGTATTATGTTGTACTTTCCTCAGCTATGCACATCAATAGACACATGCGTGGGAAGACTTTTCCTCTTCGGGATTTAAATCACCCAACAGTAACAATTAAGTTTCAGTTACTAGGGCAACTTAGAGCATCTACAGACAGGCGCCTCAAATCCGCCTCATACGCCCGGGTGAACCGTCCAGTCGCGAAATTTCGACCCAGACGGGCGCCTCAAACGAGCCTTAAAGCCCGGGCTGACCGACACCCTTCGTATCCAGGCCAAATATGGGGCGCCTGGGCACGCCTGCCACGTCGGTCAGATGGCGGGGTTCCATGCGGAAATGCCCGGAAACCCGGCGGTCCGAAGCTCGTCTCCTACATCGGAGTGATGTTGTCGCGTGGCGCCGCTCCGGTGGGCCGCGTAGTGCCTAGTGAATAGTGATAACCCACAAGTATAGGGGAACGCAACAGTTTTCGAGGGTAAAGTATTCAACCCAAAATTATTGATTCGACACAAGGGGAGTCAAAAAATGTTTGCAAGTGTTAGCACTTGAGTTGTCAATTCAACCACACCCGGAGAACTAAATATTTGCAGCAGAGTGATCAGTAGCATATTATTATGGTAATTTGATAGCAATGGTAACGATAGCAACAGTAACGGTAACAATAATTTTAGTAGTTTTATAGTGACTGCAACAGCAGCATCAACAACAATAGTAACTTAGCAAAGATCAATATGCGGAAGTCATAGACATTGGTTTAGTGATGGATAATTATGTTGGATGGCATTCATCATGTAACAGTTATAACCTAGGGCGACCAGCATTATATCCAATTCATCAACGTAATGTAGGCATGTATTTCGTATATAGTCATGCGTGCTTGCGATAAGAACTTGCAAGGCATCTTTTGTCCTATCCTCCCATGGCAGCTGGATCCATAAGGAAATTAAGGGATATTAAGGCATCCTTTTAATAGAGAACCGGGACAAAGCATTAGCACATGGTGAATACATGAATTCCTTAAACTACGGTAATAATAGTTTTATAGTGATAATCCACAAGTATAGGGATATTAAGGTTTTAAAAAATATAGTTTAGATCGCTTACCACAAATGTCACTGTGGTTGGGTTTTCTCTTGTTAATTGTATACTCTTCGCTTCTCCTCGTGTCACACGGAGGCAGGGGTCGATCAGAGAAGAGGAGAGAACAGAGTTCGCTTGGCCCGGCAGGTTTATATACAGCTTGCTCGGGGTGATGCATAGCTTGGCGCTGCGGTGTGCAGCGCGGGGTGTGCGGTGTGGACAATCCTACTTGCCGCTCGCGGGTGGAAAATAGTCATCGCTTCGCTGAGGAGAGCCTCCGGTTGAGCCGGCCCACTTACGGGATTCACGTGATGTTTGATCGTTTTTTCTTCCTTTGTTGTTTTCTGCGGGTTTTCTTTTTCATCTAGGGATTTTTTTACTTACGGTTCTGTTTTGTTCCCCTTTTTATTTCTGTCTTTTTTTATTTATTTTCCTCATTCTTTTGTGTATTATATGAAAAGTTCACCGCATATTTATAAAAATTTCGTCGTATATTAAAAAAGTTCACCGTGCATTATTAAATTTTCATTGTGTACTCAGGGCCGGCCCTGGGGCATGGGCAGGGGGGCGGGGGCGACGGCCCAGGGCCCAGCCCAGGAAGGGGCCCATGATGTAGTGCACATATATAATATAGCCAAGCAAAAAGAAGTGAGAAAAAAATTATGAGAGAAGAAAAACGAGATGAGGTAGGCCCATCAGATAGCAGGTAGCGATTAGCGAAGCGTCACGCACGCCGCACGGCAGGGTTACTCGTTTCGATTGTGAAACAAATCAATCGAAGATCTCGCGGACGCCTCGCTCGTCTGTTCGTCCTCTCGTCGATGTGGTTGCCTCGGTCACCGCTGTGCGCGTCGCCCGCCGTGCGGCAATCCAGCAGCCGTAGCCCGCAGCAGTACGTATACGTATGTATGTGAGCAGTGAGCGCAGCCCACAGCAGTACGTATATGTATCCATGCATAACTCTCTGTACCATGTTCCTGATCCATCCCTGCAAACCTCAATTTCAGTAATTTTTTTATTTTTTAGAACGTATTCAACTATTCATCCACGATCCATCCTCTAATTTCAGTGTTCACGAAGTTCCAAATTTTAATGTATAGTTTTCGAATTCAATCTTTCATAGTATGTATTCAACCATCCTTTTTTTTGTCATTCTATGCACATGTCTAGGGTTCCAATCATTCAAATCATCCGATGTATAAATTTCTAATTCCTTGAATAATTTTTTCTTCATAATATTAAGACATTAGCCCGCCATGTTGCCTAAGAAGCATTTGTCAGTTGCTCAAACAAGGAGAAAAAAGATAGAAAGGGATCTGAAGATTCAACAACTGAAGGGTACTTAAGTATTATTGTTGTCGATGGAGTCAGTTGAATTTGGTTCTTATTTGAGGTAATCATATCATGTTACTTTCAATTTTCTATTTTTTTAGTATTTTTGTCGTAATATGGCATTGTCCAACAATTATTATGTTTAAGATTATGTACCACGCACGCGCATACATATATATGATCTTAGGACATAAGGGCACATGGCATCGAGTTCGCCTAGGGCCTCCCCAAACACAGGGCCGGCCCTGTGTGTACTAAAAAATATAAGAACGAGACTAACTTCCAGACGGCAGGATTTTACCAACAAATCCTGACAACGCTAGGTTGCACGCTAGTTTGCATGCATGCAAACTTTCGAACGCCTCCTTTCACAATCTCACGTGAAGTTCCCTCTCCCTTTTACATGCATGGGAAGAAAACAAAAATGATGATGTCATTAAAGATTCTTCTCAAGCAAAAATTCTAAATGTTTTATAGCTCAAACATCGCTCCGATGAAAAACCGTTTTCACATAAAAGATTTCACTCGACGAGACCTTTGAAACTAGATTTTGTATTGATATGTTCCGATGAATTTTTTTTGGTTCAAAAGTTATCAGGCTCAGTCTAAGTAAGTTATCACGACTCTGGTTCATAAGTTACCATCTTGTTTATACAAAAATTACCAGGGCATAAAAATGGTCAACCGACCTTCTCCCCACGTGCAAATGGACCAAGGGACATAATAGCTGATGTCATCCTAGATTCCCCCTATTTCAAAACTTCAAAATATTTTGTATCTCAACCGTTGGTCCGATTGAAAAAACGTTTTCATATAAAATATTTGTCGTGACGAGACTTTCAAAACTAGATCTCATATTGATATGTTCCGACGACTATTTTTTGGGGTCAAAAGTTACCAGGCCCAGACTAAGTAAGTTACCACGTCTGTGATAACTAAGTTACATCTTGTTTATATAGAAATTAGCGGGGCATAAAAATTGTCCTCCAACCTCCTTCCCACGTGTAAACGAATTAGAGGACAGAATAGTTGATGTCATCTTAGATTTTCCTCTATTTTAAAACTTCAAAATGTTTTGTAGTTTAAACCGCCGGTTCGATCAAAAAACCATTTTCACATAAAAAATCCGTCATGACGAGGGCCTCGAAACTAGATCCCATGTTCGTATGTTACGACGACTTTTTTCGGACCAAAAGTTACCATTACTGGGCTAAGTAATTTATCACACATGTGCTACATATATTACCATGTTGCTTACACGGATATTACTGGGGTATAAACCTGGTTTCCCTAACCTCCTTATCAGCTCAGGTTAAAGTTACTGCGGTGTTTGTGCATGAGTTACCACATATACAATGCCTATAGTACCAAACTATTTACACAAATGTTATCGGGGTATGTTTTTAAACAACCCCCTCACTAAAGTTATCAGGACTGAGGCACATAAGTTGATCAGGTCTGCGATGTGTGAGTTACCATGCTATTCACACAAAAGTTATCGGGGGATTATTTCATCAACCCCCCCCCCTCGCCAAAGTTATCAGGACCGTGGCACATAAGTTATCAGGTCTGCGGTGTGTGAGTTGCCATGCTATATATTCGCATAAAAGTTACCAAGGGATATTTCATCAACCACCCCTGCCCTTGATACGTCCATTTAGCATCATGTTTTCCTACTGTTATTTATGATATTTTTATGCATAATAATGATTTTTGGAGTAATTCTAATGCATTTTCTCTCATAATATGCAAGGTATACACAAAGCGGGAGAATTACGGTAGTTGGAAATCTGGACCTGGAAAAGCTACGTCGGGTCACCTATTCTGCACAACTCCAAATGAGCTGAAACTTTACGGAGATTTTTTATTGAATATTTGAGGAATATTGGAGCCAATAAGTACCAGAGGGGGCCCACCAGGTGGGCACAACCCACCTAGGCGCGCCAGGGAGCCCAGGCGCGCCCTGGTGGGTTGTGCTCCCCTCGGCCCACCTCTGGCGCCCATCTTCTGGTATATAATTCATTTTGACCTAGAAAAAATAAGGAGAGACTTCCGGGACAGAGCGCCGCTGTCTCGAGGCGGAACTTGGGCAGGAGCAATTTTTTCCTCCGGCGGAGCGATTCCGCCGGGGGAACTTCCCTCCCGAAGGGGGAAATCATCGTCATCATCATCACCAACAACTCTCCCATCCTGGGGAGGGCAATCTCCATCAACATGTTCAACAACAATATCTTCAACAGCACCATCTACATGGAAGATTATATGTTCAGATCCATTATACTATTTAATACCCCTCTGATCTTGAGCATGTTTATCACTTGTGAGTAGTTACTTTTGTTCTTGAGGCCACGGAAGAAATCATGTTGCAAGTAATCATGTGAACTTGATATGTGTTCGATATTTTGATAATATGTATGTTATATTTCCTTAGTGGTGTCATGTGAACATCGACTACATGACACTTCACCATATTTGGGCCTAAGGGAATGCATTGTGGAGTAGTTATTAGATGCTGGGTTGCGAGAGTGACAGAAGCTTAAATCCTAATTTATGCGCTATTCTGTAAGGGACCGATTGGATCCAAAAGTTTAATGCTATGGTTAGAATTTATTCTTAATAATTTTCTCGTAGTTATGAATGCTTGCGAGGGGGTTAATCATAAGTAGGCGGTTTGTTCAAGTAAGAACAGCACCTAAGCACCAGTCCACCCAAATATCAAATTATCAAAGTAGCGAACACGAATCGAATCAACATGATGAAAGTGACTAGATGAAATTCCCGTGTACCCTCAAGAACGCTTTGCTTATTATAAGAGACCGTTTTGGCATGTCCTTTGCCTCAAAAGGATTGGGCTACCTTGCTGCACTTTTGTTACTATTATCATTACTTGCTCGTTACAAAATACCTTGCTATCAAACTACTCTATTACTTACAATTTCAGCACTTGTAGACATTACCTTGCTAAAAACCACTTGTCATTTCCTTCTGCTCCTCGTTGGCTTCGGCACTCTTACTTATCGAAAAGGCTACAATTGACTCCCTATACTTATGTAATCATGGTTTATGTGACATAGGTGCTAGCGTGAGTGCACGATAAGTTATCAGATTTGCGATGGTTAAGGATCTCCTGGAAGAAAACATAGATGGGCATGTTATTTACTTCTGTAATGAAGCTACTAGAATTGCCAAACCTGTTAAAGAGGGAAAACATAGACCCGTTGTTGGCATGCCTGTTGTCTCAGTTAAAATAGGAGATCACTGTTATCATGGTTTATGTGACATAGGTGCTAGCGTGAGTGCTATTCCCTTTGCCTTATATCAAGAAACTATGAATGACATAGCACCCGCTGAAATAGAAGAAATAGGTGCTACTATTAAACTTGCTAATAGAGACACCATCACACCACTTGGGATTGTTAGAGATGTTGAGGTCTTGTGTGGGAAAATAAAATACCCTACTGCTTTTCTTGTTCTTGGTTCCCCACAAGATGACTTTTGTCCCATTATCTTTGGTAGACCTTTTTTGAACACTGTTAATGCTAAAATAGATTGTGAAAAACAAACTGTCGGTGTTAGCTTTGGCGATGGGTCTCATGAGTTTAAAAATTTCAAGTTTAGTAGGAAGCTTCATGAAAAAGAATTGCCTAGTAAGGATGAAATAATTGGTCTTGCTTCTATTGATGTGCCTCCTACTGATCCTTTCGAACAATATTTGCTAGACCATAAAATGATTTACATATGCATGAAAGAAATGAAATAGATAAGATTTTCTTTTAACAACGACCTCTGCTTAAACACAATTTGCCTATTGAAACTCTAGGAGGTTCTCCTTCACCTAAAGGTGATCCTGTGATTGAATTAAAACCATTGCCAGACACTTTGAAATATGCTTATCTTGATGAGAAGAAGATATATCATGTTATTATTAGTGCTAACCTTTCAGAACATGAAGAAGAAAGATTATTGAAAGTTCTAAGGAAGCACCAAGATGCTATTGGATATACTCCTGATGATTTAAAGGGCATTAGTCCCACTCTATGTCAGCACAAGATTAATATGGAACCTCATGCTAAACCCGTTGTTGATCACCAACGTCGGTTAAATCCAAAGATGAAGGAAGTGGTAAGAACGGAAATATTAAAACTTCTGGAAGCAGGTATAATCTTTACCTAATATTAAAGGACGGATTGTTTCTCCACTTTTTTGGTCCATAAGATGTTTTTAGTACGTTTTACGTTTTTTTCGTCCGTCACCGTTTTACATTAAAAAAATAAAAATTTACCCTATATCGGACTCAAACTGTCCGTTTAGTTTTAGCCACACAACACCAACCAGTCCACCTAGAAAACGTACTGCTTCAAAAAAGGTAGGAAGCCTTTTATTTATATGCTTTCCTACCGCGCGCCCTATTGGGCCAGCCCATTAGCGGGGAGCCCCTGTTTTCTAATTTCATGTTGGTTATTTTTCCTTATTTAAAATAATTTAGGATTTTAGAAAATTTCCAAATTTTCAAAAGGAAATGTGAATTTTGAAAACAGTTTCAGAAAACCATGTGCCCTATTGGGCTGGCCCATGAGCGGGAAGGGACGACACCAGTTTTCATATTTTGTTTTTCCTTTTTATTTTTTTATTCTTGAAAATAATTTTGGATTTTAGAAAAGTTTCAAATTTCAAAAGAAAAAGTGAACTTTTAAAAATGTTTCAGAAGTAGTAAAATGTTCATGAATTTTAACAATGATTTTACGAATTCAAAACATGTTCATGAATTTTTAAAACATGTTCATAGAAACAGAAAATAATCATGAATTATGAAAATAAAAGTTCATCAATTCAAAAAATGTTCGCTGATTGAAAATCTTCATAGATAGTAATTATTATATCAATATTATATACTAATTATTATATATCAATATTAAAGGAAGGAATGATTCTTCCCTCCTATTTTAGTTTCATCCATCATCGATCTCCCGATGGACCACGCAACATTTCTGTTTCTCCGACACATGGGCCGAGCTAGGCTGCTACACACTTTTCTTTCTTT
This sequence comes from Aegilops umbellulata, assembly GCA_032464435.1. Lineage (NCBI taxonomy): Eukaryota > Viridiplantae > Streptophyta > Magnoliopsida > Poales > Poaceae > Aegilops > Aegilops umbellulata. The sequence continues at coordinate 521,246,045 of CP136059.1, read as the reverse complement.
CTTTGATTCAGTTGTGGATCAACGAAAAATAAAATGTTTTTTTGTTTCGCCCCTACATGGGCTGAGATGACCCTATTCCAAAACATCCTTTTCTTTCTTTTCAATTGATCATGGCATGGAGGTGAGAATGGAACCACGAAGCTGCAAACTGAACTGTAATCATTTTGCAAAGACGGTATGATTGAAAGCATCATTCTTTTCTATTTTGGGAAAAAATTGTTGTGGATTATAAATTAAATAATGGTTTATATTTTAGCCTAGGCTAGGGAACTTAATTAAATTTTCTCCCGTTGCAACGCACGGGCATTTTTGCTAGTCTATCCTATAGCTGATAGTAGATGGGTAAGTCATGTTCATTGTGTCCCTAAGAAAGGAGGTATTACTGTTGTTCCTAATGATAAGAATGAACTTATTCCACAATGAATTGTTACAGGCTATAGAATGGTAATTGATTTTAGAAAATTAGACAAAGCAACTAGAAAAGATCATTACCCTCTGCCTTTTATTGATCAAATGCTAGAAATATTATCTAAGCACACACATTTTTGCTTCCTTGATGGATACTCTGGGTTTTCAAAAATACCTATTTCTCAACCTGATCAAGGAAAGACCACTTTCACTTGTCCCTTTGGAACTTATGCTTATAGACGTATGCCTTTTGGTTTATGCAATGCACCTGCTACCTTTCAAAGATGTATGGCTGCTATATTCTCTGATTTTTGTGAAAAGATTGTTGAGGTTTTCATGGATAATTTTTCTGTTTATGGGAAGTCTTTTGATGATTGTTTAAGCAATCTTGATCCAGTTTTGCAGAGATGCGAGCAAACGAATATTGTCTTGAATTGGGAGAAGTGCCACTTTATGGTTAATGAAGGTATTGTCTTGGGTCATAAAATTTCTGAAAGAGGTATTGAAGTGGACAAAGCTAAGGTTGATGCAATTGGGAAAATGCCATGTCCTAAAGATGTCAAAGGTATTCGTAGTTTCCTAGGTCATGCTGGTTTCTATAGGAGATTTATCGAAGACTTTTCTAAAATTTCTAGGCCTCTTACAAATCTTTTACAAAAAGATGTTCCTTTTGTTTTTTATGATGATTGTTTAGAAGCTTTCGAAACACTCAAGAAATCCTTAATTTCTGCACCTATTGTTCAACCACCTGATTGGAACTTGCCTTTTGAAATTATGTGTGATGCTAGTGATTATGCTATTGGTGTTGTTCTAGGACAAAGAGTTGATAAGAAACTAAATGTTATCCATTATGCTAGTAAAACTCTAGATAGTGCTCAAAAGAATTATGCTACTACTAAAAAAGAATTTCTCGCAGTGGTGTTTGCTTGTGATAAATTTAGATCTTACATTGTTGATTCTAAAAGTAATTGTTTACACCAATCATTTTGCTATAAAATATCTTATGGAAAAGAAAGATGCTAAACCTAGACTTATTCGTTGGGTTCTCTTGCTACAAGAATTTGATTTACATATCACTGATAGAAAAGGAGCAGAGAACCCCGTAGCTGATAACTTGTCTAGGCTTGAAAATGTGCTTGATGACCCACTACCTATTGATGATAGTTTTCCAGATGGGAAGTTAGCTGCAATAAATGTTTCTCATAACACTCCTTGGTATGCTGACTATGCTAATTACATTGTTGCTAAATATTTACCACCTAGCTTTACATACCAACAAAAGAAAAAAATCTTCTATGGTTTAAGACATTAATTTTGGGATGACCGACACCTTTATAAAGAAGGAGTAGATGGTATTAATAGACGTTGTGTACCTGAGCATGAACAGGGACAAATCCTACGGAAATGTCACTCTGAAGCTTATGTAGGGCATCATGCAGGAGACAGAACTGCTCATAAGGTATTGCAGTCTGGATTTGTTGGCCTACTCTTTTCAAGGATGCTCGTAAGTTCGTCTTATCTTGTGATGAATGTCAAAGAATAGGTAATATCGGTAAGCGTCAAGAAATTCCTATGAATTATTCACTTGCTGTTGAACCATTTATATTTGGGGATTTGGTTACATGGGGCCTTTTCCTTCCTCTAATGGGTATACACATATTTTAGTTGCTGTTGATTATGTTACTAAGTGGGTAGAAGCTATTCCAACCAGTAGTGTTGATCACAACACCTCTATTAAAATGCTTAAGGAAGTTATATTCCCAAGGTTTGGAGTCCCTAGATATTTAATGAGTGATAGTGGTTCACACTTTGTTCATGGTGCTTTCCGTAAAATACTTGCAAAGTATGATATTAACTATAGAATTGCATCACCCTATCATCCTCGGTCCAGTGGTCAAGTTGAACTTAGCAATAGAGAAATAAAATTAATTTTGCAAAAGACTGTCAATAGGTCCCGGAAGAATTGGTCTAAGAAATTAGATGATGCACTTTGGGCTTATAGAACAGCATATAAAAATCCTATGGGTATATGTCTCCCTATAAAATGGTTTATGGAAAAGCTTGTCATTTGCCTCTTGATTTAGAACATAAAGCATATTGGGCAATTAAAGAACTCAACTATGATTTCAAACTTGCCGGTGAAAATAGGTTATTTGATATTAGCTCATTAGATGAATGGAGAACCCAAACTTATGAAAATGCCAAGTTATTTAAAGAAAAACTTAAAAGATGGCATGATAAAAGAATCCCAAAGTGTGAGTTCAAAGTTGGAGAATATGTTCTTTTGTACAACTCTCGTTTTAGATTCTTTGCAGGAAAAACTCCTCTCCAAATGGGAAGGACCCTATGTTATCGAGGAGGTTTATCGGTCTAGAGCTATCAAAATAAATAATGCCGAAGGTACTAACCCGAAGGTTGTTAACGGGCAACGAATAAAACATTATATCTCAGGTACGCCCATTAATATTGGAAGTAATATTATCCAAACTATGACACCGGAAGAACACATAAAAAGAGTCCTTCCGGAACACTCCAGAATCATGAAAAAGAGGAGGTACGTGATACGGTAAGTAAACGGACTCCGAAAAATCCACAATTTTTTTCAGCTTTGGAATATAACAAAAATTAGGAAAATAAGAAACAACCAGGAAGGTCACCCTGGTGGGCACAAGACACTAGGGTGCCCTGGCAGTTGTGCCCACCTCGGGTACCTTCCGGACTCCGTTTTTTCTACAGTTTGCTTGTTTCCCAAGATAAAAAATCTTTATATACCCCCCGAACCTATTGACGACCGTATCGCGGAAAAATCTTCTGTTTTCTTCTCTTGCTGTTTTCAGTCAGATTTGTTAAGCCAGGCATCATGTCTTCCTCCTCCAACAACAACATGGAAGAGGATGCTTGGTTTATGAAGATTGAGCTGAAGAGAGAGGAGCCCATAGAAGCCGTCAAGAGAGACAAGAGCAAGGAGGCTACCAGAGATCAAGCCCCGGTGGTCGAGCAAGCACTACCGGCCGAGGAGGAAGAAGAAGATATCCTTAAACCTTACTATGCTCATCTTATCCCTACTGAGATTAAAGCCTTTCGGATCATTGTAACGGTTCGTATGTAAAATAAATATCTCACTCATGAAAATATTCTGCATCAAGAGCACATTATCTTCCTCCGGAGCGTCATCCGAAGATTGGAGAATCTCTTGATCTCGAAGGACAGGATCGCTACCACACCACCTTCTGCATCACCAAAAGAAAATTGAGTATCAGGTATGGGCACTCCCCTTGGCTTCCGCCAAGCTTGGGGGAGGTGCCCCGGTATCGTATCACCCCTACTATCTTTTGCCTTTACTTATTTTAGTTCGATATTTTGCTTTAGATGAATAAAAGTTTAGTTTGATCCTTTCTTTTTGAGAGCTTGCTTAGTGATCTATCCTTGTAATCAAGTGCGAGATATATAATAAAGTTTAGTTTGAGTGTTTGCTTTCTTTACTTTCATGTTCCAATAAAAAGAAAGGAAATAAATGAAAAGATCATATGCTAATCCTATGGTAGGTGATGACACTACATAAGAAAAAGTATAAGTAGAAAATTTTATTAGAGATTGACAAACATAGCATTGGTCAATGATGCAACTCATGAAAGAATTAATAAGGGAAGAGAAGATTCACATATAAATACACTATCCTGGAAATCTTTTATGATTGTGAGCCCCCATCAAAATATTATATGCCAAAATTGTTGACGTTGGACAAGGAAGACAACATAATGATTCATGTTTGTTCATATTCACATAGAAGTTATATTGTCATAGATCCTTCAACATGTGGTGTTTGCACCCCATCTTTGCTAGACAAAAATTCCGCACTAAGTTGATATACTACTTGTGCATCCAAAAACCCTTAAACCCAAATCTTATTTTCAAGATTCCACCATACCTACCTAAGGATTGAGTCAGATCCTTCAAGTAAGTTGTCATCGGTGCAATAAGGCAATAAAAATTACTTCTAAAAGTGTAAGAGAAAATTAAGCGTTGTACGAACTTGTGATGGTGAAGAATAAAAGCGACAGACTGCATAATAAAGGTTGCCATCACAAGGGGCAATACAATGTGACGTTCTTTTGCATTAAGGGGTTGAGCATACAAACAAATAAGCGCATGGCAACCTCTGCCTCCCTCCGCGAAGGGCCTATCTTTACTTTTATGTATTTACTTTTATGCAAGAGTCAAAGTTTTTCTCTCTATTCCTTTTTATTTTTCTCCTTTGGCAAGCATCATATGGTGAGGAAAGATCTAGGCACATATGTCCAGTTGAATATGGGTAGCATGAGTTATTATTGTTGACATCACCCTTGAGGTGAATACGTTGGGAGGTGAAACTATAAGCCCCTATCTTTCTATGTGTCCGGTTGAAACGTTTTGCTCATGTGTATGCGGTGAGTGTTAGCAATCATAGAAGACTATATGATGGTTGAGTTGTGGACTTGCCTAAAGGCTCTGATACGTGACCCTTCCTGAAAAGATGATGAATTGTAGTTGCAAAGTTGACTGAGAACATAGTTTGTTGGTTTCTAATAGAGTTTATGCTTTATATTTCGATAGTGTGATGAATTATTACCTATTCATGAGAAGTCTATGATAAAATTTCTATGATAAAGGTTTTATCTTAAAGTTTGTTGCTATTATAATAATCTACATGATGCTTCTATGTCCGTATTTTGTTTTTATCGACACCTCTCTCTCTAATCATGTGGACATATTTTTTGATTTCGGTTTTCGCTTGAGGACAAGCGAGGTCTAAGCTTGGGGGAGTTGATACGTCCATTTTGCATCATGTTTTCCTACTGTTATTTATGATGTTTTTATGCACAATAATGCTTTTTGGAGTAATTCTAATTCCTTTTCTCTCATAATATGCAAGGTATACACAAAGAGGGAGAATTCCGGTAGCTGGAAATCTCGACCTGAAAAAGCTACGTCAGGCCACCTATTCTACACAACTCCAAATGAGATGAAACTTTACGGAGATTTTTTATGGAATATTTGAGGAATATGGGAGCCAATAAGTACTAGAGGGGGCCCACCAGGTGGGCACAACCCACCTGGGCGCGCTAGGGAGCCCAGGCGCGCCCTGGTGGGTTGTGCTCCCCTCGGCCCACCTCCGGCACCCATCTTCTGGTATATAATTCATTTTGACCTAGAAAAAAATAAGGAGAGGACTTTCAGGACGAAGCGCCGCCATCTCGAGGCGGAACTTGGGCAGGAGCACTTTTGCCCTCCGGCGGAGCGATTCCGCCGGAGGAACTTCCCTCCCGGAGGGGGGAATCATCGTCATCATCATCACCAACAACTCTCCCATCTTGGGGAGGGCAATCTCCATCAATATCTTCAATAGCACCATCTGCTCTCAAACCCTAGTTCATCTCTTGTGTTCAATCTTTGTACCGGAACTATAGATTGGTGCTTGTGGGTGACCAGTAGTGTTTATTACATCTTGTAGTTGATTACTATATGGTTTATTTTGTGGAAGATTATATGTTCAGATCAATTATACTATTTAATACCCCTCTGATCTTGAGCATGTTTATCACTTGTGAGTAGTTACTTTTGTTCTTGAGGTCACGGGAGAAATCATGTTGCAAGTAATCATGTGAACCTGATATGTGTTCGATATTTTGATAGTATGTATGTTGTGATTCCCTTAGTGGTGTCATGTGAACGTCGACTACATGACACTTCACCATATTTGGGCCTAAGGGAATAAATTATGGAGTAGTTATTAGATGATGTGTTGCGAGAGTGACAGAAGCTTAAAACCTAGTTTATGCGCTATTCCGTAAGGGACCGATTGGATCCAAAAGTTTAATGCTATGGTTAGAATTTATTCTTAATACTTTTCTCGTAGTCGCGGATGCTTGCGAGGGGGTTAATAATAAGTAGGAGGTTTCTTCAAGTAAGAACAACACCTAAGCACCGGTCCACCCGCATATCAAATTATCAAAGTAGCGAACACGAATCGAATCAACATGATGAAAGTGACTAGATGAAATTCCCGTGTACCCTCAAGAACGCTTTGCTTATTATAAGAGACTGTTTTGGCATGTCCTTTGCCTCAAAAGGATCGGGCTACCTTGCTGCACTTTTGTTACTATTATCATTACTTGCTCATTACAAAATACATTGCTATCAAACTACTCTGTTACTTACATTTCAGCACTTGCAGACATTACCTTGCTGAAAACCATTTGTCATTTCAGTCCGCTCCTCGTTGGGTTGGACACTCTTAATTACCGAAAAGGCTACAATTGATCTCCTATACTTGTGGGTCATCATCCCTCCCCCCCAACCGGTGACAAAGTTACCAGGACCGGGGTATATAAGTTATCAGGTTTGCGATGAGTGAGTTACCGTGCTATTAACATTATCGTTACCGTGGGTACATTTTATCACCCCCTCGCCAAAGTTATCAGCGTCGGGGCACATAGGTTATCAGGTCTACGATGTGTGAGTTACCATGCTATTCACGCAAAAGTTGCCTGGGGGTATTTCATCAACCCCTCCCCCCCCCTACATGCCGAAGTTATCAAGACCGAGGTACATAAGTTATCAGGTCTGCAATGTGTGAGTTACCAAGATATTCACATAAAAGTTATCAGGGGGATATTTCATCACCCCCCCCCCCCCCCGCCAAAGTAATCAGGACCGGGATACATGCATAAGTTATCAGGTCTGTGATGTGTAAGTTACCATACTATGCACAAGAAAGTTACCGGGAGTATATTTCATCAGCCCCACCCCACCTCCTCCAAGGTAGTGGAGGGAGAGGCCATGCGCCTTCTTGATCGTGAGAAGCAACTCCTCCTTGACGGCGAGACGGTGGCAGCGCGATGATGACGGTGCCTGTCAGTGTCAAAATCGGCGGATCTCGGGTAGGGGGTCCCGAACTGTGCGTCAAGGTCGGATGGTAACAGGAGACAAGGGACACTTTATTTTACCAGGTTCGGGCCCTCTCGGTGGAGGTAAAACCCTACTCCTGCTAGATTAATATTGATGATATGGGTAGTACAAGAGTGGATCTACCACGAGATCAAGGAGGCTAAACCCCAGAAGCTAGCCTATGGTATGATTGTGTATGATGATGGTTGTCCTACGGACTACAACCCTCCGGTTTATATAGACACCGGATAGGGTTAGGGTTACACAGAGTCGGTTACAATGGTAGGAGATCTCGAATATCCGCACGCCTAGCTTGCCTTCCACGCCAAGAAAAGATCCTTTCGGACACGGGACGAAGTCTTCAATCTTGTATCTTCATAGTCCTGGAGTCCGGCTGAAGGTATAGTCCGGCTATCCAAACACCCCTTAATCCAGGACTCCCTCAGTAGCCCCTGAACCAGGCTTCAATGACGACGAGTCCGGCGCGCAGATTGTCTTCGGCATTGCAAGGAGGGTTCCTCCTCCAAGTCCTTCAAGAAGATTATAAACACCAAAAATAGTGTCCGGCTCTGCAAAATAAGTTTCCACATATTGCCATATAGAGAATAATATTAACACAAATCAAATATGTTGATGTATTACGCAGTGCGTCATAACACTGCGAACAAGCCTTCTATATAAATTGCTTTCATTGTTCCACTTCAGCTCGTTTAGCGAGGCGGTTTCCTTGGCACGTCTTGTCAAAGCAGAGATCATGTGCCCCCTTTAACGGGATTCTCATTAATACGGACGTGGGTAACCCAACCACGCCATTTACCACGGCGTTTGGGAGGCAAGTGAGTTTTATTAGGTAGGTGGGGACGCCTAACCGTACCTGCTTATATAAAGGGATAAGGATTCACCTTTTTAACCTACGCCTTCTTCCTCCTTTGCCAATCCATCTCTTGCGAACTCAAGCTCCAGCGCCCAAGTCCGCTCTTCCTTCCTCAACCTTCTCCAACAATGTCCGGAGCGGGAGGCAAGTGGATGGTCTCCTCCGTTACGGAGGCTCAAGTAAAAAGGTTAAGGAAAGCCGGGTACTTGTCCAAGGACATCCCGCATCGGCTTCCTGATAAGGGGCAGCTTCTTCCTACCCCAAGGCCCCATGAGAGGGTAGTTTTTCTTCCCCACTTCCTCCGCGGACTGGGCTTTCCACTTCACCCATTTGTCCGGGGGCTCATGTTCTACTACGGCCTGGATTTCCACGATCTGGCCCCGAACTTTGTTCTCAACATCTCGGCGTTTATCGTCGTGTGTGAGGCCTTTCTTCGCGTCCGCCCCCACTTCGGCCTCTGGCTCAAGACCTTCAACGTCAAGCCCAAGGTGGTGTCCGGCACCCAGGCGGAGTGCGGAGGCGCTATGGTTGGCAAGATAGCCAACGTCCTCTGGTTCGATGGCTCCCTCGTGGAGTCCCTAAAGGGGTGGCAGGCCGGGTGGTTTTACATCACCGAGCCCCCGCGATCCGAAATGGGTCGCGGCCCCCGAGTTCAGATCCGGAGCCCCCACGCGGCTCATGTCCTGGAAAGAGACAGGCCTGTCGTGGGGCAACGAGGAAGAAGTGACTGGGTTGCAAACGTGCATCCAGTCCCTGGTGAACAAGCCGATCCGACTTGTCAATATAGTCCAGGTCATGCTCGTTCGCCTGATCCTCCCGTGCCAAGAACGGGATTTTACTTTGTGGGAATTCGATCCGGCGCAGCACCAAACCCTCAGTAGGCTCTTCGACACGACGTATGAAGACGTCTGGAAGGTGCTGACCAAAGGCGCCGAGTCCCCCACATCCGCCTCCGAGGATCGCGGATACAACTCGCAGCGTAACGCTAGCGAGGTAAGCTATCTATACCTTTGACAAGTTCGTTAAGCTCTTCTTCATAGATTAACTCTATGCGGGATCTAAACTCCCTTTACCTTTGACAGGCTTGGCAGGAGGTATCCGGACCAATTAACTGTCCGGCTCCTCTGCCCGAAGACCCGGCCCCAGCTCTCTTGGTGAAGCTGATGGCTCCGGCACCTTACGTGGTGCCGGAGAGGAAGGCCAAGAAGAAGAAAACCACCGGGACTCGAAAAAGTTCCCGCAACATGGTGGTGTCGGACTCGTTATCTGACGAGTCCGCAACGCCCTCCTCTCGTGAAAACGAGGAGGAGGAACAAGGAAGCTCTCCCCCCAGTGAGGGGAGCAAAGAGGAAGAAGGCCGCCCCAACAGGGGAGGCCGAGGGGTCGAGGAAAAGGAAAACCCCTCCGCCGGACTACTCCCACGACGCCGAAGAGGGCGGAGAGGAGTGGCTGGACCGAACCAAGCGTCCGGCGACATCGTAAGTGTTTACATACCAGAGTGACTCATGATATTCTTTTAATGCGCGGCTTTCCCTAATATCAAACGTAATTTATGCAGCCCGCCCCGGGCCGGACTCGACGATTCGTCGAGCGGCTCCCTGGATTCGTCGGACGTGAACTCTGTTCCGCCCGCGGTCTCCCCCCGCGGGGCGGACGACGCCGAAGTGGCGCCCCGCCCAGCTTCGGGGCAGGAGGAGATGGTCCTGGAGGAGCCACAAGGCAATCCTCCGGACCCCAGGAGTAAAGGGGAAGAACCCCCCCAGGGCTCCAAGTCCGGCTTTGCGCCGGACACCGCGCCGGACTCGACAGTCCCGGTCCGCGGTGGGCGAACTCCTTCCAAGAGGAGTAAGTCGTCTGAGCCGGCGGCCTCCGTCCAACCGGAGGCGCCGGAAAATCTGCTGGAGGTGCTTAAGGGCGCCGCCATCAATGAGGAGCACCGTACTGTTATGAGTACGGTGATCCAAAAGATTCAGTCCGCCAAGAGCGGACTGAATGAAGCTTGCGCTAGCCTTCTAACAGGCTTCGAGGTAAGTAAAAATATGTCAAATTATTTACCGCATAGACAGTAGCCCCTGATGCTCTGTTCGGTGTTCGGAAAGAAAAGTCGGATAGAGGATCTAGTAATTTTCGCAGGAGTCTAACAAAAAAGGTCAAATATGCGTATGCAGGCTTCACTGTTGTCCACCGCCGCACTGACTGCGCAGGTGGATGTCCTTAAAAAGGACCTCGGGCGGACCGAGCAAGAGCTCGGCCTTGCCAAACGGCAGCTCGAGGAGAAGGAAGGTAAGAAATACCTAAAAAAGAAAAAAAAAAGGTGCCTATAGAGAGGCTTGATTGCAGAAAGAAATAACATGATTGTACTGCTTATTGTAGGGGCCGCAACCGAGGTGGCAACCCTGAAGCAGGCGCTGGCAGAGGCCGAAAAGAAAACGGCCGAGGAGCGCGCCGAGCGAGAAAGGCTTGGGGTTCAGGTTGACGAGGTGCAGCAAGAGCTGCAAGCTCTCATACAAAACATGAGGGTTTGGAGCTTGAGTCAAAAACGCAAGCATCCGAGCTCGCGTCGGCCGTCGAGACCGCCAAGAGTGCCAAGGCCGAAGCCCAAAAGGCCCTCCAAGAGTTGGAGGAGGTGAAAAAGATAGCAGCGGGTAAGGCATTCTCAATGCAAAGTAGGAATATAAAAGTAAACTACCTATTACTTACCCGAATCCGGAGTTCTCCAGGGGCGTTCGTCGATCTTCCCCGCAGCGTATCCGACGCCGCCGCGTTCTACCGAGCTGAAGAGGGCAGCTCGACGGAGAGTGTGTTCTGGTCTGAGTATTCTGAGGCCGGACACCCTGTGCCCTTAAGCGATCAGCTGAAACAGCTGGTCGAGCTCCACAAGGCGGCCGAACAGGCCATGAAGGGCTTACTAGTTCGACTGTGGCCTGGAGAGGCCCTGCCTGGGAGCTATTTCGGGCTGGTGCGGCGGCTGGTGGAGGCCTGTCCATGGCTTGAGGTCATCAAGCGCTCCGTCTGCATTGAAGGTGCCCGGAGGGCCCTTGCCCGTGTAAAGGTACACTGGGGTAAGCTGGACAGAGAGAAACTGGTGAAGGACGGGCCGCCGCAGGGGAAGGAGCATCGCAAGCCCGAGAACTACTACAAGGAAGTTCTTGCCGGAGCCCGCCTTGTCGCGGATGAATGTACTAAAGATGTAATATTTGAGTGAACTCGCTCGTTTGTATCCTGTGCGCTGAAAACTTGTTCATATGCACAAAGCAATGTTTATTTAATTTAAAATATTATTTTCTGTGCGGCCGTTTATCAAAAATTTAAGAGATGGCCAGTCGTCGGCTTCTGCCCCCATGCCACTAGTGCTGGGGTGTTCGGGATAAACCTGAGGGCTCTTGTTCCCATAGTTGGGTCCTTCGAGGGAGGCGCTTAGCACAACGAACCAGGCAATCAGACTATAATGCTTGAACACTCTCACTTAGCCATAGAACGTTATAATTTTAAATTTCGGCGAAGCCCCTAGTTCGGAAGGCCGAATTCGGGGCGCTATCCACGCCTTTGGCCGGACATAGCCAGCTCCTCGCTCAAAGCGGCATGCGCCTTTAAGGACTCGAAAACCTCTCGAACAGCGACCGGTCTCACGCCTTATCATGACAGTCTGTTTTAGCTTTCTCCACTGAGGTGCTCAACCCACCTGATCTGGGGCACAATCGCAGTGGTTCTCCTAGTGCTACCTTAGCCGATAAAGCGGAACATAAGGCACCAAAACATAGAAGCCGGGCAAACCCAACATGTGACCAAAATCATGACTCAGAGCCGATGCATATAGTGCTATAAGTTCGGGATGCCGCACTTGTGAAAGTGTACGGACTTCTCACACCAGATAAAAGGGTAATGAAGCCCCTGGCGTGGTTTGCCGTACCATGGTGTACGGGTGCTATCATGTTATGTAATAAATATATATATATATATATATTCAAAAGAGGATAATGCAAAAAATAGACAAAAAGCTATGCATTGTTTTATAGAGAGGCTATCTATCAAAGCCGAACGATACAAGTATTGCGATGAGCAAAAAAATATTAGACTATTTAACATGTCCTGACCAGGCACAGGCCGCAGAATTTAGAAATAGATATATCGCTCGAAATAGAGACCACCTGAGAGTTCCGGAATGCGGCGTAGCTTTGTCTGCTTTCCTGGATGTTGCATCGTCTGTGCGGCAACAATGCCGAACAGGTTATCCAGAGTATGGAGTCCTGAAAGTAAAAAAAAGGTAAAAAAGAAAAATCCGGCAGCCCCTAGTACGTTTGACGCCGTGTTGTAGGCATGCCGTTAATGTGCCCCTCCCCCTGTGCCAATGGAATTTTAAGGGCGTAATTGTGTACTCGAGGTCCTTGCTCCGCTATGTTGCGATGGCTGGGGTCGGGGCCGTATTGCTACACTTGCTCTGATCATGCCAGGTGGTCTTGTTGCAGGTTACTCCGGGCGCGCTTTGCATTGTCCGGTTTGTTAACGGCCGGACTGGAGAGTTGCCTTGAAAGGCTGCTTTGTACTTCCGCTGCGAGGGCCGTCGTGTGCTCCTCCGTACGGATGGAGCGTTCTGTGTTTTCGCTGACCGTAATTACTCCTCGAGGGCCTGGCATCTTGAGCTTGAGATATGCGTAGTGCGGCACCGCATTGAATTTAGCGAATGCGGTTCGTCCGAGCAGGGCGTGATAGCCACTGCGGAACGGCACTATATCGAAGATTAACTCTTCGCTTCGGAAGTTATCCGGAGATCCGAAGACCACATCAAGTGCTATCGAGCCTGTACAATTGGCCTCTACACCTGGTATGACACCTTTAAAGGTCGTCCTTGTGGGCTTGATCCTTGATGGATCTATGCCCATTTTCCGCACTGTATCCTGATAAAGCAGGTTCAGGCTACTGCCGCCGTCCATGAGGATTCTAGTGAGATGAAATCCGTCCACGATTGGGTCGAGGACCAGTGCGACAAAACCGCCATGACGGATGCTAGTGGGGTGGTCCCTTCGATCGAAAGTGATCGGACAGGAGGACCATGGGTTGAACTTTGGGGCGACTGGCTCCATCGCGTATACGTCCCGTAGCGCACGCTTCCTCTCCCGCTTAGGAATGTGGGTCGCGTATATCATGTTCACTGTCCGCACTTGTGGGGGAAACCCTTTCTGTCCATTGTTGTTCGGCGGCCTGGGCTCCTCCTCGTCGTCACTGTTCAGCCCCTTGTCCTTGTGTTCGGCTCTTAACTTGCCTGCCTGCTTGAACACCCAACAATCCCTGTTGGTGTGATTGGTTGGCCTTTCGGGGGTGCCATGAATCTGGCACGAGCGGTCGAGTATCCGGTCCAAACTGGACGGGCCCTGGGTATTCTTTTTAAATGGCTTTTTCCGCTGACCGGATTTATAGCCTCTGAATCTGGCATTAACTGTCGTATCCTCATTGCCGTCGCTGCTAACGCGGCGCTTTTGATTATTTCGACGTGATCTGCCACTTTTGTCCTTGGTATCTGAATTACCGGGCTTCTTCGATAAGTTGTTGCTGCGAGCTAGCCAGCTATCTCCGCCCGCGCAAAATCGGGTCATGAGTGTCGCGAGGGCTGCCATGGTTTTCGGCTTTTCCTGTCCCAGGTGCCGGGCAAGCCACTCGTCGCGGATGTTATGTTTGAAGGCTGCTAGGGCCTCTGCGTCCGGACAATCGACTATCTGATTTTTCTTTGTTAGGAACCGTGTCCAGAATTGCCTGGCCGATTCTTCTGGCTGCTGAATTATGTGGCTTAGGTCGTCGGCGTCCGGTGGCCGCACATAGGTCCCCTGAAAGTTGTCGAGGAATGCGGCTTCCAGGTCCTCCCAAGAACCGATTGAGTCCGCTGGTAGGCTGTTAAGCCAGTGCCGGGCTGGTCCTTTAAGCTTAAGGGGTAGGTATTTGATGGCGTGCAGATCATCACCACGTGCCATGTGGATGTGAAGGAGATAATCCTCAATCCATACTGCCGGATCTGTCGTACCATCGTACGACTCGATATTGATGGGTTTAAAACCCTCTGGGATTTTATGATCCATTACTTCGTCTGTGAAGCATAGTGGGTGTGCGGCGCCCCTGTACTAGGCTATGTCACGGCGTAGCTCGAAAGAGCTGTGCCTGCTGTGTTCGGCCCGGCCGGATTTATTGTGTCCGGAGTGAAGATCATCACATGTCGTCGGGCGTCAGCGCGATCCATAGATCGATCTTGTTTGCTTTGCTTTATCCTCCAGTACATCTCGCAGGTCTGGCTTGTTTTCCCGTGCCTTATTTGAACGGCACCGGGGCATGGCTTGCTTAAGGATTCGACAGGCCTCTCTGTCGCGGCCACGGGGTGGCCGGTCTGCCATGTCATATGCTTCCCCCTATGATTGGGGTAGCGGCCTGCGCTTAGGATAATCTTTGGAGGGGCGCCCGAGTTCATACTCTTCGGCCGCAAGGACTTCAGTCCATCTATCAGCTAGCAAATCTTGATCAGCTCTAAGCTGTTGCTGCTTTTTCTTTAGGCTGTTGGTCGTGGCTAGAAGCCTGCGCTGAAAACGCTCTTGTTCGGCGGGGTCTGATGGTACGATGAATTTGTCGTCGTCGAGGCTTGCCTCGTCTTCGGAGGGAGGCATGTAGTTATCATCCTCAACCTCTTGCTCTGCCGCTCTCTCCTGAGGGCTGGCTTTTCCATCTTCCTGCGCCGAAGCTTGCTGGTTCTGGTGTTCTTCGGCGCTGTCCGGGGTAGTATTGTCTCCCGTGCCGGAATCACCGTTTCTGTTGTGGCGGGATTTAGAGCGGCACCGTTGGCGCCGGCGTTTTGGCGGTTTTTTCGAGTTGTCGTCTTCCGCTGTTCCATCGCCATCCGCATCCTTTGGAGCATCCACCATATATATGTCATATGACGAGGTGGCCGTCCAGCGCCCTACAGGTGCTGGTTCTTGTTCGTCTCCTCCTTCGTCGTCCATACCGTCGAAGTCTTCGGAGCCGAAGTCAAGCATGTCGGTTAAATCGTCGACAGTGGCTATTAAGTGGGTGGTGGGTGGGCTTTGAATTCCTTCGTTTTCCGAATCCCAACCTCGCAGGTCATAGTCCGGCCTGGGCTCTCCTGATAAAGAGAGAGACTTGAGAGAATTCAGGATATCACCGAAAGGTTAGCACTGAAAGATGTCTGCGGCGGTGAACTCCATTACAGGCGCCCAATCAGATTCGATCGGCGGGGGCACGTAAGGCCCGGAGTTCGGAGAAGAGTCCGGCTCATGGGAGTTCTGGGCCGTGCGGAGTACGGGGCTGGCGTTCGGCTCGATCGCCTTTGAGATCGCAGCCCCCGAGGTGACGTCCAACCGTTCATCCTCGGAGAACGCAGCGGGCTCCGAGTCAAGGATCGGGGCCGGAGCGTGTGCGGCCTCCAGGGTACTATTCGGAGGCAGAGCTATATCATGCCCCTCGAAATAGTGCGGCGCGCTTGGCTGTGGCTCGAACCCGTCGAAGATCAAGTCTCCGCGGATATCAGCCGTGTAGTTTAAGCTTCCAAACCTGACTTGATGGCCAGGGGCGTACCTTTCGATCTGCTCCAGATGACCAAGCGAATTGGCCCGTAGAGCGAAGCCGCCGAAGACGAAGATTTGTCCGGGGAGGAAAGTCTCACCCTGGACCTCATCGTTGTTGATGATCAAAGGAGCCATCGGGCCTAGAAGCGACGACACAGAGGAACTCTCAATGAAAGCACCAATGTCGGTGTCAAAACCGGCGGATCTCGGGTAGGGGGTCCCGAACTGTGCGTCAAGGTCGGATGGTAACAGGAGACAAGGGACACTTTATTTTACCCAGGTTCGGGCCCTCTCGGTGGAGGTAAAACCCTACTCCTGCTAGATTAATATTGATGATATGGGTAGTACAAGAGTGGATCTACCACGAGATCAAGGAGGCTAAACCCTAGAAGCTAGCCTATGGTATGATTGTGTATGATGATGGTTGTCCTATGGACTACAACCCTCCGGTTTATATAGACACCGGATAGGGTTAGGGTTACACAGAGTCAGTTACAATGGTAGGAGATCTCGAATATCCGCACGCCTAGCTTGCCTTCCACGCCAAGAAAAGATCCTTCCGGACACGGGACGAAGTCTTCAATCTTGTATCTTCATAGTCCTGGAGTCCGGCTGAAGGTATAGTCCGGCTATCCGAACACCCCCTAATCTAGGACTCCCCCAGTGCCGCGTGCATGCTGTCATACTGGCTGCGTGGCAGGGACGCCGACTCCTCCTTGACCCGGCATCAAATCTGGATGCCACAGTGATGCGGGGGCGAGGCCGGCTCCTCCTTCATGTGGCGTCCAATCTGGATGCCGCGGTTGTGTTGGGGCGAGGCCAGCTCCTCCTTCACAGGCCAGAGCGGGGACGCCGGCTTGTGCTTCATGCGGTGGCATGGCGGGGACAGCGGCTCCTCCTTCACGCGCGTTAGCGATGGCGGTGACGGGCTCATTTAATGGAGTGACCGCTCCGTCATTATCTTGATCTGACAGATGAAATCTTCGTTCATTAGAGCGGCCTCCTTGAGGAGTCAGGGAGGCTGATGCGGCGGTGCCTGGTCCTCCTCATCACTGGAGGAGATGACGATTTCCTCCTTGGTGGAGGAGCTTGCCGCCGTGCACACCGTCGGGCTGAGAGAGCATGGGCGAGGGCACCAAGAACTGTGGAGGAGGAGTTTCCGCCTACTTCGCTGTCGGCACAGAGCACCACGACTTCGACATCACCTCAGCTGGGGTCGAAGAAGAGGAGGGGCTCGGGGCACGGGGACGGGGGAGGGGAGTGGCCGGTGCTCGAGGTAGAGGAGTGCGGGTCTGTGCGTCGCCGGCACACGGCTTAAAATAGTCGCGGCGAGGCCCAAGCGAAGGCGCGGTCAGCCTACTTCAATGTGGCACAGCGGTCGGAGCGGTCGGAGATGGTTCCTCGGGAAGGTGCATCCGCATTGAAGCGGCTACCGAGAGGTCGTGCCGGCCAACGCCGCCCTTCATCCAGTCATGTCGAGCGGCATCAACGCCGGCCGCTCCGTGCTCTGGGGCGGCATGAATGTGGCACGGTAAGCGATGCGTGCATCGGAAGAAAAGCGCGGGAGGGGCGTGTGGGGGTTTGGTGGGCCAGGGTGGTAAGAAACGGACGTGGGAGCGGTCCGGACTCCCGCAAAGTCCCACGTTTGTCTCTGATTTACGGAAGAAAGGACGTCCAGACCACGCCGCAGACTGATTCAGGACCGCATTGGGTGTCTTCCACGGTCCGGACGGATGCGGGAGGGTGTTGTAGATGCCTTTATACCCATCACATGAAGTGCAAGATTGATGATGCATTGCGGTGATGATCACTATATAAAACGCATGAAAAATCTACCAAATATCTCATGTTTATATACTAGTTAAGGTAAAAATGGATTACTTCCAACAAGTGTACAAAAGCGATTGTTGGACCAGATGGCTATGGCGTGAGGTACTAATCCTGCTCACACACTTTTTCCAATTTCCCTTTTTCGCTGGTTGGGCAAGCGTAGGGAGCGCGCGCAGCTGTTTCACATCGTACGCATCTATCGCTACTTGTCGTATGGATTTTAGCTTTGTCAAAAATATAAATTTATATTATGTTTAATGTCAATTTAAATTTGTTCATCATATATTACAACTAGACAAAATATTTAACAAAAAATAAAAACGCAGCTCATAAAGAACTCCGCTCATTATGAAAAAGTTCGTGCCGCTGTCAACCCCAACGTGTGTGCGGAGTCTCTTTCTAAACTATTCTAACTAACATCGTCACTTATTTATATTATTATTTTTTACTTATTTATAACTCATTCTTCACATACAGTCTTAGTAATTATAATATTATGGTATATCACCAAAATTAGCCACCTAATGCAGCTAAATAATAAGATTTAATATATTTTGTATACAATTTTAACAAAAGTTTTGGAAAATGCCCCTACATTAAAATTTTATAAAATATTAAATGCAACGTGACTTATTTAATTTTTGTGGTAGTGTTTCTTGAAACATTCTACTTAAATTGCTCTTTCCTAGATCAAGGAAAAAATAGAAGGAACAAGACTAAGTGTAAGTGAATAAAATGGATGGCTATCAATATACTAGAAAACTCTCAAAGTATGTGTAATTGCAATGAGAGGTTTGTTCTCAAATCTTTGTCATTGGTTGTTTATTTTTATGAATCAACAATCATAAAGTATTGAATTTTTCACCCCCTAAAAAAGGTATTGAATTTTCATTTGTTCTTGATATAGTATCGTTGCATTCAGTGCATCTAGTTTATTTGCATGACATAGTAAAGGGCCACGGTCAAACGGTGGTGAGAGTGATTATGCACGCTCTTCTCATTGGTCGATTCATGTCCATCGACATGCAAAAGCTGTATATTCTGTCAAAAAATTTGACGACATGAGACCACACATACTAAAATTTTGGAAGATGGATAAGCAATTTAGTAAATGTATACGTGTACAAGGGAGAGATTGCTTATTTTCAAGTCATAATTCTAGCCTTATTTGTAACCGTTTGATCACAGCTCAGTTATGCTCGTACTCACCTTACTCCATGCATGACATGTCAACTAGACATTGTACTAATGTTTTGCCAGGACCTGACTTCTCCCATGAGAGGCACTAGGGCAAAGTCAAACATATAACCTAGAGATTATACTATATAGATATATTTTGACTTGCATGGTTTGCAAAATCATACATTCAGATATAAGTGTACTACTTTGTGCATCTCTTATTATTTCGAAATATAATTGAAACCCCGGATTAATAAGATTGTGGAACCGCCATACAAAATAAAGTTGAACCTAATACTATACGGGTGTTTTATTAGCAAAACACAATACATGGGCTAAGTTATACTCCCTCCGTTCCAAAATATAGCGCGCCCATGCTTTTCGAAGTTCAACTTTGACCATAAATTTAACCCACGAGACCGACTGCGGAGTACAATACAGTTCTAAGTTTCTAATATTTTTAGTAACACCATGGGTCGTCGCCCTTCTAGTTGTGTCGCATGAAAGTTCAAGTAGACTGCTTGTATATGCAGGCCGAAACATGGGCTTTTGTTACCCCGCTGCGAGTTTTCTTCTACGAAACATGGGCCTGACTATACTGGATCAGTCTAACCTATGACTCTTTTCATACATGCCATCACAAATACGGGTGCTCCTATTGCGCCAACATCGCAATGAAAGCTCCTATGTGCATCTCCATGCGGCAAACAGCTGGCATGACGGTTAGGGTGTCCGACTGGGTCGGCCCATTGGCAGCCAATGCAACAGTTTACTGCAACACAGTTGAACCACGGTACGTCAGTGGTTCGGTTTACTGTGGCAGTTTGGTTTAATTTACTTGTTTCGTTTACTTTAGCGGTTTGGTTTACTGTATCATGGTTAAAATGTGATCAAATTTTGAAAAAAGTGAATATTTTTAAAGTTTTTACTATTTTCTAAAAATGAATAAATTTTGAAAAAATATCAAAATTATGAAATAAAATAAAATTTCTATCAATTCTTAAAGCTCGAACATTAATAGTCTGACGCCAGGACATTAATGGTGTTGTAGTATGATATACCAGCCATGGACGCTGAATGTTCAATATTACCTGAGGTAGTTAGTTTCCAAAATTTCAATCCTTGTATACTGTTGTTGCCTTGTTGGGCAGGGAAATCTATACAACATAGGTTCATTGGTCAGTTAGTAGCTCAGTTAGGTTATGTACACGTAGCTCGGTTAGTTTTTTTTTTCTTGGATTTAGGCTATGATGCATGAATAGCGATTCCCATAATCAAGTCATATGTGTGTCTGTAATACGTACTAGGTTTTCTGAGATATATTAGCTGAAATATGGTATCACACAAAAATCTTTGGCAGATTAATCATATGCAATGTGCAGCTAATTCATAGATTCTTTGGGCTATTTGAAGGCTGAGAAATAATACTATTTAACCCTGGAGGGCAAGACCTTATGTTAATGTTAGCTGCTCTTGGACGAGAATTATAGAATGCTGATTCCTGAACACTGAAGTTTTTTTTTTTGCGAACTCCTGAACACTGAAGTTGACAGGACCTTCTATATATTTATAAAATGAAAAACATATATCGAAGACATACATTGTCCAAACATAATAGATCCGTGAACAAAATGAACGCTGATAAAGCTTTCTCCGAACTCTTACTTCATTAATAAATATCAAATTCCTGCATGGTCTTTATCTGTGGGCACTTCTTTTTATTAGGATTTTTTAAAGGAAGTGTTGTGGCTCTCTCATCGAGAAATTTCTTCATATCAATCATTAATTCTTAAGCAATGTCAGTCTTGGTTGCTGAATTTTATTGGATAATATGTAGGCCCCCTTTGTTTGGGCTATAGATTCCTGAGAATCAATGAAGCTGTGGAATTCTGAAAATCGAATCAGTTATGATTGTGTGTTCTCGAAACCAAGAAGCCAACTGTTTGTTTATTCTGATGATGTACAGCTCCAGGAACCGAGGCGTTGTAAAATGCCGGTAGCGCTCTTGAGTGTTGAGTAGTAGTATGATGTTTATATTATATGTTGATTAAGCGCATATTAGCCGTGTTTGACTAAAATGGCATAAATGGACAGTCATTAACTGATTTTAACTTGAAAGATTGGAAGTTCTGCCAGAGTCTCGCTTCCTCTGAATTTCTGCATTTTACTTCTGCCTCAAAAGCCAGTAGTTCGGAGCGAACACACACAAAGGGAGACAGGACAGAATATGCCTAGCCAAACGCGATTGATCACAAAATACAGTACACAGCACAATGCTTATTGCTCACATCAGTTTTGTCAATACTACAAACATCATCATTACCATCACTCTCTCTTTATTATGCAGTATATGTACATGATGTGTTACTTCCTGTGCGTCTTACTAACTACTCTGCCTTGGCCGCCTTCGTCTTCTTGGCCTCGTAGTCTTTCACTGCGGCCTTGATGGCGTCCTCGGCGAGCATGCTGCAGTGGAGCTTCACCGGTGGCAGCGACAGATGCTTGGCGATCTCTCTGAAAATTGAAAATCAAGGTCAGTCAGCAAAAGCTTCAGAGGATTCAGATAGATAGACTGGTAATAGCTTGCCAGAGGCTGACATTCATAGAACAACTGATGACCACATGCACAGACCTGAAGATTAGCATAGTAGCTAACTCTTTTTGCCTTAACTAATTCTGCAAAAGAATGGTAATACTGAACAATTGATTAAACAGCTTGCTTACGTGTTCTTGATCGCTATCACTTCGTCCATCTGCTTTCCCTTCACCCACTCGGTGGCTGCAAGTGCAAAATGAGATTCATCAGACATCAGAATTCAGGACAAGGTTACCGAGCTTCGGCATATCTAATAATTGTAATAGCAAGCAAGAAGATTCCACAAGGGATCGTGCATACTATCCAGGGACAAAATACAGCGTATGCTTCCTCCAAATTACTAGCTTGGATGAAAACAATCGACACCGTCATATGTAGGGCAGTATAAATTGCACGTAATTGCTCGTCCCCATGCCAGATGTGGAGAATTTGGCTGGCAAATTAAGATGGTTAATGCATTCGATGAGTAGCATGAAAGGGTACTCCTGACTCCTGAGGCCCGGCTTAAGTTGTCAATTTCTGAATGTATGAAATAAAGATAATTGCATATATCAACAGTTGGATGCGAACTAATGAATATCTGTGACAATTTTAAGCTCAGGTAAGAAAAAAACGCACGGACATGGATTCAGATGAAGCTCTTATTATTGTGATTTGGTGCGGTGTTAAGAATTTACGCCTGAACATGAACACAAGCTCACGCGACAGAAATGTAAAGAAGGCTAGCCAGCGGAGGAAGGAAACTGAGGGGGCGGTCTGCTCACTGACCAACGGAGGAGGATGCGATGGCGGAGCCGCAGCCGAAGGTCTTGAAGCAGGCGTCGACGATCTTGCCGGAGGCCTGGTCGACGCGGATCTGCATCTTCATGACGTCCCCGCAGGCGGGCGCGCCGACGAGCCCCGTGCCGACGTCGGCGTCGTCCTTGTCGAACGCCCCCACGTTGCGCGGGTTGCTGTAGTGGTCCACCACCCGCTCGTGGTACCCCCTCCTCGCCGACACCGCCCCCAGCGCCGCCGCGCCGGAAGAGGAGCCTCCGACACCGGACGCCGGGCGGGCCCCCGCCGCGCCGATCAGCCTCTTCCCCGCCGCGCGCAGCATCATCGCGATCGCCGGAGGCGTGCCTGGGTTTCCTCTCTTGGTGGTGGAAGGGTGCTCTGTTTCGCTTCTCCTGGTGTCACGGTCACGGAAGCAGAGGTTGAGCAGAGGAGAGAAGAGAGTTCGCTACGCCCAGCCAGCGGGTATATATTCCGTTCGGGAGTGGACGCGTGGCGGCGCACTGCGGTGTGCAGCGCGGGGTGTGCGGTGTAACGAGACTGGCGGTTCGTTCTGCCACGCAGTGTTTGTTTGGGCCACTGTTTGACGGGCCTCTGGCTTCATCCTCGTTGCGTCTTTGGGCTTCTCCCGCGCGGCCCGCATAAATCAAGGGTCGATTTCCAAGACCAGAAAGACAGTTCAGTTGATCCTAAAAGATGCTCAAAAAAAAAGTTGATCCTAAAAAAACAAAATACTCAAAAAAAAAGATGATCCTAAAGAAAAAATACTAAAAAATGATCCTAAAAAAATAGACTGTTCATATTTTATTCCAAAAAGACTGTTTAGATGTCCAGTGGAGTTTTCTCACCAACAAAAAGATGGTTAGTGGAATTTGTTCTTAAAAGTGTTGACTGGAATTAAGAAATCATCTCAGATTTATGAACACCTGTGTTGCAAAAACAATGACTTACGACGAGACGTGTGTGCTAGCAGTGTACATAGCTCCTATACAGCGCTAAAGCATCAATATAGCGCACAAGATACGCCGTAAAAAATCGGCCTTTCTGTTAGTTTTGAAAAAAAAACTACGGAATCGAATAAAAGTACATATAATTGAAAATAAAACATCCACGAATTTGAAAAAATGTTCGTGTATTCCGAAAGAGCTCACAAATTTCAAAATACTTCAAACTTTAAAACATATTCCCGAATTTGGAAAAGCTTTGGGAATTGAATTTTTTCTTTGAAATTTTCACAAATTTTTAAAATGTTCATGAATATGAAAAGGTTCACAAATGAAAAATGTTCAGGGATCCAAAAAATCAAGAATTTGATTACGTTTCATAAATTTGAAAAATGACCAAGGTTTTGAAAGAATGTCCATAGAGTAGAAAAAACAAAAACAAAACTAGAGCCCAAATAAGCCAGAGAAAACCGGCCCAAAGAACTAGAGTGAACCTTCTATAAAGATCCCAAAAATAGTAAGAGAAACAAAAATAATGAAGGGCTCACTTAGAAACTAAAGAAAGGAGGAGAGAGAGAGAGAGAGAGAGAGAGAGAGAGAGCGTGTGCGTGTGCGTGTGCGTGTGCGTGTGCGTGTGTGTGCGTGTGCGTGCGCGCGCGCGCATGTGTGTGTGTGTGTGTGTGTGTGTGTGTGTGTGTGTGTGTTTTGCCATTTCCTATTCGGCACTTAAGGCGTAAGTTACAGGCTACTCTGTTAACTATCACCCACGCCCGGTTCCCCCTCTCTAGCAAATGAGCCACCCCATGTATAATGGATCCTAGCGGATTTCGTTCTAGTTTTGGGAAGCTTCCAAGAGCATCCCATCCTGGTTTTGGGAAGCTTCTGGAAGCTTTTGACATTTTTTCAGCTTTTCTGGATCGGGTCTTGTCCAGTTTTGGGGGGTTTCTAGTTTTTCCTTTTATTCTTTTCCTTTTTCTTTCTCTTTTCGGTTTAGTTTTTTAAAATTCACAAACTTTATTCAAATGCATGAACTTTTTTAATTTTGAAAAACTTTTTCCAATTTCACAAACTTTTTCTCAAATTTTAAGAACTTTTTGAAATCCAAGATTTGTTTCCAAATTTTGTTAGCTTTTCTTTAATTTTAGCAATTTATTTTTTCAATTTATGCCATTTTTTAGAAAAAAAATTCAAATTTGGTGGACATTTTCAATTTCGTAATTGTTTCGAATTTGCAACCTTTTGAATGCATGAACTCTTATGAATTCATGAAATGTTTGCATGTTCCTGAACATTTTTGAAATCTGTGAAAATTTTAGATTTGTGCACTTTTTTTGAATGATCAACGGTCGATTCAGCAGTCAAACAGGGTCAAGTCAACATATCAAATCCAAGTCTACCAAAAAAACTGATCAAACCCATGGCGGGGGCGATGGGAGTGAGCTACCAGCTTGTGGTCGTGGGCTGGCCCACACGACGCTGTAGTGAGCGCCAGTGTCTTGATGAGCGCTAAAGGCGCCGAATAGGGAATCTCGTTGCGGAAGCGATGTTCTAATCCCGAGCTCCGATGAGCTCGGGTGAACAGTAAAATAACAAAAATTCAAAAGCTTCTGATTTTTTTGGTGAAACTTTGACAAATGTTTCCATCTCTTGCAAAAATTTGATCACCAGATGACATTCGTGTAAAATGCGGCAAAAAAAATCGATGCTCCAAATTGTGTTTGAAAATAACGTTTTGGAGCATCGATTTTGTTCTTTTGTCACATTTTCCAAGAATGTCATATGGTGTTGAAACTTGGCAAGCTCTGAAAACATTTGTCAAAGTTTGACACACAAAAAAAAAATCAAATTTTATTATTATTAACTTATTGTTCACCCGAGCTAATGTGAGCTCGGCATCAGAACAGTTGAGTCTTTCTCGTTGTGCCATTAACGCTATAGTAGTGCAAAGGAATAGTTTGTTACGAGTGAAAGCAATCTTACAGCAAAAATAGTGAAATCAATAGTACAGAAGCACTTTGTTTCTCCATTGCCTCTTCACAGCCGGTTTGCTTCACAAACACTTGATCCACTGTTTTTTTTTTTGAGAGAGAGAGAAACTTGATCCACTGTTGATGTAAGGTTAAACACCGTATCAAAACTTTTGCACTGAGCACAAAGCTAGAAACCACTAGAATTACTGTAAAGGATTCTTTGCATGCGGTTGCCTTCAGTCCAGGGCTCCAGGCCACCCAAAAGGTCCCGAATGATTCTTCCCTTTGCGCTGTTCTGTTCTGTGTGTTGTCCAGCGAAAGAGCCCCCTGTCATGCCAGCCATGGTAGACGAGCTGCATGCCCGGCATCAGGCATCCCGGCCACGTTCATGCATAAAGATTCACTGAGCCCTACTACTTACTTCTCGGAGACGATGATTGCATATGCCTCATCGATCTTGCAAAGGCTGAGGCAAATTCATCTTGTATTTATGCACACGGCCACACATGGCATTGCCTCCTGGAAATATATAAAGTTACTTTTGGGCGACCAGAAGATGCAACTTGTGGCATCATCGAGCTGTCCCCTCTGGATCGAGATTACTGCATAGAAAAAGCCAGGCAAAACGCTGAAACGGAGAAGGCCATGCGCTTTCTTGAGTTAAAGTAAGATATCTCCCCTGCATCTGTATGTGGAGCCCTTCAACCAATGTTTTAGTTGCTAGTTTGCATAGTTAGCTTTCTACGCGCCGACTGATCTTGACTGAATATGTTTTTTACTTGGGGAAGTGCGTGCGTGGTTACACTTACAGGTAAATCAGCCACCGTGCGTGCACCTGCTCCAAGCAGCTTCAGACACAAGAGAGGCCAGTCCAGAACCACCCAGAGATCACCACAGTTGACAGTCCACAACAGTTTATATTATTATAGTGTAATCGCACCATCATGCCGTTAATTAGTACTGGGTCTTAGCGGTAGCACCTAATCGCACGTACTGTACTGAGCTTGTCAATATCAATAACAATAGATAAGCTGATCGTGCGATTCAAAGTTGATCTTGAGAGACAAGGAAGGGTGCCGGTGTATGCGTCACTGGCTTGCTTGCCGTTTCCTCTTGACCAAAGCACGGGGCTCTGCCTAGTACTTTCTCAACGAGACTTTTCCTTCAGGCTCCGTTCCAGCTGACCTAGAGACACACTCATGTGATGTATTATGTCCAAGGAAAGAGAATGTATCCAATTCCAATCACACTTGGCGCGTGACATTTGAAGTTGTTTTTTTTTTTTTGCGAAAAAGAAGTTATTTGTTCTTGGCAAAGGAAGGTTGGTTGGCTTTACAAGCTCTCGGTGGAGAAGAGGATGCTGGGCCTTTTTTGTTCCTGGGAGCAACCGAAGTTTCATGAAGGATTCGATTTCGATTCGATTCCGATAACGTGGGGTGGACCTGTACACAACATTAGAGGATCCTTCATCCACTGGCTGATTTTGGGGCGAAAAGAGGATGACTATTCGGCAGCTGAACCGCGAAAAGTGCCTGCAGCTACCGAGCTTCATTGCTCTTGATATTTGAATTTTTTTGAAAAACACACTTTCGATTCTCAAGAGAATCTTAAAACAAATATGTGAATATGTACATACTCCCTCCGTCTGGAAAAACTTGTCCTAGAAATGGTTGTATCTAGACTTATTTTAATTATAGATACATCTATTTTAACCATTTCTAGGAGAAGTATTTCCGGACGGAGGGAGTATATTCCTAAGGACTGGTAGAAATCTAGAGAAGAAATACTTTGTATTTTGGGAAATACAAAAAAGAGAAATTTCTGACATAAATGGCACCTTTTTTCTTCTATATACTGTCAGAAATTTGCTTTTTTTCTATAGTCCAAAACAAAACGAGATTTGCACCGAAACTTGCAACGGGTATTCGAAATGTGTATATGCATCCCGGGAAATAATTTCACATTTTTTTGAAACTTCAAAAATACAAATTTGAAAAAGTCAAAGTCAAATATAGAGAGCACTGGTGCTCGGGTGCTGCAACGCCGCTCTCAGCTGAACCGAGCTTACACACATAGGTGGCAAAACATGTTAAGATATGAATTAAGTATAAGCAAGAAAAAGGCATGTGAAATGCCATGTCTGAATCTTGCTGTACGACGGACGGAGAAGAGCACGGTGGATCCATGCAGTTTGGGGAAGCTGCCTGCCAGTCGATGGTAGTAAATGGACGTTCCAGTGAGGAGTATCTATATAATATATATATATATATATATATATATATATATATATATATATATATATATATACTTGCTGTCAAGAACATTCTTGGTAGATAGAAGCATTATTGTTGGAGCATCATGGCATGAAATGAATGCCACCAAGTCGACGAAACATTCGATAACCAACCTGCTGCAGTGTAGCGTGAAGTGGACACAGGAACCGCTGTGATACTGACAGGCACCATCATCGTCCATATGTCCTCACCGCCGCTCACGGCACGGGACGGCTTTCCCCGGTCCTCGTCGACAAATCAATCAACTTGCCGGCCGAGCGAACGAGCGAGCGAGCGCGAACTATCCGCAGTTTCCGTGTGGCGAAACCGTGAGGACGAGGTCGATCCATCCATCGCCGTTCCAATTAGCTTTTCCTTGTGTCGATCATCGGCGGCCGTCGTCGTCGTCGTCTACGTGGCGGCCGACCAGAGCTGAGCTGAGCTGCGACCCAACTCCCGGTGCCGTCCAACGAGGCCCGGCCTATCCAACGACTACCGTCGATTTCCCATTTTTGGCCGGACCGAGGTCACGTCTTCTCGCCGGTAATCACACACCGCCGCTCCGTCCGTGGGATAATTTTGATCGATTCTCTTTGCGCCTACCGTACGCACCGCGCCGGTGCGCGTGGACGAACACGAGGGCCAGCCTAGAGTGCTGAGCCGGGTGGCGACCGTCGACAACTTCTCTTTGTTCCTAGGCCCGAGATTCAAACTATCTCAAAGTTTGATCGGGTTGCAGCATCCCACCTGAACCCGGGAGCCGGTGTTTCAAATGTCAACGGTCCATCTCGACTTAAAAATTCGTAAAGGTGCGACCGATTTAGCGTCACGAGAGAGAATGAAAGCCCAGTCAATTTAGTTATCCGTGTGTACGTACACGTCTCAAGCACACGCGCGGGCTATGACCCGTCACGAAAAATCGACTCAACCGAGCGCCTCAAACGGGCCTCAACGCTCGGACTGACCGGCGCCCCTCATATCCAATCCAAATATGAGGCGGATATGGAGCCGTCCGGGCGCGACCGCAATGTCGGCTCGGCCCAACCTGGCCCACTCCTGTCCCACAAATATCGCTGTCCGAAAAAAGCTAGACCGCAGTCAATCTGAACTCCACTTCGCTCCCCTCTCCGTTCACTCCACTTCTGATCCCCTCCAAACGGATCCGATGGCCGGCGACCGAAGGAGGGCTGCCTCCGGTGAGAACTCCGGCTCCGACGACGATTGGTCTAGTCTGCTGCGCGAAGCGGACCCCGATGATGTGGAGGAGGTCAACCTTTGCATCGCATTGAGGCGTTCGGTCGTCGACCAAGGCGGATCCAGCAGCAGCAGATCCACTTCATCAGCGCCCGGCGCCCGTCGACGCAGTGCTGACGACGTCGCTGGCCCTTCCCGCCACGCGCGCAGCTCCGGCCACCCCGCTCCTCCAGGTACACCGCCCACCACCAACATCCTCTGCTCTGGAGGTGCTGCCCGGACACCGCTGGGTCCTCGTGCCCGCGCCGGGGCTGGCACTCACTCGGACGCCCGAGTCGGAGGCATGAGCAGCCCTGCGTGAGCGGCAGCGGGCGAGGGAGAGGGCAGCGGCGTCCGAGTCGATGTCCGCGCGCCGGTCGATCCTGAGGCAGCGCTCCTCGCGTATGTCCTCCGCCGCTCGCTCACGATGGCGGAGACGGATGCGCGGCGCCTCCGCCGCAAGAATGCCAAGGCGCTCTGACTCACCGTCGAGTTGTCGGAGCACGAGGCAACAAAGGATGCGGCAGCGAATGCGAAGGCGGCCCGCCATGCAAAGGAGCAAGACCGCCTGCTCCGTAGGCTATCGGGCATGAGGTGCAGCTCCGACTCTGACCTACCGGACGGCTTCACCTCCAGCTCCAACGACGACGCGCCTCCGCACGCCGACGCCTACACGTAGAAGGGCCACAGTCGCGCCGACGGCCAGTCGAGGAAGGGGCCGGCGAGGAAATGGTGATTTCCTCCGCCCTTCCTCGTTTTGTTTATATTTTATCTTTCATGAGTTTCTAGTATGGATTTGCACTGACCGCCATTGAACTCCGATGAATAATATTCTTTTTGTCCGGCTAATCTGATGATATGCGCTTTGATCATGTGTTTTACGTAGCGTTGCATGAATTGCATGGCTTTTAGGTTTCGGATATGATGGACGCAAGTGTGGAAGGCAAATTAGAGACGTGCCCGGTCAGTGTCCGCGAAGACGCCCGGACGCGTCCGCGAGCGTTTGAGGGGTCGGATTTACCAAGTCCGGCTGAAGATGCTCTAACGGACATGGTTTTGCCTGGTACTCCCTCCGTTCGGAATTACTTGTCGTGGAAATGGATGTATCTAGACGTATTTTAGTTCTAAATACATCCATTTTCGAGACAAGTAATTCCGAACGGAGGGAGTACTTTCTTAGCTGGACTTGCCCCAAGCTCGGTTCCAAGAGTAGTAGTATACCAAGAGATCCTCGTAAATCAACTTCCAGTGGAGTAGAGTAGGAGCAGCGGTAGCAGAACATTCTCCGTTGTTTGGTTGAGTTTTTATTGTTGGAGGAGAGTGAAGTGAATGAACGTCATTGACACGAAACATTCGATACCAGAGACCTGCTGTACTGTACTGTTGGGCGAGAGGAAGTGGACACGAAACATTCTGAATTCAATTTCCCTGGATCGTCACACTCGTCGTCGACGTCGCGGCCGACCTGACCCGACCCGTGCCGCGGGCAGCAGCGCTTTGCCTTTCTCCTCCCAACGAAACCTCCGGACAGACCGTGCCTTCCACGACAGGGGACGAGCCAAGCTCTATCGACAGTGGCCGGCGAATCCGCCGTCCATCTTTGCGAGTTGTGACTGCAACCCCCGTTGTCGCATCCGTGTCGCCGGTCACCCCCTACTGCGCACCGCCGCACGTTGCCCGCATCCCGTTCATGTCAGACGCGACCGCTGACGAATAACATTAGAGAATAACATTAGAGGATAACATTTAAATCATCATGGAATTATTCGTATTATCAGCACATAAGAATAACATCCGTCACCGATGACGAGAAGCGCAGATCGAAATGATCCAGCATATAGACACAGAAACACATACGTACGAAGATCAAATCTAAGCAGATCTAACGAAGACAAACAACGACCGAATTCCGCGAGATTCACAGGAGACACACATCCACACGCCCTCCGACAACGCTAAATGCATGATAGGGAAGA
Source organism: Aegilops umbellulata (assembly GCA_032464435.1). NCBI lineage: Eukaryota > Viridiplantae > Streptophyta > Magnoliopsida > Poales > Poaceae > Aegilops > Aegilops umbellulata. The sequence goes on along the minus strand of CP136059.1, from coordinate 521,215,502 downwards.
GGGCAGGAGGGGAAAATCTTATTCCATCTTCAAGGAGTCCCCTGCATCGCCTTCTTGAGCCGGGCACGCGCCCTAAACAAACTAAAAAGAACACACAAAAGCGAAGTAGGAGCCCTCCCGTTGGCAAGGGTCATGGTCCACCACGTCTTTATGGTCCCAAAGCTACATGAGTTGAGGCAAATCAACGACAGCGGCGGCAGGAGACGAAGAAGCCTTCCTTGCCTGCAAGTTCGCTCTAGGAGGATAAAAATTGTCTCGTGGGGAGCTCTCATTTTTGAACTTCAATATTTGCTTGGGTTTTATGGCGAGTTGTATAATATAACAATGTTTTGAAGGAAAAACATTGTTCAAAGGAGTCGAAAAAACAATGTTGCAACGAGAGCAATTACACGGGAATGGAACGTCACGATCTTCCTCCTCACTATTCCTCTTTGATTTTGGCGAGTATTCGTGGATACAGCTCACACCAACACAGAAAAGCATCAGTGCGGTGACCGCTAACCACAGACGAATTACGCACGATTAATGGTGTGTTTGAGCCCTCTGATGCTCACCACACGACATCATCTTTGTTCATGTCGCCCGCCATGCCAGGCTATAAAACCAACCAACGCCGCGCCCTTCCCAACCCTAACGCTATCGTGTTCTCCTCCCTGCCCGCCTTCTCCCCTCTCCGCGATGAGCTTACCACCACAATGCCATCACGCCATCATGCCGCCTGTTAGTGGAACCTGGTCGATGACAAAAATTTGCCGTCCCAGATGTAGTCCACCAACGATGATACCTCTCCTAGTGTAAGAGTAGTCAAAGCGCCATTGGCGTATCCTTGTCCCGTGGTGGCTCTTGTGGCGCTTAGGCCTTGTACAATGCTAGGTGCTTACGAAAATAAACCGGATTTTGCTGAAGCACTAATGCCTATTTAAGGAGAAGAGACACCTAATAAAACGTCTACTCTATAAATAAGCATTGGTGCTTAAAAAAACATTGGTTTATTTCTCCAAACACCTTCCCTAAACGTCTTGCGTTGTACAAGGCCTTACAGTGGCCGCGTGGGACAGGCGCCGTTGTCTCCATGGTGAATCAGGTTTCCAAAATTATTTTACAAAATGGACTATTCAACAATTCATTCATAAAATTCAATCCGTGGTGCATATCCTAAGCGTTGCTTTTATTTGGCATATACCAGTGCCAAATTCATTCATAAATGGATTTGTGCTGCTACTGTTACAAGAATCTGCTACTATTGTTATTGGTCGTGTTAACTTAGAACCCACGTGCGATTCAAAGTCTCGAAAGAGAAAGAAAGTCAAAGTCTGGTGCGTGCGTTTCTTGACCAACGGACATGGCTTTGCCTGGTCTCACTCATCTAGACTATCCCCAAGCTCGGCGGCGGCTGACTTTCGCAAGATGGCGATATATTGAAAAGACAACAAAAATCGGTCAGTATATTGGGGCAAAAAGAAAAATGTTTCCGTCCTTTTATCACCAGCTCTAGTTGGAGAAGAGAAATAGTTTGGCAATGTGTGAAATGCGTGGGGGCGAGGCGAAGCGCACAAATCTGAAATGAAAAAAAAAGGAGGAAAATATAATAATAACCCAACTCCCACCAAAGTTACGAGCCCATGTAGCGTAGTAGAGCCCGGCAAAGCTACGAGCCCTGCTACTCATCATCATAAATCAACTCCCAGTGTAGTCTGAGGCACTACGAGTACTCTGTTTAATGACGAGAACATTATCTGACTCTCTGGGTAGTTTTGTGCAGTTATTATTGTTGGACATTGAATGAACGGATGCCATTAAAGCCACGATGAATGAAACATTCGATAGCCGACCCACTGCTCAGTGAAGTGGACACGAGAGAGAGAGAGAGGGAGAGAGAGAGAGAGAGAAGGCCGGTGTGACGTTGACAGTGTGATTGGTGCAGAAACTTGAGGCCAAAACAGCGGTGGTATAAGTTTGAACTCTTGTGGCTAAACCAAACCGCAATGATCACCTTGGTCGCTCAGCTCAGCTCATGATTCTGATTCCGTCTCGTCACGGGCGCACGCACGGGCAAGTAGTAGTAGCAAAACCACGGCAGGCACAGTGAGGGCTATGGAGAGATCGAGCAAGCAGTTCACGGGGACGTGGAAGGGAGACGCCTTTCGTCGGTCCGTCCAAGTTGGCGTGCCGTGCGAGCCAGAATTTTCCGGTTCCTTTGCTCTTTGCCTTTGATGATCAGATGAGACGAGCAGAGCGGTTTCCGTCTACGTACGTACGGTGACCTGATGTCACCCAACCGCAGCCGAGCCGAGCCGAAAACCCGGGACAGATGAATCTCCTCTAAACGGAACCTCCAGACGCCAGGCAGTGCCGTCCACGCCCTTGTCCCCGACGCGACGCGAGCGTCCGTCCATCCATGTCGGGGCGACCGCGAAACAGGCAGTTTGTTATTACCGTATATAAGTACCCTCGTTTTTCTGATGGATTCTCTTTATTAATTGATGATACCTTGTGTGTTGTGGCCAAGTGCGCAGGAGGGAGCACGAGGGGCCTGTCTATGCCTGGGCAGTGGGCGCCGAGCCGGCTGCCGGGAGCTCTGCTACTCTCGCTCCTGTTGCGCTCCGGCTCAAGATTCGCTGTTTGCCTTTTGTTTCGTGCGGGGCCTCTCCTTCTGCATGCACGCACGTCCTGCTCAGTGCTCACACCACACAGTTCCGCACCTGGCTGGCCAGGCCACCCTGTCCGCCGTTTCTTCTCCTTTTCGACCTTCAAGCTTCGGAAACATCTTGCCCTCAAATCACTTTTTCCCCTTATATTTGTCTTTAAACTATCATGCATGTCATTTTCTATCAACCTAATAATTCAAATAATTGTGTTTTGCACACATATAACTCAAAATCATTTGAAATCCAGAATTTATGAAAAAATCACAATTCAAATTATAGCATAACAAATCTGGTAAATAATCAAAATCTGACGTAACAAATGGTCCAAACACCAAGATCAAACTTGCAACATATAGTTCTCCTAAACAAGAACATCAAGTATATATAAAACATAAAAATGAAGCAAAATCCTCATCCATGGAGAAGTCCCCCCACCGACCCCTCTTATTTGTTTTGGAAGCAAAATCACCTTGATCATCGTCATTCTCAAATAGAGTAAACAAAGACGTATCCTCTATGCCTACTGAGTTCTTCGTCATCTCCATATATGATTGTTGGCTATATTATCATAATTATGAAACTAACGAACAATACAAAAATCCATGTAAACTAACGATTACGTATTGTGAATACTAAACGAATCAATGCCAATTTTTCTTGCGGGGTCATGGTGAAGGTCGGCGCCTTTGACTTCCTAACCGATGCAATTGGGCGGCGGGGTAGGGTCTCTTGGCCGACGACTACGGTTGGCGGGGAGGATGCTAGGGTGGTCGGCGTCACAAGGCCAACCGTGAGAGGCAGGGAGGACTGCGGCGTGCCACCAAACACCGTCGACGACATGGGATCGGCGACGAACTGGACAACGGGGTCAGTGGAGCCCATTTTCGCAGCGGTGCTAGGTGAAGTGATGCGTGAAACATCATGCGGGAGAGGGAAGTTGCTTGGCACCGACTTTATGGGAAGGTTTACGGGAATGGTCATCTTCCCCTAGATATACAAGAAATTGGGCAGATTATACGGGTTCCTATATTTTTTTCGCGTTTACGAAATCTGTTGGACGCTTTTTTTGCCCAACTTCCCATAAACCAGAGATATTTACATACACGCGAACAATTGAAGATGCTCTTAGGCCGCTGTCGTTAAAAGCTTGTGCACTTACGAAGGCGGAGTTACGTCAGGGTTTTCTAATTTGTACGCGCTGACACACCACAACCTCTCAAGGCATTGTGATTTAAAGACTTGCCATTGTCTTTCTATTTTTCTATTTCATGAGCCACCTGACTCTTTTAACCATACCCCCTGATAGCGACTGGCGGCGTTTGCGTATCGTCTTTCTGGTCTCGCCATTCTCAATGCCACTTCCCCCTCCCTTTTGTTCTTGAGAAGACCACGGGAATAGCACACCCAAACTCTAAATGGAAGTTGTGCTTGTGCTGGTTTTTGCAGGAGAGAGAGAGAGAAAGAGAGAGAGAGAGAGAGAGAGGTCTATGGGGTAATCTCATCGTGGATGAGCTCAATATGGATTTTATTTTACAAGTAATGCTTTCCTAGCCTATATTGCCGGTTATTAGTATCTCATTTGTCTTTGCACAGATCTTGTCTTCCAATCACACTTACGATTAGTTATTTCCGACTGCAAAACAAACAAGAAAAAGAAACTAATGACTCATGTGAGTAAATATCTTTTTTTTAGAAAAGGAGGATGACCCCCGGCCTCTGCATTTGGGCGATGCATACGGCCACTTTATTATTTATTATCACAAAACTTTACAAAGCCATACAACAGCAAGACTAAAGCCTTCGTCTAAACAACAACTGTCGCTACACCTATTCAATTAATGAAGGGGCGCAGACAGTCTGGGCCTATTACCAAACAGACATCGCAACCAAACCTAAACATCTAAGACCTGAGGTCCCAACCAGGACGCCTGCCGGGTATGGGGCACCTACCAGTCCGGCGCACTCCTCAACCAGGACGCCTGCCGGGTATGAAGCCGCCGCAGCCGCCTGCCACAAATCCATCTTCAGAGCTGTACTGTTGCATGTACCTTGCCAGGTCTCTCTGCCATCGACGCCACCACGACGCCCGACAGCGTCGTCCTCCTGCGCGAGTCCATCCTCCCACAGCGAACTCTAAATCTGCACTGCGCCACGCCATCAAGATCCGTCGCCATCAATGTGTAGGATGAAGCACCGCTCCACCAAAGAAACCGTCCTCTGGTCCCTCGATCACGTGTGTACCTCCAAAAATGACGCCCCCAAGGGAGGAACGACACCAGAGCGCCGCCGTCATCCGATCATCCGATCTAGGGTTTTCCCCGGAGGTAACAGAGAGTGGCCTTGAACTTCTCCACGGCGATGCCTTCAAGAAGGGAACGACGCAGATAGCGCCGCCACCGCCGGCCTTAGCAGAAGCCAATGGCAAGTTTTCACCCAGATCAGTTCGAAAGAATCCAACTCTCATGCACGGGCCGCCGTCACCACCAGCACCACCAGGCAGACCCTGGAGTACCGGCAGATCAGCGAGCCACCGACACCACCGCATCCAGATCGCCGGCCACGCCGGGCCGCCGCCACCCCCCGCACCGTCCGGGTCAGAGACGGAGCTGCCGACCGCGCACAGGGACCGCCGCCGACTGCACACGCCGGAGCGCCGCCGAGATCCCAGCGCCCGCCACCGCTTGCCGACGCCAACCGCCGCCCGAGCACTGGCGCCACCGTGGAGTCATCAGATCGGGGAGGGAGACATCGTGCGCCGACCACCCTCGCGGACCCCGCCGCACGCCCGAGCACCAGCGCCACCGCGGCGCCATCAGATCGGGAAGAGGAGGAGCCCGCGCCTCGCCGCCCCGCGCAGACCACGCCGCCGCCATCGCCGCAGCGCCACCAAAGGGGAGCCCCGCAGATCCGTCGTTGACCCGACCTGCCGCCGAGCCGAGCGCCGCCGCGAGGGCCGGCCGTCGCGCCGCCCAGGAGCCGCGCAAGGAGGGAGGGAGCCCCGCCGCCGCCGACGCACGCGCGGGCTTTGCCCGGCGGCGTTCCCTGGCGACGGCAAGGAAGAAGGAAGGCGAAGGAAGGGAGCGGCGGCGGCGATCTAGGGTTCCGCCCGGGCCGCTCGCGGGAGCGGCACGCGGCGGCTCTGAAGTGATGGGAACTCAAAAAAGTTCAAACCAAAGCCCATGCACGGTGAATCAGGTTTTAAAAACATATTTTACAAATGAAATCAGTAACCGAAATGAGAGAGCAAAATCATAATGAATCATGTTAGTAAAGTATTATTTGATTTTAACAACCAGCTGAGCTCGCATGATGGGCCGATGTAGCACCAGTAGTAAGGGGGTGTTTGTTTCCAGGGACTTTTTGTGTAGGGACTAGAAAAAGTCCCTCTTAGAGACTTTTTTACCAAACGGGAGGGACTTTTTAGGGACTAAATTAGGCATTTGGGACTAAATGAAGAAGACTCTGAAGGAGAGTCTTTTTTGGGACTTTTTGGGACTTTTTCAACAATGCCCTCCATGCATTCAATGGCCCGCCACTATCTGATTGATATTTTTCTATATACTAGGGGCAACATGGTCATTTAATAACCTCTAGGAAGGGACTAGGGACTTTTTAGTCTCTGGAAACAAACAAAGAGGGACTTTTTAGGGACTAGAGACTTTTTAGTTTGGACTACCAAACAGGGCCTAAAGCCACGAACCCTACCATTATGGCACAGCCAGTCATAACTCAACTCACAGTGGAGACTGACGCACCGCACACTGTACTACTACTAGTAGTATCTGCTTCCTGACAAGAACATTCTCTCTGTGGATCGTTTTTGTTGAGTTGTTGGACATTGAATGAACGAATGAATGCCGCTGCTCCGATGCAGCAGCAGCAACATAAACACTGAAGCAACGGGCAGTGATTATTGTTGGATAATGAATATTCAGACGCGATGGTTGTCTTGGCTGTTGGGCTCGTGATTCTGGTATCGTGTCGTGACGGGTTGGCGGTTCACGCACGCGCGCACGGGCAAGCAGTAGTAGCACAAGTGCAGAATCAGGAAAAAATTTCTGCTTTAACCTTTGTGCAAACAAATTTCAGAATTGACCTTGCTTGTAAAAAAAATTTGAATCTAATCTTTTTTGGTCACGCCAACATCCTTGACGTTTGGCTTACATGGCGTCTCCTTTGTAAGCCAAACGCCAAGGATGTTGGCGTGACCAAAAAAGTCAGATTCAAACCTTTTTTTACAGACATGATCAATTCTGGAATTTGTTAGCACCAAAGGTTAAAGCCGAAAATTTGTCCGCAGAACCACGGGCACCACTGCCCCCCGCTCGCTACTCTTCACCGCGCCCGTGCCCGACACGGTTGCCACGGATAGATGGATACGCCTTTCGCCCGTGCTCGTCAGGGATACGCCTTTCGCCTGCCTGGGTCCGTCCGTCCAAGTTGCCGAGCGAGGATGAATTTTCCGGTCCAAGGCGTCAGCCTCCCTTGTGTTTTCTCTCTTCCTTCATTTGATCAGATCAGCAGAGCACGGCGGTCTACGTACGTCGCGGCCGACCTAACCCGAACCGAGCCGGGAGCCCGGGACGTCGGCAGGGGCAACTTTTCTCCTCGGACCTAAACTCCAGACAGCCGGGCGTGCCGTCCACGGCCTAATAACGCGGTGGCCGCCCCAGCGATACGGCGCGCGTCGGCCGCGACAGCTGACGCAAAACAACGTCCAGCTAGTTGGTTGCCCTTGCCGCCGTCGGCGCGCCCGTCGCCTCCGTACCGTCGGTCACCACGGACTGGAGCACGCACCGCCGCACGTCGCCCGCCGGCTGCCCGCCGCGATCGCGTCCATCCACCAATCCACGGAGGTCGGGACGACCGCGACAATGGATGGTTTTTATTTTTTTGGTTGATTGATTGATTCCGTTTGTGCCTAGCGAGCCGTACCAAAGTGCGCACGGGCACGAGGGGCCAGCCTAGCCTAGCCCGTGTACTCTTGTTGGCCTGGGCAGTGGGCGCCGAGCCGGCTGCCGGTTCTGCACTCTGGCTCCAGATTCGCTTTTTATTTTTGCCTCCCTCCCTCCCTTTGCGCGCACGTCCTTCTCACCACGCATATTTCCGCACCTGCCCGGCCCCGGCCGCCTCGTGCGTGTCCCTGTCCGCCGGTTCTTCTCTTCTTCCACCTTCAAGCTTCGGTTATCTCTCCTTGTCGTTGCGGTTAAGCCAACCAAGTTCCTGAGCTGGGGGCGTACAGAAAGACTACACAAGAAAAAACATTGTTCCAACAAGCTGTAAAAACATACTCCCTCCGTCCCATAATATAAGAACGTTTTTGACATTAGTGTAGTGTCAAAAACGTTCTTATATTTTGGGACAGAGGGAGTATGTTGCAACGAGATCAATTACATGATGACAAGCTGGAAGTTTTTGTTTTCTTTGCGGGGTGAAACTTGGGTTTTATTCCTCGGAAAATAGGGTTACAGTCTGCTAATACAAACTCCTTCACATTGTCTGGCAGATGGCGCAACCAACAGGCGGTGCTAGCTTTAGATCGACCAATATTAGCTAGATTATCTTGTTTCAAAAAAAAAAATTAGCTAGATTATGAGCAACTCTATTTTGACTACGCTCTGTCTTTAATGGAACAAAACCACGAAGAGCCAAAAGCATCTTGATTTCCAGCGTTAATTGACCATAAGTTGACCGGTCCAGAGACTCATCAGTCAAAGAGGCAATCGCAATCAAACTATCAGATTGGACCATAATAGATAAATCCAACCTTTGCAAACTCAGTGACATGCCCTCCAAGATGGCACTGATCTCTGCTTCTAGGGCATCTTTGAAGTGGAATGAATGACGATATGCTGAAAAAAAAATCACTGCTCCTTCACTATTCCTTAGAATCATCCCCGTGCCTGCCTCACCGAACTCCTTCACAAATGAGCCGTCCACTGATAACGCCACCCAACCAGCGGGTGGTTTTGGCCAAGGCAGGCGCGGAGTCTCTAACCGGTGCAGGTTTGGAAAAAATTATCAATCATAGGAGACATGCCCTTTATAATTTCCTCAACACTTTTGCCTATCGAAATGATGAACTGAGGCAAGGTAGCTATAGAGGAAAGATTTAGACACTTCAATAGGAGGCTCTTCCTTTCGATGGGTCAATTCATTCCTCAGACGTCAAGTCCTCCAAAGTTGAAAGTTGTTCCTTGCATTCTTACAAGACTTGGGGGCATTTACGGCGGCACAACTACGTCAGAGTTTTCTAATTTGTACGTGTTGTTGGCTTGTTGCTGCTACCACACGTCAAGGTGAATGTCGATGTGGGAATTTATCTTGAATCCAAGCGCAAGGAGCTTAGTTCTTTGATCACCACAGCCTTGTATTACCAGGCCCGGCATAAGAACACCATAATGGTAGTCCTCTTAGGTTCACCGGCATAGTGAGCCCCATTTTTGGTGATGTGGTCTTCTGTGTACCTTGTTTCTTTTCCTTGATGGATAAAGCGCAAAGCTCTTACAAGTTTTGGAAAAAGAAAACATTAGTTTTTTGGTGAGACTGAATTGTTTTTCTCACGGAGGAACAGCCATTTCTACACAAGTCAATGAGACTATTCAGTTTTATAGCTCATTGAACTGAAAAAGTAGCGATTTATTACCCAAATTTTCTCCGCAGGAATCTCATCTTCAAATCACGCATAGCCCTTGCTGTATGAGCAATGGCAAAACAATTAAGAAAAAGTCAGATAAAAACATTAGCTAATGTATTCTTAGTTGCATAAAAACATTAGTTTTAAACAAAAGTTAATTATGCATAGTGGATTAATATTTTAAAAATCATTTTACAAAACGGAAAGCCAGTAAATCAGTAAACCCCGCAATAAATAAATAAATAAATCAGTAACCGATGTGCCAGCTTCCAAAAAACAAAAGCAACCGAAATGTCACATTCTTCGAGGGGGCCCCTGCAAAATGGAACAGAGCCAAAAAACCCTCCTCTGGAGTCTCCTCCCACCTCGCCGATTATTTATCCCCTCCCACTCTGCCAACAACGGCCTCCGCCTCCTCCTCCCCCGCCGCCGCCGGATCCTCCCCCTCAACCGGCCGGCACCGACCATTCCCCTGACGCACCACCGCCTCCCTCCCCTCCGGCCACCGTCACCCCCCTCCCAATCCCACTCCAACTCACAGGCGTCGTCAAGCACCACCAGTAACGCCTCCCCCCCGCACGAGGTCCACGCATCGGCATCCACCCATCCACCCATCCATCCATCCATCTTTGACTGCCCAGTCCAGATTCCGCATCCAGATCTAGCCGCGCGAGCGATCCGGGGAGGGGGGCGATGAACGGAGGCATCGCTCCGCCGCCGGCCGCGGCCGCGCCGCCGACGGAGACGGCGACCACGCCGAGCCACCGGCGGCTGCCGGACTTCCTCCAGAGCGTGAACCTCAAGTACGTGAAGCTGGGGTACCACTACCTCATCACCCACCTCATCACGCTGCTGCTGCTGCCGCTCATGGCCGTCATCGTCCTCGAGGCCGGCCGCACCGACCCCGACGACCTCCGCCAGCTCTGGCTGCACCTCCAGTACAACCTCGTCTCCGTGCTCGTCCTCTCCGCCGTGCTCGTCTTCGGCGCCACCGTGTACGCGCTCACCCGCCCCCGCCCCGTCTTCCTCGTCGACTTCGCCTGCTACAAGGCGCCCGACCACCTCAAGGTCGGCTTCCAGGAGTTCCTCCGCCACTCGGCGCTCTGCGGCTTCTCCCACGACGCTCTCGAGTTCCAGCGCAAGATCCTCGAGCGCTCCGGGCTCAGCGAGGAGACCTACTGCCCCGAGGGCATGCACGCCATCCCGCCCGAGCCCACCATGGCCAACGCCCGCGCCGAGGCCGAGTCCGTCATGTTCGGCGCGCTCGACAGCCTCTTCGCCGCCACCGGCGTCAAGCCCAAGGACGTCGGCATCCTCGTCGTCAACTGCAGCCTCTTCAACCCGACGCCGTCCCTCTCCGCCATGATCGTCAACCGGTACAAGCTCAGGGGCAACGTCCGGAGCTTCAACCTCGGCGGCATGGGCTGCAGCGCCGGCGTCATCGCCATCGACCTCGCGCGCGACATGCTCCAGGTGCACCGCGGCACCTACGCCGTGGTGGTGAGCACGGAGAACATCACGCAGAACTGGTACTTCGGCAACCGCAAGTCGATGCTCATCCCCAACTGCCTCTTCCGCGTCGGCTGCTCCGCGGTGCTCCTCTCCAACCGCGGCGCCGACCGCCGCCGCGCCAAGTACAGCCTCAAGCACGTGGTGCGCACGCACAAGGGCGCCGACGACAAGGCCTTCAACTGCGTGTACCAGGAGCAGGACAGCGAAGGCAAGACGGGCGTCTCCCTCTCCAAGGACCTGATGGCGATCGCCGGCGGGGCGCTCAAGACCAACATCACCACGCTGGGGCCGCTCGTGCTCCCCTTCAGCGAGCAGCTGCTCTTCTTCGCCACGCTGGTGTCCAAGAAGCTCTTCAACGCCAAGGTGAAGCCTTACATCCCGGACTTCAAGCTGGCGTTCGAGCACTTCTGCATCCACGCCGGCGGGCGCGCGGTGATCGATGAGCTGGAGAAGAACCTGCAGCTGCAGCCGGTGCACGTGGAGGCGTCCCGGATGACGCTGCACCGGTTCGGCAACACCTCCAGCAGCTCCATCTGGTACGAGCTGGCCTACATGGAGGCCAAGGGCCGCGTCCGGCGCGGCGACCGCATCTGGCAGATCGCCTTCGGCAGCGGGTTCAAGTGCAACAGCGCGGTGTGGCATGCCCTGCGCAACGTCAAGCCGTCGCCCAGCACCCCCTGGGACGACTGCATCGACCGCTACCCTGTGGAGCTCGTCGACGGCTTCCCCACCCACACCCACAAGTAGCAGCAGCAGCAATAGCATCCGCGCCTGTCGCCATTAATGGAGCTCCAGATACAGAAACCTGAGCATAGATAGCATGGATCAATTCAAATCCATTTATGGTCAATTACCAGATGCATAGGTAACGGTGGATGTGCAAGAATGAATCTCCAGGCGTGGTGCGAGTCTGCTCTGCTCTGATCTGTATGAATGCAACTCTGCCATCATCTTCTTCATCCTTTTGATTGATTGGTTGGTGGTCTGTGTACTTGAGGAGGAGGGATCTGGACCCCCATCCTGCCCTGCCCTGCCCTGCCCTGCCCTGACCCTGTGGTAAGTTCTACTCCAGTCCAGTAGTAGCAGAGTGGTGATGAGGAGGTCAATGAGATATATATGCCTGCTGTGTTGTTGTTGTATGTACATTTGTTGTCTCTTTTAGCCATTGCTGCGGATTTACCATTTCACTAGGCAGTGGGGGTCAATCTCTATTTTTGGTTGCATGAGAAATTATTAAAAGGGATTCATTCATGCTGATTACAGACGGTGTATTGGTTCTGTCGACTGAACTATAGAGCATGTATTTGTCATGTCCAATTGATTTTTTCTTCTGCCATCATAGTATCCTTGATATATACGCCTCAAGTGGTTTTATTCCTTTATTATTTTTCATATTCTCTGTGATATGGAAATCATATCTATCAATGTTCCTGTGTGCTTACTAGCTAGTTTATGATGTACTCTATTACCTAAATCTCTTGAGCAAGAAGGTGGTGCTGCTGATTGTGATCTTAAACAAGAACAGACCGGCATCCGTTCGATCATGTGTTGATGAATTTGCAGATTTAAATGCTTTCATGTTGACATAGGTACAGAACAAGGCATATTTTCCTGAGGCCCTGGCATTTATCTTGGTCTCTGGTTTAGTTACAGCACTTCTGTCTGGTGTTTCGGATGACGAATATCTAGACCGTGCGGTTGACAAAAATCTGTTGTGCTTTGTGCGGCACAAGAAGAAAGCTCAGAAGCATTCGCATATCTCCTCGCAGATCTCACTGTCCTCTCTCAAGTTTCTGCTTGAGTTCGTTCTCTGGCAGAAAGAGAATTAGTAGTCTCAGGCCGCATGAAAAACTACCTTCTTTCCCCACTTCCATCTGAAGTTCTGAACATTGTGAAGGTCATGCAGATGCAGAACAGAGACGAAGATCATTCATTCCTGTCAACATCATGCAGCAGGTTGGCCATTGAATGTTTCGCGGATTCAATGGCGTTCATTCATTGTAGAACAATAAGTAACTGAGCAAAGGGAGAATGTTCCTCTTGTCAGGAGCTAGACCCTACATCCTGCTACTCCACTGGACTGGAAGTTGATTTATGAATGGTTGGTAGAGTAGCCTGGACAGACTGTACCACGTGCGCCGCCCGGCCGCAAAATCTTTTGATACTCCCTCGTTCCGTAAGGCCATCTACACCGCGCGACCCCAAACGCACGTCCGTTTTGTCCGGCTTTTGTCCTTTTGATAGGGATTTGGGGTTATGTCCGGGCCTGTCCTGGGATGCGGTGGCCATGCGTCCAGCGCGCGGACGCATCCCGGCCGCATTCTGTCAGTGTATTATTTCTTTGCAAGTCCTTAACTTTATTTCATCATTCTTTTTTGGTACATGAAAAATACATCATCACATTTTGACTAGTAAAGCAAGATCAAAGAAAACAAGAACCACAAAAATGCATTTTAGAAGATACCCAACTTTCATAACTGCTCCCTTGAGTTGGGTTAGGGCCTTGTTGATGCACTCGTTGTTGATCTGTGGAGGAGGAGGCTCGATCTGACATCCTCCTTTCTTCTTCAAGCCAGAAGTCGATGTTGCTTCCTCCTCACACGTAGTCTCGTGTCTAGCCTCTAATCTAGCTGCCTCCATCTTGCGTGTTTCTTTCTTCTTCTTCGAGCCTAAAGAAGTAGAGGTTGCTTCCTCGCACGTAGCCTCTAATCTAGCAACAAATGCACTTGTCTCATCTACAGCCTCTATGCTAGCTAAAAGTGCACGAACATCTACTAAATTGCGCTCTATCAATATATCGATGTATTCTTCTTCCCAATACCAAAGCTTGCATCCGTTCTACACAACAAAATTTGAAGTTAGCACAACTAGTTAAATCTAGAGCACAAACCAAAGCTAAAAAAATCGCATACCCCATCATTTAAGAACTTGATGAACACCCATCCGGGATGTTCCGGCGTTGTAGACACGCGGCGCACGATCATCCTTGGGCAGTGGTCGCACTTAATGAGTGGCAACGGTGCGCCGGCGAGCTTTTGGGCAAGCACCGAGCCCGGCCGACCGCCATTCGTGTATCTGCCGGTGGACCACCGATGGTGCAGATCCGAGCGGCTAGAGGAGGAGCGACTGCCTGCATGTGGCCTTGCGGCCCTGCCAGGGCCTTCCGGCGAGGTGCCCGGCCAGTCCATGGCGCGGCCCGGCCTCCCACAGCCGGCCGAGCTCAAGACCGACCGGATCCGCCCCAAAACCGGCCGGCGGGTACGCAAACCAGGTGGCCGTGGTCGCGTCCAAGCCCGGCGCCGAGGGGAAGGGGTTGGGCGAGCTCGCGTCCGAACTGCACGGCTGCAATGGCAGCGGCGGCGGCGGCAACGACGGGAAGAGTGGAGGGGGTGCGGCCGGAGGGAGGGAGGGGGGCGGATAGAAAAAGGCCCGTCTTGTGCCACCGACGGGCGGGCCAGGGAAGGACACGCGCAGACGACCCGCGTATCCGCGCGGTGTCCGTTTCACCCCAAAAGCGGCGCAAGTTTGGGCCGGGAATGGGTCAAAAGCGGACACAAAGCGGACAAAAGTCCGTTTGCTCCCGCGCGCTGGGCCACCTTTTTTGTCCGTTTTACCCCAAACGGACGGGGCCGGACAGGATAGGGTCGCGCGGTGGAGATGGCCTAAGTAGTGATCTAATCACTTTTATATTTCTTTATTGAGGAAATATTATTTAAATTTACAGAGGAAATACTCCCTCCGTCCGGGTTTATTGGGCCCCTAGGCGGAGGGAGCGTGTCCGCTCTTATTAGAGCATTACTAGTAGAGCCCTCAAACCCCTAAAAATAACCGTTTTTTTTACAGTTTTCGCCGAAAAAATGCCGTAGACTAGAATCTCTAAACCCTTAAACCCGTAAAAACATTTAGAGGTCGAACCCTCAAACCACTTTGCAATCTGTAGAAGTAGGGGTTGAGGGGAAAATCGCCCCCCCAACCTGCACTCCTCCTCCTCGCTCGCGCGGGAGCCAACCGTCGCCTCCTCCCGGCCTTCTTCTCCCGCCGCCTCCCGCCGCGCCGGCCATGGAGGGCCTCGCCGCCGCCGCGCCCGCCCTGCCCGTCCAGCCCGCCTCGCCCGCCTCGGAGCCCGCCCCCGCCCACCCGACCGTGGCCGACGTGGTGGCGGCGACCCATGTCGGGGCCAAGCGGCGGCGGGCGGGCCTCGCACCACCTCCTGCCGCCCCGACCACCGTCACCGCCCCGGCCACCGTCACCGCACCGGCGCCCGCCCTCGTCGCCTCCCCGCCGCCCGCCCCGGCCACCAAGAAGAGCCGGCCGAAGGCGGCCTCTCATGGGCCGCGAGGGTGGCCGGGCCGCGAGGGCGGCCTCTCGTCCCCGGCCGTGACCAAGCCGCGGAAGAAGCCCGTGGCGCGGAAGAAGCCCGCGGCGGCCGCCGTCGCTGAACCTCCTCCCGCCGCGCACGAGGTGTTCGAGGAAATGGCAAACCCATCCTCGTTCATGGACCTCCTCCAAAACGCGGAGGTGGACCTCGGAGCTCCGCCTCTAGACCCCTTTAGGGTTAGTGACGACTTGGAGGAGAAGGAGGAAGATGAGGAGGATGTAGGGGATGACGAGGAGGAGGTGGCCGAGATAGGGGAGGAAGCATTCACCGCCGCTTCCCGCCCACACGCGCGGTCGACAAACTACACCGAGGCGGAAGATGTCCTCTTGGTTCGTGCTTGGGCAGCTGTGGGAATGGATGCAAGCACCGGCACCGATCAAACCGGTAAACGGTATTGGCAAAGGATCGAGGACGTCTATTGTAGGATCAAGCCGAAGAATAGTGGGTTCATCCATCGCACTTTCCGGTCGCTTCAAGGCCGGTGGGAGTTGATCAAGCCCGCTTGTTCTCATTGGAGTGCGGCTATGGACCAAGTGATAGATGCACCACCTAGTGGAACCGTGGAGAGTGACTATGTGAGTACATATTTCTTCACTATTTTGATTATGTGTGTGCACTATGCTATTGGTGGGTTCTTATGTGATCTATGTGTGGTTGATAGGAGACAATTGCCGGCATGAGGTACAAGGAGATGGCCGCTTCCAAGGGCAAGCCATTCCCATTTAAGCATGTTTGGTCAATTCTTCAAACCTTTGACAAGTGGAAGTTGAGGGATCAAGAGACCGCACCCAAGAAGTCGGCAATGCTAACGATGGATGATAGTGAAGATGAGGAGGAGAGGAACTTGGGCAAGCCTGAGGGAACCAAGAAGGGCAAGCTAAGGGTGAAGATGGAAGAAGAGGCGTCAAGCCTAAGGGAGAAGATGGACCACATGATGAAGGCAAGAGAGGAATGGACAACAAAGACATTGGAGACGAAGCTTCTTATCACCAAGAAGAAAGAGGTCAAGCTTGCACAAGTTGAAGCAAAGCGTGAAGAAGTAAAGCGCAAGGCCAAGTTGGAGGAGAGGATGATCAAGCTCAAAGAGGCAAAAGTATGGAAAGAACTCATGGTGGAAGAGAAAGAGCACATGATGATGTCCAAGATGGACACGGATGAAGACCAATTGCAATGGTGGAAGGACTACAAGGAGGACATCGCGGAGAGGAAGAGGATGTTCCGTGTTGCGTCCTCTACTTTTCGAGGTGACACTCCGATGAGTAGTTGTGGTGATGGCGGTGTGTATGACTCCACCGGTGCCGATGGTGATGCTTGATGGAGCCCGCTTGTGGTCTAGGAGATGGCGCCGATGTGCAACTTTTTGGTGATGGTGCCGATGAGAGGAGGAAGATGATGATTTTATGATGTAAACTATTAAACCATGCATCAATGATTGTCATTTGGTAGTTTGTTTGGAAGTTGATTGTGTTCTTGTTGTCATAAATTGTGAGATGTCAAATGATAGATTTAAAGGTTGGGGTCGAGGAAAAGACTAGAACCCTCAAATCCAATCCTTAAAGCAGTTTAAGGGTTGGGTTTTAGGGTTCTAGTATTTGCCCCTGTTTTTCAACCATTAAAAATGTCAAAAAATGGCACTTCTCAACCCTTGATTTGAGGGTTTGAGGGTTCTACTAGTAATGCTCTTAGACCCCTCCATCGATACACGGTCTGTCTTCTGAAACGCAGTAAATTTTCGGCCGCTTGCATGCACCAGTTAACTATGCATTGACTAGTACTCCCTCCGTCCGGGTTTATTAGGCCTAAAGACAACTTCTCTTAGACCAAGACACATAGTAATTTGCTCACATTAATTCTTTCATTCCACTCCCAATGCACTCTCTCACATGCATGCAACCAATGAAAAAACACGCATGTAGTATATTAATTTTCCAACCATGGCACCAACAACAATGGTTTTCAATGCAACCAATGGAATGGTTGCATGCATGCATCTTTCCAAAGCGGGGCCTTATAAAAGGGGACATGCCTGTGATGCTGAGAGGCTCAATAAACCCGGACGGAGGAAGTATACTTCTCCTAGCACAACGCCCCAACAATATATCTAGCCAATGCATGCACTTCTAGTCTTCGTTCGATTGGCGCGTGTGTGCACCATGCAGCATCCGAGGTCGCGAGGAAGTAGCAGCAGACCGTACGCGTGAGCTGGCGCCGGCTTCCCAAGCGTTAGGGAATTAAATGACTGCATGCGAGTGAAGCTGGGTTTGCTTTCAGGCTGGTCATAGTGGGGAGTAACTTATACTAGTGTCATGCATATAACACTAGTCTAAGTTACTACCTTCATAGTGCAAAATAACATAATAGTAGTGTCATAGAGGACTTCATTAATTAGCTTGTAGACTCATGTTGTGTTGGAAAACGCTATGTTACAGTAACATATTATGTTACCACTTCTCATTAACTACATGCCACATAAGCAAAAATTTCTTGGAGTGCGCTATGTTACTTGCTAAGTTAGTCCCACTATGACTAGCCTCAGTAGTAACTTGTGCGTTGAAACCGAAGGAACTGCGCTTATTTCATGGAATTAATCATCTTGCCTTGGTACCTGTGATTTGGTCGGGGGCCTAATAAACCCGGACGGAGGGAATACTACTATTTAAAATTCAGGCCTCCGATTCCATATGTTTTTCTTTTCTTTTTCCTTTTTATACAATGGGTTTCAGATGCTGAATACTACTCCCTCCTTGGTTATAAAATAAATGTTGTGATTTTAGTTCTAATTTAAACTAAAACCACGATAGTTATTTTAAACAAAGATCGCAACACTTATTTTGGAACAAAGAGAGTATAAGATGTTCTATTTTTTTCTTAATCGGATATATATAAATGTTTTAATGTGATACGCTGTCCGTTTCTTTTTCATTCTATATATAAGTTTTGTCAAAAGCCAATCTTTATAAAGTTTGATCAAATTTGTATTAAAAAATATATCAGCATCTACAGTACTAAAAAAGAATATTAAAATGTATTTCATGATGGATCTCATGATATAGTTTTGTATTGTGAGAGTTAATAATTTTTGTTTAAGCTTGGTCAGTCTTTGAAGAGTTTGACTTGAGATAAATCTAATACACGGAGTAAAAAGGAAGGGAGGAAAGAAGTACAGTCAAATGAAAAGGAACGGAGGAAAGAATTACAGGCAAAGTCTAGCCGAGAGAGTACTAGGCAAAACGGGGAAATATCAAGTACTCCCATCCTTGGAGTGCTCCCAATGCTCCAACTTTAAAAAATGCATTTTTAAATGTTTCAAAAAATTCTAGAGAAATATATGAATGTTCACAAGGAATATGACTACAACTCCTAAAAATTTCAGGTCCAAACTCTAAATGTACATTGAGAAACAAAAATGTGCAATCTAGCGTGGATAGTGCCATAAAAACACAAAAGCAACATTTGACACTATTTACATCTGAATTTGTCTTTTTTGTTTCTCAATGTATATTTTGAACTTGGACCTGAAAATTTTAGAAAGTGTAGTCACATTCCTTGTGAACATTTACATTTATTTTCAGAATTTTTGAAACATTTAATATTCATGTTTTACACTTGGAGTATAGGGAGCAGCCCAAGGATGGGAGCACCTGATATTTCCCCTAGGCAAAACCATGTCTGTCAGACGGGACACGCAAGCACGTACACTAAATATACAGGTACAAAGCAGTAATCGTGAGTTAGTTTGACAACGGCCTTGTTTTGGTCAAGTGATGACACCATTTCCAAGTGCATAAGGCCAACTCCAACGCGCGACCCCGTCCTGTCCGCCAGCGTCCATTTGGGGATAAACGGACAAAGCAAACCTCCCAACACGCAGCCGTAAATGGACTGTCGTCCGTTTTCTGTCCGCTTTCGACCCATTCCCAGCCCAAGTTTGGGCCGAGTTTGCGGCCGAACGGACACGCGCGGACGACGCGTGGCGCTTGCCCATGTCCTCCCCTGGCCTACCTGTCGGGGACGCATACCTCCCTTTTTCTACCCCTCCCCTCGGGCGCTCCAGCCGCACCCCCGCCGCTCTCGTCCCTAGCCGCCGCCGCCGTCATTGCCGCTGTGCAGCTTGGCCCGCCCCAACCCTTGTCGCAGGCCCCGTTCCCTCGACGCCCCGAGCTACCCAACCGCGACCACCTGATTTGCTCACCCGGTGATTGGATTTGGAGCGGATCCAGCCGGACTTGAGATCGCCCGGGTGCGGGAGGCCGCGTCGTGCCATGGACTCGTCGGGCATCGGTCGGAAGGCCCTGGCAAGGCCGCATGCAGGTACTGACTCTGCCTCTAGCCGCTCGGATCTACACCATCGGTGGTTCGCCGACGGATACACGAACGATCGTCGCCTGGGCTCGGTGCTGGCCCAAAGGCTCGTCGGCGCACCGTTGCCACTCATAAAGTGCGACGAGTGCCCAAGAAAGGTCTTGCACCGCGTGTCTACAACGCCGGAATATCCCGGATGGGTGTTCGTCAAGTGCTCAAACGATGGGGTATGTGCTACTTTAGCTTCGGTTGTGCTCTCGGATTTGACTAGTTGTACTCACTTAAATTTTTATTGTGTAGAATGGATGTAACTTTTGGTATTGGGAAGAAGAATACATCGATATATTGATAGAGCGCAATTTAATCGATGTTCATGCACTTTTAGCTAGAATAGAGGCTAGAGATTAGATTAGTGCACTTGTTGCTAGAATAGAGACTAGAGATGAGACTAGATGCGAGGAAGCAACGTCTACTTCTTCAGACTTGAAAAAGAAAGAAGCACGCAAGATTGAGCCTTCGCAGATCAACAATAAATGCATCGAAAATGCACTAATTCAACTTACCGGAGCAGTTATGAAAGTTTGTTATCTTCTAAAATGTCTTCTTGTGGTTCTTATTTTCTTTGATCTTGTTATTCTAGTCAAAATTTGGTGATGTGCTTCCATGTATAAAAAATCAATGACGAAAATGAAAGATATGTGTTCGCAAAAAAATAGAGTATACAGACGGGATGTGGCCGAAATGCAGCTGTGCCACAAATCCGGACGGACACGACGGTATCTCCACCCCCAAACGGACGAAAAGCGGACGAAACGGACGTCCGTTTGAGGTCGCGCGTTCGAGTTGGCCTAAGAGCAACTCTAGCAGACCCCGCATCCTCCCGACCCGCAAAACGTTTTCGCAGTTCACGGAAAAATGCCTTTGCAGGCCGGCGCGGACGGCCGCAGTTGCAGACCCTGCATAATGGACCCGTAAAAAAGAATATTTCTAGAATATGCTTTTTTACGGGTTGGGGTTGCGGCGTCTAATCTGGCGCAGCTTCTACCGGCCCACAAAACTCAAATTTGCAACTGAATTTGATCTTTGCATTGATTTGCTTTATTAACAACATTGGATACAAAAGCATCACCAAATTTTTGCTATAATAGCAGGACCAAAGAAAACAAGAACTACAAGTATGCATTTTAGAAGATTTCCAACTTCCATAACTGCTCCCACTGGTTGGACTAATATCTTCTCCATGCATTCGTTGTTGATCTATGGATTCTTGATTTTGCATTCTTCTTTCTTCATCTTTGGTTCGGAAGAAGTAGATGTTGCCTCCCCTCTAGTTGCACATGCAGCCACATCATTGCCTTCGATTGTAGTAAGGAGTGCACTAACATCTATTAAATTTCTTTCTATCAACAAATCAATGTATTGCCTTTCCCAAAACTAAAATGAGCATCCATCGTCCTACACAAAAGAATGAGCAAGCTCGAAGTGAGCCACTGCAATTGAACTAAATAATGAACTATGAAACGAGCTACCGCAAGTGCACGTACCCCGTCGTTTTCGCATTTGAGAAACACCCATCCGGGGTGCTTCGGCGTGCTCAAAGTGAGCCGCAACACTTTCCGCGTGTAGTCGTCGCATTCTATGAGTGGCATCGGCAAGCCACAAAGACGCTGCGCGAGCGCCGAGCCCGGTGGACAGCCGGACGAGTCCATGCCCGCAAACCTTCGGCGATGGCGGGCGGATGAACCCGTACCTGCATGCGGTGGTGCGCCCTTGCCTGGGCTGCGGGAGAGGCTCCCCGACCACTCCATCGCTTGGGGCAGCAACCGGCGGCCGAAAAAAGCGAAATCCGGCGGCCCACGATGAAGTGTCGCAGATCTACAAATCCGGCGGCCTGCTGACGCAGGGGGAGGCCTCGTACGCGTGGCGGCCTTCCGGCGTGCTCGTGCCGGCTGCGGTCGCCGGAATCTTGGGCGGCGGCCGGCAGCGGCGCGGGGGGGAAGAGGGGGAAGAGCAGCGGCCCCAGAAACATTTTTTGTGCCGGCTCACCCTCAGGCGGCGCTTTTAGACACCCCGTGAAGGGCCAACGGCTGGAGATGCCCGAAGGAGCGTCACGCCCACTAGAAGCCAATGCCCTTGTTTTGGTCTAAGAAAGAAAACCAAAGCGTTGGACATAGGGACAGGAGGAGCCCAGCCCCCAAGTGCGACCAGGACATGCGTTGGTGCGTGCAAAGAGAGGCGTGCACAGACATCGACGGGGATCTCGAGCCAGGGAGCAAGAAAATCTCTCGGTGGTCGGCACCCGTTTCAGTGCCCTAGCCCGGCCCTCCTGCTCGCGCAGGCGGCGCAAAGAGAATCGATCAAAATTATCAACCCCGCGGCACCACGGACGGAGCGGAGGCGACGAGAAGCGGGCCACGTGCGCGGCGGCGTGTGATCACCGGCGAGAAGACGTGACCTCGGTCCGGCCAAAAATGGGAAATCGACGGACGCGGCGAGTAACGTCGCGGTCACCGCGCAAAGGCGTGGACGGCGAGTTCGCTAGCGAACAGTGACGTGGTGGCCGGTGAGAGGGACGAGAGAGCCTTGCCTGTCCTGTGATCCTGTCACCCGTCGCGGTCGCCAGGTCGGGCCTCATTGGATTGGCCATCGCCGCTGACGGATACAAGGAAAAACTAATTGAAACGGCGATGGATGGATCGACCTCACGGCTTCGCCACACGGAGACTTGGTGCTCGCTCGGCGAGTTGATTCGTCGAGGAGGGCCGGGGAAAGTCACGCGCACACGGCGTCCCCACGTCCCGTGAGCTGCTCGCTCTCTGTATCGCTGATGATGATCGGTCGACGACGACGGAAGAATCCCTCCCTCCCGCCCTATGATTTTGGCGTCGCGGGTTTCGCCATCCGTGTGTGTGTGAACAGTCACGACTCGATAGGAACCGTGGAATTTCAATCTGGGGATGAATTGATCGATCGAGCGAAAGCCTGTGAAATCAACCAACCTTTTTTTGCCCAAAACAAATAACTTGAAATGTCACGCGCGAACTGTGATTGGATGCATTCTCTTTTCTTTCCCTGGACATAATACATGAGTGTGTTTCAAGGTCAGCTCAGCCTGAAGGAAAAGTCTCTTTGAGAAAGCACTAGGCAGAGGCCCATGCTTTGGTCAAGAGGGAACGGCAAGCAAGCCAATGACGCATGCCACAGGTACCCGTCCTTCTCTCTCAAGATCGGCTTAGAATCGCATGATCAGTTTATCTTACTGATACAGACAGCACAGTACGTGCCATCGGGCAATCTCATCGACCAGGAGCTACAGTACCACTGAAACCTACTACAAAAAAGAGAGTTTATAAGAGGCCAATTGACAGATCGTTACTCATCGATGACTTTGCACCTTACGTAAAGGCCAACCAACTGCACCCATGTCCACACGTACGTCGCTCTACAGGTTTCTTTCTGGCCGCGAGTCCGTTTCATATGATCATATCAAGCTTGGAGCTAGAAAAATAAACACTCGCGCCCGAAGTGAATCGTATATAGTATATATCTCGTGATAATTAACGGTATGATGATGATGCGATTCTATATAAAAATCGTGGTGGACTCTGTCTGGAGATCTCTGGTGGTTCTGGCTGGCCTTTCTTGTATGTCTGACGCTGCTTTGAGCAGGTGCGCAGAGGCAGATTAACCTGTAAGTCTGTAACCACGCACGCGCATCTCGAAGCAAAAAATATGTTCAGTCAAGATTGCTCGGCGCGTACAACCTAGCGATGCAAGCAACTAGTAAACCATTTGTTTTACGGGCTCCACATGCAGAGAATTGGGCGCTCAGGATGCCTTTTTCTGTGTAATCTCGATGGAGAGGGACAGATGGATGCAGGACTGGATGGATGGAGTGGACAGCTCGATCAAGCCACATGCTGCATCTTCTGGTCGCGTAAAGTCAATTTATTTCCACGAGGCAATGGCATGTGCGATCGTGTGCATAAACACAAGATGAATTTCTCTTTACAAGATCGACGAGGCATCCTGCGAGAAGGTACTTTCTTTTTGCACAATAGTTAAATGTTAGTCGACTGACTTTACCTATTGTGGTCGGTCGATTTTGAATGAAGAAAGGTGAAGGAAGGAGAAGGAGGGAGTCGACGGAGGGCTACCCCATCCTCTATCTTAGGATGTGGACGGAAGAGCGGCGGTGGTGGGACGGTGGTGCAAGTTTGCCGGAGAAAATACCGGCCATCATCGGGGCGAAAGGGATGGCCGAGGGCGGCGATAGCATGGCGGCGGGAGGAGGTTGACGGGAGGGCGGGCGGCGAGGCTGTGCGGGAGCGTCATCAGCCGCGGACGGCGGTGGCCGGCGGTTTGGCCAGTGGCATGTTTGGCGGGTGGGAGAAGAAGAAGGAGGAGGTCTGGAGGTAGAAGAAGCAATCTTCACCCTCTATTTCCCATCCAACGGCTGAAACAAAATCGGCTGACCGAAATTCGTTTTTAGGTGACTTACATCTAGCCATTCCCTTTTTTTTTGTTCGAAACAGAAGCATAAGGTTGCCTCGTTCATTAATTGAGGAGAAGTCAGTTTGTTTGTTACACACAACCCTTATTACATGAAACCATTACTCTACTGGTATGATATGATCCAATTTTTGCACCCGCAATGACCCAAAGTCTTACTTCCCTCTTTATGTCGTTGAAGATGATCAGAGGTGGTGTGGATTTGTGGTGCAAGACCTGCGTGATCCTCTTATTCCAATTAGTCCATCTAACAAGCATGATGAGGGAGGTCATAGCACTCCTATTGGGAATGTTGTCGCTTGACATGTTGCTGTACACCTCTACCATCGCTTGAGCGAGTGCTCCGCCACCCAAGACGATATGTCAATAGCATGGAGCCCCAACCACTCTCTGATCAAGTTCCAAATCCGGACAATGAAGTGGCATTTGACGAAAATATGCACACCACTTTCTTGCACTTGTTGGCAAAGCGGTTAGAGGACACATTTTGCCAACCACGTCAAGCTAATCCATCAAATGTCTAAATACGGTCTTTGGTAGTGAGCCAAGCGAAGAATTTTGCCTTAGGAGGAGCCCAATGCCGCCAAATGGTGTAGCAAAGGGTTGTGCTAGTTGACCAATGAACTGTGCTTTATAGGCCGAAGCCGAAGAGTAGTGACCACTCGTCATGTGCTTCCAAATAATGTCATCCTTCTCATCCTCTCTCAGTTGGACGTCATGAAGGCACGCCCAAAGTTTCACAAATTCCCTCAAATGCGCAAGTGAATTTCGTGAGGATGATCTTTAATTATAATCCAAGCATTCTCCATGAATGCGTCTTTCACTTCCAATTTATTCGCGAAGAGGCCATCTAAACTAGGGGTGCAAAGTCTATTGGTTCATTGCCAAGGGGAGTCCAAAAAGGGGACACGATCATCGTTTCCGATGGTCATGGCAACAAATGCGTAGAAGAGATCGAAGTCCAACTTATCACATGGGTTTCCCATCCCCACCCAAAGCTTGGTATGCTCTTTCCATTCGTACCATAGCCAATGCAAGCGCAAAACACACACGGAATTCTTGAGGTGAAGTACCCCAAAGCCTCCAAGATCCTTCGACCAGCAAAAGGTGGCCCAATTAACTTTGCACTTGGCTCTTGTAACCTTGTCGGCCCCTACCAAAAAAAAGGCCCTCTAAATCTTATTGATGCTCTGGATGACGGGCGGTGGAATAATGACGAGTGTTGCATGGTAGATCGCTTGCGAGGTGAGTACCGCTTTGACAAGGGTGCCCCGGCCAGTGGTGGTAACAGTTTGGTTGTCCCAAGGGACAAGCTTGGCAGCCACTTTGTCTTCAAGGAATTGAAAGTCGGCCCTCTTGAGTTGCCTAATTGATAGAGGGAGGCCAAGGTATCTCAGGGGAAGGAAACACAAGCCACAAGTTTGTGGAGGACGCCCTCGAGGTTACGGTTTGAACATCGAATGGGAACAACATACCTTTTTTGGAAGTTGGTTTCCAATCCTGTCACCTCACCAAAATAGCCTCAAAATGCGAGCAAATTTTTCTATCTTTCTTTATGGGCCCCAAGAAAACCACCACATTGTTGACATAGAGAGAAATACTGCAAGAGGCTCCATACCTCTTATCTTGTGCAGCAAGCCATGTCTTGTGGAAATGTCGAAGCGGACCAATGACAATGCTGAATAGGAGGGGGAGAGGGGCTCCCCTTGACAAATTTACCTTTTATTTTCCATGGCCAGTAAGTCATGGCAAATTTACTTTCATCACTCATTGGAATTTTTGCCTTTAATGGATCATGGTAAATTTACTTTCATCTCTCATGGCAATTATTATTAAACAATAGTATATGTTACGCTTTTTGTGTTCCACAACATGATGGCAATCTTACCTTTTTTTGTTTCTTCATGTACATAGTAAAAATACCTTGCAAATTTAATCCACATTTTTGCGAGAATGTATAGATGCAAATTGTCATGACTTTTTCTTTTGGGCCATCATTTTTTTCTTTTTCATGGACCATGGTAACATTTACTTTTAAATATGATGCCTAATTTATTATTTGGACCATGAAAAGTTTTGTTTGAATCATGACAAATTTTAATAACAATCCATCATATCTTGTTTTCTATTCTTTATCACGACAAATTTATTTTCCTTTATTTTTGGATGATGACAATGTATTCCCAATTTTTTGAGCACCATGGCACATTTTATATTTTCTCCATGGCACATTTCATTTTTTGAGCACCATAGAAAATTTAAACACACTATGGCAATTTTGTGATCATGACACTCTTTTGAAACCTTTTCCCTCTTTTGAAACAAAATGGCAACTTAGGTTAGAATGACAATTTGTAAATTTTCACGCATGAATTTTTTTTAGTTTTTGTTTTCCCTATTTTAAGTGCTTTTTTGCAAATACAAATTTGAAGCCATTTTTCATCAGATCCATGCTAAATTTCATGGGAATTTTACTATATAATCATTGCTATTTATTTTTAGCTATTTTAAAGTCATGTCTGAGTACTAGTTTTAAGGCTTTTTGTATTAGTCACATCAAAAACTGGGCTTTCTTTTTCGGGGGCCTATATATAGTGATGCTTGGGGGGTCACGCTGGAAGCTGATCAAAGCAATGCTTCCCATATTTTTGGATCAAGGTGCTTTCAAAAATCATAATTGGTAATGTTCGTGCGGGTGAAAGTTGGACAACATCGTTGCTCCAGTCCAATTGCAGCCTCTCTGCCTAAGTCTTTGTAGTATTTCTTCTAGCAGAGATTAATACCGCGAAGAAGGTGTTTTCAAACGATTTCATTGTAATCCTTAGTCATAAGAGTTACTTTGTATTTTCTTAGATCTTAGATGCAAATCAATGTACCTATAATTGTAATTGAAGGTGTTACAAGTGTCTCTAAAAAAGAGGAAACAATTTCGTTTACTCGAACAATTGGTCCCCAGGGAAGGATTTGTTCGATCTGGGAGCTCCCAAGATCAATCGTCAGGGCCATATTCGGCTCCTTTAATCCTTCATAGCTGACCAAGAAATACAATAAACTGATACAGGATGTAGTAATGAACCAGTAAATTTTTTAGAAGTTATGAGCAATGCAGTAAACAATCAGAAAAGAAAAAGGCTTGCACACTAGAAGCCCCGCTTCTCAAAAGCCACAAGTTGTTTAGACAAGCAAAGAAATCCAAGTGAACTTTGAATACGGACCACAGCCTAGTGAGATAATGACAACCACAATAGCAACAGTTTGCCTATTCTGAAAAACCAAAAGACCAGCCATTACGCACCCATAACAGGTTAACCGAATTAAGATTTAAGAGTAATACTGCATATTAGTACGGCTAAGCAGCAACGGGTGCTAGGAGGTGCTAATATAGACCAAAGCTGTGGTAATGAAGCTTCTTGTTGATCTTGGGGATGGGGGGAAGAAGCACGGTGCTGAGAGCTCTGCGAGTCAGCAAGGCAGCTTTGAGTAGCTCCATAACCTGTTAAAAAATAGCAACACCTACAGCTGGTCAATCAAAGGATCGCAAGTTTTATGATTTGTGAGGCAAAATGTGTATATTTTGACAGAAATAACAACCTGGGGTTTTGTAAGGGCGACTTCTTTCTCTACAAGGTCCTTTCTCTGAAGTTTGGCTTCAATAACAGCTTGCAGAGTGCTTGCTAAGGACAGAGGAAGAACATGCAGATCATCAGTCACAATGAATTTCTGAGGTCCGTGCTTTACATATGCTCCTCCGTTGTCAGATCCTCCCTTTGGCGACTTTGCATCCAGCTCACGGAGGGTTGTGGTTTTTACACTTACATTGCAATATTGATGGTAACTTTTTTTGTACCAAAATTTCTCATGACAAGTGGCAAGATTCGCAAAACCACGATCCTTGATACACTTCAAACAAGCATTGATCTCTTGATTATCTGGAGCTAGTTCTTGCACTTGAAGCATCGTGCTAACGCCACAGCCAAAGAAGGGCGCCAACATTGGGGACAATAGCAAGTTCTGGCATTCTGGCCTCAAGAATCCTTGAGCACTTCCATCTATGCTAGTGTAAAGATTGTAAAAACATCCTTTCGATGCTGATTTCCCGTATCTTTTCACTATGGATCCTAGAGGTATGGGCAGTAATCCAAAGAGAAGATCCACAAAATCACCGCCAACTTCGGCGTACAACACCTTGGAGTTGTTCTTTGTCTGGAGAACCCTTAGGCTGGCATTAACTAGTGAGTGATCAGCCTCACTATCTTGTTCTTTAGGATGCAAGTACTCAGGGAGCATATCCACTACTAAATCATCAGGCGCGATAGCGACGTCAAGATAGTGATCAGTTAACGGGTTCTGCGACGTTAATGACCTCCTGAGCAGGTCAATTATCTGTAGCAGATGTATCATATCAGTTAAATAGTGTATGTTGCATGATTCGGCATAATGCTCAAACTAAAAAGTTACTCCCTCTGTACAGTAATGTTGAACTACAAAAACGTTTTATATTAATGTACAGAGGTAATAGTTGAGAACTTGAGAGAGAAAAACCTTGTCAGAACTGAACTGGAGAATCCTCTGCTCAAGACTGGACGGATCTGGCACTTGAAACTCGTCCAAAAGGGTCAGCATGAGAGAGGTTGAGGCCGGTGCAACTTTGAGATCGTCGGTGACGATGAACTTCAGGCCTCCTTTGACAAAAACGCCATCCTCAGGAGCACCACCAACAGCGGCATTACGACCATTCATCGGCGGCCTCTCCCCGGCTAGCTTCGCCATGACCTTGCCGCACCGGCAGACGACGCCGGGGACGGAGCTGAAAGCAGTGACGCTGCAGCTCGTGTCACCGCAGACGTAAACCTCCCTGTGCTTGGTGTCGTCGACTCTGACCGTCAACTGATAGCACTGCTTCGCTGCGGCGTTGATGGGCCTGAGAAGCATCGCCTTGCAAGCCTCGGTCCTGAACAGGTCGGTGGAGAGCCCCTCGACGCTCCTGTACAGCTCGTCGAGGCATCCCACCTGAGACTGCCCGCCGAGGAGGCCGACGACGGTGCCGAGGGGCAGCGTGAGGAAGCCGAAGAGAACGTCGACGAACTCCTTGTCGGACTCCGCGAAGAGCACCTTGCCCCTCTCCTTGTCCACGAAAACCTTCACGTCGATCGTCGGTTCTACTCCGGTCGACATGGACATTGTGGAGGAGGTGAACGGGCGAGCGCGCGTCCAGTCTCCAGTGTCATCCTGGATAAATACGGACGGAGCCGTGCCGTGGGAAGGTCACCGGACGTTTTTTTGAAGCTGAAACGACGGATAGCTCGGCGGCCTTTGGCCCAAGAGTCGATGTAGCAATTATATTTACCTCTTCGTTTTCCACAACGAGTTCTGTTAAATCTCTCTCTTTTTTATCCGTAGATCGGTAGAGGGGTTCTCCACTTCTCCCTCTTTCATGGCACTGATCTGAGTGTTCTTAAAGTTTGAATATAGTCACTCTGTCCATGGCTATTTTTTTTGGATTTGTACGGAAATCATAACTGGCGACCGTCAGCTAGGAGGCTGATGCGGGCGACCCCCCTTCCTACCGTCTGATCTGGCCGCACGGATCTTAGAGCAGGGTCGTTGCCACGTCAAATTTTGAACTAGGTCGCTATATACCATAAAACCCAGTGAACACTTTACTTTTCAAATTAAACCCGTGCATCACACTGGTAGCAGTGCGAGTTTTGCACATGGTAGACCTGGGTTTGAATTCCAAGCCCTCATTTTTTTTTGCTACATTGCATTTTTTCCACATGGTAGACCTGGTTTGAATCCCAAGCCCTCCTTTTTTTTTGCTACATGGCTTTTTTTCTGGAAAATTTGCCACGACAGTTTTAACAATTTTTTGCGAAATATGATACATGACAACATGGCAGATTAACCATGATGACATTTTTCTAGAAAAATTAGCATGACTGTTTAACCATGATGGCAAGAGCTGATATATTTTAAGAGACGGCATTTCTTCTTTATTAAGAGATGGCATTTTTATATTAAATGATGGCATTTTTTGTTTATTAAGAGATGTTATTTTTATTTTAGGAGATGACATCTATAATACCTAAATAGTTCATCCCCACTATCTTATTTCTCTTGACATGCAAGCTATCCACCTAAGCAACCACTCCCATACAGCCACGTCATCTGTGATCCCAAATATAATTTTATTCGTGCCTCCATGTCATCCTTTTTTGCTCTACTGCCCGGTGATTTAAATTTGTCGCTGCCTTCCCGATTTGTTATTATGGCTGGGCTGTACGTCCTCTCTTCAATTCTCTGTCTCCTCCAATTCTACCCACCCGAACAGATCAAAAGCCACTTTGACTTATTTTTTTATTGAAACAAACACTGTGTCGTTCCCTATCCTGATTGTTCCTTTCATCTTCCGTGAATCAATAAGTCTCCACTCAATTGGCCTTCAAGTCTAGAAATCAAAACTCCCTTTACATCCTCACCCCGATGTACTATATACTGCTATATGAGGATGGTGGCTTCTGTAGTCTGCTTCAAACCCGGCTTCTCCCCTCCGTAGATCGGGATGTAGCGGCGTCCGGAGGGAATCGGCCGGCGGAGGCGGCGGCTACACAATAGCATGGAGAGCGGCAGCACAGGATCCAGGTGAGTCTCCAACTGTAAATCGCGCTCGCCGGGGGATCGAGCCATGCCTATCCATTCCGTCCACCCGTCGGTCGATCCGCCGGAATCGGTTCATATTATTTTTCTCGAAGATCATCGTCAATGGAGTCCCGGGCCATTAGTCCCAGCGAGACGGCGCTGCCTTACGCGCATCCGCCGTTGGCCCCGTCCGACCCCATGGAGGAGCGCCGGAGCGGGGGCGAGGTGGTGCGTGTGTGTGGTGGTGCAGGTGGTGGGCGGCGATGTGGCGGCGGACGTGCCGCGGCCTGCGGCTGGCGGAGACGGCGCGGAGTCTGGGCAGGGAAGCCGGCATGTCGGAGAAGACCTCCGGGGCGGCGCGCGGATGAGATGGGGTTCCTCAGCGCCGACGCTGACGGGATCCCCTGGAGCAAAGCCATGCTCCAGTGGCAGCGCACCGGCTTCCATTTCCAGACTGAGAAAAACTAGATGAACCGTACGTGCATGATCCATGCATTCCTCCAGCCATTAATCTCTTCCTTTTGATTCCTGGGCATTGTACTATTTTTTCTCCTTTGATTACAGGTGCACGAAAGTGAGGCCACGACCAGGAGCTAGGCGGCGATGTACTCTCCATAAATTTCTATTTCTCCTGTCTGAATTAACTTTCTCTCTGTTAATTTTTTATGAAGAATCAACAGATTATGGATCCCAGACTCTGAATGTGTGCGACGGGTTTAGTGGGCATGTGCGACTGTATCCTACACCTTCGTCTAATCTATGTATTTGGCACTCTATGAACCAGTTGCATACCATATGATAGTGAAGAGGTCATCTCAACAAATTATCCATCTTTTATGCTTTCAACACAAAATACAAATTTGGCTACCTATAGCCACTTCTTATCTTCTCAACCAAGCAGAAAAATGGCCATTTCTAGCCCTCGGTTGCAGATACCCGCAGTCACCTAAATCTATCTGGCAAACCAAGTGCACCCCTAATTACACATATATTCATATACCTATTATAGCATCGGATACATGTAACATGTCCCGCAGCAACGCGCGGGGTATTATCTAGTTTTTATATTAAGAGATGTCATTTTTTGTTTACTAAGAGATGTCATTTTTTATATTAAGAGATGTCATTTTTATTATTAAGAGACGATATTTTTTATTTATGAAGTGGCATTTTTATTATTTAATAGATGAAATTTTTGGTTTTTTTAGATGTAATTTTTTATTAAGAGATGTCACCTTTTTTATCATGGTATTTTTTCTTTTGTGTTCACATGGCATTGTTCTGTTCATGGCATTTTTTCTTATCCAGAAGACACACAGGCTGCTTTTCTGGCCCAGTATATGGTACGTTGGCTGGGCTCAATCGACAGGACAGAAACTTTCACAGGGTGATCCTTTTGGTAACGAACTAAAATGTTCGATGTGAAAGGAGGGATCGGGTGAACGATTCGATCGCCAAGACCACCTCCACTGGCGATCTATCGCCATATATTAGCGTTATTATTTTATTGATATCTATCTAGAGTACCAAATAAGCAACATTAGATTCATCCTATTTTTTTCATGAGTTTGGTTGCCGAGAGGTCAAGGCAGATCTGTTACTCGGGTTATTAGGTGTAGGGATGAAAATAGAGCAAAATCAAAGTGTTATCATTTTTTTGTAATTTTTAGGGAAAAGGAAAACAAATGGAGAAACCGTAAAAAAGTACAAAATTAAAAACTGATGAAAGTAAATACTCCTGCCTTCTCAAAATATAAGACATTTTCTGACACTATCATAGTGTCAAAAGGCATCTTATATTTTGGTACAGAGGGAGTATAGAGCAAATACAATGCGGACATGGTTACAAAATAAAAAATATGTCGGAACAAAGAACACTAGTGCAGAACCGGGCAATAGCACCGGTTCGTAAGGCCCTTTAGTGCCGGTTGCATAACCGGCACTAAAGTTTGGGCACTAAAGGCCCCCCCCCTTTAGTACCGGTCCAGCACGAACCGGTGCTAAAGGGCAACCACGTGGCACGAGGCAGCTCCGGGGGCCGGGAGCCCTTTAGTACCGGTTGGTAACACCAACCGGTACTAAAATGTTTGGGGGGTTTTTGATTTTATGATTTCTTTTTCATTTAATTTTGTGTTTTCCATTTGAATTCTTTTTCATTTGCTGGTATTTTACGATACTACACATTGTACACGTTATTCATATATATGGTAGCGGGTAATAGTATTCTCTCTTCGGATTTATGACCTGGTCAAGCAAAAATCCCGCTATTTCCTCTTGAAGTGCTTGTAGCGCTCCGTATCTAGGAGCTTGTCCCGCACCTCTCTGAACTGTTAAGAAGGAGATCAATATGCATGTGTATTAGTTGTGTGACTAGATATCGATAATGGTGCACAAATTGTGAATAGTGTTCTGACAAGCGTACCCATTCCTGTCTTTGAGATCTGCTCCTTTCGGACATCATCATGCGAATGTTCTCGCAAACGCAGTATACACACAGATCAGTCCCCTGCGCCTGCTTTATGGCCTTTACGAGAATGGAATTCAATTTAATCAGATAATAATTAATCAAGCATGATAATATTAAAAAGATGGCAGCTAGCTACCACACTACTTAATTATTTACCCTGGGTCGAAGCCATCTCAGCTGTCGTTTCCATTCGCCTTCCGTTATGCTGATGAACCTTGCCCAAGCCCTGCCCGTCGACAAAGAAAATGAATAAAGGGGTTATTAAATAGTTCATATCATGAAATAACGAACTAAATAGGCTGAGATATATAGTTAATAATGATTGAAATTACCTGTTGACTATCCCAAACAAGATGTTATAGTCTTTATTTTATGAGAGTAGTGAGTCCAGTATTTCAACTGTTCCGTCGTCAACTTTAATGATACAGAAGATCCAGTGAAATCTGCATGCACACACGTTTGCATGTCTTAATTAAGCGGGCATATATATGTAAGCAAAAACATGTAGCTAGCTAGCTAGTAGGCAAAAACAGAGAATTTGTAGTACAAGAAAGTGTGACTCACTTGAAGTTGTAAGGAAGTAGTATATCTTCATTGTATTTGAGGTGCTTCAAGAACTCGAACATGCTGTCCTCTACCTGCTTTTTATAATAGTCGTTTATATTCCATGTGTATTCATTAACGGTGTTTGGGTCAATGAACCCAATGCCAAAGCGTCCACCTTTTTTCATTTCATACATCTTCATCCTGCATAATACCACAGAAAAGAATATAGTGAGGATAATTACAGGTAATGATTGATCAAAAGGATCAATACAGCTAGCTTGAGACTTAAATTACAGAAAGAATCACTTACAGACAATAGCAACTGGCGATAGATTTGTCGAGGGCGTCTTGATTGTATAACTGAAACAGTTCAGAATACTCAGCAGTCCCAGGTTTCTCATGGTAGAAATGATCCGTGTTGACTTGCACCATGAGGGACTGTCGATTGGATCTCTTGGTAATGTCCATGTACCATTGATGCAATTCATACATTCTCGTTGGGAGCTTCTTGACATCTTCTGGCTTGACCAAAGGTTGGCCCCGAACATATTTCCGTTTTATTTCCTCCTCTGTAAGCACAGGCATGTCCTCGATCTCGAGGAGTTGTCCAACAGTGATCTTGAGTTCTTCAGCCTGCGTTATATGCTCCTGGGTTATTACCACATCGCCCACCTGGGGAACGTAAACTGTTTGCCCACAATAATATTGGCCGCGCGTACTGTCACGTGTTGTTGGCGGCACAACAAGTGGGGGGATCGGTTGCGCCAACTGTTCCCCCAGCTGGGCAACGGTTCTCCCGCATTTTTTGACAGCTGCTTGTTGTTTGCTCGAGCTCGAGCTCGCCTCCTTCTGTAGACGTTGTCGATGTAACTTCCTGATGTGGCGCTCATAGTCTGTGTCAACAGGCCTAGGAGCTGGTGGTTCAGCCATACGAACGAAGTGGTCAAGAACTTCCACAGGCACTTTCTCCCTTGGCGGCGGTGGCGGTTTCGGTCCAAAATGGGCGTCGACTTCTGCCCGCACTATGACATTGGTTTGCTCCTTGGTCCTGTCGTAAGCCCTCTCAGGAAGAGGAGTACTAAGGTTTGGACCATATTTATATCGCTTGCCTCCGCCTGTACTTCCTGTACTATGGCCTCGACTGGTACCGCTACGCACCATAGCTGCGGGGTGTCTCTTCGTGGATTGCTGAGGCGGCGGAGACGGCTGACGGGGTTGAATTGGACGAGGAGGAGCCGGACTTGGAGGAGAAGTGGCCTGACACTTTGCCGGACTTGGAGGAGGAGTGGACGTCTGACGCTGTGTCGGACTTGGAGGAGGAGTGGCCTGACACTTTGCCGGACTTGGAGGAGGAGGAGTGGCCTCACGCGTTGGTGGACTTGGAGGAGCGGGAGTCTGCTGACTCGGTGGTGTACTTCGACGAGGAGTCGGGTGACGCGGTGTCGGTGGCCTTCGAAAGATGATGCAATCCTTTCTCCATAGGATGATACGATGTTTGGCATCTCCGAGTGTGTGCTCCTCGTCACCTCCAGGAATGTCAAGCTCTAGCCCCGAATATTGGTCCACCACCTCATCAACCACGACACGAGCATAGCCTGCTGGAATCGGGTTGCAATGGAAGGTTGCATCGGGGGAATTTGTATAAGCAACGCCGTCCGCCACCTTCATGGATATGTTCTTCATTTTGATGTGTAGCTCGCAGTTAGTGTTCTCCATGATGTCATCCACGGGGTATCTATCCAGCATTGCATCAAACGGGGCGGAACCCACGCTTCTCCTCGGCATGGATGGGGCGGTGGTATCCAATGCTGGATCATCTGCTACCTGTTGCAGCTGCTGAGACCCCCTTTGCTGGCTAAGTGAGTCGATCTGCTCCTGCTGCCGCTGGAATTTGTCTGCCAAGTCCGTGTACATGGATTCTAGGCCTTGAAGGCGTTCATAGTCCCGCTTCCTCTTCTCCTCCTCCATCTTCCTCTGCTTCCCCTCTGCAATCTTCCTTCTCGCACGGGTTCTGTAGTCGGCGTTCCATTCCGAAAACCCCTCATACCATGGAATAGCGCCCTTGCCTCGTGTTCTTCCCGGGTGTTCAGGATTTTTCAGGGCACGTGTAAGCTCGTCGTTCTCTCTGTTCGGCTGGAACACCCCCGTTCGAGCCTCTTCTATTGCAACAAGTATGTCATCGTCGGCTCCGTTCAGACATGCCTTCGTCGAAACTTTGCCTGTCTTCGGGTCCAACTCCCCCCATGCGCATAGAACCAACTCCTGACCCTGGGGGGCCAGCTCTTAGTGACCGGAATGACACCTGCATCCTCCATCTCTTTCTCAGACTTATCGCACTTAGGCATTGCCACCGCGTAGCCACCTGGCCCCAGCTTATGGAACTTATCCTTTTTTTCGGCATTATTCTTGTTTATTCTCGACCGTTCCTTAGCTAATTCTGAATCCTTGAATTTCACGAAATCGTCCCAATGAGCACTTTGATTCTCTAGTATCCCCTCGAATACTGGAGTCTTTCTTCCTCCCTTGACGTACTTCTCCCACGTCGTTCTCTTGTGGTTCTTGAATGCAACCACCATCTTCCTAAGAGCAGCGTCCTTGACTTTTTGCACATCTGCTTCTGTGAAATAATCTGGTAGGGTGAAATGTTCCATGAGAGTATCCCAAAGCAGGGTTTTTTGGTTCTCGTCGGCAAAAGTAACATCTGGACGCGGCTTTGCTGGCTTTCTCCATTCTTGAAGGGAGATCGGGAGTTGGTCCTTCACAAGAACTCCGCACCGACGAACGAACTTGTCCGCAATCTTCTTAGGCGCTAATGGTTCGCCATTAGGTCTGAATGCCTCGATATTGTACTTTACGCCCTCCTTCAACTTTTTGTTCGGGCCTCGTTTCGTCCTTTTGCCTGAAGATTTGCTCGATCCGGATGGCTGAAAGAAGAAAGATCGATTCGTTAATATATCTTCAACTCATTTAAAACATGCGATGATCACCAGATTCCTGCTTATATAAATATATATACCTCGCCGGTGTTTGTTGTTTCAGGACCAACATGTTCTTCGTCATCGTCACAATCATAGTTCATGACTTCATCAATTCGGTTGTCGCGATCGAATATCATATCACCCTCTCCGGTGTTGTTTAGAAATTCGGAGCCGTCAAAATCTTCTTCATTCTGATCATCATCTGGCCCGCGTATCATATCGAACATGGTCTGTTCTCTCTCTCTGTCGGTATTGTCCGCCATAGCTTTTATTTAACTATGCCAAAAGAAATATAAAACAATTTAGTATAATTTCGAATAATAGATATAATCTCGAATACATCCTCTCGAATAATAGATATAATCTCAAATACATCGTCTCGAATAACAGATATAATCTCGAATACATCGTCTTGAATAATATATAATCTCGAATACATTGTCTCGAATATATAATCTCGAATACATCACTGGCTAGGTAGCTAATAAAGATCGAATACTACAAAAGAATCTAGGACACTCGCGGTTCCTGCGGCGCGGGCCGTGGACACCCAAAGAGAAGGAACCCTCACAGGATCATAGCTGAAGTGAGATCCCTGAAGAAACTGCCAGGTATTGGAGAACCTGCCGCCCTCTAACGCAACCATGTAGCGATGGACGTGCTCGTCCTCCTCCCTGACACGGCGACGTACCACCTCCGGCAGGGCCGATTGCCTCCGCACCGAAACTGGCCCACGCGAACGCCACCAAACGAGATCATGGTCGACGACGGGACCCGGGGCCGGGTTCCTCATCAAGCGGCGCGCCCCTCCAGGCAGCACCTCCCAGTGCCAGCCCGGCGGAGCCCAGTCCCGGGCATGGGTCAGCTGGACGTCGTCGTGGACGTGTCGACGGCGAGGATGCGGGCCGGGCATCGTCGACAACAAATACTAGCTATATGCCCGCAAAAAGTAACATTTTTTTAATGATTGGATTTTGATAACTATTTCTATAACTAAAAAACAGAAAAATTTCTAACAATTCTAACTTTTTTATAACTATTTCTATAACTAAAAAACAGAAAAATTTCTAACAATTCTAACTTTTTTCTAACTATTTCTATAACTAAAAAACAGAAAAATTTCTAACAATTCTTACTTTTTTATAACTATTTCTATAACTAAAAAACAGAAAAATTTCTAACAATTCTAACATTTCTAACATTTCTAACATTTCTAAATATTTCTAAAAAACAGAAAAATGTCTAACAATTCTAACAAAATGTATGTGTTTGTGTGTGCGCGCTCACCGGCCGGCGAGGCGGGTGGCGGCGGGTGGCGGCGACGGGGGGCGCGCGGCGACGGGGACGGCGATGGGCGCGGCGACGACGGGGCGGCGACGACGGGGAAGGGGATGTACGGGCCGGGGCGGCGACGACGACGTACGGGGACAGTGACGACGCGCGCGGGACGGGCCGGGACGGGGCGGCGGCGACGACGCGTGGGACGACGGGGACGGGACGACGGGGCGACGACGGGGCTGGCGACGGGGGCGGCGATGATGGATATGGAGACGGCGGGGGCGCGCGGCGGGCGACGGTGTGCAGAGGAGAAGAAGCAGAGGGAGAACGAAACTGTTGAAATTTTTTGAAGGGTTTTCTTATATAGAACACACCTTTAGTACCGGTTGGAGCCACCAACCGGTACTAAAGGCCTGTTTTGGCCAGGCCAAGCGGCGGGAAGCGACCCCCTTTAGTACCGGTTGGTGGCTCCAACCGGTACTAAAGGCAACCCCTTTAGTACCGGTTGGTGCCACGAACCGGTACTAAAGGGTGTGCGCTGCCAGGCGACGGGCATAAAAGTTTAGTCCCACCTCGCTAGCCGATGGGCACTCGCACCTGCTTATAAGCCCCGCCGTCGCTGCTGTCTCGAGCTCCTCTCTTAAGCAGGCCTTCTGGGCCTACCTCTTCTGCGATGCCCTGTTGGGCCTACTGGGCTAGCGGGCCTGCATCCTGGCCCAACTTGAATTTGGGTTTCTAGTCGTATGCTGGCCGCTGTGGCCCAGTAGGTGGGCTTTTTTTTCTTATTTTTTTTGCTTTATTTATTTTTGTGAATAACTTAACTTTGAAAATAGATTTTTCAGTGATTCTTTTTTCTTATGTTTAATATTAGTGTGTTTTATCATTATATTCAATTTGGTAATGCTTAGGTTATTTAAAAAATGAAATGCCTTTGTAACGGATGAGTTTTCGTCCGAAACCCTGATACTTCGAAACAGATTGTCCATTTTGTACACGAAGTGCATCCAGTTTTTGCGGTAACCCTCTCTACTTTTTTGCACATGCTATGTGGGTGAAATTATGATACCATGCCAACTTTCAACCTTTTCAGAGTTCATTTGAAATGCTTTTCAATTTTAGGGTCATTTAGCTGAAAAAATCAGTAAATGCATGAAAGAATTTGCTTGCACATAAAATTTCTTCGCGTATCAAATGCCAAAACACATAACTAGCTACCCTAACTATTACAGAGATCCCTCCTGGGTGTGAAACACAGAAGAAAATGATGATAGTTAAGCCGATCACATCCCAGATCTTTGGGTGTGAAACTTTTTCTTCGCGTGTGTCCCTTTGCGTCATAGCCATGGAAAATCTTCATCATTTAACGGGATGCTCGGGTCAATATTCACTGTGAATGGAGCAATTTCATCAAACTTTTCATAATCTTCTGACTTGTCTGTCTTGTCATCCACTCCCACGATGTTTCTCTTCCCAGAAAGAACTATGTGCCGCTTTGGCTCATCGTACGATGCATTCGCTTCCTTATCTTTTCTTTTTCTTGGCTTGGTAGACATGTCCTTCACATATAAAACCTGTGCCACATCATTGGCTAGGACGAATGGTTCGTCTGCATACGCAAGATTGTTGAGATCCACTGTTGTCATTCCGTACTGCGGGTCTTCCGTTACCCCGCCTCGTGTCATATTGACCCATTTGCACCGAAACAAAGGGACCTTCAAACCACGTCAATAGTCAAGTTCCCATATGTCCTGTATATAACCATAATATGTTTTCTTTCCCATCTTGGTTTCTGCATCAAAGCGGACACCACTGTTTTGGTTGGTACTCTTCTTATCTTGGGCGATCGTGTAAAATGTATTACCATTTATCTGGTACCCTTTGAAAGTCATTATATTCGAAGATGGTAACTGGGACAACATGTACAGGTCATCTTCAATAGAGGTGTCATGCATGATACGTGCTTGCAACCAGCTGGCGAAACTCCTGGTTTGTTCACGTGTAATCCAGTCATCAGACCGCTCCGGGTGTTTGGAGCGTAGCAAATTCTTGTGTTCATCCATATATGGAGCCATCAAGGCGGAATTCTGTATAACTGTGTAGTGTGCTTCAGTGAGAGAATGTCCGTCCATACATATTATTTGTTCCCCTCCTAGCGTGCCTTTTCCATCCAGTCTGCCTTTATGCCGCGATTCAGGAACACCAATCGGCTTAAGGTTAGGAATAAAGTCAATACAAAACTCAATGACCTCCTCATTTTGATGGCCCTTGGAGATGCTTCCTTCTGGCCTAGCACGGTTATGAACATATTTCTTTAAGACTCCCATGAACCTCTCAAAGGGGAACATATTGTGTAGAAATACAGGACCCAAAACGTTAATCTCTTCGCATAGGTGAACTAGGACGTGCGTCATGATGTTGAAGAAGGATGGTGGGAACACCAACTCGAAACTGACAAGACATTGCACCAAATCATTCTGTAACCTTGGTATGATTTCTGGATCGATTACCTTCTGAGAGATTGCATTGAGAAATGCACATAGCTTCACAATGGCTAATCGAACGTTTTCCGGTAGAAGCCCCCTCAATGCAACCGGAAGCAGTTGCGTCATAATCACGTGGCAGTCATGAGACTTTAGGTTCTGGAACTTTTTTTCTGCCATGTTTATTATTCCTTTTATATTCGACGAGAAGCCAAACGGTACCTTAATACTGAGCAGGCATTCAAAGAAGATTTCCTTCTCTTCTTTGGTAAGAGCGTAGCTTGCATGACCCTAATGTATGCCGTATTTTCCGTGCATACATTGCTGGTCCTCCCGTGCCTCAGGTGTATCTTTTGTCTTCCCATACACGCCCAAGAAGCCAAGCAGGGTCACACAAAGATTCTTCGTCACGTGCACCACGTCGATTGTGGAGCGGACCTCGAGGTCTTTCCAATAGGGCAGGTCCCAAAATATAGATTTCTTCTTCCACATGGGTGCGCGTCCGTCAGCGTCATTTGGAACAGGTTGTCCACCAGGACCCTTTCCAAAGACCACCTTCAAATCTTTGACCATGTCATGTACATCAGCACCAGTACGGTGGCCAGGCTTCGTCCGGTGATCCGCCTCACCTTTGAAATGCTTGCCTTTCTTTCTTACGGGATGCCTGCTCAGAAGAAATCGACGATGTCCCAGGTACACATTCTTCTTACAATTAGCCAAATATATACTGTCGGTATCGTTCAAACAGTGCGTGCATGCGCGGTATCCCTTGTTTGTCTGTCCTGAAAGGTTACTGAGAGCAGGCCAATCATTGATGGTCACGAACAGCAACGCCTTTAGGTCAAATTCTTCCCCCATGTGCTCATCCCACGCACGTACACCTGTTCCATTCCACAGTTGTAAGAGTTCTTCAACTAATGGCCTTAGGTACACATCAATGTCATTGCCGGGTTGCTTAGGGCCTTGGATGAGCACTGGCATCATAATGAACTTCCGCTTCATGCACAACCAAGGAGGAAGGTTATACAAACATAGAGTCACAGGCCAGGTGCTATGGTTGCTGCTCTGCTCCCCAAAAGGATTAATGCCATCTGCGCTTAGACCAAACCATACGCTCCTTGCGTCATCTGCAAACTCCTTCCGGTACTTTCTTTCGATTTTTCTCCACTGCGACCCGTCAGCGGGTACTCTCAACTTTTCGTCTTTCTTACGGTCTTCTTTGTGCCATCGCATCGCCTTGGCATGCTCTTTGTTTTGAAACAAACGTTTCAACCGTGGTATTATAGGAGCATACCACATCACCTTGACAGGAATCTTCTTCCTGGGGCGCTCGCCCTTGACATCACCAGGGTCATTGCGGCTGATCTTATAGCGCAACGCACCACATACCGGGCAAGCGTTCAAATCCTCGTACTCACCGCCGTAGAGGATGCAATCATTAGGGCATGCATGTATCTTCTGCACCTCTAACCCTAGAGGGCAGACATCCTTCTTTGCTTCGTATGTACTCTCGGGCAATTCGTTGTCCTCTGGAAGCATATCCTTTATCATTACCAGCAACTTTCCAAATCCCTTGTCAGATACACCATTCTCTGCCTTCCATTGCAGCAATTTCAGTGTGATGCCCAGCCTTTTCTTGTCACCTACGCAATTTGGGTACAACAATTTTTTGTGATCCTCTAACATGCGCTGCAACTTCTTATTCTCCAAATCACTTGCGCAGTTTCTCTTTGCATCGGCAATGGTCCGACCTAGATCATCAACGGGCTCATCTGATGCCTCTTCTTCAGCTTCTTCCCGCATTGCCGGCTCAGCTTCTACCCGCATTACCGGCTCAGCTTCTTCCCCCATTGTTGTATCATCGTATTCAGGGAACCCATGGCCAGGATAGCTGTCGTCGTCCTCTTCATCTTCATTGTCTTCCATCATAACCCCTCTTTCTCCGTGCTTGGTCCAAACATTATAGTGGGACATGAAACCAGACTCAAATAGGTGGACGTGAATGGTTCTTGACTTAGAGTAATTGTGACCATTCTTACAGCCAGCACATGGACAAGGCATAAAACCATCCGCCCGCTTGTTTGCCTCAGCCGCAAGAAAAGTATGCACGCCCTCAACGAACTGGGGAGAGCATCGGTCATCGTACATCCATTGCCGGCTCATCTTCATTACACAACACCGAATAGACCAAATTAATACAAGTTCATACATAAAGTTCATACAACACTTAAATGCAACAAACAAATAACTCTCTAGCTAAAGCATTTAAATGCAACAACAAATGCAATCAAGATCGCAACTAAGGTAACAATGGACCCAACAGTATAATGATACCAAGCCTCACTATCGATGGCATATTTTCTAATCTTTCTAAACTTCAAGCGCATTTTCTCCATCTTGATCTTATGATCATCGACGACATCGGCAACATGCAACTCCAATTCCATCTTCTCCCCCTCAATTCTTTTCAATTTTTTCTTTCAAGTACTCGTTTTCTCTTTCAACTAAATTTAACCTCTCGACAATAGGGTCGGTTGGAATTTCCGGTTCACATACCTCCTAGAAAAAAATTCTATGTCAACTTGATGGGCATAATTTGTCATAAACACGAAATGCAACTAGTTTTAAAAGAGAATATATATACCACATCCGAATCATAACAAGGACGAGGGCCGACGGGGACGGATATCAAAACCATGGCACTATATGTATAACAAACAACGTACGAGTAAAATAATTATACGAGTAACTATATATCCAAATCACACAAACATCAATTTTTATATAAAATTTCATGAACAAGAGGCTCACCACAAGGTGGTGCCGGCGACGGGACGGTGCGGGCGATCGACGGTGGTTACGGCGGAGATTTAGAAGGCACTAAGTAAACCACACCTACATATGCAAACTAAGTGTTATTTTTAACCTCAAAATTCATATAAATCAAATACTAGCACATATATATATTTCCTCCCAAATTACTAAACTCACAAATTAATCACTATATAAAGCATTGCAAGGGCTAATCTAGCAATGAGAGATGAAAGGACAAAGTTGCTAACCTTTGTGATCATTTGAATGGATGGGGACCTTCAAATCTTGACAAATTTTGGGCAAAATGTGTGATGAGTTCGA
The DNA here is from genome assembly GCA_032464435.1 of Aegilops umbellulata. Classification (NCBI taxonomy): domain Eukaryota; kingdom Viridiplantae; phylum Streptophyta; class Magnoliopsida; order Poales; family Poaceae; genus Aegilops; species Aegilops umbellulata. The sequence goes on along the minus strand of CP136059.1, from coordinate 521,171,990 downwards.
GAGGAAGAGGGGAAGAACAGAGAGGAGAGGGGAAAGGGGAAGAACAGAGCGAGCTCGGGTGGACGAAGGGTTTATGTAGGACGACCTTTAGTACCGGTTCGTGCCACGAACCGGTACTAAAGGTGCTGGAGGGACCCCAGACTGACAACATTCTGCCACCACTCTCATTAGTACCGGTTCGTGCCACGAACCGGTGCAAAAGGTTCGCCACGAACCGGTATTAATGAGAGTGGCCCGGCTAGCCGTTGGAACCGGCACTAATGTACTCGCCGGCTCTAATTCAAACCGGCACTAATGTTCTTCACGTTTGACCCTTTTTCTACTAGTGGAAAACCCTTAAGCGTGCAGAAAAACATAACCAAACCAATGTACTTGTTCAATTATGATCCAACAACAAAGTAGCAACAAGGTGTGTCGGTGAGTAGGCCTGGATGGTGGAGGTGTGTATTTAGAGGGACACTGATAAATAAAAGTATGTATTGGGCTGAAGTGGGCTATACAATTTTGATTTTTATCGGGCAATTATTGTATGTCTGGATAATTAAATTCCATTTTTGCAGGATTTCCACAATAAAATGCAATTCCGTTTCTTTACGTTTATGTGAGAACTTTTTCATTTCCGTTTTCCGTTTTGGGAATTTGCATTTCATAATTGTACTTCATTTCTACAATTTCTGATAATAGATGGGAAGTTTCCGCTTTGTTTACATCTCTGGTTGCGTGTGTGTGGCTCCTTCATTCATTTACTTCCTATTTTCTAAGAAGTGTATTACTCAAAAGAAAACAATTAAACAAAAATTCTAGTGGACAAGAATGCACACTACTAGGAAAAGGGCTACTAATGGCGCACCAGTTTTGCCTACTAATGGCGCATCACTGGTGCGCCATTAGTATCACGCCACTAGTATTTTTTACTAATGGCGCACCAGTGGTGCGCCATTAGTATAGGCCACGGTGCGCCATTAGTATAGGCTACTGGTGCGCCATTAGTATAGGCCACGGTGCGCCATTAGTATTTTTGAATTTTGAAGGCGGGAAAATAGTAGTGGCGCACCGTCTAACCCCCATCGTGCGCCATTGCTATTTTTGAATTTTGAATTTGGATATGGATCGTGATTTTTTGCCCCTTTTTTGCTCGTTTTTTTGCTCGTTTTTTGGCACGATATTATTTCAAATTTTGTTCCTGTTTTTGGATCTTGTACGTTCTTTTGCCGTGTTCTTTTGCCGGAGAGGAGTTCGCCGGAGAGGAGGAGGAGGAGGTCACCGGAGAGGCGCTCGCCTACATCGCCGGAGAGGAGTTCACCGGAGCATCGGAGAGGTGGAAGGAGAAACCATGAGGGGATGGGAGGAGAGGTGGGAGGAGGAGCTCACCGGAGAGGAGGGAGGAGTAGCTCACTGGAGAGGAGGGAGGAGAAACCGTGAGGGGAGGGGAGTGGAGGAGAGGAGGAAGGAGGAGGTCGCCGAAGAGGAGGAGGTCGCCGGAAAGGAGGAGGAGGTCGCCGGAGAGGAGGAGGGTAGTATGGTGGAGGAGAGAAGGGAAGATGGAGTGGAGGAGAGGAGGAGATGGAGTGGAGGAGAGGTGGAGTGGAGGAGAAGAATGAAGAGGTAAGGAGGAGAGGACCACGCCCAGCCATATATACGGCATAGTAATGGCGCACCGCGGGCAGGTGCGCCATTACTAATTTTTTTATTTTTTAAATTTATTTTGAATTTTGAAGGCGGGAGATACTAATGACGCACCATGGGCAGGTGCGCCATTAGTAACTTTTTATTTTATTTTTTTGACTTATTTTGAATTTTGAAGGCGGGAAGATAGTAATGGCGCACCATGGGCAGGTGCGCCATTAGTAAGTTTGAATTTTTTTGCCTCTCCAGATCTTAAAAGCCCCGTATCTTTTTTTCTGTTAGGTTTCTGAGGATTTTGAAAATGTTTAACGGGGTCGTCACATGATCGTCTCGCCAATTATTGCTCTTGCAACTATTGCTATCGCATAGCGATAAAGTAAAGCAATTATTTGGCGCTTGCGTCTTATGCAATAAAGGGACTACCATAAGGCTTCTGCCAGTTGCCGATAACTTCAACAAAACATGATCATCTTATACAACAACTTATAACTCATCACGTCTTAACCATATCACATCACAACATGCCCTGCAAAAACAAGTTAGACGTCCTCTACTTTGTTGTTACAAGTTTTACGTGGCTGCTACTGGACTTAGCAAGAACCGTTCTTACCTACGCATTAAAACCACAACGATAGTTTGTCAAGTTGGTGCTGTTTTAATCTTCGCAAGGACCGGGCGTAGCCACACTCAGTTCAACTAAAGTTGTAGAAACTGACACCCGCTAGTCACTTGTGTGCATAGCACGGCGGTAAAACCAGTCTCGCGTAAGCGTACGCGTAATGTCGGTGCGGGCCGCTTCATCCAACAATACCGCCGAACCAAAGTATGACATGCTGGTAAGCAGTATATGACTTATATCGCCTACAACTCACTAGTGTTCTACTCATGCATATGACATCTACGCATAAAACCAGGCTCTGATACCACTGTTGGGGAACGTAGTAATTTCAAAAAAAATTCCTACGCACACGCAAGATCATGGTGATGCATAGCAACGAGAGGGGAGAGTGTTGTCCACGTACCCTCGTAGACCGAAAGAGGAAGCGTTATAACAACGCGGTTGATGTAGTCGTACGTTTTCACGGCCCGACCGATCAAGCACCGAAACTACGGCACCTCCGAGTTCTAGCACACGTTCAGCTCGATAACGATCCCCGGACTCCGATCCAGCAGAATGTCGGGGAAGAGTTTCGTCAGCACGACGGCGTGGTGACGATCTTGATGCTCTGCCGTCGCAGGGCTTCGCCTAAGCACCGCTACAATATTATCGAGGATTATGGTGGAGGGGGGCACCGCACACGGCTAATAGATCTCAAGGATCAATTGTTGTGTCTAGAGGTGCCCCCTGCCCCCGTATATAAAGGAGCAAGGGGGAGAGGGCGGCCGACCAGGAGGAGGCGCGCCAGGGAGGAGTCCTACTCCTACCGGGAGTAAGACTCCCTCCTTTCCTTGTCCAAGTAGGAGAGGGGGAAGGAAGGGAGAGAGGAGAGGAAGGAAAGGGGGGAGGGGGGGCGCCGCCCCCCTCCTTGTCCAATTCAGACTAGAGGGGGAGGGGGCGCGCGGCCTGCCCTGGCCGCCCCTCCTCTGCTCCACTTTGGGCCCATGAGGCCCATTAACCCTCGAGGGGTTCTGGTAACCCCCCGGTACTCCGTTCTATATCCGATAACGCCCGGAACTATTCCTGTGTCCGAATATAGACGTCCAATATATCAATCTTTATGTCTCGACCATTTCGAGACTCCTCGTCATGTCCGTGATCACATCCGGGACTTCGAACAACCTTCGGTACATCAAAACATATAAACTCATAATGAAACTGTCATCGTAACGTTAAGCGTGCGGACCCTACGGGTTCGAGAACAATGTAGACATCACCGAGACACGTCTCCGGTCAATAACCAATAGCGGAACCTGGATGCTCATATTGGCTCCTACATATTCTACGAAGATCTTTGTCGGTCAGACCGCATAACAACATACGTTGTTCCCTTTGTCATCGGTATGTTACTTGCCCGAGATTCGATCGTCGGTATCTCAATACCTAGTTCAATCTCGTTACCGGCAAGTCTCTTTACTCGTTCTGTAATACATCATCTAGCAACTAACTCATTAGTTGCAATGCTTGCAATGCTTAAGTGATGTGCATTACCGAGAGGGTCCAGAGATACCTCTCCGACAATCGGAGTGACAAATCCTAATCTTGAAATACGCCAATCCAACATGTACCTTTGGAGACACCTGTAGAGCTCCTTTATAATCACCCAGTTACGTTGTGACATTTGGTGGCACACAAAGTGTTCCTCCGGCAAACGGGAGTTGCATAATCTCATAGTCATAGGAACATGTATAAGTCATGAAGAAAGCAATAGCAACATACTAAACGATCAGGTGCTAAGCTAACGGAATGGGTCATGTCAATCACATCATTCTCCTAATGATGTGACCCCGTTAATCAAATGACAACCTCATGTCTATGGTTAGGAAACATAACCATCTTTAATTAACGAGCTAGTCAAGTAGAGGCATACTAGTGACACTCTGTTTGTCTATGTATTCACACATGTATTATGTTTCCGGTTAATACAATTCTAGCATGAATAATAAACATTTAGCATGAAATAAGGAAATAAATAATAACTTTATTATTGCCTCTAGGGCATATTTCCTTCAATGCCCTCGAGGTTACGGTTTGAACATCGAATGGGAACAACAGACTTTTTTAGAAGTTGATTTCCAATCCTGTCACCTCACCAAAATAGCCTCAAAATGCGAGCAAATTTTTCTATCTTTCTTTATGGGCCCCAAGAAAACCACCACATTGTTGACATAGAGAGAAATACTGCAAGAGGCTCCATACCTCTTATCTTGTGCATCAAGCCATGTCTTGTGGAAATGTCGTAGCGGATCAATGACAATGATGAATAGGAGGGGGAGAGGGGCTCCCCTTGACAAATTTACCTTTTATTTTCCATGGCCAGTAAGTCATGGTAAATTTACTTTCATCACTCATTGGAATTTTTGCTTTTAATGGATCATGGTAAATTTACTTTCATCTCTCATGGCAATTATTATTAAACAATAGTATATGTTACGCCTTTTGTGTTCCACAACATGATGGCAATCTTACCTTTTTTTGTGTCTTCATGTATATAGTAAAAATACCTTGCAAATTTAATCCATATTTTTGCGAGAATGTATAGATGCAAATTGTCATGACTTTTTCTTTTGGGCCATCATTTTGTTTCTTTTTCATGGACCATGGTAACATTTACTTGTAAATACGATGGCTAATTTATTATTTGGACCATGACAAGTTCTGTTTGAATCATGAGGTTCCGTCCATGCCCGAGTCACCGGCAAGCTCCAAGCTGGTCCTCGCGACGCCAACACCTACCGCATCTCCCGTCGTTGCTGCTGGAGACGGCGGTCATGTCACCCGGCCCTCTTCTGACCTGAGGGCTGGAAAGCTACTGGCTGCCTCGGGTGCTTCTGATGCTTTGGCTGCGGGTATGGAGCAGTCTTTGTGGAGCTCCCTCGACGACGACGACGATGACGAAGATGATGAGGATGATGTTGAGATCGCCCCGCAAACGCCGCTGGCTACCAAGTGCTCCAGCGGGGTGAGCACTGAGCATGAGGCAGCTACCTGCGTGGGTTGGCAGGAGGTGCGGCCGAGGCATGGTTCGCATCATCTGGCGTCTCGAGCTCCGGCTTCGTCCCCTCGGCCCATCCCTGCGTGGCTCCATGGTCGATGCTGTAGGTGCCTTGTTACTGGACACCGTGTAGCGAAGTGCACGGATCCCTTTCGGTGCTCTCACTGCCTGGGGAACGGCCATCGGGCCTGTGAGTGTCGGAACGCTTGGCGTCCCCTCAGCTTGCTCGATAACCCTATTGCTTCGTCATTGTCTCGCCTCGACACCATTCATCATCTTCATCCACCTTCATGTCAAGCCCACTCTAATGCCACGCTTCTCTCCAAGGCGATCCAACGTGACTCCTGGGCGTCAGTTGTTTCTTCTTCTGCTGGTTCTACAGCCTCAGCTGAGGTGGCATTTCAGTCTGTCTTTACTGCGCAAGCCGAGCTGCTACACTCTGAGCTTCAAGGCATGGCTTCCTTGTAGATGGTGAAGGCGATTCAGCCTCTGAGTGATGTGGTTGATTCAATGCACGGATGGCTGCTGCGGGCTGGGAGCCTTCTAGAGCGTGCAGAGGTTGCTCTGGGCAAGATATCTCCTGCGACGGCTGAGGCGCCACTCCCTCCTATGTCGCCTTTTCTGCCAAAGCTTGTCGTTGACTTCGAGGGCGACAATGATGTGGATTTCTATGGCTGCTTCTCCCCTCATTCTTCGGGCTTCTCGCCCCGTGTTGGGTCCAGTTCGACGCCCCAAGTGTTACCGGACTTCGAGGGTGTGGCCTCCGTAGAGGTAGTGTCTCCGGTGTTGCAGATCATGCCCGAGCTGCAGATGTTGAGTGGGGAACTTGTTTCACCTTTGTCGATGGAGCAACTCAAGTTGGACTCTCCCCAGGCTTCGGAGGTGGATTTGGTGTCCTCACCACCCCCCATGGATCCTTGTGAGGCGTCAAACAGCCTACCTCTCGACGTCATGGAGAGCGGAGTCTTAGATGCTGCCGTCGTTCCCTCGTCTGTGACCATCGGGCAGGTGATGTCTGTGAGTGGCATGACCACGGAGCCACTTGTGTTGGCACCTACCCCAAATTCAAATGCTCTCTTTGCGAAGGAACTTTGTGACTTGCTAGCCAGCGTTGAAGTTGCCAGACCTGGTTTAGGTAGGTCGATTGCTTGCCTTCTAACAAGGACGCCAATAAGGGACAAACAAAAGAAGGTGGGCAATCGCAAGAGTGGCGCCAAAGGCAAGACGTCTTTGGCTGCTTGATTGGGTTGTCATTGTGGGTTGGGAGGTGCCTCTGGGTTTGTGGATGTTGTGTATTCGACGAGTGAGATGGACCATCTGTGCGGTTGTGGGGTTTCATGCCGTGTGAGTGTGCGGTTGTGGGGTTTCATGTTGTCTGAGTAGTTCGTTTGTGCTCCGTTTGTATTGGTTTTCGCCCGGTTTTTCATTAATTAACTGGGCAATTCTCTTCTTCTTAATTAATCGATGAGGCAAAACTTTTGCCTCCGTTTCGAAAAAACATAAGTGTGGTAACGTGCAAAGCTTTATTTATTAGGTTATATACTCATATAGCATTTGGACATGTGATGTTATAGTAAGAGCAAGTATAATAGAGCTGAGTCAGCCGGCTATAAGGATTAAACTAGTATATTTCTGCTTAGTTGGAGGAAAGAGAAGAGGAGAGGGAAGGTAAGCGGGCTCTTCGTGAAGAGTCAGCTCTAGCACGTGCTCCTAGGCACTTTGTGAGAATGAAAAGTGGGCCACATAATAAAAAAGTAATACACTCTTTTGATCTACTATTGTACATGTTGACTATAAGATGAGCTGTAGATAACATGGCACTGGCTTGTAGCTAGCAGCTGACTATATTATTAACCATGCTCTAACTAGCTAAGTTACTCAAACTATCTCTCTCCTCATTAACTCATTGCCACATAAGCAACTTGTTGAGTTGGACTTGATGTTACTGCTGAAGTTACTCCCACTGTGGCTAGTCTAAAATAGGATCGTGCCAATTATATTCTGCAGCATACTGGGCTAATACGTACCAAGGTGTATTTGTAGCATAACTGTCAGTATTCTTCTAGGCCGCGTATGACAAGTTTGTAAAAAGGTTCACTTGTAAAAAGCTTACATAAGTAGTTACCTTCACACAGCACATTATCATTTCATTCCCGTGCGAAATTAGCAACAACAAATAAGTCATCGACGAATTAGGAGGAAAAAAAGGAAATTCCAATGAGACTTTGAATAGCAACAACCTGCTCATCCTGGTGAGATGACAGTCACAATAGCAACAATTAACGCACTCTTTAAGAACACTAGAAAGAGCATTACACGCAACAGCTTGCAAGGGACGCGGATATTTTTACACACAGGATATTGTCCGCTTGCAAGGTACCAACCAAATGAAATGAAGAGCAAACATAACACGATTAAACAGCATCGGGGGCACCATGAGTTGCAGCGGCATCGGCGGTGTCGTCGTCCACGCTCCCGACATGTGCGAGCAGGGCCCAGAGGAGTGTCACCAGCTCGCCGCCCCGGGCGACGGCCTCGGCGTGGTCGTCGATGTTGTCGCAAGCAGCGGCGACGGAGACGAGTGTCTCCGACCAGAATTCCGCGAGAGCCTTCCATGCCACCTCTTCTCCTTCCGGCAGCTCCGCCAGCATCCGCCTGAGCTGCGCGCCGTCATTGAGCACACGGTGCTTCGATTGCTCGCTCAACAGCTTGACCAGCTGCTGATCCTCTGCTTCGGAAGTTGCCGTCGACGCCAGATCGCCGCCATCGCCGAGGACGCGCGCGGCATCCTTCTTGACGGCCTTGTACAGGCTCCTGCACCACGCGGCGTCGTCGGGGAGTAGCTCGGGACAGTAGGCCACCAGGTAGGCGCAGTATCGCGATATGTGAGTGGCAGAGACCTCATGGTTGGAGAGAGGCTGGTCTGGCTGTCGTGATCTCACTTGAAGGATACTTGTGGCGACGTGACACACGAGCATGGCATCAGCTACTCCCTTGGCTACCTGGAATGTCCAAAGAAGGTCGTTGTTGCTGAGTCGTAGTTGCATAGGTGTCACGTTGTTGCTTCGGCGCCTGTTTATTCTTTGGAACCTTCTCACTGCATCAACGGCGGCGGCCTTCACCGCTCTTGGCACTTTCTTCTTTTGGTCGGGAAGATGAAGGACACGTCGAAGAACAGCCATTAGGTTTCTCCTTGGGTGTAGCACTAGGATTGAGCACTGGTTCATCTTGTCCTCCCAATGCTCCATGAGCTTGCATCTAGTGCGTAGCACATGGTGAACGCATTTACGGATCATCCGAGATTGCTGCCAAGAAGGATTATTTACATAGACACAAGTCAAGGCTACTTTAGTCCAGTTGGAGCAGATGTAAGAAGTGATCTCCTTCACTTCAACAAGCAGAACTAGTGCAACAAGAACATATACTGGCAGAAGATCAAAGTACAATGCTCCGAAAAGCATCTTAGTTGTACGTTGTTGCATATTTATAGGACCGTATGTCGGATTGCAATACCCTTCACGACATCTAATTTGCCCAGGCTCCATACCGGTATCCAGGGAGTAACTCACAACCAAAAGGAAGATGGCAAATAAGCAGTAGCAGATGCTTGAGAGTGAAATAGAAATGCTCAGCATGGGTAGCCAATTCCGTGAGTATGATACTGGGAGGGATGTATAATAGTAATCATGAAGAAATGAAAGCTCATGTGCAATCACCCCAAGGACCCTTTCATCATCACTATCCTTGAGCAACACATGCCGTATAAAGCTGCTGACTTTCATAAAGCCAGCGTCCTCAAGTGTGTACCTTGCAAACCGACACCGCAATAGCTTGAACAATGAGAATGAAAGGCACAAATCCTTGTGCTGTTCCGTTGGCCTCGGAAGCACTGTGTCATCCGATTGCCAAACTCGGTCAATGGTGACTAAGCCGCTGTTGTTCATCCCTGTCAAACTGTAGCCATGAGGTTTCTTTTCTACCAAAATATCGTCCTCTTTCATAACTATTAGTGAAGGAAGCACATGCTGACTTACAAGCTCAGGATGATCGGGTCCATACTGCAGCTGCTCCATGTATCCAACAATGAGACGAGGATTGCACCCAAATGCTAATGACCGCATGGCCTTGTACCATGCATAGTACTTGAAAACCAATTTGGCCAAGATAAGAACATACGGTATTGCGAAGAGGGGATATGCTATCGGAACAAACATATTTCTTTTAGACCATTTGACATATCCAGAAGGAGCTCCACCTGATTCCATAGTGATGTATGCGAGGTAGGATGTCCATATTGCTTGAACAAGCTGTACTACAGGGGGTGCAATGCTTCGACCTTCCCTAGGATCACTGGCTACAATTGCGGTAGCATTGGTACCGACGATCTGAACAAAAGCAATCCACAATATGACCAGGGTTATGTGGGAGCTGGCTAGACAGTGTGCTGTTACGACTGGATTGTCTTCTTCTAGATAAATGGTGAATGTGTAAGGACTTTCTAAGGTGGAGACGAGATACGAGACGATGGGTAGGAACAAGGTGGTGGCTCCTAGATAGATGAAGCGGATCAAAGGATGGTGACGATAGCGATGCCTATAGGCGCCTATCCCAGCTATGACTCCCATCAAAATGGTGTTCGCCGCTAGGAGAGCGTTGACACGGAACAACAACCCTTTGACGTGCTTGGACAGGAATGCCAATTCATCCGTGGAGCACTCTTGGGTAGAATTTCCACCCATGGTATGTATTGACCTGGTTGTGAAATTTGAATATTAGTATACGAATTGTTTGTTGGGGCAATTGTTTATATACCATTGCCAAGATGCACATCACTATGATGCGCTCGACTGGGTTTGCACATCAGTAAAATAATGCTCGACTGGTTTGACCTTAGAATCTTAGATAAATGAATGAGAATGACTATACCATCCTTTCAACGAATATTATATTGTACTCCGTAACAACGAAAAGCCCAATTGGAACACTTGCAAATTCTGCTTATAAGTAGACAAATAAACAAGAGGTGATTAAGATTTACCTCACACAGTTGCTCCTGGTGGCCCCTGCTGCCTGGGATGATGTTGCTGCATGTGTCTTGAGAATAGATAGCCTGATCGCACAAGCTGTGCCTGTGCGTGCTGTTCGGACGGTATTTAATTAGCTTGCAAAGGAGTACGTTCGCTTTTGGTCTCGTTATATACTTCATGTGGAGTAGAGAAGTACTTCCTCCGTAAACAAACATAAGAGTGTTTAGATTACTAAACTAGTGATCTAAACGCTTTTATATTTCTTTACAGAGGGAGTACCTTGCTTCTTTCAGCTGCAGAGTATCTGATCTTGAACCACTTCTTTCTTCTTTTGAACATCCTTACGGGCTGGATATATGCTCCATGTCGAGCCTGCTTTGCTTTGCTACCCGGATGCATGTTGCTTCGAATATTTGTTTCCTTGGGCGCGGTTAAAGAATGGCGGGCTCTGTCGGCACCATGGGTTCGTTCCTTGCTTTGTGCCGGCAGAACTGCAGCTGCCATTTTTGGTTCGAGAATCTCTCTGTTCTGCACGCAAAAGTAGCCTCTCTCTCCCTGTGCGTTTGTGTTACAGCCCGTATGCAGTGACGCTGGGAGAGAAGAGCCCAAGCAGAACAAACTGAAGCAGAGCAATGCCTGAGGGGATCGTGCCTGACGAAACTGAATATAGGGATACTTCAGGCGAGAAGGGATGCAGTCTGAACCACATGTTGGGCCCCGCATGTTGGCCAGGACATGTTGAGTACGCGTGTGTGGGCGCACACCGGTCGTGTCGGGCGCGTCGGGTGCGTAGCGGGGTTGCGTGTGTGTGGTGCGTGTGTAGCACGTGGATGCGCGTGTGTGCGTGGACCCAGTGCGTAGGTGCAGGGCCAAGGCGTTGGCGAACCAGGCGGGGCGCTCGCGCTGATCTGTTGAGGGCGCGGCTAGAGCGGCCGGATCGAGCGCATGAGTTGGGTAGAGGCGTAGTGGTCGTGTCCAGGCGCTGGCCCAGGTATAAAGCCGCCCTGGTGATCATTGTAATGGCTGTGGGTGTAGCTTGAGTTCGTGCTTGAGGAAGAAACAGGCCGTCTGTGCGGCGGGCGTTCGTGCGCCGGGAACTCCACCGTGTCCTCTGTTTCTCTTCGTTTTTTTCCTTCCTCCGTTCGGCTCGTGCTAGTTTGAGGTGAATGAGAGGGAGAGGTAGACTCATGGAAGAGCAAGGGCAAGCTAGAGTTCGGTCTCGAACCCAACAATTGGTATCAGAGCCACTATGCGCGGTGATCGGCGGCGGGCATATCGCTCGTCCCGTATGGTGGTGGCGGCGTGATGTCGTTGCAGGTGCCGCCAGTGACGCCGGCGAACTACACGTCGCGGGCCATCAAGGTTGAGGCGATCCTTGATGCCCAGGGACTGTGGTGTGCGGTGGCGCTGACGGAGGGCACGGCGGTCGACGTCGGCAAGAGCAAGACGGCGCGGGCAGCGATGCTGGGCGCGCTGTCGGAGGATCTGCTGATGCAGGTGGCGACGAAGCCCACCGCAAAGTAGGTATGGGACACCCTCAAGGTGAGAATCGTCGGCGCCGATCGGGTGCAGGCGACGAGGCTCGCGATGCTACGTGGCGAGTTCAATCGCCTGCGGATGGAGGATGGCGACGAGCTCGACGCATACGTGGACAAGGTGAACGGCATGTCGGCGAGATACGCACAGCTCGGGACCACTCTGGACGAGGCCACCATGGTGAAGAAACTGGTCGACACCGTGCCGGATCGGCTGTACGCCGCGGTGGCCGGAATCGAGCAGTTTTGCAATGTTGAAGAGATGGCGTTCGAGGAGGCCGTCGGGCGTCTGAAGGCGTTTGAAGAGTGGACGCGGCAGCGTGCGCAGGCCACCGGCGAGCGGGCGGGCGAGTGATGTCTGCTAGGACTACGTCGGTATTTTCCCAAAATGGAAGGGATGATGCAGCACATCGACAGTAGGTATTTCCCTCAGTGATGAGACCAAGGTTATCGAACTAGTAGGAGAACCAAGCAACACAACGTAAACAACACCTGCACACAAATAACAACTACTCGCAACCCGATGTGTTAAAGGGGTTGTCAATCCCTTTCGAGTAACGGCGCCTCAAGATAGCCAAACGAACATGAGATAAATTGTAGTACATTGATAGATCTAACGCCAAATAAAATAAATAATAATAAAATACAACGAGGTATTTTTGGTTTAGTAGATCTGAAAATAAATGCAAAGTAAAAGTTGATCGCAATGGAAAATATATGAGAAAGAGACCCGGGGACCGTAGGTTTCACTAGTGGCTTCTCTTGAGAACAATAGCAAACAATGGGTGAACAAATTACTGTTGGGCAATTGATAGAATTTCAAATAATCATGACGATATCCAGGCAATGATCATTATATAGGCATCACATCCAAGATTAGTAGACCGACTCCTGCCTGCATCTACTACTATTACTCCACACATCGACCACTATCCTGCATGAATCTAGTGTATTAAATTTATGGGAAACGGAGTAATGCAATAAGAACGATGACATGATGTAGACACGATCTATCTATGTAGAGATAGACCCCATCGTTTTATCCTTAGTAGCAACGATACATACGTGTCGGTTCCCTTCTCTCTGGGATCAAGCACCATAAGATCGAACCAACTATTAAGGACCTCTTCCCATTGCAAGGTAAATAGATCAAGTTGGCCAAACAAAACCCAAATTTCGGAGAAGGAATACGAGACTATAAGTAATCATGCATAAAAGAGATCAAAGCAACTCAAATAGTTTCATGGATATAAAGAAGATATAACTGATCATAAACTCAAAGTTCATCAGATCGCAACAAACACACCGCAAAAAGAGTTACATCATATGGATCTCTAAGAGACCATTGTATTGAGAATTCAGCGAGAGAAAGGAAGCCATCTAGCTACTAACTACAGATCCGAAGGTCTACAAAGAACTACTCACGCATCATCGGAGAGGCACCAATGGAGGTGGTGAACCTCATCCGAGATGGTGTCTAGATTGGATCTGGTGGTTCTGCACTCTGCGGCGGCTGGATCAATATTTCATCGACTCCCCTAGGGTTTTGGGAATATTGGGGTATTTATAGAGCAAAGAGGCGGTCCGAAGGGCACCCGAGGTGGGCAGGGCCGGTCCTGAGATTTTGGGGGTCCGGGGCGAAACTAAAACTCGGGGCCCTTGATATAGACATCGTAATAATAATATGAATATATGTATACATGAAATATTTATCAGTAACACTTAAATGCATATAAAATCAGTATGCACGTCAAATCATTTATATATATAGTACCTTAAGAGTTTCTTCTAGCATACCTCGATGCGAAGTCACTTATGATGGGGTTGATGTCAATGGCATCCACTGATTTCTTCTCCATGCATATAATGAGCCAAACCATTTAACCTCTCTAGAGTCATCGTTGACCTCAATAAACTCTTCAATAATTTCAACTTCGAAAAGCTTCTTTCGGTCGATGCATTCCATCTTCTAAATAAACTAATCATTATCTATCATGTTCCTCTCCATTGCTTCATTTCCTATGATAATGAGCACATGAAAAATGTCTTCATACATCATCTACACGGTATTCCAATTCTCCCTCTCCCATAGGCCCTTTCTCAACTAAGATATATCTTGCTTTATTATGAAGATTAGCCCAATTTCCTAGATCATAAGTATCGGGAGTATAAACTAGATATTCATCAACAGTAGGATGTTGTGTTTGCGCATGTGATGAATTACCTACATTCTCGGAGCCACTTACATTGTTGTCGCCGATGTTGGTGTCGACATTTTCTTCTTACTGAACCGATTCTGAATCCCCATTAGTTGCTTGCTCTTCCTCTTTCTCTATGGCAACCATCACCAACTCATCATCCTGGTTTATCGAAGCAATGGGAGCACTAGTATTACTCTTAAGAAATTTGTGAATATATCTCCGTGCTGTGATTGTACCAATTTATCAACAACTTTCTTTATTTTTCTTTTATCACTGGCCGATGGACATGTCCTGTTTCTGGGCGGCATGATTATTAGTTTTAAGACACAATGCTGGAAAAAGAAATGGTTGCGTCAGTTGTTAAATGGCTAGCATTGCAAGAAATTTTAAATCTTGTTGCCGAGGGTGATGAAATCACTACTTGAAAAGATAAATAGTGTGAATATGATAGCATTCTTCTATCTACTTACTGGGAATGAACTAACAAAGCAAACAATTTTCTATAATTTGCCTAAGTTGCAATCTTTATGTTGGCAACCAACAGACTAATGAATCACACATTATACATTGTGTCATTGATACTCATCATACAATTACTGAACTTCGGATGAAGTTTCTAGACCAAGATCGAGACCAAATTCGGTAACATCAGTATCTGAAACCGAACTCTGGATCTACAGCCAAGACCTAATTTAAGGAGGTTGTAAGTGTAGCTGAAAGCAGTGCAAATTAAAACCTTGCCACAAACAATCAATACAAACTAATAAATGGTGTTGAGATTAACGAACGGCGGAACAGATATATACTCACATAATTTATTTTTATTTTCTCTAAGAAGAATATGTGAAAAATGGACAAAATAAACTGTTTTTTTTGTTATTTTGTTCTCCTCATGAGAAGGAAAGATACTGGACAATACATTTTTTTTAAACGCCAACATGGGTGTATTTTTTGTTATTTTATAATAAAAATAAGTTGCATGTCTTAGTACCAACAGAAGAATGTCTTTTATTCTTTCCTAAGCATGGGACTGAGTATTGCAGACTGGAGTCAACTCTCTTCTTTTATAGCTAGTTCTGTCGGACAGGTTTGGAATATGTATGTATAAAGGGGATTCCGATTTCCAAGTTTACAACAACATAAAACATACAAGCTGGAGCTTATGAGGTCACGACTCACGTAGCACCAAAGCAGCCGTGAGGGGTATGTGCAGTGCATGTTGCAAAAGAGAGGGGAGGAAGAGGAGATTGTGAGGACAAAGGAAGCGTAACTCAGAATTTTTAGTTTCCAACATAAAGTGTACCATAGATTATGATTGGCTTGCAAGAAATGCTCCACGTTGATTTTTTCAGCACCATGTCTTGTTGTTACATACGGGCCACCTCTCGACCAATGAAACCATGTGATGGCCACGTTGAAATCTAGAAAACTGGATCAGGTTATGTTCAAAGTTAGGAAGCTGGATCAATTGGCAAGCGTGTCTCTCCATGCGAGTGGCAATATACTAAGTTACTAACCTGACCGGCAGCCATCGAAAATCCTCAGGTAGGTATTCCACAAACACAGACCGAACAAATCGAGTCTCTAACAGTTTGAGTGACAGCACCTGCAACAAATTGTGAGCAAAATATAATAATTATGTTATGCCCAATATGGCCAGGGGGTACAGCAAAATGAACTTGGTGTCAGTCATGTGAAGGCATGCAATGTTAACCTGATGCATTTGCAAAACTTTACTTATACAAAGTCATGTTGTTTGGATTGTACTACAGTACCACTGCATTCTGCTGGCCAGCTGAGCTCTTATATATCTTATTATTCAGGAAAAACGACAAGGGTTAATATGGTATTGAAAACCCTGCGTGACAAAGTGAAGCAGCGCCAAGAAATTATGTTGAAGTATAATTTTAAGAACGGATTAACTGAACATCATCAATATTAACGAATCTGAACTTTTTTGACGGGAAAAACGAATCTGAACCTTTAGATCTATTTGCTAGACCATAGGGATTCAATCATCATCATACCTTGATGGAAGCGTACAACTGCATCGCCCGCGACGCCTCGCCCGGCCCTCTCACACTTTCTTTTCTGAAAAAAATGACCGGCTGCCTCTGGTGCACTCGTGGCTTGATGGCATCGACCAAGCACAGTTTTCTCCTCCTCGTACCTGCAGGGTAAGGTAGAGATTGTTGTGGAGGTAGGCCGCGCCACCGCTGGAGGTCCGCCAAGCTCATTGCCGCGCCATGCACCGTCAGTCTCCTGCCTATCACCATTCGCCCCCGCCGGTGATAGAGTTTGCCATGTATTGCTGTGAGAGAGGGTGGGACCATGGAAAGGAATTCGCTCGCCGTCGCTGTTGCCATCACCTCTCTCCCTCGTGGCGGCGGTGTCCTCAGATCGGGAGGGTTGGGGCATGACCGTGAGAGGAGGAGGGGGAGGGGGGGGGGGGGGGGGAGAGTGCGCCCATCGCGACCATCTGTTCAGGATCGGACGTCAAATCGTGGCAATGAAGCAGAGTCTTGCGATTCGGCTTCTGGAATAGCGGCCACGGACAACCGGCCCACGAGTGGCCCACGCAGGAGCGACGTAACGGTGAATTGGACGATCAAGAATGACCCAGAGCTAAGATCCGACGGACAAAATTCTTGATAGCCTGAGAAAGCTCCGTTTAGGCTCGATTATACTGTCCTTAAAAATACATTTGTGATATACCTGATGGTCAACTCTGTGATGATTGATGAGTGTCAGTGCGTATGCCTATAAAGAACCTGGAGGCTAGAGCCGGAGAGCAATTCAGTTGGAGCCACCGGGAATTGTAATCAGCAACGTTGGCGAACTGGATTAGGAAGGAATTACTAGCAGCAGTCAGGGCGCAGCAGTACGGCGTCGGGGGGGGGGGGGGGGGGGGCGGCTAGGGCTGGTACAGGTAATCGCTGCGAGATGGAAATCGTGGAATAGGAAGGGATCGTGATCGCTCATTGTTTTAGGTGAAAGGGATCGAGCCGGAATCGATCGCTAGGTGGATTCGGGCTATCGGCCTGCTGCTACTCCTTGCGCGCGCGCACCTGCCATCAAGAAAGCCCAGCGCCCCTTTGAACTTTTTTCGGACATAGGCCATAGCCTGCCTACGTACCTGGGTGGGGGCCCCTTGATTTTGAGGGCCCGGGACGGCCGCCCCCTGCCCCCCCTCAGGGCCGACCCTGGAGGTGGGCACAACCCACCACGGCGCGCCTGTGCCTCATGGCGCGCCCCTGGTGGGTTGTGCCCACCTCGGAGCACCCAGAGGCGCAGCCAGGGCCCATTAGGTGTCTTCTGGTCCAAAAAAAATTCTCTGTGAAGTTTCGTTGCATATGGACTCCCTTTGGTATTGATTTCCCGCGATGTAAAAAACATGCAGAAAACAACATCTGGCACTTGGCACCATGCTAATAGGTTAGTACCAAAAAATGATATAAAATGACTATAAAATGATTATAAAACATCCAAGATTGATAATATAACAGCATGGAACAATAAAAAATTATAGACACGTTGGAGACGTATCAGCATCCCCAAGGTTAACTCTTACTCGTCCTCGAGTAGGTAAGTGATAAAAACAGAATTTTTGATGCGGAATGCTGCCTAACATTTTATATCATAATTGTTTTTTATAGCATGGACATTTGGACTTTTATGTGATTCAAAGCAATAGTCTAGTTTTAACATGATAATTTAAATACTCAAGCATATAAACAAGCAACTATGTCTTTCAAAATATCAACGCTAAAATAAGTTATCCCTAGCCCATCATGCTCAACCATTGATCCATTCATGAAACACACTCGCATATTAACTTCACCCAATACTCAAGTACGATCATATTGCCTCCTAGTTGGTGCTTTTGTAAGAGAAGGTGGAGACTCAAATTCAAAAATAAAAATTGCATAAGGTAAAAGAAAGGGATATTTAAATTAGTGCCCCTGGTTCCTTAGTTGTGCTCACTTTTCCCCACGCTCCAAACATTTGCTCACTTTTCCCCTCTTCCTTAGCTGAAACTCTCACAAATGCTCATAGCGGGCGTTTGCCGTCTTGACCGTCCATTGACCGTTAACTGCTGATGAGTGGGGCCGAGTCTTCGTCTGACTGTTGCTTGCTGACGGGTGGGACCGCAAGGAGACACGTATTGGGCAGCTTGTCTGAATCTGAAATAGATCTAGACAGGCCGCATTGCACAGCGCTGCCCCGCCCCCTCTGCCGGCGTCTTGCCGCGTCCACCGCAGTTGTTTCCTCCACCCTATGCCCTCGTCCGTTCGTCGGTGACGCCGGGTCTCCGCCAGATATAGCCCACCCCCCCATCTGAGATTACATAGCGATGTTGAGTGAGGACGCCCGGAATGCAGTCGATCGTGGAGAGGATTGGGTCGAATCCGCGGGAGATAATTCATGGATTAAACCTGGGTAAGCATTGTTTCCTCTCAAATTGACGTTCTAAGTCGTATTGTAGGCCGTATTTGACTTCTGTTTGCTTGAATCGTTCGAATTTGTGCTCGATTTTACCCAGCTAACTGAAGTCGTATTGTAGGATTGATCCCGCGCTGGCTTTCCGGTTGGCGATTAGAATGGAAACTAGTGTGCTGCGTGGTACTAAACCGCATTTGATTTCATCACTTTTCTATCCCAAAGTGGTAGAAACCAGCATATCTTTCAAAGATTTGCGAGCTGAGCTCCGAAACACCTATCCCTGGAGTGATGCCGATGCTGTTGAACTGAATTACTTCAGCGGTGACGAGCAAAGATTTCTCCCACTAACTTGCGACGCTCATATGCCGTTGCTTTTTTCTGGGATTGCTGGCTGCCGATTCGGTAAACTCCAAATCGATGTGCTTCATCCACGCGCAGAACGGGCGAAGGGGAAGGGAGTTCAGACATCATCTGTCTGTGCTAATAGCCAGCACCCCGGCACTCCTTGTAGGTCGACACCAAGTAAAGCAAGTGGTTCATGGAGCCACAACATGCCTGCTGCCAATTCTGGTTCCGATTCAGCTGCTGCTTCTCGTGTACCTTCTGCAGTTGGTGTAGAAGAAGATGCAGAACCTGACGAGGCAGTGCCTACAAATGATGATGAAGATGAGATGATGTTTCCTGAACTGGTCGATGTAGCCAGTCAGCAAGCAGTGGATGACGAATATATGGAGGAGCCCATCAGCCAAGCTAGGTTTGATGACACTGACGATGAAGAGAAGGTGGAGAACACGGACAGCTTAATCGAGGATGAATACGATGGTGATGACATGCCAACAATTGAGTGGAACAGGGAAAAACCTGAGCTTAGTGTAGGTACCATTTTCCAATCAATGATGGACTGTCGGAATGCAGTGACAACATGGTGCATTATATCTGAAAACACCTATAGGATTAAAAGGAGTGAGCCAGCAAGGTTCATAGTTTTTTGTCCATATCCTAGGTGTAGGTGGAAGTTGCATGCATCTCGTATGAGAAAGAGCAAATATATTCAGGTAATCCAAGTTCAGTTAGTAATTTAGTTTCAGATCGTTGAGTAAGGTTTCTTAACTGTTCTTTACCCTTTTGTTTTGTTTCAGATAAAGAAAAACCCACACAAGCACACTTGTCCACCTGAAGGGGGAGGGGGGAAGGCCAAAACCAAGCTAGCAAAAACTAGGTGGGTGGCAGATGCTATATTGGATTGGCTGAGAGAAGCACCTGGACTTGGTCCAACAGCACTCCATGGGAAGCTTTTTGAGAAGTACAAGATAGAAATTCCTTACATGAGAATTTTCAATGCTAGGGAAAAGGCTCTTGACAGAATTAATGGTCAATGGAATGACAGTTTTCAGCTGCTTTCCACTTTCAAAGCTGAAGTGGAGATGGCAAGTCTAGGGAGTGTTGTAGAGATTGACAAGCATACAGTTCCATTCAAAATAAAAGGGAAGTCATTTCAGAAGGAGTGCTTCAGAAGGGCTTTTGTTTGTTTCAAGGCTTGCTGGCAGGGGTTTCTAGATTGTTGCAGGCCCTATTTGGCCGTAGATGCTACACATTTGACTGGAAGATGGAGAGGATAGCTAGTAGCAGCTTCTGCAGTTGATGGACACAACTGGCTATTCCCAGTTGCATTTGGTGTGGTGGAGGCAGAGTCTGAGGAAAGTTGGGTCTGGTTTCTGCAGCAGTTGCGCAACATTATAGGCACACCCCCAGGTTTAGCTATACACACAGATGCTTGCAAGGGTTTAGAGAGTGCAGTGGAAATTGTATTCCCTGGAGTGGAGCATAGGGAATGTATGCGACACCTAGTGCATAATTTCAAAAAGAAGTTCAAAGGTAAAGTTTATGATGAGAACTTATGGCCAGCATCATACACATGCAGGAAAAGGAAGCATGAACACCATTTGAGAGTGTTGTATGCTCAAAATCCTCTTGTGAAGGAGTACATGGATGCACATCATGGCAAGGTGTGGTCAAGAAGCAAATTCAACGAAATCTGCAAAGTAGATTATGTGACCAGTAACCTTGCAGAATGCTTCAATTCAAAGTTCAAGTCAGTGAAAGGGCTCTTGTTGTGGCAAGCATTTGACAAGATGAGGCAAATGATCATGATAAAGATGGGTCTTCGCAAAAGAATTGCAGAAACACAATATGTTGGTCATCAAATGCTCCCATCACTGATTAAGGCATTGCACTTGAAGGCAAGAGGAATGAAGATGAAATGTATTCGATCTGGTACATATGAGGGAGAGGTTACCTATACTGACACTAAAAATAGGGTATGGAGGTATCCTGTGAACCTAAGTACTAGAGAATGTACTTGTAGGCAATGGCAGATCCGTGGGAAGCCATGCATACATGCCCTACATCTGATGACCGTTATCGGGGGTGCAGCTGGTGAAGTTGATCAATATTGCTCTGAGTATTTCTCTGTTGCCAAATTTATGGCTGCTTATGCTGACAATGTGCCTGCACTATTGGGGAAAGATCAATGGAACATAGTAGATCCAGGGTTCAAACTCCACGCTCCTGTCATTACTAGACCACCAGGAAGACCAAGGAACCAGAGGATTAGAGCAGGTGAGGAGGGTCGTCTACCAAAGAAGCGTGCTTGCAAAAAATGTGGAGTTCTGGGGCATATTGCTAGGCTTTGTACCAATGTAGTGGATGCATCATTTGGAGAGGAGGAAAGATGGACAGCAGCCAATGCTGAGAATGCAGCAGCAATGGAGACTGAAGATGCAGTGGAGAATGCAGCAGCAAATGAAGCAGTGGAGAATGCAGCAGCAAATGAAGCATCTTGGTATGTGTTTGCACCCTTTGTAGAAGGGCCCCTTTGTAGAATGCAGCTACCCTTTTGTTTGCATTTGTTCTCTTTTTTGCCTATGGCTTATAATTTTATTTACCAGCTCTAGGGAGAAAAGGCCAAGAGATGAAGAAGCAGAAGATTTTGAAACCATGGCCTTTGATGGTTTTGAATCTATAAGAGAGGAAGAGGAGGGTGTAATTTTTCCAATTGTGCCTTTAAAGATTACTGAACCCATAGATGACCGTCAAATGGTCGTCAAGTGCTCGGCGAGTGCAACTACTCCATCAGCACCTCCACGAGGAAAACCCCAAGTAAAGCCCAAGATCAAAAGGAACAAGAGTCTGAAAG
This sequence comes from Aegilops umbellulata, assembly GCA_032464435.1. NCBI lineage: Eukaryota > Viridiplantae > Streptophyta > Magnoliopsida > Poales > Poaceae > Aegilops > Aegilops umbellulata. The sequence goes on along the minus strand of CP136059.1, from coordinate 521,150,309 downwards.
AAAAGAGCATCTCAACTAGGGAAACCAGGAGCAAGACGGTGAAGCCAGCTGCAAACACAAGGAGCAAGTCGAAAATTTGAATTAAGTTGTTGGGAAATGTTTGTGTTGTCAATTTGAGGGCGAGTGGATCGCTTAAAACTTGGTAGATTTGTATTAAGATGTTGGCATCTTAAAACTTGGTAGATTTGAGCTACTGTGAAAACTTATCAGTTGTAATAATGTTGCTTCTACTTTGGTTTCTTATTTGAGTCAGAATTCAAATTTCCATCAACATTTGAATTTAAATCAATATTTGAATTTGGGCCAAAATTTGGATTCGAGTCAAAGTTGAAGTTGAACGTTGGAGGTTCATTGCTCTATGCGGTGTATTTGATCGAGCATTTGAAGTCCAATATTCGTAGGTGAACAGTCCGAATGAGAAATGTGCTAGAAACGAGCTCGAAAACAAGGGTAAACAACCCTATTTGAAATCAAGTTTTTTTTGACCTTGCCTGAATGAGGCATATTTTTTTTTATTAACACTTGTTCCATATATATAGGGTAAAAACAAAGTCTCACTATTTATTGATTAATATTCATATTACTACATTTTTTTGAAAAGAATATGCTTTTAATTCAAAACCGTCAAATAACACGTTTTAGATATGAAAATGAAAAAGTAAGTTCAGATCCTTCTTACTCACTCCAAAATGAAGCTATGGAGATTTTTCTGATTTTTTTAATTATTTTGATTTTTTTCAAACCCTAAACCCTCTCTCCCTATTCAACGAACTCCGAAAATGTTCATAGGTGATAGCTCATTTGTGTGAAGACTTTTTTCATGAAAATGACCTACACCAAGTTTATATTTTTTTCTCATAACCTTGTCACATATGACGGCTATGTGCGCAAGAATTACAACATTTTGATTTTTTTTGAATTTTTTAAAAACATTTGAACTTGATTTGGACAAATCACTTTAAAAAATGATTTTTCAAAAAAGCGCCCCCATACCGAGTTTATATTTTTTTATGGTAACTAGGTCTCATAAACGGACGAACTACGTTTGTTTTATATTTTTGCGATTTTTTCTAATTTAGTTATGGCCATTTGAAATCTGGTCAAACCCTAATAACCTCGTTGACTCGCTCATAACCCTGCAGAAATGCTCCAAACCCTAGCGTCGAACGTGCGCCATCGGATCCTACCAAGCGCCAAACACCACCCGTTAGACGTGGGGCAGGCATGCGCGATCCACGTGATGCATCCTGATTGTCTACTGCACTGTCCTTCTCGGGTTTTTTACGATCTGCCCCACTTTACAAATGAAATTGTATTTTTCGCACATGACCACCACATGTCAGTGTTAAGAGTTGGTTCAAATATTGAAACTGCAAAATACAATGTGGCAAATCGTCAATATAGCTTCCCCTTCTCCTCTTCTCCATCTGACAAACAAAGGCATCGAGCAGATCGAGCAATTCCTCTGTTTCTTTCCCCATCTTCTCGTTCTTCTTCCTCTCGAGCAATTCCTCTGTTTCTTCCTCTCGGGCGATATGTCGACCTCCTCGTCAGCCCCCCGTTCCACGTGGCCGGTGTATGGTCCAGTGCTGATGACCCGATGCACTGACTGCCCACGGACTGCGCCACTGAAGCGGTTGACTTCGAAGGGGGAGAAGAATGGGAACTTTGGGCGCGAGTTCGTCAAATGCGAGAGCAAGCCGGAGGGGCAGGTTAGATCTGAGTTTTCCTCGCATCCTTTATCTCTAATTTCTCAAAAAATCTGTCAGATTTGGATTTAGGTTACATGATTTCGTTTTCGGATCGTGAAGAAATGCCACCATTTCGAGTGGATGGATGATTACATCCAGAGGCTTCAAGGGTCGGGCTTGCTGGATTCGAGGGGGAATGCAATCAGCGAGTCCAATCTGCCCCATGACAGTGCCGCTCCGGCAGCAGCAGCGCGTCCAGAATACCCGACGGTGGTAGATGTTGAACGAAAGACGGAATTGAAGAAGATGAACAAGAACTTCAAGCATCTGATTGAGTTGAAGAAGCAATCCAATCTGATAGCTTGAGGAATACTTGCTCTAGGAATTTTTTACTTGATGGCCATCTCTCGTTAGAGATGTTTGTGCAACTGTCGATCACTGAATGTATGCAGTTTACTGTTAAGTTTCGACACTTTCAGTTTCGGCAGAAAACAACTACCAGTTCAGTGATAGGATTATTTTGTTAGCTAATAACCTCGAGTATTGGATCATACGACGCACTGGACAAGGAGGGGCAACAGGGAGCAAGGCGCCACTGCAGTTACTGGTGAGATCGACACCGTGCTCTGAAGAAAACGACACTGCAGACTGCAACTGAACACTGAACTCTGAAACTAACAGAAACAGTGCACACCAACTGTTCGATGAAATGATTTTGGCATGTGGAAAATTTTTCTGGAGCTGATCTTTGGTGAGGTGTTCTTTTGATGCATCCAAAGGCTGCCTGATTTTTCTCAGATTTTTAGGAAAAGAAAACAAATGAATTTCACCAAAAATGGCAAATCTGGTCCAAACTTGCAGCAAGCACATTTTGAAAATTTTGAATTGTGGACCAGTGGATCTTGATGGATCTTGGTTGAGGGTGCTAAGGACTAGTCAGAGGAATTTACTTGGAGTCAAAACTCAAAGGAAATCTGGCAGTTCCTTTGGAAACTCTAAGGTCCAAAATAAATAACAGAAAAGATTTTGAGATAAAATAAATAGAAATAAAATTTAGGGACAGTTGAAACTTGCTGGAAATTGTTGCTTGGCTTGACCCAAAGTAGGGAGGTGGGTTTTAGAAGAAAAATATTTACATAGGCCATGGGGAAGAATTTTTTGGCTTTCCTTTACTTCAAACATAGTGTAGTTAAAACTACACTTTTGACTAAAGCCAAATATCTCAAAGTATTTGATACTTCAATTTTTTTTGCATGGATACTTCAATATTTTTGAAAACCAAAGTATTGTTTGAATACCTAAAAAATACAGAGCTCTCAAACCAAAGCCGTGTACAAATGTACAATATGTTCTTATTTTTAGAAGGCATCTATAAACACATCATTTTTAGTTTGTTTGGTTAATTTTTCCCACGCCAGTTAGCTGTGTCTAAACTTGGGACAAACAAAATACAAACATAACAAAGCATTAATATAACACACATAACTTAACTTAGATAGGGTACGGTTGCTAGGGCAACATAATTTCTTACATAGACACCATAGATAATAGTTAACCTTACATAGATAGCTCGGGCAACACACACACCAAACTAACACTACATACTAGATAGATAGATAGGGTAGCTAGGGCAACACCGCCATGTCTTCACCTTAACCGCCAGCTTCACCGTCTTCTTCGCCGCCGGCTTCAGTACTCCTCCTCCTCACGGCCATTGTTGCCGAGGTAGTACAGGAGGCTGTGCATGCGGTTGCGAGCGGGGAAGACGCTCTCGAAGTCGGTGAAGATGTTATAGGTCGTGAATGTGATGAACTTGCACCCACACCAATACACCTTGCCGAGCAGGTAGTAGGCATCGAACCTGTTGGTGAAGTGGACGACGAGCCCTACCACTGGAGCGTTGGCGTGGGGACGCTACTCCACGAGGTTGAACATGGGCGGCGAGCCCGCCGGGAGGTGGTCGAAGCCGGCACGGAGGAACCCCCGTGCAAGCTCAGTGCTTCCCCTCCAGCGGGAGAACACCCACACGCGAAGGGATTCCTCGACGATGACGTGGGCGGGGTACCGCCGTTCCGGCACGGTGGGTGGCGCTTGGAACGTCGGCCCGTTGTACTGCATCTTGCTCGCTTCGCTGAGTGGAACGGCTTTGGCTTTTGGGAGAAGAAGAGAAGAAGTTGTAGGCGCAGATGGATCTGTAGAAGAAGCGGCAATGGAGGGCAGTTTAAATAGCCGGGGGAGACGAAGTGGGTACACGCGCAAACGGCCGGCATAGATCATGACTCAGTGCGTGCGTGAACCGATGCGATCATCAATGTGTAAACGAGAATCGATGCGAGCGTGCTTTGCGTTGGCGGCTGCCTGCCTCCCCCTTCTGCGTGCTCTGTGTTGGCGGCTGCCTGCCTCCCATTCACGAGCGTGCGTGCAGCCTGCGGCGTGAACCAATGCCTCGACATATGGACGCGACCATGCGTGCAGCCTGCCCCTTCTGCCACCGGCACGTATGCCTGCGACGCTTGAAACGACGATGCGGAGCGACTTAATCCACCGGCAACCATGCGGCAAGGATCGATGCGTGCATGTCGGCGTGCATGCATGCGATTAGGTCTAGGTCACTAGATGCGTGCGTGGCGGTGTTCGCATGCATAGCAGGCTACATCGATGCCAAAGCCGGGCATGCATAGCAGGCTGCATCCATCGATAGCAGGCTTTTTTAATTTATTTCCAACAAACTAACGGGCCCGTCCTATGAACACAAACACGGCCCAACCAGCGAAGCCACAGCCACAGTCAACAAAAAAAAAACAGAGTCCAACGAGCCACTAAAAAAAACAGAGTCCAACGTGGCCCCACAAGTCAGTTAACGGCCAAGACGGCAAACGTCTGTTATGAACATTTGTGTGAGTTTTAGCTAAGGGAATGGGGAAAAGTGAGCAAAAGTTTGAAGCGTGGGGAAAACTGAGCACAACTAAGGAATTGGGGGCACAGATGGAATAAGCCCTAAAAGAAATGCCCTTCGCTGAGGAAAGTAGGGATTTGTAAAGGTGCCAGAGCTCAAAGCGAAAATTTAGAGATAATTTTTTTTTGGGAGGTGTATCCTTCCCAGCAACAAAAACGACTTAGAGTTCCCAACACTTTTCATGCTAGATATATCATAGGCGGTTCTCAAACAAAAAATAAAGTTTATTCCACTACTAGGAAAAGGGCTATAGATAGGATTGGTACTAATGGCGCACCATGAAAGTAGTGCTCCACTACTATATACTAATGGCGCACCTGTTTGTGATACTCCATTAGTGTGGAAGACTCTAATGGCGCACCGGAAACATGGTGCCCCACTAGTTTGAATTTTTTTCCATTTTTCCATACATACTAATGGCGCATCAGGTCCATAATGCGCCATTACTAGTTCTAACTACTAATGGCGCACCAAGCAGACAGTACGCCATTACTGCAAAAATTTTTTTATTCTTTTTTTGCAAAATTACTAATGGCGCATATTCTCACAGTGCACCATTACTAGTTTAAACCAAAGATACTAATGGCACACCACCTGCTGGTGCGCCATTTGTAACCAGGGTTACTAATGGCGCATTTGCTTGTGGTGCGCCATTAGTAACCTGGGACCCCAACAAGATATTTTGGACAGCCCCACACCTACCCACTCACTTTCCCCACTTTATTCCATCCACCTCCTTCTCCAAGCTTTCGGCCATCTCCTCCTCCTCACCTCATTTCCACCATAGATTCATCAAAATTAAGTGGTGAAATTACCTTTTTTTTGATAGGTAAGTAAGGGAAAGCTATCTTCATGATGTAGATCTACTTTTTTCTCCCAAGCTCGCTCCAACAACGTGCACATGCACTTTTTGTGGCCTAGCTAGATCTATGTATGTTTGTGGTGTTGCATGTGTTTGTGGTGTTGCATATATATTTGTGTTTGAAGGTACCGGTATTTGAAATGCGATAGTTGCCAATATTTTGCTGGAATGTTTTGATTCATTTCCGTTTCGGCGAGAATTTTGGCACTATGCATTCTTTTTGGTCCTATTTTTAGGGAAGGTCATGCCAATTTTTTTCTTGGTTCTAAAATATCGTTTTGCTCTACCCCGCAGGCGACCGTGGTCCGCACGATGACTGAAGGCATCGTGAATAGGTTTATGAGCTCCGCGAAGGCCGAGATGCTTCAAAAGAACGAGATGGAGATAAGATGTCCGTGTCGAAGATGCAAGCTGAAGAGCCTTATTGCGGACCCGGATTTCGGGCAGGTGCGGGACCACCTGCTCTTGCGTGGTTTCATGGATGGCTATCGGTGGCAAGGTGATGAAGATGACTATGAAGTCGTCCATGGCCGGCGCCGGGCAAGAAATGAGGAAGGGCAACAAGACAAGTACCACCGCGGCGAGGGCGGGCGAGAAGACGAAGAACCTCCAGGACATGATCACGACGGTGATGCTGTACACAGTCATCATGTAGAAGATGTCGTACATGATGATGAGGAAGATCAAGACGAAGGGCATGATCATGAAGGTGAAGATGCCGGAGCAGACGACGATGGAGGCTGGGTGCAGGACCCTCATATTCAAGAGCTGCTTCTCAAGCAGACGGATAATGCAAGAGCTGCCGCCCGAGAGAAAGCCAAGCTGGATCAACTGGAGATAGACGCGGTTACTCCATTGTATGAAGGATGCAGGCCCGAGGATACCTGCCTGAAAGTAACGCTCATGGCTCTGGAGATGAAGGTAAAACACAAAATGACCGACGCATGCTTCGACGAGAACATGTCATTCTGGCACGAACGTCTTCCCAAGGGGAACAAGTGCCCGACCAGTTTCGAGGAGGCGAAGAAAATCGTGTGTCCTCTGGATTTACCGCACGTGAAATACCATGTGTGCATGCACAATTGTGTCATTTATCGGGACGAGCACGCGAAGTCTACCATATGTCCGGTGTGCGGCGTCACTCGATACAAGAAGAGGAAGAAAGCTCCTCGAAAATCGGTGTGGTACTTTCCAATCACTCCTCGTCTGCAGCGGTATTTCGCGGACCCTAAGGTAGCAAAGCTCCTGCGTTGGCACGCGGATAGGGAGGAGAAGAAGCGGGAAGATGACGGAAATGACCCGGAGATAAATAAAAAAGACAAGATGCTGAGTCACCCTAAGGATGCGAGCCAGTGGCAAGCGTTGAACTTCGAATACCCAGAATTTGGGAAGGATCCAAGGAACATCGTGCTGGGCGCGAGCACCGATGGAGTCAATCCGTTTGGTAGCCAGAGAAGCACACATAGCACCTGGCCTGTGTTTGTGTGGATGTACAACCTTCCCCCCTGGTTGTGCATGAAGAGGAAGTACATTCACATGAGTATGCTAATTGAAGGGCCGAAACAACCAGGGAACGACATTAATCTGTATCTGGGGCTGCTGAAGGAGGAGCTAGACACGCTGTGGAAAACGCCAGCCAATACGTAGGACGCCGCAGAGAAAGAATATTTCCCTATGAGAGCCGCACTGCTCACGACGATGCACGACTATCTCGGTTACGGATATCTCACGGGGCAGGTAGTCCATGGATTTTCTGGATGCGTAAGGTGCATGGATGACACAACGTATCGCCAGCTAGATAGAGACCCCGGGTCTTCGAAAACCGTGTTCATGGGACATCGAAGGTGGCTTTGCGACGATGACCTGTGGAGGAAACGCAAGGATCTGTTCGATGGTGAAACCGAACCCCGAAAACGCCCGTGTACGAGGAGCGGCGAGGAAATAGACAAGCTGTTGAAAAATTGGAAAGACTGCCCATTGCCGGGAAAGAAGAAAAAGGCGCCAGAGCCGGGAAAGAAGCGAAAGGCGCCAGAGCCGCTGCTGAAGTTATGGAAAACGAGGTCTGTTTTCTGGGACTTGCCGTACTGGAAGATCCACCGTGTGCCTCACAGCCTTGATGTCATGCATATCACGAAGAACGTGTGCGAGAGTTTGCTTGGTACCCTGCTCAACATGCCAGAGAGGACCAAAGATGGGCCGAAAGCAAGGGCAGACTTGAAATCAATGGGCATCTGGCAGGAGCTTCACGCTAATGATGATGATGATGATGATGATGATGAGGCGAAGCAGGACACAGAAAGTCATCGCAAAGGCAAAAAGGCCAACAAGACCGGAATGACTACCCTCCCGCGTGCTTCACTCTCAGTCAGGAGGAGATCGAGCAGTTTTTCACCTGCCTCCTAGGAGTAAAACTTCCTTACGGTTACGCGGCGAAGATAAGCAGATACCTAGACCCAGCAAAGCAGAAGTTCAGCGGGATGAAGTCTCACGACTGTCACGTGCTGATGACGCAGATACTTCCAGCTGCAATCCGTGGGATCATGGACGCGCACGTCCATGAAACGCTATTTGGCATATGCAACTTTTTCAACGTCATCTCTCGGAAGTCGATTGGCGTGAGGCAACTCAGAAGGCTACATGAAGAGATCATGGTGATACTATGCGAGCTTGAGATGTACTTCCCGCCCGCATTCTTCGACGTTATGGTGCATCTGCTGGTCCATATCGTGGAGGATATCATCCAACTCGGGCCGACGTTCCTGCACAGCATGATGCCGTTCGAAAGGATGAATGGTGTCATCAAAGGATACGTTCGCAACATGTCACGTCCAGAGGGAAGTATAGCCAGGGGCTTTCTGACTGAAGAGTGCATCTCCTACTGCACGAATTATCTAGGCATCGAGAACCCCGTTGGTCTGCCCGTCAACAGGCACCTCGGCAGGCTCGCTGGATGGGGTCACCATGAGGGTCGCCGCGAAATGCATGTCGACTTCGAGGGTCGACTCGCCGACTTTGAAAGAGCAAACCTAGTCGCGCTACAACACATAGACGTGGTCGATCCTTGGGTGGTAGAGCACAAAACCTTTATTGAGAAGACGTACAATGACCGAGGCCAACAGAGGACGGACGGAGATATACTCAAAGAGCACAACTCATGTTTCACGCGTTGGTTCAAGCAGAAGCTTCTGTCGTACCCTTTACATGAGGATTCTTCCGCGGAAGAACAACTCATATTCGCCTTGTCACAGGGCGCCGAGCACAACCTGATGACCTATGAGGCGTACGATATCAACGGCTACACATTCTACACCGAGGACAAGGACATGAAGAGCGGTGGTTATCAGAACTCCGGGGTAACGATGGAATCCTACACCGGCAACGACAAGGACAGATACTACGGAAGAATCGAGGAGATCTGGGAGCTGAGCTACGCTGGAGAAAAGGTCCCGATGTTCCATGTCAGATGGGCCAAGAGCGTCCTAAAAGAAGACCGGTATTTCACCACCATGGTTATACCCGAAGCCAAATCCAAGACCGCGGGCGCAAACGTCACCGCGAAAAATGAGCCATGGGTACTGGCTTCCCAAGTGGACCAATGCTTCTTCATTACCGACCCGCCAAAGCCCAGTCGTGTTGTCGTGAGGAGAGGGAAAAGGAAGATCATCGGAATGGATGGAGTAGCCAATGAGCAAGACTTCGACAAGTACGGCGACCCGAAGATCGAACATGACGACGACGATGAAGTAGCAACACACACCACAAGAAGAAGCAGGACCACCCTACCTAAAGGACGTCCGTTCCACAGAAGAACTCCATTTGCAAAAAAGAAGGGCAAGAAGATTGTGAACAGATAGCTAGCTAAGATCGATTGTATTCAAATCGTAGTCTTCATTTCTCGATTGTATTTCATGGGCATTTTTTGATATCATGAATATTTTTAAATTTCACGGGCACTTTTTGAATTCATGAGGACACTCGATCTCGATCCCCCTCCACCGCCGCCGACGAGTACCCGGCCCCCCGCAACCTCCCCCGCTCCACCGCCGCCAACGGGCACCCCCCGCACCCTCCCCCGCTCCACCGCCGCCGCCGATGATATTTTCAAGTAACAAATTTGAACATATTTTTTAAGAAATTATTACTGTTTTTATAAAAAAATATTACTGTTATGAGTTAAACAAGTTTGAACATATTTAAACACAAATAAATATCAAACATCATTCAAAATGCAAAAAAATATATTGTGGAGCCTGGGAATCGAACCCAGGACCTCCTGGTGTGTGTGTTGCGTGCTGACCAGTCGGGCTAGTGGGCGGGTTCTGATGTGGATTGGGTTAGGTGCAATATAACCTGTGCTGCAAATGTAATAAAACTAATGGCGCACCAGAGGTGGGTGCGCCATTGCTATAAGAAAAAAAACTACTAATGGCGCACCACGAGGTGGTGCGCCATTGCTATAGGGTACCCCTTCGCCCGATCCCCCCTTCCCTCTCCCCCTCGCCAGTTCCCTCTCCCTCGATCCACCGCGCCGCTCCTTCCCTTGTCCCTCCCTCCACCGCGCCGTCGCCACCGCTGCCCCGACCCACTGCGCCGCAGCCGCCCACGCGCCCCCGCCGCCTCCCTCTCCCCTTCCCCCCCTCGAGCCCGCGACCTCCTCGGACGGACGGCGGCGTGAGCCTCCCCGTGCTCCTCGACGGACGGGCTCCTCGACGGACGGACGGACGGCGGCTAGCCTCGTCGGACGCGCTCCTCGACGGGCGCGAGCCTCCCCGCGCGGCTGCTGCTCATCGACGATGGTTAGTCTCTGTCCCTCCCTCCCTCTCTCCCCCGCTCATCCCCATGCCCCCATGGGGCGGCGACCTAGGGTTAGGAGCAGGAGCTCGCCGCCGCCGCCCCGTCGTGCCGCCGTCGGGCTGTTGTAACATAAGATTCCCTGATACCTCTTTTCCCTAGATGTATGTGTTGCGGAGTAAGGGCTCTAGCAAGGAACTGCAATGAGGAAAGAGCCATGTGTGCTGCGTGATTCATGAGCTCACAGTAACAGAGGAACTGCTATAGGAAGCATCTTGCAAATTCATGCCAAATTGTCAAATTGTTAAATCCTAATAGTTTTGCATGGAAATTTTATAGCTAGCCCAAGCTAGCCATATATTAATATTCAACGAAACAAAGTACACTCATAGTACACTAAAAGTATTGCCAATGAACCGGCCTGGAATCCAACTCATTAACGCTGCAAAAGCCCTCGATTTTCCGTTGGGAACTTGAAACTAACTTGACTAGCTTCTTCTCTTCCAGAATCCAGAAGAAAAGAGCAAGACAAGTCTGACCAATTTGTTTGAATTTAGGGGAACTATATAAAAACATGGATCCTTCAGAACTCTACACAAGTGAATCTAGTCAACAAAGAGCAATATATGATCAGTCCTACTAAATCTCAGTCGAGTGAGACTTGGTTACTGTTTTTTATGTAAGAATATGCAGGCTATATCATTGTACAAGCCAGGAATATTGTATAAAGAGGGCCAATGAAGGGATAAAAGATTAAAGGGGGGCAAACATATAAATGTAGATCATTTTGAACTAACTAACAAAAGGGTCTGTGTGTTGTATCCGGAGAAAAAAAATTGTGCTATTTCTGTTATGGTTTTGTGGACAGTATTTGACCTTATGGTAACTAGTCGGGGTCAGGTTTTGGGGTTTTGATTATTGGTATGAAGTACTGACAGAGGATCTTATTCACACCAAGTTTTAGTTAAACACTGGTACTTGAATGATTTTGTGCTACTTCTGTTGACAGAGAATGGCATGTTAATACCATATAGGTACCCAAATATGTAGGTGTAGTTTGTGTTTATATTTGTTCAAACTGTCGCTGTATTGCTCAATTAGACAATTAGTCTTTATGAAGAAGAAGAATAAAGCTGCTGCTGCTGCTGCTGTTATGCCTGTATTCACTGCTGCTGCTATTGTACTTGTGATGATGTTGTACTTGTGATGATGCTACTTGTGATCTTCTGAAATGACCCATTGGGGACTTCATTGCGCGGGGATAATGAATTTGCAGGTACCTCGAGAGGCCCTTGAGTTTGCTGGAATGTCGATTAACTTCCGTTCCGGCAAATTCGGGTACTCCATATGTCCTATTTTCAGCAAAGGTCATGCTGAAATTTTCCGTGAATTTTAGCCTCACTTTGCTAAAAATCGGACATATGAGGTACTTGCTACTAATGCATGGGCCAGGGTATCTTAGTACTTAATTAAGTAGGATCAACTGCCCCTTTATTCTTGCTGTATTAAACCATAGGTGGCAATAGAGCCAAGTGATTAGTGCCAAGTGATTAGGCCGAACCTAGGGTGCCTCGGCATCGATAAACCCTAAATGATGAAAACTTAACTTGGCTTCCCCAGATGCCTCGGTGTCGATGAGAACCTAAATGATTTACGCTTAGGCTTTTAGGGTGCCGCCTCGACGTCGACAAACCCTAAATGATGAAACCTTAGGCTTTTAGGGTGCCTTGGTGTCGACAAACCCTAAATGATGAGACCATGATCTTGTTCCTTGACAATAACCAACTTTTTGACCAAACTTTTTTCCTATTTAGAGCGAAACATGGCCCACAATGATGAGGCCAGTGGTTCGGGCGGCAAGCCATTCTGGGAGCTGTCCTAGGAGATGGAGGAACAACCTCACCGCTATGAGGACGCCACGGAAGACACCGATCCTGATTACACAACCCCTAGTGGCGTCGGGGATGACACCACTGATGGTGCCGCCGAGGATGCCACCACTGATGATGGCGGCGCACACACAGATGGCAGCCAACCGAAGAAGCAAAAGAAGGACCGGTGCCCGAATGCGCTCCGCGCCCTCAAGGAGGAATTCACTCAAGTGGACTCCGACGGGAATCCAACGGAGCCCAAACATATAGTCAAGGGGTACTCCCTTCATCTCGGGTGCATTCTCCGGAGCACCGTCTCGATCAACACCGAGAACCTTAGGCATAAGGACTGAGGGAATTTGCGCAACCTCCTCTTCACGAAGCTGCACGAACGATACAAGTTCCCCGCCGAATTTGAAAGCACACGCCTCTAAGGGAATAAAGTGAACAATGCCGCCCTCACTGATGAGCATGGCCCTGTCTACTTGGAGAAGCACGGTGAAGAGAATGATTGATAAAGGTGATAGTTATGACAAGATCAAGGCGAAATATCCTTTGATGAGCGAAGATGACTACAAGGAGTTCAAGATCAAGTGCAAGAGCCGCGCAACCTCCGAATCAAGTCAGTGGGGGAAAGAAATGCGGGAGTTGAACTTAGGGGAACACAAACTCGGTCCCGGCGGTTACAGAGTGGCGGAGCCTATATGGGACAAGGAGGACGCGGAGCGTGCCGAGCAAGGCCTACCGCCCCGCTTCGAGAAATACAGCGGTGACAAGCAGACCAGGAACTATGTCTGGGCCCGGTACAAGGAGGACCCGATAACAAAGGAGCTTACCACGGATCCGAAGACCAGGGAACTTGAGCTTCTTCTGGTAAGGAATACACCCCCGCGTAATTAGCTCCATATGGTTGCACTCTAATTAATCCCCAATATTTCTAAATGGTTCATGTTCCTTTCGTAGGACACTGAAAGCAGTAGCACGGGGTCGTCTAAGAGCTCCCCTTTCGACACCCCTTTAAATAGGGCGTTGAACGTAATGAAAAACAAGGATAAGCTCAATAAGCCGACGTCAGCTGGTCGTGTGGCCGGCAAAGGCTTGTCCACAAAATGGGGGTCATACTATACCGCTGGTGTGCGGAAGGAGAAAAAGACCAGCTCGGAAAGCCAGACGCGCGAGGTTGAAGAACTCAAGGCACAAGTGGCGCGGATTCCGGATCTTGTCCAAGAGCAAGTGCAACAACAACTTGGAACGACGCTCAACGCCATGGTGCCTACGTTGATTCATGGGCTAACGACGTGGATTGCGGGCGGCCAACAGGGGCCTCCCCTGGTTCCCAGCTTCATGGCCAGCAACTCGCACAGCATGCAGGCGGTGACATTGGTGTCTCCGGCGGAGGCGGTATTCGTGTCTCCGGCGCCGGCACGGGCATTGGAGCTTAATGCACCCGGGTGTACGCCGGCCGGCACCTCGCCAGCAAGCGCCCACTCCGTCAGCTGCACGCCCGCTGTTGGCGGTTCCTCGACATTAGCCGAGCTCGACGGCATCACGGTAACTAAGCCTCTCGGCCGAGGACTTCATCTCCTTGCCTTTGACTGGGCATCCCTGACGCCCTATACATGTTTTCGCAGGGCACCGCCGACGTTCCTTGCACTCTTCTGCACTTCGTGGGCGCCGAGTTGGTCGATGTCGCCAAGGGCAGAATCGTTCAAACGGGCAACCCCATGTTCCACGGTAATCCGATGCCACCCACAATGTATAGGGTTGAAGTGGTTCGGGTGCTGCCAGACTGTGACGAGCTGTTACCTCCGATTCGACCCGCTGGGGCCGACGAAGAAGATGAGATGACCCTCAACACCTGCGTAAACTGGCCCGTGCTTTGGCCGAAGAGCCAGATTCGTTTGGGGGCGGGGGACACCACACCACAGACAAGACCGCCAGTCGTGCCGGTGCCAAGCCATGGCTAGAACGCCGCAACGCTACCGGACCTGCCGGACATCCCTATGGCACAGGATCCGGACAGCCCTATGGCATAGGATCCGGACGGCGACGACAACGACGACGGTACATTTACCAAAGTTGATAAGTACTTTGCCGAACATGGGTACGTTGACGAGTTCTGTGGGCCTCTTTCTCAAGAACCCAACCAAGACGACCGCGATCTAGCTGGTACGACGGAGAAATCCAATTGCAACAGGCGTCGTCTGGCGTTCAGTTCTCAGGACACGCCTCTAGCTCCCGCCTTCACCGAGCCTCAGATAGCTGAGGTGCGAAATATTATCAGCCCCAACACGCTCAAGAAGGCGGTCTGTGAGCAGAACTCGGTCCCATTACAGGAGATCAAGAAGAAGGGACAGAAACGAAAGACTAACAAGGGCGCCGGTGCGAGCCAGCTGGCACCGAGTTCGATCCAAGCTCAGGACGGGCCACCTTCACCTAAGGATATCTCGAGGAGGGTGCATGTGGCGGGTAGGGCGATGCTACCGCCAAATATGCTAAATGCTGCAACCGGTGCTATGCGGAGTCTGCACGACAGTGTTCTTTCTTTGGAGAAGCGGCGTCTCAGAGAGAAGGATGTGGCATACCTGGTTTTCGTGGTCAAGGTGCCAGAGGGCAAGGGCTTTGTGGATGGCGGCATTGGGGGTACGATTGTCCTGCGGTTTGATGACATCTTTGCTATGTTTAACCTTCATGCGCTGCACTACACCTTCGTTCGGCTGTTTTCGCTGAGCATGCAGATGCGGATCATTAGAGACAAGACCCCAGACATCGTGATAGTTGACCCCTTCTACATGCGTGCCAAGCACTTGAGCAGCGCTAGGGACCGCCAAGTTGCGAGTTCACACCTCGAAGGCGTCATTCTGGCAAACGTAGATAAGGATAACTTCCTTGTGCCTTACTTTCCCGAGTAAGTCATCCCTTAACCGCCCCGTAACATATGATTTCTTAGATTTCGATCGTTCTTTTTTTTCTAACATTCCGTGTTCTGTGCAGTGACAACATTGCACACTCATCCTCTTAAGCCCGAAATATTCCATGGCCACGTATTTAGACCCGAACCATAACTCCAACATAGACTACACAAATGTCAAGAAAGTTCTTGATGATGTTCTCCCCGGCTACGCCAAATCAGGAGGCACCTTCACCAGGCCAGTTCGTAAGTACGGCAAGCACATGTTCTCACACAATACGAAGTTCTGCTACGTCAAGCAGCCGCCTGGCGGTCAGAAGGATGCCTACTACGCCCTCCATCACATGCGGGCGATCGTAAGGGACCATCATCAACTTCTGCTACCAGATAATCTCAAATATTGGGCCGCGAGCTTGTCGGCAGTCTAGGATGCAGACCTCAGACAAGAATTCTTTCGCATCCAGTCGGAGTTTGCAGACATCATCCATCAAGATGTGCTTAATACCTCGGGGCAGTTCTTCCTCAGATATCAACCGTCCAATAGTGAGATAGATGGAACGCTACAAATGCAGGGTGACAACGACCGCGATTTCATGACCATCACGACAGACGGCGGCTTCATCCACGCTCCTGTCCGATGAGTCGAGTCGAAAGTAGTGATGTGTAGTTCTGAAACATTGATTGGCTCATGTTGTAATTATACTTTAATGAATTCGTATGTCTCTTTGGTTTGGACAGTCGTTCAACTTAGATGTAATCGATGCTATTTATTAGTAGGACCATGAATCGTGCTATTAATGTCTTGCTTTTCTGTTCCAATCCTTTTGTTGCATACTTACATATTGCTTATGTATTGTCTATTGTTTGGCTTGTGCATAGACATGCCGTCGTATGTCGTGTACAAGGGAAAGGTTCCCGGAGTCTACGACGACTGGGAGGAGTGCCGAAGACAGGTTCACCGTTTCAGCGGTAACAGTTACAAAGGGTACACCACTAGGGCGGAGGCCGAATCTAGATACGCCCGCTATCTAGCGGGAGAGAGGAGGGAGCATTGGAGGAACCGGATGAAGACCAGTTTGATCGCGATGATGCTCATCGTGATGACCACAACTCTCTTCTATGTGATGGTAGTTTAGATGATCGATATCGACTTCTAATGTGAAGACAAACTCGATACTCGCGGTCTTGAGACTTGTAATGTTTTATCTTTGTTCGGTCTTTTGAATTCGGAGACTAATATGATGAATTGTATTCGGAGACTAATCTTCTATTGTATTCGATGAATCTGATGTTGATGTGTGCTGCTGTCTATATTCTGTCTAATAATATATTTTATATTCTGTCTAATAATATATTTTGTAACCTGCGCAAAAATCAGAAAAGGAAAAAAAAATAAACCAAATATTCATACTAATGGCGCATCACCACCAGGTGCGCCATTAGTGTGCCAAAGGATACTAATGGCGCATCAGCGTAGAATGCGCCATTAGTATGACAAAGCCATGCTTACGTATGGCCCCTCGGGAGGCACACTAATGGCGCATGCTGTTACATACTAATGGCGCACTAGTGGGTGCGCCATTAGTAAGATATACTAGTGGCGTGCTACTAATGGCGCACTGGTAATGCGCCATTAGTAGGCAAAACCAGTGCGCCATTAGTAGGCCTTTTCCTAGTAGTGTTCCCTTTTCAACCATACTTTTACTTTCCATGGCTAGCCGTATCCACGGTTGCCCTCCATACCAACGCTTTCCAAGGAATTTATTATTTGACAACATAAAGTAAATTCATTTTTCATTTCAGGACTGGGCATCCCTAATACCTTTGCCTTACTCTCGTGCAATGACAAGTGAATAAACACTCATTGTGAGAATAACACATCTAGCATGGAAAATATTAGCCACCCCTCATCGCTCCGTGAGCGGAACAAACACACAAAAGAGAAGTTTATTCTGAAAATTAGAGATGGCACATACAAATTTGCTTAGAACGGGAAAAGAATACCGCATATAGGTAGATATAGTGGACTCATGTGGCAAAACTGGTTTGAAGGTTTTTGGATGCACAAGTAGAGATCATACTTAGTGCAAAATGATGGCTAGCAGAAGATTGAGAAGCGACCAACTAAGAAACGAGTAATCTCATAAGCGAGCATTAAGCATAATTAAGACCGAATAATGCAAGACAAGTAGGATATAATTTCATTGCATAATTACTGACTTTCGTGCTTGCATAGGAAATCTCAAACTTTAGCACCAATATTATTACTAAAGCATAATTACTCATCAACATAACTCACATATCACATCATCATATCTCAAAACTATTACTAAGAATCAAGTTTGTTTTGTTCAATGATCTTCATGAATTATTTTATTATATCCTTATTGGATATCTATCACTTTGGAACTAATTTTCATATGCTGCTTTTGACAAGCTTAAACAAATATAAGTGAAGATCATGAGCATAAATTTTCTTTCTCTCAAAATAATTTAAGTGAGGCAAGAGAGAATTTTTTGAAAATTTTATTTACTCTCAAATAAGTCTAACTGAAGAAAAAGAGCATTTCTTCAAACACACTAAAGCACAACATGCTCAAAAAGATATAATTGAAGCACTAGAGCAAGTCCATAGCTCATAAAAGATTTAAGTGAAGCATAGAGAGCAATTATAACAAGTCATGACATAATTTTGGCTCTCTCAAATAGGTGTGTCCAGCAAGGAATCAATACTTAAAACACAATATAAAACAAGCAAAGGCTCATATCATACAAGACGCTCCAAGCAAAACACATATATGTGACGAATAAAAATATAGCTTCGAGTAAAATACGGATGGTTGTTAGAAGAAAGAGGGGATGCCACTCGGGGGCATCCCCAAGCTTAGTTGTTTGCTCATTTTTGGATAATAGCTTGGGATGCCGGGGCATCCCCAAGCTTAGGCTCTTCTTACTCTTTATTCCTTCATCCATCGTAAGATAACTCAAAACTTGAAAACTTCAATCGCACAAAACTCAACAAAACCTTCATGAGATCCGTTAGTGTAAGAAAAATAAGTCACTACTCTAAGTATTGTATCAAACCAATTCATATTTTGTTTTTGCATTATATCTACTGTATTCCAACTTTTCTATGGCAAAAACTCATGAAATAAAACCATAGAGCCATTAAAATAAGCACATAACGCAAAGAAAATAGAATCTGTCAAAACAGAGCAGTCTGTAGCAATCTGATTTGTTCGAATACTTCTGGAACTCCAAAAATTCTGAAAATTCAGGACGACCTGGGAAATTTGTATATTAATCTACTGCAAAACAATTGGTATTTTATCACGCTCTTTTTAAAAATAAGAACTGATTTTGTGAGCGCAAAAGTTTCTGTTTTCAGCAAGATCAAACAATTATCACCCAAGAAGATACTAAAGGCTTTACTTGGCACAAACACTAATTAAAACACAAAAAACATAATCATAACAATAGCATAATTGTGTAAACACTCAAGAACAGAAAGCAAAAAGCAGAAATAAATTCTATTCATTGGGTTGCCTCCCAACAAGCGTTATAGTTTTACGCCCTTAGCTAGGCATAAGGCAATGATCTAAGTTTTGTCATCTTTGTCCAACTCCTCAATCAAACACTTAGGATTCTTTAGAGATTTAGTATAAAGATTTTCAATGATAATACTTCTAGGAACAACTTTAAAGAATTCATTCTTGCCAAAAGGATCCCTTATAACTTCAACAAAATCCGGGTGGATGCTAATCATCTTAAGATCTCCATTATTACTACTAGAAGTTGCACCCTTATTCTTGGTAACTTGGGTCTTAACAATTTTTACAGGAGTTTTTTCAATAGTTTTAGTGGAAGCAAAAGCCGTGCTCAAATTACTAAAGATTTCTTCCAGTTTATCAATCCGAGACGGGCTTCCTTCAATTCTTTCATGCATCACGATTCCCTTTTCTTTTAACAACTTAAAAACTTCTCCCGTTTTTGACCCAATTTTAGTGGCAAGATTATGCATATTTTTATCCAAATTTTCAATATGCTCTTTAGTAAGCATTTTCTTTTCAATAGCATCTAATCTTTCCATAACATGCTCAAGAGTCAAAGTTGTTTCATTAGTGATAAGAGGTGGTGTGCCCACTAAATTTCCCGTAACATTAAAATCATCACGAGAGGGACAAATCAAGAAATTTCCACCGGTAATCGTATCAAGGACGAATCTATACCAAGTGGTGATGCCCACATAAAAGCAACGAAGAAGAACACCGGTAGATTGCTTACGGATAGATCTATTATGAGCATTGCAAATTCTATACCAAGCATCTTTCAGATTTTCTCCTCCCCTTTGTTTAAAGTTGAGAATTCGTTCTCAGGAGTGCGCACAGTAAAGGAAGGACTATCCATAACGATAATAACGGCAAGCAAGATTGCACACAAAATAGATCCGGCAAAAAAACGGCGAACGGAAAAAGAGGGGCGAATAAAACGGCAAGTTTTTGTGAAATGGGGGAGATGAAAATTGAAAGTGCTTGTTATCGACTAGAGGGGGGGTGAATAGGCGATTTTTATGAAAGTCTTCACAACTTGGAAGTTCCGAAGACAACCAGTAGAAATGAACCTATTGATATGCAGCGGAAGATAAACTACACAAGGCAAGCCATAGTCAAGTATGCAATAAGGTGAGAGTACGATGACTAATGGCAACTTGGTAGTAAGGATCAGGATGGAAGATGGTATGAAGGCAAACAGTAACAGTAGTCAAACAATGAAGTCAAACAGGTATGACAAGCAGGCAATGACTTCATGAAGACAAACTGTAAGTAAAGGGAAGAGAAGATAGAACCAGTCACTTGTTGAAGACACATGATTTGTTTGACCAGTTCCAGTTGCTGTGACAACTGTACATCTGGTTAGGGAGGCTGAGATTCAACCCTCACATTCCTCGCCCAATCACTCTGGTAAGTCTTCAAGGTAGACTTCCAAACCTTCACAGACTTCGTTCACCGGCGATCCACAATGGCTCTTGGATGCTCAGAACGCGACGCCTAACCGGCTGGAGGATTCACAGTCCTCAAGTGTAATAAGTCTTCAGGTCACACAGACAGAAAGACTTCAGTGATGCCTAACACTCTTTGGCTCTGGGTGTTTGGGCTTTGTCCTCGCAAGGATTTCTCTCTCTCAAAGGCTTCGAGGTGGGTTGCTCTCAAACGACAAAAGCCGTGCACTAACTCTGAGCAGCCACCAATTTATGGTGTAGGGGATGGGCTATTTATAGCCACTAGGCAACCCGACCTGATATGTCCGAAATGACCCTGGGTCACTAAGGAACTGACACGTGTTCCAACGGTCAGATTTCAAACACACACGGAAACTTTACTTGGGCTACAAGCAAAGCTGACTTATCCAGCTCTGGATAAGATTTGCTCTCATTGTCTTCGCTCGAAGACATAGGATTTGGGTTGAGCATCACTTCAGTCACTCTGACTGTATTCACTTGGACCCCACTTAACAGTACGGTGGTTCCTATGACTCAACAAAGAAGAGAAGGAAACAACAAAACAACTAAGTCTTCGCGCTCCATAGTCTTCACAAAATGTCTTCTCATGTCATAGTCTTCAATATGAATATCTTCATATATCACCATTGTCGTCAATGTCTTCATACATTTTTAGGGGTCGTCTCCGGTAGGTAAACCGAATCAATGAGGGAAACTACCTGTGTTATCCTGCAATTCTCACAAACACATTAGTCCCTCAACCAAATTTGTCGTCAATACTCCAAAACCAACTAGGGGTGGCACTAGATGCACTTACAATCTCCCCCTTTTTGGTGATTGATGACAAACTGGTTGAAGTTTTCAACGGGGATAAAGTATGTGAAATTGTAAGGGTAGAGGATTGTCTTCATAAGTTTCAAAGGCTCCCCCTGAAGATGTGCATATAAGTAATTTGCTTTTGGAATGCAAATGCACATGGCAGGTTGTACTTGTGGAGATCCTCTTCAACTTATGACGACAATGCATGATAGGATATGACGAAGATAATGACATGCATAATGAAAAATGGACGTCTGCAGAATGATCTAAGTGCGGAAGTTATCATCGCACATGCGGAATTTATCATCGCATCACAGAATAGCAAATAAGTAGCAGACGACCATCAAGTTTAAGTGTTACAACTCAAAGAACCAAATGTATCAAAACGCGAGAGTTGTAAACACTAGGCAAAATATAAAGCAACCGCCCATATGAACCCACTTGAAGACTATCAAACTCATATGCTTCTCCCCCTTTTGTCAGTAATGACCAAAAAGGCTTGAAGACATAGAGCATCTACTCGTCCTCATGAGGAGTAGTTGAAGCAGCAGGGTTGGTGTTGTTGTTTGGCGGCGGAGACGAGCTTGGTGCAGTGTCAATTCTTGCAGAAGGGGTCGGTGAAGTAGCATCGTCTTCTTCATCGATCACTTTGGTGTTAACAGTTGCGGCAAAAGAGGAGTATTCAGAGTCTTCAAGAGACGGAGTTCGACGAAGAACAGCATTCTGTGGAGGAGTGGAGTCAAACTTGAACTTTTCAGTGAAGCCATCGTCTTGAAGATCTGCTTCATTACAGAGCAGGGTCAAACTCTTCCATGATCGCCGACACGTTTCATGCGTGACGAAGGCATTCTTGGTGGCAAGATTGCGAATGCGATTGATACCCACCAAGAGGCTCTACATTTGGCGCTTAAGCCAGTCATGATGCTTATCTTGTTTTTGATGAAGGGCAACTAGAAGCTCTCGGTCATTGAGGACGCGGGAACGCTTCTTAGGCCTTTGGGCAATTGTGCTCTCAGTGGCTTCTGTTTGCGCACGATGAGGCATGCGAGTAATCCCAGCCAGTGGGTAGACTCGAGCAACAGCTTGGACTCCTTCATCATTGCGAGTGAAGCTTTGATGATCAGCATTATGAAGACTAAGAGGCTCCTTTGCAGGCTCTGGGTATATGGCTTCAACAGACAAATCAACATCGGGCATAAATATGATATGATTGCGTGCAGAGGGTTGATAGTTGAAGGCTGAGTGAAGCTTGATCAGCCGCATGATCCAGGGAGCGTAGAACTTCAGACCAAAGAGGTCAGATCCAGATGCAGCAAGTTGGAGAATAAAGAAGTCTTGGGCATTGAAGCATTTTCCATGAAGAATGTGGAAAACCAAAGTCTGCATTGCGCCTTCCAGCTTGGCCTTAGGAGAGTGTCCTTTGATAGGCCACAGAGTTCGCCTGACTATATGATAGATGGTGCGGGCAGATACTCAAGGTCTTCAACAAAGAACACCTGCGGGTATTCAGCATCTGGAGGCAGTGGCTTCATCATGCTAAACATCTGACTCATATAGGGTTCAGGCTTGTGGAAGATGCTCTCCATAGCATCAGTGTGAAGCTGACAGCCAGGTTCATAAAGATCATCTGCTGAGGGCAGGCCTGTAAGCTCAATGACATCCATGGCTTTGGCTTCATGATGAACATTTCCGGTCATCCACTCAAGAACCCATGTCTTTGTGTCTTTATAGTAGCCACGAATATGGAGGGTGGCATAGAATTGGAGCAGTAACTCTTCGTTCCAGTGCTCCTTATCAGTGACAAACTGCAGCAGCCCAGATTCTCCGAAGCAGTCCAGAGCCTCTTCCAGACAGGGCAGACCAGTAATGGCTTCAGTATCAAGACGCATATGTGGGAAAATGCGATCTTGATTGTACAGAATGCACGAGTAGTAGCTTCGCTGCTGATGGCTCCAGAACCGATCAGAAGATATTCTTTCCTTTGAATCGGGGTTCTTGGCACTGTCAAAGAATGTATTGTGTGCCTTGAAGCCATTGACATTGAAAGACCCTGGTGCTGATGCAGTACCTGGAAACCTTGGCAACCTTGGCTGTGGCTTCTGATCCCTTGGCCTGTGCTCAACATGGTAATCATATTGAGGACCAGCAGCGGCAGTCGGAGGAGTTAGAATAGGCCATTTGACAGTGATTAGTTGGCCGTAGTTGAACGCTTGCTCGATTGTGTGGGGCCTTTGTGGCGGAACAGGAGCAGAGGCGTCAACATTTGCTTCAGGTGCATAAACAACATTGGCTTCTTGCACATTCGTCGGTGCAGGCTCCACATTTGCGTCAGCCATGACAACGTCATTGGCTTCATTAGTGTTGGTGGTGGCAGCCTAAAGATTTTCAACCTCCACTGAACGAGCTGGAGGGTCTGGCACTGGTACGTTCACATATGGAACGGCTTCTTTGGTAATGGGGGGAGTTGGGACACGATATTCTTCTTGATTGTCATCGGCTGATGCAGCCGGGATGTCTTCAGCACCTTTGGCTTCAGACTCAGAGACGGTCACAGTTGGAGTGGCGTCTGGAAACACTTGACGTGTAACAGATTGTTGAGGCACTTCTCCTTCTGGAATGCTTGAAGTAGTGACTTGAGGCCTTGGTCCTTTGCGAAGCCTGCGTAACGCTGGCGACGCCTTTGGTGATGGAGTTGGCTGGGCCTCAAAGTCGTCATCTTCATTTCGTACTGGGGGTGTGACTTGTTGGTGTGGGGGAGTACTTGGAGTGTCTTGTTGTTGTGGGTGATCAGCCCACGGAGCATCCTGAGGAGTTGGCGTCAGGGGACGACCAATGCTGATGAGTTCGCTGTTCGTGAGAACAGGCGATGATACCAGGTTGTTTTCGATCTGAGGAAGGACTTCATCATCTTAAACATTGTCATGGTGACCAATGTCTTCAGCAGCGTTGGGGTCAACTGCTGGAATGTGTTCAGTGTCATGAGCCTCTGTGGAAGCAGGCGCATGAACTATCATCCGTTGTTCATGGTGTTCAGAGTCAGGACGAACCATTGAAATGGGTTCAACAACTAAGGGCTCTGAGGGAGCAGCCCTATCCTTCTTGGTTTTACGCTTCTTTTTGGAGGGAGCAGCATCAGAGGCGTTAGGATTTTTCCTTTTCCTGGCTTCAGCCTCGGCAATTCTTGTCTTCTTCAGCTCTGAAGCAGTTGATCTGACCTTTGGCTTTGAGCCGGTCATGCTAGGTGGGAAGACAATGCGCGGCTCGGCATGCCTTGAAGGAGCAGATTGGTCAGTTGATGGCTTCTTCTTCTTTGCAGCCATGTGTGGGTCGATGCCAGGACGACCAAGTGCCTTGCGCTTCTCAGCCTCATTGTAGGCTTGCACACATTTGTCAGCCAGGCTCTTCATGCGCTCGCGAGAACCTTTGGCTTCTTCATGCTTCTTGAGGAAGGATTCCTTGAGCTCGTGCATCATAATCTTGAAGTTATTGACGTCTTGCACACTGAGCTTGGCCACATGCTTCTTGAACAGAGCTTTCTCATAGTTGATCTTGTGCTTCAGCTCAACGATGCGCTGAGCGAGAGCTAGCTCTGAAGCAATGGCTCCATTGAAGGAGACGCTGAGGCCAATGGGAAGTTGCAGATCTTCAAGCTGAGATTTGGGGTGTCAAACCACTCATCAATGAAGTTATGAATAATTGCCACATCAAAGAGAGGCAAATCATTGAAGATCTCTGCTTCTTCCTTGCTATTGATCAGTTGCTCAAGGGCATCATCTGCAAGGTCTTCATCACTAGACAGATCAATGTGCTCTTCACGCAGAATGGCAGCAGGGGTCAGTGCCTGATCAGTATGCTTGACAATTTTCTTCTTCTTCTCCGTCTTCTTGGAGATGCGTGACAAGTCTTCAGACTGCACACTGTCTTCAGGAGGTGCAGTTGCCAGTGGCTTCGCACGTGAAGCTTTTGGTGGAGCAGCTGATCTTGAAGCTTTAGTCTTCTTGGGCTTCTGTGGCTTTGGAGTAGGAGCAGGGGCTTCATCAGAGTCTGCGGCATCATCTGAGTGATCCACTTTGGCACCTTGAACTCTGATGTGAGCGATGAGGCCATCAAAAGGTTGTAGAAGGGACCGATGACATTTGGTTCTGCATCACGTGAGCCATCAGCACGAGGAGCAGGAGGACCAGGGTTGAAGTCTAATCCCAATGATTTCAGATTTTGCTTGGCCGATGCCTTTGCGTGCTGGAAGTTGCGCTTGAAGAGATTATCATCACGACACCAGAGCAATGATGACGGGTCGGCATTTGCAGGCTGAGGTCCACGGACCATACAAGGATAGAAGCCTTGTGCAATAGCTTCAGCTCTGTTCTTGGGTGGAAGGCCTCGAAAAAGAATATCACCCCAAGGGCTTTTGATAGCATTCTTCTCAGCGTATTCTTGGGTGACGAAACGATACTTGAACCATTCTTCAGCCCAATATCTTCGAATCCATTGGATTCGGGTTTTGCGCTGATTGTAATCCTCCTCAGGATCTGTTTTGTAGAGCTCAGTGAGGTCATCAGGCAAATCTCTTGATGTTCCTCCACGACGCTGTCTGCCACCCTTCCTTACTGATTTTTTTGCAGCCATGAACTTCAAACTGAATGGCTTCAGCACGTTCAGAGGCTTCAGTGGTTTTCGCTTGTTGGACAGACAGGAACTGGCTTCGGGAGAGTTAATATTCTGTAAGAATTCTGCAAATGAATGCAGACTATGAGAACCAAGGGATTCTCCCATAGACATGTACCTGTGGCAGCATTAGACATGCGAGGGAAGGGGAAGGGGTCATATGCATTCTCAGAAGATTTTGAAGATAAATCAGTTTGAAGACATTGACCTCATGATGCGAAGACATTCACTTATATGTTGAGAGTTGGTTCCAGATTTGTACGAATCCGTGAATAAGTACAGGTGAGGAATCTAACTTGATATGAAGCTTAAGTGAATATACTAGGCAGTATGAGATGCAGACATAATAGATCTAACTTGTATAGGCAGAAACCTATTTTGGTAGACAGGATGAATCTTTAAAGATCAAAAAGATGGTAAAAAGAGAGTTTTATTTACCACACGAAGAACTGCTAGATGGGAAGAGTAGGAGACCGAGCAGTTCAATCCACCGTGCCCTAACATGGCGACGGAGGACACCTACGGCGGCGACGGAGAGGACGATGTCCGCGGCCGGCGTGAGGACGTCATCGGAGAAGTCACGGCAGCTAAGCGCTTCGTCGCCGGCGTCGTCGAGAGCTAGCGGTGGCGCTAGGGTTTTGACGAGGTGGAGAGGTGGAAGAAGTTTCTTTTACCGCAGGGGACAAGTATTTATAAGGAAGTGGGCGGCACAGCGCAATTACGCAGGTGCCCCTGGCGGTTCACATCTGACGGGCACGTGGCAAGCATGCAACATACATAGAGTTGTCCCACGTTCCCACGACCGCCAGGTTTGTCGGATAGTCGTTCCGGCTTCTCCGGATTTCAGGCAATAAGGATGAATCATTTAAAACAGATTTAATGTTTGTCTCTGTATCTTCTGCTGACAAGGACGAAGAGAAGACATTCGACAGTTTCAATTGAATGCATATGATTTGGATAGATAGAGTTTGAGGTAGAAAGCATAGATAGATTGGGGTCCGATCACATTCACCTAGTGTAAAAGATTCAACAAGAAAACATAGCTATAAGTGAATGCTGTAGAGGACAGAACACTCGTATATATCAAACAGCAATCAAATCAACGTAGTGAAGATAATCATGAAGATAAATTGAAGCTGAAGACAAATCAAATGTGAAGATATATCAAATGCAACGCCATGAGTGAAACACTTCAAACAGAAAAGTTTGGTGGTGGCGTTACCCACCGTATAGGAAGTATTAGACCCAGACACGGCGCACAATTATCGCGGTGCTCCGAAGTCAAACTCCACATTAATGTATTCACACTCAGAATGTAAGTCTTCATTGACTGAAGATATACCATACTTCCTGTGTTGCACATCTAAGTCATCAATATGCATAAGTGTTAGGATGTGTGCCTGATCACAGGACATTTGAGGATTCCAAGATATTTAGCTCACACCGTAACTTGCAAAACCTTTTCTCGTCCAAGGGCTTTGTGAAGATATCTGCCAGTTGCTCTTCAGTGTTGACGTGAATGATATCAATATCTTTCTTCATGACGTGGTCTCTGAGAAAGTGATGACGAATTTCAATGTGATTTGTCTTCGAATGCTGGACTGGGTTATTGGCAATCTTGATGGCACTTTCATTGTCGCAGAAAAGAGGCACTTCTTTCAGATTGATGCCATAGTCCTTGAGAGTTTGCTTCATACATAGAAGCTGAGCACAACAAGATCCAGCAGCAATGTATTCGGATTCAGCAGTTGAGAGTGACACACAGTTCTGCTTCTTTGAAGACCAACAGACAAGTGATCGTCCCAGA
This sequence comes from Aegilops umbellulata, assembly GCA_032464435.1. Classification (NCBI taxonomy): domain Eukaryota; kingdom Viridiplantae; phylum Streptophyta; class Magnoliopsida; order Poales; family Poaceae; genus Aegilops; species Aegilops umbellulata. The sequence goes on along the minus strand of CP136059.1, from coordinate 521,122,937 downwards.
AAGTGACATGTGCCTGATGTAGACTTGCGATCCACCTTGTCACCAGCATAATCAGCATCCAAAAATCCAACCAGATCAAACTCTGAGCCGTTTGGATACCATAATCCTAGTGTTGGGGTGTGAGCCAAATATCGAAGAATTCGCTTCACTGCTAAGTGATGCGATTCCTTTGGTGCCGCTTGGAACCGAGCACACATGCAAACACTAAGCATAATATCTGGCCTAGATGCACATAGGTAAAGTAAAGAACCAATCATGGAGCGGTATACCTGTTGATCGAACTCTTTACCATTTTCGTCGGGACCCAGATGATGTTTGGCTGGCATTGGTGTCGTGTAGCCTTTGCAATCTTGCATACCAAACTTCTTCAGGCAGTCTTTGAGGTATTTTTCTTGAGATATGAAGATGCCATTCCTTTGCTGACGAATTTGAAGACCAAGGAAGAACTTCAGTTCACCCATCATGGACATCTGATATTGCTCTTGCATCATGTATCCAAACTCATCACTATACTTCTGGTTGGTGCAGCCGAAGATAATGTCATCCACATAGATTTGGCACACAAACAGTTCACCATCATATGTCTTCGTGAAGAGTGTAGGATCGAGGGATCCAGGTTTGAAGCCTTTGCTCTTCAGGAAGTCTTTGATCGTATCATACCAAGCGCGAGGAGCTTGTTTGAGGCCATATAGTGCTTTGTTTAGTTTGTACACCATATCAGGATGTTTTGGATCTTCAAAGCCAGGAGGTTGTGCGACGTACACTTCTTCTTCAATCTTGCCGTTGAGAAATGCACTCTTCACATCCATTTGATGTAGCAAGATATTGTTGTGGTTGGCATAGGCTAGCAATATGCGAATAGCTTCAAGTCTAGCCACAGGAGTAAATGTTTCATCGAAGTCAATCCCCTCAACTTGAGTGTAACCTTGTGCAACGAGACGTGCTTTGTTTCTGACGACTTGGCCATGCTCATCCTGCTTGTTTTGATATATCCATTTTGTTCCAATGATGTTATGCTTGCGAGGGTCAGGACGCTTGACAAGTTCCCAAACATTGTTCAGCTTGAACTGTTGAAGCTCTTCTTGCATTGCTTGAATCCATTCAGGTTCCATAAAGGCTTCAGCAACTTTCTTGGGTTCTGATATTGACACAAAAGAAAAGTGCCCACAGAAATTCGCTAACTGCGTTGCTCTTGAACAAGTAAGTGGACCAGGTGCATTGATGCTATCAATTATCTTCTCAATTTGCACTTGACTTGCAACACAAGGATGAGCTGGGCGAAGAATTTGTTCTTGCTGATCATTGTCATCATTGGGATGATTGCCTATAGGATGAGCATTGTCTTCAGGTTGGTTGGGTGCAGAAATGATAAGTTCCTCTTCAGGCTGTGCTTCAGCTGGCATGATTTCACCAGTTCCCATTAGCTTGATAGATTCGCTGGGTGGAGCTTCTTCAAGATTACTTGGCAGGAGCTCTCTGTGTAAAGCATTGGTTTCATCAAACCGCACATCTACAGTTTCGACGATTTTATAGAGATAGAGGTTGAAGACTCTGTAAGAGTGCGAATCCTTTCCGTAACTGAGCATGAAGCCTTCGTGAGCTTTTGGTGCAAATTTTGACTTGTGATGGGGATCCTTGATCCAGCACTGTGCTCCAAATACTCTGAAGTAGCTTACATTTGGCTTCTTGCCAGTGAGGAGCTCATAGGATGTTTTATTCAGAAGCTTATGGATGTAAACATGATTGATGACGTGGCATGCTTTATCAATAGCTTCAGGCCAGAATTTTCTTGGGGTTTTGTAATCGTCCAGCATCGTCCGAGCCATCTCAATGAGGGTTCTGTTCTTGCGCTCTACGATGCCATTTTGCTGCGGGGTGTAAGGAGCAGAGAACTCATGAGTGATTCCCATTGTATCTAGATAAAGATCAAGTCCGGTGTTCTTGAACTCAGTGCCATTGTCACTTCTGATATGCTTGATCTTGACGCCATAATTGTTCATGGCACGATTTGGCGAAGCATCTGAAGACATCTTGCACTTCGGTCTTGTACAGAATTATGTGCACCCATGTATATCTTGAGTAATCATCGACAATAACGAATCCATAGAGACAGGCAGTCGTAGTGAGGGTAGAGTAGTGAGTAGGGCCAAATAAGTCCACGTGTAGCAGCTCGAAGGGTTGAGACGTAGTCATGATTGTCTTCGAGGGATGCTTGGCCCGAGTCATCTTTCCGGCTTCGCAGGCACCACACAAATGATCTTTCTTGAACTTGATGTCTTCAATGCCAATGACATGCTTCTTCTTGACGAGCGTATGTAAGTTCCTCATCCCAGCATGCCCCAGCCTCCGATGCCATAGCCAGCATTCTGAAGCTTTTGTAAGAAGACATCTTGCAAGCTGTGGACCTGCTGAGAAATCTACCATGTACAAATCATCTTTCCTGTACCCTTCAAAGACTAGAGATTTGTCAGATTCCATTAGTACAAGGCAACGATACTCTCCAAATATTATAACCATGTTCAGGTCGCAAAGCATTGAGACAGACATTAAGTTGAAGCCAAGGGATTCAACAAGCATCACTTTATCCATGTGTTGATCCCTTGAGATTGCAACTCTACCTAGACCCAATACCTTGCTTTTACCAGTATCATCGAACGTGATGTGACTCTTATCAGATGGACGTAAGGTTGAGTCCATGAGTAGACTTCGATCAACAGTCATATTATTAGTGCATCCGCTGTCCATAATCCATTCTGAAGCATGAGGTGTCATACTCTGCATTACAGTTAGGAGGATAGGCTTCACCAAGAGCATTGTGAAGCATAAACATTTGACGGGCAAGAGGATTATGGAAGCTCAGATCAAGATTAGGACTGATAGGATGAGTGGCAAGAGATTCAGGAACAAAATACATAGTGAGACCATTTGGGCATTTGATCTTGCGCCCTACAAGATATTTCAGGTCCCCAGCAATAGCATCAGACGCCTTTGATTTTCAGCTAGAGACCTTTCCCTGCAAAAGAAAGTTAATTCTTCTTAACCACCCACATCTTCAGGGGTGGCTTAGAAGCAATGAGCCTAAGTGCAGCATCTGAGAACTTCGGCTTTGGAGCCCTAGCAAATAGTCTTGCAGGAGATGAACGATACTCATATGAATAAGCAGAAAAGTTCTTAGTTCTATGAACATAGCGGTTTGAAGATACACGCTCATGTTCATACGTCCGAGTATGGTTTCCCTGCAAAACATTGGCGTTAGGGTGACTCAGGTGAGTCCTTTGTCTGTATGAAGCCTTTGGACCATATGAAGCCTTAGGTCTGGGATTTGTCTTCTTCCCAGGTGGTGTCATGATGACATTCACTGGGAGCTTCTCAAGAAAGCTTTTGGGAACCTAGATCTTCTTCATAGGTGGCCCATTCCTGCAGTTAGTACCAATATATCTGGCAAACACTTCACCATTCTGATTCTTGAACAGTTTATAGTTTGCATCAAAGGATTCATCAATGACAACAGGATTAGCACAGGTAAAGCCAGATAATGTGGATGGATCCACTGAAGGTCCCTTTGCAGCAACCCATGTGGTTTTGGGATACTGCTCAGGCTTCCAGTAGGAACCATCAACATTCATTTTCCTCTCGAACCCAACACCCTCTTTCCTAGGGTTTCGGTTCAGAATCTGCTTTTTGAGGACATCGCAAAGTGTCTGATGCCCTTTCAGACTTTTATACATCCCTGTTTCAAGCAATGTCTTCAACCTAGCATTTTCATCAGCAATAGTAGTGGTATCCTCCGCAGAGGGGTTAGTTATTACATCAATAGTTGAAGACAATGCAACAGTAACAGTAGTGGAACATCCAGCAACAGAGGTAGCGTTATCACGCTCATGACATTTTAGACATGGTGGTTCAAATCCATCCTGAGCGGGACTGATCTGTTGAGCGCGAAGTGACTCATTCTCCTTTTGAAGATCTTCATGAGCCGCTCTCAACTTCTCAAGCTCTTGCTTCCTTTGAAGATAATCATAGGAGAGCTTTTCATGAGTGGTTGTGAGCGTATCATGACGACTTTCAAGTTCTTGGTACTTAGCATGAAGATTTTTTATGTCTTCAATTAAGGACTGTGAACGAGTCATTTCCGCGTCCAACAGGTCATCGCTTTTGTCTAACAGTTTTTGAGTATGTTCCATAGCCTTTTGTTGTTCAGTTGCAATTTTAGCAAGTGTTTTGTAGCTAGGCTTGGATTCACAATCAGAGTCATCTTCACTTGATGTTTGAAAGTAAGCATCGCGTGATTTTACCTTGGCACCACGTGCCATGAAGCAGTAGGTAGGAGTAGGGTCGTCCGTGTCATCTGCTTCAGTGTTGGTGTGGACATTATTGTCTTCAGTGTTGAAGATGGACTTGGCAACATAAGCAGTGGCTAAAGCCAGACTTGCAACACCAGGGTCGGACTCCTCCTCAGACTCCACCTCCGCCTCCTCAGAAGCAGACTCCTCCTCTGAATCCATTTCCTTCCCAACAAAAGCACGAGCCTTGCCAGATGAGCTCTTCTTATGAGATGAAGACTTTGATGAGGACTTGGAAGAAGACTTTGAAGATTTCTTCTTTTTCTTGTCATCAGAATCATATTCCTTGCTCTTCTTCTTCTTCTTCTTCTTCTCGCTGTCCCACAATGGACACTCAGAGATATAGTGTCCAGGTTTCTTGCACTTGTGACATGTTCTCTTCTTGTAGTCATGAGTGGAAGCTTCATCATTTCTTGAGCTGGATCGTGACGACTTTCTGAAGCCCTTCTTCTTGGTGAACTTCTAGAACTTCTTCACAATCATAGCAAGTTCCTTTCCAATATCTTCAGGATCATCAGAACTGCAGTCAGATTCTTCTTCAGATGAGGAAACAACTTTTGCCTTCAAAGCGCGAGTTCGGCCATAGTTGGGACCATAGATATCTCTTTTCTCAGAAAGCTGGAACTCATGTGTGTTGAGCCTCTCAAGTATATCAGACGGATCGAGTGTCTTGAAGTCAGGACGTTCTTGAATCATGAGGGCAAGGGTGTCAAAGGAGCTGTCAAGTGATCTCAGTAGTGTCTTGACGATTTCATGCTTGGTAATCTCAGTGGCGCCAAGAGCACGAAGCTCATTTGTGATGTCAGTGAGGCGATCAAACATGAGCTGGACATTCTCATTGTCGTTTCTCTTGAAGCGGTTGAAGAGGTTGCGAAGAACACTGATCCTTTGATCTCTCTGGGTTGAGACGCCTTCGTTGACCTTGGATAGCCAGTCCCAGACTAGCTTTGACGTCTCCAGAGCACTCACACGGCCATACTGTCCTTTGGTCAGATGACCACAGATGATGTTCTTGGCAGTAGAGTCCAATTGAATGAACTTCTTGACATCAGCAGGGGTGACACCTTCACCAGTCTTGGGAACACCGTTCTTGACGACATACCAGAGGTCGACATCAATGCTTCAAGATGCATGCGCATCTTATTCTTCTAGTAGGGATATTCAGTTCCATCGAACACGGGGCAAGCAGCGGAGACTTTGATTATCCCTGCAGTCGACATAGCTAAAACTCCAGGTGGTTAAACCGAATCACACAGAACAAGGGAGTACCTTGCTCTGATACCAATTGAAAGTGCTTGTTATCGACTAGAGGGGGGGGTGAATAGGCGATTTTTATGAAAGTCTTCAAAACTTGGAAGTTCCGAAGACAACTAGTAGAAATGAACCTATTGATATGCAGCGGAAGATAAACTACACAAGGCAAGCCATAATCAAGTATGCAATAAGGTGAGAGTACGATGACTAATGGCAACTTGGTAGTAAGGATCAGGATGGAAGATGGTATGAAGGCAAACAGTAACAGTAGTCAAACAATGAAGTCAAACAGGTATGATAAGCAGGCAATGACTTCATGAAGACAAACTGTAAGTAAAGGGAAGAGAAGATAGAACCAGTCACTTGTTGAAGACACATGATTTGTTTGACCAGTTCCAGTTGCTGTGACAACTGTACATCTGGTTAGGGAGGCTGAGATTCAACTCAGAAGACCGTGTCTTCACCTTATTCCCCTTGAGCTAAGGACACACAGTCCTCGCCCAATCACTCTGGTAAGTCTTCAAGGTAGACTTCCAAACCTTCACAGACTACTTTCACCGGCGATCCACAATGGCTCTTGGATGCTCAGAACGCGACGCCTAACCGGCTGGAGGATTCACAGTCCTCAAGTGTAATAAGTCTTCAGGTCACACAGACAGAAAGACTTCAGTGATGCCTAACACTCTTTGGCTCTGGGTGTTTGGGCTTTGTCCTCGCAAGGATTTCTCTCTCTCAAAGGCTTCGAGGTGGGTTGCTCTCAAACGACAAAAGCCGTGCACTAACTCTGAGCAGCCACCAATTTATGGTGTAGGGGATGGGCTATTTATAGCCACTAGGCAACCCGACCTGATATGTCCGAAATGACCCTGGGTCACTAAGAAACTGACACGTGTTCCAAAGGTCAGATTTCAAACACACACGGCAACTTTACTTGGGCTACAAGAAAAGCTGACTTATCCAGCTCTGGATAAGATTTGCTCTCATTGTCTTCGCTCGAAGACATAGGATTTGGGTTGAGCATCACTTCAGTCACTCTGACTGTATTCACTTGGACCCCAGTTAACAGTACGGTGGTTCCTATGACTCAACAAAGGAGAGAAGGAAACAACAAAACAACTAAGTCTTCGCGCTCCATAGTCTTCACAAAATGTCTTCTTATGTCATAGTCTTCAATCTGAATATCTTCATATACCACCATTATCGTCAATGTCTTCATACATTTTTAGGGGTCGTCTCCGGTAGGTAAATCGAATCAATGAGGGACACTACCTGTGTTATCCTGCAATTCTCACAAACACATTAGTCCCTCAACCAAATTTGTCATCAATACTCGAAAACCAACTAGGGGTGGCACTAGATGCACTTACAAAAATGAGAGGCAAAGGCAAATAATATAAATTGTGAGGAGATGAGATTTGTGATTAGGAACCTGGTTTATGTTAAAGATCCTCCCCGGCAACGGCGTCAGAAATTCCTTTTGATGTCTGCTAGGACTACGTCGGTATTTCCCCAAAGAGAAAGGGATGATGCAGCACAACGACGGTAGGTATTTCCATCAGTGATGAGACCAAGGTTATCGAACCAGTAGGAGAACCAAGCAACACAACGTAAATAACACCTGCACACAAATAACAACTACTCGCAAACCGACGTGTTAAAGGGATTGTCAATCTCTTTCGTGTAATCACGCCTCAAGATTGGCAAACAGACATGAGATAAATTGTAGTAGATTGATAGATCGAACGCCAAATAAAATAAATAAGAATAAAATGCAGCAAAGTATTTTTGTATTTTTTTGGTTTAGTCGATCTGAAAATAAATGCAAAGGAAAAGTAGATCGAATATATGAGAAAGAGACCCGGGGGCCGTAGGTTTCACTAGTGGCTTTTCTCAAGCAAAATAGCAAACTGTGGGTGAACAAATTACTGTTGGGCAATTGATAGAACTTCAAATAATCATGACGATATCCAGGCAATGATCATTATATAGTCATCACGTCCAAAATTAGTAGACCGGCTCTTACCTGCATCTACTACTATTACTCCACACATCGACCGCTATCCAGCATGCATCTAGTGTATTAAGTTCATGGAAAAACAGTAATGCAATAAGAACGATGACATGATGTAGACAAGATCTATCTATGTAGGGATAGACCCCATCGTTTTATCCTTAGTAGCAACGATACATACGTGTCGGTTCCCTTCTATCACTGGAATCAAGCACCGTAAGATCGAACCCACTACAAAGCACCTCTTCCCGTTGCAAGATAAATAGATCAAGTTGGCCAAACAAAACCCAAATATCGAACAAGAAATACGAGGCTATAAGCCATGATGCATAAAAGAGATCAAAGAAACTCAAATACTTTCATGGAAATAAATAAGATATAACTGATCATAAACTCAAAGTTCATCAGATCCCAACAAACACACCACAAAAAGTGTTACATCATATGGATCTCCAAGAGACAATTGTATTGAGAATTCAGCGAGAGAGAGAGAGGAAGCCATCTAGCTACTAACTACGGACCCGAAGGTCTACGAAGAACTACTCACGCATCATCGGAGAGGCACCAATGGAGGTGGTGAACCTCATCCGAGATGGTGTCTAGATTGGATCTGGAGGTTCTGGACTCTGCGGCGGCTGGATCAATATCTCATCGACTCCCCTAGGGTTTTGGGAATATTGGGGTATTTATAGAGCAAAGAGGCAGTCCAGAGGGCACCCGAGGTGGAACAACCCACCAGGACACGCCTGGGCCTCCTGGCGCGCCCTGGTGGGTTGTGCCGACGTCAGAACACCTCCAAATGCAGCCGGGCCTATTAGGTGTCTTCTGGTCCAAAAAATTCTGTGTGAAGTCTCGTTGCATTTGGCCTCCGTTTGGTATTGATTTCCTGCAATGTAAAAAACATGTAGAAAATAGCAACTATCACTTGGCACTATGTCAATATGTTAGTGCCAAAAAATGATATAAAATGACTATAAAATGTTTATAAAACATCCAAGATTGATAATATAACAGCATGGAACAATAAAAAATTATAGATACGTTGGAGCTGTATCAGCGAGCAGCTCATGATGACAGCGGTGCAGTGGGCGGCGTGGCGGCAGCAACAGGGCGAAGGCGGCTTCAATGACCATGAAGCTGACGGTGCGACGAGCACGACATCAGGCGGCGAAGGAAATCGGCGTGGCCGTTGCTGCAACTGCGAGCAGCGGGGACACTTCAAGATGTAGTGCACTAAGTCGCGGAAGGCACTGGCAGCGGAGCACACGCTCGTGGCGAAGATCGCCGACGACTACGAGTCAGCACTCCTCCGAGCCATGTCTTAGGGGGTGAGTGTTGGCCAAATAAGCCACAGCGGCGGCCATGACATGTTGAGTGCGCGTGTGTGGGCGCGCGCTGGTCGTGTCGGGCGCGTTGGGTGCGTGGCGGGGTTGCGCGCGCGCGTGTGTGTGCGTTTGTAGCACAGGGGTGCGCGTGTGTGCGCGGACCTAGTGCGTAGGTGCAGGGCCGAGCCGTTGGCGAACCGGGCGGGGCGCTCACACTGATCTGTTGAGGGCTCGCCATGTAGTGCGCGCGTGCGTGCCTGTTGTGGGCACTACCAGAGCAGCCTGATCGAGCGCATGAGTTGGGTAGAGGCGTAGTGGTCATCTCCAGGCGCTGGCCCAGGTATAAAGCCACCCTGGTGATCATTGTAATAGCTGTGGGTGTAGCTCGAGTTCGTGCTTGAGGAAGAAAAAGGCCATCTGTGCAGCGGGCGTTCGTGCGCCGGGAACTCCACCGTGTCCTCTGTTTCTCTTTGTTTTCTCCTTCCTCCATTCGGCTCGTGCTAGTGTGAGGTGACAGAGAGGGAGAGGTAGACTCAGGGAAGAGCTAGGGCAAGCTAGGGTTCGGTCTCGAATCCAACACCACAAAGGGGGGGGGGGGTGGATGTTTAGATTAGTTTGGAATGTTTTGTAAACTTACGTATGCTTTTCGTAGGTCGTTTAGCACTTTGGGGAAGAGGGCATCCGGGAGTGGATCAGAATTCTGGAACCGAAGGACCCTGGCAAGGGCGAATCCTCTCTCCCTAAATCCTTCTCCCTCCTGTAATTTGTGATTTCAGAAGTTGTTCCTTCTGATTGAGAGAGTTGTTCCTTGTTGTTGTGAGATTTGTTCCCTATCATATGTCATGTTACAAGTAGGATTGTGACAGTGTCTGGCAGATCAGATAAATAACCTTAGGGCATCTCCAATGTCGGCCTCCAAGACAGACATAGTATTTGTTCGTGGACGCGTCATCCATGGATAGTGATCCGGGAGACGGCCGTCCAACACTTGGCCCAAACCTTCGCCCACAATATAGATAAATTCAGACATAATTCATGCAAACACGACGGAATTCATGCAAACATGCATAAGCTTAATACTACTAGTTTACGTAAACCAGATGATACCTCATCCATTCAACTAATAAAACCTGGACTAATTTTTAGCAGATGATGACATCCCATACCTAGCCGGGCTGGCCGGTGGCTCCTCAATACCCGTCAGGTTGTCGCGATCGGAGTGGTCCTTCCAGTGACAGAAGGGCGCGGGAGCGCGACCGCCCTGCACGACCACCGCCTCGCACTCGCGGAGGAGCCGCATGGTTTACCCTTGCGCCGTGTGTAGGGCCGCTTCGGCCAACGCCAACCCTAGTTGGGGAGTCCTACCCTAGCCCCTGTAGCGGCGGCGGCGGTGGAGGTGTCGCTGAGCAAGCACCTGTTCTTGGAGAGCTCCTCGTCGAGGAGGAGCATTCTGCACGCGGACGTCTCCACGATAGTCACTGGTCGGTCGGAGGCCCAGACCTCTGCGAGGACCCAGGTTAGCACGACGTCAGACTTTGCGAACACCACCTAGTGCACCGTGTTATGCCATTCCCTCCACGCCGCCTCCTTGGCCGCCCTTTCATTCGCAGATATGAACATCCACGATGAGGAGCTACCGCCCTCGCAGACACCAAGGTAGTGGAGGAGGCGCCTACGCGCCTTCGCGATCGCCGGGGGCAACTCCGCCTTCATGGCCTTGTCGCGCCAGACGTGGCACCGCAACGATGCCAACTCGTCAATGTGGGCGTACCAGCTGTGCGGTGGCGACAGCGGCTCTTCCTTCACGCGGACATATTGGATATAATAACATCTTATATTATAGTACGGAGGGAGTACTTTTTATGTAAAACAGGATTGTGCCAATTCTAGTCTGCGTCATACTGAGCTTATGAGAAGTTTGTACAAGGTGTATTTATAGCGTGACTGTCAGTGTTCTTCTAGGCCGCGTATGAGAAGTTTGTACAAAAGTTCACTTGTAAAAAACTTACAACAGTAGTTTACCTTCACACAAGACATACCTTATGGATAGGACTATCATTTCATTTTCGTGTAAAATTAGCAACAAGTGGGATCATGAGCAAAACAACCAGGTCATCGGACAATCACGGATTTTGAAGACTTCTCATCCAGGAGATCACAATCACAATCTATAGCAACAATTAATGGACTTCTCCAGAACACTAAAAACGAGTTCAAATCAAATGAAATGAAGAGCAAGTATTGCATACACATAGCACGATTAAACAGCATCGGGAGCACCATGAGTGGCAGCGGCAGCTGTGGCGGTGTCGTCGTCGACGCTCCCGACATGGGCGAGCAACGCCCAGAGTAGCGTTACCAGCTCCCCGCCCCGGGCGACGGCCTCCGCATGCTCATCGATGTTGTCACAAGCAGCGGCGACCCTGACGATCATCTCCGTCCAGAAGCCGGCGAGGGCCTTCCACGCCACCTCCTCTCCTTCCGGCAGCTCAGCCAGCCGTTGCCCGAGCTCCGCACCATCCTTGAGGACCTGGTGCTTGGATCGTGCGCTCAGCAGCTCCACCAGCCGCCGGTGCTCCGGTTCCGACGACGACACCGTAATGTCGTGGCCGGCGAGGACGCGCCCAGCATCCTTCTTGACAGCCTTATACAAGCTCCTGCACCACACGTGGTCGTCGGGAAGTAGCTTGGGACAACATGCCACTAAATAGGCGCAATATCGCGAGAGGTGAGTGGCGACGATCTCATGGTCGGAGGGAAGTTGCTCTCGTGATCTTGTCATTTCAAGGATGCTTGTGGCGACGTGACACACGAGCATGGCATCGGCTGCGCCCTTGGCTTCATGGAATGTCCAGAGGAGGTCGCTGCCGACTTGCAGCTGTCGAGGTGTTGTGCCATTGTTTCTGAGCTTATTTCTTTGGTTCATTCTCACCACGTCGAGGACGGCGGCGTTCACTGCTCTTGGTATCTTCATCTTCTGGTCCGGCAGATGAAGGATACGTCGAAGAAGAGTAATTGGATTTCTACTTGGGTGGAGCACTAGGATTGAGCACTGGTACATCTTGTCCTCCCATCGATCCAAGAGCTTGCACCTGGTGTGCAGAACATGGCCAATGAATTTACGGATCGTCGGAGATTGCTGCCAAGAAGTATGCTTTACATAGCCACAAATCAGGGCTACTTTAGTCCAGTTGGAGCAGATGTAAGAAGCAATCTCCCTCGCTTCAACAAGCACACCTAGTGTCCCAAGTAGACACACTGGCAAAACATCAAACAACAATCTTCCAAAACTCACCTCTGCTTTACTCTCACTCGTATACGTATATGTAGAACCGGATACAGGATGGCAGTGTACCGGATGACAATAAATCTGCTCATAATCTAGAGCACTGTAACCTCGGAAAGTTGTTACCAAAAAGATGATGACAAATAAGCAGTAGCCGATGCTTGAGAGTGAAATAGATACACTCAAGAAGGGTAGCCAACTCTCTGAATAAGTGACTGGGAGATATGAAAAATAGTAATCATGAAGAAACGAAAGCTCATTCGTAATCAAGCCAAGAACCCTTTCATCATCGCTATCCTCGAGCAACACATGCCGTATAAAGTTACTGGCTTTCGCAAAGCCAGCCTCCTTAATTGTGTACCTTGCAAACCGACACCGTAGCATCTTGAACAATGCGAATGCAAGGCACAAATCTTTTGATCTCCAAAGCAATAATGTGTCATCCAATTGCCAAACTCTGTCGATGGTCAGTAAGCCATTGTTGATGTTCATCCCTGCCAGGCTGTAACCATGAGGTTGCTTCTCTACCAATACAGTGTCCTCTCTCATAACTATGAGTGGAAGAGGTACATCATGCTCACTAATTGCTAACTCAGCATAATGGGTTCCTTCTTGTAGCTTCTCCATGTATCCAACAATGAGGCGCGGATTGCGTCCAAACGCTAATGATCGCGAGGCCTTGTACCATGCATAGTACTTGAAAAGCAATTTGGCCAAAATAAGAGCATATGGTAGTGCAAGGAGGAGAATATCTAAGAGAGAAAGCTGCCGATCCCGAGACCATTTGACATTATATCCATATGGCTCTAGACCTGATTCTATCATCATGTAGGCCAGGTAGGAAGTCCAGATTGCTTTAACAAGTTGCACTGCAGAGGGTGCAATGCTTCGACCTTCTCTAGAATCACCGGCCACTATTGTTGTGGCGTTGGCACCAACGATCTGAACAAGACCGATCCACAATATGACCAGGAAGACATGGCCGTCTGCTTCACAGTTTGATAATATGACTCGGTCGTGTTTTGGGTAAACAGTGATGGTGTAAGGGTTTTGGATGGTGGAGACTACATCAGATACAATGGGTAGGAACAAGGTGATGGCTCCTAGGTAGAAGAAGCGGATCAAAGGATGGTGGCGATAGTGATGCCCATAGGTGCCTAACCCGGCTATGACTGCCATCAAGATGGCATTAGTCACCAGGAGAGCATTGAGACGCAAGACCACCCATCTCACGTGCTTGATGAAGAAAGCCATTTCATCGGTGGAGCACACTTGGGTAGAATTTGCGCCCATTATATATATTGACCTGATTGTCAAATTTGAACATTAGTACAAGTTGGTTGTCGAGGCAATTGTCTACTCCATCCGTTCCAAAATAGATGACCCAAGTTGAGTCATTTATTTTGCAACGGAGGGAGCATACACCATCACAAATATGCAGCATTCGAAACCAGGGTAAGAGGGTTTCTTATCACTATGAAGAAAGTTTACGGATTTGACCATAGTCGAATGACCATACGGGCTTAGCTTTCAAGAAAATCTGGTATTGTCACAAGTTCTAGAGGAACATCATTTCCATGTTTCATGAACAAGAAAATCTGGTATGTAACAAATTCGGAAGGGACCATTTCCATGTTCTATGAAGAAACTTGAACACTTAACGATTTATACTTTCGGGTGAAGTGTAATTTTGCCTAATTTAGACCAAAAAATACGTATCTACTGTACCAAAGCAAAGTTCTACAGGAGAACTTCCCTTTGGTACACCACCAGAAAAGTTTACAGATTTCGATGCAGATTAGAGGTGAAGATTAGAAGTTACCTTTCAATCAAAAAGGGTAATATTGTCTTGTGTATCCAAATCAACCTATATTCAATAAATTTGGTCTGCAGGTTTATATGGTGATAGCCTTTTTAAATAACTTCAAGGTTCCTGTAAACTTTTAAGGGTGATGTACCCAAAGCAGAGCTCCATCTAGAAAAATTATGCTTGATATAAGAAATAAATAAATAAAGCCTAGTTAGGATTTAGAAACTCACACAAGCGGGCGCGCGATTGAGGGCACCAAGATTTGCAGCCCCGTGGTGCGCAGCCTGGGAGTACTATATTTATGGATGACCTACGTGCGGAGGATATTTAATTAGCTTGCCCAAGGAGGAGTATATATAGGCGATGCTCTTCATGGATGTTGCTGAATGTGTCTTGAGAATATATGCTTCATGAGGAGTAGTACCTTGCTTCTTTCAGCTCTCGAGTATCGGATTGAGAATCACTTCCTTCTTCTTTTGAGCATCTAAAGCTCAGTTTTCAGCTTATTAGGCTGCTTTGCTTTGCTGCCGGATGCATGCTGCGTTGAATCTTTCTTTTTTTGGCGTGTCGTTAAGGAAAAAAAAGGAATGGTACGGTGTTCCTTGCTTGTGCCGGTTGGACTGCGAGCTGCCATTTTGGTACGAGAGGTTAGTGCTCGATGTCAGGTGGAAGCGTTCCTGTTCTCCTTAGAGAGCCGCGGGGTGTATATTTATGTTGGGCAAAATAGCTTTGTCCACTGGATACGGTCGTTAGAGCATCTCTAGCAGATCCCGCAAACCAGACCGTCCGTTATAATAACCGTCGGTTTGCGAGATTCATCCCGTAAACCCTGTCTTAGCAGATACTTCAAATTCGGTTGTCCCGTAAAATATTTTGCCGGATCCCGCATCCGCGAGCGCAATTCCTCTATATCTATGGGATTTCGCCTTGTTTTGGAGGATCCCCTTTCCTTCGGCGGGAGGGAAATTTCACCCCCAACCGTTTTCCTCTCAACTGGCACCATGGATTCCCGAACTCGACTCCAGTCAATTCTCACCGCCGTCGTCGCCGCACGCGAGCTGCCGCACGTCTCCGCCGCCGTCGCCCGCGAGCTATTGCTGCCACTGTCACCACTGCGAGCTAGCTAGCTAGCTAGCAGCCGCTACGCCGCTGCTACCGCCATCACGAGCTAGCTAGCCGCTGCCGCTGCCGCGAGCTGCTATCTGCTCGTCGCGTCCGCCCTCGTGGTCGTCGTCTTGCTCCATGTTGGCACTCTCACCGGAAAGACGTGTGGATCCAATTGTAATTTAACGTTCACTTTTTAGGGGTGGTTGTGCGATTTTATCGGGATCATAAATATTTTACGGGATCTATTCTGATTGAACAAAAGTCATACCGTAAAAATGCGAAAAAATGTTTTGCGGTATCCTTTAAACCGATTTTTTGCGGGATGGGTATACAAGATCTGCTAGAGATGCTCTTACAATGTTTATCTCTACGAGAGAATAACTATGGGAGAGAGAGGGGATAGAGATATCCAGATGAGGTTACAACAAATTACTATCATATGTCTAACATCCTCCCTTAATCCCAACTATCCTAGATTAAGATTCCTCTTGAACTCTTCAAATGGCTTGACCACCAGGGCTTTAGTGAAACCATCCACGACTTGTTCTTTGGAAGGAATGAACCGCATGTCCAACTTCTTTTCTGCAACTCTTTCACTTTGAAAATAAAAATCAATTTTAATATGTTTTGTTCTTCATGAAAGACTGGATTAGCGAAAAGATAAGTTAATCCCATGTTATCACACCATAGATAGGAGATACAGTTTTGCTTAATTCCCAACTCATTTTGCAATGATTCCAATGATTTCAGAAATGGCATTTGCTAAATATTTGTATTCAGCTTCTATACTTGACCTTGACAATATAGCCAGTTTTCTCGCACACCAGGAAATAAGAACCAAAGAATACTGCAAAGCCGCCAGCTGGCTT
Organism: Aegilops umbellulata; assembly: GCA_032464435.1. Taxonomy (NCBI): domain Eukaryota; kingdom Viridiplantae; phylum Streptophyta; class Magnoliopsida; order Poales; family Poaceae; genus Aegilops; species Aegilops umbellulata. The sequence continues at coordinate 521,106,932 of CP136059.1, read as the reverse complement.
TCTATCATCACTATATCCTGCCCAGTCAACATCAGAAAAGGCACTAATAAGAGTAGAATTAGAGCGTCTGAACTAAAGACCCAAACTCATAGTATGTTTTACATATCGTATACTTCTTTAACAACTGTCCACTGTAGTCATAGGTGCATGCAAATACTGACAAACCTTGTTGACAACAAAGTATATGTATGGCGTGTCAGTGTCAAGTACTGTAGAGCTCCCACATCATTTCTATATTTTGTGTTTTCTTCTTCCTTGAGTGGCCCCCCTTCAAATTAATGCTGAGAGTTTCTTGAAGAGGACAACCGCGTGGGTGAAGGCTTGAGTCCCTTATCCCCATGCGAGCTAGAAGTTCAGTAGCATATTTTTCCTGGTTCAGTACTATGCCGTCTTGAACCTTCCTAACCTCAATCCCTAGGAAGAAGTGTAGATCACCAAGATCTTTCAAGGCAAACTCTATACTTAAATCATGCAAAAGAGCATTAGTAGCACTTTGTGAAGAACTTTAGGCACAACACATCTTGGAAACTTTTGTTCAAGAAAAGAATAGTAAAATAGTAAGCAGTGTAATTAATGTGAGAAGAATGTATGGAAAAGACAAGGACTAGTGGCACAATAGTAACAATTCTTACCAGGTATTTGTTATGAATGTTGGTTGTATTCTAGGTATGGACTAGTGGCTGGTATGGTGCATCATTTTGACTAGATATGTAAGTGCCCTTAAAGGACTCAATATCATCAACAAAGGAGACAAGGTACCTCTTCTCCTGCCAAGTAAGTGTTGTGCCAGTAGTGTAATATGTCTCATCTACTATCCTCCATGTTTTTCTTGGAGTTCGAAAATAAGTTGTCCAATTTTAAATAAGTAGGATAAGTTAGGGGTGAATAACAACTAATTTTGAGTAATATAAAGGTTATTTAACAAGTTCATTTAAAAAACTTACACAAAAGATGAACTGGAATCATGTCCAAATCCACCCATAAGTCTCAGATGATTGCCAGAAAAGTTGCCAGTATAAAAGATTACATTCATACCAGACTCAAATTCGTAAGCTTTGGCCAATCCTCTCCCATTTGAAATGGAAACAATTTTTCATCTTGAGGTAAGCAAGTATCTCAATCTCTTCATCCATGTCACGGATAAACTACTATCTAGGACTTAAATCCTTGCAAAGCAAGGGATGCACTAGTCAAAATTCGAAGAATTTTTTTTTACACTTTAAAGCAAAAACCTTAAGACATACTAAAAAGGAAATATGTCTAGAAATTATTAAAAATAATTATGTCATATTTAAGCATGAGGCAGAAGTAATTGTTGTCCAGTCCAGGATCGTCACACAAACCCCGCGTGTCAGAATAGTAGGGGCACTCATCCATTTGTTGTGTTCATATTGACAAATATACATAAAAGATTAAAAATCGGCATGACCTTTGCTTAATATTGGACATATCAAATGCCAGAAATTTAGCGGAACTGAAATCAATCAACGTTTTGCCAAAACATTGGCACTTAGTACGAATCCCTGTAAAACTTTGAAGACATGTAATACAACACAAATTGAATACCATGTAATGTATATGTAGTGTCGTAGCATCTTAACTAATTACCATAGCTAGCATTCATATATCGTCCATATATACGAATCCTAGCTAGCATCCATATATAGCAAAAGCAACCGATGTAGACGGTGCCATTAGTCAAAAGAAACCATGTTACTAGGATATGAGGGGCTAATCTAGTTTAAACACTAATTAGGCCCAAAATGTTGCATGTTCTTCAACGCATGCAAAAAGTAAGGGGGGGGGGGTGGCCTCTATTGTTCTACACTAAGAGCATCTCCAACAGCCGCGCTAAACTAGCGCCGCGCCGCAAAATAGGCCGTTTTTGCGCGCGCGCAATGCGGCGGGTCGCTCCAGCGGGCGCGCAAAAACGGCACGCGCGCTATAACGGGTTGGGCACGCGGGGAAAAACACTTATCCGCGTGGTTAATTTGGTGCGCCAGCTACAGCGCGCGGCACACTCGAGCGCTCGCGCCGCACTCTCTCCTCACCTCCTCCTACGCCCCGCGCGCGCCGGTGCCGGCGCCCTGCCACCCACCCATGGACGCGCACACTGGCGCCCCGCTCTCCCCGCTGTACAGCCGCGACCCCGCCGCCGCCGCCGCCGGAATCCCTAGCGCGGCGAGCGCTGGCGTCGCCACCGCCGGAGCTCCGCCGAGCGTCGGCCTCGCGCGCAGCCTCTTCTTGCCGCCACGGATGACCACGGCGCCGGGTGGCGTCGCGCCGGCGCCGTCCCGTGCCGCCGCCGCCCCGTCGAAGAAAGTACCCAATGCGGCGCGGACGAAGAAGGGCAAAACATCCGTGAAGAAGAACAAGGCGGCGGACGGCTCCGGCATCACAAAGGCGAGGGGGAAAAAGCTTGCAGGGCGTTCGGCGGCCGCGGCGGCTTCCGGAGCGCCGGCGAGCTCACTCGTTGAGCGGGCCGCCGACGCGCACCACGTGTTCGACGAAATGCCCCCAAGGTGAAAAAATTTCCAATATTTCTTTTCTTCTATTTTTTCAACGCATCATCACATATAGATAGCTTTAATATTTGCATTGTTCAAAAAACTTTGTAATCTCAACGATGATGCATACTTGTCCACTATGGGTGTTGGGTCCAACAATTCGCATTGGTCTCAAATCAATGACATCCATTTCCAAGACCATGAGTTTGAGGTGGACGAGGAGGGTGAGGGAATTGTCGAGGCGCCAAAAGGAAGAGCGAGCAATTACTCAACCATCGATGACAAGTTACTATGCCATACTTATTTGCAAGTGTCGAGGGATCCATCCATTGGAGGTGATCAAAGTAGAGACGCGTATTGGGGGCGCATTAAAGAACACTACGATGCTCATAACTTGAGTGGAATTGACCGCACCGAGAGATCACTTCTGTCCCGATGGTCGACAATCAACGCGGATTGTCAAAAGTGGGCGGCCGTACAAAAGACAGTTGACAAGATTAACCCAAGTGGCACAAATGCGGATGATCGAGTAAGTGGCATCTCATATATGTTCATCATACTTGTTTTTGGTGACCGAAGTGCTAACTTGTTTTGTTTTTCTTGTAAAACAACATTGCATAAAACTTTTATTCATCAACTTGTTTGTGTCAAATTTCATCACATGTTCGTCCAAAATATCATGTATATGTGGTTTGTGCGGCGCGCGCGCTGTATTTTTGCGCTCTGCTGGAGCAGCGCGCGCGCGCTGCATTATAGCACGGCTGCTGGAGCCAACGCAGGCGGGCGAGCCAAACCAGCCGCAGCGCGCGCGGCAAACAGTTTTTTTGCGCGCGGCGCATAGCGCGGCTGTTGGAGATGCTCTAAGCTCTGTCACTATAGAGGAGGCAATGCCTCAGCCGGCCGACCGGTTGCACGCAGTGCATGGCGGCAAGACAGCGGACGGGACGGCTGGATATAGATACATAGGGAGGCTGGACAGGACATGCGGGAACATGCAGTACAGCAGCAGGATGACTACGATAGCTCCAGCGGATCCTGCGGAGACTAGGACGGCAGCTCCGTCGGACAGCAGAAGGGGGGAGAGGAGAGGAGCGAGTATTTGAGATCGAGCAGTTGCGGATATGGCCTCGGCGGCCCAAGTGGTGTGTAGTTAATTTGTTAACCCACTGGAGTGCAACGCATAACGCCCGCCACTACAAACTTTAGCTGTGGCAGGTTGTACAAAACGGCCCGCCACAATTTTTTTGTATTTTTGTTCAAAGTAACATCCAAACGTGGAAGTCCTTTTTTACATCATTAATTAGAACTTCAACTTTTGCTATGATTAATAGTTTAATACACATGATTGGAAGTCTCATGCTCAATTTTTAGAACTTTCTGACTTGGTTTGCTATTTTTCAAGCATTAACTGATTTTTCCGGCCTCTAAAAAGGGCAAAAAACTCTTCAGTTCGATTGAACACGCAAACGAGCTTGAAAATGGATGAAACTTAGCATGGTGTCTTCATAGGATCCATGTAGGGTGTACTAAAAATTTGAGAGCATTACGGCAAAAAATGATGTACCTCATGTACAAACCAAACACTCTCTAGAAAACAGAAGCACTAGTCTTCCACATAAAACTATTTTTTAGAACATTTCCCCTTTAAACTTTATGTGTGTTGAATATACACCACTGAAGGCGACATGCTCAAGCTTGGGACTACTTTGGGTTAATAAAGATGATATGTTCAAACACTTCCCTTAATTCCAGGACTTCTGACGGGCGTAACTTGTTGACCGCTACTGCTAACTTGGGGGATTTTTGAAAAGTTTGGACACGGGTAAGCGAAATACTGTAGTGGGGGCAGTAATAAGTGCCCGCCACATGCATATTGAAAATCAGTGGCGGGCAACCGGAAGGACCCGCCAATGTTGTTTCTATCCTATGGTTAATTCTGTGAAAACTTAAGAGTGGCAGGTTGGAAATAGTGGCGGGTTGAACTTCAAACTTAGGAAATCTGGCCCTGGACGTAGCTGTAGCGGGTCCTTCTTTCCATCCACTACTAGAACTTTTTGAAAATAGCTGTGGCGGGTGCTAGACTTCGTCTACCACTAATTTGAGCCAACAAGTCTTTTCCCAGTAGTGCTGTCGTACTACGAAATCTGGCCTTGGACGTAGCAGGTCATGAAGTCCCGCTTAAATCGTGCACACATACGTATAGCCATAGTGCAAAAAATAGGGGCAAGTACGTTGTATATACATACAACTGAGGTCTCGAACAATCGCGCAAAGCACACGTGTGTACTCTTGCATACATGGAGAGGCAACGTACAGCTGCACGGGCGGCGGCGGGGGGGTGGGGGGTGGGGGTGGGGGTGGGGTTGGGGGTGGTATACAGGAATGAAGAACTTGGAACAGGCTCCTGTTAATCGAGCACCAACCAACTGGGGTGGGATGGTCGCAATGTGGTCCTATTCATAGAGCACCAACCAGCTAGGATGGGGCGACCTCGATGGGGTCATGTTCATCGAGAGCCAACTGGCTGGGGTGGGGCATATCACAAAACGGCCTCCACGGAGTCCTGTTTATCGAGCGCCAACCGTCCACAGCTGCAACGGGGTCCTATTCATCGAACCCCAACAGACTGGGGTAGGGTGTACCACGGAATTGCCTCCACAAAGCCTTGTTTCGAGCGCCAACCTCCTACGGTTGCAATGGGCTCCTGTTTATCAATCCCCAACCGGCTGGGGTGGAGCATATGCGTGCGCGACAACTACGTGGACAGTACATCGAGAGCCAACTGGCTGGGGCTGAGGGTACTATACACATTGAAGGGCGCCTCGCACAACCGGCTGGGTCAACTCTATTCATCATGCACGTGGGCTCCTCGTAACAACCGGCTGGTCTCAACTCTACGTATGGCGCCCGGGGGCTCCTCACAACTACATGCACTCGTGCATATGAAGAACAGAGTGAGGGAGCGAGAGAGATCAGTAGTAAGTAGCTCGTGTCGATGGATCAGGGCCTCGTTCACAACCGCGCACATCACAACGATTCGCCCATATGTAGGCTTCTCCACAACTATCAGGCACAACGCACAACTGCAGGCTTCTCCACAACTATCCCACACACGCACAACTGCTGGCTAGCGAGAGACTGTCATCGATCCATCAATCGATCAATCGGTCAGGGGCTTGAAACTACCACACACTAGCAACGATCGATTGATCGAGTCTCGCATCAATCAAGTCTCACAATGATCACTCGGGTTCAGTAATGCGAAACCTCGCACACGTACGAAAATGCCAAACTACCCTAGCTTGCATCGCTTTTGTCTCACCACCCACTGTATACCATGCAAGGCGGAGAAGTCCCTGAAAAACTCTCGCCCTCATTCCTACCATGATTTTCTACATCACAGAAGGCCCAAAGAACATCATGCAGGTGTGTCACCGGCCCCCAGGACGAAAAGTCGATTTTCTATCATAAGTTTTTGTTATATAAGTAGGTGCTGATACGTCTTCAACGTATCTATAATTTTGATTTTTTTCATACTTGTCGGCGCTAAAAACCGACAGACCTCGGGTAGGTGGACCCGAGCTGTGGATATCGGATCTATGGGTAATAGAAGACGAAGGAGATAGTATTTACCCAGGTTCGGACCCTCTCGGAGAGGTAAAAACCTACGCCCTGTTTTGATTGTATTGATGATGATGTATCGAGTACAAGCTTGATCTACGTCAAGATTATTAGCTGTGTTCTAATTAACCCTAGAGCTAGATGGTTGTAATTGTGACCATGGTCTCTAAAGACTAAACCTCCCAAATTATATAGACACTAGGTGTACCTAGGGTTACACATGGTTGGTTGCCAATCTAGGATACACATGCCGCAGGGCCGATGCAAATCTTAGAGTATACGTCAAGTCTTCAGCGAAGTCCATCTTGAGCACGCCGAAGTGCGAGACCTCCGTAATCTTTCCTTGTGAGAAATGGTGGGCCGTGAGCTGGGCCCATGGACTATGGGCCAACTAGGTTGGTACCCCCTAGTTCAGGACACCACCGATACTATTATGGATGCGTTTGGTTACCTGCATATTTTTTGGCACTTTGCATGCTTATCCCAGTTGGGCCTTGCTGAGCATATGCAGACAAACAAACCAACATCTGTATGTTGATTGGTTGCCTGCATCCTCTCTAACCTGCATGTGCCACAGCGGAAGGCCTACTGTTTGGTTGCGAACTTGTTTTTGGGGAAACACAAGTCTGATTGTTTGGTTACATCCAAAATAGTTGTGTGGTAACCTCCTCCTCAATGTGGTGAGGTTAGCAGAGGCACACATGGACAACTATAAGAACTAAACTAGAGCATCAAAACAAACTTAGGCACAAACACAAGTCTTAACCATGCACCACAAGTTTTAAACAAACATAATATGATAAGTTTTAAACGAAACCCAAGTCTTAAACCAACAACCAACAAGGAACGGGCAACAGGAGCTCAGGCGGTCACGACAAAGTCATTGTTATGCTCCTTGCACTTGGTGACCACCTCCAGACTTTCGTCATTGAATACAATCATGTTCATGATGTCGGGGGTCAGCAGTTTGAATGGCAGCATGTACCCGATCATGATCTGGTGAACGGCGGCAAAGGTGGCCCATGTTGGAAATATGCCCTAGAGGCAATACTAAATAGGTTATTATATATTTCCTTGTTCATGATAATCGTTTATTATCCATGCTAGAATTGTATTGATAGGAAACTCAGATACATGTGTGGATGCATAGACAACACCATGTCCCTAGTAAGCCTCTAGTTGACTAGCTCGTTGATCAATAGATGGTTACGGTTTCCTGACCATGGACATTGGATGTCATTGATAACGGGATCACATCATTAGAACAATGATGTGATGGACAAGACCCAATCCTAAGCCTAGCACAAGATCGTGTAGTTCGTATGCTAAAGCTTTTCTAATGTCAAGTATCATTTCCTTAGACCATGAGATTGTGCAACTCCCGGATACCGCAGGAATACTTTGGGTGTGCCAAACGTCACAACGTAACTGGGTGGCTATAAAGGTACACTACAGGTATCTCCGAAAGTGTCTGTTGGGTTGGCACGAATCGAGACTGGGATTTGTCACTCCGTGTGACGGAGAGGTATCTCTGGGCCCACTCGGTAGTACATCATCATAATGTGCACAATGTGATCAAGGAGTTGATCACGGGATGATGTGTTGCGGAACGAGTAAAAGAGACTTGCCGGTGACGAGATTGAACAAGGTATCGCGATACCGATGATCGAATCTCGGGCAAGTATCGTACCGATAGACAAAGGGAATTGTATACGGGATTGATTAAGTCCTTGACATCATGGTTCATCCGATGAGATCATCGTGGAACATGTGGGAGCCAACATGGGTATCCAGATCCCGCTGTTGGTTATTGACCGGAGAACGTCTCGGTCATGTCTGCATGTCTCCCGAACCCGTAGGGTCTACACACTTAAGGTTCGATGATGCTAGGGTTATAAAGGAAGCTTGTATGTGGTTACCGAATGTTGTTCGGAGTCCCGGATGAGATCCCGGACGTCACGAGGAGTTCCGGAATGGTCCGGAGGTAAAGATTTATATATGGGAAGTCTTATTTTGGTCACCAGAAAAGTTTCGCACTTTATCGGTATTGTACCGGGAGTGCCGAAAGGGGTCCGGGGGTCCACCGGGGGGTTCCACCTGCCCCGGGGGGCACATGGGCTGTAGGGGGTGCGCCTTGGCCTATATGGGCCAAGGGCACCAGCCCCAAGAGGCCCATGCTCCAAGATATAAGAAAAAGGGAAGAGTCCTCAAAGGCGAAGGCACCTTCGAGGTGCCTTGGGGAGGATGGACTCCTCCCCCCCCCTTGGCCGCACCCCTTCCTTGGAGGAAGGGGCAAGGCTGCGCCTCCCCCCTCTCCATTGCCCCTATATATAGTGGAGGGGAGGGAGGGCAGCCACAACTGAAGCCCTGGCGCCTCCCTCCCTCCCGTGACACCTCCTCCTCTCCCGCAGGTGCTTGGCGAAGCCCTGCAGGATTGCCACGCTCCTCCATCATCACCACGCCGTTGTGCTGCTGCTAGATGGAGTCTTCCTCAACCTCTCCCTCTCTCCTTGCTGGATCAAGGCATGGGAGACGTCACCGGGCTGTACGTGTGTTGAACGCGGAGGTGCCGGCCGTTCGGCACTTGGTCATCGGTGATTTGGATCACGACGAGTACGACTCCATCAACCCCGTTCACTTGAACGCTTCCGCTTAGCGATCTACAAGGGTGCTTGGCGAAGCCCTGCAGGATTGCCACGCTCCTCCATCATCACCACGCCGTTGTGCTGCTGCTGGATGGAGTCTTCCTCAACCTCTCCCTCTCTCCTTGCTGGATCAAGGCATGGGAGACGTCACCGGGCTGTACGTGTGTTGAACGCGGAGGTGCCGTCCGTTCGGCACTTGGTCATCGGTGATTTGGATCACGACGAGTACGACTCCATCAACCTCGTTCACTTGAACGCTTCCGCTTAGTGATCTACAAGGGTATGTAGATGCACTCTCCTTCCCCTCGTTGCTGGTTTCTCCATAGATAGATCTTGGTGATACGTAGGAAAAATTTGAATTTCTGCTACGTTACCCAACAGTGGCATCATGAGCTAGGTCTATTGCGTAGATTCTTTGCACGAGTAGAACACAAAGTAGTTGTGGGCGTTGATTTTGTTCAATATGCTTACCGTTACTAGTCCAATCTTGATTCGGCGGCATTGTGGGATGAAGCGGCCCGGACCGACCTTACACGTACACTTACGTGAGACAGGTTCCACCGACTAACATGCACTAGTTGCATAAGGTGGCTAGCGGGTGCCAGTCTCTCCCACTTGAGTCGGATCGGATTCGATGAAAAGGGTCCTTATGAAGGGTAAATAGCAATTGACATATCACGTTGTGGTTTTGCGTAGGTAAGAAACGTTCTTGCTAGAAACCCATAGCAGCCACGTAAAACATGCAAACAACAATTAGAGGACGTCTAACTTGTTTTTGCAGGGTATGCCATGTGATGTGATATGGCCAAAGGATGTGATGTATGATATATGTGATGTATGAGATGATCATGTTCTTGTAATAGGAATCACGACTTGCATGTCGATGAGTATGACAACCGGCAGGAGCCATAGGAGTTGTCTTAATTTATTTATGACATGCGTGTCAACTTAAATCGTCATGTAATTACTTTACTTGATTGCTAAAGCGTTAGCCATAGTAGTAGAAGTAATAGTTGACGTGACAACTTCATGAAGACACGATGATGGAGATCATGATGATGGAGATCATGGTGTCATGCCGGTGACGACGATGATCATGGAGCCCCGAAGATGGAGATCAAAAGGAGCAAAGTGATGATGGCCATATCATGTCACTATTTGATTGCATGTGATGTTTATCATGTTTTTGCATCTTATTTGCTTAGAACGACGGTAGTAAATAAGATGATCCCTCATTAAAATTTCAAGAAAGTGTTCCCCCTAACCGTGCACCGTTGCTAAAGTTCGTTGTTTCGAAGCACCACGTGATGATCGGGTGTGATAGATCCTTACGTTCACATACAACGGGTGTTGACGAGCCTAGCATGTACAGACATGGCCTCGGAACACATGTAAACACTTAGGTTGACTTGACGAGCCTAGCATGTACAGACATGGCCTCGGAACATAGAAGACCGAAAGGTCGAGCATGAGTCGTATGACAGATACGATCAACATGAAGATGTTCACCGATGTTGACTAGTCCGTCTCACGTGATGATCGGACACAGCCTAGTTGACTCGGATCATGTAATCACTTGGATGACTAGAGGGATGTCTATCTGAGTGGGAGTTCATAAGATGAACTTAATTATCCTGAACATAGTCAAAAGATCTTTGCAAATTATGTCGTAAGCTCGCGCTTTAGTTCTACTGTTTTAGATATGTTCCTAGAGAAAATATAGTTGAAAGTTGACAGTAGCAATTATGCGGACAGTACAAGGCTTATGTCCTTAATGCACCGCTCGGTGTGCTGGACCTCGAACGTGGTCTGTGGATGTTGCGAACATCCGACATACACGTGTTGATGACTACATGATAGTTCGGTAATGATAAATGGTTTAGAATTGAGGCACCAAAGACATTTTTGAAATATCGCGGAACATATGAGATGTTTCGAGGGCTGAAATTGGGATTTCAGGCTCGTGCCCACGTCAAGAGGTGTAAGACCTCCGATGATTTTCTTAGCCTGCAAACTAAGGGAGAAAAGCTCAATGTTGAGCTTGTGCTCAGATTGTCTGAGTACAACAATCACTTGAATCGAGTGGGAGTTGATCTTCCAGATAAGATAGTGATGTTTCTCCAAAGTCATTGCCACCAAGCTGCTAGAGCTTCGTAATGAACTATAACATATCAGGGATAGATATGATGATCCTTGAAATATTCACGATGTTTGACACCGCGAAAGTAGAAATCAAGAAGGAGCATCAATTGTTGATGGTTAGTGAAACCACTAGTTTCAAGAAGGGCAAGGGCAAGAAGGGATACTTCATGAAACGGCAAATCAGTTGCTGCTCTAGTGGAGAAACCCAAGGTTGAACCCAAACCCGAGACTGAGTGCTTCTGTAATAAGGGGAACAGCCACTAGAGCAGAATTACCCTAGATACTTGGTAGATAAGAAGGCTGTCGATAGAAGTATATTGGATATACAATATGTGAATGTATACTTTACTAGTACTCCTAGTAGCATCAGGGTATTAGATACCGGTTCGGTTGCTAAGTGTTAGTAACACGAAATAAAAGCTACGGAATAAACGGAGACTAGCTAAAGGTGAGCTGACGAGATGTGTTGGAAGTGCTTCCAAGGTTGATATGATCAAGCATCGCACGCTCCCTCTACCATAGAGATTGGTGTTAAACCTAAATAATTGTTATTTGGTGTTTGCGTTGAGCATAGACATGATTGGATTATGTCTATCGCAATACGGTTATTCATTTAAGGAGAATAATGGTTACTCTATTTATTTGAATAATACCTTCAATGGTCTTGCACCTAAAATGAATGGTTTATTGAATCTCGATCATAGTGATACACATGTTCATGCCAAAAGATATAAGATAGTAATGATAGTACCACCTACTTGTGGCACTGCCATGTAAGTCATATTGGTATAAAACGCATGAAGAAGCTCCATGTTGATGGATCTTTGGACTCACTCATTTTTGAAAAGGATTGAGACATGTGAACCATATCTATTGGTATATACGCATGAAGAAACTCCATGCAAATGGACCATTTGGACTCACTTGATTTTTGAATCGCTTGAGACATGCAAATCATACCACATGAGCAAGATGACTGAAAGCTTCGGTTTCAGTAAAATGGAACAAGAAAGCAACTTGTTGGAAGTAACACATTTTGATGTGTGCAGTCCAATGAGTGCTGAGGCACGCAGTGGATATCGTTATGCTCTTACTTCACAGATGATTTGAGTAGATACTGAGCATATTTACTTGATGAAACACAAGTCTGAATTATTGAATGGTTCAAGTAATTTCAGAATGAAGTTGAATATCGTCGTGACAAGAGGATAAAATATCTATGATATGATCATAGAGATGAATATCTGAGTTGCGAGTTTGGTACACAATTGAGACAATTGTTTCACGACTAGTACCGCCTGGAACACCATAGTGTGATGGTGTGTCCGAACATCATAACTGCACCCTATTAGATATGATGCTTACCATGATGTCTCTTATCGAATTACAACTATCGTTCATGGGTTAGGCATTCGAGACAACCGCACTCACTTTAAATAGGGCACCACGTAATTCCGATAAGATGACACCGTATGAACTATGGTTTAGAGAAACCTAAGCTGTCATTTCTTGAAAGTTTGGGGCTGCGACGCTTATATGAAAAAGTTTCAGGCTGATAAGCTCGAACCCAAAGCGGATAACTGCATCTTCATAGGATACCCAAAACAGTTGGGTATACCTCCTGTCTCAGATACGAAAGCAATAGGGATTGTTTCTCAAATCGGGTCCTTTCTCGAGGAAAAGTTTCTCTCGAAAGAATTGAGTGGGAGGATGGTGGAGACTTGATGAGGTTATGGAACCGTCACTTCAACTAGTGTGTAGCAGGGCACAGGAGTTGTTCCTATGGCACCTACACCAATTGAAGTGGAAGCTTATGATAGTGATCATGAGACTTCGGATCAAGTCACTCCCAAACCTCGTAGGACGACAAGGATGCGTACTGCTTCAGAGTGGTACGTAATCCTGTCTTGGAACTCATGTTGCTAGACAACAATGAACCTACGAGCTATGGAGAAGCGATGGTGGGCCCGGATTCCGATGAATGGCTCGAGGCCATAAAATCCGAGAGAGGATCCATGTATGAAAACAAAGTGTAGACTTTGGCAGAACGGCTCGATGGTCGTGAAGCTATTGAGTACAGATGGATTTTAAAAGGAAGACAGACAATGATGGTAAATGTCACCATTAAGAAAGCTCGACTTGTCGTTAAGATGTTTCCCGACAAGTTCAAGGAGTTGACTACGATGAGACCTTCTCACTCGTAGCGATGCTAAGAGTCTGTTGGAATTAGCAGGTACTGCATTATTTATGAAATCTTGCAGATAGGATGTCAAAAACATTGTTTCCTTGTTCTTGAGGAAAGGTTGTATATGATACAACCAGAAGATTTTGTCGATCCTGAAGGATGCTAACAAGTATGCAAAGCCCCAGCAATCCTTCTAAGGACTGGAGTAAGCATCTCAGAGTTGGAATGTACGCTTTGATGAGATGATCAAAGATTTGGGTTTGTACAAAGTTTATGAGAAACTTGTATTTCCAAAGAAGTGAGTGGGAGCACTATAGAATTTCTGATGAGTATATGTTGTTGACATATTGTTTATCGGAAATGATGTAGAATTTCTGGAAAGCATATAGGGTTGTTTGAAAAGTGTTTTTCAATGGAAAACCTGGATTAAGCTGCTTGAACATTGAGCATCAAGATCTATAAGGATAGATCAAAATCGCTTAATAGTACTTTCAAACGAACACATACCATGACAAGATTTTGAAGGAGTTCAAAATAGATCAGCAAAGAAGGAAGGAGTTCTCGGCTGTGTTACAAGGTGTGAGTATTGAGCAAGACTCAAGACATGACCACGACAGAATAGAGAGAAAGGACGAAGGTCGTCCCCTATGCTTTAGTCGTAGGCTCTAAAGTATGCTATGGTGTGTACCGCACCTGAAGTGTGCCAAACCATGAGTCAGTCAAGGGGTACAAGTGTGATCTAGAAATGGATCACAGGACAACGGTCAAGGTTATCCTTAGTAACTAGTGGACTAAGGAATTTTCTCGATTATGGAGGTGGTAAAAGAGTTCGTCGTAAAGGGTTACGCCGATGCAAACTTTGAAACTAATCCAGATTATTCTGAGTAGTAAACTGGATTCGTATAGTAGAATAGTTATTTGGAATAGCTCCAAATAGAGCGTGGTAACTGCATCTAGGAGATGACATAGAGATTTGTAAAGCACACACAGATCTGAAAGGTTCAGACCCGTTGACTAAAACATCTCTCACAAGCATAACATGATCAAACCCAGAACTCATTGAGTGTTAATCACATGGTAATGTGAACTAGATTATTGACTCTAGTAAACTCTTTGGGTGTTAGTCACATGGGGATGTGACCTTGAGTGTTAATCACAGAGTGATGTGAACTGGATTATTGACTCTAGTGCAAGTGGGAGACTGTTGGAAATATGCCCTAGAGGCAATAATAAATAGGTTATTATTATATTTCCTTGTTCATGATAATCGTTTATTATCCATGCTAGAATTGTATTGATAGGAAACTCAGATACATGTGTGGATGCATAGACAACACCATGTCCCTAGTAAGCCTCTAGTTGACTAGCTCGTTGATCAATAGATGGTTACGGTTTCCTGACCATGGACATTGGATGTCATTGATAACGGGATCACATCATTAGAAGAATGATGTGATGGACAAGACCCAATCCTAAGCCTAGCACAAGATCGTGTAGTTCGTATGCTAAAGCTTTTCTAATGTCAAGTATCATTTCCTTAGACCATGAGATTGTGCAACTCCCGGATACCGTAGGAATACTTTGGGTGTGCCAAACGTCACAACGTAACTGGGTGGCTATAAAGGTACACTACAGGTATCTCCGAAAGTGTCTGTTGGGTTGGCATGAATCGAGACTGGGATTTGTCACTCCATGTGACGGAGAGGTATCTCTGGGCCCACTCGGTAGTACATCATCATAATGTGCACAATGTGATCAAGGAGTTGATCACGGGATGATGTGTTGCGGAACGAGTAAAAGAGACTTGCCGGTGACGAGATTGAACAAGGTATCGGGATACCGATGATCGAATCTCGGGCAAGTATCGTACCGATAGACAAAGGGAATTGTATACGGGATTGATTAAGTCCTTGACATCATGGTTCATCCGATGAGATCATCGTGGAACATGTGGGAGCCAACATGGGTATCCAGATCCCGCTGTTGGTTATTGACCGGAGAACGTCTCGGTCATGTCTGCATGTCTCCCGAACCCGTAGGGTCTACACACTTAAGGTTCGATGACGCTAGGGTACAAAGGAAGCTTGTATGTGGTTACCGAATGTTGTTCGGAGTCCCGGATGAGATCCCGGACGTCACGAGGAGTTCCGGAATGGTCCGGAGGTAAAGATTTATATATGGGAAGTCTATTTTGGTCGCCAGAAAAGTTCCGCACTTTATCGGTGTTGTACCGGGAGTGCCGAAAGGGGTCCGGGGGTCCACCGGGGGGTTCCACCTGCCCCGGGGGGCCACATGGGCTGTAGGGGGTGCGCCTTGGCCTATATGGGCCAAGGGCACCAGCCCCAAGAGGCCCATGCGCCAAGATATAAGAAAAAGGGGAGAGTCCTCAAAGGGGAAGGCACCTCCGAGGTGCCTTGGGGAGGATGGACTCCTCCCCCCCTTGGCCGCACCCCTTCCTTGGAGGAAGGGGCAAGGCTGCGCCTCCCCCCTCTCCATTGCCCCTATATATAGTGGAGGGGAGGGAGGGCAGCCACAACTGAAGCCCTGGCGCCTCCCTCCCTCCCGTGGCACCTCCTCCTCTCCCGCAGGTGCTTGGCGAAGCCCTGCAGGATTGCCACGCTCCTCCATCATCACCACGCCGTTGTGCTGCTGCTAGATGGAGTCTTCCTCAACCTCTCCCTCTCTCCTTGCTGGATCAAGGCATGGGAGACGTCACCGGGCTGTACGTGTGTTGAACGCGGAGGTGCCGTCCGTTCGGCACTTGGTCATCGGTGATTTGGATCACGACGAGTACGACTCCATCAACCCCGTTCACTTGAACGCTTCCGCTTAGCGATCTACAAGGGTGCTTGGCGAAGCCCTGCAGGATTGCCACGCTCCTCCATCATCACCACGCCGTTGTGCTGCTGCTGGATGGAGTCTTCCTCAACCTCTCCCTCTCTCCTTGCTGGATCAAGGCATGGGAGACGTCACCGGGCTGTACGTGTGTTGAACGCGGAGGTGTCGTCCGTTCGGCACTTGGTCATCGGTGATTTGGATCACGACGAGTACGACTCCATCAACCCCGTTCACTTGAACGCTTCCGCTTAGTGATCTACAAGGGTATGTAGATGCACTCTCCTTCCCCTCGTTGCTGGTTTCTCCATAGATAGATCTTGGTGATACGTAGGAAAAATTTGAATTTCTGCTACGTTACCCAACAGTGGCATCATGAGCTAGGTCTATTGCGTAGATTCTTTGCACGAGTAGAACACAAAGTAGTTGTGGGCGTTGATTTTGTTCAATATGCTTACCGTTACTAGTCCAATATTGATTCGGCGGCATTGTGGGATGAAGCGGCCCGGACCGACCTTACACGTACACTTACGTGAGACAGGTTCCACCGACTAACATGCACTAGTTGCATAAGGTGGCTAGCGGGTGCCAGTCTCTCCCACTTGAGTCGGATCGGATTCGATGAAAAGGGTCCTTATGAAGGGTAAATAGCAATTGACATATCACGTTGTGGTTTTGCGTAGGTAAGAAACGTTCTTGCTAGAAACCCATAGCAGCCACGTAAAACATGCAAACAACAATTAGAGGACGTCTAACTTGTTTTTGCAGGGTATGCCATGTGATGTGATATGGCCAAAGGATGTGATGTATGATATATGTGATGTATGAGATGATCATGTTCTTGTAATAGGAGTCACGACTTGCATGTCGATGAGTATGACAACCGGCAGGAGCCATAGGAGTTGTCTTAATTTATTTATGACATGCGTGTCAACTTAAATCGTCATGTAATTACTTTACTTGATTGCTAAAGCGTTAGCCATAGTAGTAGAAGTAATAGTTGACGTGACAACTTCATGAAGACACGATGATGGAGATCATGATGATGGAGATCATGGTGTCATGCCGGTGACGACGATGATCATGGAGCCCCGAAGATGGAGATCAAAAGGAGCAAAGTGATGATGGCCATATCATGTCACTATTTGATTGCATGTGATGTTTATCATGTTTTTGCATCTTATTTGCTTAGAACGACGGTAGTAAATAAGATGATCCCTCATTAAAATTTCAAGAAAGTGTTCCCCCTAACGGTGCACCGTTGCTAAAGTTCGTTGTTTCGAAGCACCACGTGATGATCGGGTGTGATAGATCCTTACGTTCACATACAACGGGTGTTGACGAGCCTAGCATGTACAGACATGGCCTCGGAACACATGTAAACACTTAGGTTGACTTGACGAGCCTAGCATGTACAGACATGGCCTCGGAACACAGAAGACCGAAAGGTCGAGCATGAGTCGTATGACAGATACGATCAACATGAAGATGTTCACCGATGTTGACTAGTCCGTCTCACGTGATGATCGGACACGGCCTAGTTGACTCGGATCATGTAATCACTTGGATGACTAGAGGGATGTCTATCTGAGTGGGAGTTCATAAGATGAACTTAATTATCCTGAACATAGTCAAAAGATCTTTGCAAATTATGTCGTAAGCTCGCGCTTTAGTTCTACTGTTTTAGATATGTTCCTAGAGAAAATATAGTTGAAAGTTGACAGTAGCAATTATGCGGACAGTACAAGGCTTATGTCCTTAATGCACCGCTCGGTGTGCTGGACCTCGAACGTGGTCTGTGGATGTTGCGAACATCCGACATACACGTGTTGATGACTACATGATAGTTCGGTAATGATAAATGGTTTAGAATTGAGGCACCAAAGACATTTTTGAAATATCGCGGAACATATGAGATGTTTCGAGGGCTGAAATTGGGATTTCAGGCTCGTGCCCACGTCAAGAGGTGTAAGACCTCCGATGATTTTCTTAGCCTGCAAACTAAGGGAGAAAAGCTCAATGTTGAGCTTGTGCTCAGATTGTCTGAGTACAACAATCACTTGAATCGAGTGGGAGTTGATCTTCCAGATAAGATAGTGATGTTTCTCCAAAGTCATTGCCACCAAGCTGCTAGAGCTTCGTAATGAACTATAACATATCAGGGATAGATATGATGATCCTTGAAATATTCGCGATGTTTGACACCGTGAAAGTAGAAATCAAGAAGGAGCATCAATTCTTGATGGTTAGTGAAACCACTAGTTTCAAGAAGGGCAAGGGCAAGAAGGGATACTTCATGAAACGGCAAATCAGTTGCTGCTCTAGTGGAGAAACCCAAGGTTGAACCCAAACCCGAGACTGAGTGCTTCTGTAATAAGGGGAACAGCCACTAGAGCAGAATTACCCTAGATACTTGGTAGATAAGAAGGCTGTCGATAGAAGTATATTGGATATACAATATGTGAATGTATACTTTACTAGTACTCCTAGTAGCATCAGGGTATTAGATACCGGTTCGGTTGCTAAGTGTTAGTAACTCGAAATAAAAGCTACGGAATAAACGGAGACTAGCTAAAGGTGAGCTGACGAGATGTGTTGGAAGTGCTTCCAAGGTTGATATGATCAAGCATCGCACGCTCCCTCTACCATAGAGATTGGTGTTAAACCTAAATAATTGTTATTTGGTGTTTGCGTTGAGCATAGACATGATTGGATTATGTCTATCGCAATACGGTTATTCATTTAAGGAGAATAATGGTTACTCTATTTATTTGAATAATACCTTCAATGGTCTTGCACCTAAAATGAATGGTTTATTGAATCTCGATCATAGTGATACACATGTTCATGCCAAAAGATATAAGATAGTAATGATAGTACCACCTACTTGTGGCACTGCCATGTAAGTCATATTGGTATAAAACGCATGAAGAAGCTCCATGTTGATGGATCTTTGGACTCACTCATTTTTGAAAAGGATTGAGACATGTGAACCATATCTATTGGTATATACGCATGAAGAAACTCCATGCAAATGGACCATTTGGACTCACTTGATTTTTGAATCGCTTGAGACATGCAAATCATACCACATGAGCAAGATGACTGAAAGCTTCGGTTTCAGTAAAATGGAACAAGAAAGCAACTTGTTGGAAGTAACACATTTTGATGTGTGCAGTCCAATGAGTGCTGAGGCACGCAGTGGATATCGTTATGCTCTTACTTCACAGATGATTTGAGTAGATACTGAGCATATTTACTTGATGAAACACAAGTCTGAATTATTGAATGGTTCAAGTAATTTCAGAATGAAGTTGAATATCGTCGTGACAAGAGGATAAAATATCTATGATATGATCATAGAGATGAATATCTGAGTTGCGAGTTTGGTACACAATTGAGACAATTGTTTCACGACTAGTACCGCCTGGAACACCATAGTGTGATGGTGTGTACGAACATCATAACTGCACCCTATTAGATATGATGCATACCATGATGTCTCTTATCGAATTACAACTATCGTTCATGGGTTAGGCATTCGAGACAACCGCACTCACTTTAAATAGGGCACCACGTAATTCTGATAAGATGACACCGTATGAACTATGGTTTAGAGAAACCTAAGCTGTCATTTCTTGAAAGTTTGGGGCTGCGACGCTTATATGAAAAAGTTTCAGGCTGATAAGCTCGAACCCAAAGCGGATAACTGCATCTTCATAGGATACCCAAAACAGTTGGGTATACCTCCTGTCTCAGATACGAAAGCAATAGGGATTGTTTCTCAAATCGGGTCCTTTCTCGAGGAAAAGTTTCTCTCGAAAGAATTGAGTGGGAGGATGGTGGAGACTTGATGAGGTTATGGAACCGTCACTTCAACTAGTGTGTAGCAGGGCACAGGAGTTGTTCCTATGGCACCTACACCAATTGAAGTGGAAGCTTATGATAGTGATCATGAGACTTCGGATCAAGTCACTCCCAAACCTCGTAGGACGACAAGGATGCGTACTGCTTCAGAGTGGTACGTAATCCTGTCTTGGAACTCATGTTGCTAGACAACAATGAACCTACGAGCTATGGAGAAGCGATGGTGGGCCCGGATTCCGATGAATGGCTCGAGGCCATAAAATCCGAGAGAGGATCCATGTATGAAAACAAAGTGTAGACTTTGGCAGAACGGCTCGATGGTCGTGAAGCTATTGAGTACAGATGGATTTTAAAAGGAAGACGGACAATGATGGTAAATGTCACCATTAAGAAAGCTCGACTTGTCGTTAAGATGTTTCCCGACAAGTTCAAGGAGTTGGCTACGATGAGACCTTCTCACTCATAGCGATGCTAAGAGTTTGTTGGAATTAGCAGGTACTGCATTATTTATGAAATCTTGCAGATAGGATGTCAAAAATATTGTTTCCTTGTTCTTGAGGAAAGGTTGTATATGATACAACCAGAAGATTTTGTCGATCCTGAAGGATGCTAACAAGTATGCAAAGCCCCAGCAATCCTTCTAAGGAATGGAGTAAGCATCTCGGAGTTGGAATGTACGCTTTGATGAGATGATCAAAGATTTGGGTTTGTACAAAGTTTATGAGAAACTTGTATTTCCAAAGAAGTGAGTGGGAGCACTATAGAATTTCTGATGAGTATATGTTGTTGACATATTGTTTATCGGAAATGATGTAGAATTTCTGGAAAGCATATAGGGTTGTTTGAAAAGTGTTTTTCAATGGAAAACCTGGATTAAGCTGCTTGAACATTGAGCATCAAGATCTATAAGGATAGATCAAAATCGCTTAATAGTACTTTCAAACGAACACATACCATGACAAGATTTTGAAGGAGTTCAAAATAGATCA
This sequence comes from Aegilops umbellulata, assembly GCA_032464435.1. Classification (NCBI taxonomy): domain Eukaryota; kingdom Viridiplantae; phylum Streptophyta; class Magnoliopsida; order Poales; family Poaceae; genus Aegilops; species Aegilops umbellulata. Next base: position 521,086,141 of record CP136059.1, on the reverse strand, counting down.
GCAAAGAAGGAAGGAGTTCTCGGCTGTGTTACAAGGTGTGAGTATTGAGCAAGACTCAAGACATGACCACGGCAGAATAGAGAGAAAGGACGAAGGTCGTCCCCTATGCTTTAGTCGTAGGCTCTAAAGTATGATATGTTGTGTACCGCACCTGAAGTGTGCCAAACGATGAGTCAGTCAAGGGGTACAAGTGTGATCTAGAAATGGATCACAGGACAACGGTCAAGGTTATCCTTAGTAACTAGTGGACTAAGGAATTTTCTCGATTATGGAGGTGGTAAAAGAGTTCGTCGTAAAGGGTTACGCCGATGCAAAATTTGACACTAATCCAGATTATTCTGAGTAGTAAACTGGATTCGTATAGTAGAACAGTTATTTGGAATAGCTCCAAATAGAGCGTGGTAACTACATCTAGGAGATGACATAGAGATTTGTAAAGCACACACAGATCTGAAAGGTTCAGACCCGTTGACTAAAACATCTCTCACAAGCATAACATGATCAAACCCAGAATTCATTGAGTGTTAATCACATGGTAATGTGAACTAGATTATTGACTCTAGTAAACTCTTTGGGTGTTAGTCACATGGGGATGTGACCTTGAGTGTTAATCACAGAGTGATGTGAACTGGATTATTGACTCTAGTGCAAGTGGGAGACTGTTGGAAATATGCCCTAGAGGCAATAATAAATAAGTTATTATTATATTTCCTTGTTCATGATAATCGTTTATTATACATGCTAGAATTGTATTGATAGGAACCTCAGATACATGTGTGGATGCATAGACAACACCATGTCCCTAGTAAGCCTCTAGTTGACTAGCTCGTTGATCAATAGATGGTTACGGTTTCCTGACCATGGACATTGGATGTCATTGATAACGGGATCACATCATTAGAAGAATGATGTGGTGGACAAGACCCAATCCTAAGCCTAGCACAAGATCGTGTAGTTCGTATGCTAAAGCTTTTCTAATGTCAAGTATCATTTCCTTAGACCATGAGATTGTGCAACTCCCGGATACCGTAGGAATACTTTGGGTGTGCCAAACGTCACAACGTAACTGGGTGGATATAAAGGTACACTACAGGTATCTCCGAAAGTGTCTGTTGGGTTGGCATGAATCGAGACTGGGATTTGTCACTCCGTGTGACGGAGAGGTATCTCTGGGCCCACTCGGTAGTACATCATCATAATGTGCACAATGTGATCAAGGAGTTGATCACGGGATGATGTGTTGCGGAACGAGTAAAAGAGACTTGCCGGTGACGAGATTGAACAAGGTATCGGGATACCGATGATCGAATCTCGGGCAAGTATCGTACCGATAGACAAAGGGAATTGTATACGGGATTGATTAAGTCCTTGACATCATGGTTCATCCGATGAGATCATCGTGGAACATGTGGGAGCCAACATGGGTATCCAGATCCCGCTGTTGGTTATTGACCGGAGAACGTCTCGGTCATGTCTGCATGTCTCCCGAACCCGTAGGGTCTACACACTTAAGGTTCGATGACGCTAGGGTTATAAAGGAAGCTTGTATGTGGTTACCGAATGTTGTTCGGAGTCCCAGATGAGATCCCGGACGTCACGAGGAGTTCCGGAATGGTCCGGAGGTAAAGATTTATATATGGGAAGTCTTATTTTGGTCGCCAGAAAAGTTCCGCACTTTATCGTTATTGTACCGGGAGTGCCGAAAGGGGTCCGGGGGTCCACCGGGGGGTTCCACCTGCCCCGGGGGGCCACATGGGCTGTAGGGGGTGCGCCTTGGCCTATATGGGGCAAGGGCACCAGCCCCAAGAAGCCCATGCGCCAAGATATAAGAAAAAGGGGAGAGTCCTCAAAGGGGAAGGCACCTCCGAGGTGCCTTGGGGAGGATGGACTCCTCCCCCCCTTGGCCGCACCCCTTCCTTGGAGGAAGGGGCAAGGCTGCGCCTCCCCCCTCTCCATTGCCCCTATATATAGTGGAGGGGAGGGAGGGCAGCCACAACTGAAGCCCTGGCGCCTCCCTCCCTCCCGTGACACCACCTCCTCTTCCGCAGGTGCTTGGCGAAGCCCTGCAGGATTGCCACGCTCCTCCATCATCACCACGCCATTGTGCTGCTGCTAGATGGAGTCTTCCTCAACCTCTCCCTCTCTCCTTGCTGGATCAAGGCATGGGAGACGTCACCGGGCTGTACGTGTGTTGAACGCGGAGGTGCCGTCCGTTCGGCACTTGGTCATCGGTGATTTGGATCACGACGAGTACGACTCCATCAACCCCGTTCACTTGAACGCTTCCGCTTAGCGATCTACAAGGGTGCTTGGCGAAGCCCTGCAGGATTGCCACGCTCCTCCATCATCACCACGCCGTTGTGCTGCTGCTGGATGGAGTCTTCCTCAACCTCTCCCTCTCTCCTTGCTGGATCAAGGCATGGGAGACGTCACCGGGCTATACGTGTGTTGAACGCGGAGGTGCCATCCGTTCGGCACTTGGTCATCGGTGATTTGGATCACGACGAGTACAACTCCATCAACCCCGTTCACTTGAATGCTTCCGCTTAGCGATCTACAAGGGTATGTAGATGCACTCTCCTTCCCCTCTTTGCTTGTTTCTCCATAGATAGATCTTGGTGATACGTAGGAAAATTTTGAATTTCTGCTACGTTACCCATCAGCCCAACCCTGATCAAGGATTACCCTGCCGTTGACCACCCTTATCATCATCATCTATGCACAACTAGTGTTCATCTTGAGCTTGAATTCTGTAGGGACGACGGGGAAGTGCTTCGTGAACTTCAAAGGCATTGGCAGACTCTCCAGCTTCGGAGCAAGGATAACCTTGCAGAAGTGGCTTGGTCCTGACTCCTCATAGTTGTGACCATAGTTCCTCCGCTTGGCGCTTGGGTGATCCTGCATCGGCACTTAGACCAATGGCGGCACGACCTCCTTGCCCTTATCCAATGGTGGCACGACCTCCTTGCCCTTGTCCATCTGCATTATGAATAACATGCAGTTCAATGGTCAGCATTCATTCATATTGGCCTAACGTTCCTATATTAACCCACCATACTAACCCAGCACCGCACTCAAACCCTCTCTCTTTCACCAGCTCTCATCTTCCACCTCTCTGTTTCACCACCTCTCCTCTTCCACCTCTCGGTTTCACCACCTCTCCCTCGCCATGAACTCCAACTCCAACCCCAACACTTTCCCCTGGGGCATTGGATGGAGGGCCTTCTTCCTTGGGTGCTCGCTGGCTGACCGCAAGAAGTTCGAGCACACTATAGAAGTGTGCTCGAACTTCAGCAGCATAGATGACATGCACAAGGAGGCTGGCACTCTGATCAACAAGGCTACTCCGGATGAGCTGAAGACACTGATTCTTGAACCAAGGGAGCAATGTTAGTCGACATCTTGCGCTGGGCCATGAATCAGGCAGACTCTGATGACCCTCGACAAAGGGCAAGATGGGCCAAGTACAGGGAGTACTACAAGGCGCCTCAAGACCAGCGTGCCGCATCATACTGGAGTAGGACGTTTGTTTCCCCAGAGGGCGACAAGGATGAGGTGCAGATGGTGGCCAGGGCTCCAACGGCAAGCCACCGTGCAAGACCCATCATTCTTGATGAAGATGATGAGGAAGAAAAGAATATGGCTACGCCCCTCCGCCGTTCAATGCGACTCTAGGGTTGCTGAGGCTCAACAAGACAGTTTGTACCCAAATCCCCGCCCCGAATATAATCGAGAAATGACCTATGAACCCCTAGAAGTTGTCGGTGAAGAGTCAATGGATGACAATATTTTAATCCAATCCTCCACCCCTTATGTGTTCAAGCACCCCCCCCCCCCCCCGCCCCCCGTAACTCTCCAATCGTGTGCTCAAATCAAATCTAGCCCAAGTCAAAAGCAGTAAATCCAGAGAGAGGGCAAAGGACCTACTGCCATGGCCGATGCGCTCCGGTGGACGTCTGACGTCGCTCCGGTGGTTGCCGATGTCTTGGATCATGCTGCTGTCGCTCTGGTGGTCACTGCCGCCGGTGTTAGTGAGGAAGAGGGGAGAGAGCGGTGAGGAAGGTAGGTGAGGGTAATTTATGACAATGCTTCAGGAAACAATGTGACTTCTCGAGACCGTGCCGACGTGTGCAATTGCCCATGCCCATGTGCCTAGGGTTGCATCTCTCGGGCCCGACTCCAAAGAAACGGATGATTTGAGCGTTCCTTTGGATGCGGCCCTAGTGGTGCTTTAAAGTTTGTGCTATGCATGCCCAACTGTGAATGCACGTAACCAAAGGGGCCATTCCCTTCTCGCATGGGCCTTGCTGGGGTATATGCGGGCTAACAAACACATACTATATTATCAATCTTGTATGCTTTATATACAATTTTATATCATTTTTGGAACTAACCTATTAACCGAGTGCCCAGTGCCAGTTGTTGTTTTCCGCATGTTTTTGGTTTTACGGAGAATTCGTACCAAACGAAGTCCAAACACAATGAAATTCTTTTACGAGTTTTCTTGAACCAAAAGAGACACTAGAAGCTTTGGGAGGAGACCAGACCACAAAAGACGAAGTAACAAGGAAGGGCGCACCCTGGGGGGTAGGGCACGCCTAGGTGCCTTGTGGCCCCTTATAACCCACAAGAACAGGGGATCGCAACCATTTTCGAGGGTAGAGTATTCGACCCAAATTTATAGATTCGACACAAGGGGAGCCAAAGAATATTTGAAGGTATTAGCGCTGAGTTGTCAATTCAACCACACCTGAAGATTAATTATCTGCAGCAAAGTGATCAGTAGCAAAGTAGTTTGATTGTTTTGATAATAGTGACAACAACAATAGTAATGGTAATAGTGATAGCAGTAATTTTGTAGTAAGTGTAATAGTGATGATAGGAGTAGTAACTTATCAGAAACAATATAAGATAAATTCGCAGGCATTGGATCGGTGACTTGTTGGATGATATTCATCATGAGACAGTTATAACCTAGGGCGATACGACACTAGCTCCAGTTCATCAATATAATGCAGGCATGTATTTCATAAATAGTCATACGTGCTTTATTAAAAGAACTTGCATGGCATCTTTTGTCCTACCCTCCCATGGTAGGGGTCCATATTGGAAACTAAGGGATATTAAGGCCTCCTTTTAATAGAGAACCGGAACAAAACATTAACCCATAGTGAATGCATGAACTCCTCAAACTACGGTCATCGCCGGGAGTGGGCCCGGTTGTTGTCACTCCGGGGTTGTCAGATCATAACACGTAGTAGGTGACTATAACTTGCAAGATCGTATCTAAAACATGGATATAATGATGAATTCATAAACAGTTCATATCTGAGTTCATGGCACCCGGGCCCAAAGTGACAAGCATTAAGCATAGCAAAGTCATAGCAACATCAATCTATGAACATAGTGTATACTAGGGATCAAGCCCTAACAAAACTAACTCGATTACATGATGAATCTCATCCAACTCCACACCGACCAGCGAGCCTACGAAGGAATTACTCACTCCTGAAGGGGAGCATCATGGAATTGGCGATGGAGATGGGTTGGTGACGAAGAACGAAGATCCCCCTCTCCGGAGCCCCAAACAGACTCCAGATCTGGCCTCTCGATGAAGAACAGGAGGTGACGGCGGCTCCATCTCGTGGAGCGCGATAATTATTTCTCCCTGACTTTTTTTTTTCAAAAATAGGATTTTATTGCGTTGGAATTAGGGTCTGCGGGGCCACCAGGTGGGGAAAACCCTCCTGGGTGCGCCAGGAGTGGGGGCGCGCCCTGGTGGGTTTTGCCCACCCAGGGGCCCCTCTCCGATAGGTCTTGGCTCCAGAAATTCTTTTTATTCCATAAAAATTCCTCGCAAAGTTTCGTTCCATTTTGAGAACTTTTATTTCTGCACAAAAACAACACCATGACAGTTCTGCTGAAAATAGCGTCAGTTCGGGTTTTCATTCAAATCATGCAAATTAGAGTCCAAAACAAGAGGAAAAGCATGAGGAAAAGTAGATATGTTGTAGACATATCAACTCCCCAAGGTTAAACCTTTGCTTGTCCTCAAGCAATTCAGTTGATAAACTGAAAGTGAAAAAGAAAAACTTTTATGAACTCTTTTGCTCTTGTTTGCATAAATAGGCTTAAAAAACACCCAGGTTTTCAGTCAGCATTATAACTAACCATGTCGATAATAACACTTAAAGATTATATTAACTCATATCAATGACATAATCATCTAGCAAGCAATAATAAGATATCTCAAACAGCAACATGTTGCCAAAAAACCATGATATAATATTACAATAATGGTATCTCGCTAGCCCTTTTTGAGACCGCAAAACATAAATGCAGAGCACCTCCAAAGTTCAAGAAGCGACTAGACATTATAATTCATGGTAGAAAAGATCCAGTCATGATGCACCCAACATTAGCTACACAAAATTTATAAATCATGACAGTTGTGCTCTCTCAGTTTTCAGCGCTTGTTTTAGAAGGTGATGACACAACATAAAAATAAATAGAAAGTCCCTTCGCAGAGGGAAGCAGTGATTTGTAGAGGTGCCAGAGCTCAAGTTTTAAAACAGAGATAAATGATATTTTGAGACATGCACCCTTCTCATTTACTTCACGACCATCAGTTATCAACATCTTCCATGCTAAGCACGCTAGTGGCGGTTCCCAAGCAATAAAAGTAAAGGTTTTGACTCCATTGGTAGTTTTTTATTATTATTTAAGAGATGAACTCTTTTTCATGTTTGCAGTTTGGGACTGGGCATCTCTATTACCACCCTTTTCTCATGCGGTGGCGAATGAATACACATTCGACCTGAGAGTAACCCACTTAGCATGGAAGATATCGACCACCTCCTGTCGGTCCATGAACGATCCAGGCACATAAAAGGATAATTTTTAGAAGTTGTTTTTAGAGGTGGCACACGCAAATTTACTTAGGACGGCAGGGTAATACCTTATATAGGTAGTTACGATGGACTCATCTGGAATAACTTTGTTTCAAAGTTTTTGATGTACAAGAAGAGTTCCCACTTAGTACAGGTGAAGGGTGGCAATTAGATTGGGAAACGGCCTGCTAGAGAGCAACAACGATCATAACCATGCATTATGCATAAGTAACATTGGACACTAGCATGAGTAGGATATGAACACCATGAACATAAATATCATAGAGGCTATGTTGGTTTTGATTCAACTACATGCATGAACATGTGCCAAGTCAAGCCACTCGAATGTTCAAAGGAGGATACCATATCATCATACTACATCACAATCATTTTAACGCTATGTTGATATTCAAGATAAATCATTATCCACTCCTAGCTACTTATGCATGGCATGAGAAACTATAATCTCTAATTGTCATTGCAAACATGTTTAATCATAATGGGCTGAAGCATGGATACTAGGTTAAACATATTTACACAAACAGAACAAGTCGAGTTCATACCAGTTTCTCTCTGCCACAGCCAGTTCATTGAATATCGTCATTATTGCCTTTCGCTTGCACGACCGAATGATGTGAAAATAATAATAGTGCAAGAGTGCCGTGGACTAAGCTAGAATTTGCAAAAAAATATTCAAGAGGAGAAGACAAGGTAAAATGTGCTATTTATTAGTTCAACAGTTATTCCTAAGAGAGCCACTCAACATTTTCATCGTGGTCTTTTCCTAGGCAAGACTCAAATAAAAAGAAAGAAATTCAGAGAAACACACTGAAATATTTTTTAAGTTTTTGGTTTTCTTGAACAAGAAAATAAAAGGAAAAATAAAAAACGAGAAAAACTATTTACACGGGAAAGCTCCCAACAAGCAAAAGAAGAACAAGGAAATCTTTTTGGATTTTCTTTTTAGTTCTACTACTAAGCATGCATAGAAGGTAAATTACTACAACTATTTTTTTTGTTTTTTCTAAAGTTTTTCAAACACACAAGAAGAAAGTAAGAAAATAAATTAAAGCATGGATGATATAATGAAAAAGTGTGAACACCGACAAATAGAATGATATGTGTGAACATGAATGTAATGTCGGTGAGAACACGTACTCCCCCAAGCTTAGGCTTTTGGCCTAACTTGGTCGTCGATCCGTAGCCTGGATGGTAGTAGTGATCCTGAGGAGCAGGCATCCACTCATCCCACTGTTGAGGCTCTTCCCCAGCCTCTGCAGCAGCCTGAGCATTCCAGTAGGCGATGATGTACGCAGGCATAATCCTATATCTGCCCCTAGCAACAGGATCAAACAAAGCAGGTGCAGGCAATGGAATAACATCACGAGTTTTAACGCTATAGACCAGGTTGTAAGGAATGGCGATGTTAGGACAATCATGTGCAAGAAAGTGATGGTGTTCCATGGCAGCATGGTCTAGGTAAACCTTGGTTAGAGGGTAATCATGAGGGCGTATCTCAACATTGAATTGGGCCGCCAAACGAGTAGCAAAAATCCCGCCATGTATTTTACCCTGGGATTTATTAAGATGGAGGTGACGAGCCACAATAGCTCCCAAGCTATAAGTGTTGTCGCCCTCTAATGCACGACGTAAAACAACAATGGCTGGTGAACTGAGCGCACCCACCTTCTCTCTAGCAAGCAAGCATTTGGAAATGAAAAGGGCAAAGTAACGAACAAAAGGAAAATGCAAGCCAGCGGCAGTGGTGGCTGACACCCCTCTCTCATCCCCCACAGTCAAAGTGCGATAAAAATCCTCAAACCCAACCGGCCTAGGCTCAACCAAGCTCCCATCAGAAGGGATCATGCAAATGATACAAAATTCAGTAAGTGGTATCTGATGGTTTTCAGCATATAAATCAAAGCTCAGTTCAGGAGGATTATTTCTAGGCAAGAAAGTAAAGCTTTGAATAAAGATGTTTGTGAGGATTTGGTGCTGGACACACTCATCTGCGATGAAGTCGGTGAGGTCAGCATTAGCAATATATTGCGTGACCTGCTGAAGGATTCCAGCCTCTTCCAGGAACGGGGTGTGCGGCCATTCACACGGCCGTACTTCCGCCAACCTCCGAGGATGGAGATCACTGTCAGTTGACACCCCAATAACACCCTTGGCGTTCTTCTTAGAGCCAAACTTCCTAAAGATATTCACGTCCGCCTATGAACAAAAAATCTGAATTTTTAGTCCACAAAATTTTCTCAACAAAACTTCACAAGATTGATAGCAATTACTCATAGGGATACATAGAGGCAATAGCAAGCATTCAAACTACTTAGAACACTAAGAATTCAACATGCAAGCTCATCTACAGCAGCACCAAGAGTAGCTAACTATTCAAAATAGAAACCACAGAAACAAAAACTAATTGGACAAACGGTGGAGTCACATACCAAGCAACAATCCCCCGAAACAGTTTCGGAAATGGGGCTTCGAGCAAAGAGATCGAAATCCGCGGGTTTCAGAGCAAAAACACGGGAGACAGAGCAATGGAGATTTTTTTCTGGAGGTAAGTGATGATATGGGATGAAGAGGTAAGTGAGGGGGCCCACGTGGGGACCACAACCCACCAGGGCGCGCTTGGGGGTCCTGCGTGCCCAGGTGGGTTGTGCCCACTGCTACCTCTTGAGCACTGCGTTGGTTTTCCCTTGAAGAGGAAAGGGTGATGCAGCAAAGTAGCGTAAGTATTTCCCTCTGTTTTTGAGAACCAATGTATCAATCCATTAGGAGGCTACGCGCGAGTCCCTCGCACCTACACAAAACAAATAAATCCTCGCAACTAACGCGATAAGGGGTTGTCAATCCCTTCACGGTCACTTACGAGAGTGAGATCTGATAGATATGATACGATAATATTTTTGGTATTTTTGTGATAAAGATGCAAAGTAAAATAAAAGCAAAGTAAAAAAGCAAAGGAAATAACTAAGTGTTGGAAGATTAATATGATGAAGATAGACCCGGGGGCCATAGGTTTCACTAGTGAATTCTCTCAAGGGCATAAGTATTTTACGGTGGGTGAACGAACTACTGTTGAGCAATTGACAGAATTGAGCATAGTTATGATAATATCTAGGTATGATCATGTATATAGGCGTCACGTCCGAGACAAGTAGACCGACTCCTACCTGCATCTACTACTATTACTCCACTCATCGACCGCTATCAAGCATGCATCTAGAGTATTAAGTTCATGAAAATGAGTAACGCCTTAAGCAAGATGACATGATGTAGAGGGATAAATTCATGCAATATGATAAAAACCCCATCTTGTTATCCTCGATGACAACAATACAATACGTGCCTTGCTGCCCCTACTGTCACTGGGAAAGGACACTGCAAGATTGAACCCAAAGCTAAGCACTTCTCCCATTGCAAGAAAGATCAATCTAGTGGGCCAAACCAATGATAATTCAAAGAGACTTGCAAAGATAACCAATTATACATAAAAGAATTCACAGAAGATTCAAATATTGTTCATAGATAAACTTGATCATAAACCCACCACTAATAGGAAAAGGGCTGCTAGTGGCGCACCTGTTTTCGCTACTAATGGCGCACTACAGGTGCGCCACTAGCACCACGCCATTAGATTTTTTTACTAATGGCGCACCTGTGATGTGCCATTAGTATCTGGTATACTAATGGCGCACCACAGGTGCGCCATTAGTATAGATGGTGCGCCATTAGTATCTGGTATACTAATGGCGCACCACATAGAAATGCATCATTAGTAAAACAATTTTTTAAAACTTTTTTTTCAGAATTTTTTTTTAATTTTTTTTCTTAATCTTAGGTCACTATGGCTTAATCTTGGGTCATTATGCTTAATCTCAAGTCAAATCGCACTCTATGGTCAAACTTTCCGAAAGGTCACCCATCCTCACACTACTCCAGCCTGAGCACGCTTAACTTTGCAGTTCTATCCAACCCCAGCACCAGCTGACTTCACAGACACTTGTCGATATATCTATCATATCAATCCTATTAATTCTTCTTGATGTCTAGGACTTTGTTCATGTTCAGGAGTATGATGAAATTTTGAAAAAATATTTCAAACTTCCCGGTCATATTACGTATCATATTTTGAATAAAAATTCGATTTTTTTTCGAAACCAATTCTTTTTTTCTGTTACTAGTGGCGCACCTAGCAAACGGTGCGGCACTAGTAAGTTTGAATTTTTTTCCATTTTTTCTCTCTAGATCTTAAAAGCCCCGTAACTTTTTTCTGTTAGGTTTTTGGGGATTTTGAAACTGTTTAACAAAGTTACCCCGTTAAATTCGGAAGTAACTTTTCGAGTAGATGATTTTTCATATATAAAACTTTTTAATCCGAATTCGTATGCAAAAGTTATGCCCATTTTACAAATTCCAGAGATATTTTGCAAATAAAGTCGAAATTCATATTTGTAAATTTTCCCAACAAGTAGACCACATATCACATGGGAAATTTATGTTTTTTTATTTTTTTTGACATTTCCATCATTTTCTTTTATTTTTTTAACTAAAAGGCGGTCCACCGGGGGGGTGCATTCGGTGGAATTTTTGGGCCAAGTTAGTAATGGCGCACCGTGGGAGTGGTGCGCCATTACTTGTTCAACTAGTAACGGCGTACCACACACACGATGCGCCATTACTAGTTTTGAAAAAAAATTGAAACTTTTTTGAAAAAAGTTTGAAAAAAATTGCTAGTGGCGCACTGTGGATGTGGTGCGCCATTACTAGTTTCAAAAAAAAATAAAAAAAATAAAAAAAATTGACAAAAATTTACTAGTGGCGCACCGTGGATGTGGTGCACCATTACTAGTTTAACTAGTAATGGCGCACTATCCACTGGTGCGCCATTACTAGTTTTGAAAAAAAATGAAAAAAATTAATTACCAATGGCGCACCGTGGATGTGGTGCACCATTAGTATTTGGACACTAATGGCGGACCAACACATGGTGCGCCATTAGTATATTCTAATGGCGCACCACATGTCTGGTGCGCCATTAGTGGCCATATCATCTATGACCCTTTTCCTAGTACTGCACAATTCATCAGTCTCAACAAGCACACCGCAAAAAGAAGATTAAATCGAATAGATCTCCACGAGAGAGGGGGAGAACATTGTATTGAGATCCAAAAAGAGAGGAGAAGTCATATAGCTACTAACTATGGACCCGAAGGTCTGAGGTAAACTACTCATACTTCATCGGAGAAGTTATGGTGTTGATGTATAAGCCCTCCGTGATGGATGCCCCCTCTGGTGGAGCTCCGGAACAAGCCCCAAGATGGGATCTCGTGGGTACAGAAGGTTGCGGCGGTGGAATTAGGTTTTTGGCTCCGTATCTGATCGTTTGGGGGTACGTAGGTATACATAGGAGGAAGAAATACGTCGCTAGAGCAACAGGGGGCCCACGAGGGTGGAGGGCGCGCCCTGGGGGGTAGGCGTGCCCCCCTACCTCATGGCTTCCTGGAAGGTTCTCTTACGTAGGGTCCAAGTCTCCTGGATCATGTTTGTTCCAAAAATCACTCTCCCGAAGGTTTCATTCCATTTGGAATCCGTTTGATATTCTTTTTTTGCGAAACTCTGAAATAGGCAAAAAACAACAATACTGGGTTGGGCCTCCGGTTAATAAGTTAGTCCCAAAATTAATATAAAAGTGAATAATAAAGCCCAATAATGTCCAAAACAGAAGATAATATAACATGGAGCAATCAAAAATTATAGATACGTTGGAGACGTATCACCCACCCGGTGCACCTCCGTCTGGTATTATTTGCACCAAAAATTCAGAAATATTCAAAAAATCTTGTAAAATTTTCAGAGCATTCTGAGAACTTCTATTTTTGGGTCATTTTTTATTGCACGGGAAATTCAGAAAACAGACAAAACATGGCATTTTGTTTTATTTAAGAAATAAAAACAGAAAACAAAAGATAAGGACAAAAGGTAGTGCTTACTAAATTCTTCAACTTCATACCGCTAAAAAATGATTCATTAATAAGGTTGATCAGGTCTTATTAACAACCACTTTTGATTAGCATGAAACCGAAGAACTTTCATAAATCACTAAGTTACCTGATACGTCTCCAACGTATCTCTAATTTATGAAGTACTAGATCATCGATGGCGCGCGTTGCCGCGCCCGTCTATTTTGAATTTTTCTATATGATGTGAATGTCTGTAAATAATAATTTCTGGAAAAGGATAAATAGACTCAAATAAACAGTATCAGGAAAATTTTCTATTTCCGTTTGAAATAACAAAGCAACAGATATTTCACTCGATGAACGAATGGCAACAATAACCTTAAGCATTGACAGCCAGCTGGCATACTTGTGGTTTTGCACCCAGCTATACGGATGAATAAACAAAAAATGCAATGGTTAATGTAAGGATGCAAGTAAATCTTGATACTCTACTGGCTTTGCATACTTGATACTCTCTGGAAACGGGTCCTCTGTTGCAGTCTCTGAAATGATTAGAACATGTTTTTAGCAAAAACACTGTAAAATAAAATCTTATACAATTGAGATCTCAAGCATGTTTTTTTTTCTGCAAGACCTATTTTTGCCCCTAAACTACACATGAGCAGGAAAGAGGTCAAATTTGCTTCTGAGAACAAAATGCATTGATATTCAACAAACATAGCAAGTAACAATGAAATAAGAACACACTCATCAATTTGAGGTTGAAAAGGGATGGTCTGAAGTTGATACTATCTCTGCCTTCTTCGACTTCCCAATATGCATGGAAACCCTGTAAGCACAGGTACCACCGGATTCCAGGAAATTCCCCCGTTAGCTTGGTAACAATTGAGGTAACAATGCTGGCAACAACTCAACAGAAACAAGAATCCACCACTCTATTCAACACTGACGGGCAAGAAGACAAACCAATCATTACATACTTGGGGTGGAAAAAAAGACCATCATGCTGTTGCCACGGGTACAACCTTCTGCACAATAGAATACCTTGTACAGGAAATGCTCATAATCATCATCTAGTGCACATTGTTGTAAAAAAGATTATCTGCACATACACAATGATAAAAGAATAGCTACATACTACAGAGAAGCTTCTTCGTAAGTTATTTTAGTACAAACACTCGAGGACCATGGATTGTCGGTGAAGATAGATATCACAGGAAACTGATTACACATATATGTACTATGTAAATACGCTTACTTGCATCAAAATTTCATACTAGTAAATAAATAATATCAAACGTGGATGAATCAACTAAGGGTTGGATCATTAAGGATATTACAAAGTCAAACTTGACATAGACAGCAAGGTAGATCCAGATAGACACAGTGCTGATTAAGATGGATTTGTCAGAATACATCTTTGGTGTGACTTAAACGGTTCAGATAAATATGGAAGGATGTCTCATGCAGTAAGCAGATGAACCACACATCTAGAGACATTGTCCAAAACAATTGATAGGATGGTAGGCAAAATACAGTACTGAGAAGCAAGTGCATTCGGGAAGCAACAGACGACTAATGGATGGCCTGAAGGTCAAAAATAGCAAGCTAGAGTGGTGACATAGTTATACTATTAACTATTGGACTAAGAATGTATTTAGGTCTGTTCTAAATTATGTTTGAAGCTTGTTTCCTACTCCCTCCGTTCCAATAGATGACTCAACTTTGTACTAACTTTATATAGATGACTCAACTTTCTACTAACTTTATAAAGTTAGTACAAAGTTGAGTCATCTATTTTGGAACGGAGGGAGTAGCATATAACAATTTTTCACTGAAGAAGATAATGCAAGAAGTGAGTCTAAAAGATAGCCAGCGATGGAGTTGACCATTCAAGCAATATGTTTCATCACAGGTTTCTGGATATCTAGAGACCAAGTGAATGGAAATCTATCACAACTAAGCAACAGAATCAGGACGTCAGAATTGCAAAAAAGAAGAAGATATGAACAGCAGAGGGTACTGCACCACAGCGGCCTGATTAGCTAGAAAAGGAATTTCGGACAAGAACAGTAGCACAAGTACCCTCATGCATAAATGAAAGGGATTCGCAAAATAAATAAATGAAAAGGAGCGGACATGGACGGACTTGCTCCAAGCTCCTGTCTGTCTTGTGTTCCCTACAACCAAATGAGATAGCTCCTCATCATTGCGCACGGCGAGCTGGATGTGGCGGGGCACGATACATGTCTCTTCTTGTCCCAGGCAGCGTTGCCAGCCACCTCCAGGGCCTGCATCAATGGGGAAGAACGACAAGATTAGCACAAATATTCAGGCATTGCTACTAATCGGCCGTATGGTCGAAAACAGATCTAAGAATAGCCTGATTAATGGGAACCTAGGAACAAACCAGGTCAGGGAATATTAGACTCAAAGAACAAGGGCAAGGATGAGATCCGGTAGAAACGCACCTCACCAGCGAGGTACTCGTGGACGGCAGCAAGGTAGATGGGGGCGCCGCGAGACGTGCTCGGCATACTTGCCGGCCTTGAGGAATCTGGCGATCCTGCCAACGGGGAACTGCAGCCCGACCTTGGAGCTCCTCGACATCGCCTTCTTGGTCGCCAGCGTAGACTGCCTTCCCACAACAGACCATCTCAGCAACCAACCATCTTCACAAGAGCCGCTACTGAAAGACAACGCTGTTAACTGCCACAAACATTAACAATCACGAAAAATGCATCTTTGACACCATCTATGCACACATTGAAATCAACAATCTTACATTACAATTACCACACATTAGCAAATATTCACAGGAGCACAATTCATCCCTACCAGTAACAATCCACAAGGCATACAGAAGCTCACCGAGGTAGAGCGACGACGTCCGGATGCGAGGTCGAGGTAGGGGTGAAGCAGCGGCGTCAGGGTCGATAGGGAGGGAGCACGGCGTTGTTGTAGGAGCGGCAGGGTAGGGGTCGAGCGGCTGTTGCCGGTGACTCAGTTAAGGTACGGGCGACGGGGTCGGCGTTGTCGAGGTCGGAGCGAGTGGATCGGGCATCGGCTTCGTGGTCGGGGTGTGGCTATGGCTTCCAGCTTCGCGGTAAAGGAGAGTCAGGACGGGGCAGAGGAGGCATGGCCGGCGGCGGTGCGATGCCCTCCGCTCGACAAAGGGGGTTGCGGAAGCGACCGGAGAGTCGGGGTTGGGTTAGTGGGGCTGCTAGAAAAAGCCCAGTTTACGAGAGGCCTTCATTTCGGCCTCTGGAGCAGCAGCCCAGGACAGTTGGGCCAAAACTCGCACACTACGGAACAGTTTGCTCTCCACACAAGATCAGACGGCCAGAAAGTCTCAGATCGTGAAAACGGACGGCCAACATCTCAAATCGTTGTAAGGGCTCGCTTTAGGTGCGGTTATACTGTCCTTAATTCATGCTATTATATTATCCATCTTGGATGTTTTATGGGCTTCACATGCACTTTCATATTATTTTTTGGACTAACCTATTGACCCAGAGCCCAGTGTCAGTTCCTGTTTTTTCCCTTGTTTCAGCGTTTCGAAGAAAAGGAATATCAAACGGAGTCGAAACGGAATGAAATCTTCTGGAGAAGTTATTTTTGGAAGGAAAGCTACCCGGGAGACTTGGAGTCCACGTCAAGGAAGCTTCGAGGAAGCCACGAGGTAGGGGGCGCGCCCACCCCCCTAGGGCGCGTCCTCCATCCTCGTGGCTCCCCTGACGTATTTCTTCCTCCTATATATATCCATATACCCTAAAAACTTCGGGGAACAGAATAGATCGGGAGTTCCGCCGCCGCAAGCCTCTGTAGCCACCAAAAACCAATCGGGGCCCTGTTCCGGCACCCTGCCGAAGGGGGGATCCCTCACCGGTGGCCATCTTCATCATCCCGGCGCTCTCCATGACGAGGAGGGAGTAGTTCACCCTTGGGGCTGAGGGTATGTACCAGTAGCTATGTGTTTGATCTCTCTCTCTCTCTCTCTCTCTCTCTCTCTCTCTCTCTCTCTCTCGTGTTCTTGATTTGGCACGATCTTGATGTATCGCGAGATTTGCTATTATAGTTGGATCTTATGTTGCTTCTCCCCCTCTACTCTCTTGTAATGGATTGAGCTTTCCCTTGAAGTAATCTTATCGAATTGAGTCTTTAATGATTTGAGAACACTTGATGCATGTCTTGCCGTGCGTATCTGTGGTGACAATGGGATATCACGTGATTTACTTGATGTATGTTTTGGTGATCAACTTGCGGGTTCCGTCCATGAACCTATGCATAGGGGTTGGCACACGTTTTCGTCTTGACTCTCCGGTAGAAACTTTGGGGCACTCTTTGAGGTTCTATGTGTTGGTTGAATAGATGAATCTGAAATTGTGTGACGCATATCGCATAATCATACCCACGGATACTTGAGGTGACATTGGAGTATCTAGGTGACATTAGGGTTTTGGTTGATTTTTGTCTTAAGGTGTTATTCTAGTACGAACTCTAGGCTGTTTGTGACACTTATAGGAATAGCCCAACGGATTATTGGAAAGAATAACTTTGAGGTGGTTTCGTACCCTACCATAATCTCTTCGTTTGTTCTCCGCTATTAGTGACTTTGGAGTGACTCTTTGTTGCATGTTGAGGGATAGTTATATGATCCAATTATGTTATTATTGTTGAGAGAACTTGCACTAGTGAAAGTATGAACCCTAGGCCTTGTTTCCTAGCATTGCAATACGGTTTGTGCTCACTTTTACCACTTGTTACCTTGCTGTTTTTATATTTTCAGATTACAAAAACCTATATCTACCATCCATATTGTACTTGTATCACCATCTCTTCGCTGAACTAGTGCACCTATACAATTTACCATTGTATTGGGTGTGTTGGGGACACAAGAGACTCTTTGTTATTTGGTTGCAGGGTTGTTTGAGAGAGACCATCTTCATCCTACGCCTCCCACGGATTGATAAACCTTAGGTCATGCACTTGAGGGAAATTTGCTACTGTCCTACAAACCTCTGCACTTGGAGGCCCAACAATGTCTACAAGAAGAAGGTTGTGTAGTAGACATCGTTACCTCAATGGGGATATGGATGCCCCCAACAATAAGCATTTCATATTTCTTTTTGACAGTAGGTAGAGGTATTTGGAAACTTCCAATAGTGATTGTCGGAGATTTTTCAATAACATTAATACCACCCACTTGGAATTATTTCTTCGGAAAGTGCACCGTATGCTCATTACCATTAATATGAAAAGTGACCTTACTTTATTGCAATCAATAACAACCCCTGCAGTATTCAAGAAGGGTCTACCAAGGATAATCGACATGTTGTCATCCTCGGGCATCTCAAGTATAACAAAGTCAGTCAAGATAGTAACAATAGCAACAACAACGGGCACATCCTCACAAATACCGATAGGTATGGCAGTTGATTTGTCAGCCATTTGCAAAGATATTTCAGTAGGTTTGAGTTTATTCAAGTCAAGTCTTTTATACAAAGAGAATGGCATAACACTAACACCAGCTCCTAAATCACACAAAGCAGTTTTCACATAATTCTTTTTGATAGAGCAAGGTATAGTTGGTATTACCGGATCTCCAAGTTTTTTAGGTACTCCATCCTTAAAAGTATAATTAGCAAGCGTAGTGGAGATTTCAGCTCCCGGTATTTTTCTCTTATTAGTGATGATGTCTTTCATATACTTTGCATAGGGAGGCATTTTAAGGATATCAGTCAAGCGAGTACGCAAAAAGACCGGCCTCGGCATTTCAGCAAAGCGTTCAAATTCTTCATCATCATTCTTTTTAGTTAACTTGGTGTGGAAAATGCATAGGTTTTTGATCCCACGGTTCTCTTTCTTTACCGTGTTTTCTAGCAATGAAGTCTCTTTTATCATACCTTTTATTCTTAGGTTGTGGGTTATAAAGATCAAAAGGTGGTTCTATCTCAACATCATTATCTGGTTCTTTTTCATTTGGTTGAGCATCTTCATGAACATCAACATTTTTTTATTATTATCATTAGGTGGATGTTCATTACTAGATTGAGTTTCAGCATCTGAGATAGAAGTTTCATTTTCATTATTAGGAGGCTTCTCTATTTCAGGTTCACTAGAGGCATGCAAAGTCCTATCATTTTTCTTTTTCTTTTTTCTTTTTAGAAGGACTAGGTGCACTAATGTTATTTCTTTGTTCGTCTTGTTCAATTCTTTTTGGGTGTCCCTTAGGATAAATTGGTTCTTGAGTCATTTTACCTCCTCTAGTTGCAACTCTAACAACAAAGTCATGCATATTATTATCCATTTCATCAAGCAATTCTCTTTGAGATTTAGCAACTTGTTCTAACTGGGTTTGTACCATAGAAACATGTTTTCCAATACCTCTAACATCATTTGAAATTGTAAATAACAAGTCTCTCAAGCGAGCAATCATATCATAATTGTATTTCAATTGTTTCATAACGTTTGCATTGAAGTGATCTTGTTTTCTAATGTAGTTTTCAAACTCATAAAGACATTGACTAGGGTGCATATTGTGAGGATTATTATTTTCATTGAAATTCATTAGAGAATTTACCTCTACCACCTTAGGCATGGGTGGTGTATTAAGCCCATGTATTTCTTCAATAGGAGTTAAATTTTTAACATCCTCAGCTTTAATACCTTTTTCCTTCATAGATTTCTTTGCCTCTTGGATATCTTCAGGACTAAGATATAATATACTCCTCTTCTTCGGAGTGGGTTTAGGCGGTGGCTCAGGAAGAGTCCAATCATCATAATTTTTCAATATGTTATTCAATAATTCTTTAGCTTAACCAATAGTTCATTCCCTGAAAACACAACCAGTCAACTATCAAGGAAGTCCCTAGAAGCACCAGTTAGTCCATTATAGATGATATCAAGTATTTCATTTTTCTTAAGAGGGTGATCAGGCAAAGCATTAAGTAGCTGGCGAAGCCTCCCCCAAGCTTGTGGGAGACTCTCTTCTTTAGTTTGCACAAAGTTAAATATTTCCTCTAAGGCAGCTTGTTTCTTATGAGTAGGAAGATATTTTTCAGAGAAGTAATAAATCATATCCTGGGGACTACGCACACAACCAGGAGTAAGAGTATTGTACCAAGCTTTAGCATCACCCTTTAATGAGAAAGGAAATAATTTGAGAATAAAGTAATAGCGAGTTTTCTCATCAGGAGTAAAAAGGGTGGCTATATCATTCAACTTAGTAAGATGTGCCACAACAGTTTCAGTTTCATAACCATGAAAAGGATCAGATTCGACCAAAGTAATTAACTCCGGGTCAACAGAGAATTCATAATCCTTATCAGCAATAAAGATAGGTGAAGTAGCAAACTTAGGATCATATTTAATTCTAGCATTCAGACATTTTTCTTTATATTTGCATAGTAATTTCTCTAGATCATCTCCATCCTTACAAGCAAGAATATCTCTAGTTGTCTCCTCGTTCATAACATAACCTTCCGGTACCTCAGGCAAATAATATCTAGGAGGGCTAGTTCTAGCAGGTGTTTCAGGAGTTTCAGTTTCAAGCTCATCATCAGATTCAACAACATTATTTTGTATTACTCTAGCAATTTGTTCATCAAGAAATTCACCTAGTGGCACATCATCATTATCAAGCAAGGTACTAGCATCATCATAAGCATTATCCATAGCAGAAGTAGCATCATCAATAACTTGCGACATATTAGAATTGATTGTATGTGGTGGTGTTGCAAGTTTACTCATAACAGAAGGTGAATCTAAAGAAGAACTGGATGGCAATTCCTTACCTCCCCTCGTCTTAGAGGGATAAATCTTAGTCTTCGGATTCTTAAGATTCTTCATACTGATAATATGATAATAATTCCAAGTGAATGAACAAATATTGCTATGCTCCCCAGCAACGGCGCCAGAAAAAGGTCTTGATAACTCAGAAGTATAGGGGGTCGCAACAGTTTTCGAGGGTAGAGTATTCGACCCAAATTTATCGATTCGATACAAGGGGAGCCAAAAAATATTTGAAGGTATTAGCGGCTGAGTTGTCAATTCAACCACGCCTGGAGATTAATTATCTGCCGCAAAGTGATCAGTAGCAAAGTAGTCTGATAGTTTTGATAATAGTGACAGCAACAATGGTAACGGTAACAGTGATAGCAGTGATTTTGTAGCAAGTGTAATAGTGATGATAGCAGTAGTAACTTATCAGAAACAATATAAGATAAATTCGCAGGCATTGGATCGGTGACTTGTTGGATGATATTCATCATGAGACAGTTATAACCTAGGGCGATACGACACTAGCTCCAGTTCATCAATATAATGCAGGCATGTATTTCATAAATAGTCATACGTGCTTTATTAAAAGAACTTGCATGGCATCTTTTGTCCTACCCTCCCATGGTAGGGGTCCATATTGGAAACTAAGGGATATTAAGGCCTCCTTTTAATAGAGAACCGGAACAAAGCATTAACACATAGTGAATAAATGAACTCCTCAAACTACGGTCATCACTGGGAGTGGTCCCGGTTGTTGTCACTCCGGGGTTGTCGGATCATAACACGTAGTAGGTGACTATAACTTGCAAGATCGGATCTAAAACATGGATATAATGATGAATCCATAAACAGTTCAGATCTGAGTTCATGGCACCCGGGCCCAAAGTGACAAGCATTAAGCATAGCAAAGTCATAGCAATATCAATCTAAGAACATAGTGGATACTAGGGATCAAGCCCTAACAAAACTAACATGATTACATGATGAATCTCATCCAACTCCTCACCGACCAGTAAGCCTACGAAGGAATTACTCACTCCTGAAGGGGAGCATCATGGAATTGGCGATGGAGATGGGTTGGTGACGAAGAACGAAGATCCCCCTCTCCGGAGCCCCAAACAGACTCCAGATCTGGCCTCTCGATGAAGAACAGGAGGTGACGGCGGCTCCATCTCTTGGAGCGCGATAATTCTTTCTTCCTGACTTTTTTCTTCAAAAATAGGATTTTATAGCGTTGGAATCAGGGTCTGCGGGGCCACCAGGTGGGGAAAACCCTCCTGGGTGCGCCATGAGTGGGGGCGCGCCTTGGTGGGTTTTGCCCACCCAGGGGCCCCTCTCCAGTAGGTCTTGGCTCCAGAAATTCTCTTTTATTCCATAAAAATTCCTCGCAAAGTTTCATTTCATTCGAGAACTTTTATTTCTGCACAAAAACAACACCATGGTAGTTCTGCTGAAAACAGTGTTCCGGGATTAGTTTCATTCAAATCATGCAAATTAGAGTGCAAAACAAGAGAAAAAGCGTGAGGAAAAGTAGATACATTGAAGACGTATCAGCCCCTAGTGGCTCCGTTTACCCTCCAGTGCTATAAATCCACATAGTGCCAGAAACCTCTGCACTAAGTCTCAAAACAATTCTTTCCCCGTCGCAAGCCTCTTTTCTTTCGCAATCCCTTCTAGAGGCCTTTTCTTGGGGAATGTATCTGGTGCACCGGGACAATTGGTGCTACCGGTGCACCGATCCCCTGTTACACATTAAAAAATGTTCAGAAAAATACGTAAAAAATTTAGTGCATTGAAAAACATCATTGTAAGTTGGCACAAAAAATTGAATCAAAAATTGAAACATTGCTCAAGATACAAAAATGACAAATTTGACATCGAATAGTACATAACACAAGTTGGGCTTCAGTTTTGGCCCATCAGCACATTGATGTCAAATTTGTCATTTTTTATCTTGAGCAATGTTTTGAATTTGGATTCAATTTTTTTTGACAACTTACATAGATGTTGTGTCAATGCACTAATTTTTTTCGGATTTTTTCGAACATTTTTTAGTGTGCAACGGAGTCCGGTGCACCGGTAGCACCAGATACGTTCCGCCTTTTCTTGTAGTTTGTCGGTGGAGAAAACTATTGGTAGGCTATCTTCATCAACCTTGCTGCCTCCAAGATGATGTGTGAGTAGTTTCCACAGGACCTATGGGTCCATACCAGTAGCTAAATGGCTCTCTCTCTCTCTCTCTCTCTCTCTCTCTCACACACACACACACACACACACACACACACTCGCTCGCTCTCCTCTCTCTCTCTCTCTCTCTCTCTCTCTCTCTCTCTCTCTCTCTCTCTCTCTCTCTCTCTCTCTCTCTCTCTCTCTCTCTCTCTCTCTCTCTCTCGGCCCTCAATACCATATTCTCCCGTGAGACCAATCCGATGTAAACTTTTATGGTGCGTTTGTTGGGATCAAATGGATTATGGGTTTATGATCAGATTATCCATTGAAAGTAATTGAGTATTTTCTGAGATTTATTATGTGTGATTTTATAGTCTTGTATTTCTCTTCGGTCTATCAGTCTCCACTAGCCAGTTAGATTGATTTATCCTCAATGAGAGAGGTGCTTGGTAGTAGATTCAATTTTGCGATGTCCTTACTTTGTGACAGAAGGGGTTGCAAGACACATATTTACATTGTTGCTACTAAGGGTAAAACAGTGGTGTTCGAACATATTATTTGGTCTTACTTTTTTTACACTACGTCATCATGCTCCAAGGATTACTCTGTTTGTTATGAACTTAATATCTCAAGATGCATGCTAGATAGCGGTCGAGGGGTGAAGTAATAGTAGTAGATGCAGATGAATGCTGGTCTACTTCTCTTGGATGTAATGCCTATATATTGATCATGTCATAAAGAATCATCATAACTATGCGCTATTCTATCCATTGATATATGACATGTGGCACTAACGTTTACCGTGACCTGTTTGTTCCAGAAAACAAAAACTTTGATAGGGACTTTGAACATGGCAAAATAATGGAGGGCCTTGACGGTTCGCGGCTGACTGGTGGTACTCCGATAGCTAGTTCGACCTTCAGGCAACCTGGTGATGCAATAAATATGGTGGTGATGACGGGCACAACCTACTGCAGGGATTGCAGACCGACATGGACATCCGGGGGCTGAAACATTGAGCAAATCGACGCAGGGGTTTGGGTTCTGATCTGGGCCGTTGGGGGGATAATGTGGAAAGGAAACACTACGCACAACAGATTGAATTTGGGTGGCAAAATCAGATAGGATTGGTGTAGCGATGCTAATGGTGAGCTCCAACGGTGGTGAGTATTTTTTTTTCATGATAATACGTGTCTCATTTATATTATAAAGATGTAGTAAAGTAGTAGACACCAGCTTGACAAAACTGAAAAGACATCATAAAGCCAGCCTTTGCACAAAGGAACACCAACTAAGAAAGAGAAATGCAATCAAGACTGAAAAATTCTCTGAGCTTGACACCAACATCCGTCACCTGCCTCCGGTACCACCACAACAGCCACCAAAGGAAAAAAAATGACGGAACACCTCCTCACCTGAACTCGATGCGGCTTCATCGTTGATATTGCGGACCTCCAAGGTGGCTCATCAAAGACGAAACCATTGCCGTTGAACGAATCAGACCGGGGCAACACTCCGGACACACCATCAAACTCTTGGCGAAGCTAGCGAAGTGCCGAAGCCTGGGCATGCCGTAAGCTAGCTAGCTGATATATATATGGTATTTTGATCTATCAACACCCCATGTATCATATATGTAATAAACGTCATGTGCAATATACACACTAATATTTCATACATTATAGAAGTAAATAAAAACATGAAATACAACACCAAATATAAGTCCAATCTCTGATGTTCATCCTTGTGCACACATGAGAATCTACAAGATAAAACACATTACCAAATTTTCATTGGATTAAACGACACAATAGAGAGAATGAATCATGCCAACAACATGCTAACTGTATAGTGCTCGTTAAAGTGCCGATGGTGATGAGGATGAATCATCTCTTGCGGGCTTGCCGGCCTTCAACCGCCGGAACTAGGGCACTCCTGACCGATCGATTCACCGAAATCACTAACTGCGGAGTACTCTTTGCAAAGATCACTCCCACCTTCTCACATTGTGACAAGTGGTGTGTTACATGTGCGCCACTTGTTGGGAGTTTTTCTTTTTTTCGTAGATCCGTTTATTCAAAATGTTTTATCTCTTAAACCGTGCGTCCAAATCTAGAACCGTTTTCACCCTTGGATTCCTCGCGCCGAGATCTTTAAAACTAGATCCCATGTTGTTAGGTTTTGACGAAAAAAAATTCACGAAAAAACTGAACCGGGAGCACGAGTTTTTTCCCTTTCCAAAAGAGGCACGCCTGTGCCTCTCACGAAATCACAACCGTGCCTCTCGCAGAAGGAAAACCATGCCTCTCGCGGAAGGAATAAAAAGAAAAGAAAACACGTTTTTTTTCGTTTCCGAGGAGGCACGGTCGTGCCTCTCGCGGAAGAAAAAAAAACAGAAAACACGTTTTTTCCCATTTCCGAGAGGCACGGCCGTGACTCTCACCGAAGCAAAACCGTGCCACTCGCGAAAAAAAAACAGAAAACATATTTTTTTTCGTTTCCGAGAGGCACACCCGTGACTCTCGCGAAAATGAAACCGTGACTCATGAAAAAAAACACGTTTTTTCGCTCAAAAAAATAATTATTTTATCCAAAAGCTAAGGAAGACGGGTGGAAAACCGAAACGTAAAAAAACGTCTAAAAGGCCGAAAACGCTTGCGAAAAAATAAGAAAAACGAAGGGAGCGTTCAAAGCGCGACACGTGACGTGGCTAAGAGCGCGTCAAGTGACGCTGATCATTGTGAGGCGTCCGAAGGACCGCTCGTCAACTAGTTGCTCCCTCGATTCACATGCATGAGCTGCCCATGTATGGTAAATAATGGATGGGCTTTGGCTTGAGTAAGCCCAAGAGGCAAATATAACGCCCAAAGTAGCCCAACTGATGAACTTAATGTATTTTTGGTATCTAAAAAAAACTTGATGTATTTTTTAGCATAATATTGTACGTATTCACGTATTGTTGTGACTCCGGCCGCCCGGAAAATTGGCGGTGCTCGAGCTCGGGCAAACCGTGATCCTCACGCAACGTCCATATATATCTCCCAATTGGTGTCCGTGTCCTCCTCCACCTCCCCCTCTCCGTCGGCCCGTTCGATCGATCCTTTATTATAAGCAACCAGAGAAGAGGCAGCAGCGAGGAACGAACCAAGCAGCTGATTGATCGATTCATCGAAGAAGGTGGTCATGGACCAACTGCTACCCGATGTAGTGCTCGCGGACATCCTCGGCCGTCTCCCGCAGCGAAGTCTCGCCGTTTCACGCGCCGTCTGCAAGTGTCTGCGCGACATCATCGACGATCGCAACCTGCTACGTGCGGACCTGCTCCCGCTGTCGCTAGGCAAGATCTTCACCAACTTCGAGGCCATGGAACTCTCGGAATTCTTGTATCCCGTCAAGGGCCCGGCGGCAATCTCACGCAGCGGCCTCCTCGGTATAATTGACGACCACTGTAATGGCCTTGTCTTGATTAAATACGTTGACCACTTTGTGATGAATCCTGTCACACTACAAGGGGTGCTTTTGCCCCCGCCGCCGCCCCCGTCGACGGAGATGAAGGACTTCTACCAAAACGGGGCCAAGTATCTTGTGTTTGATCCATAGTTTTAAATAGCCGGCTATAGCCCCGCTATAGCTCCGCTATAGCTGTTTGAGCATGTTGCCGCTAAATGATTTCATGTACAATTCGCCGCTATAGCCTCGCTATAGCCCAGCTATAGCTGTTTTTAAGGGTCGCCGCTATATGCCATAGCCCGCTATTTAAAACATTGGTTTGATCCCACTGTCGCCCCACACTATGAAGTCTTCTTGATTCCCCATGTTCCAAGGAGAGATAAATTGGGTCTTTTGTCGGTGGAATTGGAATGGCCACCATCGCCATTTATCTTATCAGTTTACTCATCAACAAGTAAGCATTGGGAGCAGAGGCCCTTTGTTCGGAAAGGGGACGCCATAGGGTCTATTGGTCATATTCTACAAGGTGAAAGAGAGAGAGAGAAGCACTACGGTGTTTACCTGCGTGGAGCACTTTATGTGCATTGCCAGAATCATTATTTCTACAAAATATCACCCTCAAACGGCGAGTACCAAGTAATCAAGCCACCGCCAGGTATTGAGACAAGCAATCACCGTCAAGTTTATTTGGGGAAATCACGGAATGAGGTGCGTTGTGCCATAGTAGACTGTTCGTACGAACTCCGGGTTTGGATCATGGATGAATCTCGCGGACAATATGAGTGGGTCTTGAAGCATCATATTGACATTCTGCATCTGATGCAGAGACAAGACAATCTACAAGTCGACGGCCCATGGTCTTCACAAGAATATTATTATGATGATGCTGGCCATGATCACATGAAGAAAGCACCACAAGAGTATTGTTATGATTACTTTAGCATACACAATGAGGAAGGACCAGCCGCTGAGGGACCTCGACTTGCTTTTCTCGGATTCCATCCTTTCAACAAAGATGTCGTCTTCTTGACGGACACATCAGAACAAGGATTTGCCTATCATCTTGAGAGCTCTACAGTTGAGCACTTAGAAAAGCTAAACCCAATGACCAAATCTGTCTATTACAACCCCCGGACATTTGTAGAAGTGTCTTTTCCTTTCACGCCTTGTTTGACAGGAGAATTATCGTAAGATATGTAGTAACTTGTTATAAACTCGTGATGAACTATTCACATAACTGCTCTATGGGCATGAGGCAATGCATGTAACGGACATGGAGTATCTACACCCGAGCTCAAACGCTCCCTTAGGAACAGTAAAATCAAAAAAATAGTAAAAAAACAAAAAATTCTGAATTTTTCTTGTGATAAACTTTGACAAATGTTTGTATGCTTACAAAATTTCAGCATGAAATTCGTCGAAATCATGGAAAAAAACAAAAACAACGTTCGAAAAATGCTAGTTTTGAAGTGCTAAATTTGTTTTTTTTGCCGGGCCTTCCACGAATGTCATTTTGTGATGAAATTTTGCAAGCATATAAAACATTTGTCAAAGTATACAACAAAAAAATTCAGATTTTTTTATTTACTATTTTTTTACTGTTCATGAGGAAGCATTTGAGCTCGGGAGCAGAATAGGACTTTCACGAACATATATGTTATTGGACATGTTATTTGGTTCACCGTCAGTTTCAAGATGTCAACTTTGCTAAAAAAATGCGTGTGTGAATTAACTTTGCTATTCATTTTACGCTCGTGTAAGAAGGAACTTGAACATATGCCTGTGCTTCGCAACGGGAGAAAAAAAATAGTGAGCATTTAAATGTAGTAAGAATTATATGTGCAAGTATAAACCTGTGTGCAGGCAGAGAAGGAACATTTAGGTTATGGGTTTCACTTTTCCGTGCATCTAGCTCAGGTAGCCGGGTCTTCCCTTCTTTTTTCCTCGAGTAACAATCCTCAAGAAATTCAAGGTCCTTTTCCAGCTAGCTCACGTACCAATCCATCCATTCTTCGTCCAACTTAATGGATCAATCTTTTATCCAGCTTAGTATATGTAGTTTAGAACACGTACATAAATTGGTACGGCTGCATGTAAAGGAGCAATTTGGGACTATTTTACATATTTTTGCCTTATTCCCATGTAGTTGGGTTGGCTAAGTGGCATGGGCTATGAAAGCCCAGGCATCGAAACGACATGTGTTTGAAAGGCACGAGTACCTCAAAGACCCAACCAATTGCTGCCAACCACTCGAACAAAAACATTCTGCTAACCAATGGCCAACACAACAAACATAGTGCAACGACTGATTAGAAACATTTTTTTATTCTTTGGATCTTTTTTGAACTTTTCAAAAAATAATAATTATTATGAATTCCCGAATATTCTTGAAAAATGAACAAATTTTGAAATCCCGAATAAGTTTTCAAAAATGCGAGCAGTTTTTTAAAAATTCCATACATTTTTTGGAAATACACAAAAAAATTGAAATGTGAACAATTTTTTGAAATTCACAAACATGTTATGAAAACATGAAATTTTTATAAAAAAGACGAACATTTTTTGAATTTGTGAACAAATTTTTAAAACATGAACATGATATGAACATTCAGAACCATTTTATAAAATCTTTATTTTTTTAGCACTGACATTATTTTAAATTTGTGAAGATTTCACTAAAACAATTTTGTTAAATTGGAACATTTTTAAAATATTGTTTTAAATCATGATACAATTTTGAAAGACACAAACATGTTTTAGAAAATGGGAATAATTTTTCATTTTAAGAAATTCAGGGTCCTTCTCCAGCTAGATCACGTACCAATCCAGCCATCCTTCGTCCAGTTTAATCCATTCATCCCTAATCCAGCTTAATACATGTAGTTTCGCACACGTATATAAATTATTATGACTGTAAACAATAGAGCAATGTGGCACAGGTTTTTTTTAAATCTCGAACAATTTTTGAAAACACAAACATATTTCAAATTTGATTTTTGAGTTTTTTTTAAGTGAGAACAAATTTAAAGTTTGTGCATTTATTAAAACGGTAAAAACATATTGGAATTTGGAACATTTAAAAAAGGGAAATCAAATTCTGAACATTTTTTTTAATTTTGGTTGAAGAAAAAAGTAAAAAAATAAAAATAAACTTGAAAGGAAAAAGGTGAAAAAATAAGAAAGGAAAATAGAAACAGAACACAGAAAAAGGAAAACGGGTCGGCTCTATCTAGGCCGCCCTTTGCGAAACTCTGACTATTTACCGCCCCATGCGCAAACATGGTTTTCCCAACTACGTGGGCAGGAAAATAAGTGAGCTGGCTTCGCTGGGCCACAGCACGCACCGCACATACAAAAAATTTGATAAACTTTTTTTTCCCTTTTCTAGCAGACGGACACACAAAAGTTTAGTACCACTTTGGATACAAAAATAAAATTTACGACGGTGAATGGATAAATATTTTTGGGTATGTATGTATATACTAGTAAAATGACCCGTGCCTTGCAACGAGATAATAAAATTGTGGTCTTCAAATCAAGTTTCTAATATTCACACTATATGTATATACACGTATTTGAATATTTTTGCACCAATCGGTGCACATGCGGGTGTAAGACACGTGCATTCTAACATGCTCACAATGGATCGATGTTGGACTTGATACTTGATGCATGTTTTTTTAAGTATATTCTCGATGCGTGTATGAGAAGCAAAAGAAAATGGCAGTCTCATGATGGGTGAAAATTGGAGGCCCCTATGATGTACGGATAACTCAGAGGAATGCTCATTCTTAAATTTTAAGGCTCGCGAGGTGGATAGTTTACTTCAACTTTAGGGACAGTTTCATTGAAAGATAAAAATTCAGAGAAACAAATAATAAAGAGTATTTTCATTCACTAGTGACGTCGATTTGTGTAGCAGCGGCGCCTTCCTATAGAGGAAGACCCTTCATAGGACCCAGACCTCTGCTTGGGATTCCCAAGATACTCGATCAACGTCAAACTCATCATAGAAACCAATAGTCAAACTGAAGTCTCCTCTACAAAACATAATTAAGCAACCATGAGTACAAAGGTATTCAACAAGACTTACATCGGAACTAACTACTTATGCATCAGGTATCAAAGAAGGGATTGTGGAGTTTGACTATGACAAGTTAGTTTTGACTCTTGGCTAACTTGCATTACAACTATCAATAGTTTCTTTGAGGTGAGAGATCACACATGATTCCATCTAGTCAGCACAAAAATGCACTACTATGGATCCTCTCCTATCTTCCTACGAGAAGGCTATCCATAGCGGTCACATTTATCTTGCGCATTTTAGAGTTTTCATTTCAAGTTGTCTATGAACCATATATATAAGTCTTCAAGCAGTCCATATCCGAGGGCGCGGCTATTCGAATAGATTGTTAACCCTGTAGGGGTGTAGTTCTTCACACATGTGTCCACCACTTAGCACCCGTATGCAAAATGTACTTGGCAGACTTCAAGCGAAAGCCAGCGTGGGTGTAGACCACGATCGTTAACCACGCAAGACTCCAATCCAGATTTATCGCCTATCTGAGGTTGAATCCGCAAAGGAAATCCAGCCGAAGTTTCTATTACTGGCGCAAACGATGTGTGCAGGGTTCTCAAGCCAACCATCCGCGTGCCGCTTGGTATACGATGCCACATTGCCTACCGCAGCAAATTCCACCCTGCGGGCGGCGCTAAGTACAGGCCCGGCACATCCTACAAACTAGTTGCAACTCCTGGACAAAGATCAAGTGAGTTAATAGGCCGAGCAAGTCAAGGTCACTGAGTTCCCAATGTTTGGTAGTAGCAAATCTTGGATAACATACATAGAACTCAGTTCTTAAGGAATATCTCAATGAGACAACACACCATCTACTCCTACGCGGCCTCTCATCGCTGCCTTTACCAAATTGGGTTCACACACTTAACTCTCCACATCAGAACATGAACACACCATTCCAATACATTCCCAGATGAATCAGACCTGACACAACTCTAAGCAATAGGAAGCATGGCATGAATAAAGTCAAAACATGGCTCAAGCAACTCCTAATCATGCTAGGAAGGTTTAGCTATTTACTGTGACAATGACTAGTCATGCAAAGGAATGAGTTCAACTACTGAAACATGTAACAGCTAAAACATTGTTGTCCTAATGCAATAAAAGAGAGCAGCAGCGAGAAAGTGGGATTGTATCAGAATGCTCAAGGAGGGTTGCTTACTTGGCACTTCTCAAGATAGTACTACTCTTCATGGGTGTCAACAATCACTACGTCGGCATCGTATTCTACCAACAAGGAATAAAACCCACAAATAAGAAAGGACACAATCAATGCAATGCAACACACATGATGTATGATCATGGCATGTCAAGAATGCTATGAAGGATGCTAATGTATCTAGCAACAATTTAAATGAAGCTCATTTAAATCAAACTTAAGCGTTTTTAATTCCTTTATTTGAATTGGACCTCATCAGCGGGTCTAAGTTGTTTAAACATGCATAAAAATTGTTCCAATGGATAGATTGGATTTGCTAATAATCTTTCATATATAAATTATTTCCATCTGATGTGTATATTATTTTCTATGATTTTTCAAAGTTTGGAGTATTTTCTGTGATTCCAAAAATCATTCCTGAAATTCAAAATTACAGCAAATACATTCTTTACTCACTATGCGGCTTTCTGCAGTCACTGGCTGGTGGGGTCAGTCAAACCTGATTGTGCACTGGTCAAAGCTGACACGTAGGGCCACTGGTAATTAGATTAACCCTAACCAAATAATTTAAGAGGGTTAATGCACTAAATGGGTCCCACTGACAGTGGGTGGGTGTTAAACTAATAGCGCGATTAGTGCTAACTAATCCGACCACGTCAGTAGCTAACCGCTGGCGTAAACATGAAGCGGCGGAGTTGCCCGTCCGGTCGATTCCGAAAACCATTCATCGCGACGAGGCGCTTCGGATGTTGGTAAAGGGGTGGCTGAAGGTGGTTGCTAGCGGCGGTGACAACAAGCTCAAGCGGCGGCCGAGCTCCGGTCACACGGGTGCGACAATTAATACGGCTTGCGAGCGAGCGCACTGGGCGGCTAGGCAATAGTTACTGGGCGAGGAGCGCGCCCATGTCTCGAGATGGAGCAGGAGAGCCCGACAATGACGTGCTCGTCGGCCATGGCGGCGACGAGCTTCTGCCATGGTGGGAACCGGAGCTAGCGGACGAGTGAGACGAGGCCACGAGGGGGAGAGGGAAGAAGGGTGCAGGAGCTCACAGCGCATCTTAAAGCAGGTCAGAGAGCTCGGGTGCGTCCTCGATGGCGTGAATCAACAGTGTCTACTGTCTAGCTTGGGCATCCGAGGTTGAAGATGTTGGCGGGTATGGAGAGGTTGTGCCCCCGGGCTTCCGATCTTCGGCGTCAAGACGAGGACGAGCTTGGCGGAGCGACTAGACAGACGGAGAGGCCTGGCGGCGCGGTGGCGCGGTGGCTACGGGTGCGACGACGGGGCACTCCAGTGGCTCTCGGTGATGCTCAAAATCGTAAGGAGAAGAAGGCTAGAGCGATCAGAGAGCGAGGGAGAAGTGAGAGGGGGCCTCGGGCGTCACCAGGCACGTATCGAGGTGTGGGAGGGGCAAGCAGGAGCTGGCGTGGGACGTGGTCGTGGGTGTGTCGGCTACTCTGCTGCGGCCTGCGGGCATGCAAGTGCTTCACCTCCTGGCGGGAGGAAGAACACACCGCTGCCCCTAGTGGGCTAGGCCGGCTTGCTAGGCCGCCAGGTAAGCGCCAGGTAAGTTTCTCCCTCTCTGTCTTTTTTTATTATTTTCTTTCTGTTTTCCATTTTCTTCTGTCAGTTCTGAGTTTGTAAAAATACTAAACGACTTTTGTTGCTTTTGTAAATATTGTTGGACGCAATATGGACTAATCCAAAGCCTCGCATTGATTTTCAGAATTATTGGAGTTATAAAAATATATATATAGGAATTTATAACCCCAATTCAAATACATTACGGGTAAATTAAGAGTCCATAAATGCCATGGGAAACTGTGCGTCATCTATGGTTAAGGTTTAACCTTTTTCCATAAATCATGAACATTTTTAAGGGCATTTTGGGTTCATTTTGGAAAATATTTAAGTTGGACGTATTTGAATTAATTTGGTGCTAGGGTTTGAGCATCTCAATTTCCTATTTCAATTAAATTTAAACATGGTGCAAACATGCAAGTGCTAGCCTAGGCATTACCAGACTAGGAATGTGATAAATCACCCCCACTAAACAAGAATATCATCCCCAGATTCAAGGCGTAAGGTAAGAGGAAAGGGGGGACACGGATTTGATAGAGTCTTCTCGCTCCAAATTGCACTTCTTAAAGATGTTGGTCCATTGCATTATATTGGTTTTGACATATGTGCTTTTGAGATCTTCACCCAAACACGATGACGGAAGAATGGGAAAACTCTACAAGAATTGATCTTCATGTTGATCAAGCAACTCGGGATCAACTCGTGGAATGATACAAAAGAACACCTCTCAAGATGAGATACAAAACCAGGAACGATGGGAAGGAAGTAGATAACGAAGGTTCAATTTGGTATGCAACAATTCCATGCTTGAGAATATGATGCATGGGTTTCAAAGTAGCGAGGAGTTAATTACCCTTAATACCACAAGAGGGCACCTTAGAGGAGGTGACTCGTTGAATTATTTCCTAAGTTAGGCAAAAAGAATTAGTTTTGGTACATGGATCATTGAAACTCTTTATACCGGACTGAGGCAAATTCACAAATTATCATTGAAGGAGTTCGAAAGAAATGGCATACTCATATTGAAATGGAAACTAGGGTTATGAAACGATCAACAAATGGAAGGAGCATTCCAATTGATACCGAAGATATAACCTAGTGTGTGGGCATCTTCTCAGGAATTTGAGTGTTCGATGTTCACATGGCTTATCAAAATCTATGCCGAAGACTTTGATACAACTTCATACTACCATGATAAATAAAGATGGGCGCTGAGGGAGTCCTGGATTAGGGGGTGTCCAGATGGCCGGAGTATACCTTCAGCCGGACTCCTGGACTATGAAGATACAAGATTGAAGACTCCGTCCCGTGTCCGGAAGGGACTTTCCTTGGCGTGGAAGGCAAGCTTGGCGATGCGGATATTTAGATCTCCTACCATTGTAACCGACTTTGTGTAACCTTAACCCTCTCCGGTGTCTATATAAACCGGAGGGCTTTAGTCCGTAGGACAACATACAACAATCATACCATAGGCTAGCTTCTAGGGTTTAGCCTCCTTGATCTCGTGGTAGATCTACTCTTGTACTACCCACATAATCAATATCAATCAAGCATGACGTAGGGTTTTACCTCCATCGAGAGGGCCCGAACCTGGGTAAAACTTCGTGTCCCTTGTCTCCTGTTACCATCCGCCTAGACGCACAGTTCGGGACCCCCTACCCGAGATCCGCCGGTTTTGACACCGACATTGGTGCTTTCATTGAGAGTTCCTCTGTGTCGTCGCTTTTAGGCCCGGTGGCTCCTCCGATCATCAATAACGATGCAGTCCAGGGTGAGACTTTTCTCCTCGGACAGATCTTCGTCTTCGGCGGCTTCGCACTGTGGGCCAATTCGCTTGGCCATCTAGAGCAGATCAAAAGCTACGCCCCTGGCCAGATTTGGAAGTTTAAACTACACGACTGACGTCCGCGGGGACTTGATCTTCGACGGATTCGAGCCACGGCCAAGCGCGCCACACTATCACGATGGGCATGATCTAGCTCTGCCGCCGAACAGTGCCCTGGAGGCCGCGCACGCATCGGTTCTGACCCTTGATTCAGAACCAACTGCGCCGATCAAGGACGAGTGGTTGGACGCCGCCTCGGGGGCTGCGATCCCAACGGTGATCGAGCCGAACACCAGCCCCGCACTCCGCAAGGCACGTGACTCCGTGGGGCCGGACTCCTCTCCGGACTCCAAGCGCTCCGCGCCCCTGCCGATCGAATCCGATTGGGCGCCGATCATGGAGTTTACTGCCGCTGACATCTTTTAGCACTCGCCCTTTGGCGATATTCTGAAGTCATTAAAGTCTCTCTCTTTATCAGGAGAACCCTGGCCGAACTGCGGTCAGCAAGGTTGGGATACGGACGACGAAGAAATGCAAAGCCTACCCACCACCCACTTTGTAGCCACTGTCGATGATTTAACCGACATGCTCGACTTCGACTCCGAAGACATCGACGGTATGGACGCTGATGTAGGAGATGACCAAGAACCAGCACCTATAGGGCACTGGAAAGCCACCTCGTCGTATGACATATACATGGTGGATACCCCAAAAGAAGGAGAAGGAGATGGAACAGCGGGGGATGACCCCTTCAAGAAACAGCCTAAGCGCCGGCATTAGCGGCGCCGCTCTAAATCCCGCCAAAGCAAAAACGGCGATTACGGCACAGGAGATAATACTCCGGATAGCGCCGAAGAACACCCCCTCCAGCAAGATTCAGCGCAGGAGGATGGACAAGCCAGCCCTCACGAGAGAGCGGCAGACAGAGAGGTCGAGGATGATAATTATATGCCTCCCTCCGAAGACGAGGCAAGCCTCGACGACGATGAATTCATCGTGCCAGAGGATCCCGTCGAACAAGAGCGTTTCAAACGCAGGCTTATGGCCACGTCAAGCAGCCTCAAGAAAGAACAGCAACAGCTTAGAGCCGATCAAGATTTGCTAGCCGACAGATGGACTGAAGTCCTTGCGGCCGAAGAGTATGAACTCGAATGCCCCTCCAAGAGCTACCCAAAGCGCAGGCTGCTACCCCGATTAAATGAGGAAGCACCTAAACCTACATCACCAGCGCATGATACGGCCGATCGGCCACCTCGTGCCCGCGACAGAGAGACCTCTCGGCCCTTCACTCAAGCCGCACCCCGGCGCCGCTCAAAACATTCTAAGGCACGGCAAAGTGCGCCAGACCTACGAGACATATTGGAGGACAAGGCGAGGCAAACAAGATCGATCTACGGATCGCGCGGGCGCCCCACGGTACGTGACGGTGATCATCACTTCGGATATAATAAATCCGGCCGGGCCGAACACAATAGGGAAAGCTCGTTTGAGCTGCGTCGTGATATAGCCCAATACAGAGGCGCCGCACACCCCCTATGCTTCACAGACGAAGTAATGGATCATCAAATCCCTGAGGGTTTCAAACCCATGAACATCGAATCATACGATGGCAAAACAGATCCCGCGGTATGGATCAAGGATTATCTCCTTCATATCCACATGGCCCGCGGCGACAATCTACATGCCATCAAATACCTCCCACTCAAACTTAAGGGACTAGCTCGGCATTGGCTTAACAGCTTGCCGGCAGAATCGATCGGTTGTTGGGAGGACCTGGAAGCCGCATTCCTCGACAATTTCCAGGGCACCTATGTGCGACCACCAGACGCCGATAACCTAAGCCACATAATTCAGCAGCCAGAGGAATCGGCCAGGCAATTGTGGACACGGTTCCTAACAAAGAAAAACCAAATAGTCGACTGTCCGGACGCTGAGGCCCTAGCAGCCTTCAAGCATAATATCCGCGACGAGTGGCTTGCCCTGCACCTTGGACAGGAAAAGCCGAAATCCATGGCACCACTCACGACGCTCATGACCCGCTTTTGCACGGGAGAAGACAGCTGGCTAGCTCGTAGCAATAACTTGACCAAGAGCCTTGGTAATTCGGACACCAAGGACAACAGTGGCAGGTCGCGTCGGAACAAGCAAAAGCGCCGCGTTAACAGCGACAACAACGAGGATACAGCAGTCAATGCCGGATTTAGAGGCTATAAATCCGGTCAACGGAAAAATCCATTCAAAAGAAATACTCAAGGTCTGTCCAGTTCGGACCGAATACTCGACCGCTTGTGCCAGATACATGGCACCCCCAAAAAGCCAGCCAATCACACCAACAGAGATTGTTGGGTGTTCAAGCAGGCAGGCAAGCTAAATGCCGAAAATAGAGGCAAGGGGCTGCGTGGCGACGATGAGGAGGAGCCCCGGCCGCCGAACAACAGTGGACAGAAGGGTTTTCCCCCGCAAGTGCGGACAGTGAACATGATATACGCAACCCACATCCCCAAGAGGGAGCGGAAGCGTGCGCTAAGTGACGTATATGCGATGGAGCCAGTCGCCCCAAAGTTCAACCCATGGTCCTCCTGCCCAATCACCTTCGATCGAAGGGACCACCCCACTAGCATCCGTCATGGCGGATTCGCCGCATTGGTTCTAGACCCAATTATTGACAGATTTCATCTCACAAGAGTCCTTATGGACGGCGACAGCAGCCTGAACCTGCTTTACCAGGATACAGTGCGGAAAATGGGCATAGATCCCTCGAGGATTAAACCCACCAAAACGACCTTTAAAGGCGTCATACCAGGTGTAGAGGCCAACTGTACAGGCTCAGTCACACTTGAAGTGGTCTTCGGATCTCCGGATAATTTCCGAAGCGAGGAGTTAATCTTCGACATAGTCCCGTTCCGCAGTGGCTATCACGCACTGCTCGGGCGAACCGCATTCGCAAAGTTCAATGCGGTGCCGCACTACACATACCTTAAGCTCAAGATGTCAGGCCCTCGAGGAGTAATCACGGTCAATGGAAACACCGAACACTCCCTCCGAACGGAGGAGCACACGGCGGCCCTCGCAGCGGAGGTACAAAGCAGCCTCTCAAGGCGGCTCTCCAGTCCGGTCGTTAAACGTCCGGACATCGTCAAGCGCGTCCGGTGTAACCTACAACAAGACCGCCTGGCACGTTCCGAGTAGGCGTAGCAACGCGGCCCCAACGCTAGCCCTCGCGAACTAGCGAAACCAGTGCTTCGCGTACATAACTACACTCTCGAAATACCATGGGCACAGGGGGAGGGGCACCATCATGGCACGCCCGAAACACGGCCTAAACCGCACTAGGGGCTGCCGATTTCTTTATTTTCTCTTACTTTCAGGACTCCATACTTCGGAAGACCTGTTCGGCAATCCAACTGCCGCTCAAACGATGCAAGAACCAGGGAAGCAGAAAAGCTATGCCGCATTATAGAACTCCCAGGTGGTCTCTATCACGAGCAGTATACCTGTTTTGCATACCATTCTGCAGCCTGCCCCTGGAAAGTACATGTTAAATAGTCCCGCTTTTGCTTATCGCACTATTTGTATCGTTCTGCTTCGATCGCAGCCTTTTTATAATGCATAGCTTTTGCCTATTTTTGCATTACTCTTTTTTACAAATATATGTTAATTAACGACATGTTACACCCGTACACTTTGGTACGGTCAATACGCCAAGGGCTTCAGTACCCCCCTAATATGGTGTGAGAAGTCCGAACACTTTAACAAGTGCGGCACCCCAAACTTATAGCATTATATGCATCGGCTCCGAATCATGTCTTGGGTCAATAGTTGGGTTTGCCCGGCTCCTATGTTTTGGTGCCTTACATTCCGTTGTATCGGCTAAGGTAGCACTAGGAGAACTACTTCGATTGTGCCCCAATTGAGATGGGCGGAGCAGCTCAGTACAGAAAGCTAAAACTGACTGTCATGATGAAGCGAGAGACTGGTCGCTGTTCGAGAGGTTTTTCGAGTCCCTAAATACTTATGCCGCTTAGAGCGAGGAATCGGCTTTGTCCAGCCAAAGGCGTGGATAGCGCCCCGAACTCGGTCTTCCGAATACTAGGGGCTTCGCCGAAATTTAAAATTATAGAATTCTATGGCTAAGTGAGTGTTCAAGCATTATAGTCCGATTGCCTTGTTCGTTGTGCTGAGCGCCTCCCTCGAAGGACCCAAACATGGGAAAAAGAGCGCTCAGGTTTATCCCAAACACCCCAGCACTAGTGGCACGGGGGCAGAAGCCGACGACTGGCCATCTCTCAATTTTGATAAACAGCCGCACAGAAAGTAATATTTTAAATTCAAAAAGCATTGCTTAGCGCATATGAACAAGTTTTCAGCGCACAGGACAATACGAGCGAGTTTACTCAAAAATTACATCCCGGGAACATTCATCCGCCACAAGGCGGGCACCCTTCAGAACGTCCTTATAATAGTTCTCGGGCTTGTGACGCTCTTTCCCCGGCGGTGGCCCGTCCTTCACAAGCTTCTCAACATCCAGCTTGCCCCAGTGCACCTTAGCACGGGCAAGGGCCCTACGGGCACCTTCGATGCAGACGGAACACTTGATGACTTCGAGCCTTGGACAGGCCTCCACCAGCCGCCGCACCAGCCCGAAGTAGCCCCCAGGCAGAGCCTCTCCAGGCCACAGCGGAACTATGAGGCCCTTCATGGCCTGTTCGGCCGCCTTGTGGAGCTCGTCCAGCTGCTTCAGCTGGTCGCTCAGGGGCACTGGGTGTCCGGCCTCAGCATACTGAGACCAGAACACCTTCTCCGTCGAGCTGCCCTCCTCGGCTCGGTAGAATGCAGCGGCATCGGACACGCTACGAGGAAGATCTGCGAATGCTCCAGGAGAGCTCCGGATTCGGGTAAGTAACAAGAAGCTCACTTTTACATGTTTGCTTTGCATAAAGAATGCCTTACCCGCCGCTATCTTTTTCACTGCATCCAACTCCTCGAGGGCCTTCTGGGATTCGGCCTTGGCAGATTTGGCATTTTCAATAGCCGTCGCGAGCTCGGACACTCGCGTCTTTGAGTCAAGCTCCAAACTCTCATGTTTTTCCATGAGGACCTGGAGCTCTTGCCGTACCTTGCCAACTTGCGCCTCATATTTCTCCCGCTCGGTGCGCTCTGCGGCAGCTTTCTTCTCGGCCTCGGCCAGTGCTTGCTTGAGGGTCGCCACCTCAGTTGTGGCCCCTACAATAGCCATGTTAATCCTGTCATATTTTTGCAACTGCATTTTTATATTTTTTTTCTTTTTCTATAAGGTATTTCTTACCTTCTTTCTCCTCGAGCTGCCGTTTGGCAAGGCCGAGCTCTTGCTCGGTCCGCTCGAGGCCCTGCTTCAGCGTGCCCACCTCCATAGTCAGTGCGGCGGTCGCCAGCAGCGAAGCCTGCATACGCATATTGACTCTTTTTCTGTTAGACTCCTGCGAATTTTATTAGATCCTCTATTCGGCTTTTCTTTCCGAACGCCAAACAGAGCATCAGGGGCTACTATCTATGCGGTAATATTTTTTATATATTCTGTAATTACCTCGACGCCTGTTAGAAGGCTGGCACAAGCTTCAGTCAGTCCGCTCTTGGCGGACTGAGCCTTCTGGATCACCGCACTCATAATAGTGCGGTGCTCCTCGTCGATGGAGGCGCCGTTAAGCACCTCCAGCAGATTGTCCGGCGCCTCCGGTTGGACGGGGGCCGCCGGCTCAGTAGGCTTGCTCCTCTTGGAAGGAGTTTGCCTACCGCGGCCCGGAACCATTGACGATTCCGGCGCGGTGTCCGGCTCAAAGCCGGAGTTGGAGCCCTGGGGGGTTTTATCCCCTTTACTCCTGGAGTCCGGGAGGTCGCCTTGTGGTGCCTCCAAGACCACCTCCTCCTGGCTTAGAACCTGTTGGGACAACACTTCCGCGTCGTCCGTAGGGCGGGGGGAGGTCGCCGTCGGAAGGGAGTTCACGTCTGACGAATCCAGGGAGCCGCTCGACGACTCGTCGAGCCCGGCTTTGGGCGGACTGCATAGATATATTCGACATAAGGAAAGGATGTGCAATAAAGGAATGCTGTGAATTACTCGGGTGTCCGGATGCTTACGATTCCGCCGGACGCTTGGCCCTGCGCGGCCACTCCTCTTCGTCGTCTTTGGCGTCGGTGGGGTAGTCCGGAGGAAGGGTCTTCCCCTTCTTGGACCCTTCGGCCTCCCCGGTTGGGGCGGCCTTCCTTTTCTTTCCTCCCCCCGCTGGAGGGGGAGAGGTTTCTTCTTCCTCCTCCTCATTTTCACGGGAGGAGCGCGTCTCAGATTCGTCGGATGATGAATCCGACACCTCCAGGCACCGGGAACTCTTTCGAGTCCCTGTGGCCCTCTTCTTGGCCTTCTTCTCCGGCACCACGTAAGGTGCCGGAGCCAGCAGCTTCGCTGAGTGATCATCGGCTGGGTCTTCGGGCAAAGGGGCCGGACAGTCAATCTGTCCGGACTTCGCCTGCCAATCCTGTCAAAGGAAAGGGAGTTTAGATCCCGCATAGAGTCAAACTATGGAAAACCAACATCCTGTAAAAGGTAAAAATAGCTTACCGCACTAGCGTGACGCTGCGTGCTGAATCCCTGGTCCTTGCAAGCGGATGTGGGAGCCTCGGCGTCTTTGAATAGCACCTTCCAGGTGTCTTCATATGTTGTGTCGAAGAGCCTGCTCAGGGTTGGGTGCTGCGCCGGGTCGAACTCCCACAAATTGAAACCCCGTTGCTGACACGGGAGGATCCGGCGGACGAGCATGACCTAGACTACATTGACGAGCTTGAGCTGCTTGTTCACCAGGGTTTGGATGCATTTTTGCAGTCCGGTTACTTCTCCTTGGTTGCCCCACAACAGGCACGTCTCTTTCCAAGACGTGAGCCGCGTAGGGGGTCCAGACCGGAACTCGGGGGGCTACGACCCACTTAGGGTCGCGCGGCTCGGTGATGTAAAACCACCCCGATTGCCATCCCTTCAGGGTCTTCACAAAGGAGCCCTCGAGCGATAGGACGTTGGCTATCTTGCCCGCCATGGCACCTCCGCACTCCGCCTGCTTGCCGCGCACCACCTTGGGCTTGACGTTGAAAGTCTTGAGCCATAGGCCGAAATGGGGGCGGATGCAGAGGAAAGCCTCACACATGACAATAAACGCCTAGATGTTGAGGACGAATTTCGGGGCCAGATCGTGGAAATCTAGGCCATAGTAGAACATGAGCCCCCGGACGAACGGGTGGAGAGGAAAGCCCGGTCCGCGGAGGAAATGGGGAAGGAATACTACCCTCTCATGGGGCCTTAGGGTGGGGAGGAGCTGCCCCTCTTCGGGAAGCCTGTGCGCGATGTCGTTAGACAAGTATCCGGCTTTCCTCAGTTTTTTGACGTGTCCCTCCGTAACGGAGGAGACCATCCACTTGCCTCCCGCTCCGGACATGGCTAGAGAAGGTTGAGGTGGGAAGTGCGGGCTTGGGCGCTGGAGCTCGAGTGCGCGGAAGATGGATAGGCAAAGGAGGAAGAAGGCATAGGTAAAAAAGTGGATCCTTATCCATTTATATGGGCGGATGCGGCTAAGCGTCCCCACTAGCCTGGTAAAACTCGCTTATCTCCCAAGCGCCGTGATAAATGGCGCGGTTGGGTTACCCACGTCCGTATTGATGAGAATCCCGTAAATGAGGGGACACGATCTCTGCTTTGACAAGACGTGCCAAGGAAACCGCCTCGCGAAATGCGCTGAGGTGAGGGAGTGAAAACGATTCGAATAAAGACTTGGCCGTGGTGTGATGTCACGCTACGGAATACGTCAGCAGATTAGATTTGTGTAAATATTATTCTCTCTATGGCAATATGTGGAAACTTATTTTGCATAGTCGGACACTGTCTTTTGTGTTCAAAA
Organism: Aegilops umbellulata; assembly: GCA_032464435.1. Lineage (NCBI taxonomy): Eukaryota > Viridiplantae > Streptophyta > Magnoliopsida > Poales > Poaceae > Aegilops > Aegilops umbellulata. The sequence goes on along the minus strand of CP136059.1, from coordinate 521,043,321 downwards.
TCTTCTATGAAGTACTTGGAGGAGGAACCCGCCTTGAAATGCCGAAGACAATCTGCGTGCCGGACTCGTCGTCATTGAAGCCTGGTTCAGGGGCTACTGAGGGAGTCCTGTATTAGGGGGTGTCCGGATGGCCGGACTATACCTTCAGCCGGACTCCTGGACTATGAAGATACAAGATTGAAGACTTCATCCCGTGTCCGGAAGGGACTTTCCTTAGCATGGAAGGCAAGCTTGGCGATGTGGATATTTAGATCTCCTACCATTCTAACCGACTTTGTGTAACCCTAACCCTCTCTGGTGTCTATATAAACCGGAGGTCTTTAGTCCGTAGGACAACATACAACAATCATACCATAGGCTAGCTTCTAGGGTTTAGCCTCCTTGATCTCGTGGTAGATCTACTCTTGTACTACCCATATCATCAATATCAATCAAGCAGGACGTAGGGTTTTACCTCCATCGAGAGGGCCCGAACCTGGGTAAAACTTCATGTCCCTTGTCTCATGTTACCATCCGCCTAGACGCACAGTTCGGAACCCCCTACCCGAGATCCGCCGGTTTTGACACCGACAGGCGCCCTAACCACCCTCCCCCGGCACGTCACCCCTTGTGGGGTCCACAGAAGGCCTCTGGTGCCCCTCTTATGCTATATGAAGCCATTTGCCCAGGACGAAAAATAGAAGAAGACTCTCGGGACAAAGCACCGCAGTCTCGAGGCGGAACCGAGAGGGGAAAATCAAAGTCTTCATCATCACCAACGTTACTCTCATCATGGGAGAACTCACCTCCATCAACATCTTCATCAGCATCATCTCATCTCAAACCCTAGTTCATCTCTTGTATTAAATCTTTGTCCCAAAACATCGTATTGGTACCTGTGGGTCGCTAGTAGTGTAGATTACATCTTGTAGTTGATCTAGTTGGTTTATTTGCTGGAAGATCATATGTTCAGATCCTTAATCACATATTGTTACCCTCTGATGATTTGTGAGTAGGAGGACATGCGAGAAGTCTTGTTATAAATAATCATGTGGAGTGGGTATTAGTTCAATATTTTGATGATGTGTATGTTGTTCTTCCTCTAGTGGTGTCGTGTGAACATCGACTACATAACACTTCACCATGTTTGGGCCTAGAGGAAGGCATTGGGGAGTACTAAGTAGATGATGGGTTGCGAGAGTGATAGAAGTTTAAACCCTAGTTTATGCACTATTTCGTAAAGGGGCTGATTTGGATCCATATGTTTCATGCTATAGTGAGATTTATCTTAAAGTCTTGTTTAGTAGTTGCGGATGCTTGCGAGAGGGGTTAATCATAAGTGGATTGTTTGTTCAAGTAATTAAGAACAACACCCTAGCACCGGCCACCCACATATCAAGTTATCAAAGTAGTGAACGTGAATCAACTAAACATGATGAATGTGAATAGGCGAGAATTCCCATGTGTCCTCGAGAATGTTTTGCTCACTATAAGAAGTAGTTTCGGCTTGTCATTTTCTATAAAAAGGATTGGGCCACCTTGATGCACCTTTGTTACTATTGTTACTTTCTACTTTTTACAAATTACTATATGTTACTACCTAGTTACAACACTTGAGTACATTGCTATCAAACTATATGTTACTACTACTTACAACACTTATAGAGAATACCTTGCTGAAAATCGCATGTCAATTCCTTCTGCTCCTCGTTTGTTCGACACTCTTATTTATCGAAAGGACTACGATTGATCCCCTATTCTTGTGGGTCATCAATAGAAAGACATATAACATGAAACACTATCGCTATCACTAAGTATAGTGCATAAGTAAAGGGATCGAGTAATAGATAACCAAGGCACGCGGAGATGACGATGTATCCAGAAGTTCACACCCTTGCGGATGCGAATCTCCATTTGGAGTGATGTGGAGGCATAATGTTCCCCTAAATGCCACTAGGGCCACCGTAATCTCCTCACACCTTTGCACAATGCAAGATGTTGTGATTCCACAAAGGGACCCTTGAGGACAGTCACCGGACCCGTACAATTCGCAACCTTTGGGGGCGGTCACCAAACTCTTACAATTGGAAACCCTTGGGGGCGATCACTGAACCCGTACAAATTGCTCGGGGAAATCTCCACAACCTAATTGGAGACCCCGAAGCTTGCCTGGAGCTTTATGCCAAATGATTAAGCTCCGCGACACCACCAACCATATAGGGTGAGGCATAAGATCTAGGGTGCCCAAAGACCCGAGAGTAATAAGCTTGTCAAACTTTCATGTATCACGTATCACCATGGAGAACTCAAACCTATGCAACTAATGCAATGGCAAGAACACACAAAGTGGTCAAGTCCCTCATTCTCAAATCCCACCAAAGTAATGAAAGCATGGAGGAATATGAGAGGAAGAACAAGAAGAATACAAAAGAACTTCAAGGTATAGATCCAAAGGATTCCCCTCACTTAGAGGAGAGATGGATTGGTGGAAATATAGATCTACATCTCCTCTCTCTCTCTCTTTTCCCTCAAAACGATGCAAGAATCATGGAAGGAATAGAGAGAAAGCAAGCTCCAAGAGGTCATTAATGGTGGGGGGGCTTGCTCAAGAAATATGGGGGGGGCAACGGGAAGAAGAGCCCCTTAAATAGGCCCCCATGAACCTAACTGTTATGTACTGTCCTCAAGCGATACTACTCCTTAAAGGAGGGGTAGTACTTCTAAATATTGAGGAGGCAATAGAGGGCTCAATACAAGCGGAACTAGCCGCGTTATAAATCAGTACCGCATAAGCGGTACTACCTTTTAAATAAGTGGTACTACCTCTTAAATAAGTGGTACTACCTCTAATTATGCACGAGCGGTACTACCTCTAGAAAGATAGCAACATAGCCAAAACATCCATAACTTCTACAAACGAACTTTGATTTTGATAAACTCAAGCTTGATAGAAAGCTAACTACAAGAGCTGTCAAAATATGATTGGAAATCTTTATAACAAGAAAGAGTGATATTCCAAAAATGTAGAAGGTGAAACCTCCATAAGAGAAGAATCGACAAAAACTCCAACATCGAAAACATAATAGAAGATGCATACAAACTCTGTTTTCGATGAGCTTCAGTTTGACAATAAGACAAACACGAACTCTAACCTCTCAAATAGAAAAACCAAATAAGAATAAATGAAGATGATCCCAAGCATGCAATCATTTGAGCTCTCTACGAATGATACGATCAAGCTACTCACTTGAGACCCCCCCCCTTTAATAGTACGACAATCAATCCTATAACCTGGTGTCCCAACTAGCACCATGAGTCTGGTAAAATAGAAAACCTATCAAGGTCAAACCTTTACCTTTAGCATAGTCCACTTGAGCTAGATGATGACGGTCTTGACCTTCGCAAGTTGGAGCACCTTGATTGCGCTGACTCGATGAGGACTACTGAATTGCTCCCCCATACTCCACTATGGAAGAAACAGTCTTGGGTACATCTTCATAAAATCATTATCACCAAATGGTCGGCAAGCTTGAAGCATATGATCTCTTTGTGATGCTGATACATCTCCAACGTATCTACTTTTTCTCATGCTTTTCCTCTTGTTTTAGACTCTAATTTGCATGATTTGAATGAAACTAACCCCGGACTGACGCAATTTTCAGCAGAACTACCATGGTGTTGTTTTTGTGCAGAAATAAAAGTTCTCGGAATGGAACGAAACTTTGCGAGGATTTTTTATATCAATAATAAGAATTTTTGGATCCAAGACCCACCAGAGAGGGGCCCCTGGTTGGGCACAACCCACCAGGGCGCGCCCCCCTCTCCTGGCGTGCCCAGGTGGGTTGTACCCACCTGGTGGCCCCGCTGACGACCCCCTGATACTATAAAATCATATTATTTCAGAAAAAATTCAGGAAGAAAGAATTATCACGTTCCATGAGACGGAGCCGCCGCCAAGCCCTATTCTTCCTCGGGAGGGCAGATCTGGAGTCTATTTGGGGATCCGGAGAGGGGGATCTTCGTTCTTCGTCATCATCAACCCATCTCCATCGCCAATTCCATGATGCTCCCCACCGGGAGTGAGTAATTCCTTCGTAGGCTCGCTGGTCGTTGAGGAGTTGGATGAGATTCATCATGTAATCGAGTTAGTTTTGTTAGGGCCCGATCCCTAGTATCCACTATGTTCTTAGATTGATGTTGCTATGACTTTGCTATGCTTAATGCTTATCACTTTGGGCCCGGGTGCCATGAACTCAGATCTGAACCATTTATGAATTCATCATTATATTCATTTTAGATCCGATCTTGAAATTTATAGTCACCTACTACGGTTATGATCCGACAACCCCGGAGTGACAACAATCGGGCCCACACTCGGTGATGACCGTAGTTTGAGGAGTTCATGTATTCACTATGTGTTAATGCTTTGTTCCGGTTCTCTATTAAAAGGAGGCCTTAATATCCCTTAGTTTCCAATATGGACCCCGCTGCCACGGGAGGGTAGGACAAAAGATGTCATGCAAGTTCTTTTAATAAAGCACGTATGACTATTAACGAATACATGCCTACATTATATCGATGAACTGGAGATAGTGTCGTATCGCCCTAGGTTATAACTGTCTCATGATGAATATCATCCAACAAGTCACCGATCCAATGCTTATGAATTTATCTTATATTGTTTCTACTAAGTTACTACTGCTATCATCACTGTTACACTTTCTACCAAATTACTTCTATCATTGTTACTGTTACCGTTGCTGCTGTCACTAATATCAAAACTATCATATTACTGTGCTACTAATTACTTGCTGTAGATAATTAATCTCCAGCTGTTGTTCAATTGACAACTCAGCTGCTAATACCTTCAAATATTCTTTGGCTCCCCTTGTGTCAAATCTATAAATTTGGGTTGAACACTCTTCCCTCGAAAACTGTTGCGATCCCCTATAATTGTGGGTTATCAATGCTCCTCTTGAACTTGCACATCCCAAGCTTGATGACAATCATCACTTGATGTCATCCCATGGGTTATATGGGATCTTCTGTTTGATGCAAACCCATGAAATGATACCTAACCCCACATAGAAGTCTCACATATATCATGGGTTAGTACACAAAGCGTAATGGACAATGCTTACCATACTATCGGATAATTTATCCCAAGTACATCTTCTATCTTGTGTCATAATTTCTCTCTTCATTAAGATGATGTCTTGAAGGTAAATATGAATATTCACACAATCTTCTTCTTCAAGACATGATTGCAATAGGCTCAAACTCTCATAAGACCAATCTTTGGATAACTCCATGAATAACACCTTGGTCATCACACAGTCTCTTTCTTTCAACCTTGAAGCAAACATATGGTCTTCGAGCATTGCCTATGAACAAACCCTTCAAATACAACTCAAGGAAACCATTAATCCATAGGGATTATTATCAATTATCAAAACCAAACATGGGGGCACCATGCTCTTCTAGAATTGAATTCAGTGAGCATGGCTGCTCATCATGGCCGACACCATGCAAAAAGAATATTAGTTGATGATGGATTTGACCAGCCGAGCAAGTCGTCGTGGCCGAAACACCCCCAAAAGAGTAGGGTGGGGCTAAAGGGAGCCCAAACTGGGCTGGCCTAGTAATGATGACATCATTCATGTTTATATTTTTGTATTTTCCTTTTTCCATTCACATTTTCATTTATGTCTTTTACTTTGTTTTTAATTCGAAATATTGAGATAGAAAATATTTGTGATGAACAAACAATGTATAACGTGAATGAAAAAAAATAATATAAATGTTAATCATATGCATGAATTGTTTGGAGAATTAAAAAATGCCACACGTATCAAAAATAGATGTATGTAAATTAAAAAATGTTTACATTCGTATAATTAGAAAAATATTTCACACAGTCAAAAAATGTATTTCACACTTAAAAAAGTCTTCTAAAGTTCCAAAAATGTGTTCATGACATTTTACAAAGTTGTATGTACTATGTACAAAAATGTATTTATAGCTTAGAAAAATGTTTTATCATGCAGAAATTGTATCAACATGTATTTGGAAAAAAATGTTTTACAAGGGTTTGAAAAACAATAATATTCAATACATGTTTCTGCAAAATAATGTTAAACATGTAGAATTTTTTTTAACATATACCAAAAATTTACAATGTGTATGAAAAATTAGACATGTGTTGGAAAAAGAAAAAGAAAGAAACCGACAAAGAAAACAAAAGAAAAGCAAAGAAACTCAAAAGACCAAGAAAGAAACAAAGAAAACCAAAGTATAAAGAAGAAGAAAAATAAAAACATAAGAAAATGGAGAAAATCGAAAACATAATAGAAGATGCATACGAACTCCGTTTCCGATGAGCTTGAGTTTGACAAGAAGATGAAAACGAACTCTAAAACCTCTCAAAGAGAAAACACAAATAAGAATAAATAAAGATGATGCCAAGGATGCAATGGTTTGAGCTCTCTATGAATGATACGATCAAGCTACTCACTCGAGAGCCCTCCTTAATAGTACGTAAATCAATCTTATAACCCGGTCTCCCAACTAGCACCATGAGACCGGTAAAATAGAAAACCTATCAAGGTCAAACATTTGCCTTGCACATAGTCCACTTAAGCTAGATGATGACGATCTTGACCTTCTCAAATTGGACCACCTTTCTTGATTGCGCTGACTCAATGAATACTAGTGAATTGCTGCCCCATACTCCACTATGGGAGCGCCAGTCTTAGGCACATGTTCATAAAATCATTATCACCAAATGGTCGGCAAGCTTCAAGCATATGATCTTTTCGTGATGCTCCTCTTGAACTTGCACATCGCATGCTTGATGGCAATCACCACTTGATGTCATCCTACATGGATTATATGGGATCTTCCTTTTGATGCAAACCCATGAAATGATACCTAACCCCACATAGAAACCTCATATATATCGTGGGTTAGTACACAAAGCGTAATGAATATGCTTACCATACCATGTGATCACTTGCTCCCACTCGGTACATCTTCTACCTTGTGTCATAATTTCTCTCTGCATTAAGATGACGTCTGGAAGGTAAACATGAATATTCACACAATCTTCTTCAAGACATGACTGCAATAGGCTCAAACTCTCATAAGATTAATCTTTGGATAACTCTATGAATAACACCTTGGTCATCACATAATCTCCTTCTTTCGACCTTGAAGCCGACATATGGTTTTTGAGCATTGCCTATGGACAAACCATTAATCAATAGGCATTATCATCAATTACCAAAACCAAACATGTGGGCACCATGCTCTTTCAGAATTGAAGTCAACGAGCCCAGCTACTCATCGTGGTCATAACGACATGCCAAAAAAGATATCAGTTGATAATGCAATTTGACAAGCCGAGCAAGTTGTCGTGGCCGAAACACCCCAAAAAATAGGGTGTCGCTATGTGCCTCTTCTTGCGATGCCTAGGTAAGACTCGCCTAACGTGAGCCCAAACTGGGCCGCCCCAGTAACGATGACATCATGCGTGTTTATATTTTTGTATTTTTCCTTCACATTTTAATTTATGTGTTGTTTACTTTTTTTATAATTCGAAATATTGAGATAGAAAAATATTTATGATGAACACAAAATGTATAACGTGAATGAAAAATATATTTAAATGTTAATCATGCGCATGATTTTTTTGACAATTAAAAAATGTCACACATTTCCAAAAGAGATTTACATAAAATTTCAAAATGTTTACAAAGTGTAACAAATGTCCGTATAATTAGGAAAATATTTCACATATTCAAAAAAAGTATGTCACACCTAAACAAGAAAAAGAAAAAACCTACAAAGAAAAACAAAAGAAAAGCAAAGAAACCAAAAAACAAGAAACAAACAAAAAAACCAAATCATAAAGAAGGAAAAAAAAAGAAAAACATAAGAAAACGGAGAAAACCGAAAACATAACGTTGGAAAAAACCCGGAGAAAAAGCAAAGAGAACGGAAGAAAAACCAACTGGACCGATCGAATGCGCAGGGACCTGACGCGCACGAGCTAATGGGCCGGCCCGCTACGGTCGACATATATCCCCCGCCAAGAAAGCAGAGCACCAACGGAAACAGAGCAACCAACCCACCGGCGGCCAAGAACTCTGCCCCCGTCTAGCAACCTCGCCGCCGTCGTCTCCAAGCTCCTCCCCCGCCTCCTTCCTCCAAGAACCGGAAGCTGTCTCCCCTCTCCGCCCCCGTCCGTCAAGCAGCCTCGCCGTCGTCCCGAGGTCCTGCCCCGCTTCCTCCAAGAATCGCAAGAACTCCTCCCCACTCCGTCCCCATCCTCGCCGGCGTCTCCTCGCCTGCCTCGCTCCCCCTATGGCTTTTTTACAGAGTCTACCGGGCGAGGTTCTCACCGAGATCGCTCGCCGACTCACTTGCCAGTCCGACCTCGCCGCCATGGCGGAGGCGGTGGGAGGACCCATCTCTCTCCCAGTCCCCCGTCCTCCTGTCCCGTGGCTGATGATGCCAGCGGAGTTTGTGGCGGATCTCCCCCCCGGCATGGCGCCCACAGTCCCGCTCCTTTGCCTGACATGCCGGGGACGAAGCTTCATGGTGCACCGCCACGGGCTGGAGCACCGGCTCCGGCTCCCCGCGGACTTCAACGGTGGCCGGATGTTTGGAACCTACCAAGGAGGTTGGGTCTTTCTGGCCGTCGGGCAGCATTTCGGCCACGCCGCCGTCAACATCTTCTCAGGGACCCGGCTCCTGTTTCCCGACTACGTGGTGGTCGCCGACAATACCGTGCGTCCCATGATTCTGATCGCCGCGGCGCTCTCCGCCGAGCCGCTTGGTCACCACGGCGCCTGCTTAGCTGCCGCCATCGGCCACGTGGGCGGCTTCCTCCCCCAGGGCAACCGGCCGCCGCAGTTGGCGTTGTGGCGCGTGGACGAGGCTGCGCTCGACCAGCGGCCTCTGGCCCGAGGATTCGACGTCGAGGACGCCGGAGCCGGACTGCAGGAGGGGCTTGTCTTGGAGGACGTTGCTTGGTACAATGGAGTGCTTTACTTGCTGACGAGTCGGGAGGATCTGGTGGCGGTGCACGTGGGGGTCGAGGGGCAGGTCCTCGTCGCTCACCAGCAGCTTATCAGGTGCCGGCGGGCCGCCGAGCGGCATGATCATCGGCAACGAGTTGTTGCTCGCTACCTCGTCATATCCAGGGGAGAGCTGTGCATGGTGGTCCGCTATACGATCGATGATCCTCGCGTACCACGTCGCTGGAGAGAGGTCGGACTGGCGACGCGGCTCACCATCTACCGTCGTGTCACCGAGGACGGGGTCACCACCTGGACGCCGCTGCTGGGCGATGAGCTCACGGGACGGCTTGTCTTCGTCGGGAGGGGCTGCTCCAGGTCGATGGACCTCGACCACCTCCCTTCCAGCATGAGGAACCTGCGCGAAGGTATTCACTACCTCGACGACAGGGATGCTCGGGACATGTCCATCATCCGAGCGAAGCAGCCTCAGGAGCGTCGGTACAGGTAGCATGACCACTGTGCCTTTGGGTGGTCGCCGCTTGACCACCATCTGTATGTGGCAAGGCCGGGGTACCCATCCTCGTACTCACCGCCCATGTGGTGTTTCCCTTAGGTAGGAAGTTTGGTTTAGTTGTTATGCATCCCCTATTTTCCGATAAACTCTGGAAGCTATGAATTCTGTCGACATTGATTACTGTTTTGGAAGCTATGAACTCTGCTGAAATCGTGACATTACTTAATCAGAAGCATGATTCCTTTTGTTGCTGCAATTTCTTCTCGCGTGATGCTCCGTCTCGGCCTTAAGGGCTGTAGTATTGCTCTGTCCGAGTGTGCATTCGGTTTGATTCCGTTCGGTTTATACGGTTTTATGATTAATATGGTTTTTGTACTTCGGTTTAGATGGTTTTGTACGAGATACAGTTCGGTTTCAGTAATAACAATTTACTTTGGGTTCTTTGGTAATAACCAAAACTGATGCAAATTTTTGAGCCAACACATAACTTTTCCACGTGTAAATACATTGATATATATCATAATGTGAAGAGAAAAACAGTTAGAAAAAGGATAAAGAATGGACGTAAGGGCTGTAGTATTGCTCTGTCCGAGCACTGTATCAGCTCATGGTGTGGATTTGTTTTTCTGGTTTGACTCGGTTTGATTTATGCGGTTTATGAGTTATATTGTTTTTATACCTCGGTTTATATGATTTTATACATAGTTGCGGTTCGGTTTCGGTAATAACAATTTAATTTCGGTTCGGTTTCGGTAATTACCAAATTAATTCAAGTTGACGCACATTTTTTAGTCAACACTTAAATTTTCCGCATGTAAATACATGATATACTCCCTCCATTCCTAAATATAAGTTTTTTTTTAGATTTCAACGCGGATACCAAAATGAGGAAAAATCAATTACAAAAGGATAAAGATTGGACAGTCAAGCTAATCATGTAAACTGAAAGTACTATACTAAGCTGTCCATTACACTTTTCAACGAGGAAAAATCAATTTCGGTTAATTTGGTTTAACCAAATGGTTTTTGAGTTTGTAACCAAAAATATGAAATGCAAATGGTTTTCACATTTTAAAACTAAAACTCAAACCAAACCTAAAAAATTGAAAATTCTGTCGGTTTGGTTTTGATTTTCGGTTCGATTTTGCACAACCTGAAGTATTACCTCCATCCTAAAAAGCTTGATTTATATTTATCTAGATATGGATGTATCTAACACTACAACGTGTCTACATATATCTATATCCAGACAAATTTAAGAGCATCTACAGCCGCGGGCAGCAAATCCGACCCCTCAAAAGCCAGCGGATGCTCCCGGGTGCGTTCGCGGACAATTACCGGTCATGCCTCAAATTTCCTCATCTGTATCTAGATACCTCATACCTTAAATCCATCAAAAAAAACATGCAAATGATGGAATCCACCTACTACGCATATCAAATAACCTATACTATCCTAATCCTCGTCGGAGATGTCCACTATCTCGGTGCCCGGCACCGGGTACTTGGGCGGCAGCAGCACCTCCGGCTCCTCCGCATTGGCATCCGCGTCCATCTTTGCTTGAACCTCATCGAAGAGTGCGTCGGTCGTCGCCCGTTCCTGCCAGATGAACTGCCGATTGGTCGCCGCATAGTCCTCATCCTGGATGGACTACAGGATGGCAAGATGGTGTGCCATCTCGGATGCTTGGGCGACCACGAACTCCGCCTCCTCCATGTTGAAGCCCGGAGCCAGCACCAGCTCCTTCTCCTGCTGCTCCGCCTTGACCTCCTCTAGATACGCCACCTCCATCCGGCGTTTGAGGCGGGTTTAGGGCACCCGGTTGTAGATACTCTAACGGAAAATACCACAATTCCACTAACCCTCACGAAAAACATCCACTTTACAAAATTTTGCCAAAATTTATCACTCTACGTCAATTTTTTGGTAAAAAAAACATACCATGTCAAAGAAGTGCCTGATTTGGCTCATTTAAAAACCGGAGGCAAAAGGTTTGCTTCATCGATTAATTAAATAGAAGAGGATTGCTCAGTTAATTAACGGAAACCGGACGAAACCCGATACAAACTAACCACATGCGGACTACTCAGAGCATGCAACCCCAGAAGCGCACTCTCAACCCTACAAACATACCAACACCGAATGACCATCAACCTCCGCACTACTACATTGCAAAGAAACCCCTAACGAGATCACCTCGACCAAGTCCATGAACACCGCCAAATCTACAGAGACAAGCCAGGCCATATGGACCGCCCAATAGACTGATGATCATCCATCAAGTAGCTAGGTTGGCCGATGCGTCTGGTTGACCGTTAAGTTTGGCCGCTCCTGAGTGTGAAATGTGAAATGTACGTTCTAAATTGTGCAATAGTAACAATAAAAAAGGAATTAGATGTGATTTTTGTGAAGCAAGCCAGTGGAAAGTGAAATGTAGGTTCTGAATTGTGAAAGAGTAGTTATAAAACATGAAATTATAATGCATCATTGTGAAACTGATCATTTGGAAATATGTAATAGTTTATTTTAGAAGAGTGAAATATGATATTTGAAAAATGGGCTATTGAAGTAGACTGTTTTTTGTGAAACAAATCAGTGAAAAGTGAAATGTACGTTCTGAATTGTCAAATAGTAACTACATAAGATGAAACTGTAATGTATCATTGTGAAAACTGTTTTTTATATGTAAGATATACGTTCGAATTTAAACATGGTTGAAAAATATGCAAGATTGATATCATTTGAAAGTTTTGATGCAAGGAGTTCAAATATTAAAAAAAGATTAAAAATGAATATATGGTTTAAAAGATATAGACATTTTAAAATAGACAAGGGAAAGAAAATAGTTGGATTTGTTGTGCGAGAAGAGAGAGAGAGTGTGTGTTCTGCCGCATTGCTGCCATGCATGCATGTAAAATATAGTGGTGAAGGCCAGCTACTGAAATACAAAATATTTTTACTAGCTGCTTGACTAGAGCATCGCCGGTAGCTAGCGGTACCGCGCAATTTTTCATTTTGCAAGACCATGTCGAACAGTTTCACCACTCGCGCCTGCTCCACCTTGGTCGTATTGCCCCAAGCGTTGTCACTACCGCTTCGAACCCCGGGTTGAAACAACGTTGCCCACCCGTGCAAAAAAAAAAAAGCATTGCCCTCAAAACAAAGCTAGCCCATTTGAGCCCGTCCACCGAGTGCGTGGAGAGCAGGCTGCCGTCCCAAGAGCGACATGGACCCTTAAACCGCCCGCATCTATCTGGATCGAATGGTCCGGACGCATTTTACCATCCAATGTGATACCCCATCCGTCGCGGACCGGTCCAGAGATCCATTTTCCTATAAACAAAAAGCAACTGGGAGCTTTGCGGGTGTCCGGACCGCTCCCATGTAAGCGTCCAGCACCCAAGTCCCACCCAAAACCCTCATGTGTTATCGCTCAAACGGATGCGCCACTTCTTATGCTGGTCCAGAGCTGCAGCGGCCGGCATTGAAGCCACCCACCTCCGCAGAGAACTTAGCCACGCGTACAAGGTCACCATCAGTTTAGGTTTTTTTTAGTTTTACTTATTTCATCCGGTTTTATGTAAAAGTTGTCTAAGTTTGAATGAAGACCATCCATTTTCTTAAATTTACATCAATTTTATTTGTTTTTGTTAAATCTTGTTTGAAATGTGACCGGACAATTGCGGCTAGCTTTGGATCGCCGGTGTCCATATCAATATCCAAACACTTGTCTAAACCGGTCCACAGATGAACATCATGTCCGTTTCAGGGGTCCGTGTTGAAGATGCCTTAATAGAGAGCAAGGGCTCGGGAAAAAGATTCTCTAGGGCAGCCGGTCAACACGACCGGCGGACGAACCCTCGATACGGGCGGCGCGGCCCCGGGCGGCGGTCATGGAGGCCGACCGCCCCGGGGACGACGCGCAGGTGTGGAAGCGGCGGCGGCTAGGGTTTAGAATCCGGAAACTGATACCATGTTAGAAGGGAGAGAGAGATTTGGTGCGGAATATGATGGATTTTGTAGTGAGCCTTTCGGGCGGTTTATATAGAGTACAAGGCTTGGAAGGCAAGAAGCCTCTCCTAGAGATAAAGCAGGAGATGATTACAAATCATAGTCTACCATATACAAAGATATGCCTATATACTCTAACAATGACCGAAGGTGAACATGACCGTAAGCTCATAATTTTCTATGGAACCACGAAAGAGATCATTCAGTTAGACTACAACTTGGACGGCAGATCAGTTGTTTTATTTAAATGTGACTGGTTTAAACTTGATGGAAAGAAGACTAAGCTTAAAAATGATGGTTTTTCCGGAAGCATAAATGTTGGAAGTATGTGGTACAAGGACCATCCAGTTTTCTTAAATTTACATCAACTTTATTTTTTGTTAAATTATATTTGAAATGTGACCGGACATTTGTGGCTAGCCTTGGATCACCGGTGTCCATATCAACATCCGGACAGCTGTCTGAACCGGCCCAGAGATGAACGTCATGTCCATTTCAGGGGTCTGTGTTGAAGATGCCTTAATAGAGAGCTTAGGGCATTTCTAACCGACCCCCTAAAAATAGTTGAGTATCCAGAGGAGTAAACCCTTAGTGGGGTATATTTACTTATTCACTAAGTTTGGACGAACCTTGTCGATCTCCTATATATATTAGAGTAAAACTTACTTTTGGCTTACACATTTTGTCGAACAGCTGCTATGCGCCCTGCGACGATGGTGACCAAGCCGGTTGCAGACGGGGTGGTGGTGGCAATGAAGGGTCACCCGGCTCCGATACCCGCCGATGAGTGATATTTTTGCACTCATCCACCTCTGTTTAAACCGAGATATTTCATTTAAAAAGATCTATGCGCTCCGATATTGTTACTAATGACTAATGAATGTAAAGGATTCCAAAAATCCTCTCTTTGATGTGTTTCCACGGGAAATGGGCTAAAAGGCAAGAAATCGCGTGTGAGAATGGAAAGGAAGGAGAATGGAAGAAGAAGAAATCAACAAGAGGCATCTGCGCGAAGGCAGAGCAAAAGAAGACGTTCCATACGGGCGCACGCGCCCGTATGGTTTGGAAACCGAGGCAGATCGTCCACCTATATAACTTTTATGGGATTTAAAGTTTCCGGATGGATTTCCTTCCAACATATCAAGATACAAGGCCTAAAAACACATGTTCGTCACATTCTTCTGCAAAGAATCTTACATGCTGGCATGAGAGGATTTTTGGACAGTGATATATATCAAGCAATAGTTGAGTTAGGTAAGTTTTTCGGGGAACTATGCAGCAAAACTATTAATAGAGATGTGTTGGCTGAAATGAAGAAATAACTCCCCGTAATTTTGTGAAAGCTTGAGAAAAGCACCCCCCTACTTTCTTTGATGTGATGGTGCACCTTGCTGTACATTTACCTGAAGAGACATTGCTTCGAGGTCCCGTACAATATGGTTTGATGTACCCAGTTGAAAGAAGGTTATATACTTTAAAGCACTATGTGAGGAATAAGGCACGACTAGAAGGTTCGGTTGCTGAAGCATATGTTGCGGATGAGTGCCTCACATTTCGCGCCAAGTACATGGGTGGTGTTGAAACAATATTTAATCGGAACCCAAGAAATATAGGTCTTTCAGATAAAGAAGCCTATGGTGTTGACATTTCTGGACATGGAGTTAATTTTACTTCAGGATCTGATTATGAATATGTACTTGAGAAAAAAGAATTTGATCAGATGGTGTGGTATGTGTTTAACAATTGTGATCAAGCTAAGAAATATATTGAGTATGTTGTCACTACTGAACTAACTTATGATGCATTTGTGTTATACTTATGTGATCTATTGACTAATATGTTTTACTATACAGAATATTCAGAGATGTGTTAAAGAGAAAATGGGTGCCAGACAGTGATAAGGATGCGGGATGAGGTTGGTCAAGAGGTGCCGTCCAAGTGGAGTTATGACCGAAGGTGAACATGACCGTAAGCTCGTACATTTTTATGGAACCTCGAAAGAGATCATTCAGTTAGAGTACAACTTGGACGGCAGATCAGTTGTTTTGTTTAAATGTGACTGATTTAAACTTGATGGAAAGAAGGCTGAGCTTAAAAATGATGTTTTTTCCGAAAGCATAAATGTTGGAAATATGTGGTACAAGGACGATTCTTTGATTCTGGTTACGCAGGCTAGAAACGTCTTTTATTTTCCAAAAAGAAGTATGGGACGAATTGGCAAGTTGTGTAAACATTTGAATATATGCATCTCTTCAATATTAGTGAAACTAAGGGAGGGTGTACCTTTTAGTGGTCTTGCATATCAAGAGGACGAGTGCTGTGATAAGGAGGGTAGGAGAACGTATGTTTCTAACCTTACATCCGAGAAGCCTTTGCATAGAGATGATGAGAAATACATTGTTATTGAAGCTGATGTAGTTGCCCGTTTGATGAAAGAAAAAAACACACAAGTGTTTGAAGATGGCAACGAAGAGGAAGAAGATGATACGGGTCTGGTGTATTGCAGCGAAGACGAAGGAGGTGCCATGGATGTCGACAACGATGACGAGTAGATGTTTTAATATAGAAGGCACTAGTGCAGAACCGGGCTTTAGCGCCGGTTCATAAGGGCCTTTAGTGCCGGTTCTGCAACCGGCACTAAAGAGTGGGGACTAAAGGCCCCCCCCTTTAGTACCGGTTCATCACGAACCGGCACTAAAGGGCGACCACGTGGCAGGAGCCAGGCCCGGGTGCTAGTAGACCATTAGTACCGGTTGGTAACACCAACCGGTACTAAATGTTTTGGGGGGGGGGGTTGTTTTTTTCATTAATTTTGTGTTTTCCATTTAATTCTTTTTTGTTTGCTGGTATTTTACAATACTACATATTGTACACGTTATGCATATATATAAATAGATTTTCTCGTAGAACCGCATATATATAAATATATATCAGGGAATGTCTCACAACCACCACCATTAGTTATTCACACATGCACATGTGTATATATATATATATATATATATATATATATATATATATATATATATATATATATATATATATATATACAATTTCTCCTACATGTTGCCTTGGTGCCTTCGGAGCACGATGACAAGTGGTTCATGGGGGCGGTAGCGGGTAATAGTATTCTCCTTTGGGATCTATGACCTGGTCGAGCAAAAATCCTGCTATTTCCTATTGAAGTGCTCGTATGCGCTCTGTTGTTAGGAGCTTCTCCCGCACGTCATGGAACTGTTAAGAAGGAGATCAATATTGATAATCATCTAAAAATTGTGAATAGTGTTTTGTGAAACGTACCCATAGCTGTCTATCAGATCTGCTCCTTTCAAATGCCATCATGCAAATGTTCTCACAAACGTAGTATGCACACAGATCATTCCCCGGTGCCTGCTTCAGGGCCTTTACGAGAATGGAATTGAATCAGACAATGATTAATCAAGCATGATAATTAATTAATTGTACTGAAACAAGAATTAAAGAGATGGTAGCTAGCTTGGTAGTACTAGCTACTTAATTACTTACCTTGGGTCGACACCAAAATAGCTTCTGTGGCCAATTTCCTGGAGTCACCTTGATGTACGTTGCCCAAGCCCTGCCCGCCGGCAAAGAAAATTAATAAAGGGGTTATTAAAAATAGTTCATATCAGGAAATGACGAACTAAATAGGCCGAGATATAGTTAATAATGATTGAAATTACCTGTTGACTATCCCCTTCACGATGTTGTAGTCACTATCTTTTTTAAGTAGTGAGTCCAGTACTTCAACTTTTGCATGGTCAACTTTAATGTCTAACAAGATCCAGTGGAACCTGCATGCGCATATGTTTGCATGTATAAATTAAGCGGGCATGTGCATAACACTAATCAACTATAACCCTAAACCCTATACACTTATTAACATCTAGCTACTAATCAAAAACAGAATTTGTAGTACAAGACAGTGTGACTCACTCGAAGTTGTAAGGAAGTAATATATCTTCATTACTATTGAGGCGCTTCAAGAACTCTAGCATGCTATTCTCTACATCTTGTTTACAGTATTCCAATTTCCATGTGTATTCATTAACGGTATTTGGGTCAATGAACCCAATGCCATATCGTCCACCTTTTTTCATTTCATACATCTTCATCCTGCATAATACCACAGAAAAGAATATATAGTGAGGATATATATTTACAGGTAATTAATGATCAATCAATGAGCACTAGAGCTAGCTTGAGACTTAAATTACAGAAAGAAATCACTTACAGACAATAGCAACTGACGATAGATTTGTCGAGTGCATCTTGATTGATGAAAGTGCGTTATATCGACTAGAGGGGGGTGAATAGGCGATTTTTATGAAATTCTTCACTGAGGAATTTGCTCGTGAGGAAATTCCTTAGCGAAGAACTACTAGCAGCGGAATAAGTACTCAGAAGTAAACATAGCAGATTACATGCATGGTCATCATGATGAAATGAAGACAAACACAGAGTACAGAAAGCGTAAACACATGATAGCACAAGATGAAGACAAACAGACTGAAGAAATTGAACTGAGGAAATTGAGAAAGTCTTCAGTCAAAGTCTTCAAACACAGATATGAACAAACATGCAACACAATAATGAGGAAATGAAAGTGTTGCGGAAATAGAACCAGTAAGCTTGGTGAAGACAATGATCTGGTAGACCAGTTCCAACTGCTGTCTCAGTTGTACATCTCGTTGGAGCAGCTGAGTATTTAAACTCGAGAACACTTAGTCCTGGACACACAGTCCTCACTGTATTCTCCTTGAGCTAAGGACACACAGTCCTCGCCCAATCACTCGTGGTAAGTCTTCAGGTGACTTCCGAACCTTGACAAACTCGGTCACTCGGCGATCCACAATTCCTCTTGGATGCTCTAGACCTTGACGCCTAACCCTCTGGAAGAAGTACAGTCTTCAAAGGTAACAAGCGTCGGATCCACGCAGGATCAATCTCTTCAGTGATGCTCAATCACTTTGGGTTTGTAGGTGTGTGGGTTTGGGTTTGGATTTTCCTCACTTGATGATTTGCGCTCAAAGTCCTCGGAGGATGGGTTGCTCTCAAATGACAAGTGTCAAGTTCTCGCGGAGCAGCCAACCAGCTAGTGGTTGTAGGGGGCGGCTATTTATAGCCTAGGGAGCAGCCCGACATGATAAGACATAAATGCCCTTCAATGATATGACCGTTATGTGGATAAGATGTTTTGGGACAGCTGGCGCATAGCACAACAACGGTCGGAAATTTGAGGTACAAATTCCTCAGGGCTATCATGTTCCTCACTGTGTAGGCAATTCGCACTGGCGAATTCCTAACTCCTCAGTCAGAGCAAAGTCCTCATTGACCAGAAGAACTGCGTCTCTGTCACTGAAGAAATTGACTGAACTGCATGAGATTTCCAATGGCTTCACTCGAAGGGATTGGTAGGTGTAGGATTTGAGTTGAGCATCACATGGAAATTTTCTCCTTAGTATTTCCTCGACCCCCTTTAACAGTATGGTGTTTCCTATGACTCAAGAAAGAGAAAATGAAACTACGAAAACAAAAGTCTTCACGCTTCATGTTCCTCAAATGAATACAAGTCTTCAAGGTCACACCAATTTCTTCACTTTCAAAGTCTTCAGAAAGTCTTCAAAATATCAAAGTCTTCAGTCGAAGAACTTCATTTTTAGGGGTCGACTTTCTCTGTAAGTATCAAACTCCTCATAGACTTATAGGCATGTGTACACTCATAAACACATTAGATACTTAACCTATAAGTCTTCAATACACCAAAATCACTAAGGGGCACTAGATGCACTTACAATCTCCCCCTTTTTGGTGATTGATGACAACATAGGTTAAGTTTTCAACGGGGATAAATATATGAAGTGTAAATACTGATATTGAGGAATTTGATTGCAAGATATAGAAGAACTCCCCCTAAAGATGTGCATAGTGAGGAATTTGCTTTTGAAGCAATGCACACTTGAAGAGTTGAATCATGGAGATCTCCCCCTATATCTTGTAATTCATACACACATTTGATGTACAATATGAAGAATTTGAAATGCATGATGAAATATGGTGCCTGATGAAATTCAGCATGCGTGCGATAATATTAACGAGGAATAAGCATGCAGAATAGCGCATTAAAAGTATCAGAGCATAGTGCAACAAAAGTATCAGCGCACCATCGGGTTTAAGATTACAACTCGGTCCAATAAGGTTTCAGAAGAACGAGAGTTGTAACTTAGCAAAAAAACGCCCTTAATATAGACCCGCTTGAAGACTAACTCAGATTTCTCCCCCTTTGTCATCAAATGACCAAAAGGATCGAAACTGAGGACTAACGCCCTTGAAGATATTCAAGTTGATGAAGGAGCACCAGCGTTGTTGGGGTCGGTTGTTGAAGTAGGGCCTGCCGCAGTGTCGCCTAAGTCTTCATTTTCATCAGTCTCACACGATGAAGAATATGAACTGGCCACCAGAGAAGGAACCTTGACCTTCTTGTATTTCTTCGGAGGAGGTGCAGACCAGTCAAACTCTTCTTTGAGACCCATTTGCTTCAAATCATCAGCACTGTAAACTTGTGACAGAACAGCCCAGGTGCGGTTGAGGGTTTGATGAAGGTAGTAGTGGTTTTTCTTCACTGCATTATGTGTTGCAGTCATGTTGTGAAGAATTGAACCAAACTAACGCTTGACCCATTTGTGATTGCGATCAACCTTTTGATGAAGAAAGAGGAGTAACTCACGATCAGTCATCACCCTGGGTGCTGTGGCTTGAGGATTTGGCTTGGCAGTGTTGGCGGCAGAGTCATCATTGGTGGAATAAGATGCGGCCTTGCGAAATTGACCATCCAATGGACGAATGCCTTCATCTATCATAGCAGTGGCCTTGCCCTTTTCTTCAGCTGAGGAAAATGTCCTTTTGAGGACTTCAATAGGGGGCAAGTAGCTGCAGTGGTTCAGAGTTTCAGCCTTGTAATTGAGTGAAGACCTTGTCCTGATTAATCTCATAATCCAAGGTGCATAAGGCTTCAGCTCAAATGGTGACATAGCAATATGCCAAAGTCCTCATGAAGAAATCATGGAAGTTGACGGGAACGCCATGACAGATGTTGAAAAGCATGTTCTTCATGATGCCAACGACTTCTTCATCATTCGAGTCGTGGCCTTTGATAGGACTCATAGTCTTCGTCAGAATGCGATAGACAGTCCGAGGCACATACAACAATTCCTTGACGAGGAATTTGGTTTGAGGAGCCTGCCCTGGCTTCAAAGGCTTCATCAGCACTTGCATATAGTGATTTGAAAGCTCAGGTTTGTTGTAAATACAACGTGCA
This sequence comes from Aegilops umbellulata, assembly GCA_032464435.1. Taxonomy (NCBI): domain Eukaryota; kingdom Viridiplantae; phylum Streptophyta; class Magnoliopsida; order Poales; family Poaceae; genus Aegilops; species Aegilops umbellulata. The sequence goes on along the minus strand of CP136059.1, from coordinate 521,022,458 downwards.
TCTTCAAGGGGAGGACTTAGAGGAAGGGCACGAAGCAATTTAGATGTTGGGGCCTTATAATGTGTGTTCTCAGTCATCCAGTCCAGAACCCATGAATTCACATCTTCAGAGTTGCCGGTGATGTGCAGCGTTGCGTAGAACTGAAGAATGAGTTCTTCATTCCAATCGCAGATGTCAGTGCAGAAATTGAGCAGCCCAGCGTCGTGAAGAACACTGAGAACTGGCGTGAAGCACGACATAGACTCCATATCCACGTGAGGAATATGAGCATGGTCAAAGACTTTGTCTTTGTTGAAAAGCACTGAGGAATAGAAATTGGCTTGACTTGCAGTCCAGAAACGCCTCTTCCTTATGCGAGCAGAGTCATATGGATTATACTCAGTGAAGAACACGTGCTCGCCAAAGAAGTCTTCAGCCTTGAATTTTTGCTTCCTTGAGAACGGATCCTTTGGCTTTGGCAGAGGAGTGTCAGTGAGTTGCATCACTACCTCAGGAATCACGATCTCAGATTCTTCATGCTGAGGAATTTATGGTTCCTCCTCAGGTGCACTTACATTTTCATCAGCAGCAGCAGTTTCTTCAGCGCTAGTGGCTGGAATTTCTTCATGCACAGATGTAGTGGGATGAGTTTCTTCAGAGCCCAATTGAAATGTTGGTGCAGGAGAGTGAGGGATTTGTTGCAGTGGGGTGAAGAGTGGGGAATTGGGATGCTGACTTTCCCAAAAGTCGTCATTCATCAACGGAGTTGTGCTTCCAATGTCCACATCTTCATCATCAATTTCTTCAACACCAGCCTCTTCAGCATCAAACTGAGGCATTGATGATGAGACCATTGGGGTGGAAGGGATTGCATCCACTTCAATTTCTTCATCAATCTGCTCTGACGAAGCAGCAGATTGAGTTTCTTCATCATATCCGCTTGGGATCTCATATTCTTCACCAAAAGGAACAAGGTCCTTTGATGGCATGGTTGAAATTGGAACAACATCAATTGGATTCTCAAACGAGCTGGTCATGGGCTTCATCTTCTTTGGGGCTGAAGATTCTGAAGCACTTGATGCTTTCCTTTTCTTCATTGCAGCTCGTTCTGCAGCCTTGGTCTTCTTCGCATCTAATGCAGATGGAAGGATTGGAGTTGGTGTAGGCGCAGGTGGACCTGAAGAATCTGGTTGAATTTCCTCAGGCGCAACTGATGCAGTTGCCCTGATTTCTTCAGTTTCTTCAGGCGCTCCACTAGTGGGTGCCCTGGCAATTTCTTCAGCGGCTGGAGTGGAGTCATCAGCCCTGGAACTAGCATTTTCTTCAGCAGCCTGAACTTCATCAGCGGTGCTGGCATGTTCTTCAGTGGGCTGTGCTGAAGGTTCAGCATGAGAAATTTCTTGTTGCGATGGGGCTGCAACATTTGTGAATTTCTCAGTCATTTTCACAAACCTGACTTTTGCTCCTTTCCAGTCAGCATAGTATGCATCAAATTCATCGCTGAGGGTTTTGATGTCAGCCTGCATCTTGATGAGTTCTTCAGGTTTCATCGTGAGAAAATTTTTCCTTAGCAGCTTCTCTTTCATGTACTGCGATTTCTTGATCTGCCTGGCCCTATCATACTTCCATTTCTCTTCTTGAATGAAAGCAGTCAAGACGTGGCTTTGACCAGGAGTGAGGTTCATCTCCGGCACAGGCGTATTGGGATCTTTGTGCCATAGATCAATGAAATGCAGGATCAACCTTGGATCAATAAGCATCGGCACATTGCTTCCTTTGGCACTAGCAGCCTTAGCTTGCCTATCTCTGATGATTTCAGCAAGTTCTTCTTCATCAGCTTCATCATCATCAGATGGTACACTGAAGACTACCTGCTTCTTCTTAGGACTTGGGCGAGTACCGCGTCCAGCAGTAGCCTTTTTCTTCAGCAGAGAGGGTCCAGCTAAGGAACTTGGTGCAGCTGAGGAACTAGCTGAGACACCAGAAGCAATTGAGATGCTTGTAGTCCTTTGGCACGAGGCCAGATGCACAGGTGCTGAGGACTTTGTCGGAACAGCTGAGGACTATGGAGGAAGTGCTGAGGACTTTGGTGGAGCAGGAGCAGCATGAGGAATTTGCTTTGAAGTTTTTGAAGTTCCTGGCCGTGAGGGCGTAGCTGAGGAACTTGGCCTTGAGGGCATTGATGGTGAAGCACTTGGCTTTCGAGTGGGCATCTTAAGCATTGCTTTCCTCGGCTTGACAGAGGCCTTAGTGGCAGCAGCAGTAGTAGAATCTTCATTGAATTTCCTCACTGCTTCTCTGGCTTGTCTCGCCAGTTTGGCTTGGCGCTTGGCCCATTCTTCAGGAAAATCCTCACCGCGTTTGATGCTAGTGGGATCAGCCACTTGGCTAGGTGCCAATGGGGCTCTTGGGCATGGAGGATTCAGTGCGAATTTCTTCATATACTTTGGAGTAACATATCTGTACTCCCTCCATTCACGTGCCCATCTCCGTTCTATCCTCTGAATGCGCACCTTGCGCAGATTTTTATCTTCTTCAGGAGGTGTGCAGTAATCTTTATAAATGTCCTCAGGGACTTCAAAAGCAGTCATGACCTCAGGCTTCTTTCCTCCTTTCTGTGGCCTTTTACCATCAGCCATTTTCTTCAGTTGAGGAATTTGAACAATCGAATTCTCTGAAGAAGTATGAATTTTTTCTTCGAGGAACGCTGCAAACGAGTTAAGTTGATGAGAACCTAATGATTCAGCAGCGGACACCTGTGAACAAAGTATAGTTGCGAGGAATTTGGAGAGGTCATATGCGTTCTCAGAGGGTTTTTCAAAAAGAACAAGTTTGAGGAATTTGACCAGATGCGTCTTGAAGAATTTCACTAAGCGCTTTATATCTTAGGTTCCAGAGTTGTGTAGATCGAAGATCCACACAATTGAGGAATCTTGAAGAAAATGATGCTTAGGGAAATGAATCAAGAACAGATAATATGTGAGGTGTTTTGTGTGTGAGGATTTGAAGAATAAAACACCTTTGAAGATTTTGTAGAAAAGTTTTGAATCAAAGAGGGCAGTAAAAGTAACTTTTAATTACCCTGAACGAAGAACACGACGAACAGTGAGGTGAAACAGTGGAGTTCGTCGATGCAGATCTTCCACGCCCTAACTCGGCGGAGGAAGACGTCTACGGCGGCGGCGGAGGTGAAGATTTCCGCGGTCGGCGCGAGTACGACGGCGACGAGGTTGAGGCAGTGAAGCTCTTCCTCACCGGCGACGATGGAGTAGCGGCGGCGCTAGGGTTTGAGAAGCTCGAGCGGGAGAGAGAGATCGAGCGGAGTAAAAGAAGTGAGGAACGGGACAGGGGTATTTATAGCCACGGTGAAAAACTACTCGCCCGAAGATTTGGGATGAACATGCCCCTGCCCGTTCTCCTTCTCAAGACATGTGTCACCCACGTACTGTGTAGTGGAGATCGTGTAAGATCGTGGGTGAGTAAAATAATGCATCGTGGGATGCGGAACGGTTTGAGCGGCAAAACCGAAAGTTTGGATAAGATTAGTTTTAACGTTCCGTTCGCAATTTCTTCAGCTGACAAGGACACAGTGAAGAATTTGAACGAGTTTCAAATTGAATGCACATGAGGAATTTGTGAATAGATTGGATTGAGTATAGCATAGAGGGGAAGGGTCCGATCACATTCACTTTGCAGAAAAACCAACTTGAAGAAATAGCTATAAGTGAATGCTGGAGAGGACGTAAACTAATATATATATATATATATATATATATATATATATATATATATATATATATATATATATATATATATATATATATATATATATATATATATATATATATATATATAACCAATGAGGAAAAACGACGGCACAAGTGAAGATTTTGAAAGTTGAAGAATTTGAACAACTGAGGAATTTCAAAATCGAGGAAAAACTCAAATTGAAGATTTTCAACTTGTGTCGTGGCGTGACCCACCGTATAAGAATGATAATTTCAGACACTGCGTACAATTGTCGTAGGGTTCTGAGAATCAAATTCTTCATTAATTTCTTCACACTTAGAGTGTTATTCTTCATTGATTGAAGAAAAATGTTTCTTCATGTGTTGCACATCTAAGTCATCAATTTTGCATAAGTGTTAGGATGAGTGCCTTTTTCAAAGTACATTCGAAGATTCTAAGATATTTAGCTCACACCGCAACTTGCTAAATCTATTCTCATCCAAGGGCTTAGTGAAGATATCGGCTAGCTGCTCTTCAGTCTTCACATGCTCAATAGAAATGTCGTCCTTTAACACATGATCATGAAGAAAATGATGACGAATCTGAATGTGCTTTGTCTTCGAGTGCTGAACTGGGTTGTGAGCAATCTTGATGGCACTCTCATTGCCATAGAGGAGAGGCACATTCTTCACGTTGACGCCATAGTCCTTGAGTGTTTGCTTCATCCATAGCAGTTGAGCACAGCAAGAACCAGCAGCAATGTACTCAGCTTCAGCAGTAGACAGTGATACGCAGTTCTGTTTCTTCGAGGACCAACAGACCAAGGATCGTCCGAGGAAATGACAAGTACCAGATGTTGACTTGCGGTCCACACGGTCACCAGCATAGTCAGAGTCAGAATATCCAATGAGATCAAAATCTGAGCCCTTGGGATACCATAATCCTAGTGTTGGTGTGTGAGCAAGATATCGAAGAATATGCTTCACAGCCTTATGGTGTGATTCCTTCAGTGCAGCTTGAAATTGGGCACACATGCAAACACTAAGCATTATATCTGGCCTAGATGCACATAAGTACAATAAAGAGCCAATCATGGAGCGGTATACCTTATGATCGAAGTCAATACCATTTTCATCAGTGCATAGATGACCATTTGTGGGCATAGGAATTTTGATGCCTTTGCAATCTTGCATGCCGAATTTCTTCAGGACATCCTTGAGGTATTTCACCTGAGATATGAATATGCCATTGCGCTGTTGATGAATTTGAAGACCTAAGAAGAATTTCAACTCTCCCATCATAAACATTTGATATTCTTCACTCATCATATAGGCAAATTCATCACTATAACGTTGGTCAGTACAGCCAAAGATGATATCATCAACATATATTTGGCACACAAACAGTTCACCATCATAAGATTTAGTAAAGAGAATGGGATCGAGTGAACCGGGTGTGAAGCCTTTCTTCATGAAGAATTCCTTCAATGTATCATACCACGCCCGTAGGGCCTGCTTGAGGCCATAGAGGGACTTGTTAAGTCTGAAGACTTTGTTAGGATGTTTTGGATCTTCAAAACCTGGGGGTTGAGCAACATATACTTCTTCCTCAAGATTACCATTGAGGAATGCACTTTTCACATCCATTTGGTATAAGATGATATCATGATGGTTAGCATAAGCAAGTAATATGCGAATAGCCTCAAGTCTAGCAACAGGTGCAAAAGTTTCATCGAAATCAACTCCTTCAACCTGTGTGTAGCCTTGAGCTACTGGACGAGCCTTATTCCTCACCACAACACCATTTTCATCTTGGTTGTTGCGGTAGATCCACTTTGTGCCAATGATGTTATGCTTGCGAGGATCGGGACGATTGACTAGTTCCCAGACATTGTTGAGCTTGAACTGATGTAATTCTTCTTGCATGGCCTGAATCCACTCAGGCTCCAGAAATGCTTCATCTACCTTAGCGGGCTCTGTGATAGAGACAAAAGCAAAGTGCCCACAAAAGTTAGATAGATGTGAAGCTTTTGAGCGTGTGAGAGGACCTGGTGCTCTAATGTCACCGATGATCTTCTCCACTTGCACTTCTTTTGCAATGTGAGGATGAGCTGGTTGTCGTTGAGGAATTTGATCAGCATTTTCTTCAGCATCAATTTCCTCAGCATTTTCTTCAGGTGCATCAGCTCGACGTTCTTCACGTTCTGAAATGAATTCTTCAGTAGGAATGACATCTTCAGTAGCCTTGTGCTTGATAGAATCCTCAGGTGCTAGTTCATCTAACACAGAAGGTAGGTGCTCTCTTTGTGAGCCATTAGTTTCATCGAACCGCACATCTACAGTTTCAACAATCTTGTGAAGAACATTGTTGAAGAATCTGTAGGTGTGCGAGTTCTTTCCGTAACCAAGCATAAAACCTTCATGTGCTTTCGGTGCAAATTTAGAGTTGTGATGAGGATCTCTAATCCAGCATTTAGCACCGAAGACTTTGAAATAACTCACATTGGGTTTCTTATCAGTGAGGAGTTCATAGGAAGTCTTCTTGAAGAATTTGTGAAGATATACTCTGTTGATGATATGGCATGCAGTATCAATTGCATCAACCCAGAAACGACGAGGGGTTTTGTATTCGTCAAGCATAGTGCAAGCCATCTCAGCAAGAGTCCTGTTCTTGCGCTCCACGACGCCATTCTGTTGAGGAGTATAAGGAGCAGATAACTCATGAGTAATACCAAGTTCATCAAGATAGTCATCGAGACCCGAATTCTTGAACTCAGTGCCATTGTCACTTCTGATGTGCTTGATCTTCACACCAAAGTTGGTTGAAGCCCTCGAGGAAAATCGTTTGAAGACTTCCTGCACTTCAGTTTTGTAAGAGACAAGGTGTACCCATGTGTAACGAGAGTAATCATCAACAATAACAAAGCCATATTGAGATGCTTCATTTGAAATAGAGGAATAATGATTAGGACCGAAGAGATCCATGTGAAGCAATTCGAATGGACGAGTGGTTGTCATGATGGTCTTTGCTGGATGCTTGGCCTTGGTCATCTTTCCAGCTTCACAGGCACCGCATAAGTGATCCTTGAGGAATTTGACAATCTCAATGCCAATGACATGCTTCTTCTTCGCAAGTGTGTGCAAATTCCTCATGCCTGCATGACCAAGTCGTCGATGCCATAGCCATCCTTCTGAAGCTTTTGCAAGTAGGCACATGGCTGGTTGTGAATCTGCAGAGAAATCAACAATATACAAGTCTCCTTTCCTAAAGCCTTCGAAGACTTTGGATTTGTCAGCTTCCATAATCACAACACAACGATACTTGCCAAAGACAACAACCATATCAAGATCACAAAGCATTGAGACAGACATAAGGTTGTATCCTAAGGACTCAACAAGCATGACTTTGTCCATGTGTCGATCCTTTGTGATGACAACCTTACCTAGACCCAATACCTGACTTTTGCTTTTGTCAGCGAAGATGATATGCTTCAGATGTTATGACGATAAGGGAGCATTCATCAACAGATTCCTGTCACCAGTCATGTGATTTGTACATCCACTATCAAGTACCCACTCAGTGGCTTTGGGTTGATCATCCTGCAGATGAATTAGTGCAACTTACGACCTCATATACTTCAGCAGTGAAGAATATGATATCACAATTCATCAGATCAATTTCATCAAGTAGTAAGACAGATAAAACAGAGGGAGGACGTGTGAAATGAAAGTTCATTTCATCATGGTTAGCCTGCGTCCTTTCAGGCAATTTGTCAGGTCCCCAGCAAATTCTTCAGACGTTTGAGCATGTCTGGAGACCTGACCCTGCAGAAGAGATTAGTTCTTTTTCTTCACCACCCACATCTGAAGGGGTGGCAAAGAGTTCATCACTCTGCGAGCTCCATACGAGAATGGTGGCATAGTGGCCAAACCATTACGTTTCACATACGAGGGGTTAGGGTAAGCATACACTACAAGAAATATGTCAACTTGTGACCTTTTGTCAGTGACCCTGGAAGAATTGGTCATAGAGCTATGACCATTTCAGACCAATTGGTCAAAAGCTGTTCAGGGGCCTCCAAACCCTAAACCATTGCGACCATTTTGGTTAGAAAGGTCGTAATTTCCTTACACGAAATGGTCATAAAGCAAACAGCGCTAGTCCGCTGCCTTATTTCTAGTTGTTAACGACCAATATAGATGGTCATAGCCTTGTAAATTATGGTGGGTTGCTATGACTAGGCGCCACCTCATCAGTTTTGCCTATGTGTCATGTCCATGTGGCATTTTTTGCCCTAGGTTGTGAAGCAACCTATATTTCTGTCATTCCCAAAATTCCCAAAAAAATCTCATAAATTATTTGGGTCATATCTTCATCAAATATGTAAAAACCTTACTTGCCTAGTTCAAAAATAATTCAAAAATATTCATTTTCCTATTCTGTTCAGAGTAACAGTTTGTGAAGGAAGTACCACTTTGGCATGTCCAAATAGTATCCATTTTCTACAGTGCTTTACTATGCCCAAATAACCATCCTCCACCAAATGCCAGCTCAATGCATTCATTATTCTGAGCCGAGCTTCAACATTCGTATTTATGTCCAGTGTGGTGGTTTGCAAAGCAAGTACCACCTACGATCCTTCTTTTGAGCTAAAAATTTGTGAAGACGGTCTTCTTAGTAACTGATCATCCTCAGCCAAAACTCACGCCCATTAGCCATGTACATTTCCCGTACCGCTAATCAAACACTTGGCTGCTTATTCATGTTTGAGCATCGATCGGTCTCCTCGTGAGAATCTTATGTTGTGATTTTCTTCCTAGCACCTACCTGGGGAGTGCCCAACCCACTAGACATGCCTAGGCCGCCCAGAACACATGGCAACGCCACGGTCACGCGGTGACCACGCGGCGGGCATGCGAGCTTACGCACTCTAGAGTTGGGGCCCTCGGCCACCGTCCAAACCTCGATGTCTCTCCATCAAACCATGTATTTCTGATTAAATAGCTAATTATTTACCTAGAAATGATTTTTGAAAAAAATAAAGAGCAAACTATGACGCAGCTGCAGTTCAAATTTGACCCCCTTCCAACTGAATCGACGGGAATTTGTCTTTTTGACCAGAGGTGGATCAAAAATTTTGACACCCAACCATTTTGTCAATTGTGCATTAAATATGGCCTAGTATTTTATAAAGTTGATTAGGTCCAATTTTGCAAAAAATATATGGTAGGTCCTTCACAAAAAAAACTCATTTCAGGCACTCGGAAAATGGAAAATGGTTTTTTCGTCCAAAGAAAATGAAAACTTCCTTAGGCAACATTGTTTGCCATTTCAATATGCACCCTTGTGCACAATATGAGATCATTTGAACAGACTATGCCATGAATGTGGCCATAAGATTGATCATTTGGCTTGAAAGCCATGAATCTTCACACTTGATAGCTCATTTCTGAGAACACTTTTTTAAAACAATTACTGTATTACAATTTTATTATTTTTCCTGGAAACTTGTTCACCTATAATGACACAATGCGAAGGTCTTCCATTTGTTGTGATTTGTTTTGAATTTTTTATGCCCGTTTCAAAATGCGGTCAAAACGGCGGGCTTGACCGTTCCTAGCTAGTGGTTGAATATTGGAATTTCTTTGGTGTTTCTCTGGTTAAATAGATACTTATGTACCGAGAAATGATTTTTGGAAAAAATAAATAGCAAACTATGAGGCAGCTGCAGTTCAAATTTGACCCGCTTCCAACTGAATCGGCGAGAATTTGTCTTTTTCACCAGAGGTGGATCAAAACTTTTGACACCCAACCATTTTGTCAATTGTGCATTAAATATGTCCTAGTATTTTATAAAAATGATCTGGTACAATTTTGCAACAAATATATGGTAGGTCCTTCACAAAAAAACCTCATTTCGGGCACTCGAAAAATGGAAAATGAATTTTCCGTGCAAAGAAAATGAAAACTCCCTTTGGCAACATTGTTTGGAATTCCATGATGCACCCTTGTACACAATATGAGATCATTTGAACAAACTATGCCATGAATGTGGCCATAAGATTGATCGTTTGGGTTGAAATACATGAATCTTCACACATGATAGCTCATTTCTGAGAACACTTTTTTAAAATAATTACCGTATTACAAGTTTATTATTTTTCCTGGAAACTTGGTCACATATACTGACACAATGCGAAGATTTTCCTATTTTTTGATTTTTTTTTGAATTTTTTATGCCCGTTTTGAAATGCGATCAAAACGGCGGGTTTAACCGTTCCTAGCTAGTGGTTGAATCTTGGAAAACTTTTGATGTTTCTCTGATTAAATATATACTTATGTATCTAGAAATGATTTTTTGAGAAAATAAAGAGCAAACTATGAGGCAGCTGCAGTTCAAATTTGGCCCGCTTCCTACTAAATCGGCGGAAATTTGTCTTTTTCACCAGAGGTGGATCAAAAAATTTGACACCCAACCATTTTGTCAATTGTGCATTAAATATGGCCTAGTATTTTATAAAGTTGATTAGGTCCAATTTTGCAACAAATATATGGTAGGTCCTTCACAAAAAAACTCATTTCAGGCACTCGGAAAATGGAAAATGGTTTTTCCGTCCAAAGAAAATGAAAACTTCCTTAGGCAACATTGTTTGCCATTTCAATATGCACCCTTGTGCACAATATGAGATCATTTGAACAAACTATGCCATGAATGTGGCCATAAGATTGATCATTTGGCTTGAAAGCCATGAATCTTCCCACTTGATAGCTCATTTCTGAGAACACTTTTTTAAAATAATTACTGTATTACAATTTTATTATTTTTCCTGGAAACTTGTTCACATATAATGACACAATGCGAAGGTCTTCCATTTTTTTGATTTGTTTTGAATTTTTTATGCCCGTTTCAAAATGCGGTCAAAACGGCGGGCTTGACCGTTCCTAGCTAGTGGTTGAATATTGGAATTTTTTTGGTGTTTCTCTCGTTAAATAGATACTTATGTACCGAGAAATGATTTTTGGAAAAAATAAATAGCAAACTATGAGGCAGCTGCAGTTCAAATTTGACCCGCTTCCAACTGAATCGGCAAGAATTTGTCTTTTTCACCAGAGGTGGATCAAAACTTTTGACACCCAACCATTTTGTCAATTGTGCATTAAATATGTCCTAGTATTTTATAAAAATGATTTGGTACAATTTTGCAACAAATATATGGTAGGTCCTTCACAAAAAACCTCATTTCGGGCACTCGAAAAATGGAAAATGAATTTTCCGTGCAAAGAAAATGAAAACTCCCTTTGGCAACATTGTTTGGAATTCCATGATGCACCCTTGTGCACAATATGAGATCATTTGAACAAACTATGCCATGAATGTGGCCATAAGATTGATCGTTTGGGTTGAAATACATGAATCTTCACACATGATAGCTCATTTCTGAGAACACTTTTTTAAAATAATTACCGTATTACAAGTTTATTATTTTTCCTGGAAACTTGGTCACATATACTGACACAATGCGAAGATTTTCCAATTTTTTGACTTTTTTTTTGAATTTTTTATGCCCGTTTCGAAATGCGATCAAAACGGCGGGTTTAACCGTTCCTAGCTAGTGGTTGAATCTTGGAAAACTTTTGATGTTTCTCTGATTAAATATATACTAATGTATATAGAAATGATTTTTTGAGAAAATAAAGAGCAAACTATGAGGCAGCCGCAGTTCAAATTTGGCCCGCTTCCTACTAAATCGGCGGAAATTTGTCTTTTTCACCAGAGGTGGATCAAAAATTTTGACACCCAAACATTTTTTCAATTGTGCATTAAATATGGCCTAGTATTTTATAAAGTTGATTAGGTCCAATTTTGCAACAAATATATGGTAGGTCCTTCACAAAAAAAAAACTCATTTCAGGCACTCGGAAAATGGAAAATGGTTTTTTCGTCCAAAGAAAATGAAAACTTCCTTACGGCAACATTGTTTGCCATTTCAATATGCACCCTTGTGCACAATATGACATCATTTGAACAAACTATGCCATGAATGTGGCCATAAGATTGATCGTTTGGGTTGAAATACATGAATCTTCACACATGATAGCTCATTTCTGAGAACACTTTTTTAAAATAATTACCGTATTACATGTTTATTATTTTTCCTGGAAACTTGGTCACATATACTGACACAATGCGAAGATTTTCCTATTTTTTGATTTTTTTTTGAATTTTTTACGCCCGTTTCGAAATGCGATCAAAACGGCGGGTTTAACCGTTCCTAGCTAGTGGTTGAATCTTGGAAAACTTTTGATGTTTCTCTGATTAAATATATACTTATGTATCTAGAAATGATTTTTTGAGAAAATAAAGTGCAAACTATGAGGCAGCCGCAGTTCAAATTTTGCCCGCTTCCTACTAATTCGGCGGAAATTTGTCTTTTTCACCAGAGGTGGATCAAAAAATTTGACACCCAACCATTTTGTCAATTGTGCATTAAATATGGCCTAGTATTTTATAAAGTTGATTAGGTCCAATTTTGCAACAAATATATGGTAGGTCCTTCACAAAAAAAAACTCATTTCAGGCACTCGGAAAATGGAAAATGGTTTTTTCGTCCAAAGAAAATGAAAACTTCCTTAGGCAACATTGTTTGCCATTTCAATATGCACCCTTGTGCACAATATGAGATCATTTGAACAAACTATGCCATGAATGTGGCCATAAGATTGATCATTTGGCATGAAAGCCATGAATCTTCACACTTGATAGCTCATTTCTGAGAACACTTTTTTAAAATAATTACTGTATTACAATTTTATTATTTTTCAAGGAAACTTGTTCACATATAATGACACAATGCGAAGGTCTTCCATTTTTTTTGATTTGTTTTGAATTTTTTATGCCCGTTTCAAAATGCGGTCAAAACGGCGGGCTTGACCGTTCCTAGCTAGTGGTTGAATATTGGAATTTTTTTGGTGTTTCTCTGGTTAAATAGATACTTATGTACCAAGAAATGATTTTTGGAAAAAATAAATAGCAAACTATGAGGCAGCCGCAGTTCAAATTTGACCCGCTTCCAACTGAATCGGCGAGAATTTGTCTTTTTCACCGGATTGGATCAAAACTTTTGACACCCAACCATTTTGGCAATTGTGCATTAAATATGTCCTAGTATTTTGTAAAAATGATTTGGTACAATTTTGCAACAAATATATGGTAGGCCCTTCACAAAAAAACCTCATTTCGGGCACTCGAAAAATGGAAAATGAATTTTCCGTCCAAAGAAAATGAAAACTCCCTTTGGCAACATTGTTTGGAATTCCATGATGCACCCTTGTGCACAATATGAGATCATTTGAACAAACTATGCCATGAATGTGGCCACAAGATTGATCGTTTGGGTTGAAATACATGAGTCTTCACACATGATAGCTCATTTCTGAGAACACTTTTTTAAAATAATTACCGTATTACAAGTTTATTATTTTTCCTGGAAACTTTGTCACATATACTGACACAATGCGAAGATTTTCCAATTTTTTGATTTTTTTTTCAATTTTTTATGCCCGTTTCGAAATGCGATCAAAACGGCGGGTTTAACCGTTCCTAGCTAGTGGTTGAATCTTGGAAAACTTTTGATGTTTCTCTGATTAAATATATACTTATGTATCTAGAAAAGATTTTTTGAGAAAATAAAGAGCAAACTATGAGGCAGCCGCAGTTCAAATTTGGCCCGCTTCCTACTAAATCGGCGGAAATTTGTCTTTTTCACCAGAGGTGGATCAAAAAATTTGACACCCAACCATTTTGTCAATTGTGCATTAAATATGGCCTAGTATTTTATAAAGTTGATTAGGTCCAATTTTGCAACAAATATATGGTAGGTCCTTCACACAAAAAAACTCATTTCAGGCACTCGGAAAATGGAAAATGGTTTTTTCGTCCAAAGAAAATGAAAACTTCCTTAGGCAACATTGTTTGCCATTTCAATATGCACCCTTGTGCACAATATGAGATCATTTGAACAAACTATGCCATGAATGTGGCCATAAGATTGATCATTTGGCTTGAAAGCCATGAATCTTCCCACTTGATAGCTCATTTCTGAGAACACTTTTTTAAAATAATTACTGTATTACAATTTTATTATTTTTCCTGGAAACTTGTTCACATATAATGACACAATGCGAAGGTCTTCCATTTTTTTGATTTTTTTTGAATTTTTTATGCCCGTTTCAAAATGCGGTCAAAACGGCGGGCTTGACCGTTCCTAGCTAGTGGTTGAATATTGGAATTTTTTTGGTGTTTCTCTCGTTAAATAGATACTTATGTACCGAGAAATGATTTTTGGAAAAAATAAATAGCAAACTATGAGGCAGCTGCAGTTCAAATTTGACCCGCTTCCAACTGAATCGGCAAGAATTTGTCTTTTTCACCAGAGGTGGATCAAAACTTTTGACACCCAACCATTTTGTCAATTGTGCATTAAATATGTCCTAGTATTTTATAAAAATGATTTGGTACAATTTTGCAACAAATATATGGTAGGTCCTTCACAAAAAAACCTCATTTCGGGCACTCGAAAAATGGAAAATGAATTTTCCGTGCAAAGAAAATGAAAACTCCCTTTGGCAACATTGTTTGGAATTCCATGATGCACCCTTGTGCACAATATGAGATCATTTGAACAAACTATGCCATGAATGTGGCCATAAGATTGATCGTTTGGGTTGAAATACATGAATCTTCACACATGATAGCTCATTTCTGAGAACACTTTTTTAAAATAATTACCGTATTACAAGTTTATTATTTTTCCTGGAAACTTGGTCACATATACTGACACAATGCGAAGATTTTCCAATTTTTTGATTTTTTTTTTGAAATTTTTATGCCCGTTTTGAAATGCGATCAAAACGGCGGGTTTAACAGTTCCTAGCTAGTGGTTGAATCTTGGAAAACTTTTGATGTTTCTTTGATTAAATATATACTTATGTATATAGAAATGATTTTTTGAGAAAATAAAGAGCAAACTATGAGGCAGCCGCAGTTCAAATTTGTCCCGCTTCCTACTAAATCGGCGGAAATTTGTCTTTTTCACCAGAGGTGGATCAAAAATTTTGACACCCAACCATTTTTTCAATTGTGCATTAAATATGGCCTAGTATTTTATAAAGTTGATTAGGTCCAATTTTGCAACAAATATATGGTAGGTCCTTCAAAAAAAAACTCATTTCAGGCACTCGGAAAATGGAAAATGGTTTTTTCGTCCAAAGAAAATGAAAACTTCCTTACGGCACCATTGTTTGCCATTTCAATATGCACCCTTGTGCACAATATGACATCATTTGAACAAACTATGCCATGAATGTGGCCATAAGATTGATCGTTTGGGTTGAAATACATGAATCTTCACACATGATAGCTCATTTCTGAGAACACTTTTTTAAAATAATTACCGTATTACAAGTTTATTATTTTTCCTGGAAACTTGGTCACATATACTGACACAATGCGAAGATTTTCCTATTTTTTGATTTTTTTTTGAATTTTTTATGCCCGTTTCGAAATGCGGTCAAAACGGCGGGTTTAACCGTTCCTAGCTAGCGGTTGAATCTTGGAAAACTTTTGATGTTTCTCTGATTAAATATATACTTATGTATCTAGAAATGATTTTTTGAGAAAATAAAGAGCAAACTATGAGGCAGCCGCAGTTCAAATTTGGCCCGCTTCCTACTAAATCGGCGGAAATTTGTCTTTTTCACCAGAGGTGGATCAAAATTTTTTACACCCAACCATTTTGTCAATTGTGCATTAAATATGGCCTAGTATTTTATAAAGTTTATTAGGTCCAATTTTGCAACAAATATATGGTAGGTCCTTCACAAAAAAAAACTCATTTCAGGCACTCGGAAAATGGAAAATGGTTTTTTCGTCCAAAGAAAATGAAAACTTCCTTAGGCAACATTGTTTGCCATTTCAATATGCACCCTTGTGCACAATATGAGATCATTTGAACAAACTATGCCATGAATGTGGCCATAAGATTGATCATTTGGCATGAAAGCCATGAATCTTCACACTTGATAGCTCATTTCTGAGAACACTTTTTTAAAATAATTACTGTATTACAATTTTATTATTTTTCAAGGAAACTTGTTCACATAGAATGACACAATGCGAAGGTCTTCCATTTTTTTGATTTGTTTTGAATTTTTTATGCCCATTTCAAAATGCGGTCAAAACGGCGGGCTTGACCGTTCCTAGCTAGTGGTTGAATATTGGAATTTTTTTGGTGTTTCTCTGGTTAAATAGATACTTATGTACCGAGAAATGATTTTTGGAAAAAATAAATAGCAAACTATGAGGCAGCCGCAGTTCAAATTTGACCCGCTTCCAACTGAATCGGCGAGAATTTGTCTTTTTCACCAGATTGGATCAAAACTTTTGACACCCAACCATTTTGTCAATTTTGCATTAAATATGTCCTAGTATTTTATAAAAATGATTTGGTACAATTTTGCAGCAAATATATGGTAGGCGCTTCACAAAAAAACCTCATTTCGGGCACTCGAAAAATGGAAAATGAATTTTCCGTGCAAAGAAAATGAAAACTCCCTTTGGCAACATTGTTTGGAATTCCATGATGCACCCTTGTGCACAATATGAGATCATTTGAACAAACTATGCCATGAATGTGGCCACAAGATTGATCGTTTGGGTTGAAATACATGAATCTTCACACATGATAGCTCATTTCTGAGAACACTTTTTTAAAATAACTACCGTATTACAAGTTTATTATTTTTCCTGGAAACTTGGTCACATATACTGACACAATGCGAAGATTTTCCAATTTTTTTGATTTTTTTTGAATTTTTTATGCCCGTTTCGAATTGCGATCAAAACGGCGGGTTTAACCGTTCCTAGCTAGTGGTTGAATCTTGGAAAACTTTTGATGTTTCTCTGATTAAATATATACTTATGTATCTAGAAATGATTTTTTGAGAAAATAAAGAGCAAACTATGAGGCAGCCGCAGTTCAAATTTTGCCCGCTTCCTACTAATTCGGCGGAAATTAGTCTTTTTCACCAGAGGTGGATCAAAAAATTTGACACCCAACCATTTTGTCAATTGTGCATTAAATATGGCCTAGTATTTTATAAAGTTGATTAGGTCCAATTTTGCAACAAATATATGGTAGGTCCTTCACAAAAAAAAACTCATTTCAGGCACTCGGAAAATGGAAAATGGTTTTTTCGTCCAAAGAAAATGAAAACTTCCTTAGGCAACATTGTTTGCCATTTCAATATGCACCCTTGTGCACAATATGAGATCATTTGAACAAACTATGCCATGAATGTGGCCATAAGATTGATCATTTGGCATGAAAGCCATGAATCTTCACACTTGATAGCTCATTTCTGAGAACACTTTTTTAAAATAATTACTGTATTAAAATTTTATTATTTTTCAAGGAAACTTGTTCACATATAATGACACAATTCGAAGGTCTTCCATTTTTTTTGATTTGTTTTGAATTTTTTATGCCCGTTTCAAAATGCGGTCAAAACGGCGGGCTTGACCGTTCCTAGCTAGTGGTTGAATATTGGAATTTTTTTGGTGTTTCTCTGGTTAAATAGATACTTAT
Organism: Aegilops umbellulata; assembly: GCA_032464435.1. NCBI lineage: Eukaryota > Viridiplantae > Streptophyta > Magnoliopsida > Poales > Poaceae > Aegilops > Aegilops umbellulata. The sequence continues at coordinate 521,005,104 of CP136059.1, read as the reverse complement.
GTACCGAGAAATGATTTTTGGAAAAAATAAATAGCAAACTATGAGGCAGCCGCAGTTCAAATTTGACCCGCTTCCAACTGAATCGGCGAGAATTTGTCTTTTTCACCAGATTGGATCAAAACTTTTGACACCCAACCATTTTGTCAATTGTGCATTAAATATGTCCTAGTATTTTATAAAAATGATTTGGTACAATTTTGCAACAAATATATGGTAGGCCCTTCACAAAAAAAACCTCATTTCGGGCACTCGAAAAATGGAAAATGAATTTTCCGTGCAAAGAAAATGAAAACTCCCTTTGGCAACATTGTTTGGAATTCCATGATGCACCCTTGTGCACAATATGAGATCATTTGAACAACTATGCCATGAATGTGGCCACAAGATTGATCGTTTGGGTTGAAATACATGAATCTTCACACATGATAGCTCATTTCTGAGAACACTTTTTAAAAATAACTACCGTATTACAAGTTTATTATTTTTCCTGGAAACTTGGTTACATATACTGACACAATGCGAAGATTTTCCAATTTTTTGATTTTTTTTGAATTTTTTATGCCCGTTTCAAAATGCGATCAAAACGGCGGGTTTAACCGTTCCTAGCTAGTGGTTGAATCTTGGAAAACTTTTGATGTTTCACTGATTAAATATATACTTATGTATCTAGAAATGATTTTTTGAGAAAATAAAGAGCAAACTATGAGGCAGCCGCAGTTCAAATTTTGCCCGCTTCCTACTAAATCGGCGGAAATTTGTCTTTTTCACCAGAGGTGGATCAAAAAATTTGACACCCAACCATTTTGTCAATTGTGCATTAAATATGGCCTAGTATTTTATAAAGTTGATTAGGTCCAATTTTGCAACAAATATATGGTAGGTCCTTCACAAAAAAACTCATTTCAGGCACTCAGAAAATGGAAAATGATTTTTTCGTCCAAAGAAAATGAAAACTTCCTTAGGCAACATTGTTTGCCATGTCAATATGCACCCTTGTGCACAATATGAGATCATTTGAACAAACTATGCCATGAATGTGGCCATAAGATTGATCATTTGGCTTGAAAGCCATGAATCTTCACACTTGATAGCTCATTTCTGAGAACACTTTTTTAAAATAATTACTGTATTACAATTTTATTATTTTTCCTGGAAACTTGTTCACATATAATGACACAATGCGAAGGTCTTCCATTTTTTTGATTTGTTTTGAATTTTTTATGCCCGTTTCAAAATGCGGTCAAAACGGCGGGCTTGACCGTTCCTAGCTAGTGGTTGAATATTGGAATTTTTTGGTGTTTCTCTGATTAAATAGATACTTATGTACCGAGAAATGATTTTTGGAAAAAATAAATAGCAAACTATGAGGCAGCCGCAGTTCAAATTTGACCCGCTTCCAACTGAATCGACGAGAATTTGTCTTTTTCACCAGAGGTGGATCAAAACTTTCGACACCCAACCATTTTGTCAATTGTGCATTAAATATGTCCTAGTATTTTATAAAAATGATTTTGTACAATTTTGCAACAAATATATGGTAGGTCCTTCAAAAAAAACCTCATTTCGGGCACTCGAAAAATGGAAAATGAATTTTCCATGCAAAGAAAATGAAAACTCCGTTTGGCAACATTGTTTGGAATTCCATGATGCACCCTTGTGCACAATATGAGATCATTTGAACGAACTATGCCATGAATGTGGCCATAAGATTGATCGTTTGGGTTGAAATACATGAATCTTCACACATGATAGCTCATTTCTGAGAACACTTTTTTAAAATAATTACCGTATTACAAGTTTATTATTTTTCCTGGAAACTTGGTCACATATACTGACACAGTGCAAAGATTTTCCAATTTTTTGATTTTTTTTGAATTTTTTATGCCCGTTTCGAAATGCGATCAAAACGGCGGGTTTAACCGTTCCTAGCTAGTGGTTGAATCTTGGAAAACTTTTGATGTTTCTCTGATTAAATATATACTTATGTATCTAGAAATGATTTTTTGAGAAAATAAAGAGCAAACTATGAGGCAGCCGCAGTTCAAATTTGGCCCGCTTCCTACTAAATCGGCGGAATTTTGTCTTTTTCACCAGAGGTGGATAAAAACTTTTTACACCCAACTATTTGGTCAATTGTGCATTAAATATGGCCTAGTATTTTAGAAAAACGATTTGGTCCAATTTTGCAATAAATATATGGTAGGTCCTTCATAAAAAAGCTCATTTCGGGTACTCAAAAAATGGAAAATGAAATTTCTGTGCAAAGAAAATGAAAACTCCCTTAGGAAACATTGTTTGGAATTCTAATATGCACCCTTGTGCACAATATGAGATCATTTTAACAAAATATGCCATGAATGTGTGCATAAGATTGATCATTTGGCTTCGAAGCCATGAATCTTCACGCATGATAGCTCGTTTCTGAGAACACCTTTTAAAAATAATTGATGTATTACAGGTTTATTATTTTTCCTGGTAACTTAGTCACATATAATGACACAATGCGAAGGTTTTCCAATTTTTTGATTTTTTTGAATTTTTCATGGCCATTTCAAAATGATGTGAAAACGACGGGCATGGCCGTTCATAGCTAAGGCTTGAATGTTGCAAAAATTTTGATATATCTCTGATTAAATAGATACTTATGTACCTAGAAATTATTTTTGAAGAGTCTACCGAGAAAATTATGAGGCACCTGTAGTTCAAATTTGACCTGCTTTCTACCGAGTCGGCGGGAATTTGTTTAAATGACCAAAAATAGCTAGAAGGATCGGAAATGCATAAAAATTGGTAATCATCCATAAAATGTGGTCTATATTAAGTGAAAATTTTAGTGATGCCAATTTGCAAAATAGTTTTGGTAGTTGCTTCACAAAACCCCCTGTTTTTAGCACTAAGAAATAATTTTATATTTTTGAACCAATCAAGAGGTAGCCCACGGATCACCCCCCACTGTAGTTGATCTGAGTCGTCCACACCCTCCGGCCTCCCTCAGTCCCTCGATCCAGCGTCTCTCGCTCACCTAAATGCACACGCACGGCACATCTCCTCCCTCAGTCCCTCGATCCAGATCCAGATCCACATCGCCTCCGCCTCCCCCCCCCCGATCCAGATCGCCGCCGCCGCCCCTCCGCCACCCAACGCCATCCATCCTCCCTTCCTTTGCCGGTGTCCCTTCCTCCCAACAACCTCTTTGCCCGCGTCCATGGCAAGGATCCGAAGCAGGTCAGCCGGCGGCGGCCATGGCGCATCTCTCTTCCTCACCCCATAGCCGGCGGCGGCCATGGCGCATCTCTTCCTCACCCCATAGCCGGCGGCGGCCATGGCACATCTCATCCTCACCTCATAGCCGGCGACGGCCATGGCAGGTCTCCAGAGACGGCCGGTGCAGGTGGGCTTCAACTCTTCTCAGGCGGGGCGGCCGTCGTCAAGGTCAGCGCCAGCGGGAAGACCCAGGTGGGAGGGCGGGGCGAGGAAGAAGCCCCCGTTCCGCCTCGCAGCGGACGACACCAAGCCCGTGCTCCGCGAACCGGTTAGTCCGTCCATCCGTTCGTAACACGCACAGATTTATCGTTGGATTTTTCATGGTGGCACTGCTGAATTGATTGGGTGCTGCTCTTGGTGGTGTGCAGATCCCGTGTTCTGAACACATGGAGACCGAGTAGGCCGTGCTGCGGCTGGCGCCCTTCCCCTGAAGTCCGGCCGCGTCCTAATGGATGGTACCCCGCCCTGCCCCTCTGTTAAACAGCATCGTGTAATTTTCCTCAGTGCCGTACCTGCACTTGTATGGTGGCTCTATGTTTTGGGAGTCCAGTGGTGGTGAGCTAGTGTCTACTGACCGCATGATCATGAGTGATCAGGGCTGTGTGGGGTGTGTCAAACGATTAGGCATGGTCTCTGCCTTCAGATTTTGGGTCAAGCATGTCAGCTGAGAAGTAAGTAGCATGTGGTGCTTTGGCCTTCTGATTTTGTACACACTGCACACCGCTGAATTGTTCGCTCGACTGACCTTGGTGCAATTGATTACAATAGAAAATAGAACAAACAACAGCATCATTGTATGTGTAAGTGGTGACCATATGCGGTGCGTGCATAGTGTAGGTCTTGCGGATCAGTGTTGGCGTACCGTGACCAACTCACGGTTTTTATTTAGATTGAAACAATCTGTATACAACTGGCCATGCTGTAAGCTTATTGTTAGGGAATCAACATATTTACATATATTAAGTTTGATGGAAGGCGGGGCGGCCAAAGCTAATGCAGTTTTATCCCGTGTTGTTGCAGAGTACAAGGATTAATCTTGCATCTATGCTTTTGACAGCTTGAAGTACATCAGCGTTGAGATGTGGCAGGTTATTGCTATGAAGTTCAGTGACTTGCACATCGCTTCCTTATGTTCTTTTTACTTCCAGAGCTACAGTGCTCTCATACTATCATTGCATTGCCTGCTGTTTTGCTGCATACCTATATCTCAAGTATTATACTTAGTTTTGTTTAGACGGAAAACTACTGGTGTGATATGCAAATAACAACGGAGCTAGTGATGCTATGTTAACATTAATGTGTATCAATTCTAGCTTATATTGGTATCTTGCGATCCTGTTCTAATTAATGTATATATTGCAAGCCCTTATTTTTCTGTCTAAATGCGTGCACCGAAGTTCAATTACTTTATGAGAAAGTGTACTAAAACGTGGAGACTTTACACCTTGCAAGATCATTCGGTGGTGGTGACCCATATGATGGCGATTCGCCCTGGCCATTCCAGTTTTGGCGGTGGTGGTGGTGCTGCTCCTATGATGGTAGACTCGTCTGCCTCCCCTAGCCGCATCCGTGGTGATGAAGCTCGGCCTAGGCTACAACCCCCTCCGGTGAGATCCTCACATACTCTTTTACCCCTCCTACTTGCTTGTTGGTTCTATGCTCCGCCTTTGTGAGGTGTAATTGTTCAATTTTGTTCATAGTTGAGCATTGGATGATATTGTATTTGTCATTATTTACATGGTTCGTGAACTATGCCAGCCTGCAGCTTTGTTGTACTAGTGATAGTAGGATAATGCAAGTTTTGACAATCCATACATATTTCCGCATGTTCGGTGTCTCTCCGGTTTCTGATCTGTCTGTCTTCTAACCAAGTGAAACCAAGAACATACACTTTGATCGATGCACGATTCAACCTGTTCTCTGTTTATGGGCCTTCTTATTGTTGTTACCGAATGTTATGGATTGCCGTTGTGATTGAATTTGTTTCACTCATGGAGATTAGCTCCTTTACTTGCTCTGGTTTAGTTAAGATTGATGATACCATGGATACGAGCATGCACATTACTACTGAATTTGTTTCATGTATGTGTCTACTAATCATCAATTACTACTAGTCGGCTTTTGCATGTTGACCACTGTTGATAATTAGATACTAGGTATGTGATGCGCTAATTGTACACCTGCATTTACAAGTTAATTCAGTGTTGGTGTTGATTTGATGCCCATGTTCAGAAACAAATTACAATAGGCTAAGTAGGTTAATCTTTTTGGTTTGTTCTCGTGCAGGTGATTGACGAGCTGATCTTCTTCCAGCAGTGGTAGGGGAGTGATGCTGGAGCAGTACATCGATCAGCAGATCACCCTGCCATTTGGGCAAGGAGAAGATGGGATGGCCCTAATGCAGTAACATCACCATGTGGCAAATCCAGGAGATGGACACACCATTGGTGCCTGGGTGATGGGATAAAGTAATTGTACCAGTGACACGATATTTGTGCTTCCCATTGATGTTATGTGTGAACTGCTAAAATGTGTGCTTCTCGTCCAATCTATGTTGATGTGCGCTCGTGCAATTGTTGGGTTTTTTGCTGTGCACTTGCACTATTTTTTGTGGACTTGTTGGGCCATGAACCCTGCTGTGTAGAGGAGATGATTGATGGTTTATTGTATTTCGTGTGATGTCTTACTGAAATGAAATATATTGAAATATAGTATTATATTGTATTTGTTTTCTAATGGGCCTATCCTGAAATATGCATGCTTTTGAAAAAATAATGTGGCAGCCCAAATAAATCAAACCAATTCAATTAAGAAAATAGGTATTGGGCTGGGCCTATGTCTGCTAGATTGGTAGATTGGGCTGTGAAATTCATGATAATCGGGCCAGGCCCATGTAGGCTATTGGACTGGGCTATGAAATATATGATGATTCCATTTGGTCACTAACAATGCCACGTAAGCTCAGCCACGTCAGATCCTATGTGGCTCAGGCAAATGGGTAATGACCTTTCTAAAATTTTGATCATTAGTCTATCTATGACAAAAATTCCAAAAAGGTCATGTTTGTTCGTTCTTGACGGCCAACTGTTGACCTTCTGAATTTGGTCAAAAAAAGGTCAATGAATGATAACTATGACGAATCAATGACCAAAATGGGGAGTCATAATTGACCGTATTTCTTGTAGTGATCTGAATAAGCAGAGAAATTCTTCGAGGACTTATGAACATGATGATTGGAAGAATAATGCTCATATTCATAGCCCTTGGCTCGTCCCTGCGAAACAGAGTTGTTAGCACGATGATGTTCATATGAGGACTTTGATCCATGTGAGGAATTTGATCCCCTTGAGAAATTTGGTCCGTATGAGGACTTGGATCCATATGAAGAATTTGGTCCATATGAAGGATTTGATCTGGGGTTCCTTTTCTTCACAGGTGGTGTCATGAGGACATTCACCTGAAGACTTTCAAGATACCTTTTGGGAACCCAGATTTTCTTCATAGGGGAACCGTTCCTGCAGTTGGTGCCAACATATCTAGCAAATACTTCACCATTCTGATTTTTGAATAGTTTATAGTTGGAGTCAAATGACTCATCAGAAGAATGAGAAGATTCACATGTATAACCAGATAAATTAGATGGGTCAACTGGAGGTCCCTTTGCAGCAACCCATGAGGTTTTGGGGTACTGCTCAGGCTTCCAATATGTACCATCAGCCTTGAGTTTCCTCTCAAAGGCAATACCCTCTTTCCTAGGGTTCCTGTTGAGGATCTGCTTTTTAAGCACATCACAAAGAGTTTGATGCCCTTTGAGGCTTTTGTACATGCCTGTCATGTACAATTCCTTCAGCCCTGCATCGTCAGTGATACTAGCAATGTCCTCAGATGAGGAATTAGTGATAGCTGAGACAGGTGAAGAATTTGTAACATTAGAAGCATTTGAACATTCAGGTGAAGAATTAGCAGATTCTCTTTCAATGCATTTCAAACAGGGAGGAATAAATTCTTCCTGAGCAGCGCTGATTTGTTGAGCAAGCAATGAATCGCGCTCCTTCTGAAGATCTTCATAACTCACTCTTATCTTCTCAAGATCGGACAAGAGAGAGTTATGCTGATCTTGAAGGGAGTCATACTTAGAATGGAGTCACTGAAGACTTTCAGCCAAAGCTTGTGACTGATCCATTTCTTCACTCAACATATAATTGCTCTTACTAAGCATGTTGTTAGCCCTTTCCAAGGCTCTTTGTTGTTTAGTGGCAAGGGAAGCAAGTTTGACATAACTGGGTCCAAATTCATCACCAGATTCTTCATCACTGGACTCAGATAGGTAGCATTCAGTTACCTCAGCACTTTTTGCCATAAGGCATGGAGTAGAGGATGATGATTCTGGTTCGAATGTCATCGATTTGAGCGATCCCTTGAAATCCTCAAACCAAGGATCATGACGGGTTCGATGACCTTCATAGACCTCAGAGAGACGGTCACAGATAAGCTTCGCATGGTCAAGATGCATGACGTTCCTGAACTGATTTCGAGACAGACAGGAGCAGATGACGTCCTTCGCCGTGATGTTGAGAAGACTGTACTTGCAAATGTCATCAGCTCCCGCCGACTTGCATAGATTGGTAAGACCAATCTTAGTGACGGTCCACAGTTCGCTGTTCACCACCATGAGGCGCTTCTTCATCATGGCCTTCCACTTGGGATAATCATGACCGTCAAAGATAGGGCATGTCACTTTCTTCATACCTGCGGTCGACATAACTAAAACTCCAGGCGGTTAAACCAAAATCACACAGAACAAGGGAGTACCTCGCTCTGATACCAATTGAAAGTGCGTTATATCGACTAGAGGGGGGGTGAATAGGTGATTTTTATGAAATTCTTCACTGAGGAGTTTGCTCGTGAGGAAATTCCTTAGCGAAGAACTACTAGCAGCGGAATAAGTACTCAGAAGTAAACATAGCAGATTACATGCATGGTCATCATGATGAAATGAAGACAAACACAGAGTACAGAAAGCGTAAACACAGGATAGCACAAGATGAAGACAAACAGACTGAAGAAATTGAACTGAGGAAATTGAGAAAGTCTTCAGTCAAAGTCTTCACACATATATGAACAAATACACAACACAGTAATGAGGAAATGAAAGTGTTGAGGAAATAGAACCGGTTAGCTTGGTGCAGACAATGATTTGGTGGACCAGTTCCAACTGTTGTCTCAGTTGTACATCTGGTTGGAGCGGCTGAGTATTTAAACTCGAGGACACCTAGTCCCGGACACACAGTCCTCACCGTATTCTCTTTGAGCTAAGGACACACAGTCCTCGTCCAATCACTCGTGGTAAGTCTTCAGGTGACTTCCAAACGCTGACAAACTCGGTCACTCGGTGATCCACAATTCCTCTTGGATGCTCTAGACCTTGACGCCTAACCGTCTGGAAGAAGCACAGTCTTCAAAGGTAACAAGCGTCGGATCCATGCAGGATCAATCTCTTCAGTGATGCTCAATCACTTTGGGTTTGGGTTTGGATATTCCTCACTTGATGATTTTCGCTCAAAGTCCTCGGAGGATGGGTTGCTCTCAAATGACAAGTGTCAAGTTCTCGCGGAGCAGCCAACCAGCTAGTGGTTGTAGGGGGCGGCTATTTATAGCCTAGGGAGCAGCCCGACATGATAAGACATAAATGCCCTTCAATGATATGACCGTTATGTGGATAATATGTTTTGGGACAGCTGGCGCGTAGCACAGCAACGGTCGGAAATTTGAGGTACAAATTCCTCAGGGCTATCATGTTCCTCACTGTGCAGGCAATTCGCACTGGCGAATTCCTAACTCCTCAGTTAGAGCAAAGTCCTCAGTGACCAGAAGAAATGCGTCTCTGTCACTGAAGAAATCGACCGAACTGTATGAGATTTCCAATGGCTTCACTCGAAGGGATTGGTAGGTGTAGGATTTGAGTTGAGCATCACATGGAAATTTTCTCCTTAGTATTTCCTCGACCCCCTTTAATAGTACGGTGTTTCCTATGACTCAAGAAAGAGAAAATGGAACTATGAAAACAAAAGTCTTCACGCTTCATGTTCCTCAAATGAATACCAAGTCTTCAAGGTCACACCAATTTCTTCACTTTCAAAGTCTTCAGAAAGCCTTCAAAATATCAAAGTCTTCAGTTGAAGAACTTCATTTTTAGGGGTCGACTTTCTCTGTAAGTATCAAACTCCTCATAGACTTATAGGCCTGTGTACACTCATAAACACATTAGATACTTAACCTATAAGTCTTCAATACACCAAAATCACTAAGGGGCACTAGATGCACTTACAATTGAATAACTGAAAAAGTTCTGAATACTCAACGGACAGAGCTTTCTTATGGAAGTAATGATCTTCCTTGACTTTCACCATGAGGGACTCTTGATTGGAAATCTTGGTAATGTTCATGTACCATTGATGCAATTCATACATTCTCGTTGGGAGGTTCTTGACCTCGTCTGGCTCGACCAAAGGTTGGCCCCGGACATATTTCTGTTTTGTTTCCTTCTCTCTAAGCGGAGACATGGGCTCGATCTCGAGGAGTTGTCCAACAGTGATCTTGAGAATTTCAGCATGCGTTATATGCTCCTCGGTTATTACCACATTGCCCACCTCAGGAACGTAAACTGTTTGCCCACAATAATATTGGGCGCGCGTACTCTCACGTGTTGTTGGCACAACAAGCGGGGCGATTGATTGCGCTGCCTGTTCTCCCAGCTAGGGAACGGTTTTCCTGCATTTTTTTACAGCTACTTGTTGGCTCGAGCTCGAGCTCGCTTCTTTCTGTAGTCGTGCTCGATATGCCTTCCTGATTTGGCGCTCATAGTCTGAGTCAACAGGCTTGGGAGCTGGTGGTCTAGCCATACGAATGAAGTGGTCAATCTTTTCCTCAGGCACTTTCTCCCTCGGCGGCGTTGCCGGATTCGGTCCAAAATGGGCGTCCACTTCTGCCCGCACTATGACATTGTTTTGCTCCTCGGTCATGTCGTAAGGCCTCTGAGGAAGAGGAGCGACGCTGCTTGGACCATATTTATACCGCTTCGTGTCTCCGCCTGTACTTCTTGTACTACCTCGACTCGTACCGCTACGCACCATAGCTGCGGCGTGTCTCTTTTGCGATTGCTGAGGCAGCGGAGATGGCTCACGTGGCTAAGTTGGAGCAGGAGGAGTGGCCTGACGCTGTGCCGGACTTGAAGAAGGAGGTGTGTCCTGACACGGTGTCGGACTTGAAACGGGAGGAGTGGCCTGAGGCTGTGCCGGACTTGAAGCAGGAGTCTGCTCACGCGTTCGTGGACTTGGAGGAGCAGGACTCTGCTGACCCGGTGGCGGACTTCGAGGAGGAGTCGGCAGACGCGGTGTTGGTGGACTTCGAAAGATGATGCAATCCTTTCTCCATAGGATGATACGATGTATGGCCTCTCCCAATGTGTGCTCGTCGTCACCTCCAGGAATGTCAAGCTGTAGCCCCGAATATGGGTCCACCACCTCATCAACCAAGACACGAGCATAGCCCGCTAGAATCGGGGCGCAATGGAAGGTTGCTTCGGGGGTAATTGTAAAAGCAACTGCGTCTGCCACCTTCATGGATATGTTCTTCATTTTGAAGTGTAGCTCACAGTTAGTGTTCTCTATGATGTCATCCACAGGGTATGTATCGAGCAGTGCGTCGCCCGGGGCGGAACCAACGCTGCTTCTCGGCATGGATGGGACGGTGCTATCCAATGCTGGATGATCATCCGCTTGCTGCTGTCGCTGTTGAGACCCCCTTTCCTGGCTAAGTGAGTCGATCTGCTGCTGCTGCTGGAATTTGAGTGCCAAGTCCGCGTGCCTTGCTTCTAGGCCTTGAAGGCGTTCCGCGTCCTGCTTCCTCTCCTCCTCCTCCAGCTTCCTCTTCTTCTCCTCCTCCATCTTCTTTCTTGCACGGGTCCTGTAGTCATTGTTCCATTCCGAAAAGCCCTCATACCAGGGAATAACGCCCTTGCCTCGTGTTCTTCCCGGGTGTTCAGGATTTCCCAGGGCGCGCGTAAGCTCGCCGTTCTCTCTGTTGGGCGTGAACACCTCCTTTTTAACATCTTCTATTGCGTCAAGTAACTTTTGACTTGCTCCTTTTAGATTTGCCTTCTTTTAAACCAGGCCTGTCTTCGGGTCCAACGCCCCCCCATGCGCATAGAAACAACTTCTGCACCTGGGGGGCCAGCTCCTAGTAAGCGGAGTGACCCCTGCATCCTCCATCTCTTGCTCAGACTTATCCCACTTAGGCATTGCCACCGCGTAGCCACCTGGACCCAGCCTATGGAACTGCGCCTTTTTTGCGGCATTGGCCTTGTTTTTTGCCGACCGTTCCTTAGATAATTATGATTCCTTGAATTTGACGAAAGCGGGCCAGTGTTCTCTTTGCTTCTCCAGTGTTCCCTTGAATTCTGGAGTCTTCCTTTCTGCAGCGAGGTAGTTGGCCCATACAGTTTTCTTGTGGGTGTTGAATGCAATTTCCATCTTCTTAAGAGCAGCGTCCTTGACTTTCTGCACATCTGCATCAGTGAAATGATCTGGTAGGGTGAAATGTTCCATCAGAGATTCACAAAGCTTTTGTTTTGCTCTGTCGTCGACCCAAGTAACATCTGGACGTTTAGTTTTTGGCTCGTTCCATTCTTGAATGGAGATCGGGAGTTGGCCCCTCACAAGAACTCCGCACTGACGAGTCCACTTGTTCGCAATGTTCTTAGGCGTGAGGGGTTCGCCATTAGTTTTGATGGAGTCGATGTTGTACTTTACACCCTCCTTCAACTTTTTGCCCGGGCCTCGCTTTGTCCTGCTGTCTGTAGAAGAAGATTTGCTCGATCCGGAGGGCTGAAAGAAGAAAGATCGATTCGTTAATATATATATCTTCAAATAAAAAAACATGTGATGATCACCAGATGCCTGCTTATATAAATATACCTCGCCGGTAATCTTTGTTATTTCAAGATCAACATTGTCTGTGTCATCATAAACATTGTCTGCGTCATCATAATCATAATCATAGTTCATGACTTCATCAGCTCGGTCGTCGAGATCGAATACGTTATCATCACCCTCCCCGGTATTGTTCAGATATTGGGAGCCGTCATTTGTTTCATTCATATCATCTAGCCTGCAAGGGCTGCGTATGATCTCGAACAATTCCTCTACTCTCTCTCTGCCGGTATTATCCGCCATAGCTTTTACTTAACTAATACAGAAGAAATATAAAACAATTTAGTATTCAAATTACAATGCATGGATGCAATCAATAAGGAAAAACTGAATCATATATAGTACATAATATGCATCGTCCCGAATGATATATAATCTCAAGTACATCGTCTCGAATAATATATATAATCTCGAATACATCGTCTCGAATATTATATAGCGAATACATCACTGGCTAGGTAGCTAATAAAGATCGAATACTACAGAAGAATCTAGGCCACTCGCGGTTCCTGGGGCGCGAGCGGTGGACACCCAAAGAGAAGGAACCATCACAGGATCATATCTCTGGTCATCTGCCCAAAGAACTTGCCAGGTATTGGAGAACCTGACGTCCATAGCAGCCATGTAGGGATGGACGTGCTCGTCCTCCACCCTGACACGACGACGCACCACCTTCGGCGGGGCCGGCTCCCTCTGCACCGAATGTGGCCCACGCGAACGCCACCAAAGGAGATCAGGGTCGATGACGGGACCTGAGGCTTCGTTCCTCACCAAGCGGCGCGCCCCTCCAGGTACCACCTCCCAGTGCCAGCCCGGCGGAGCCCAGTCCCGGACATGGGTCAGCCGGACGTCGTGGCGAACGGGTCGACGGCAAGGATGCGGGCCGGGCATCGTCGAGAACAAATACTATATGCCCGCAAAAAGTAACATTTTTTAAATGTGATTGGATTGTGATAACTAAAATTTATAACATTTCTATATATATAACTAAAAAACAGAAAATTTTATAACATTTCAAATATTTCTATAACTAAAAACAGAAAAATTGCTAACATTTCTATAAATATTTCTATAACTAAAAAACAGAAAAATTTATAACATTTCTATATACTAACATTTCTAATATTTCTATAACTAAAAAATAGAAAAATTGCTAACATTTCTATAACTAAAAACAGAAAAATTTATGTGTATGTGTGTGTGTGTGTGTGGACATGGCGGCTGCGGGGCACAGGAGCTCACCGGGGGGCGGCGACTGGGGGCGGCGACGGCGACGGGTCGGGGCGCGGCGACGGGGACGACGGGGACGGGCTGGGCGGGGACAGCGGGAGGCCGGGGCGGGGCGCGGCGACGGGGACGACGGGGACGGGGACGGCGACGGACGGCGACGGGGGCAGCGACGAGGGGCGGCGGCGACGGGGCAGAGGAAGAACGAAACTATCGAAAATTTTTGAAGGGTTTTCTTATATAGAACACACCTTTCGTACCGGTTGGAGCCACCAACCGGTACTAAAGGTCTGTTTTGGCCAGGCGAAGCGGCGGGAAGCGCCCACCTTTAGTATCGGGTGGTAGCACCAACCGGTACTAAAGACCCACTTTAGTACCGGTTGGAGCCACGACCCGATACTAAAGGGTGTGCGCTGCCATGCGAGGGGCGCAGAAGTTTAGTCCCACCTCGCTAGTTGAGCAGCGCCAGGACCTGTTTATATGCCCCGGCACGGGTACTGCATTGAGCTCCTCTCAGTAGCAGGCCTTGAGGGCCTACCTCTCCCACTCTGCCTGTGGGCCTACTGGTCTTGCGGGTCTGCATCCTGGCCCAACTACAGGTTGGGTTTCTAGTTGTATGTAGGCCGCTGTGTGCAGTAGGCGGCCTTTTTAGTTTCTTATTTTTTTGCTTTATTTATTTTTGAGTTGTTTTTTTTTTGCTTTACTTAGAGTTTCTTTGTGAATATTTTTGCTTTAGGTACAAAAAATTACAAACTCTCTATTAGTGCGGGTAGTTTACAAATTTGAATAGTTTACATTTTGAATTATTTGAAATTTGTGTAAATCACTAGTTTGTGAATAACTTAACTTTGAAAATAGATTTTTCAGTGATTCTTTTTTCTTATGTTTAATATTAGTGTGTTTTATCATTATATTAAATTTTTTAATGCTTAGGTTATTTAAAAAATGAAATGCCTTTGTAACGGATGAGTTTTCGTCCGAAGCCCTGATACTTCGAAAGAGATTGTCCATTTTGTACACGAAGTGCATCCGGTTTTTGCGGTAACCCTCTCTACTTTTTTGCACATGCTATGTGGGTGAAATTATGATACGATGCCAACTTTCAACCTTTTTGAGTTCATTTGAAATGCTTTTCAATTTTAGGGTCATTTAGCTGAAAAAATCAGTAAATGCATGAAAGAATTTGTTTGCACATAAAATTTCTTCGCGTTTCAAATGCCAAAACACATAACTACCTTAACTATTATAGAGATTCCCTCCTGGGTGTGAAAACACAGAAGAAAGTGATGATAGTGAAGCCGATCACATCCCAGATCTTTGGGTGTGAAACTTTTTCTTTGCGTGTGTCCCTTTGCGTCGTAGCCATGGAAAATCTTCATCATTTAACTGGATGCTCGGGTCAATATTCACTCTGAATGGAGCAATTTCATCAAACTTTTCATAATCTTCTGACATGTCTGTCTTGTCATCCACTCCCACGATGTTTCTCTTCCCAGAAAGAACTATGTGGCGCTTTGGCTCATCGTATGATGCATTCCCTTTCTTATCTTTTCTTTTTCTTGTCTTGGTAGACATGTCCTTCACATAGAAAACCTGTGCCACATCATTAGCTAGGACGAATGGTTCGTCTGCATATGCAAGATTGTTGAGATCCACTATTGTCATTCCATACTGCGGGTCTTCCGTTACCCCGCCTCGTGTCATATTGACCCATTTGCACCGAAACAAAGGGACTTTCAAACCACTTCCATAGTCAAGTTCCCATATCTCCTCTATGTAACCATAATATGTTTCCTTTCCTGTTTTGGTTGTTGCATCAAAGAGGACACCACTGTTTTGGTTCGTGCTCTTCTTATCTTGGGCGATCGTGTAAAATGTATTACCATTTATCTCGTACCCTTTGAAAGTCATTATATTCGAAGATGGTAACTGGGATAGCGAGTACAGGTCTGCAACGAGCCGGCGAAACTCCTGGTTTGTTCACATGTAATCCAGTCATCAGACCACTCCGGGTGTTTGGAGCGTAGAAAATTCTTGTGTTCGTCCATATACGGAGCCACCAAGGCGGAATTTTGTAGAACTGTGTAGTGTGCTTCAGTGAGAGAATGTCCGTCCATACATATTATTTGATCCCCTCCTAGCGTGCCTTTTCCATCCATTCTGCCCTTATGCCGCGATTCAGGAACACCAATCAACTTAAGGTCAGGAATATAGTCAATACAAAACTCAATCACCTCCTCATTCTCATGGGCCTTGGAGATGCTTCCTTCTGGCCTAGCACGGTTATGAACATATTTCTTTAAGACTCCCATGAACATCTCAAAGGGGAACATATTGTGTAGAAATACAGGACCCAAAACGTTAATCTCTTCGCATAGGTGAACTAGGACGTGCATCATGCTGTTGAAGAAGGATGGTGGGAACACCAACTCGAAACTGACAAGACATTGCACCAAATCATTCTCTAACCTTGGTATGATTTCTGGATCGATTACCTTCTGAGAGATTGCATTGAGGAATGCACATAGCTTCACAATGGCTAATCGAACGTTATCTGGTAGAAGCCCCCTCAATGCAACCAGAAGCAGTTGCATCATAATCACGTGGCAGTCTTGAGACTTTAGGTTCTGGAACTTTTTCTCTGCCATGTTTATTATTCCCTTTATATTCGACGAGAAGCGAGACGGTACCTTAATGCTGAGCAGGCATTCAAAGAAGATTTCCTTCTCTTCTTTGGTAAGAGCGTAGCTGACATGACCCTGATGTATGCCGTCTTTTCCATGCATACATTGCTGGTCCTCCCGTGCCTCTGGCGTATCTTTTGTCTTTCCATACACGCCCAAGAAGCCAAGCAGGGTCACGCAAAGATTCTTCGTCACGTGCATCACGTCGATTGCAGAGCGGACCTCTAGGTCTATCCAATAGGGTAGGTCCCAAAATATAGATTTCTTCTTCCACATGGGTGCGCGTCCGTCAGCGTCATTCAGAATAGGTTGTCCGCCAGGACCCTTTCCAAAGACTACCTTCAAATCCTTGACCATATCATGTACATCAGCACCAGTACGGTGGCGAGGCTTCGTCCGGTGATCCGCCTCACCTTTGAAATGCTTTCCTTTCTTTCTTACGGGATGCCTGCTCGGAAGAAATCGACGATGTCCCAGGTACACATTCTTCCTACCATTGTCCAAATATATACTGTCAGTATTATCCAAACAGTGTGTGCATGCGCGGTATCCCTTGTTTGTCTGTCCTGAAAGGTTACTGAAAGCAGGCCAATCATTGATGGTCACAAATAGCAAGGCCTTTAGGTCAAATTCTTCCCACATGTGCTCATCCCATGCACGTACACCTGTTCCATTCCACAGCTGTAAGAGTTCTTCAACTAATGGCCTTAGGTACACATCAATGTCGTTGCCGGGTTGCTTAGGGCCTTGGATGAGCACTGGCATCATAATGAACTTCCGCTTCATGCACAACCAAGGAGGAAGGTTATACAAACATAGAGTCATAGGCCAGGTGCTATGGTTGCTGCTCTGCTCCCCAAAAGGATTAATGCCATCTGCGCTTAGACCAAACCATACATTCCTTGCGTCATCTGCAAACTCCTTCCCGTCCTTTCTCTCGATTTTTCTCCACTGTGACCCATCAGCGGGTACTCTCAACTTTCTATCTTTCTTACGGTCTTCTCTGTGCCATCGCATCGCCTTGGCATGCTCTTTGTTTTGGAACAAACGTTTCAACCATGGTATTATAGGAGCATACCACATCACCTTGGCAGGAATCTTCTTCCTGGGGCGCTCGCCCTCGACATCACCAGGGTCATCGCGCCTGATCTTATAGCGCAATGCACCGCATACCGGGCAAGCATTCAGATCCTCGTACTCACCGCGGTAGAGGATGCAGTCATTAGGGCATGCATGTATCTTCTGCACCTCTAACCCTAGAGGGCAGACAGCCTTCTTTGCTTCGTACGTACTCTCGAGCAATTCATTGTCCTTTGGAAGCATATTCTTTATCATTACCAGCAACTTTCCAAATCCTTTGTCAGATACACCATTCTGTGCCTTCCATTGCAGCAATTCCAGTGTGGTACCCAACCTTTTCTTGTTAGCTTCGCAATTTGGGTACAACAATTTCTTGTGATCCTCTAACATGCGCTGCAACTTCTTCTTCTCCAAATCACTTGAGCAGTTTCTCTTTGCATCGGCAATGGCCCGACCTAGATCATCACCGGGCTCATCTGATGCCTCTACTTCAGCTTCTTCCCGCATTGCTGGCTCAGCTTCTTCCCCCATTGTTGTATCATCATATTCAGGGAACCCATGGCCAGGATAGCTGTCGTCGTCCTCCTCTTCTTTATTGTCTTCCATCATAACCCCTCTTTCTCCGTGATTGGTCCAAACATTATAGTGGGGCATGAAACCGGACTTAAACAGGTGGACGTGAATGGTTCTTGATGTAGAGTAATTGTGATCATTCTTACAGACAAAACATGGACAAGGCATAAAACCATCCGCCCGCTTGTTTGCCTCAGCCGCAAGCAGAAAAGTTTGCACGCCATTAATGAACTCGGGAGAGCATCGGTCATCGTACATCCATTGTCGGCTCATCTTCATTACACAACACCGAAAAGACCAAATTAATACAAGTTCATACATAAAGTTCATACAAGACTTAAATGCAACAAACAAATAACTCTCTAGCTATAGCATTTAAATGCAACAGCAAATGCGATCAAGATCGCAACTAAGGTAACAATTGATCCAACAGCATAATGATACCAAGCCTCACTATCAATGGCATATTTTCTAATATTTCTAATCTTCAAGCGCATTTTCTCCATCTTGATCTTGTGATCATCGACGACATCGGCAACATGCAACTCCAATTCCATCTTCTCCCCCTCAATTCTTTTCAATTTTTCTTTCAAATACTCGTTTTCTCTTTCAACTAAATTTAACCTCTCGACAATAAGGTCGGTTGGAATTTCCGGTTCACAAACCTCCTAGACAAATATATCTATGTCAACTTGATGGGCATAATTTGTCATAAACACGAAATGCAACAACTACTTTTAAAAGAGAATATACCACATCCGAATCATAACAAGGACAAGGGCCGACGGGGACGGATATCAAAACCATGGCACTATGTATAACAAACAACGTACGGGTAAGATAATTATACAAGTAACTATATATCCAAATCACACAAACATCAATTTGGTAATGTAAAACATTCATGAACAAGAGGCTCACCACAAGGTGGTGCCGGTGACGGAACGGTGCGGGCGATCGACTGTGGTTATGACGGAGATTTAGAAGGCACTAAGTAAACCACACCTACATATGCAAACTAAGTGTTATTTTTGACCTCAAACTGCATATAAATCAAATACTAGCACATATATTTCCTCCCAAATTGCTAAACTCATAAATTAATCACTATACAAAGCATTGCAAGAGCTAATCTAGCAATGAGAGATGAAAGGACAAAGTTGCTAACCTTTTTGATCATTTGAATGGATGGGGGCCTTCAAATCTTGACAAAATTTGGGCAAAATGTGTGATGAGCTCGAGAGGTAGAGGGGAAGAACAGAGAGGAGAGGGGAAAGGGGAAGAACAGAGCGAGCTCGGGTGGACGAAGGGTTTATGTAGGACGACCTTTAGCATCGGTTCGTGCCACGGACTGGTACTAAAGGTGCTGGAGGGGCCCCGGACTGACAACATCCGGCCACCACTCATTTTAGTACCGGTCCGTGGCACGAACCGGTGCTAAAGGTCGGCCATGAACCGGTACTAATGAAAGCGGCCGGCTAGCCGTTGGAACCGGCACTAAGGCACACATTAGGGCCGGCTCCAAAGCAAACCGGCACTAATGTGCTTGATATTTGACCCTTTTTCTACTAGTGAGGTACTATCTTAATTCTTTATTTAGTTGATGTTTATGCCCTACATGCTGTTTTTGTTCAGTGCATTACAAAAGAGAGGGAGGTGTTTAGGCATTACATGGAGTTTTTGTTCAGTACATGACCTACTTCTGTTTCCTACAGTATTTTTTCTTCTCAGTTTTGTATAGTATAGGAGAGAGTTGTTTTCTCAGCTCAATCTCTCAAAACTAAATCCTGTAGTCAATGAACCAAATGGCAAAGTAGTTCTGTGTATAAGAGCAAAGGTTCAAGTTGTTCTGTTCTTTTCTATTCACATGCTGTCGAATATCTACAGTTTGCATACATTTCTAATTTTGAGATATTCGACAGGCGTTGGTGACTGGGCTGAGAAGGCGGTGCCGAGAAAACGGTTGTGCTGCAAGCTCAAGTGCACAGTCACCACGGTCAGAGTAATGGTGATGTGGATGCTGGAGGTCGGGCTGTGTTGAGGATTAGAATGGCAGTATCTGTAGTTTTATCTTGTTTGCCTTAACAGAGTTTTAGTCTGTAGTTTTCTAAACCTCCGAGCTAGTTTGAGGGTAGCTTGCTTTGAATGACCTCAATTTTGTAAAACCTTACCTGTTTTTTTTAGGGCTTCTGTCAAATGGAGCCAGGGAGTTTATCTAAAAAAAGAGAGTTTTAGTCTGTCAGCGTGTTCTGATGCTTGTTGTATGCTTGACAATATATGTACCTGCTGTTGTCAAAAATAATTCCTGAAATTCCTATGTCTTATATATGTTCTTTATATCGCCTAAAATCAAGTTCCTTGTGTCTAGTTTAGATGTCGTCTTCCAAAACCTAATACCGGCCATTTTAGACCATTGTGAAGCAACCACATGCTAGCCACCAGTCCTGGCCGTGTAACTTGGCAGACTTAAACTCCTTACTACCCTGGCCATCAACCCAAAACCTCTGGACAAAATACCCCATGGAAGGCCAGTGTATCATCCATCAAAGTTTTGTGCAGGAACTGACTTTCATCCAAACAGTGAACCTATCCTTAGCCTTTGACGCCTATCTCCTCTGTATAACCTAACTGAGCATAGAAACACACTGTGACACGGTCGGTTTCTTAAACTAATTCACGGAGCGGGAAAGTGCGTGGTGACCACTCACCCGGCATGCAATAACGGCGCTCTGTGGGTCGGCCGGCAGCGCCACGAGCGAACCAGGCCCCTATTCGCCCACCCCTCTCGCCTGTAGCCCGCCCCCGCTCCCGCGCTTATTTCCCTCCCGGAGGAGCCGACGGGAGCTTTTCCGCCGTCCCGGCCGGCGCCATGCACGCGGCCAAGGCTCAGGTACAGCCTGGGGTCCGGCACCGTCCAATTCCCCATGGCCGTCCACGTGTCCCGGCAAGTCACCTGGCCGCCTGATTCCTCCAATCGACGCCCCAGCGCTAGCGAGGACCAGAGGAACTCGTCTTCCTCGACTCCGGGGCTCCGGGCGCAGCTCCGCCGAAAGCTTCCAAGACCGTGCGCTCAGTTCCCGAGCTCCCCATCTATTTCCTCTCGCTTCTCACCCTCTCTATTCTCTTTTGAGGTCAAGCGCTGTACATATCCATCTAATGCATCCCGTACGCTCGGCTTCGACGAGGACCGCCCCTCGCCGCCGCTGGAGAGGAAACTGCCGTCGCCGTCCGTCCACCCAGGAGCCAATGCCGACCACTGATCGACCCGGATCGACGTACTATACCTCCATGTGATCACTACCGTCGCCTCCGACGACCGGGTCGCCGCCGGTGAGCCTAGCACCGCCGCCGGTGAGCCTAGCACCGCCGCCGTCGTGTCCCTGCGTCGTCTAAAGGAATACGTGGTGGGTAGTGACCCCATCAGCCAGTCTCTCATAACCGCACCCGAACAGGTAAGATGGGTGGCGTATTGTCTGAAATACGTCATTGACGTGGCCCTTCCCTGGTTTTTCTGTTTGAAAGAAAATAGTAATTCTGTTGATCAAACTTTGACTAGCTGTAACTTTTAAACCACAGATCCAAATGAGCTGATTATTTTTGCAATATTTTCAAATTTGAACTAATATTTCTACAGGAATTTGGTTGCATTTTTAGCTACTTAAGTAGTATAGATAGCATATGTTTTGGTTTACTCAAAGATTCCTACTCTAGGCTGGCGGACCATCAACCTTCGAATGACGTTGGTCCTACAGATTCTCTATGGTTATTTTGAAAATGCAAGTATCCAAATTTACTGGAACGGAACGACCTCTCAGCCCCGATCAAGCCGGTGAAAAAACCGCAGCGAACCAATATACTGTAGAAAAACAGTTGTCAACCTATCGTTGATTGGAGGCCTCCCAAAAAACCGTGAAAAATGAAAACCTTCACCCTGTAGTTTTGTTATGTATAAGAACTAAGGAACATAGATGACATATTGTACCATGAGTCGATGAACACATCACCCCCCCCCCACACACACACACACGCACACATGGGTGTGGCCGGTCGGGGAATGCATCGGCTATGGACTAACCGAACTCGCTTTACGTGAGGGCCTGAGATAGTTGTTTGTGTTTGGGACCCCGAGGCTACATACGACCTCGGATCAAGATCACCCTACAAGTAATGTTGTCCATCTCGCTAATTGCACATGCAGCCGTAGGCACCTTCCCCCTACTTCAACCTCCCAATGCAGGACACCCTAGTGCCCTTACTGCCTTTTGTGGTCCTCCTTGGCATGCCAAGTGTTGTCATACCAATCTGGGTTGCTTGCGTCAATCGCCTCTCCATACTTCGTCCTCGTCGACTATGAAGGCTCATGTGGTGGCTTTATGAATCTCGAGATGTAGTGCCGACTCAGTATCATGTAGGAGCTCATAGGGGGTAGGGGTGTGCGTGCATGCATGCGTTCATAGGTGTGGGTGCATGCGCATGATTGTGGGTTTGTGCGTTGTATTATCGCCTTTATCTCCTTATCGCATTTTCATGTTCTATATCATCGAGCCTGCCATCTTCACAAACCGATATTCAGATACAGGAAGGAAAGACAGAGCTCCTCCACCGCTAAAATAGGAACATGAATAAAAGCAAAGACTACTAGACTAGCATCAACGAAGTCGAGCCATCTTTACCGCCCTAGTTCCGATCCAGCTTCAAGAGATATTTCAACCACATATCACACCTTATCAGCATGGCTCATCTCGCGTCAGATCTGGGCAGTGGCTATTATTTCATAAATAGTTTCTAGTAATTATTTCATAAATACATAGTGTGTAATTAAATATATGTCATAAACTTGAATGTTTTTTTAGATCAATTCACTCTTTCTTTTAGGGGAGAGATCAATTCTCTAAATGTTCTAAATTGGCTTGGCGGCAAGAAAACATGCGCGGGGGGCATAGTTTTCGCTCCACCCGCGCCAAGGCAAAAAGAACACCATCTTGAATTGATCATATTGCCTATCAAGGTTCCTGAAAATTACACAAAGATATTCTTCCATCGGTACCATACGAAGGGACAACGTTGTAATTTGACATGCACAAAATCCCTAACCCCACCGCACGGCCGCCCCTAACCCCCAAATCGCCAAATACCTGCCTTCCTCTTCAGCCTCCGCCGCCGGCTTCACCTCCTCCACCGCCGAGAACGATTCCCATCCCTCTTCCACCTCCACCGCCGGCACAACCCCTCCCGCACTGCTGGCCAAGACCCTCTCCCCCCCTCCGCTCCACCAAACCCTAGAACACGACTCCGCCACCGCCGGTCACCTCCGCCACTGCCGAGCACGACTCCCCTCCCTCTTCCGCCTCCACCACCGGTCACAACCCCACACCCACTGTCGGCCACGAACCCTCTCCCCCACCTCTTCCGCTCCACCAAACCCGAGAAAGTCGTCGCCGCCACCACACTGCGCTGCTTCGAGGACCTAGCCGCCACCACACTTCGCCGCTTCAAGGGCCTCTTCGACACCACATTGTGGGCATCTGCACGACACATTGATGGGGAAGAAGATTGCACCGAAGAAATCCTGAGGACGTAAGACAACAATTATAATCTCTTAACCCGCTCCACGCATGCTATTTGTTGTTCATCCATATGTATGTCTTATTGAACAATTTCAGATCGAAGCAGTCCACTAGGCGTGAGAGAAAAACATCAGTCCAGAATCGGTCGCTGCCGCCGGAGGGTTCGGGGTTGATAAATGTTGATGTTGCAATCTTCTCACACTCGTCACGAATGGGAGTGGGCATAGTAATAAGAAGTCACTTGGGACCATCGCTAGCAACCAAATGGAGGTATGTGGACCAAGTGGTTAATCCTAAACTGGCGGAGGCCATTGCAATGCGTTGTGCACTAGACTTTGCTGAAGAAGCGGGCTTCCAAAGAATTGTCGTCGCATCTGATTGCGCCACTTTGGTAAGCAAAGTGACAAGTGCTGCCATGGACAAATCTCTAACATGTGCCATAGTTTTTGATATTAAGAGTAGGGCTCCAAAGTTTGTATCTTGTTTGTTTGCTCATGTTAGTCGGTCGTGTATTATTGCAGCTCATGTTCTGGCAAAATCATCGGAACATGATCTTGGGTCATGTTGGTTTGATGAAGTTCGTGAGATAATCAGGAAAATTGTATGTGATGAACAATCTCTGTTTGTATAAATGAAGTTTCCATTTGTCACGAAAAAAAAAACACCGTGCACTAAGACATATACATCAAATGTTACATATCTGACTCGAACATGTTTGCGAACAGCAATAGACGAGTCGGCCATTCATTCTGGCGCACCAAATGTTGATCTTTCACAAAATTCACGCAAACTGGACAATATTTGTTGAATTCCGATATATCACCAACCAAAAGGAAGAAATTAACATATTTTAACTAAACCAGACGAAATTTAAACTAAAACTAAGCCAGGTACAAGACGGTGTCCTCGCAGGCATGGTCTCCGAGGCCATCGACACCTCCGTCGTCGACACCGTCCTTCCAGCGGCTGAAGGCCTGCAGAGGGTTGCGGCAACCCTGATCGGCCACTTTCGCCTGGCGCAGATGCTCGATAACGGACTCTGGCCCATGCCGCCCGTCCTTGCCCTTTCCGGTAATGCGCTGGGCCAAGTGCTCGGACTCAGTCAACCCTAGTTTGTAGTGCTGGTTGTGGATTCGATGCCGACAGCGGGAGGACGTCTGCGCGGTTGTCCTAGGCCAGTCCTAGGCTCAGGCTAACGCGAGGACCTAGTTAAGCACCACGTCCGACGTCACCAGCGTTGTCCGACGCGCCACATTGTACCGCTCAAGCGCGCCTCATCTACTAGTACCTTGTCGGGTGCGGTCCTATTGCAAGAGGACATGGCACGCGCCGTTGTGGCCAAGGTAGTGAAGGAGGCGATCGCGCGTTGGCGAACACCAGGGAGGGCCCCTCCTCCCTCTTCATGGCGATAGGCAGCACGAATGCTGTAGGCGGACATCGGTCTCGTCTAGCGGCATGAGGTTTGTGAGATTTTGAACATTCGGACCGGGTCGCAGACGTTTGATGCATTTATGAGATTTCGAAGAACCGGGCCGCAGACATTTAATGTATGGCGTTGGATGCCAAAAGATGTTCGGACCGCGCTTGATGCATGGCGTTGGATGCAACAAGGTGTCCGGGTCGGGCGGATCATTCCTGCACGCTAGACCCGCTGCACCAGTTCCCAAGGCTCCAATTAATGTAAGAGGCACCAATATTCAGTTTAGCATAACCATCGGGGGTTTTGGTCCAAACGACCCTGAACTATAGTACGAGAAACTACACTTTCAGTATGTTGCCCCAACTCATGTACATCCCTTTTACCTTTATCAATATTGCACTTTTCGCTTACATTTTATTTTTGCAGCATCCCGGCTGCCCATGCTACAGAAAATACAAAACCAAAGTATAATCTGATGAGAGTCACTACACAGGCCCACTTTACAAAGCCAAATGAAAGTCTGAAACTATGTTGTACAAGAATATACACATGCTGTTCAAAATGGGAGCACTACACACAAAAGCTTTCAATGTCATAACAAAAGGAAGAGTCAGCACGCACGTACAATTGCACGCAGCACATTTTTTTTTCGAGAGTACGCCAAAGGCGTACCTTATCTTTATAGAAGAGAGCAAAGGTATTTACAAGAAACTTGAGACCATGCGAACATACCCCAAGCAAGCACACACTCACGCCCAACTACCAAACTACCAAAAGCACTAGGCTACTCTCTCACAAATCTTTGCAACCCTACCACTCCAACTCCCGCACTCCTCCACTCCTCAATCTCTTGCAGAATTTTGTGAATAAGGTCCCTTCCCAGCAGCACTTGATTTGCCCGATTGAAGACCCTAGCATTGCGCTGCTTCCATAAGTTCCATGCCACCACAATTGCCAGAGTGTCGAATCCTCTTTTCTGTGCCTTCTGGTAGTGCTTCCTGCTTGATAACCACCATTGGAGATAGTTGTCTTGTGTGCTTGGCCGAGGGATGTTCAATTGAAGTGCAGAGAGACATCCTTCCCACACCTCCCTAGCATACACGCACTGAATTAGAATGTGCTCAACATTGTCCTCGCATTGCAAGCACGTGTAACAAGGTGATGGATGATCTTGGAGCCCATGTCTTGCTCTCCTATCAGATGTCCACAAGCGATGCTGGACCGCCAGCCAAGCAAAAATCTTGCACTTAAGGATCGCCCAACTCTTCCAAATACAGGCAGCAAAAGGGGAGGTGACACCCCCAACACATAACCATCGATAAGTTGACTTTGCCGTGTATTGTCCTGGTCCGCCGGCCAGGAGAAGGTATCTGATGCGTCTGCTTGCCGTTGGACTGTGTGAATAGCTTGGTTCAGATGCAGAAGCTGCATATGCGCAGTGAAAGAAAGATCTCCTCTCACATCCTGGGTCCATCTGTTATCATCCAGAGCCTGTTGAACTGTGCGTCTATTTTTCACTCTAGTATCCACTGACGCGACAATGCTGGGAGCAATGTCTGCTGCTGCAAACCCGTGGATCCACCGATCTTTCCAGAACAAGACTTTAGTGCCATCTCCCACCTCAATGTGCACCATGTTGTCAAACACTTGTCTGGCATCTTCATCTTCCGTCATAGGGATTCCTCTCCACGGTCTGGAGTAATCAGTCCGGCGTAGCCACTCCCAGCGCACTCTTAAGGCTAGTGCTTGCAGCTGCAAATTTTTGACCCCCAGCCCTCCCCTGTACAAGGGGCGACATATATTACTCCAAGCCACAAGGCACTGCCCACCGTTCGCTTTCTCCTTCCCAGCCCAGAAGAAAGCCCGCATGCTTCGATTGAGCTCCTCGAACACCCAAGCAGGGGCGTCAGTCACGAGAAAATGGTGGATGGGTTTAGCCGCAAGAACGGATTTCACCAGAATCAGCCTGCCCGGGCGCTGAATCAGCCCTCGTTGCCAAGCAGGAACCAGCTTGCGTGCCGAGTCAAGGATTGGCTGCCATTCTGCTCGAGTTAGCTGTCGGATGGCAAGCTGTAGTCCAAGGTATTTGCACGGAAATTCAGTCAGGCTATAGTTCAGTATAGCCGCCACCCGGTCCCTGTCAAGATCATCTCCTCTGATGAGTATTGCTGATGACTTGGCATAGTTAACTCTTAGCCCCGAAGCATCACCAAATGCTCGAAGAGCCTCTGTCACAAAACCGAGATCCTGCGCGGTGGGTCGAACGAACAGGGCAACGTCATCAGCATAAATGGAGAGTCGTTGCAATGCTGCTATCCCCGAGAATGCGCTAATGGCTCCAGCATCCTGTCCTTTGATGAAAATTTTGGTCAAGACATCCATGGCAATTACGAATAGAAGTGGCGATACTGGATCACCTTGCCGCAATCCTTGTGCATGACAGAAGCTCAAACCTGGTATTCCATTCACCACTACTTTGGTGGAAGCAGTGCTCAGCAAAATGGCAATCCATCTTAGCCACTTAGGTCCAAATCCTTTGGCTTGCAATACATCAAACAGGAATGGCCAGTTGAGAGAGTCAAAAGCACGCGATATGTCCAGTTTCAGGAAACACCTTTCTCTTTTCGCCCATGGATCTTCCTCGCAACTTGCCGTACTAGGAGAAAGTTGTCATGCAATGCTCTTCCCATAATAAACGCCGATTGGTTGGCTTCAACAATTTCTTTCATTCTTCTCCGCACCCGGATTGCCAAGACTTTTGCAAACAACTTAGCTGCGCTATGAGTGAGACTTATCGGTCGAAAGTCACCCACTTCCTCTGCATCTGGTCTTTTGGGAATCAGAATGATGTGAGCCCTGTTTAGCTTCCCAAATCCTCGTCCTTCTCCAATGTACAGCTTATACATGATAGCCATGATATCGTGCTTGATGATATGCCATGCATGCTGGTAAAAGGCCCCTATGAACCCATCCGGTCCCGGCGCGCGGTCGGCTGGCATATCTTTTATGGCATTCCACACTTCATCCTCGGTGAAGATCTCTTCCAGCTCCACAAGATCGTGTGAGTCCATGTTCAGGAAATCCAGGTTAACTCCTACTTGTCTCACTGTGGCATGTCCCATGAGCTGTCGGTAAGTTTCCGTGAATATATCCTCTTTCCTGCTCTGCTCAGATATGATTTCGCCTTGGTACTTGACATGCGCGATGAAGTTTTTTGAGCGTCTACCATTAGCAACTGCCTGAAAGAGCTTTGTATTAGCATCTCCTTCCTTAATCCATCTTAACCGTGACCTTTGCCTCTTGATAGTTCGCTGTAATGACGCCAAGCCCAGTAGGGCTAGTTTGAGCGTTCTTCTCAACCAGAGCTCCTCATGAGTCAGCCGTCTATGTTCTTGCGCGCAGTCAAGTCTGAGGATCACGTAGTTTGCCACAGCCAGCTTCAACTTGATATTGCCTGTCTTTTTATCTCCCCATGCTTGCAAAGCCATGGCCGTGTTCCTTAGCAGGGCGTCCAGCCGCTTGTATGGATCAATAATACTATCATCGCAAACCCAGGCATCCTTCACTGCTTGCTCAAATCCATTAAGCTTTGTCCAGTAGATCTCAAACCTAAACCTCTTGTGATGGCAGAAAGGAGCAGAGGTAGATAGATGTAGTGGCACGTGGTCTGACACATTAGTAGACAAAGCTTGGAGCAAGTTGTCCATAAACATGAGCTCCCAGTCCACGGTTACCAGCACACGATCAATCTTTGTCATCACCGGGTCATCCCTCTCATTAATCCAAGTAAACCTCCTTCCATGCATATAGAGCTGTTTTAGTTCATTGTCCTCTATGAACTCCCTAAATTTTCTCATGATACGATGATTCAAATTACTGTTGTTTTTCTCCGTGGCATTGACGATCATATTGAAGTCACCAAGCACCATCCATGGCCCTGGACATGTGGCCCTTCGATGTTGCAACTCCACAAGGAACTGCAATTTCAGATCATCCCCTTGCGGTCCATAAACCACCGAGATCCACCAAGACGAACCATCCTTGTTGTGCACTAGTCCTGTCATGAAGTTTGTATCTCGACTTATGTTGTCCACCTGCATGATCGTGGTATCCCAAGCCAATAGGATTCCACCGCGGGTATCACTAGCCGGAAGGTAGTCAAAGCCATCAAGAGATGGTCCAATACATTGCATCACGGTGAAACGATCGATAACATCCAGTTTCGTTTCTTGTAAACACACAAGGTTCACTCTAGCCGACGTGATGAAGTCTCTCACCGCTTTCCTCTTCGCAGGGTTGTTCAGACCCCGCACGTTCCAGCATAGTACCTTGGGGTTTATATCCATAGATAACCTATGCACCCTACCACCCCTCCGATGGTGCATCTCAAGCTGCACCCATCACCGTACTCGTTCCTGTTGGCATTGCACTCCATGTTGGCATCTCCTTCCCAAACAGAGCAGCTATCACCCGAACATGTTGCTCCCGCAGCGGCGAGTCAAAAAGCTCCTTCAAGTCAGCAATGACCCCTTCCTCCACTTCCATGTCCTCGCGAGCTAACCCAAGTGCGTTCATGAGCACGTTTTCAGCTTGAGTAGCTTTAGTTGAAATCGTGGCTGCCTTCCTTGATCCACGTGTAGCTCGACGGGGCGTGAACGGCTCAGCCTCAGGACGTAGCGGGGTGGCTTGAATCTCCTTCAACAACGGTGGGGCAATCCTCTTCACGAGCTGCGAGCAAAACCACTTAAGCTTTCCATATGCTTCTGCCTCATGGCTAGCCATTCCGTTGGTGCATGTAGTTTGGGCCAGTTGCATGTTATGTTGCACGTTCAGATTCTCCGTATTTTCCTGAAACTGTTGAGTGTTCGCCACTTGTCCCAGGCCAAGTGTCTCCTCTGATCCAATCGATCGCTGCTCTAACATGCGTGGCTCCGACGACAACCGACAGCACGCCAAATCTGTTGTTCCACCAATCTGCGTGTCGGATCCTGCGATCGAATCTCCGCCATCCCCAATGCATGCACCAGCACGCGCGCATGAGTTATCCGCAGCTTCGTCGATCCTCACGCCCGGTGGGCCAGAGGGGCCACCATCCTCACCCAGCCTCCGAGGCGTACCCGCCGGACTCCTCAAGTGTCCCGGGCCCGCCGCAGCCAGTTCCCCATTGGTGGAGGCAGGATCCATTCCCCCACCATCCCGAGGCGTGGGGGACAAGGCCATCCCAGCGTCCGGCCCCATCATCGCAGCTTCCGCATTGGAGCGGGGTTCAGATTCCACCCCTAGGATCCCACCAGCTGTCACCTCCTTGGCGCAGGCCACAACTGCCGCGTCCGTAGTTCTACTTGGCACGCCCTCCTTCTCAACACCTGTAGGCGTCACGTCTGTCTGTAGGCCCCTCCCCGCTTCCTGGTTCGCGGCCACCTCCTTTGTCGCTTGTGGCGTCGCGCGCTCCCTGTTCAAAATTTGAACTGCCCCGTTAGTTGTCTCCGTATTCCTTCCATGCTGATGCCCGATTCTGTCAAAAGCTGACTTGCGAAGCGTCAGCCTCTCCTGGACCCTGGCCCCACCAACTGGTAAGCTGTTAGCTTTTTCCACCACCATTGGGGGGATTCTCCAGGCCCGTTGGGATTGGTCGCAGACCTCGTCGGCGGCGAGCCTCCGACCCCCTGCCGCGCCAACAGCACCGGCGCCGGCCCCAGCGCCGCCACGGCGATCACGCACGCCGTACTGCCAGCCCAGTCTCCTGGTTGTCGCTCCTCTGGCGCCTCCAAAGTCCCTGTCATCTTCCGGCAATCCGCTCTGTCCACTACCCGATGAGCTGCCCATGAACCATGGCTCCTCTGCATCCGTGTAGTCCGTCACCGAGTCAAGATGAATCAGCGTCTTGTACTGCAACAGTTGAGGCTCAAATGGCGGCGCTTCGTCGGACGGCTCCGGCACCGCAAGCCATCTGCGCGTTGGAATGGTTTCCGGATCCGCGGTCCACGCCGACAGCCGGAACGACGACAGATCCTCCCTTGAACTCGTCTCTGGCGCCACTCCATCCACCAAGCACGCCGACCCGAGCAGCTCCTCGGCAACCTCACGCTCCCAGGCATGCGGGGGTATGCCTTCGATCTCCAACTGCACCTTGAATCTCATGACAGAGTGTACCGCCTGGGACTGCCGTGTCCACTGCCTGAAGAACAGG
Source organism: Aegilops umbellulata (assembly GCA_032464435.1). Lineage (NCBI taxonomy): Eukaryota > Viridiplantae > Streptophyta > Magnoliopsida > Poales > Poaceae > Aegilops > Aegilops umbellulata. The sequence goes on along the minus strand of CP136059.1, from coordinate 520,974,109 downwards.
CGGGTGCCCCTGTACTCCAGCTCCGGTTGCCTGCCGACGCAGTTCCTGTGCTCCTGTCGAGCGAATACCACGAGGAAATCTTCCGGTCTGTGCCTGTGCACGGAGACCCACTCCGATGATATGCCAAGTCTGTCCTCAAGAGCCTGCAACACGAACTCCGGCGAGATGCCTCTGCGCGCTCCTCCCGCGTACGCCACCATGGCGAACCGTAAGCGCCTCTCTAGATCGTTCATCGTGCTCGTGCGCCTGACCACACATAGCTCCGATGCCTCCATCTCCAGATCAGGCCGCACGTTGAGCTGCGGGGCTGTCAGCATGGGCCACACCGGCGGCACCACCCCGTCCGGCAGAGGAGGCGGAGGGGGAGGTGTGGGTGTCCGAGCCGTCTGCCCACGAAGCGCACCTGTGGCATCCCCCGAGCCAGTGGCCGCCCTCCTGGCCACCTTGGCCGCCGCCTCGCGCCGAAGCTCCTCCACCGGAGATGGGCTGCGCGGCCGTTTGCAATCCCTGGAGCCGTGCCCGGCGAGACCACACCGATAGCACACGATGTCATTCGTGCAGTCCTTCAAGAAGTGCCCTTTTGCCAGGCAGCGGAAGCACTTGTCCCGCATGTCCGGCGAGATCTCCCTCTGACCAGCCTGACGGGACGCGCCCGCCGCTGCCATCACCGCCACCGCGAGATCCCTTCCCATCCGGCGCTTCCACAGGGTCTTCTTCGTGGCCGGCGCTGGATTCCATCCATCCAGCCGCCGACACGAGATCCCTTCGGCACCAGCGGCGGGCAGGTCCTCATCCGGATCTCGAGCGGCAGACCGCTCCGAGTCCGATGAGATACCCAGCCCAGACACCACCGGCCGCTCCCGCGCCGTGGGGAACGACGAACCCACCGAAGCCGGGCTGGTCGCCATGGAAGGAGGGGGATCTTCACAGCCAAAGCTCACCGCGGGGGGGGGGGGGGAGGGAAGGGGCCGCCGTGGCCGGAGCAGCCGACGACGGGAAAAGTGGCCGCCGGGGCCGGAGTGGCCTTCGGCGGGTGGGTGGCCGCCGGGGCCGGAGTGGCCTTCGGCGGGTGGGCGGCGCGCTCTCGCTCAGCCGCTGGTTCAGTTCAGTCTCGCTCACACGGCGTGTTAGCATTGCACGCAGCACACTTAAACAACATCATCACCATGAGTGGCAGCAGTTGTTGCGTCATCAACACTCCCGACATGGTAAAGCAACGCCCAGAGGAGCGTTATCAGCTCCCCGCCCCGGGCAATGGCCTCTGCATGCTCGTCCATGTCGTCACAGGAAGCGGCGACGCAGACGACGGTCTCCGACCAGAATTCAGCAAGGGCCTTCCACGCCACCTCCTCTCCCTCCGGCAGCTCCGCCAGCCGCCACCCCAGCTCCACACCATCCCTAAGCACATGGTGCTTTGACCGCGTGCTCAGCAGCTCGACCACCCGCCCCTAGTCCGTTGATATTGTAATGTTGCAGCCGGCGAGGGAGCGCTCGGCATCCTTCTTGACGGCCTTGTACAAGCTCCTGCACCACACGGCGTCGTCGGGGAGTAGCTTGGGAGAGTACGCCACCAAATAGGCGCAGTACCGTGACAAGTGAGTGGCGACGATCTCATGGTCGGAGAGAAGTTGACGTTGTGAACTCGCCATTTCAAGGATGCTTGTGGCGACATGACACATGAGGATGGCATCAGCTACTCCTTTGGCTCCATGGAATGTCCAAAGGAGTTCGTTGCCGGCCTGTAGTCGTAGAGGTGTTGCACCAAGGTTGCTTCGGTGCCTGATTTTTTTTGGGCCGAACATTCTCACTGCATCGACGACGGCAACCTTCACCACTCTTGGGACCTTCTTCTTGTGGTCAGGGAGATGAAAGATACGTCGAAGAATGACCAGTGGATTTATACTTGGGTGAACCACTAGGATTGAGCACTGGTTCATCTTGTCCTCCCAGTTCCCCCACAGCTTGCATCTGGAGCTCAGCACGAGACCAATGCATTTACCAACTATCAGAGACCGCCGCCAAGATGTCTGTGTTACGTAGCCACATATTAGAGCTACTTTGGTCCAGTTGGAGCAAGTGCAAGAAGTGATTTCCCTCACTTCAACAAGCACAACTAGTGCAGCAAGCAGATATACCGGAAGAAGGTCAAAGTATAATATTCCTTGATACAATTCTTCCAAACGCATCTCATCGATAGGGATATACATAGTGTCAGAAGGAGAATGGCAATACACTCTATGGTAACCGATCTGGTAACTACCCGGCCAACTAAACCAGAGTACACAAAACACGATGGCAATTAAGCAGTAGCCGATGCTTGAGAGTGAAATAAATATGCTCAATATGGGTAGCCAACTCCGTGAATATGATATTGGAAGGGATGTATAATAGTAATCATGAAGGAACGAAAGCTCATGTGCAATCACCCAAAGGACCCTTTCATCATTAGGATCTGTGAGCAACAAATGTCGTATAAAGTTGCTTACTTTCATAGAGGCATCATCACTAATTGTGTACCTTGCAAATCGACACCGCAATAGCTTGAACAATGCAAATGAAAGGCATAAATCCTTGTGTTGCTCCGTTGGCCTCGGAAGGACTGTGTCATCCAACTTCCAAACTTGGTCGATCGTCACTAATCCGTTGTTGTTCATCCCTATCAAGCTGTAGCCATGAGGTTGGTTTTCTACCAAAACATTGCCCTCTCCAATAACTATAAGTGGAGGAGGTATCTCCTGACTTACTAGCTTGGCATGATGGGCTCCATAGCGTAGTTGATCCATGTATCCAACAACGAGACGAGGATTACGTCCAAATGCTAATGATTTCTTGGCTCTGTACCATGCATAGTACTTGAAAAGCAATTTGGCCAGGATAAGAGCATATGGTATTGCAAAGATGAGACAAAACATATTATCTATAGACCATTTGACATATCCAGATGGATAACCACCCGACTCTGTGATGATGTACGCAAGGTAGGATGTCCATATTGCTTGAACAAGCTGCACTTTAGGGGGGGCGATGCTTCGACCTTCTCTTGAATCACCGGCCACTATCGCGGTGCCATTGGTACCCACGATCTGCACAAAACCAATCCACAACATGACCAGGATCATGTGAATAATCGCTCCACAGTCAGCTGTTATGATTCGGTGGGATTTTATGTAAATGTTGAAGGTGTAAGGATTTTTTAAGGTGGAGGCAAGATAGGAGACGATGGGAAGGAACAAGGTGGTAGCTCCTAGATAGAGGAAGCGGATCAAAGGATGGTGGCGATAGCGATGCCCGTAGGCGCCTATCCCAGCTATGACTCCCATCAACATGGTGTTCAGCACTAGGAGAGCGTCGACACCCAATAGGAACCCTCTCACATGCTTGGATAAGAAACGCAATTCATCATCAGTGCAGACCTCGGTTGAATTTCCATGCATGATATATATTTACCTGGTTGTCAAATTCAAACATTAGAATACTATAGTTATTATTTGGGAAATTATCACCAAGATGCACCATTCCAAACAAAGGTATAGTAGGCTTTCTCATCAATGTGACACAGAGTCAATTGGTTAAACCATAGTGAAATGACCATACCGACCTCGTCAGAAACAATGATAAATGTTGCTAACTAATTAAGGCGCACCAAGTACTAAATCTTGCTAACTAATTAAGGAGTACCTGAAGTTACGGTCCAGAGCACCAAGTAATTTCTGCTCGATCGACCCTGCGTCCTGACAGACTGATCGCGATGATGCGCTCCGCATGACGTGGATATGGCCAAAGTACGTAGTACATGGAGTACTTAACGAGTGCAAATAACCTCGGTTAGTACGTCCCCTCTTTTGTCCTTTTAATTTGATATGCGCATTGCTGAGATCAGAGTCGAGAGAGAGGGAGGGAGGCACCACCCACTCTCCTTGTTTCAGCTGGACAGCTTGCCTCGGAAGTAGTTTCCTTTTGGTATTTTCATAGAACACAGCAACGGTGTCCCCAAGGCTCTCAACCGGCCTTACCGTACCACCACAATGCTGGAAATGTTGACAAGAAGAATGTGTCCCCTGTTCTGTTTACCCATCTAAAAAAATTAATGTTCTTGCTTACATTTTAATTTAGTTTTGCAAACATCACGGCTGACGGTAATGGTACAGTAAAAAATACAACACCAAAGTAATCTGCCGAGAGTCACTTCATTGACGGGGGGGGGGGGTGCGTTGGGCGCGTGTTCTTTTTTTTTCTCTTTTAAATTGTTTGGATTGCTTACCACATATGTCACGCGATGGGTGTGTGAAGAAGAAGAAGAAGAAGAAAAGCAGATCTACACTGGAGCAGGATACACTTTGTTTTTGCACTTCTTTTGGACTGGCCCATGAACACAAACAAAACTGTGTGTGTGGGTAGGTAACTGGGCCCCCTCAAAAAAAAAGAGGTGGGTAATGGGTTTTGCAATCCGGTCCGTTAGTTCGGTCATCGAGATGGAAAACCAAAAACCCTACAGGCAGAAGGGGAGAATTTCAGGGGGTCCTGTGAGAATTGCTGTAACGTCGTACCTATCATGGTAGCGACGGTTCCGTGTTATATAGCAGGGGCCGACTCCCTGATAAGGCATACAAACTTGGAGTACAAGGAAAGAAGAGATAGAGATAGATGATGCGGTTGGGAGAAGATAAACTAGATACTAACAACCTATTCAAACTAACTCTATCTCAAGATACGTGTATTATGTTTACACGTCCCTGGTACAATGATGTGCGCATATATGAGTTTAACAGCCTCCCTTAATCACAACTTGGTCAAGTTGAGATTACGCTTGAACTCATCAAAGCTTCTCGTAGGTAGTGCCTTGGTGAAACCATCTGCGACTTGATCTCTGGAATGTATAAACCGAATTTCCAACTGCTTGTTAGCAACTCGTTTTCTGACGAAGTGGAAATCTATCTCAATGTGTTTTGTCCGTGCATGGAAGACTGGATTAGCAGATAGATAAGTAGCACCAAGGTTATCACACCACAAACAAGGAGGCTGAATGCGTTTTATACCTAGTTCTCTCAGTATGGACTGCATCCAGATTATTTCTGCCGTTGCATTTGCCAACGCCTTGTACTCTGCTTCTGTACTTGACCTGGAAACTGTGGCTTCTTTGCACACCAAGATATCAAGTTGGGTCCAAAAAATATAGCAAATCCACCAGTGGAACGTCTATCATCTAAGCATCCTGCCCAGTCAGAATCTGAGAAAGCACCGACAAGAGTAGACGAAGACTTACTGAAAGTAAGACCAATGCCCAAAGTATGCTTCACATATCTAACTATACGCTTGGCAGCTGTCCAATGTACAGTTGTAGGAGCATGAAGAAACTGACATACTTTGTTAACAGCAAAGGATATATCTGGCCTTGTGAGAGTCAAGTACTGAAGAGCACCTACCAAGCTTCTGTAGTTGGGGCTGTCCTCTTGATTCAAGAGGTCTCCTTCTGTAAGGGATAGTTTTTCTGAGCTGGACAATGGAGTTGGTGATGGTTTACATCCTTGCAAGCCAGCTCTTCTGACCAGATCAGCTGCATATTTTTCTTGAGACAAATGAAGAAATGCAAGTCTCCTAGATCCTTAAGAGCAAACTCAGAACTCAGATCTTTCAACAGTCCTGCTATTGCATCATCAGATGAACTAGTAACAATAATATCATCCACATAAATAAGCACACATATTGATGTATTTGACTTATTATAAATAAACAGTGATGTGTCAGACTTGGAAGGAACAAAACCAAGTGATTGCAGCTTATGACTGAGTCGTGAGTACCACGCTCTAGGAGCTTGCTTCAGACCATAAATGGCTTTATCAAGTTTGCAGACATGATGAGGCAAGTTTTTGTTCTCAAACCCAGGAGGTTGTTTCATATAGACCTCCTCTTTCAGAACACCATGAAGGAACACGTTCTGTACATCTAGCTGTTGAAGACTCCATCCCTTGGAAACAGCAATGGACAACACAAGACGAATAGTGGCAGCCTTTACAACTGGACTAAATGTTTCCTCGTAGTCAATACCATAACTTTGTTTGAATCCTTTTGCAACCAGTCTAGCCTTATACCGGTCTATAGTTCCATCACTTTTTCTTAATTCTGAAAACCCATTTGCAATCAATCAAATTTTTACCTTGCCGTGGGGGAACTAGATGCCACGTTTTATTTTTCAGGAGAGCCATATGCTCTTCCTCCATAGCTTTTCTCCACCGTGTATCCCCAAGTGCCTCTTGTAGATTATTGGGTTCACCTGTGGAGCATGCCAAGCCAAACTTAGTTTTATAATTAACTTGTTGAATTACCCCTTTTTGAAGACGTGTCCGCGGTGCAGGATCAGATGCAGTAGGTATTGCCGCAGAAGATCGGGCTGATGCTCCCCCTGGCACTGCTGATCCCGATGCAGATTCGGTCGCATGGGTCAGCGTGGCCGAGGGATCTTCTGTGGCGCCAGGTTGTTGCACAATTGAACCAGAGGGCGCAGAAGATCCGGGTGCGTCCGCTGGCACCCCATCATGGCGCAATGAAGACGGTTGTCGGGCCGCATCTCCTGCCGCGAGGCGTGACAGACCACCAGAGGGGGCCCCCGACTGCGACTTGTTGCCACGGCGGGAGTAGCAGCGGGTCGGGCCAGTCGGCCACCGACGCGTGGCGGACGGGGAGCCGAGCGGCTCGGCGTGCAGCTCGACGAGACGAGTAGGAGAGCCCCGCGTGTCAGCCGCGGGCCCAAAGCTGGTGGAGGGCACCGAGGCGGATCCAGGGGCGGATCCCGACGTGCTGACGCGATGCTGTGAGGGCACGGATCCCATGGACGATTCTCTGGCCGCCTGCTGCAGGAACGATCCCGAGGAGGATATGTCCCCCAGGGCTGGACACATGAAATCAGACACGTTGGCTAGGTTTTCTTCACCATCTTCTCCACAATTTTCACCTGCACCATCAAAAGGCTCACATGCAGGGTTATGGGTGTTAGTCAGCATTGAATCATTACAGTTATTTTCCTCATGATGTGCACCGGTCAACTCAGGTGGCAAAACAAGAATTTCTTTGCGAAGGAGGGCTCCGGCATTAGGGTGGAGATCAAAGAAAGGAAACTTGGTCTCATCAAACACAACATCACGGGAAATATAGACTCGGCCAGTAGAGATGTCAAGGCACTTGACACCATTATGTAAAGGACTATAGCCAATAAAAGCACATTGTTTGGATCGAAACATGAGCTTTCGATTGTTGTAGGGTCTAAGATTAGGCCAACATGCACACCCAAAAATGCGGAGAGAGGTATAATCTGGTTTTATGTGAAGAAGTCTTTCAGTGGGAGTTTCGTTATTTATAACACGACTAGGCAAGATGTTGATAAGATGCACTGCCGTGAGGAATGCCTCGTCCCAAAATTTGAGGGGCATGGATGCTCGCGCAAGCAAAGTGATACCAACTTCTACAATGTGCCTGTGTTTGCGTTCAGCAGACCCATTTTGCTGATGGGCATGTGGACACAACACATGATGAGACACACCAAGAGTTTGGAAAAAGGAGTTTAATTTCTCGTACTCCCCTCCCCAATCCGATTGGACAGCGATGATTTTGCTGTCAAATTTTCTTTCAACGAGTGCTTTAAATTTTTTGAAGACTTGAAAAACATCGGATCTTTTCTTTAGGAGATAGATCCATTTATACTTGCTGTAATCATATATGAAACTCACGTAATAAGTATGTCTACCAACAGACGAGGGTGCAAGACCCCACACATCAGAAAATATGAGCTGTAGTGGTTTGGTAGAAATACTAGAAGAAATCAGATATGGTAACTGATGGCTCTTGGCCTTTTGACAAGAATCACAAATTGTTTCAAGACTACGCTCCCCAACATATGGAAGCTTATTTTTCCTAAGCACTCGTTCTACTAAAGAAAATGATGCATGCCCTAGTCGATCGTGCCACCGAGTTGAAGATAATTTGGTGACACCATATGCTTGCTTACTGAATCTCCTAATCTCCGGAATCAACGGATAGAGTCCTCGAACGCATCTACCTCGATACAGGATTTTCTTCGTGGCCTGATCCTTGATAAAAAAGAAAAACGGGTGAAACTCGAGAAACACATGATTATCAATGGCAATGCGATGAACTGATAGGAGATTCATTGATGCTCTAGGGACATGCAAGATTTTCCTAAGATGAAATTTTTTGTGAGGAGTTTTAATAACTGAATGACCAATGTGACGGATTCCCATACCTTCTCCATTAGCTACATGGATCTGATCGGGACCGCGGTACTTCTCCCTCATGGTCACCTTTTCCAGCTCGCCGGTGATATGGTTGGTAGCACCACTGTCGACGTACCAATTGTTGGAAATATGCCCTAGAGGCAATAATAAAAGCATTATTATTATATTTCCTTATTCATGATAATTGTCTTTATTCGTGCTATAATTGTGTTATCCGGAAATCGTAATACATGTGTGAATAACAGACAACAACGTGTCCCTAGTAAGCCTCTAGTTGACTAGCTCGTTGATCAATAGATAGTCATGGTTTCCTGACTATGGGCATTGGATGTCAATGATGACGAGATCACATCATTAGGAGAATGATGTGATGGACAAGACCCAATCCTAAACATAGCATAAGATCGCATAGTTCGTTTGCTAAAGTTTTCCAATGTCAAGTATCCTTTCCTTAGACCATGAGATCGTGTAACTCCCGGATACCGTAGGAGTGCTTTGGGTGTACCAAACGTCACAACGTAACTGGGTGACTATAAAGGTATACTACGGGTATCTCTGAAAGTGTCTGTTGGGTTGACACGGATCGAGACTGGGATTTGTCACTCCGCTTGACGGAGAGGTATCACCGGGCCCTCTCGATAATGCATCATCATAATGAGCTCAATGTGATCAAAGTGTTTGATCACGGGATCATGCATTACGGTACGAGAAAAGTGACTTGCCGGTAACGAGATTGAACGAGGTATTGGGATACCGACGATCGAATCTCGGGCAAGTAAAATACCGATTGAAAAAGGGAATCGTATACGGGATTAATTGAATCCTCGACATCGTGGTTCATCCGATGAGATCATCGTGGAGCATGTGGGAGCCAACATGGGTATCCAGGTCCCACTGTTGGTTATTGCCCGAGAGCCGTCTCGGTCATGTCTGCATGTCTCCCGAACCCGTAGGGTCTACACACTTAAGGTTCGGTGACGCTAGGGTTGTGAAGATATGTATATACAGTAACCTGAATGTTGTTCGGAGTCCCGGATGAGATCCCAGACGTCACGAGGAGTTTCGTAATGGTTCGGAGGTAAAGAATTATATATAGGAAGTGCTGTTTTGGCCATCGGGACAAGTTTCGGGGTTATCGGTATTGTACCGGGACCACCGGAGGGTCCCGGGGGGTCCACCAGGTGGGGCCACCTGCCTTGGGGGGACACATGGGCTCTTGGGGGTGCGCCTTGGCCTACATGGGCCAAGGGGAACCAGCCCCAAGAGGCCCATGCGCCTAGGGTTCCAAAGGGGAAGAGTCCCACTAGTGGAAGGCACCTCCTAGGTGCCTTGGGGCGAGGAAATCCTTCCTGGCCGCCGCCCCTTGGAGATCAGATCTCCCAGGGCCCGCGCCCCCCCTTTGGCACTCCTATATAAAGGGGGGGAGGGGGCAGTCGCACACCTTTCTCCTGGCGCCTCCCTCTCCCTCTCCAACACCTTGCTCCTGGCGCCTCCCTCTCCCTCTCCAACACCTTGCTCCTGGCGCCTCCCTCTCCCTCTCCAACACCTCCTCCTCCTCCGTTGAGCACAGCGAAGCCCTGCCGGAGTACCGTAGTTCCACCATCACCACGCCGTCGTGCTGCTGCTGGAACCATCTTCCCCAACCTCTCCTTTGCCTTGCTGGATCAAGAAGAAGGAGACGTTACGTTGACCGTACGTGTGTTGAACGCGGAGGTGCCGTCCTTTCGGTGCTAGGATCTCTGGTGATTTGGATCACGTCGTGTACGACTACCTCATCCCCGTTCGTTGAACGCTTCCGCTCACGATCGACAAAGTGGTATGTAGATGCAATCTCTCTCCCATGACTCGTTGCTTAGATGAACTCATAGATGGATCTTGGTGAAACCGTAGGAAAATTTTTAATTTTCTGCAACGTTCCCCAACAGTGGCATCATGAGCTAGGTCTATGCGTAATTCTCTATTGCACGAGTAGAACACAATTTGTTGTGGGCGTAGATGTTGTCAACTTTCTTGCCGCTACTAGTCTTATCTTGCTTCGACGGTATTGTGGGATGAAGCGGCCCGGACCAACCTTACACGTACTCTTACGTGAGACCGGTTCCACCGACTAACATGCACTAGTTGCATAAGGTGGCTGGCGGTTGTCTGTCTCTCCCACTTTAGTTGGAGCGGATTCGATGAAAAGGGTCCTTATGAAGGGTAAATAGAAGTTGACAAATCACGTTGTGGTTTTCACGTAGGTAAGAAAACGTTCTTGCTAGAACCCTAATTCAGCCACGTAAAACTTGCAACAACAATTAGAGTGTTGGGGAACGTTGCAGAAAATTAAAATTTTTCCTACGGTTTCACCAAGATCCATCTATGAGTTCATCTAGCAACGAGTATTAAGATTAGATAGCATCTACATACCACTTTGTAGATCGCAACGGAAGCGTTCGAGTGAACGTGGATGAGGTAGTCGTACTTGCCGTGATCCAATTCACCGATGATCTAGTACCGAACGGATGGCACCTCCGCGTTCAACACACGTACGGGACGGGAGACGTCTCCTCCTTCTTGATCCAGCAAGGGGGAAGGAGAGGTTGAGGAAGATCCAGCACGACGGTGTGGTGGTGGATGCAGCAGAACTCCGGCAGGGCTTCCCTAAGCAACTACGGGAGGAGGAGGAGGTGTTGGGGAGGGAGAGGGAGGCGCCAGGGCATTGGGTGCGCAGCCCCCCTCCCCTGCCCCCCTTTATATAGGCCTCTTGGGGGGGCGCCAGCCCTGGGAGATCCAATCTCCTAAGGGGGCGGCGGCCAGGGAGGTTTCCCTCCCCCCCAAGCCATCTAGGAGGTGCCTTCCACCACTAGGACTCCTCCTAGATGGAACCCTAGGCGCATGGGCTCTTTGGGGCTGGTTCCCCTTGGCCCAAGCAGGCCAAGGCGCACCCCCTAAGGCCCATGTGGCCCACCATGGCAGGTGGCCCCACCTGGTGGACCCCCGGGACCCCTCCGGTGGTCCCGGTACAATACCGATAACCCCGAAACTTGTCCCGATGGCCGAAATAGCACTTCCTATATATAATTCTTTACCTCCGGACCATTCCGGAACTCCTCGTGACGTCCGGGATCTCATCCGGGACTCCAAACAACATTTGGGTTACTGCACATACATATCTTCACAACCCTAGCGTCACCGAACCTTAAGTGTGTAGACCCTACGGGTTCGGGAGACATGCAGACATGACCGAGACGGCTCTCGGGCAATAACCAACAGCGGGATCTGGATACCCATGTTGGCTCCCACATGCTCCACGATGATCTCATCGGATGAACCACGATGTCGAGGATTCAATTAATCCCGTATACGATTCCCTTTGTCAATCGGTATTTTACTTGCCCGAGATTCGATCGTCGGTATCCCAATACCTCGTTCAATCTCGTTATCGGCAAGTCACTTTTCTCGTTCCGTAATGCATGATCCCGTGATCAAACACTTTGATCACATTGAGCTCATTGTGATGATGCATTACCGAGAGGGCCCGGTGATACCTCTCCGTCAAGCGGAGTGACAAATCCCAGTCTCGATCCATGTCAACCCAACAGACACTTTCAGAGATACCCGTAGCATACCTTTATAGTCACCCAGTTACGTTGTGACGTTTGGCACACCCAAAGCACTCCTACGGTATCCGGGAGTTACACGATCTCATGGTCTAAGGAAAGGATACTTGACATTGGATAACTCTAGCAAACGAACTATGCGATCTTATGCTATGTTTAGGATTGGGTCTTGTCCATCATATCATTCTCCTAATGATGTGATCCCGTTATCGATGACATCTAATGTCCATAGTCAGGAAACCATGACTATCTGTCGATCAACAACCTAGTCAACTAGAGGCTCACTAGGGACATGTTTGTTGTCTGTTATTCACACATGTATTACGATTTCCGGATAACACAATTATAGCACGAATAAAGACAATTATCATGAATAAGGAAATATAATAATAATGCTTTTATTATTGCCTCTAGGGCATATTTCCAACAGTCTCCCACTTGCACTAGAGTCAATAATCTAGTTACATTGTGATGAATCGAACACCCATAGAGTTCTGGTGCTGATCATGTTTTGCCTTAGGGAGAGGTTTAGTCAATGGATCTGCGACATTCAGATCCGTGTGCACTTTACAAATTTCTATGTCTCCATCTTGAACATTTTCACGAATGGAGTTGAAGCGACGCTTGATGTGCCTGGTCTTCTTGTGAAACCTGGGCTCCTTTGCAAGTGCAATAGCTCCAGTGTTGTCACAGAAGAGCTTGATTGGCCCCGACGCATTGGGTATGACTCCGAGGTCGGTGATGAACTCCTTCACCCAAATTGCTTCATGTGCTGCCTCCGAGGCTGCCATGTACTCCGCTTCACATGTAGATCCCGCCACGACGCTTTGCTTGCAACTGCACCAGCTTACTGCCCCACCATTCAAAATATACACGTATCCGGTTTGTGACTTAGAGTCATCCAGATCTGTGTCGAAGCTAGCGTCCACGTAACCTTTTACGACGAGCTCTTCGTCACCTCCATAAACGAGAAACATTTCCTTAGTCCTTTTCAGGTACTTCAGGATATTCTTGACCGCTGTCCAGTGTTCCTTGCCGGGATTACCTTGGTACCTTCCTACCAAACATACGGCAAGGTTTACATCAGGTCTGGTACACAGCATGGCATACATAATAGAACCTATGGCTGAGGCATAGGGGATGACGCTCATCTCTTCTATATCTTCTGCCGTGGTCGGACATTGAGCTGAGCTCAATTTCACACCTTGTAATACAGGTAAGAACCCTTTCTTAGATTGATCCATATTGAACTTCTTCAATATTTTATCAAGGTATTTGCTTTGTGAAAGACCTGTGAGGCGTCTCGATTTATCTCTATAGATCTTGATGCCTAATATATAAGCAGCTTCTCCAAGGTCCTTCATTGAAAAACTCTTATTCAAGTAGGCCTTAATGTTGTCCAAGAGTTCTACATCATTTCCCATCAAAAGTATGTCGTCTACATATAATATGAGAAATGCTACAGAGCTCCCACTCACTTTCTTGTAAACACAGGCTTCTCCATAAGTCTGTGTAAACCCAAACGCTTTGATCATCTCATCAAAGCGAATGTTCCAACTCCGAGATGCTTGCACCAGCCCATAAATCGAGCGTTGGAGCTTGCACACCTTGTCAGCATTCTTAGGATCGACAAAACCTTCCGGCTGCATCATATACAATTCTTCCTTAAGGAAACCAGTAAGGAATGCCGTTTTGACGTCCATTTGCCATATCTCATATTCATAGTATGCGGCAATTGCTAACATGATTCGGACGGACTTCAGCTTCGCTACCGGTGAGAAAGTCTCATCGTAGTCAACCCCTTGAACTTGTCGATAACCCTTAGCGACAAGCCGAGCTTTATAGATGGTCACATTACCATCCGCGTCTGTCTTCTTCTTAAAGATCCATTTATTTTCTATGGCTCGTCGTTCAACGGGCAAGTCAGTCAAAGTCCATACTTCGTTTTCATACATGGATCCTATCTCGGATTTCATGGCCTCTAGCCATTTGTCAGAATCCGGGCCCGCCATTGCTTCCTCATAGTTCGAAGGTTCACCGTTGTCTAACAACATGATTTCCAAGACAGGGTTGCCGTACCACTCTGGTGCGGAACGTGTCCTTGTGGACCTTCGAATTTCAGTAGGATCTTGATCAGAAGCATCTTGATCATCATCATTAATTTCCTCTCTAGTCGGTGCAGGCTCCTCAGAAACGTTTTCTTGAGTTTCGCCATTTTCCGGTTCAAGAGGTAACACTTCATCAAGTTCTACTTTCCTCCCACTTACTTCTTTCGAGAGAAACTCTTTCTCTAGAAAGGATCCATTCTTGGCAACAAAGATCTTGCCTTCGGATCTGAGGTAGAAGGTATACCCAACAGTTTCTTTAGGGTATCCTATGAAGACGCATTTTTCCGATTTGGGTTCGAGCTTTTCTGGTTGAAGTTTCTTGACATAAGCATCGCATCCCCAAACTTTTAGAAACGACAGCTTAGGTTTCTTCCCAAACCATAATTCATACGGTGTCGTCTCAACGGATTTCGACGGAGCCCTATTTAAAGTGAATGCGGCAGTCTCTAAAGCATAGCCCCAAAAAGATAGCGGTAAGTCGGTAAGAGACATCATAGATCGCACCATATCTAATAGAGTGCGATTCCGACGTTCGGACACACCATTACGCTGAGGTGTTCCAGGCGGCGTGAGTTGTGAAACTATTCCATATTTTCTTAAGTGTGTGCCAAATTCGTGACTCAAGTATTCTCCTCCACGATCTGATCATAGAAACTTGATCTTTCTATCACGTTGATTTTCAACCTCACTCTGAAATTCCTTGAACTTTTCAAAGGTCTCAGACTTGTGTTTCATTAAGTAGATATACCCATATCTACTCAAGTCATCAGTGAGGGTGAGAACATAACGATAGCCACCGCGAGCCTCAACACTCATTGGACCACACACATCGGTATGTATGATTTCCAATAAGTTGGTTGCTCGCTCCATTGTTCCTGAGAACGGAGTCTTGGTCATTTTACCCATGAGGCATGGTTCGCACGTGTCAAATGATTCATAATCAAGAGACTCTAAAAGTCCATCTGTATGGAGCTTCTTCATGCGTTTGACACCTATGTGACCAAGGCGGCAGTGCCACAAATATGTGGGACTATTGTTATCAACTTTAACTCTTTTGGTACTCACACTATGAATATGTGTATCATCACGTACGAGATTTATCAAGAATAAACCATTAACCATCGGAGCATGACCACAAAACATATCTCTCATATAAATGGAACAACCATTATTCTCTGATTTAAATGAGTAGCCATCTCGAATTAAGCGAGATCCAGATACAATGTTCATGCTCAAACTTGGCACTAAATAACAATTATTGAGGTTTAAAACTAATCCCGTAGGTAAATGTAGAGGCAGCGTGCCGACGGCGATCACATCGACCTTGGAACCATTCCCGACGCGCATCGTCACCTCATCCATCGCCAGTCTCCGTTTATTCCGCAGCTCCTGCTTTGAGTTACAAATGTGAGCAACTGCACCGGTATCAAATACCCAAGAGCTACTACGAGTACTAGTAAGGTACACATCAATTACATGTATATCACATATACCTTTGGTTTTGCCGGCCTTCTTGTCCGCTAAGTATTTGGGGCAGTTCCGCTTCCAGTGACCACTTCCCTTGCAATAAAAGCACTCAGTTTCGGGCTTGGGTCCATTCTATGGCTTCTTCCCGGCAACTTGCTTACCGGGTGCGACAACTTCCTTGCCGTCCTTCTTGAAGTTCTTTTTACCCTTGCCCTTCTTGAACTTAGTGGTTTTATTCACCATCAACACTTGATGCTCCTTCTTGATTTCTACCTCTGCTGATTTCAGCATAGCATATACTTCAGGAATGGTCTTTACCATCCCCTGCATATTGTAGTTCATCACAAAGCTCTTGTAGCTAGGTGGAAGCGACTGGAGGATTCTATCAATGACCGCTTCATCCGGGAGATTAACTTCCAGTTGAGTCAAGCGGTTGTGCAACCCAGACATTTTGAGTATGTGTTCACTGACAGAACCATTTTCCTCCATCTTACAGCTAAAGAATTTATCGGAGACTTCATATCTCTCAACCCGGGCATGAGCTTGGAAAACCATTTTCAGCTCTTCGAACATCTCATATGCTCCATGTCTCTCAAAACGCTTTTGGAGCCCCGGCTCTAAGCTGTAAAGCATGCCGCACTGAACGAGGGAGTAATCATCGCAGCGTGACTGCCAAGCGTTCATAACGTCTTGTTCTGCAGGGAGAATAGGTGCGTCACCCAGCGGTGCTCGTAGGACATAATCTTTCTTGGCAGCTATGAGGATGATCCTCAGTTTCCGGACCCAGTCCGTATAGTTGCTACCATCGTCTTTCAGCTTGGTTTTCTCTAGGAACGCGTTGAAGTTGAGGACTACGTTGGCCATTTGATCTACAAGACATATTGTAAATATTTAGACTAAGTTCATGATAATAAAGTTCATTTAATCAAATTATTTAATGAACTCCCACTTAGATAGACATCCCTCTATTAGTCATCTAAGTATTACATGATCCGAGTCAACTAGGCCGTGTCCGATCATCACGTGAGACGGACTAGTCAACATCAGTGAACATCTTCATGTTGATCGTATCTTCTATACGACTCATGCTCGACCTTTCGGTCTTCTGTGTTCCGAGGCCATGTATGTACATGCTAGGCTCGTCAAGTCAACCTAAGTGTTTTGCGTGTGTAAATCTGTCTTACACCCGTTGTATGTGAACGTTAGAATCTATCACACCCGATCATCACGTGGTGCTTCGAAACAACGAACTGTCGCAACGGTGCACAGTTAGGGGGAACACTTTCTTGAAATTATTATGAGGGATCATCTTATTTACTACCGTCGTTCTAAGTAAACAAGATGCAAAACATGATAAACATCACATGCAATCGAATAATAAACGTGACATGATATGGCCAATATCACATAGCTCCTTTGATCTCCATCTTGGGGCTCCATGATCATCTTGTCACCGGCTTGACACCATGATCTCCATCATCATGATCTCCATCATCGTGTCTCCATGAAGTTGCTCGCCAACTATTACTTCTACTACTATGGCTAACGCGTTTAGCAATAAAGTAAAGTAATTTACATGGCGATTCTCAATGACACGCGGGTCATACAAAAAATAAAGACAACTCCTATGGATCCTGCCGTTTGTCATACTCATCGACATGCAAGTCGTGATTCCTATTACAATAGCATGAACATCTCATACATCACATATAGATCATTCATCATTCATCACAACTTTGGCCATATCATATCACATAGCACTTGCTGCAAAAACAAGTTAGACGTCCTCTAATTGTTGTTGCAAGTTTTACGTGGCTGAATTAGGGTTCTAGCAAGAACGTTTTCTTACCTACGTTAAAACCACAACGTGATTTGTCAACTTCTATTTACCCTTCATAAGGACCCTTTTCATCGAATCCGCTCCAACTAAAGTAGGAGAGACAGACACCCACCAGCCACCTTATGCAACTAGTGCATGTTAGTCGGTGGAACCGGTCTCACGTAAGCGTACGTGTAAGGTTGGTCCGGGCCGCTTCATCCCACAATACCGCTGAAGGAAGATAAGACTAGTAGCGGCAAGAAGAGTTGACAACATCTACGCCCACAACAAATTGTGTTCTACTCGCGCAAGAAGTACTACGCATAGACCTAGCTCATGATGCCACTGTTGGGGAACGTTGCAGAAAATTAAAAATTTTCCTACGGTTTCACCAAGATCCATCTATGAGTTCATCTAGCAACGAGTATTCAGATTAGATAGCATCTACATACCACTTTGTAGATCGCAACGGAAGCGTTCGAGTGAACGTGGATGAGGTAGTCGTACTTGCCGTGATCCAATTCACCGATGATCTAGTACCGAACGGACGGCACCTCCGCGTTCAACACACGTACGGGACGGGAGACGTCTCCTCCTTCTTGATCCAGCAAGGGGGAAGGAGAGGTTGAGGAAGATCCAGCACGACGGTGTGGTGGTGGATGCAGCAGAACTCCGGCAGGGCTTCGCTAAGCAACTACGGGAGGAGGAGGAGGTGTTGGGGAGGGAGAGGAAGGCGCCAGGGCATTGGGTGCGCAGCCCCCCTCCCCTGCCCCCCTTTATATAGGCCTCTTGGGGGGGGCGCCAGCCCTGGGAGATCCAATCTCCCAAGGGGGCGGCGGCCAGGGAGGTTTCCCTCCCCCCCCCCCCAAGCCATCTAGGAGGTGCCTTCCACCACTAGGACTCCTCCTAGATGGAACCCTAGGCGCATGGGCTCTTTGGGGCTGGTTCCCCTTAGCCCAAGCAGGCCAAGGCGCACCCCCTAAGGCCCATGTGGCCCACCAGGGCAGGTGGCCCCACCTGGTGGACCCCCGGGACCCCTCCGGTGGTCCCGGTACAATACCGATAACACGGAAACTTGTCCCGATGGCCGAAATAGCACTTCCTATATATAATTCTTTACCTCCGGACCATTCCGGAACTCCTCGTGACGTCCGGGATCTCATCCGGGACTCCAAACAACATTTGGGTTACTGCACATACATATCTTCACAACCCTAGCGTCACCGAACCTTAAGTGTGTAGACCCTACGGGTTCGGGAGACATGCAGACATGACCGAGACGGCTCTCGGGCAATAACCAACAGCGGGATCTGGATACCCATGTTGGCTCCCACATGCTCCACGATGATCTCATCGGATGAACCACGATGTCGAGGATTCAATTAATCCCGTATACGATTCCCTTTGTCAATCGGTATTTTACTTGCCCGAGATTCGGTCGTCGGTATCCCAATACCTCGTTCAATCTCGTTATCGGCAAGTCACTTTTCTCGTTCCGTAATGCATGATCCCGTGATCAAACACTTTGATCACATTGAGCTCATTGTGATGATGCATTACCGAGAGGGCCCGGTGATACCTCTCCGTCAAGCGGAGTGACAAATCCCAGTCTCGATCCATGTCAACCCAACAGACACTTTCAGAGATACCCGTAGCATACCTTTATAGTCACCCAGTTACGTTGTGACGTTTGGCACACCCAAAGCACTCCTACGGTATCCGGGAGTTACACGATCTCATGGTCTAAGGAAAGGATACTTGACATTGGATAACTCTAGCAAACGAACTATGCGATCTTATGCTATGTTTAGGATTGGGTCTTGTCCATCATATCATTCTCCTAATGATGTGATCCCGTTATCGATGACATCTAATGTCCATAGTCAGGAAACCATGACTATCTGTCGATCAACAAGCTAGTCAACTAGAGGCTCACTAGGGACATGTTTGTTGTCTGTTATTCACACATGTATTACGATTTCCGGATAACACAATTATAGCACGAATAAAGACAATTATCATGAATAAGGAAATATAATAATAATGCTTTTATTATTGCCTCTAGGGCATATTTCCAACATAGAGGACGTCTAACTTGTTTTTGCAGCAAGTGCTTTGTGATATGATATGGCCAAAGTTGTGATGAATGATGAATGATCTATATGTGATGTATAAGATGTTCATGCTATTGTAATAGGAATCACGACTTGCATGTCGATGAGTATGACAACCGGCAGGAGCCATAGGAGTTGTCTTTATTTTTTGTATGACCTGCGTGTCATTGAGAAACGCCATGTAAATTACTTGACTTTATTGCTAAACGCGTTAGCCATAGTAGTAGAAGTAATAGTTGGCGAGCAACTTCATGGAGACACGATGATGGAGATCATGATGATGGAGATCATGGTGTCAAGCCGGTGACAAGATGATCATGGAGCCCCAAGATGGAGATCAAAGGAGCTATGTGATATTGGCCATATCATGTCACGTTTATTATTCGATTGCATGTGATGTTTATCATGTTTTGCATCTTGTTTACTTAGAACGACGGTAGTAAATAAGATGATCCCTCATAATAATTTCAAGAAAGTGTTCCCCCTAACTGTGCACCGTTGCGACAGTTCGTTGTTTCGAAGCACCACGTGATGATCGGGTGTGATAGATTCTAACGTTCACATACAACGGGTGTAAGACAGATTTACACACGCAAAACACTTAGGTTGACTTGACGAGCCTAGCATGTACATACATGGCCTCGGAACACAGAAGACCGAAAGGTCGAGCATGAGTCGTATAGAAGATACGATCAACATGAAGATGTTCACTGATGTTGACTAGTCCGTCTCACGTGATGATCGGACACGGCCTAGTTGACTCGGATCATGTAATACTTAGATGACTAATAGAGGGATGTCTATCTAAGTGGGAGTTCATTAAATAATTTGATTAAATGAACTTTATTATCATGAACTTAGTCTAAATATTTACAATATGTCTTGTAGATCAAATGGCCAACGTAGTCCTCAACTTCAACGCGTTCCTAGAGAAAACCAAGCTGAAAGACGATGGTAGCAACTATACGGACTGGGTCCGGAACCTGAGGATCATCCTCATAGCTGCCAAGAAAGATTATGTCCTACGAGCACCGCTGGGTGACGCACCTATTCTCCCTGCAGAACAAGACGTTATGAACGCTTGGCAGTCACGCTGCGATGATTACTCCCTCGTTCAGTGCGGCATGCTTTACAGCTTAGAGCCGGGGCTCCAAAAGCGTTTTGAGAGACATGGAGCATATGAGATGTTCGAAGAGATGAAAATGGTTTTCCAAGCTCATGCCCGGGTCGAGAGATATGAAGTCTCCGACAAATTCTTTAGCTGTAAAATGGAGGAAAATAGCTCTGTCAGTGAACACATACTCAAGATGTCTGGGTTGCACAAACGCTTGACTCAACTGGAAGTTAATCTCCCGGATGAAGCGGTCATTGACAGAATCCTCCAGTCGCTTCCACCTAGCTACAAGAGCTTTGTGATGAACTACAATATGCAGGGGATGGTAAAGACCATTCCTGAGGTATATGCTATGCTGAAATCAGCAGAGGTAGAAATCAAGAAGGAGCATCAAGTGTTGATGGTGAATAAAACCACTAAGTTCAAGAAGGGCAAGGGTAAAAAGAACTTCAAGAAGGACGGCAAGGAAGTTGCCGCGCCCGGTAAGCAAGTTGCCGGGAAGAAGCCAAAGAATGGACCCAAGCCCGAGACTGAGTGTTTTTATTGCAAGGGAAGTGGTCACTGGAAGCGGAACTGCCCCAAAAACTTAGCGGACAAGAAGGCCGGCAAAACAAAAGGTATATGTGATATACATGTAATTGATGTGTACCTTACCAGTACTTGTAGTAGCTCTTGGGTATTTGATACCGGTGCAGTTGCTCACATTTGTAACTCAAAACAGGAGCTGCGGAATAAACGGAGACTGGCGAAGGACGAGGTGACGATGCGCGTCGGGAATGGTTCCAAGGTCGATGTGATCGCCGTCGGCACGCTACCTCTACATTTACCTACGGGATTAGTTTTAAACCTCAATAATTGTTATTTAGTGCCAAGTTTGAGCATGAACATTGTATCTGGATCTCGTTTAATTCGAGATGGCTACTCATTTAAATCCGAGAATAATGGTTGTTCTATTTATATGAGAGATATGTTTTATGGTCATGCTCCGATGGTTAATGGTTTATTCTTAATGAATCTCGTACGTGATGATACACATATTCATAGTGTGAATACCAAAAGAGTTAAAGTTGATAACAATAGTCCCACATATTTGTGGCACTGCCGCCTTGGTCACATAGGTGTCAAACGCATGAAGAAGCTCCATGCAGGTGGACTTTTGGAGTCTCTTGATTATGGAATCATTTGACAAGTGCGAAGCATGCCTCATGGGTAAAATGACCAAGATTCCGTTCTCAGGAACAATGGAGCGAGCAACCAACTTATTGGAAATCATACATACCGATGTGTGCGGTCCAATGAGTGTTGAGGCTCGCGGTGGCTATCGTTATGTTCTCACCCTCACTGATGACTTGAGTAGATATGGGTATATCTATTTAATGAAACACAAGTCTGAGACCTTTGAAAAGTTCAAGGAATTTTAGAGTGAGGTTGAAAATCAACGTGATAGAAAGATCAAGTTTCTGCGATCAGATCGTGGAGGAGAATACTTGAGTCACGAATTTGGCACACACTTAAGAAAATGTGGAATAGTTTCACAACTCACGCCGCCTGGAACACCTCAGCGTAATGGTGTGTCCGAACATCGTAATCGCACTCTATTAGATATGGTGCGATCTATGATGTCTCTTACCGATTTACCGCTATCTTTTTGGGGCTATGCTTTAGAGACTGCCGCATTCACTTTAAATAGGGCTCCGTCGAAATCCGTTGAGACGACATCGTATGAATTATGGTTTGGGAAGAAACCTAAGCTGTCGTTTCTAGAAGTTTGGGGATGCGATGCTTATGTCAAGAAACTTCAACCTGAAAAGCTCGAACCCAAGTCGGAAAAATGCGTCTTCATAGGATACCCTAAAGAAACTGTTGGGTATACCTTCTACCTCAGATCCGAAGGCAAGATCTTTGTTGCCAAGAATGGATCCTTTCTAGAGAAAGAGTTTCTCTCAAAAGAAGTAAGTGGGAGGAAAGTAGAACTTGATGAAGTGTTACCTCTTGAACCGGAAAATGGTGAAACTCAAGAAAACGTTTCTGAGGTGCCTGCACCGACTAGAGAGGAAATTAATGATGATGATCAAGATACTTCTAATCAAGATCCTACTGAAATTCGAAGATCCACAAGGACACGTTCCGCACTAGAGTGGTACGGCAACCTGTTGGGGAACGTAGTAATTTCAAAAAAATTCCTACGCACACGCAAGATCATGGTGATGCATAGCAACGAGAGGGGAGAGTGTTGTCTACGTACCCTCGTAGACCGAAGCGGAAGCGTTGACGCAACGTAGAGGAAGTAGTCGTACGTCTTCCCGATCCGACCGATCCAAGCACCGTTACTCCGGCACCTCCGAGTTCTTGGCACACGTTCAGCTCGATGACGCACCCCTAGCTCCGATCCAGCAAAGCTTCGGGGAGGAGTTCCGTCAGCACGACGGCGTGGTGACAATCTTGATGTTCTACCGGCGCAGGGCTTCGCCTAAGCACTGCAACGATATATTTGAGGTGGAATATGGTGGAGGGGGGCACCGCACACGGCTAAGGAACGATCACGAAGATCAACTTGTGTGTCCATGGGGTGCCCCCTGCCCTCGTATATAAAGGAGCAAGGAAGGGAGGAGGCCGGCCCTAGGTTTGGGCGCGCCAGGGGAGTCCTACTCCCACCGGGAGTAGGATTCCACCTTTCCTAGTCCAACTAGGTCAAGGGGGGAAAGAGGGGAAGAGGGGAAGGAAGGGAGAGAGGGGACGCGCCCCAAACCCCTTGTCCAATTCGGACTGGGCTTGGGAGGGGCGCGCGCCACCTCCTGGTCCTTCCCACTAAGGCCCATCAAGGCCCATTGCTTCTTCCTCGTATTCCCGTAACTCCCCTCCGAAAATACCCGAACCACTCAGAACCCTTCCGATGTCCGAATATAGTCGTCCAATATATCGATCTTTACGTCTCGACCATTTCGAGACTCCTCGTCATGTCCCCGATCTCATCCGGGACTCCGAACTCCTTCGGTACATCAAAACTCATAAACTCATAATAACTGTCATCGTAACCTTAAGCGTGCGGACCCTACGGTTCGAGAACAATGTAGACATGACCGAGACACATCTCCGGTCAATAACCAATAGCGGGACGTGGATGCCCATATTGGCTCCTACATATTCTATGAAGATCTTTATCGGTCAGACCGCATAACAACATACGTTGTTCCCTTTGTCCATCGGTATGTTACTTGCCCGAGATTCGATCGTCGGTATCCAATACCTAGTTCAATCTCGTTACCGGCAAGTCTCTTTACTCGTTCCGTAATACATCATCCCGCAACTAACTCATTAGTTGCAATGCTTGCAAGGCTTAAGTGATGTGCATTACCGAGAGGGCCCAGAGATACCTCTCCCACAATTGGAGTGACAAATCCTAATCTCGAAATACGCCAACCCAACATCTACCTTTGGTGACACCTGTAGTACTCCTTTATAATCACCCAGTTACGTTGTGACGTTTGGTAGCACCCAAAGTGTTCCTCCGGCAAACGGGAGTTGCATAATCTCATAGTCAAAGGAACATGTATAAGTCATGGATAAAAGCAACAGCAACATACTAAACGATCGGGTGCTATGCTAATGGAATGGGTCATGTCAATCAGATCATTCAACTAATGATGTGACCTTGTTAATCAAATGACAACTCCTTTGTCCATGGTTAGGAAACTTAACCATCTTTGATTAACAAGCTAGTCAAGTAGAGGCATACTAGTGACACTCTGTCTGTCTATGTATCCACACATGTATTATGTTTCCAGTTAATACAATTCTAGCATGAATAATAAACATTTATCATGATATGTAAGGAAATAAATAATAACTTTATTATTGCCTCTAGGGCATATTTCCTTCAGTCTCCCACTTGCACTAGAGTCAATAATCTAGGTCACATCACCATGTGATTAACTCACATCACCATGTGATTAACTCGATAGTTCACATCATCATGTGATTAACACCCATAGTTCACATCGCCATGTGACCAACACCCAAAGGGTTTGCTAGATTCAGTAATCTAGTTCACATCGCTATGTGATTAACACCCAAAGAGTACTACGGTGTGATCATGTTTTGCTTGTGAGAGAAGTTTAGTCAACGGGTCTGCCACATTCAGATCCGTTATGTATTTTGCAATTTTCTATGTCTACAATGCTCTGCACGGAGCTACTCTAGCTAATTGCTCCCACTCTCAATATGTATCTAGATCGAGACTTAGAGTCATCCAGATCGGTGTCAAAACTTGCATCGACGTAACCCTTTACGACGAACCTTTTGTTACTTCCATAATCGAGAAACATATCCTTATTCCACTAAGGATAATTTTGACCGCTGTCCAGTGATCTACTCCTAGATCACTATTGTACTCCCTTGCCAAACTCAGTGTAGGGTATACAATAGATCTGGTACACAGCATGGCATACTTTATAGAACCTATGGCCAAGGCATAGGGAATGACTTTCATTCTCTTTCTATCTTCTGCCGTGGTCGAGTTTTGAGTCTTTACTCAACTTCATACCTTGTAACACAGGAAAGAACTCTTTCTTTGACTGTTCCATTTTGAACTACTTCAAAATCTTGTCAAGTTATGCACTCATTGAAAACTTATCAAGCGTCTTGATCTATCTCTATAGATCTTGATGCTCAATATGTAAGCAGCTTTACCGAGGTCCTTCTTCGAAAAACTTCTTTCAAACACTCCTTTATGCTTTGCAGAATAATTCTACATTATTTCCGATCAACAATATGTCATTTACATATACTTATCAGAAATGCTGTAGTGCTCCCACTCACTTTCTTGTAAATACAGGCTTCACCGCAAGTCTGTATAAAACTATATGCTTTGATCAACTCATCAAAGCGTATATTCCAACTCCGAGATGCTTGCACCAGTCCATAGATGGATCGCTGGAGCTTGCACATTTTGTTAGCACCTTTAGGATTGACAAAACCTTCTGGTTGCATCATATACAACTCTTCTTTAATAAATCCATTAAGGAATGCAATTTTGTTTTATCCGTTTGCCAGATTTCATAAAATGCGGCAATTGCTAACATGATTCGGACAGACTTAAGCATGGATACGAGTGAAAAACTCTCATCGTAGTCAACACCTTGAACTTGTCGAAAACCTTTTGCGACAATTCTAGCTTTGTAGATAGTAACACTACTATCAGCTTCTGTCTTCCTCTTGAAGATCCATTTGTTTTCTATGGCTAGCCGATCATCGGGCAAATCCATCAAAGTCCATACTTTGTTCTCATACATGGATCCCATCTCAGATTTCATGGCTTTAAGCCATTTTGCGGAATCTGGGCTCACCCTCGCTTCTTCATAGTTCGTAGGTTCATCATGATCTAGTAGCATGACTTCCAGAACAGGATTGCCGTACCACTCTGGTGCAGATCTTACTCTGGTTGATCTACGAGGTTCTGTAGTAACTTGTTCTGTAGTTCTATGATCATCATCATCAACCTCCTCACTAGTTGGTTTTGACGTCACAAAAACTGGTTCCTGTGATGTACTGGTTTCCAACAAGGGAATAGGTACAGTTACCTCATCAAGTTCTACTTTCCTCCCACTCACTTCTTTCGAGAGAAACTCCTTCTCTAGAAAGGATCCATTCTTAGCAACGAATGTCTTGCCTTCGGATCTGTGATAGAAGGTGTACCCAACTGTCTCCTTTGGGTATCCTATGAAGACATATTTCTCTGATTTGGGTTTGAGCTTATCAGGATGAAACTTTTTTCACATAAGCATCACAACCCCAAACTTTAAGAAACGACAACTTTGGTTTCTTGCTAAACCACAGTTCATATAGTGTCGTCTCAGCGGATTTAGATGGTGCCCTATTTAACGTGAATGCAGCTGTCTCTAATGCATAACCCCAAAACGATAGTGGTAAATCGGTAAGAAACATCATAGATTGCACTATATCAATAAAGTACGGTTATGACGTTCGGACACACCATTATGCTGTGGTGTTCCAGGTGGCGTGAGTAGTGAAACTATTTCACATTGTTTAACTGAAGGCCAAACTCGTAACTCAAATGTTTTACCTCTGCGATCATATCGTAGTAACTTTTATTTTCTTGTTACGATGATTCTCTACTTCACTCTGAAATTCTTTGAACTTTTCAAACGTTTCAGACTTATGTTTCATCAAGTAGATATACCCATATCTGCTCAAATCATTTGTGAAGGTTAGAAAATAATGATACTTGTCGCGAGCCTTAATATTCATCGGACCACATACATCAGTATGTATGATTTCCAACAAATCTGTTGCTTGCTCCATTGTTCCGGAGAACGGCGTTTTAGTCATCTTGCCCAAGAGGCATGGTTCGCAAGCATCAAGTGATTCATAATCAAGTGATTCCAAAATCCCATCAGCATGGAGTTTCTTCATGCGCTTTACACCAATATGACCTAAACGGCAGTGCCACAAATAGGTTGCACTATCATTATTAACTTCTCATCTTTTGGTTTCAATATTATGAATATGTGTATCACTACGATCGAGATCCAATGAACTATTTTCATTGGGTGTGTATGTCCATAAAAGGTTCTATTCATGTAAACAGAACAACAATTGTTCTCTAACTTAAATGAATAATCGTATTGCAATAAACATGATCAAATCATATTTATGCTCAACGCAAACACCAAATAACACTTATTTAGGTTCATCACTAATCCCGAAAGTATAGGGAGTGTGCGATTATGATCATATCAATCTTGGAACTACTTCCAACTTTCATCGTCACTTCACCCTTAACTAGTCTTTGTTCATTCTGCAACTCCCGTTTCGAGTTACTACTCTTAGCAACTGAACCAGTATCAAATACCGAGGGGTTGCTATGAACACTAGTAAAATACATATCAATAATCTGTATATCAAATATACCTTTGTTCACTTCGCCATCCTTCTTATCCGCCAAATACTTGGGGCAGTTCCGCTTCTAGTGACCAGTCCCTTTGCAGTAAATGCACTCAGTCTCAGGCTTAGGTCCAGACTTGGGCTTCTTCACTTGAGCAGCAACTTGCTTGCCATTCTTCTTGAAGTTCCCCTTCTTCCCTTTGCCCTTTACTTGAAACTAGTGATCTTGTCAACCATCAACGCTTGATGCTCTTTCTTGATTTCTACCTCCATCGATTTCATCATTATGAAAAAGTTCGGGAGTCGTTTTCGTCATCCCTTGCATACTATAGTTCATCACGAAGTTCTACTAACTTGGTGATGGTGACTAGAGAATTCTGTCAATCACTATCTTATCTGGAAGATTAACTCCCACTTGATTCAAGCGATTGTAGTACCCAGACAATCTGAGCACATGCTCACTAGTTGAGCGATTCTCCTCCATCTTTTAGCCATAGAACTTGTTGGAGACTTCATATCCCTCAACTCGGGTAGTTGCTTGAAATATTAACTTCAACTACTGGAACATCTCATATGGTCCATGACGTTCAAAACGTCTTTGAAGTCCCGATTCTAAGCCGTTAAGCATGGTGCACTAAACTATCAAGTAGTCATCATATTGAGCTAGCCAAACGTTCATAACGTCTGCATCTGCTCCTGCAATAGGTCTGTCACCTAGCGGTGCATTAAGGACATAATTCTTCTGTGCAGCAATGAGGATAAACCTCAGATCACGGATCCAATCCGCATCATTGCTACTAATATTTTTCAACACAATTTTCTCTAGGAACATATCAAAATAAACATAGGGAAGCAACAACGCGAGCTATTGATCTACAACATAGATATGCTAATACTACTAGGACTAAGTTCATGATAAATTAAAGTTCAATTAATCATATTACTTAATAACTCCCACTTAGATAGACATCCCTCTAATCCTCTAAGTGATCACGTGATCCAAATCAAACTAAACCATAACCGATCATCACGTGAAATGGATTAGTTTTCAATGGTGAACATCATCATGTTGATCATATCTACTATATGATTCACGCTCGACCTTTTGGTCTCCGTGTTCCGAGGTCATATCTTATATGCATAGCTCGTCAAGTATAACCTGAGTATTCCGCGTGTGCAACTGTTTTGCACCCGTTGTATTTGAACGTAGAGCCTATCACACCCGATCATCACGTGGTGTCTCAGCACGAAGAACTTTCGCAACGGTGCATACTCAGGGAGAACACTTCTTGATAATTAGTGAGAGATCATCTTATAATGCTACCGTCAATCAAAGCAAGATAAGATGCATAAAAGATAAACATCACATGCAATCAATATAAGTGATATGATATGGCCATCATCATCTTGTGCTTGTGATCTCCATCTTCGAAGCATCGTCATGATCACCATCGTCACCGGCGCGACACCTTGATCTCCATCGTAGCATCGTTGTCGTCTCGCCAATCTTATGCTTCTACGACTATCGCTACCGCTTAGTGATAAAGTAAAGCATTATAGGGCGATTGCATTGCATACAATAAAGTGACAACCATATGGCTCCTGCCAGTTGCCGATAACTCGGTTACAAAACATGATCATCTCATACAATAAAATTTAGCATCATGTCTTGACCATATCACATCACAACATGCGCTGCAAAAACAAGTTAGACGTCCTCTACTTTGTTTATTGCAAATTTTACGTGGCTGCTACGGGCTTAAGCAAGAACCAATCTCACCTACGCATCAAAACCACAACGATAGTTTGTCAAATAGACTCCGTTTTAACCTTCTCAAGGACCGGGCATAGCCATACTCGGTTCAACTAAAGATGGAGAAACTGACACCCGCCAGCCACCTGTGTGCAAAGCACGGCGGTAGAACCAGTCTCGCGTAAGCGTACGCGTAATGTCGGTCCGGGCCGCTTCATCCAATAATACCGCCGAACCAAAGTATGACATGCTGGTAGGCAGTATGACTTATATCGTCCACAACTCACTTGTGTTCTACTCGTGCATAACATCAAACCATAAAAACCTAGGCTCGGATGCCACTGTTGGGGAACGTAGTAATTTCGAAAAATTTCCAACGCACACGCAAGATCATGGTGATGCATAGCAACGAGAGGGGAGAGTGTTGTCTACGTACCCTCGTAGACCGAAGCGGAAGCGTTGACGCAACATAGAGGAAGTAGCCATACGTCTTCCCGATCCGACCGATCCAAGCACCGTTACTCCGGCACCTCCGAGTTCTTGGCACACGTTCAGCTCGATGACGCACCCCTAGCTCCAATCCAGCAAAGCTTCGGGGAGGAGTTCCGTCAGCACGACGGCGTGGTGACAATCTTGATGTTCTACCGGCGCAGGGCTTCGCCTAAGCACTGCAACGATATATTCGAGGTGGAATATGGTGGAGGGGGGCACCGCACACGGCTAAGGAACGATCACGAAGGTCAACTTGTGTGTCCATGGGGTGCCCCCTGCCCTCGTATATAAAGGAGCAAGGGAGGGAGGAGGCCGGCCCTAGGTTTGGGCGCGCCAGGGGAGTCCTACTCCCACCGGGAGTAGGATTCCACCTTTCCTAGTCCAACTAGGTCAAGGGGGGAAAGAGGGGAAGAGGGGAAGCAAGGGAGAGAGGGGACGCGCCCCAAACCCCTTGTCCAATTCGGACTGGGCTTGGGAGGGGCGCGCGCCACCTCCTGGTCCTTCCCACTAAGGCCCATCAAGGCCCATTGCTTCTTCCTCGTATTCCCGTAACTCCCCTCCGAAAATACCCGAACCACTCAGAACCCTTCCGATGTCCGAATATAGTCGTCCAATATATCGATCTTTACGTCTCGACCATTTCGAGACTCCTCGTCATGTCCCCGATCTCATCCGGGACTCCGAACTCCTTCGGTACATCAAAACTCATAAACTCATAATAACTGTCATCGTAACCTTAAGCGTGCGGACCCTACGGTTCGAGAACAATGTAGACATGACCGAGACACATCTCCGGTCAATAACCAATAGCGGGACCTGGATGCCCATATTGGCTCCTACATATTCTACGAAGATCTTTATCGGTCAGACCGCATAACAACATACGTTGTTACCTTTGTCCATCGGTATGTTACTTGCCCGAGATTCGATCGTCGGTATCCAATACCTAGTTCAATCTCGTTACTGGCAAGTCTCTTTACTCGTTCCGTAATACATCATCCCGCAACTAACTCATTAGTTGCAATGCTTGCAAGGCTTAAGTGATGTGCATTACCGAGAGGGCCCAGAGATACCTCTCCCACAATTGGAGTGACAAATCCTAATCTCGAAATACGCCAACCCAACATCTACCTTTGGTGACACCTGTAGTACTCCTTTATAATCACCCAGTTACGTTGTGACGTTTGGTAGCACCCAAAGTGTTCCTCCGGCAAACGGGAGTTGCATAATCTCATAGTCAAAGGAACATGTATAAGTCATGGATAAAAGCAACAGCAACATACTAAACGATCGGGTGCTATGCTAATGGAATGGGTCATGTCAATCAGATCATTCAACTAATGATGTGACCTTGTTAATCAAATGACAACTCCTTTGTCCATGGTTAGGAAACTTAACCATCTTTGATTAACAAGCTAGTCAAGTAGAGGCATACTAGTGACACTCTGTCTGTCTATGTATCCACACATGTATTATGTTTCCAGTTAATACAATTCTAGCATGAATAATAAACATTTATCATGGTATGTAAGGAAATAAATAATAACTTTATTATTGCCTCTAGGGCATATTTCCTTCACAACCCTGTCTTGGAAATCATGTTGTTAGACAACGGTGAATCTTCGAACTATGAGGAAGCAATGGCGGGCCCGGATTCCGACAAATGGCTGGAAGCCATGAAATCCGAGATAGGATCCATGTATGAAAACGAAGTATGGACTTTGACTGACTTGCCCGTTGAACGGCAAGCCATAGAAAATAAATGGATCTTTAAGAAGAAGACAGACGCGGATGGTAATGTGACCTGTTGGAAATATGCCCTAGAGGCAATAATAAATTGATTATTATTATATTTCCTTGTTCATGATAATCGTTTATTATCCATGCTATAATTGTATTGATAGGAAACTCAGATACATGTGTGGATACATAGACAACACCATGTCCCTAGTGAGCCTCTAGTTGACTAGCTCGTTGATCAATAGATGGTTACGGTTTCCTAACCATGGACATTGGATGTCGTTGATAACGGGATCACATCATTAGGAGAATGATGTGATGGACAAGACCCAATCCTAAGCATAGCACTAGATCGTGTAGTTCATATGCTAAAGCTTTTCTAATGTCAAGTATCATTTCCTTAGACCATGAGATTGTGCAACTCCCGGATACCGTAGGAGTGCTTTGGGTGTGCCAAACGTCACAACGTAACTGGGTGGCTATAAAGGTACACTACGGGTATCTCTGATAGTGTCTGTTGGGTTGGCATGAATCGAGACTGGGATTTGTCACTCCGTGTAAACGGAGAGGTATCTCTGGGCCCACTCAGTAGGACATCATCATAATGTGCACAATGTGATCAAGGAGTTGATCACGGGATGATGTGTTACGGAACGAGTAAAGATACTTGCCGGTAACGAGATTGAACAAGGTATCGGGATACCGACGGTCGAATCTCGGGCAAGTGTCGTACCGATATACAAAGGGAATTGTATACGGGATTGATTAAGTCCTTGACATCGTGGTTCATCCGATGAGATCATCGTGGAACATGTGGGAGCCAACATGGGTATCCAGATCCCGCTGTTGGTTATTGACCGGAGAACGTCTCGGTCATGTCTGCATGTCTCCCGAACCCGTAGGGTCTACACACTTAAGGTTCGGTGACGCTAGGGTTATAGAGATATTAGTATGCGGTAACCCGAAAGTTGTTCGGAGTCCCGGATGAGATCCCGGACGTCACGAGGAGTTCCGGAATGGTCCGGAGGTAAAGAATTATATATAGGAAGTACTATTTCGGCCATCGGGACAAGTTTCGGGGTCATCGGTATTGTACCGGGACCACCGGAAGGGTCCCGGGGGTCCACCGGGTGGGGCCACCTGCCCCGGGGGGCCACATGGGCTGTAAGGGGTGTGCCTTGGCCTATATGGGCCAAGGGCACCAGCCCCAAGAGGCCCATGCGCCAAGAGATAGGAAAAAGGGGAGAGTCCTAAAGGGGGAAGGCACCTCCGAGGTGCCTTGGGGAGGATGGACTCCTCCCCACCCTTGGCCGCACCCTTCCTTGGAGGAAGGGGCAAGGGCTGCGCCTCCCCCTCTCCCTTGGCCCTATATATAGTGGGGAAAAGGATGAGCAAACCAACCTGAAGGCCTGGCGCCTCCCTCTCCCTCCCGTGACACATCTCCCTCCTCCCGCAGCGCTTAGCGAAGCCCTGTTGGAATCCCGCTACTTCCACCACGCCGTCGTGCTGCTGGATCTCCATCAACCTCTCCCTCCTCCTTGCTGGATCAAGGCTTGGGAGACGTCTCCGTTCCGTACGTGTGTTGAACGCGGAGGTGCCGTCCGTTCGGCGCTAGGATCATCGGTGATTTGAATCACGACGAGTACGACTCCATCAACCCCGTTCTCTTGAACGCTTCCGCGCGCGATCTACAAGGGTATGTAGATGCAACTCTCCTTCCCCTTGTTGCTGGTCTCTCCATAGATAGATCTTGGTGATACGTAGGAAAATTTTGAATTTCTGCTACGTTCCCCAACAGTGGCATCATGAGCTAGGTCTATTGAGTAGATTCTTTGCACGAGTAGAACACAAAGTAGTTGTGGGCATTGATTTTGTTCAATATGCTTACCATTACTAGACAATCTTGATTCGGCGGCATTGTGGGATGAAGCGGCCCGGACCAACCTTACACGTACTCTTACGTGAGACCGGTTCCACCGACTGACATGCACTAGATGCATAAGGTGGCTGGCGGGTGTCTGTCTCTCCTACTTTAGTCGGATCGGATTCGATGAAAAGGGTCCTTATGAAGGGTAAATAGCAATTGGCATATCACGTTGTGGTTTTGCGTAGGTAAGAAACGTTCTTGCTAGAAACCCATAGCAGCCACGTAAAACATGCAAACAACAATTAGAGGACGTCTAACTTGTTTTTGCAGGGTATGCCTTGTGATGTGATATGGCCAAAGGATGTGATGTATGATATATGTGATGTATGAGATGATCATGTTCTTGTAATAGGAATCACGACTTGCATGTCGATGAGTATGACAACCGGCAGGAGCCATAGGAGTTGTCTTTATTTATTGTATGACCTGCGTGTCATTGAACAACGCCATGTAATTACTTTACTTTTGCTAACCGGTAGCCATAGTAGTAGAAGTAATAGTTGGCGTGACAACTTCATGGAGACACGATGATGGAGATCATGATGATGGAGATCATGGTGTCATGCCGGTGACAATAATGATCATGGAGCCCCGAAGATGGAGATCAAAAGGAGCAAAATAATATTGGCCATATCATGTCACCTTTTGATTGCATGTGATGTTTATCATGTTTATGCATCTTGTTTACTTAGAACGACGGTAGTAAATAAGATGATCCCTCATAAACAATTTCAAGAATGTGTTCTCCCCTAACTGTGCACCGTTGCTACAGTTCGTCGTTTCGAAGCACCACGTGATGATCGGGTGTGATAGATTCTTACGTTCACATACAACGGGTGTAAGCCAGATTTACACACGCGAAACACTTAGGGTTAACTTGACGAGCCTAGCATGTACATACATGGCCTCGGAACACAGAAGACCGAAAGGTCGAGCATGAATCGTATAGAAGATACGATCAACATGAAGATGTTCACCGACGTTGACTAGTCCGTCTCACGTGATGATCGGACACGGCCTAGTTGACTCGGATCATGTAATCACTTGGATGACTAGAGGGATGTCTATATGAGTGGGAGTTCATAAGATGAACTTAATTATCCTGAACATAGTCAAAAAGATTTTGCAAATTATGTCGTAGCTCGCGCTTTAGTTCTACTGTTTTAGATATGTTCCTAGAGAAAATATAGTTGAAAATTGATAGTAGCAATTATGCGGACAGTACAAGGCTTGCGTCCTTAATGCACTGCTCGGTGTGCTGGACCTCGAACGTGGTCTGTGGATGTTACGAACATCTGACATACACGTTTTGATGACTACATGATAGTTCGGTAATGTTAAATGGTTTAGAATTGAGGCACCGAAGACATTTTGAAATGTCGCGGAACATATGAGATGTTTCGAGAGCTGAAATTGGGATTTCAGGCTCGTGCCCACGTCAAGAGGTATAAGACCTCCGATGATTTTCTTAGCCTGCAAACTAAGGGAGAAAAGCTCAATCGTTGAGCTTGTGCTCAGATTGTCTGAGTACAACAATCACTTGAATCGAGTGGGAGTTGATCTTCCAGATAAGATAGTGATATTTCTCCAAAGTCATTGCCACCAAGCTGCTAGAGCTTCGTGATGAACTATAACATATCAGGGATAGATATGATGATCCTTGAAATATTCGCGATGTTTGACACCGCGAAAGTAGAAATCAAGAAGGAGCATAAATTGTTGATGGTTAGTGAAACCACTAGTTTCAAGAAGGGCAAGGGCAAGAAGGGATGCTCATGAAACGGCAAATCAGCTGCTGCTCTAGTGGAGAAACCCAAGGTTGAACCCAAAACCCGAGACTGAGTGCTTCTGTAATAAGGGGAACAACCACTGGAGCAGAATTACCCTAGATACTTGGTAGATGAGAAGGTTGTCGATAGAAGTATATTGGATATACATTATGTGAATGTGTACTTTAATAGTACTCCTAGTAGCATCAGGGTATTAGATACCGGTTCGGTTGCTAAGTGTTAGTAACTCGAAATAAAAGCTACGGAATAAACGGAGACTAGCTAAAGGTGAGCTGACGATATGTGTTGGAAGTGTTTCCAATGTTGATATTATCAAGCATCGCACGCTCCCTCTACCATCGAGATTGGTGTTTGCATTGAGCATAGACATGATTGGATTATGTCTATTGCAATACGGTTATTCATTTAAGGAGAATAATAGTTACTCTGTTTATTTGAATAATACCTTCTATGGTCTTACACCTAAAATGAATGGTTTATTGAATCTCGATCGTAGTGATACACATGTTCATGCCAAAAGATAGTAATGATAGTACCACCTACTTGTGGCACTGCCACGTAAGTCATATCGGTATAAAACGCATGAAGAAGCTCCATGTTGATGGATCCTTGGGCTCACTCGTTTTGAAAAGTTTGAGGCATGCGAACCATGTCTATTGGTGTACATGCATGAATAAACTCCATGCAAATGGACCGTTTGGACTCACTTGATTTTGAATCACTTGAGACATGCAAATCATACCACATGGGCAAGATGACTGAAAGCCTCGGTTTCATTAAAATGGAACTAGAAAGCAACTTGCTGGAAGTAATACATTTTGATGTGTGCAATCCAATGAGTGCTGAGGCATGTAGTGGATATCGTTATGTTTTACTTCACAGATGATTTGAGTAGATGTTGAGTATATTTACTTGATGAATCACAAGTCTGAATTATTGAAAGGTTCAAGTAATTTCAGTGTGAAGTTGAAAGATCGTCGTGACAAGAGGATTAAAGATCTATGATATGATCATAGAGATGAATATCTGAATTACGAGTTTGGCACAGAATTAAGACATTGTGGAAATCGTTTCACAACTAATACAGCCTGGAACACCATAGTGTGATGGTATGTCCGAACATCATAACTGCACCCTATTGGATATGATGCATACCATGATGTCTCTTATCGAATTACCACAATAGTTTATGGGTTAGGCATTGGAGACAACCACATTCACTTTAAATAGGGCACCACGTAATTCCGATGAGGTGACACCGTATGAACTATGGTTTAGAGAAACCTAAGCTGTCATTTCTTAAAAGTTTGGGGCTACGACGCTTATGTGAAAAAGGTTTCAGACTGATAAGCTCGAACCCAAAGCGGATAAATGCATCTTCATAGGACACCCAAAGCAGTTGGGTATACCTCCTATCTCAGATCCGAAAGCAATAAGGGATTGTTTCTAGAACCGGGTCCTTTCTCGAAAAAAGTTTATCTCGAAAGAATTGAGTGGGAGGGTGGTGGAGACTTGATGAGGTTATTAAACCGTCTCTTCAACTAGTGTGTGGCAGGGCACAGGAAGTTGTTCCTGTGGCACCTACACCAATTGAAGTGGAAGCTTATGATAGTGATCATGAAACTTCAGGTCAAGTCACTCCCAAACCTCGTGGGATGACAAGGATGCATACTACTTCAGAGTGGTACGTAATCCTGTCTTGGAAGTCATGTTGCTAGACAACAATGAACCTATGAGCTATGGAGAAGCGGTGGTGGGCCTGGATTCCGATAAATGGCTCGAGGCCATAAAAAAATCCGAGAGAGGGTCCATGTATGAAAACAAAGTGTAGACTTTGGCAGAACGGCTCGATGGTCGTAAGGCTATTGAGTACAGATGGATTTTAAAAGGAAGACGGACAATGATGGTAAGTATCACCATTAAGAAAGCTCGACTTGTCGTTAAGATGTTTTCCGACAAGTTCAAGGAGTTGACTACGATGAGACTTTCTCACACGTAGCGATGCTAAAAGTCTGTTGGAATTATATTAGCGATTACTGCATTATTTATGAAATCTTGCAGATAGGATGTCAAAACATTGTTTCCTCGACGATTTTCTTGAGGAAAGGTTGTATGTGATACAACCAGAAGGTTTTGTCAATCCTGAAAGGTGCTAATAAGTATGCAAAGCTCCAGCAATCCTTCTAAGGACTGGAGTAAGCATCTCGGAGTTGGAATGTATGCTTTGATGAGATGATCAAAGATTTGGGTGTATACAAAGTTTATGAGAAACTTGTATTTCCAAAGAAGTGAGTGGGAGCACTATAGAATTTCTGATGAGTATATGTTGTTGACATATTGTTGATCAGAAATGATGTAGAATTTCTGGAAAGCATATAGGGTTATTTGAAAGATGTTTTTCAATGTAAAACCTGGATTAAGCTACTTGAACATTGAAGCATCAAGATCTATAAGGATAGATCAAAACGCTTAATGGAACTTTCAAATGAGCACATGCCTTGACGTGATCTTGAAGGTGTTCAAGATGGATCAGTCAAAGAAGGAGTTCTTGCCTGAGTTGTAAGGTATGAAGTTGAGACTTAAAGCTCGACCACGGCAGAAGAGAGAGGAAGGACGAAGGTCGTCCCCTATGCTTTTGTCATAGGCTCTCTACAGTATGCTATGCTGTGTACCGCACCTGTAGAGTGCCTTGCCATGAGTCAGTCAAGGGGTACAAGAGTGATCCAAGAATGGATCACAGGACAGCGGTCAAAGTTATCCTTAGTAACTAGAGGACTAAGGAATTTTTCTCGATTATGGAGGTGGTAAAAGAGTTCGTCGTAAAGGGTTACGTCGATGCAAGCTTAACACCTATCTGGATAGCTCTGAGTAGAGATACCGGATACGTATAATGGAGCAATAATTTAGAATAGCTCCAAGTAGAATAGTTATTTGGAATAGCTCCAAATAGAACGTGGTAGCTACATCTAGGAGATGACATAGAGATTTGTAAAGCACACACGGATCTGAAAGGTTCAGACCCGTTGACTAAAACCTCTCTCACAAGCAACATGATCAAACCTAGAACTCATTGAGTATTAATCACATAAGTGATGTGAACTAGACTACTGACTCTAGTAAACTCTTGGGTGTTAGTCACATGGCGATGTGACCTGTGAGTGTTAATCACATGGCGATGTGAACTAGATTATTGACTCTAGTGCAAGTGGGAGACTGTTGGAAATATGCCCTAGAGGCAATAATAAATTGATTATTATTATATTTCCTTGTTCATGATAATCGTTTATTATCCATGCTATAATTGTATTGATAGGAAACTCAGATACATGTGTGGATACATAGACAACACCATGTCCCTAGTGAGCCTCTAGTTGACTAGCTCGTTGATCAATAGATGGTTACGGTTTCCTAACCATGGACATTGGATGTCGTTGATAACGGGATCACATCATTAGGAGAATGATGTGATGGACAAGACCCAATCCTAAGCATAGCACTAGATCGTGTAGTTCGTATGCTAAAGCTTTTCTAATGTCAAGTATCATTTCCTTAGACCATGAGATTGTGCAACTCCCGGATACCGTAGGAGTGCTTTGGGTGTGCCAAACGTCACAACGTAACTGGGTGGCTATAAAGGTACACTACGGGTATCTCTGATAGTGTCTGTTGGGTTGGCATGAATCGAGACTGGGATTTGTCACTCCGTGTAAACGGAGAGGTATCTCTGGGCCCACTCAGTAGGACATCATCATAATGTGCACAATGTGATCAAGGAGTTGATCACGGGATGATGTGTTACGGAACGAGTAAAGAGACTTGCCGGTAACGAGATTGAACAAGGTATCGGGATACCGACGGTCGAATCTCGGGCAAGTGTCGTACCGATATACAAAGGGAATTGTATACGGGATTGATTAAGTCCTTGACATCGTGGTTCATCCGATGAGATCATCGTGGAACATGTGGGAGCCAACATGGGTATCCAGATCCCGCTGTTGGTTATTGACCGGAGAACGTCTCGGTCATGTCTGCATGTCTCCCGAACCCGTAGGGTCTACACACTTAAGGTTCGGTGACGCTAGGGTTATAGAGATATTAGTATGCGGTAACCCGAAAGTTGTTCGGAGTCCCGGATGATATCCCGGACGTCACGAGGAGTTCCGGAATGGTCCGGAGGTAAAGAATTATATATAGGAAGTACTATTTCAGCCATTGGGACAAGTTTCGGGGTCATCGGTATTGTACCGGGACCACCGGAAGGGTCCCGGGGGTCCACCGGGTGGGGCCACCTGCCCCGGGGGGCCACATGGGCTGTAAGGGGTGTGCCTTGGCCTATATGGGCCAAGGGCACCAGCCCCAAGAGGCCCATGCGCCAAGAGATAGGAAAAAGGGGAGAGTCCTAAAGGGGGAAGGCACCTCCGAGGTGCCTTGGGGAGGATGGACTCCTCCCCACCCTTGGCCGCACCCTTCCTTGGAGGAAGGGGCAAGGGCTGCGCCTCCCCCTCTCCCTTGGCCCTATATATAGTGGGGAAAAGGATGAGCAAACCAACCTGAAGGCCTGGCGCCTCCCTCTCCCTCCCGTGACACATCTCCCTCCTCCCGCAGCGCTTAGCGAAGCCCTGTTGGAATCCCGCTACTTCCACCACGCCGTCGTGCTGCTGGATCTCCATCAACCTCTCCCTCCTCCTTGCTGGATCAAGGCTTGGGAGACGTCTCCGTTCCGTACGTGTGTTGAACGCGGAGGTGCCGTCCGTTCGGCGCTAGGATCATCGGTGATTTGAATCACGACGAGTACGACTCCATCAACCCCGTTCTCTTGAACGCTTCCGCGCGCGATCTACAAGGGTATGTAGATGCAACTCTCCTTCCCCTTGTTGCTGGTCTCTCCATAGATAGATCTTGGTGATACGTAGGAAAATTTTGAATTTCTGCTACGTTCCCCCACACTATAAAGCTCGGCTTGTCGCTAAGGGTTATCAACAAGTTCAAGGAATTGACTACGATGAGACTTTCTCACCGGTAGCGAAGCTGAAGTCCGTCCGAATCATGTTAGCAATTGCCGCATTCTATGATTATGAAATATGGCAAATGGACGTCAAAACGGCATTCCTTAATGGTTTCCTTAAGGAAGAATTGTATATGATGCAGCCGGAAGGTTTTGTCGATCCTAAGAATGCTGACAAGGTGTGCAAGCTCCAACGCTCGATTTATGGGCTGGTGCAAGCATCTCGGAGTTGGAACATTCGCTTTGATGAGATGATCAAAGCGTTTGGGTTTACGCAGACTTATGGAGAAGTTTGCGTTTACAAGAAAGTGAGTGGGAGCTCTGTAGCATTTCTCATACTATATGTAGATGACATACTTTTGATGGGAAATGATATAGAACTCTTGGACAGTATTAAGGCCTACTTGAATAAAAGTTTTTCAATGAAGGACCTTGGAGAAGCTGCTTATATATTAGGCATCAAAATCTATAGAGATAGATCAAGACGCCTCATAGGTCTTTCACAAAGCACATACCTTGATAAGATATTGAAGAAGTTCAATATGGATCAATCTAAGAAAGGGTTCTTACCTGTGTTACAAGGTGTGAAATTGAGCTCAGCTCAATGTCCGACCACGGCAGAAGATATAGAAGAGATGAGTGTCATCCCCTATGCCTCAGCCATAGGTTCTATTATGTATGCCATGCTGTGTACCAGACCTGATGTAAACCTTGCCGTAAGTTTGGTAGGAAGGTACCAAAGTAATCCCGGCAAGGAACATTGGACAGCGGTCAAGAATATCCTGAAGTACCTGAAAAGGACTAGGGAAATGTTTCTCGTTTATGGAGGTGACGAAGAGCTCGTCGTAAAGGGTTACGTCGACGCTAGCTTTGACACAGATCTGGATGACTCTAAGTCACAAACCGGATACGTGTATATTTTGAATGGTGGGGCAGTAAGCTGGTGCAGTTGCAAGCAGAGCGTTATGGCGGGATCTACATGTGAAGCGGATTACATGGCAGCCTCGGAGGCAGCACATGAAGCAATTTGGGTGAAGGAGTTCATCACCGACCTCGGAGTCATACCCAATGCGTCGGGGCCAATCAAACTCTTCTGTGACAACACTGGAGCTATTGCACTTGCAAAGGAGCCCAGGTTTCACAAGAAGACCAGGCACATCAAGCGTCGCTTCAACTCCATTCGTGAAAATGTTCAAGATGGAGACATAGAAATTTGTAAAGTGCACACGGATCTGAATGTCGCAGATCCGTTGACTAAACCTCTCCCTAAGGCAAAACATGATCAGCACCAGAACTCTATGGGTGTTCGATTCATCACAATGTAACTAGATTATTGACTCTAGCGCAAGTGGGAGACTGTTGGAAATATGCCCTAGAGGCAATAATAAAAGCATTATTATTATATTTCCTTATTCATGATAATTGTATTTATTCGTGCTATAATTGTGTTATCCGAAAATCGTAATACATGTGTGAATAACAAACAACAACGTGTCCCTAGTAAGCCTCTAGTTGACTAGCTCGTTGATCAATAGATAGTCATGGTTTCCTGACTATGGGCATTGGATGTCAATGATGACGAGATCACATCATTAGGAGAATGATGTGATGAACAAGACCCAATCCTAAACATAGCATAAGATCGCATAGTTCGTTTGCTAAAGTTTTCCAATGTCAAGTATCCTTTCCTTAGACCATGAGATCGTGTAACTCCCGGATACCGTAGGAGTGCATTGGGTGTACCAAACGTCACAACGTAACTGGGTGACTATAAAGGTATACTACGGGTATCTCTGAAAGTGTCTGTTAGGTTGACACGGATCGAGACTGGGATTTGTCACTCCGCTTGACGGAGAGGTATCACCGGGCCCTCTCGGTAATGCATCATCATAATGAGCTCAATGTGATCAAAGTGTTTGATCACGGGATCATGCATTACGGTACGAGAAAAGTGACTTGCCGGTAACGAGATTGAACGAGGTATTGGGATACCGACGATCGAATCTCGGGCAAGTAAAATACCGGTTGACAAAGGGAATCGTATACGGGATTAATTGAATCCTCGACATCGTGGTTCATCCGATGAGATCATCGTGGAGCATGTGGGAGCCAACATGGGTATCCAGATCCCGCTGTTGGTTATTGCCCGAGAGCCGTCTCGGTCATGTCTGCATGTCTCCCGAACCCGTAGGGTCTACACACTTAAGGTTCGGTGACGCTAGGGTTGTGAAGATATGTATATACAGTAACCCGAATGTTGTTCGGAGTCCCGGATGAGATCCCGGACGTCACGAGGAGTTTCGGAATGGACCGGAGGTAAAGAATTATATATAGGAAGTGTTGTTTTGGCCATCGGGACAAGTTTCGGGGTTATCGGTATTGTACCGGGACCACCGGAGGGTCCCGGGGGGGTCCACCGGGTGGGGCCACCTGCCTCGGGGGGCCACATGGGCTCTAGGGGGTGCGCCTTGGCCTACATGGGCCAAGGGGAACCAGCCCCAAGAGGACCATGCGCCTAGGGTTCCAAAGGGGAAGAGTCCCACTAGTGGAAGGCACCTCCTAGGTGCCTTGGGGGGGAGGAAATCCTCCCTGGCCGCCGCCCCTTGGAGATCAGATCTCCCAGGGCCGGCGCCCCCCCTTTGGCACTCCTATATAAAGGGGGGGAGGGGGCAGCCGCACACCTTGCTCCTGGCGCCTCCCTCTCCCTCTCCAACACCTTGCTCCTGGCGCCTCCCTCTCCCTCTCCAACACATCCTCCTCCTCCGTTGAGCACGTCGAAGCCCTGCCGGAGTACTGTAGTTCCACCATCACCACGCCGTCGTGCTGCTGCTGGAACCATCTTCCCCAACCTCTCCTTTGCCTTGCTGGATCAAGAAGAAGGAGACGTTACGCTGACCGTACGTGTGTTGAACGCGGAGGTGCCGTCCTTTCGGTGCTAAGATCTCCGGTGATTTGGATCACGTCGTGTACGACTACCTCATCCTCATCCTCGTTCGTTGAACGCTCCCGCTCATGATCTACAAAGTGGTATGTAGATGCAATATCTCTCCCATGACTCGTTGCTTAGATGAACTCATAGATGGATCTTGGTGAAACCGTAGGAAAATTTTTAATTTTCTGCAACGTTCCCAAACACCAATTTGTGTCGACTCCGTACGAGGCGTCCGCTCCTCCAGCGACCTTCTCATCACCAGACGAGTCGCTGTCCTCCTGGAAGCGGTACCAGCAGTCCCTCGCCGAGTGTCCAAGCTTGCCGCAAATCTGGCAGCGGACAACATCTGGACGGGACTTGCTGGAGTTGTTGCGGCGGCCCTTAGGGTTGGTGAAGGAGGGCCGTGCGTCGTTGTTGTTGTTGCGGGAGTTGGGGGCGCCGCTGTTTCCGCCGCTGGCCGCCTTCGCCTTGCGCGGTGGCCCTCCGTAGCGAGAGGAGCCGCCGCCGCCGCCACGGCCACGTGAAGCGGCGTTAGCAGATGACTTGAACCCATCGCCGGAGTTGTTTCCCTGGAAGAGAGCGACCCTCTGGTCGAAATTACTCATCTGGGCGAAGAGCTCATCCAGGGTGACCGGCTATGTGCGGGCGTCGAGGGCGGAGACAATCGGCTGATACTCCATATCCAAACCAGCAAGGATGTAGGAGATCAGCTCGCTGTCATCTTGAAGAGGTTTGCCTGCTGCAGCAAGCTCGTCCGCC
This sequence comes from Aegilops umbellulata, assembly GCA_032464435.1. Taxonomy (NCBI): domain Eukaryota; kingdom Viridiplantae; phylum Streptophyta; class Magnoliopsida; order Poales; family Poaceae; genus Aegilops; species Aegilops umbellulata. The sequence goes on along the minus strand of CP136059.1, from coordinate 520,930,338 downwards.
AGGGAGCGCATGTGCGCGAAGTAGGTTGCCACGGACTGCGTGCCCTTCTGTGCATTCGCCAGTGCGATGCGGATGTTGTTGACCCTCGACAGCGACTGGGACGAGAACATGCTCGCCAAGGCTGCCCAGAGTTCATGTGCATGGACGATGGAAGTAACCTGCACTAGAACTTCTTTGGTGAGATTGTTCAACAGATAGCCAAGTACCTGTTGATCTTCTCGGATCCAGACGATGTGAAGGGGATTTGGGATGGTCTCCTCCTTCCCATCTTTGTCCTTGACGACGACTTGTTTTGCCGGCTCCGGGTTCGTTCCATCAACGTACCCGAAGAATCCCGCTCCTCTGATCTACGGTGTGATTTGGGTGCGCCAGAGGATGAAGTTGGTGCGGGAGAGCTTTTCCGTGACTTGGCCAGAGAGACCAGAGGTTACGGTGGCGGCAGAGGAAGCCATGGCAGCGAGCGTAGGTGGTGGAAGGGATGGAAGCTAGATGCGATGGAAGAGATGGGCTCTGATTACCATGTGAGAATTGCTGTAACGTCGTAACTATCCTGGTAGCGATGGTTCCGTGTTATATAGCAGGGGCCGACTCCCTGATAAGGCATACAAACTTGGAGTACATGGAAAGAAGAGATAGAGATAGATGATGCGGTTGGGAGAGGATAAACTAGATACTAACAACCTATTCAAACTAACTCTATCTCAAGATACGTGTATTATGTTTACACGTCCCTGGTACAATGATGTGCGCATATATGAGTTTAACAGGTCCAAGGAGGGAGTTCGGCATGACCACCCAAACGAAATCTGTTGAATTATTTAGAGCTATGGATCGAACTCAAAAGCCAATAATGACACGTTTCATATCCCACAGGACAAAAATCCAACCTAAACCGAAATGAACAGATGCCGATGATTAGACAGTCCCTAGAATATTTATGCTGCGGTTGTAACACATGTGCGATTATCTAGTATGAGTATAAGACAAGGACAACCTGAAGTTCATTGTCTCAAGGCCATCAAGTCAGAAGGCCTTGCCACCATAATGATGGAAATGTGACAAGAAGAATGTGTCTTCGGTTCCGTTTACCCATCTGAGAAACTAGTATTCTCGCTTACATTTTATTTTCAAAACATCTCGGCTGACCATTGTACAGTAAACACAAAACCGGAGTACGTATAATCTAATGAGAGTCACTACACAAGCCCCCTTTACAAAGCCAACTGAAAGTCTGAAACAATGTAGTACAAGATTATACACAACTTTGTATGGACAGAAAAAATGATTGGCCTTCACCGAGGACGAATCGCCTTGGACTTGTACAAAAGAAAAACAATGCCCAACTTTCACAGCAATGCCATTCAGTAAAAATTACTACGGAGCTCAACGGAATGACCACTGTATCTCCTCAAGGGTTCTTCCCTTGGTCTCTGGCACCCAGAGGATGACGAACACGAGCGTGAAGGCGCTCACGAGCATGTAGGACACAAATGTACCTGTTGAGATTGTCAAACAGAGTTACAGAAGTAACTTGTGTCAGGTTCATGGCTCCATAATTGTACTACTCTAGGAGAAGAGGGAAGAGTGAGTGTGAACCTCCAGCACTCCAGCTGAGCAGCAAGTTTGCTGTCATTGTTATCCCAAAGGAAGTCAGCCAGTTGGCGAGCGTCGCAAAGCTTCCCGCCAGACTCTTGATGCTCACCGGGAGGATCTGCAAACAAAACAAGTCCAAATGTATGGTCATGTGAATGCTCCGATGACATGGCAAAACCATTTGATGAGCTATACGTGCTTATACTGTGTGTAGGTTCACTGTACCTCAGACATTATGACCCATGGAATGGCGCCCATGCCGAAGGAGAAGGCGATAACATAAGCCTGAATGAAGCGTCAAGTTAGCATTTCAGGCACAGCTTGCATATTTGCGATGTGATTTTTCAGACCAAACAGTTTAACTGACGGATGAACGTACCACAATAGCAAGCAAGGAGACCATGCTCAATATGTAATACATGTGAGAATCTTGTGAAACAGTGTCCTGGAATAAATAAACCATAATAATGTAAGAAAAATATTCATAAGAATGACAGAAGAGGCCCTCCGATTTATTGTGTTACCCTGTAGTACAGAAACCTGAACATACCTTGATAAAGAATATGACGGCAACCGCAAGAAGGCTTATAGTCATCCCAGCAGAAGATATCTGGAAGTTGAAGTGAGAGCTAGATTATAGTTGCAGACAACTACAGTAATAACAAACTAGTTTCACAGGGAGGAGGAAGTTACAATGAGTAGGATGCGCCGGCCAGCCCTGTCTAGTAACCAGGTTGTAACTAGAGTGGCAAGAACCTGATGAAAAATGCTGTCAGCAGCATAATGTGAACTACCAAGAGACAAGAAAAAAATCTGTCGAGTTACACACCTGAATGCCTCCAAGTCCAGACGTGGCCAAGTCACTGTTTGTAATACCTGAAGAGCTTTTCATGTCAGATATGGAAGCTAAAATTGGCTTGAAAAACATTCTAACGACTTGTTCAACTTGCCTGCAGCTTTGAAGATACTACTTGCATAGAACAGTATAGCGTTGATTCCGCTTAGCTGTTGTAGAACAAGCAGGCCAATTCCTAGCTGACAAGTTGTACCACAATCATGGTTATTACAGGACGTAATTCTGAATTTTGGTATGAAATAGACCAGCAAGTTAAGGAGGTTACAATCAGGGGCATGCGAAACTTCTTTTGGTTTAACTCTTGGAAACGGATCGCCGCCCTTTTGTTTGCTGATGTTACTGCTCTCTGCAAAACATTATAGTGAGTAAGCTGAAAGTACTAAAAATATCTATTTGCAGTTATTCAGTCAAGAAGAAGAAAGGCAGGTGCTTGCCTTTATATCATTCACTTCTGAGGTGATGTCAGTCTCAAATCCCCTCAAAACCTGTAGAGAGGTTTCAAAGTCCTCCATCTTGTTCATCTTTGCCTAAAGATTGATGCACAACAGGGGTTAATAATAAAATTCAGAATGATGCAGCACTTTGTATCAACATTTAGGTATACAAACCAGCCATCTTGGAGATTCAGGAATGAAGAATAGGCCTGGTATCAATATTGTGCATGGCAAGATTCCTACAAGAATGACATGGCAGAGATTTGAATCAGAAATAGTCAGAGTTTTAGAAACGCCGGAGCCCACAAACACAAAGTACTAGCATAATCAGCACTGTTTACTGATACAGTAACTTTCTCTCTAAAAACTGAAATGAAATATTTGCCTAGGACATCTCAGGATTCTAGTCATATTTGTCAGCATGGCATTTACTGTTACTACTCCTGTAAACTCAAATGTCAGAGGTTTACTGAACACTGACAGCGAAAACAACAAATTCAGTAATGCGTCAGCACTAAGTCATGTTACCTATCACTGCAAGCATCCTCCAAGGAACAAACATGCCGAGAATATAGGCCAACACGATACCAATCGTTACCGACAACTGCGGAGCAAACAATTGCATAATGAGTCCAAGAAAAAAAACAAGCTGAAGTCTTGGTCTGACGAAAAGACAAGTTGCTTGTGAGGATGAGCATACCTGGTTCACGGAGCCTAGAGCGCCTCTCATGTTCTGAGGAGAAATCTCTGCTATGTATACTGGCACCTGTTATGACAAAAATAACAGATCAGGACTATGTCTTGTAAGAGGTCCAAGATTCTTCTAACAGCAAGTAAACATCATACTGAGGATGGTCCATTTTGTCCCCATACTACTGACATCTATTGATCCCTTTTTCTGAATAACTTAACTAGATGGACACATCGAAACATAGATCTTCAATGCAAAAATATTAAGCAGGCACAAAACAGAGTGTTCTTATACGAACCGTGTAGGATATGACACCGACACCAAATCCTTCAAGCAATCGTCCCATATACAGGAAAGAAGTGTCCTGAAAAACAAACGCCGACAAGCCTCAGGTTCAGAAACAACAAATGGGGGCACTAAGCCTTTGGAAAATGTACTACCGTCATACTTTTGCGAAGGAGATGGCAAGCCAGCCGATGATGTTAGGAATAGCAGCAATCATCAGTGACTGTAAAATGCATGAGCAAGCTTGTTAGAGGTAAAGAGAAGAGCATTAGTTCAGTTAGCTACTGAAACATTGCTAAGATACGCCCAAAATTCAGAAGTTTCGCACATCAGTAGTGCTCCACCCCCCACATTTGGTTCATTTCAATTCCTTGAATACCAAACAGATACAGAATCAAGTGCTGACTCATGGACATGATAAGGTCAAACCCCCAATGTAGCAGATTGTGCCAGCAAGGCAGCGATTCTGGAGCGCATAATTTCAAGTTTATCGAAATAAAATGATCAGCGTTTGATATACAAAATCACATCCACTTTGTTTGATCTGGATTAACCAAAAGATTGCATTGCTATTGGTTGTAGTGTACCATCAACCAACAAATCATTGACGTTGACCCTTCTGAACTTTCAGGCCACATGCAGCGGCAAACTGATCCATCTGGCAACGATATACTACTGACAGCTAACAGCAACCGCATAGAGGAATGGCCAAGCAGGTCAAAGAAAGAAAGAAAGAAAAATCTCACCCCTTTCCGGCCAATGTGCTCGGCCATCTGCCCGCTGGCGATGGCCCCGACCATGGCGCCGACGTTGGACAGCGAGCCGAACACCGAGAACTGCAGCGCGCGCGGGGAGCGTCAATTAGTACCAATAATCTAAGATACCGAGCCAAGGCAGAGAGAGGGGCAATGAATAATGAACGGAGAACAAACGGCGGACCTCGGAGATGGAGAGGTTGAGGTCGCGGATAATGGCGGCCTGGGTGGGGGAGGAGAAGCCGCCGGTGAAGCCGAACTGGATGGGGCCGAGCGCGACGATCATGGTGCAGAGGAAGGCGGAGACGTGGGACTCCCGCATGATGGCCATGGAGGAGGTCCCCGCCGTGAGGCTGGACTGGCGCGACCCCATACGGTACCAGCTCCCCGTGTTCACCAGCAGCGGCTGCTTCCGCGCGTCATGGTCGCTCCCGCTCTCGTACCCTCCCCCGCCCCTGCCGCTGCTGCCGCCGTTCATGGCGCCTCGCGGTCCTCTGTCGGTCGCGGCCTCGCCGGACCGATGGGAGAGAGAGGGATGGAGGAAGAAGAGGGGGAGAAGATCGGAGGAAGACGATGATGCGACCCTGCGCTGCGCCTCCCGTTGAAATGGGGAAGAGGAGAGGGACGTGGGTTGGCTGTCTGTCCGTCCGTCCGGCTCGCCGGTCGTGCTCCCAGGCGGGCCCACTTGGCGGCCACTCGGGCGGGTCCCGGGGTCTGCTGAGCTGGACGAAGATGTGGTGGGCCCAACTTGTGCTTATCTCTCTTTTTTTTTACGGGAACTTGTGTTTATCTTAGGACATCTCGCTGTCTCGTCTGTATATTTTTCTGAGCGACGACTACTCGTGGGCCGATATATATAAAAAAGTAGTACTAGTAACTGTTTTTTATAAAAAGAAATAGAGTAGTAGTAACTGTCAATCAATGTCCATAATTGTTCCGCAAAAAAAAACTGTTTTTATAAAAAGAAATAGTAGTAACTGTCAATCAATGTCCATAATTGTTCGGAAATGATAAATCCAGAACATTCTGGATTTGACCATGACAAATCAAACAATTTCGATGGCAATTTTATTGATGCGAGGATGACAAGCTTAATTGACACGCACGGTGTAATTTCCTGATAAAAAACACACTGAGCATGGATTTGCCAAGCTTGTCAACTAAATTAGTCATCTCGCGTCACTAAAATTGGAGAATTGCCATAGAAAACTTCCGATTTGGCATGATCAAATCCCAAACGTTCGGGATTTATTGGGGTCCTAATTGCTTGCTAAGTAATAGTCTGATGTTTTAGGTCACTAGATATGGAACATCTTATATTTGTTTACAGATGTAGTTTTCTTTCCCATTTTACTTTCTTTTTGCAAAAGGCCATACATTAAGTAACATACTAAACACTTTATTTTTTGAGGAAGAGGGAGTAAACACTTACTAAAACACGCATATGCATCCAAATTCTTAGGGTGTCGAAGTCTTGTTTGCTCCTGCATTCTTCGCGATGCGTTAGGAGCATAGCCTTGCCACCTTTGACAATGTTTAGATCCAGCGGTAGACAATGAATTGCTTGTCTTCTATCAAATCTCTTTTATTTAAAGTATATGAAATTTCGGCTTATGTTACTCTTACGTTTGCCCTCTCCTTACTCACTCCACCTCCTTTTCGGTACTATTGGTTTTTTATGGGATTTTCCTTAGAAATGCTTTAATTGTCTCACATCTTTTTTAAAATAAAATCATGTTTTTTCTAATCAAAATGTTTGTGTGCAAAATATTTGTGTAAACATGACGATTGCGTACAAAATTGTTGTGCTCTAGTGCAACACACGAACAATTATATCTGGTACCAAAATATTTGTTTTTCTTCCCTGGCACAAAACAGAGAAATGAACTGCCTAGACTAGCTGTCAAAAGAAAAAGTCCAGCGCCCAGTTGTGTGTTTGATAGAATACTATTGTCACGGAAAATGCAGCGCACGTTGGTGCCAAGAAGAGGGATCCACATCGACATATGTGGTAGGTGGGCATCAGATTAGATCAGGGGAGCGATCTCGTGCAATCATGCTTTGATGTGATGGCCTTTGTGTTTATCGTGGAGTACTAGTTAACTGTACTTAATCATCGATCGAGCGGGGGTGAGAAAGAGACATGCTGCCGAAATGTGGACGTTCATACTCCGTGCCATTATATGTACCCCACTTTAGGTGGTTGGTTATAGGAACGTCTCTAAAAATCACCCAACAATTCACGACATGGACACAATCGTGTACCAATCACCTCGGGACATTCGTAATCGAAATGCGAACCACAGTTCGAGAAATGGAAACTACAATTCAGCCATAATTTGTCCTTCGGAGTGGATGAGAATCGCTCCACCGACAGGGGTGGAGATACTCGAGTATATCGCTGGAAGAAGATTGGAATGCACGTCAAGAGGTGATGGAATAGGATAGAAGTCTTTCAAAATCGCCCTCGGTGCGGGTCTTCGGACAGAAAAACTGTGATGCAACTCCATCCCACCACACCAACGCTCCGTGAGATGGCAACCTCATGTCCTTGTCAATTCTTCAAATCAACGAGATTAATTAGAGTTTGGTCGCTGCCGTCGTTGCTTTGGGAGCTGCCTATGTCATGTTGTACTTTTGGTACTCCAGCTCTACACCCTACATGGCAATGCTTTCGGCGTCTCCATGGGAGAACTATTAAGGTTGTGTCTCCAGGAACAGGGCATCACATCTATGGAGTTTTGGAGTGTCCTTCATCATTTGGTGCAGCATTGTTTCCTTATTTGGGTCACTGGTCCTTCTGGACCGCGAGCGGCGATGTTTGTTGGCAGAGTTCGATGACTTCCCAACTGCATGTGTTGATAAAACTCTCTTATTCCGGAGTTGGCATGAAACTCCACTTGCGGTAGCAATTGGCAGGTCATCTACATGTAAGAGATGATTGGGATGCAAATTTTCTTATGCGAGGGGTTTTCTTGTAATACCGGTTCAGTTTTAATATGAAGCCTTGGTCTCTCTAGCCGAGAAAAGAGAATGGCATTCTTTTCATTACCCTCGTAAGAGCATCTCCAACGGATCCCTAATATTGTCTCATTTTCCAGTATTGAGATAACTGGGCCAAAAAAATCGGCTCCAAAAAAAATCATTTTGCCATCACTAATAAATCACCCCAACTCCAATAATATACAAAGGGAGTTGCCTTTGCCCCCCCCCCCCCATACCTTCACCAACATCGTGGGGCCCATATTTCAACTGCCCTCTCTCCTACCTGAAGCCGCTTGTGTCGCCAATGTCGCCAGCTACACCATTGCACCTCCACCGCTCGCCGAAAGGATATGACCTTTGTCAATTTGTGGACCCAAAGAGATTGAGGGAACCTATGTTTCCCTAAGTGCTCCTTAGCGAAATGTTCATGGAACATATGCTTTGCACAGAGGTTGGTCTTCTTCTTCTGTTTTGCCTAAAAAAGGCAAATTTTGTGCCTAACTTGTTTCGAGCGTGGCTAAACTAGTTTGCAATGCGACAACTAGTCATCTCTTCGAAGATCTTTCAATCATGCTCTTGCTTTCTATCGTATGGTGCCTTTTAATTTGTCTTTACCTTGAATTTTATGAGGGGGACTTCTTTGGGCATGTCGTAGAACTGGTATCTGCATACTACATGTTCTTTTTTCATGTCCTTTTATTTTCCTAAATTTGGTTACACTTTTCTTTTAGTAATGAGATGATTGTTTTTATAATAGAATATGGAACCGCAATTGACAAAAACCATTTGAATTAACTAGATTTTACAGCATGATTTTTCCTCTAATTGCAAGATGAAAACTGTAATGTTATGTCTACTTACTCAGTTATTTCCTTTATTTCTTTTACCACCATATATATTCACCTAGCAATTGAATTTGAGGGCTCAAGAGACGAGATTATTGCAAAGATCAACTCTTCCTAAACTCATACCCAACTTCAAGGAACACAACACGAATCAAGATTCCTCATCAGAAGGAAAAATTGTATCTCCCGCAATGTCCATCGGTGTCTGGCACCCAGAGGACGATGAACATAGAGAGTGAAGGAATTCACGAGAGTCTTCCAGTGAGTGGTCTTGATTCTATGCAAATGAGTTTAATTTGTGACCTACACTAACCTAGCTCAACTCGTATTACAAAGTGAGCGAGCTCGGTTTGACTTCGGCCAGAGTTTGAGTGGCATAGTTGTTTCATACTCGGCTCAATCTCGAGCACATAAGAACTAAAAGATCTCGCTTCCGATGTCGGCATGATTGCCTAAATTGTGGCAATTTCGCGTCCGCCTATTCAAAGGAAATTAACTTTTAATCCCAAAACGTAAAGATAACAAATCATTATTATTTTCATCCTCGTTATATGCATCAATGAAAACATACCTACCAAACTAGTTTGACTCATGCACGTACGTCTTCACGTCGATAATCACAAAAGATATTTTTGACACAAATTGCATGTGCAAACCCATTTACCTTCAACCACCCGAGTTGGCAACATGGTCAAATGCTATAACAGCTCATTATAAACATTTTAAGCCACGGTTAGGCTTGATAAAATCACATACCAAGTAAAAAATGTTAATTTAGCTTTGGTTAGGGTGCGCCACACCCAGGCAGTAGCGCAACGCCCAAGGAACACCTAAGGACCCTATAGTGGCAAGCCACTAAGATCGATCCTCCCCACAAAAAATAAATTTAATATCATTATGGACATGTAGTCCACATATCAGATATTAAACTGATAAGAACAGATACTACACTTGATCTTAGCCAAAAGGCCGAGAAAGGTATGACTTGAACCGGGGCCTTCCCCCTCCTCTTATACACGCACGACCAACTCCGCTGGGCAGTGCAAGCGGTGTGGGACTAATTAATCTAACCGGATGGTTTTCTGTCTAATTAGCTTCATTAACATTTGGGTGCATAAACCCAGCAATAAAATAGAAAGCCTGCAAGCCCATAATGCTTAGAGGCCCAGTAATACGCGAATACGGCCTGTGCACGAAACACAAAACACAGAGCCTTTCTGGGGTTGTCCTCGCGGCTGAAATATATGATCGTCTACGTTCGTCTTGGAAACGATAAATAGCAGGGTCGCATCACTGATCCGCTAGCCGCGGCGGCGGCGGGACCTCCACCGGATTTCCCTCGCCTCAGTTCATCTCTCCGGTACAAGACCGCAGGCAGCAGGAGCAGCGGTTCGTTGAGCAGCCTATACAGGGCGTGATGATGATTTTGGCCCTCCCGCGCACGGCTGAGCGCCATGGTCGCGTAAAGTGCAGCGGCACCAGCGGCGCTGGCTGTCGGACTGGTCGCATGGCATCAGGCGGCCGCGTAAGCTACTAGGACTGGTCGCATGGCATCAGGCGGTCGCATGGCATCAGGTGTCGGATGAGGACTGGAAGTTGAGGCGGCCGTGGAGTAGACGCCGAACCGCGCGAGGCGGTTGTAGGAGAAGATACGGAAAGTGTCCCAGTCCGTCTCCAGACCTCTTCTCATATAAGCCACAACGCGATCCCCTCTTCCCTTGTGCGCGGCGACCGCGTGCTCAAACCCTAATATAATCCCCCGAAAGTTCGTTTCGTCTTGGCCGATCCATGGCCACGGCTCAGTACGGCAGCACCTCTTCGTTATGGCCGATGCTTAACCTGTCCACCACCATGTGGTCCGCAGACCGCCCGGATGATGCTGGAGCGCTTCGTCTTCCGCAGGGACGATGACGGCGGCGCCTCCTCCGCCTTCCCGGACGAAGCGGCCGCGCCGTTGAGGGCCAACTCCGTCACCTCCCTGGGCGACCCCTTCGCCGTCACCCTGCTCCCCGCCGCCCCTCCGGCCTTCTCCCGCCTCTACGTGCAGTGGCCGCGCGGTCCACGCTGCTACGACGGCTCGGATATGGGGACCGAGCTCCTCTCCGCCCACCGGGACCTCCTCCTGCTCAGCCTCACCTCTGAGCTGAGCCTCGACGACAGTGACCCTTACCGGCAGGACTACTTCGTGTTCCATGCCGCTCTAGGGGCTGATGAATCCCGGCTCAAGCGGCTCCCGGCGTGCACCGAGCCCATTGTGCTGAAACTGTGCGGTGAGGATACAACAATGGACCGCCAGTTCAATCGTGACACCATCGGAATATATTGCGGCAGGGATGACTTCACGGTGCTGCAGCTGGCCAAGTTCTGTGTTTCAGCAAGGAACAGTGTTATGGGAGCAGAACTATGCGTCTTCCGCTCCCCTCTGTGCACTACCGATGGCTCTGACAATAATGTTGCCGAGGGCAAGTGGGAGATTCTGACGCTGCCGATCCAACACACAAAGGAGGAGATCACCGACCTGACCTGTTGGTCGACCGATGCCACCATCATATCCAACGACAGCGTGATCTGGGTTGATTACCACCAAGGAGGTATCCTGTCCTACAAGCCATGTCATGATGCACTAGAAACAAGACCACGTAGAATCATCTATTACAGCCGACTGCCTATCAACAATCGTCCTCGGGATTCCTCACCAAGTGGGGAGACACATGAGATGTGCCGCTGTCTGTGCGTTGCGGGGAAAGAGGGCGATCTCCTCAAGTTTGTCGACGTTGCCCGTGACGATGGTACCATTTTTGGGCCGCTTGATGCTCATTCTAGTTTCACCATCACCTGTCATGCCCGTGTATCATCACAAGATAATGTTTGGCATAAGGAGGCGGTGATTACGTCTCAAACATTTCGGCGCCTAGCCGCCCGTAAGCGTCTTCTACCGCACAATTGCGTGCCCATGTTCCCTTTTGTGAATAGGGATGAGCCCGATCTCATACACTTCATCGTGTGTGAGCCGAGGGACAACGTTGACAAGCTTTCTATGGTTGTTATTGATATCATCAATGAGGCAATAGTTTCAGTTTCTCCATATATTCAAGGAGAGGAAGACCTCTCCGGCAAAGATGCAGACATGGTCAGGCACAGGTGCCGTCTTCTGCAGTCCTTTCTCCCTGTCAGTTCTCAAACATGCTCTCGGCTGATTTCACAGGTATTAATTTACATCTCACATGTTCTGTTTCTTGCACATTGTGTATTAATTACTTCATTGTGTATTCAACATTTGATAGGATTGCAATCAGGATTCATGAGGCAGGAATGCGGTGCGAAACATTTTTTGCACATGCCAGTGATTTGTTGGCATCAGCTTGCAAGTGGAAGGAGATGCAATTTTCTTTTCAACTTGCATTACTTCAGTTTGCAGATAACAGAAAATATTCAGCGATTACATGGTTTGTAAATAGTCACTACCTAACAGTCCAGAAATGGGCATACATTTCAACTGCTGTAAACGGGAGAAAAAGTGTACGCAAGGGTAGCGCACACACACGAACACATCATAGTTTTTGACATGGCATCAAACAAATACATCCGATCCACACATCACATTCAAGACGCCAGCACCTTGCAGGAATATATCTGGTCTACGAATCACTTCCTCATCCTAGACCACAACACGCATCATGGTATCTGCATCTGTGGATAGATGAAACAACATCAACTTTCCGTATGGACAAATAGGAATACAAGGCTACCAAGTACATATAACACGCATTAAGTATACCAATTGCTGCATGTGATGCATGAAATAGACGCTGGATATTTGCAAGGAGGTACTCCCTCCGTTCCAAAATAGATGACCCAACTTTATACTAACTTTGAGTTAGTATAAAGTTGGGCCATCTATTTTGGAACGGAGGGAGTACCTATCACATTACACGGTAACAGTGAATGAGTTACATGAAAAGAGGAACCTACCAATCAGGGAATAAAACATCATCAAATATGTACTTTGCAAATGCCCAAATGACATGGCACAAAGCCACGAGCTGAAATTTCAATGTGTGCATATGATTAAGCAACCTAGAGTTTGGACGATGCAAGGATGAATTACATGGAGGTTTCCATTCAAGAAAGCATTTTTCTAAAAAAGGAAACAAGATTATGGCAGTTGCAAGAGCTGAGGAGCTTGAAGAGGCAGAAGCAGAGGAGACAATAATGAGGCTAAAAAGGATGTAAACGAAGTAAGTATATGACACAACAACAATGCGGACCTGATTAAATACATTCCAACCAGGGAAACAAAAGCAAAAGCTCAGTGGTGCATCCATGTATACAACCTTTGTTTTTTTTTCTATGTCTTGGTAATATTTTTCTTTATAAAAATAAAGCTACTTGTCCAAATCGGCTGAATGTATAATAACAATAATATCCTTCAGCAGCAGAAATGGACAGACAACCCAAAAACGACCATTCAACTAAATCGAGCAAGGCAATCTACAATCATATGTGAACCTACTAGATGAACTATCTGTGTTCTATACTACTGATTTAGGGAGTAAACTGTGGTGGATTGTAGTCACATAAACCAAATGCCAGAGGTACCCTATAGCTTTCAACTACTGTTTGGAGCAGAAACATGGGACTCTATTGTAATTTGATGGTTTCTACTCATACGAAGGTTATATACAAAAAGAAAGAAACTGGAAATATATTGAATAAGACAATTAGTTGGAACTGATGCGAACAACCTGATCATATTCTTTGTTGTATAACATTGAGACGGAGTTAAATAAAAGTAAGCAAAGAGTAGATAACACACTTACCGCTTCATATAGTTGGTGCACACAATGATGGTGGGAAACCAGCATAGACTCGACCAGGTATGATGGGTTTGCGCAGTTGAGCAAACAACTCGACCTGCAACGTCTTCACGTCGACCGAAAAGTATCCAAACTTGAGCTCCTCTTGTGAAGATGTGGTGTAAAACGCTTCTATGAGCAGGTATTGCCCGGCTGCACCAACCACAACCATACGCACGCGCTCAACCGGAAACAGGATGACCTTCTCCGACTGCCAGTGATTATTTCTGAGAATAGAATGCATGAGCCAATGTCGGTTATCTTCCCTTTCCGCATCAGAGCATGTAGTGAGCATCCCAAGTGTTCCTTCCGCTGCCTCAACAATGACAAAATTGCGAGCGTGTGGTTGTTTAGTTGGGAGATTGACAGCAGAGAACTCCATGGTGCGTGTGTCAAGCAGAAGCAACTTGTTCCCGAAATGCAAACGCCAGCAGAAGCATCTGCCGACGTACTGTCGATGTGACAGGCCAGGCTCAGAATTTTCAATTGAAGCGAATGTAGCCTGAGCACTCCATTGGTCATAAGTAAAAGGACGCCATTGTCCGTTGGAAGATGAGAAGACGAGAAGGAGCAGATTCATTCTGCACTGCGCCAAGCAGATGACCCTGAATGATAAAGGGTCCTCCTCATCCTCGCTGGGAGCAAGGAAAGTCTCCAGACCGAGAAGATCCGGTTGCCGGACCAGATCTTTCAGGTCGCTGGGGACGGGGGGAAGCAGGATGTAGCGGCGGTGCACGGGGTCGCACACGGCGAGGTCCCTGGCCAAAAATTGGCGGTGCGGGGAGAAGATGCCACTTTTGTCTTTGACCGGGGCGCCGGCAAGGAGGGCGCGCCCATCCAAGAAGTTAAGTGGACTCCAGGTACGGCCGGCGGTGCGGGGGAGGAAGGAGTAGCAGGAGAAGTCGAAGCCGGCGAAGGCGCGAGCGACGGCGGCGGAGGGATGCGGCGGCTGGGCTGGGACGAAGAGGTCGCGGCTGACCATGCCGATGAGAGGCGGCAGGTGGAGGGCGCGGTAGCGGCGGAGGAACACGTGGCCGGCGATGACGCGGCGGAAGGAGGGGCAGGCGGTGGACGCGCGGGCGAGGTCGGCGCAAGTTGGGAGACGGAGGAATATCTCCTCGAGCATCTCATCCTGGATATCGGCGATGCACGGCGCCGGCGGTGCCATCACGGTGGTCGGATGGGGATTTGGTTTGGCCTTCGCCCCTGCGCTGCGCCGTCCCGCTCCCGCTCACACCTCCCCCCGCCCAGCTGTGGCTGCTGCTGCTCCGCCGGATCTGTTGGCGGAGGGACGAACGGAGAAGAAAATGGGGATGGTCAGCTAGGGTTGGTTCATGGTGGTTGCTCCTCCATTTTGGGCTGGTAAATACTGATCCAACCAACCAAACGACAGCAGACGCTTCTAGAGCCAGAACACGTATTCTGTTGGGATCCGTGAGTAAGGCACCAAGTTCACAACGTCTTCGCCGGCCGGTAACCTGGGTTTTAGTTTTGGGGACAAACTGCAAAATATTATGGTAAACGTTTGGCTGCGGCGTGCCGGCCCCACTCGACCACGTAAGGGCCCAGCGCACAGACGTCTCCCAATCCAGTTTTGCGTCATTATTTTTTCTCCTTTGGCCCACCACGTCCACGTGACTTTGGCCCATCACAAGCGTTTTTTTCTCAGCCTTCCTCCTTATCTTCTTTCTCAGGTCGTCTTCAAGATAAAATGGTCACCGCTGCGGGCTGAAACACCGATGAGGGTGGGGAAAGAAGCTGCAACCGCAGCCCCGCGAAGCTGCATACATTTTTATCGGTGATGTGTCCATGGCAACCATGGCCATGCCCACGCCATCATGAAGCTGCAAGCTGGAGCTGTTGCGAACCTGGTCGTTGCGTGCTGGAACCAGCAATATTTTTTGTTACATCCACTAATGGCGTAGCTACGACCCGTGACAACGGAGACGGTTATTTTTTGCTACAACCATAATTGGCTTTTGCTACGACCTAGAAGGAATTTGCTACATGCATTAATGGTGGAGATGTGATCTGGGACAGCGGCGACGACGTTTTGGCTGGGGCCGTCGCTATTTTTTGCTACAACCGGCGAGAATTTTTGCTACAACCATTTAAATGGCGTTCATTGGCAGCCGGCATTTGTTCAACCCCATGCAGCGAGGGTCGACGGGTGTAAAAAAGCATCAACCAGCAAGAAAAAGCTTCAATGAGCATGGAGAAAAAGCTTCAACTAGGTGCGAGCGGCGACACTGAGTGCTGCAGCCGGAGGCACGGTGGTGCGGTGACGGTCGTGATACGACAGCGACGGCTAGGTGCTGCAACGGCAGAGACGTCGGGTGTTTTGCTATGAACCGGCTGCCGAAGCTGCATCCAGTGACATATATTGCTACATCCGGCGTAGATTTTTGCTGGAACCAGATGAGCGTCATCAACGAGCGTTGGCATGGCGGAGCTGCAACCACGACAGGAAAATGCTACAACCATTTTACCAATTTGCTACAGACGGCATTCTTTTTTGCTGAAACCAGTCGAGTGTCTGCGTGACGGAGCTGCATCCATGGAAACAGATGTTACAATCGACAAGTTTTTTTGTTGAAACCATCAGTCGATTTTGCTGCAACCAGACCACGCCCGGCCCGGCAGCCGACGCTTTGCTGGAACCAGCAGCGGCTAGTGCTACAACCATGCAATGCGTTTGCTCGAGCCGCGTGGGCGGCGGAGCTGCGCTCTACATGGATGCTGGAACCAGCGCCCTCAAATGCTACAACCGACATATGGTTTTGCTGGAACGGGCATGGCAGTGGCTCCGACCGGCGAGACGGCGATGCTGGAACCGGCAGCCGATTTTGCTACAACCGGCATGTGAAGGAGCTGGAACCAACTGTAGATGGTGCTGCGATCTGCAGGAGCAAAGTTTCCATCGGCGTGGAGCAGTGCCACGGCCTGCGACGACGGCGCTACCATGGCTGCAACAACGACGACGAAAAGTTGCTACTGACGACTGCTTTTGCTGCGACCGACAAAGGATTTGTTACTGGCGGTGACGATGAGGAGTGCGACGAGGTGATTCGCGATGCTGGAAGCCGGAGGGCTGCGACGGTGGCCGAAGTGGCCGCAGCAGTTGATACGTGCGGGCTGCACTTGGTTGGATCCTCTTTTTCAGGGAATATGGAGAAGACCGCGTGTGGAAAACGATTTTATCTAATGGCCATCAGTAGCCTAATACTATAACCTAATCCATCGGGTGTTAGGCGACCGGCCGAAACATTGGGCCGGTCCGCCCGCGCCTAGTATCGCCCAAATATTATGCAATACCAGGATTTGACCTTTTTATACACTACATTTATCCGATATTCGTTCCAACAAAAATGGGTGTAGTAATTTTAGGGTGAGTGGCGAGTTGGAAGTTGTAATTTCATTGAAAGGTTTGTTTTTGTGTACAAACGGTACAGTAGTAAATTAGCAGGTCAATCCCCTCACACATCCTTCGGCAATCTCATTTCATCTGCCTCGTCAATCCCCTCGCACAGCCGTCGCCGCCGCCCCTCCTCTTGACCGTGCCGCCGCCGCCGTCCCTTCCTGTCGTTCGTGCCGCCGCCGCCGCCGATCCTCGAGTTACAAGTTGTACACCTTTGGAACTATTCAAATAGCCATGACCTTGGTTATGGCCATGCTCAGGTTAAGCAAGTTTGAGTTAGAGTATTCACTATTACCATGTCTCATTAGGAGTCCGAAGTTGACTGGTTCAGTCAGATTTTGAGACGCGGCTAAGCCCAAAGGTAGAGCCTTTCCTAGGCAAAGGAACTAGAAATTAACGATTTATGACATGCCTACAATTAACCACTAGTAGAACGCTCGTGCGTTGCAACGGGCTACCATAAATATAAATGAATCAAACAAATGATTAAGGTTGTCTTCAAGGCCGAAGATATGTCCGGGCGTGTCCGAACATCAAATGAGCGCCCAGCAGGCTCCCCAAAATACAGTTCAGGCTCCCCCAAATCCAGTCCACATGTGGAGGAGAAATGTGGTTCTCCAGACTATTTGCCATGTTATCTCAAACACTCAGGTCCAACAAAAGCCCCATCCTATGACACACCCTTCCCCTTTTTTTGTCACAACCTCCCCTTTCTGCTTGATTTTCTAGAGGGACATTTCTAGCTGGAGCCATGTCCTTTAAAACCGGATGAATCCCACCTCACTCTTCACCCTTTATAACCAGATGACGCCCACCTCACCTTCGCAAAGGCGCCCTATGTTTTTCATCCCGCCAACCACCCTACTCTCCACCGTATCCAAGTAAAAACAGAACTAATTATGTCCTATTAAACTATATACATTCCTTGACGATATTCTTGACTACTCAACAATTGCTTCTATTTTAAATTGAGACCTCCCTGTAGACGGCGTGTAAAAAATCTGTTTGTGCTACTAAATCCTAGTAACATGCTGAGAACTACTCTAAATTGTTAAGCTCATACAGCAATCTTGAAAACTTAAAAGAAATCATCTTTAACCAGTAATTATTATTAAGGTCATACAACAATCTTGGAAACTTAGGAAATATCATTTTTTAACTTCTAGTTGTACCAAATGGCCCAACTCCTCTCTTGTCGTTCTTCACATGATAACCTACAAGGTACATTTCAGTAGATGAAGAAGAGAGTTCATGTTTTGATGGTCCTTATTTTTGAATCCCATAAAAACCTTGGAATAAGAACTTAACACAATATATAGCAGGACCATGAGAACAAAATTTGTCCCCATCCTATGTTCCTTACTCTTGAACTATGTATCAAACTTTTTTGCCACACCTTTAGATGCTGACATCTTTCTCCCAAAGATAGTAGGTTCAAAATGTATTTATTGGGACTCACTATCTATCGATAGTTCCTACTTGTTTCTAAGTTTCAGCTTTACTATCATACAATATATTATAGTTGATCACAATGCTTTATATGTTGATTAATTAGTGCCACACAAATACCACAACACCAATTATTTAAAAGAATGGTGTCCACTGTACAATGGAGTTTGGACTACTTTAGCAATAAGAACATGTGTTGAACCTGTAAAAAAACATATAGGGAAATTCTGAAATTGTAGTATAAGATTAAGTAACCTTGGACTATATTTATTCAGGTATAAAATGGAAGACGATATTGTGCAGGTATAGAATGGGCATCCCCTTGTGAACATTACATCATGGAAACGAACTTGCCTTGTGACAGAAATAGTGATAGAAGGAAATACTGATATGGAGGCATACTCGTGACGGAGGGAGAGAGAGAGATATCTTTCTGTCCGCTCCTCCTTCCACTCCACCTTCATTCTTGTGACCATGTCTGAGCCCTCTCTCTTTGAAATCTTGTACTAATACAGAATCCTTGGACCATTGAAATTCAACCGGAGACCACCCAATCTGAAAGGTTTAAGGTATATAAGTAATAGGTTGCAGAACTAACAATAGATTGATAACCACTCCTATGTACGTATAACAAAAACAGTATATCACCAAAATATGTATCATCATCGATCGACATAAGCACAAAGATCAATCATACATACCTTGAGTGGAAGATTCAGTAGACTTGCAAAGATAATAAATTCCTCTGTTCATTCCTAAGCGAATAACCAACCAGTCCACAAGATATAGGTTCCTCTGCCCATCAAACTCGTTGCCAACCCAGAGAAAAAGGGGAACACCCAAGAGAAAAAAGCAAGGAAGAGGCCAGCTGTGGCTCAGGCTGCTCTGCTCCCAGCCGAATCAGCCGCCAACAACCTGTCGTTGACTCCGCTCGCCAAATCGGCCGCTGCAGCGTGTTGTTGACAATGCTACTTGATCCGCTCCTCTTGATCTCGTATCCTTCTGCCACCTCGCTGCACCTCCTCCCATCACCACCATAAGATCGGGAGAGACGAGAGAGGCAGCGGCGTCCGACTGAGGGAGCGATCGGATCGAGAGGGAGAGAGAGATGAGGGAGTGGCGGCGATGGTGGCGCGCAGAGGCAAGGCCTGGCGGGGCGCGGCCGCGCGGGGATGGTGATGGCGGCGGCTGCTCGAGGTCGCGTAGGAAGAGTGCCCTTGATCGAGGGGGTCGAATGCGAGGCTGGGGGCTCGTGGGGATTGTGGCCAAGGAGCGGGTGCATGGTGAGGCTCGCGTGGAGAAAAGGGTGTGGGATCGATCGTGGGAAAAAAGGATCAGTTTTCATGTACGTGGGATAGCAGCCCTTGCGCGAGGCTGAGAGATTTTTTATCGATGGCCGTTGTACCTGCGAAGGAAGGTCGAACCATCACGACGTCCGATCCTCCTTTAATAGTAGAGATATGATACTTGTTTTTAGAATAGTAATGTGGTACATTGAGTGATGAGGCAACATATCAATATTCAAACTCTAATATAGTAGCAAGAGTGGTTGCCCTGGGAGCAATTCACACGATTGGACCCTTCTTGTGAATATATGGGTCGCTCTAAACCCTATAGATGCGACACAATACTCTAATAATCCAGTAGGAGTCCCCCCAAAAATTTATCTAGTCATACCATAATGGTTTGATTTGTCATGAAACATCAAAAGACCAAACCCTTTTGGAGTAGACGGAATTCTTTCATAACAGAAAAATTGTTTCTTTGCTGAACTTTCAATTTGAACTCAACTTCATATTCTGCACTTTCCTAATTGTCCACCTACACACACGTTAACAAACATGAGAAAGAACTAACACATATGCCCCATGCGTTGCAGCGGGAGAGATATTTTTTACGAGAAGCAACGTGAGAGAACTGATGTGTCCTCCGAGTCTCCGCAACAGTGGCCGATGGAGCAAGGAGTTGCGGTCTTCTCGCCGGTCATGTTTGGCCCACAAGATCATGATAGTGATGGGGTTGGTCGGCGTCTCCATTGACCGGATGGATTACTAATTGCAGCGCATAAATCAAAAGACCTGACAACATGTTACTAGCTAGTTAAATAAACATGTCCTGATAACCAATGGCCAACGCGAATATTTAAGAACAAAATGCAGCGTCAGATTCAAAATATTTTTTTAACTTTTCATAATAGTAATAATGAATTTCCGAATATTCTCTAAAACGTGAATAATTTTTGACATCCCGAACAGTTTTTTGAAAATTCTGAACATTTCTGACAAAACATTAACAATTGTTTTTGAAATTCACAAACATTTTATGCAAACATGAACCTTTTATAAAAATACGAACATTTTTTGAATTTACGATTTTTTTTTTAAATGGGAATATGTTTTTAGCATTTACAATTATTTTCGAAAATATGTTTTTAATGCACAAATTATTATTAATTTGTGAAAAATTCAATAAAGTAACTATATATTCGAATTTCGAACTTTTCTAAAATTCCAAAACAATTATTGGAAAACTTAAATAATTGTGGAAAATACTAACATTTTTGGCGAAATGTGGGAACATTTTTTTATCTTGACCAAATTTCGGAATACAAAATATTTGAATTTCTGAACATTTTTTAAATTTGTTTTTAATTTGGAACATTTACCAAAAATTAAAATTCTGAGGGTTTTTGAAAATTATTAATTTGTGAAAAAGGGAAAAAGTAAATTAAACTTGGAAGAGAAAAAACAGAAATAGGAAATAAAAAAGAGAAAGGAACAGAACACAAGAGAAAGGAACAGAACACAAGATGAAAACAGAACACAAGATGAAACTTGGAACAGAACACATTATTGGGCAACCTGCGCAAAGTTCTGGCTATTTGACGCTCCGTGCGGCAAGTATGGTTCCCTCAGTTTTTTTGGAGTAACATAGGGTTCTCCCAGTTGTGTGGGCAGGGAAATAAGTGGGCTGGTTCCACTGGGCCTCAGCACGCGGCCCAGGTACAAAATTCTAGACAAACCATTTTTCTTTTTTAGAAGACGAACACACAAAAATTTAGTACCACCTCGAATAAAAAAAATCTTTTCATCGGTGAACAGATTAAAAAAATCGGAGAAACGCACCTTGGTTTACTATTAGGTAGTAGCACAAATGCCCATGTGTTATAACAGGAGAGAAAAAACCCCCCACTTCACTAATGCAATGGCTCACATCACCAAACATAACGACATCAACAAACTCCTTGAAATCCTCCACGCTGTCACACGAGAAACAACATAATATTAGGAGTGTTGTGTAAATATCCTCCATCTTTGTATAATATAACAGAGAAAATTGTGGAGTTTGAGTCTCACACATCAGGGATTCCGAGTCCGACTCCTTGTACTTCGGTGACGAGTGCTAGTGAGTCAAGCAGAAAAATAAGAGTAAATGAATTATTTTATTCTCTTGTGCTCTGAGGAGATATTTCTGCTATGTATACAGGGCACCTAGTATGATGGCAGCGCATAATTCATATTACCTCTTTCCCAAATTCTTCTCTTAAATTTGTCTATACGAGGGAGTAGTAATCTTTTGGCAATAAAATAAATTGGTATAAATAGTGAACCATTCTGCATCCAATGTATTCCTCATAAAAATAGATTTAATATCATTGTGGACATGTAGTCCACATATCAAATACTAAACTGATAAGAACAGATACTACACTTGATCTTAGGCAAAAGGCCTAGAAAGGTATAAGTTGGAAGCCTCCTCTTATACACGTCTGACCAGTTCCTCTAAGCTGCGCAGGCAGTGTGGGACTAATCTAACCTTGAGGATTTCCGTTTCACATTATTACTGTTGGGGCGTATAAACCCAGCAAAAATAAGAGAGAAAGCCTCAAAGCCCATATGTTTAAAGGCCCAGTCATACGACTTCAGCGTGACTCTGGAGCCGGCCCATACGAGGGTGACCGCGCTCACGACCATGTACTACGTGAATAAATCTCATTTGCTCAAAAAAAAAACGTGAATAAATCTCATTGCCTAAAAAAAACGTGAATAAATCTCATTGCCTAAAAAAACGTGAATAAATCTCCAAAAAAATATGCTACGTGAATGTCCCTGCATGTAGAGATTGTTCAAAGAAAGGAATGTAAAAAGTTTCTTCAGGATTTTAGTCAGGATCATTGATCCAGGTAGGTAAGATAGGAGTGCAGAAGTAGTGTAACCTCCAGCTGAGCAGCAATTTTTGCTGTCATCGTCACCGCCAAGGTAGTGAGCATGTTGGGAGAGTCGTGCCGAAGGTCCCCGCGAAACTCTATATGCCGGCAGGAATGATCTGATAATATGCATTCATAGTTGGAACTGAAGAATTCAGATTACTTCGCTAATGCATCGGTTGTGTAATTCAAATGCTTGCGCTGAACTATAATAGTAATGACGGAAAAAGGAATAATTCATTAGTATTTTCACCTTTAAGAAGACATTTAGCCCCCGCGTCACTCCCGCAGACAATTGTTCGGACTTGGTAAAGGTTGTCACAACATCAGTAGTAGGACAGAGGACTTATCATGATGCCCGCAAACCAATTTACTATGTCTCTGTCGATGATGTTGGTCAAAGAGGCCAGGTGGATTGGCCTGGGTAATAAAAGAAATAGGATATGGTCTTTTACTACATCTTTTGGGGCTAAAAACACTTTTGCCGCCTGTCCGACGTTATCCGGGCTTCTCACCACGTCGGCTCCCGACCTAGAAAAAAAAACTGCCCACCTTTATCTACTATATATTGTGCAATAAACTCAAGTTTATGATAACTGTAATGTGTTGTTTGCATGTAGGACTGAATTCTTGTTAGATATACTCTTCATTGCTAGATCACGATAAGGATTTATGATAACTATCATTGATTCACAGGAAACCTGAAAGCCTATAGGTAGTATTTAGGATGGCAATTTTACCCATGGGCACGGATACCCGCTGGTATCGTACCCATATGGGTAGGGTATGGGCATACTTATATATCCATGGGTAGTACCCATATCCTACCCGTTAAGTCATGGATAGGGTACGGGTATAGCCTTGTGCCCGCGGGTATACCCATACCCTACCCGCTTGTAAACTAATGGTGAGTATGTGGTGATTTACAAATTTTTATAGTGGTGATGTACTCATCTACCTATTATTGAGGTGAGATAGTTGATTTTTTTGGTCAAATGTGCTATCAATAAGTGTAAAATTATGGAAACTTGTATGCTATTTGTTCTACCCGCCGGGTATCCAACATGTACGGGTACCCGTTGGGTACGGGTATGGGTAAACTTTCATACCCATAGGTACGAGTATGGGTAAAATTTTGTATCCACTGACTATACGGGTATGGGTATGGTATTGCTCTACCCTGCCCATGCCCTACCCATTGCCATCCTTAAGCATTACATACCATTTATTCATGTATTTACAAAATACTAGGAGGTAATAGCACCCCAGGTACCCTAACTTGCACAAAATGTGATGATTCAGTCCCAAACTTGCAAAACTTGACTCCACCATACTCCAACTTGCACCTCATGTGATGATTTAGTCCCAGGCCAGTCACAACTCTATAATTGGCAGCCAGGTGGCTGGACCGGTCAGCGCACGCACTTTTGCAGAAACCCCCCGGTCGTTTTCTTTAATCAACCCGCACTTAGCGTCCGAACCAACCGACCAGGATCGGCACAAACGGCGGCCCGTGCGCGTGGCCAGCATGGCGCGCGGCGTGATGAATGAAGCGGCAACGCTGGTCGTGCGACGTGCGCGGGCGCAACATGCTCTAGGTGCTCTTCCACCAGGACGACAGCGAGCGCGTCCGTGACGGCACGGCCTTCGGTGCGTTTCCCGTCTTGTCCTCCGCCGCGGCCGCAGCGCTCCCCACCGAATTCCACCAGCTGCCGCGCGACCAGCGCTGCCGCTTCATTCATCGCGCCGCGCGCCATGCTGGCCACGCGCACGGGCCGCCGTTCGTGCCGATCCTGGTCGGTTGGTTCAGACGCTGAGTGTGGGTTGATTAAAGAAAACGGCAGGTGGGTTTCTGCAAAAGTGCGTGCGCAGACCGGTCCAGCCACCTGGCTGCCAATTGTAGAGTTGTGATTGCCCTGTGACTAAATCATCACATGAGATGCAAGTTGGGGTATGATGGAGTCAAGTTTTACAAGTTTGGGACCGAATCATCACATTTTGTGCAACTTAGAATACCTGGGATGCTATTACCTCAAATACTAAAGTATGGATCATTTTGCAAGCCGCTTGTCTACTTTTTCTGCACGGTCCTTTCTTCCCATCAAATATTTACGTGTGCACGGTCTAGATTGCATACCAGCTACTACTTGTTTCGGCAACCGTTAGTTAGAGCATCTCCAGCCGTTGGCCCCCCAGGGGGCGTCTAAAAGCGCCGCCTGGGGGTGAGCCGGCGCAAAAAATGGCCCTGGGCGAGTCGGCCCCCAGTGCCGCCCCCAGGCGCGTATTAAAATAAAAAAAGAAGGACCGTTCGGCGAAGTTATGATAAAAACTAGTTAAATTTCGGTCAAACATGACAAATTTCGGTGAAATTCGCGCATTTTCATTACATTAACCTAATCTAAAAAAGAAAGGGGCTGAAGTCGTCGCCGCCGTCGCTGCCATCATCGTCGTCGGCCTTCTCCTTCTTGACGCGGGCGCCCCTGCTGGACCCCTGCCCGGCATCGCCATGGCGGACTGGCGGTGGCGCGTCGTCGTCGTCGTCGCTGTCGCATAAGACGACGACTCGCGGCCACGTCGGCGCTCCTCGAAGCGGCGCAGGGCGGCGCGCTGGCGCTCCTACTCCTTCTCCCGGCGCGCCTTCTCCATCGCAATGGAGTCCTGGCGCGCCCATTCTTGGGCCGCGTCGTCGTCGTCGAACTCCGCCTTCACCGGCGCCAGCCCCGGCTCCGTCTTCACCGGCGCCAGCCCCGGCTCCATCTTTGGCTTGACAAAGCGCAGAGGAGCCGACGAGGAGGAGGCGCGCCGGCCGCCCTCGTTGATGACGATGCCGACGCTGCGAGTGCGCCGACCGATTGGCGTCTCCGCCGCGGGCTCGGCCTTGACGCCGAGAAGCGCCGGAGAACCGGAGGAGTGGGAAGATGAGCGAGAGGAGGACGACGAGGAGGAGGCGAACCTCCTTGGCGCCCATGCGCGTCGGTGTTGCGACGGGGCAGCCCCCGTCACAGGATATTGCCGCCGTCGAGGTACGCTAGCACGCCATCCAGCGTGCGGCCGGGGACGCCCCACCACAGGTGGCACCCCTCGCTGTTCTTCACGCCGCCGACCACCGGCGCGCCGTTGGTGGAGGCCAGGCGCTGCTGCTGGCGGCGCTGGAAGTACGCCGCCCAAGCCGCGTAATTGCCGACGGCGTACTAGGGGAGGGAGCGCTTGTCGTCGGTCAGGGAGGCGCGCGCGACCTCGACCTCCTCGGCGAAGTACCTGGGCTTCGCCACGGCGTCGGGTAATGGGGGAACGGGCACTCCCCTGTCGCTGAGCCGCCACCCCGTCGGCCCGGCGCGCATGTCCGGCGGCGCCGGGATGTTTGCCTGGAACAGGAGCCAGGACTCCTGCTCGCGGAGCGAACGGCGGCCGAAGCCGTTCGCCGCCGCCTCGTCTCCGGGGAAGCGCTCTGCCATGGCGACAGGCTCGGTGGTGGTAGAGAGGGAGAGAGAGGGGCTGCCGGTGGTGCTCGGGAGAGGAAGACGGAGACGGAGAGAGAGGGGTTGGGCGGCGGCGAGGGGCGAGTCTGGTGTGGGCACAGGCGACTGAGAGACCACCAGCTTTTATAGCCGCTCCGCGCCCGTGTGTACGCGTGCGAGGGAGGGGAGGCGTCGGTGCGCCGTCCCCGTGATGCGCCGCCCGTGAGGAATCAATGGCAAGGCTGACCGGCGGCAGCCTTGCCATTGATTCCCCGCGGGAACCGAGGCAGTTGGGGGAAGACGAGCCGCCGTGTCCCTGACGCGGCTGGCCCGCGGTTTTTTCGCGCCAAAACAGTTCGCCCTGGCGCCCCCGGGCGCCCCCCAGCGCGCCGGGTTCGGCCTGGATCCGCCGGCGCTGTTTTCGGCCCAGGCCGGTGAAAATCGGGCTCCTGGTGGCGCGACTAAGCCGTTTTTCGGTGCCGGCTTAAAAAAAAAGCCTGGGGAGGCCTTCCTGGGGCGCGGCTGGAGATGCCCTTAGCTCCTTTCCCATGCCGGATGAATCGACGCCTTGTCAATCTGGGAAACCGACATCGCAGGACTTAGGCACGTGGGGTGGGGTTGCGCCATTGGTGACCTGCGAAGCAAACACGAAAGTGATATTTGATATAAGACATAAATGTTCCCAACTAAACTAGGCCAAGTCAAAAAAGCATAAAGTTTTGCCTTTTGTTCTGGGGTTTTTAAACCAATCAAATGATTTCATTACCAACGCAGTTCCTGCACATTGGTATATAATAGAACCAGAAACAAGTGATTAGATTAGAGTAGAGTCAGCACTCGATCGGAATCGTTTGTAAGAACCTTTTTTTTTTGTTGAAACTTTCTGGGCATTTTTGCTAAGATATGTGCATTTGCCGGCTGCTTTCAGGGACAGATCCATGTATAAGGAGGTATAGGATTGAGCTGGAACGTTGGGAAGAAGACCTTGATCAGGAGCACGGGCTGCTTGGATTGCTCAAGCTATTTTTTAATTTTGAGTTCAATCTGCCTTGCGTACTTCAGTTTCAGTATTATTTGCTTGTTCCGCAAACTTGCTTTATTTCCCAGTTTGTGACTTAATTTCATTTGTGTTTTGGCAACTAAATTTTCATTCCAAAACATAAAGGTAACAAATCAGTACAGTTCTAATTATATGTATCAAAGATAACGTACCTACCATGCTAGTTCGACTCATGTCGATTTAAAATTCTGTGAGCTACCTTTCGGCTAATTTTTCCAACAATGATACAAAAGGAAGCTCATACTCTGCCTCATATATTTTCACGTCCAACTAAAACCTGAGTCATTCTGAAGCTGCTCACAAGCCATGAGGTTTTAACACAGCCATACTAGCTGGTAAATGTTTTTACAAACCAATAAGCGCATAATTCAAAATACCTTATCTAAGTAGCCAACAGTTTACTTGTTTAGTAGACACAATACTGCTACAGTAAGAAGAGTGAGACCTCTTTGTCAGGGTTGCTCTACCACTTGCTATTGGGTGCTTGGAAATAGAAACTGTACACGCGCACTCCTCCTCCGCCGCCGCCCGCCTCGCCTCGTCACGACGTGCGCGCGCCGCGGGTTGTGGGTTGCGGGATTGAGCCGAGCCGAAGCTTATTTTTGCCGCTCAGAAATGGTTAATTAATTAACGAGTCGCTTACGAAAGCGTCACTGTCCGAGACGTTGGACCATGGGTTGTTCGCGGACTCGATCGTGAGCCTGGCCCAGGCCCATCTACCTGAAGGCCTATATAAGAAGGCCCTGGCCAGTGGAGTGAACCCTAACTCAGTTCACTCACTCCCTCTCGTACAACCCTAGCCGTCATCTACTAGTTCTCTCTCTATGCTGTTTCCAGCGATCCCATCCAGACGACCGCGTTCACGGTTGGTCGGGAGAGCAGGTGCCTCCGGAACTGTCGTTCGAGATCCTGCCCGGGAGAACGGCAATAAGGTTTTTGGGGAGCGTCTCGACACGACTGCTCCCGATCCGTCCCCGTCTCCGTCCGCCTCTGCTTCCACTACTTCCCCTGCATCGACCCCATGGCTGACGCCGCCGCTGCCAAGAAAAAGGCCTCGGCCGATGCCGAGGCTGCCGCCGCCGCATTGGCCTGGCCAACCGGAGGGTATGACTCGTTCATCCCCTATTTGCTCGTTCATGTGCTGGCCGTATATATGTTGTTCATAGATGTTTTGGTTCTATGTACTATACATGCTCACATGCTTAGGTATGGGTATGAGATGCATACCGTATTTGCCATGCTTACTGTTTACTCGTGGATTAGATTCGTTAGAAAAGTGCTGGTATTTCCAACACTAGTTTCAAAGATCTCATCGCGAAGAATCCAACAGTGAAGACGGATCTGAAATTGGACGCGCAGTTTGAAACATATGGCTTTAAAAAAATTCAAAAAACCGAAATAATTGCACGTGAAGTTGTTTCTTTCAAATCGAACTAACCAGTGTGAACACATTTAATACTAATAACAACATGCAATAGCAGACAAAAAAACTACTCATGCATGGCTATGAAGCCCGGCCGCTTGTTTCTTATCGAAAAAGGGTTTCCCCCCGCATTGTATTCCAAAGCAACCAACACCGAGTACAGAGATCGCTGTGGCGAGTAGCACAACACACCAAAAGAAAAAGAAGAAGAAACAAATGCCAACCACGACAGCTCGGCAAAGCGCGGATGACCCGCCACCGCGGCGCCCACCGGATACAGACCACCACAGACCGAGGCTCTGAACCGCCGCGTACCAAGCAGCACCTCCAAGAAGGGATGCGACGCCGACGACGCTGCTGCCCGGACGAGTCCTCGGGTTTTCCCCGGCACGCGGAGGGAGGTGGGGGGTGGATACCACCGACACCCTCCAGGAACGAATGGTGGCACCCGCAGGTGTCACCACGTCGGGGCCGAAGCCGACAGGGATTTCTCCCGCATTCCAACCCCAACCGCCCAACCGGACGGAACCAACCCGCCAAACCGTCGCCCATCACCATGCGCCAACGCAGTAGCGCCGCCGCCACGCCTCCTCACTACGGACACCACCACGAGGCCGAAAGGACCGGAGAGAAGCTCACCACGACGGGAGCAGCAACACCGACGCCGAGCGGGAGGGAACCACCTTCACCGCCGTCATGCGGAAGGCCCGTGCCTCCGGCACCGTCGCGGTAGCCGTCCGGACGCGGCAGCGGGGCATGCCGGGCCACCCCTGGCCCAGCCAGGCCCGAAGCGGGCCCGTTAAGCCCCGCCGGCCGCGATGCAGCAGGCCGGCATCGGCGCCGCCGGCACCCAGCCACTCGTCGCGTCTCCCCCGCCTCCCAGAAGCCACGCTGGAGACCATCCCCGCCATCGGCCCGCCCAGGCCTAGATGGGGCCCGAAGGGCCCAGATCTGGGCCGAGCGGACGACGCTAGATCCCGCCGCCGCGCCGCCCTGCCGCCAGCGGCAGCGCCGCTGCCCAGCTGCTCGCCTGCATGCGCCACGGAGCCCCGCCGCCACGCCAGACCGCCGCCGCCTAGATGCACCCCCCGGAGCAGCTTCGCCCGCACCGGGGAGCGACCGGAAGGGGAAGGGCCAGGAGGCCGCCGCCACGAGCAGCCCCGGGGCCAAGCCGGCCGCAGGCGCCGGCGACGGCGGCGAGAAGGGAGGAGGGAGGGGGGGCCTAGAGGGAGGAGACCGGTCGCGCGGCCGGTCGCCCGCGGGAGGGCGACGCGGTCGCGAGAGAGAGGCCGCTTGTTTCTTTGAAAAAGTGTGCATGCGCTTTAAAGAATTTGGGTTTAAATAGTCTATATCTCGCTGTAAAACTATGTTGCATGCAAAACAAAACAGAACCGGATTGGTTTCTTGCATGCACGATGTAACTTTATCTCCATGCATCTTGTAAAACTACCTTGCGAGTCGTTCTGCTTACGGCCGGTGGTTTCAGTGGGACGTGCTCCTTCCTGCCCTCGTAAGTTTTTTTTTATATAGTATCCTGCCCTCGTAAGTTTACCTGACTCCCAGTCCCTTTTTTCTTACGACGCGGCTTGCGTGGTTGTGGATGGACGAACAGGCTGGGGTGAAGAACACACTACACTTTTTTTTTTTGCGGGAAAGGAACTAAGAACACACTACACTTTATAAAAAGAAAAGAGGAAAATATATATTTTTCGGTCCAGTTGCTTTCATCCCTGTAGATTATTCGCCACGACCGGGATTACAAGTCTTCACACCTTCTGGAATCAGAATATACGCAAGAACGTAAGACGACCGGTGCAAGAGTCTTGACGCGCTTTGGACAAAGTAACACTGGCTCCAGTGAAGAATGCTGATTTGGCCGCATGCTGTTGCAAATGAAATGCCCGCAGTTTTCTTTCTTCACTTTTGGCGCTTATAAAAGTAGGCCCTCCCCTCCCTCCATCTCCGCTGTACCAAAACAAAAACACACAAACATACTGCTATACTACTCCCTCCGTTTCTAAATATAAGTCTTTTTAGAAATTCCACTACGAACTACATACGGATGTATATAGACATGTTTTAGAGTGTAGATTCGCTCATTTTTTTTCGTATGTAGTCCGTAGTGGAATCTCTAAAAAGACTTATATTTAAGAACGGAGGGACTAGTTGGTAACCATTTGCTTGCACTGCGGGGCTAGCGAGATGTTGGGCCGTCCATGGTTTCCACGCTTTCCATGTTGCCCGCACTCTATTCGATATTATGAAGGAACGGTGGAGGGCGTATAGGCGAAGGCAACAGAGGGGGTGGTGATCTGAAGGAAGCTCAAGGTGGTTCCAATTCGATATTATCCCGGTTGCAGCTTCTTAATTTGTCGTTTCCAGCTTTTGTTTCGCCGGTTGCAGCAATTTCATCCATCAGCACAAATTTTTTTATTCGCCGGTCCCAACATTTTCTTCGCCGGTAGTTAAGATAGAAAGCATCAAAGGCCGTACGTTTAAAGGCCCAGCAAGACAGGCTCTGTGCTGCTGCTGCAAGGAGGGAAACATGTAGGTTGTTCCCCTGAAAATATGTTTTTTTCCTGCGACTTTCTTACAGAAGATGATGGAAAAAAGAAACATGACTCGCACTACTACGTTCACTTTGTGGGAACTAGCTTGAACACTCCCATCGCCTAGATTTCCAATCTGTGCAAACCAACTCTTACCTGATATACGGTTTATAAGATGAATTGTAACCTAGGTCCCGTACCGCCAGCGCTCCAGCTCAGCAGCAGGTTTGCTGTCATTGTCACCCTGAAGGAAGCGAGCATGTTGGCCAGTGTCGCGAAGCTCCCCGTGAAACTCTTGATGCCCATCGGGAGGATCTGAAAATGTTCGTTCAGAGTTGGAACTGAAGAATAATACTTTGCTAATTGTTGAATATATTGTGTACGTGTATATTGTGTTTTGAGACCACCTGCTAATTCCTCTGTATAGTTGAGGTTGTGGCCCTCTCTATACTCATATATACGTGCCGGGTGCACCGCCTATTCTTTTCCTTCCACATGATATCAGTTTTTTAGGTTTATTTCTCGCTTTCGCCGCCGCCGCCGCCGTGCGTCTCCTCCGCGCTGGCGCCGCCGCCGTTCGCGCGCCTCCGCGCCGGCCGCCGATCCCGCATCTCCATGCCTCGCGCGCGTAGCCGCCAGCCGCCGCAAGCCCCGATCGATGCTGCCTCGCGCGCGTAGCCGCCGGCTGCCGCAAGTCTCGATCGATCGTGTTGCATGCACGTTGCTTGATCGATCCCGCTAGCCAATTGCTTGATCGATCCCGCTAGCCTGCCTAGTGCGTACGCCTGCCTAGCTTAATCTCTTCATCTATTCTACTACTACTACACCACGGTGCTACTTCTTTCCCTACACGCTTACAAGCATAGTCTATCATCTACTGAAGTTCTTGCTGGCACGCCGCTCGCGCTTTGGCCCGCTTCGCTCTCCAGCCAGCATCGTCCGCGCCCGCTCGCCAGATCGTCCGAGCCGCCTCTAGCCGCCACCGCTGCTGGTCCGTGCCGCCGCCGCCGCCGCATCGGGCCGCCGCCGCCGCTGCGATGTCTTCTGCCACGTCTTCTCTCTTCAGCTACATGTATACAAACGCGCCGGATCTCTTCACCATGCCGCAGATTTTTCCGGCAGGCCATCCGGCCTACTTCACCGTGCCGCAGCAGCCGGCCAGCGCCGGCTCCGCGGCTCTGCTCGCCACGCCGATGGTCGGCGGCCATGCTCCGCCCGCCCCTGTTCAGCCCTACGGTGGCTTCGCCTCGTTGCCGGTCTCACCGCCATGGGACACCACTTCCTTGGTCGCCCTGCACTCGGCCCCATCACCTGCGGCGCTTGGTACCGGCGGCGTTTGGTACATGGACTCGGGCGCCACCGCGCACATGACATCTCATCCCGGTATTCTAACCTCCTCCACACCGGTTCATACTCCTACTTGCATCACTGTTGGCAACGGTTCCTCTTTACCTATCACACATGTTGGTCGTGCTTCGTTTCCTTCCATATCTGCACCTATCACTATGTCTGATGTTCTTGTGTCTCCTGATTTAGTTACGAACCTTGTATCTGTTCGTCGTCTTGCCCGTGAGAATCCCATTACCATTGAATTTGATGATGTCGGTTTTTCTGTGAAGGACGCCCGTACTCGGATGGTCCTTCACCGTTGCGATAGTCCTGACGAGCTCTATCCGGTGCACTCCTCCACCACCGCCTCCACCAACCCAGTCGCCCTCCCCGCGGGTGTCGACCTTTGGCATGCTCGTTTGGGACACCCGAACTCCACCACTTTGCGTCAAATACTTAAGAGTTTTTCATTCTCATGCAATAAGATCGACGACCATACTTGTGAGGCTTGTCGTCTTGGCAAGCACGTTCGTCTTCCCTTTAGCGCATCTACCACTATTTCCATTTTTCCGTTTCAGTTATTGCATAGTGATGTTTGGACATCCCCGGTTGCAAGCAACACGGGTTACCTATACTATTTGGTGATCTTAGATGATTTCTCTCATTATGTGTGGACATTTCCTCTTCGTCGCAAGTCCGACGCCCTTGCCACACTCACTGCCTTTTATTCCTACGTCACCACACAGTTCGGTCGTCCTATCCGTGCTTTACAAACTGACAATGGAAAAGAGTTTGACAATGCCGCTGTTCGTAACCTTCTAGCCTCCCACGGCACTATCTTCCGCCTCACTTGCCCCTACACGTCCCAACAAAATGGTCGTGCCGAGCGTATGCTTCGCACTCTTAATGATTGCGTCCGCACGTTACTCTTTCACTCTAACGTGCCTCCTCGGTTTTGGCCGGACGCTCTTGCAACCGCCACCCTCCTCATTAACATCCGCCCGTGCCGCCCACGCTGGAACTATGCCCCTCACCATCTCCTCTTTGGTGCGTCCCCATCTTATGATGGCCTTCGCATCTTTGGCTGTCTCTGCTATCCTAGCCTCGCCACCACCGCGCCTCATAAGCTTGCACCTCACTCAGTCGCTTGTATCTTCCTCGGCTACCCACCTAACACCAAAGGATACCGCTGCTACGATCCCGTCTCACATCGTGTATTCACCTCCCGGCACGTTTACTTTGATGAGACGGTGTTTCCATTTCAGCAGGTACCTCCCGTCGCCCCGTCGCCGCCGGCCACCGGCGGCCCTCCAGCGACCCCGTCAGGTGGACGGCCCCGCTCGATTCTTGGACCGCCCCCGGGATTCGGCGGTCCTCTCGCTGTGGGACGAGCTGCGACTCGCGCCCCCACGACGTCCTCGCCGACTCCGCCAGGGGCCTCGGCATCGCCCGCCTCGCCAGCATCTTCGCCAGCTGCCCCGTCGCCGGTATCTTCACCGGCCACCTCGGGCGCCTCCCCGTCGCCGGCTGTCTCGGCCGGCCCAGCCGCCTCGGGCGCCTCAGGCGGCACCCCCGCCTCGCCCGCCCCCCACGCCTCGGGCGCTTCGGCGGCCTCGGGCGCCGCTTTTTCACCGGCCGTCTCGCCGGCGGCTTCGCCGGCCATCTTGCCGGCTTCTTCGCCGACCGCCTCGCCAGTCGCCGAGTTGCCATCTCGCCCCTTTACTCGGGCTCGAGCCGGCGTTCATCACCCGAGCCTACGGTACTCCAGCGATGAGTATCTTCTCGCCGCCTCCACCAGCGAGCCGTCACCGATCCCTGCGTCCGCTCGTGCAGCCCTTCGTGATCCTCACTGGCTTGCTGCGATGCAGGAAGAGTTCGATGCTCTTCAGCGGAACCGTACCTGGACACTGGTTCCTCGGCCTTCTCGCGCCAATGTCGTCAGCGGCAAGTGGGTTTTTCGCCATAAGACCCGCTCCGATGGTACACTTGAGCGCTCCAAGGCTCGCTGGGTGGTCCGTGGTTTTCGGCAACGTGCTGGAGTTGACTTCACCGAGACATTTGCCTCGGTTGTCAAATCGGGCACGATCCGCACAGTTCTCCAGCTGGCAGTTTCCCGAGGTTGGCCGGTTCATCAGATGGATGTCTCCAACACATTTCTTCACGGCCATCTTGAGGAGCAGGTTTACTGTGAGCAGCCGACCGGTTTCGTCGACGCATCTCTTCCTGGGCATGTGTGTTTGTTGTCCCGGTCTCTCTACGGGCTCAAGCAAGCACCTCGCGCCTGGTACCAGCGTATGGCCAGGTTCCTTCAGACACTTGGCTTCAGTGTCACTCGCTCGGATGCCTCGTTGTTTGTCTATCACTGCGGCGACACGACTGCATATTTGCTCCTCTACGTCGACGACATCATCTTGACGGCCTCCTCCGCGGCCCTTCTTCAGCAGATTACTATCCGGTTGCGTGATGAGTTTGCCATCAAGGACCTGGGCGCTCTACATTATTTCCTTGGCATTGAGGTCGTTCGGCGACCCGACGGCTTCTTTCTTCGTCAGCAGAAGTATGCGCATGAGCTACTTGAGCGTGCCGGCATGCTCAACTGTCACCCTGTTGCTACTCCTGTTGACACGAAGGCCAAGGTTTCTGCTCTCGAGGGCTCTCCCGCGTCGGATGCTCCGTTCTACCGGTCCATTGTTGGTGCTCTTCAGTATCTGACTCTCACCCGGCCGGATTTACAGTATGCTGTTCAGCAGGTGTGTTTGCATATGCACGCGCACGCCCCTCGTGACTCCCATTGGACCCTCGTGAAGCGGATTCTCCGTTACATCCGCGGCACGATGGCTTTTGGGCTTACTCTCACGGCGTCCACTTCTCTGGAGATGGTGGTCTACTCCGACGCGGACTGGGCCGGCTGCCCCGACACCCGTCGGTCCACCTCTGGCTACTGCGTTTACCTCGGTCCTTCACTCGTCTCGTGGTCGTCCAAGCGACAACCTACGGTTTCGCGCTCTAGCGCGGAGGCTGAGTACCGAGCTGTGGCTAATGCCGTCGCCGAGTGCACCTGGCTACGACAGTTACTTCAGGAGTTGCATCATGACGTCTCCCAGGCTACAGTTGTCTACTGTGACAATGTTTCTGCGGTGTACCTTTCCGCCAACCCCGTTCATCATCGCCGGACTAAGCACATTGAGCTGGACATTCACTTTGTGCGTGAGCATGTGGCCCTTGGACGTATTCGGGTCCTCCATGTTCCGACTGCACAACAGTTCGCCGATGTGATGACTAAGGGACTGCCGACTTCCACCTTCGAGGAGTTTCGTTCCGGTCTTTGCGTCTCCGGCACCGCTTCGACTGCGGGGGGGTGTTGAATATATTGTGTACGTGTATATTGTGTTTTGGGCCCACCTCCTAATTCCTCTGTATAGTTGAGGTTGTGGCCCCCTTTGTACTCATATATACGTGCCGGGTGCACCGATCAATGCATTGCGTTGCACAGCCTATTCTTTTCCTTCCACACTAATGCATCGGTTGTGAAATTCAGATGCTTGCTCTGAATTGTTACTCACGACATCTCGCTGAATTATGGTTATCTGCCCCGCAAAAAAAAAAAGAATTATGGTTATCTGAATGCTCTTAAGGGCTATGAGAGGCCAGCAGCTCTTACCTCGGACATTATGAGCCATGGAATGGCACCCATGCTAAAGGAGAGGCTGAACTAATAACAAGGAATTCTTGGGTATAAATCTGCTGTGACATCCTGTGACTTCAAATTTTTTGGCCAAAGTGAAACTTGTAACTGTCAGGTTGGTTATGTAGCAAACACCTCTCCTCCTGTTCTAACCTAATTTAGCAAAGGTATCATAATTCCATCCAAAAAGCCATGCCTGGAACTTGATATGCTTCAACGAGAAGAAAAGCACCGGACATAACTCACCTGCACCTCTGAATATTCTACTTGGATAGAACAATATGCCATTTATCCCATAAATTTTGTAGTACTAGAAGGCCAGTTCCTATCTGCCCAAATGTAGCATAACTATCATTTAAAGAAATGCAGTGGTTTTCGTATGTAATGAACCAAAAAAGGTGAAAAAGGGTATGGAAATTACTAGTAATGGAGTTCGGTACTTCTTTTGATTTAGCTCCTGAAAACGGAGCGTAGCATTTTTGTTTGCAGATGCTACGGCTCTCTGCACCACAACAATCAAAAGTTCAAATGTAAAATCGACGATGTTGCTTCTACAAGAATGACATACATATAGACATATTTCCAATAATAAGAAACTTATACTAGGCTGAAAATACTTGCAAAGGATTTCCAAGATAATGAAACAAGAGAAACAAAAGGCAAGTGCTTGCCTTTATTCATTCACTTCCGTTGTGATGTCAGTCTCGAAACCACTCAAAACTTGTAAAGATTCACGAAATCATCCATCAAGTTCATCTTTGCCTGAAGAGGGATGAGTAAAAAGAATGTCACTTCAGATTTCAGAATGATGCTCTGTTTCATGTATGGAACTTGAGCATATACACACCAGCCATCTTGGACACTCCGGAATGAAGAATAGACCAGGAATCGACAATGTACAAGGCAAGATTCCTGAAAGAATGGGTACCAAAAATTTGCATCAGAAACCTGGTGCCATAAATTAACTGAAAACTCTAACAAAAAGAGGGAACAAACTGCAAAATGGTGGCAGCAAGACCAAACTTCAGTTATATGATTGCATTACCTAGTACTGCAAGCAACCTCCAAGGAACAAACATGCCTAGCACATAGGCCAAGAAAATACCAAGGGTGATTGATAACTACAGAACGATCAATTGCACGGTGAGCTTGACATGAACAATCCATGCACTTGTGACTGAGGAGATATCTCTGCTATGTATACAGGCACCTAGTTTCTTTTTTCGAGTCGTATACAGGCACCTAGTTCACGGATCCTCTTGTGCTCTGAGGAGATATCTCTGCTATGTATACAGGCACCTAGTATGATGGCAGCACATAATTCATATTACCAACGTCCCAAATTTTTCTCTTAAATTTGTCTAGATACAGACACATTTTGTAATAATTCAGGACGGAGGGAGTACTACTAAGTAGCTCATTAATCTTTTCGCAATAAAATAATTTGGTATAAACAAGTAACCATTCTGCATCCAGTGTATTCACGTCTCAGAGAACATTCCTTTCTCTTTTGTCAATTGATCTTTCTTTCTAAAGATTTTTCAACCAAAGAAGGAAGATACCATGCATGAACCAGGGGAAAAAGTAAAAAAAAAGGTTAATTTAGTTTTGGTTGGGGTGCGCCACACCCGGGCTATAGTGCAACGCCCGATGAACACGCGAGGACCCGAGTGGCAAGCCACTATGATGAATCCTCCCCCATAAAAAATAAATTTAATATCGTTGTGGACATGTAGTCCACATATCAGATATTAAACTGATAAGAACAGATACTACACTTGATCTTAGCCAAAAGGCCGAGAAAGGTATGAGTTGGAAGGGGACCTTACCCCTGCTCTTATACCCGTCCGACCACCTGCGATGAACTGCCTAAGCCGTGTGGGACTATTCTAAGCGGCAGGTTTTCTATCGGATTTCAACTGGCTTGATTAACGTTTGGGCCCAGAAACCCAACTCTTATTTTTTTTTGAGAAGACAGAAACCCAACTAGAAGACAGAAATCCTCAAAGCCCACATCTTCAAAGGCCCAGCAATACGGCTTCGGCATGATACACGACAATTCTGGTTTATTTCTTTCCTTCATGGAAATACGTTTTAGGTTTGTGCTTATGACGGACCACCGTATCTCCTCCAGGTTCCTCTCACGATCCCATTTGTCTCCGGCACCCGAAGAACGACCACCATGTACGACGCGAAAGTACCTGTAGAAATTGTTTATAAAGATGATGAACATGTGAATTTGCGTCTGGTTTCATGGTTCATAATTAGTCCTTGGTCAGAAACTCAGAACCTCGACTGAACGAAGTCCTTCTGAACTGAAATCGTACCGAAAGGCCTCCAGCTGAGCGGCAGGTTCATCATCATGGTCATCGTGAAGGAAGTGAGCATGGTGGCGAGCGTCGCCGTCGCGAAGCTCCCCGCGAAACTCTTGATGCCAACAGGAAGGATCTGAAAATGTTCGTTCAGAGTTGGAACTGCATAATTCAGAGCACTTCACTAATGCAACGGTGGTGTAATTCAAATGCTTGCTCTGAATTATAGTACTATTAACGAGAGGGAAAAGTCTGCAGAAAATGTCCAAATGAAGGTGTTAGACAGCCATACAAAATGTCCAAAATATCTTACGTGACTAGCGATCTGATCAGGCTCAGATGCGGCAACGGCCGGGCGATGACAAGGTCGTTTCCTTCCACATGCGCATTGCCTTTGTTAGCGACAAGAGCCATGTTTTTCTATACACGGTGGACCATTTTTGGACGACGTTGACAATTTATTTTTTGTTCATTCCAAAACATGAAAGTAGGGATGCAAACGTTAAACTTGACTCAACTCGTATTATAAAACAAGCGAGTTGAGTTTGACTTAGCTAGAGTTCAAATGCTAACGGGGAAGGCTTGGAGCTAGAGTTCGTGCTTGGGCTAACGAGGCGGATTGGAGCTGGTGCTTCGGGTAGGTGAGGTTGAGCTCGTCCCGGGGTGTGCGAGCGAGCGGCGTCTTCCTCTCTCAGGTGCAGTGGGAGTTGGTGGTGGTCGTGCTCGTGCCGTCGGATCGGTGCCGAAGGCCATGGACATGCCATTGTGCGTTCTCGCCTAGGCCGAGGCTAGAGGGCCAGGGTCAAGACTTGCTTGACAACGGTTGTTGGCAGTCCTTGATTCGTGTACCCCCCCCCCTCCCTAGTCCATCGGGGCTGGCTAGGGATGCAGGCGTGGGTACTTCCTACGATGGAGGCGCTAACCCAAAATCGATGGTTGATGGAGGCATCCGCTCTTCCAACCGTGGTGGGTGTGTTGTGAAGTGGACGGATGGTGGTGTTTCGGACCTGTCAGCACTATGGCGGCGGTTGTGGCTTCCCTCTTGGTCGTGTGGGCGGCGAGGGGTTAGCGTCAGGTGGCTCGGGCTCGTCGTCTGTCGTTGACAGTGGCGACGCCCCAAATCCGGATTTGGTAGTCTGGGATCGTTGCGGTTGTCCTGGTGTGACATGGTTGAGCTACCGAGCGGAAGCTCCACGCTTTGCGCCGACTATGGCGACGCTCACGGTCACCTCTCTCTTCTTGAATACGTCATTGTGGTTCTCTTCGTGTCAGGATTCCGGTTGAAAGCTCATGTCCACTTTGGACTGGCAGCGGCGATGCTTCATGCCGTCTCCCCCTCCTGAGGGATTTATCGTGGAGCTTAGGTGTGCTAGGGTGTAGCGTGGTGTTGTACCTAGTCCTACCCGTTTTCTCTTCGGTAGCGTAGTTGTGTGCATTCTGCGTGATCCGATTATCCTGGGACATGCTTTGTAAGAGGGCTACCTCTCCATTTTGTATCGTTCACTTGTGTACTTTGTTCGGTTGTTCCGTTATATATAAAGCGAGCAAAAGCCTGTTTCGAGAGTTTATAGTCCAGAGTTGGATCATACCCGGTCAGTAACGATCTCGAGCCCATCATGAGTCATTTTGGAGACAAATAAGATAAACTTGTGTGTGTCTGCGTGGGGTGTGTGTGTGTGTTGGGGGGGGTGAAACACAAAAATTCTCGCACCTATCAAAAAGCAACCAATTTTTCCTATATATGAAGGTAACACATTATTATGATTTGGTTCAATCCCCCCTTGTTTCTCTCAGTAGCTCATTATTTGTACTGAAGATAACATACTACCTACGATGCTAGCTTAACCTATTTGTAGTCAAAATTGAGCAAGCTAGACTTGGAGCACCCTCCCTCGGCTCATATTTCAACTGAGATACAAAAAGGAAGCTTGTACCAGCTCATTTATTTTTGAACCAAACCAAAAGAAAAAGAGTTGACCTCATGGGGCTCACAAACTTTAAACGGAGCCCTACTCCTTGATAATGTTTTTACCAGTAGGCACCAGACTTCGAAATACTTGTCTACAAATATTTTGTACGAGTTTCGTAACCAGTGAACATTGGATTCTCAAAAGGAAAAACTAACTTATGAAAATGGCACGGGTTACCTCTTTGGGTCGTTATTAGCGATTTGATCAGGTTCAGCTGCAGCAAGAGCTCAGTTTGACTAAGCTAGGCCATTGTGGTTTCATAGCTCATTTTATTTAGTATTAAAAGATTTAATCAAATCAAATTATAAGTTGTGTTAAATTAATTATTTAATTTGGGTTTGGTTGGGGTGTGCCACACCCGGGCTGTAGTGCAACGCCGGTTGAACACGCGAGGACTTTAGTGGCAAGCCACTACGATGGATCCTCCCCCATAAAAAATAAATTTAATATCGTTGTGGACATGTAGTCCACATATCAGATATTAAACTGATAAGAACAGATACTACACTTGATCTTAGCCAAAAGGCCGAGAAAGGTATGAGTTGAAACCTAGCCTTGCCCCTCCTCTTATACCCGTCCCAACAGTTATGCCGAGCTGCGCAAGCGGTGTGGGACTAATCTAACCGGGAGGTTTATCTATTTGATTAGCTTGATTACTGTTTGGGCGCAGAAACCAAGAAAGAAGACTGGGCCTCAAAGCCCGGCCCAGCCGTACAGCTTCGGCAGGAAACGCACGGCCTTTCTGGGGCTGCTCGTTTCCCGCTGAAAATATGATTTGCTGCATTTGTCTTACAAAAGATACATAACAGAAGAAGAAATAATGTGACCGGTACTACTGATTCCACTTGGTGGGAACTGGCTGCAAGGTTCGAAGAGCCAAGATCGCTGACCGTGCAAACCAATTCTTGCCAGCCTGACATAAGTTTTTTACCCTAACTTGAAGAGCTACACACCATATGCGACGACCGGGTGGCACCGCGGATCGAGTTCGCTCACCGGAACGACCACTGTATCTCCTCCAGGGTCCTCCCCTTGGTCTCTGGCACCCAAAGTATGACGAACACGAGAGCGAACGCGCTCACGACCATGTACGACGCGAAAGTCCCTGCAATTGTTTATACAGATGATGAATGAGCATGTAAAAGTTCATCAAGTTTTATGGTTCAGAATTAATCCTTGGTCAGGCAAGAGGGGAGAACAGAGGCGCCGAGCAGTCACGTACCGCCAGCGCTCCAGCTCAGTAGCAGGTTCGCCGTCATTGTCACCCCGAAGGAAGTGAGCATGTTGGCCAGCGTCGCGAAGCTCCCCGCGAAACTCTTGATGCCGACCGGGAGGATCTGTAAATATTCATGCAAGGTTGGTACTGAAGAATTCAGAATACTTTCCTAATGCATCGGTTGTGAATTTCAGATGCCTGCTCTGAATTGTCATTCATGGCATCTCTCTGAACTGTGGTTATCTGGATGCTCTTGAGGGCTATGAGAGGCCAGCAGCTCTTACCTCGGACATTATGAGCCATGGAATGGCACCCATGCCGAAGGAGAAGGTGATGATATAAGCCTGAAGAAAACATCCAGGTTAAGAAGATTTTTTTGGCAAAGGTTCGTTCACCGCATATGTCACGCGACGAAATGATCTAACTGCAGACATACCACAAGAGCAACCAAGGACACCATGCTTAAGATGTAGTCCGAGTGAGAGTCATGTGGTAGATTGTCCTGTAACAAATAACCATCACAACCATATGATAAGTTCAGAGTGGCTTGGCAGAAGAGGAAGACACCCAGTGATAAATAGTGTTTGCCGCTCAGCATCTTAAAATGCCATGTTTTTTTCTTTACCAGAATCAAAGGCTAAGACGCCTGAATATACCTTGAGGAAAAATGCAGCAGAAACTGCAAGAAGGCTTAGAGTTGTCCCAGCAGTAGAGATCTGAAATTTGAAGTGGGAAACATATTACAGCTACATACAGCTAGCTTACACTTCATTTAAAAAACATACAGCTTACGACAAACTAGTAGCGAGGTTGCGAGGAACTTACAATAAGTAGCATCCGTCGGCCGGCTTTATCTAGTAGCGAGGTTGTAACTCCGGTGGCGAGAACCTAATAGAGGTAGTGCTGTCAGCGAGACGAGATCGAACCTTGCTAAAAAGATAACTTAAATGGCCTCAAAACATGTTAAATCACATACCTGAATAGCTCCAAGTGCACATGTGGCCAGGTCACTGTTTGTGAACCCTGATGAACTTTACATGTCAAATTTACAAGCCAAAGTATCACAGTTGTACTGAAGGAAAATCACTTTTGTACTTCAGAAACAGATAAAACTGCTGGTACTTTGAAGCTATTCGGTCAAGACGAATGATTTTACGGTAGACAATGAAATGGCTTCTTCCTACTTCGATTGAGAAAGCAGAATGAAAAACCATGCCATGAAGTTATTTATATTATATTATCTTTATTGAAGCTAGCATAGTGCTGAATTCTAATAACAAGGAATTGTTGGGTATAAATCTGTTGGGATACCCTGTGACTTGAAAGAATTTTTTGCCGAAGTGTAACTTGTCACTGTCAGGTTGGTTGTGTAGCAAACAACCAAACACCTCTCCTATTATTCCAGTCTAAATTAGCAAATGTAACCTAATTCCATCCGAAAAGTCATGCCTACAACTTACTATGCCTAAACGATAAAAGAAAAACACCTGGAAAAGGAAAATGCTGCATAACTCACCTGCAGCTCTGAAGATTCTACTTGCGTAAAACAGTATGCCATTTATCCCACATAGATTTTGAAGTACTAGAAGGCCAGTTCCTATCTGCCCAAATGTAGCATAATTATCATTTAAAAAATACAGTAATTTT
The DNA here is from genome assembly GCA_032464435.1 of Aegilops umbellulata. Classification (NCBI taxonomy): domain Eukaryota; kingdom Viridiplantae; phylum Streptophyta; class Magnoliopsida; order Poales; family Poaceae; genus Aegilops; species Aegilops umbellulata. Next base: position 520,887,315 of record CP136059.1, on the reverse strand, counting down.
GGTACGTAATGGACCAAAAAGATGAAAGAGGGTAAGGAAATTACTAGTAAGGGAGTTCGGTACTTCTTTTGATTCAGCTCCTGAAAACGGACAGTAGCCTTTTTGTTTGCAGATGCTACAGCTCTCTGCACAACAGCAATCAAAAGTTCAAATGTAAAATCGGCGATGTTACTTCTAGAAGAATGACATACATATAGACATATTTCCATTGGTAAGGAAATTATACTCGACTGAAAATACTTCAGAAGGATTTCCAAGTCAATAGGAGGGAGAAAAAAAAAGAGTGCAAGTGCTTGCCTTTATATCATTCACTTCTGCTGTGATGTCGGTCTCGAAACCCCTCAAAACTTGCAGAGAAGTCTCGAAATCATCCGTCAAGTTCATCTTTGCCTGAAGACAGATGCATAAAAAGAATGTCATTGCAGATTTCAGAGTGATGCTCTGCTTCATATATCGAACTTGAGCATGTACACACCAGCCATCTTGGAGACTCCGGGATGAAGAATAGGCCAGGAATCAACAATGTACAAGGCAAGGTTCCTGAAAAAATGGATGGCAGAGATTTGCATCAGAAACCGGGTGTCAGAAACAGGGTATCAGAAATTAACTGCAAAATGGTAGCAGCAAGACCAAACTTCAGTAATGTGGTAGGTGTTTAATTGCATTACCTAGTACTGCTAACAACCTCCAAGGAACAAACATGCCTAGCACATAGGCCAAGAAGATGCCAAGGGTGATAGACAACTACATAATGAACAACTGCACGGTGAGCTTGACATGAACAACCCATGTACTTGTTGTGACTAGTGAGAATAGGCGGCGCACCTGGTTCACGGAGCCAAGCGCTCCTCTCGTGCTCTGAGGAGATATTTCTGCTATGTATACAGGCACCTGGTATGATGGCATCACATAATTCATACATACTAACAGTTAGTGTTGTAACTGTTAACTAGTCCAATAAACTATTGACCATTCTGCACCCAATATATTGACATATCAGTTGCTCTTTCTTTTCTGAACATTTTTGAGCAGCTGAGAAGTACTAAAAACTCTGAAAGCATAAGGCCATGAGGCATGAACATTCTAGGAACAAAATAAACACGCATTGAAGGCACTTTATACGAACCGTGTAGGATATGACACCAACACCAAATCCTTCGAGCAACCGCCCCATGTAGAGAAACGACGAGTCCTGTAAATTAAAACATGGATCAGCAAGCATGAATGAAAAGTGCGGAAAATATAGATGCGGGTGCATCATGTCATACATTCGCGAAGGAGATGGCGAGCCAACCGATTATGTTCGGAATCGCCGCGATCATCAACGACTGAAAAGTCAATCAGACAGCAAGCAAATTAGAGTAAAAGAATGTAAGTTCAGTTCAGTGTAGTAAAAGAGAAGCCTGAACTTTTTTCACTACGTAAATCATCTGCAAAAAAATTGCAGCACCAACTCGTAATTCAGAGTGCCACACACGCAACTAATTAAGTAGCTCACGAGATTCGAGACTAATTGTCCAAGGTCAACTCAGTAGTGGTCAAAGCGAGAAAAAAATGGCCGAAACTTCTCACCCCTTTGCGGCCAATGTGCTCGGCCATCTGGCCGCTGGCGATGGCGCCCACCATGGCGCCGACGTTGGACAGCGAGCCGAACGCCGAGAACTGCAGGGCGCGCACGGACACACGAAGGTAATCAACATTTTAGGCAAGAAAGTAGAAGCACAGCAAGCATGGAGGAGGTGACAGGGCAGCTTGATTGAGAGGGACCTGGGAGATGGAGAGGCCGAGGTCGCGGATCATGGCGTCCTGGGTGGGCGAGGAGAAGCCGCAGGTGAAGCCGAACTGGATGGGGCCGAGGGCGACGATGAGCGTGCAGAGGAGCGCCGAGACGTGGGACTCGCGCAGCACGGCCATGGAGGAGGCGCCGACTATCTGCCGCGACGACGACCCCACCATCCTGTACCAGCTCCCCGTGTTCTTGAGCAGCAGCGGCTTCCTCGTGCCGCTGCCCTCATGGTCGCTGCCGCTCTCGTCTCCCCCGCCGCCGTTCATCGCCAAGCCAAGCTACAACCGCGAGGGACAGTGGCGACAAGATCGATCGGAGGGGGACGACGAGAGGAGCAAGAGCGACAGTGGGGAGAAGAGGTCAGCCGGAAGTTGGTGGCGGATTTGGGACAAGCCGTGTCTGAGCTGGAGAATAATCCGGTTTTGTCCGAGGCCAACAGAAAAAAATGAGCCAGATTTGTCTCTCCTGCTGTTTCTGGGTATCCAGCCGGTTCAGAGGCGCATCGGCGTTATAATAGTGACGTTTCACATCACGCGCTTGCTTGTCCAACTGTACCACATGTGTTGAGTATCAACTTGTAAATCTTATGCCTGTATAATGTACTGTGATTTGCATGTGGTTAGCAATTTAAATTGCATGTGGTTACCGATCCGATCTGTGCACGCGACCCTGGTCCTCCACTATCCGATCTGATTTGATGCATGGGAAAACCAAATCAATGCTCGTCTCGTCTATTTTCACATGGCACCAGAGGCTCCCACCAGATTTGGAGAATGACTTTGGGTGCCACCTTCGGCAAGACCTCACCATCTGCCGCTTCTAACACCATCCTCGCCTTCGGGCGGCAAAACTACGGCACGACACACAACACTGCCATCTCAGTGATTGCGGGCTCCTCTGCATCTGACTACATCGTGATCGCAACCATGGTGTGGATGGTCATTGGCAAGCTAAGTTGTGTCAACCATCTTCCATGGAAAGCATAGGTTTTGTCTGCATCATTCGCGGCCACCAGCTCCTTGGCTATGTTGATGGATCGTTCCCCGCACTAGCAAAGATTGTCCATGAATCAGATGCAAATGGAGCTCCAATGGTGCCTGTTGAGTATCATTGTTATTTAAGAAACGTAGGATAGCGTAGGATTTATTCTACCTTGATTTGTATTTCAAGATAATCATGTACTCCTATATATATAACTCCGCCTACACGATGTAGTACACACAGGACCAACTAATCCTTTTCGAGCTCCTCTCAACATTGTAGCCAGAAGTTCCATCATGGACGCTCGGTCTCGGCTCCTCCACTGCAGTGTGGATCATGGTAAATATGATGTTTTCACTCCGATCCGAAAGCAACTGGCGCTGATCCAAAGAAAGATCTCAGCATGCTCGATTACTGTGACCATGTCAAGTCCACAGGAGACCAACTAACAACCACCGGAATCTCCATCACCGATGATTTTCGAAAAAAGGTGGATTTTATTTGCTCATAATGAAGCATCAAGAGAATGCAAATATGATGAGCACACACCCGACCTCTGCACAGATAGAATGCACACAACCAACACCAACCCACACAAAAACAAGCCAACAAATAGCAAAGTCATATATAAGACCAAAGCTATGCATGGGCGAGAAAAAGAAAGAAAGAAAGAAAAAACCAAAGTGATCAGTTGCGTGATCAGCAAACTATAGGAAAGACCATATCCGCACCAACCGTCTCAAGACACCATATGAACATCATGATTCTTCAACAGCAACGCCTTCAGGAAGGGAGCAACGCTGAAACGCTGTCGTCACTGGATCCAGCAGTCAATGCCGGGATCTAAGTTTTCACCCTGAAGAAATTGTCCGAGCATATCCGAGCAATGCCTTCAACAAGGTAACGATGTATAACCATCGCCACTGCCAGAATTCAATTCTGGGCTTTCACCCCGGAGCTCGACACCGGGTACTTAAGAAGCACCACCGTCGACGTCACAAATGTGTTGTCGCCACCACTTTTCCACGACCCCGACAGCTACATGCGATGCGCCGCTGCACAACCATTCCTTTGCGTCAAGCTGATGTCCATAGTTTGTATCTCATCGCCGAAGTGAAAAATCAGATCTGAAAAGATGAACTCTCGAAGATCTTTCGATGTACACTGCCGCCGTGGAGCCACAAGAGGTCGCTGCGCCATCACAGTTTGCAACCACCATCTCTAGGCCGAACAAGATTTGGATCATCGTTACCGTCCCAGGTACCGCGCACAGACGACGGGAGACCGAGCCGCCATCTAGCAAGGCCTGGCCGAAGCGACGCCGGAGGACGCACGCATCGGCTCGACCAAGCACATGTCCCAGCGCGCCGACGCGTCGCCCGCCGCCATGCCCATCCGATCCAGGTTGCCGCCGCGAGCACAGACCAGCAAGGAGCCAGCCCGAGGCGCCAACGGCGTGACCCGGTGTTGCCATGCCGATCAACACGAGGCCAAGGCAGCCGGTGCACAGGACCAAATCCACATGGATCCATGGTCGCCGTGCCGGCGGACCCTCACCAACGAGTCGTTGCCGCGAAGCAGCGTGCCACCGAACAGCCGATGTCGTCGGAGCAGCCACCACCAATAGATCCGGCGAAGGTACCACGGGATTTGAAGAAAACTAAGAACGGGGGCGCTGTCCCGCCGCCGGCGGAACCAGACGGGGGCTTTGCCCCGGTGGCCAACGCCGGCGACGGCGAGGAGATGAGGAGGCTGGGGTGGCCGCGGCCGCCGCGGAAGGAGGCGCCGCCCGAGCCGCCCTGTGCGAGCGACGCGGGGGCGTGGCGATAGATGTGTCCAGAGAGAAGTGCATATTACACCCCTCAACTGTAGCCCTAGTCTAATATACACCCCCAACTTCAATACCGTCTAGTTTACACCCCCCAACTCTCAAAACCGGCTAGAATTCAACCCTCGCCTCCCCGTTGACCGGTTTTGACCCAGTTGACCCCGTTGACTGGATGAACAGTAAATAAAAATAAAAAATGTTTTTTCAACGGGTGAACAGTAAATTCAAAAAAATAGTTGGAAATATAATTCAACAAACAGTTTCAATTTTCTACAGGGTGAATAGTAAATTCAAAAAAATACTAAATTTTTCAGAAAAATCTGAATTATTTTTGCATGGACGATTTTCAATGCATGATGTCTGCGCCGATTTTCAGCTTGTTCGGACACTTGAGTGGTCTCTCAACAAAAAAAAAACAGCCCGAACAGTACACGTACCGTTAATTGTTTCACAGACGTCACATTTATCTTTTTTGCTGGGAGCCACTCCGATGTCTGAGCAAGTGAAAATTGAAACGGACATCACGCACTCAAATATCGTCCATGCAAAAATAATTTAGAATTTTCATTTTTTTATTTTTCTGAATCTACTGTTCCGAAACAAAAAATCAAAATTATTTTTGAATTTTTAATTTTATTTAAAACTTTTTTGAATTTACTGTTCACCCAGTGAAAAGCGTAAACTAGAGGGTGAGCAGTAAACTTTTTTATTTCGTTTGAATTTACTGTTCACCTAGTCAACATTCAAAACCGGTCAATAGGGAGGGTAGGGTTGAATTCCAACTGGTTTTGGGAGTTAGGGGGTGTAAACTAGACGGTATTGGAGTTGGGGGTTGTATATTAGACTAGGGCTAGAGTTGAGGGGTGTAATATGCACTTCTCTCATGTGTCCATCACGGATGATGAGCTGATGATCCATCTTCTGGCAGGTCTTGATGAGTCGTATGAGGCCCTCACCACCTCCATCAACCTGAAGGAAGGCGAGATCACCAACTAGACTATGAGACCCTCCGGTAGGCGTACGATACCAGCTACCAAATCTCCGCTCGATGCGGGAATGACGGAAACAATTGTGGCCCGCAGGCGCAACAACGGTGGTTATGACGGCTAATAACCAAGGAGGTGGCTACGAGAATCAAGGGGGCAAGGGGGCGCTCCTAACCAAGGGCGTCGGTAGTGTATGAGGTCTTGGCGTCATAAATAATGCACCTCCCAACCCCAGTGGCCACTGCTTCAGCGGTAACCCCGTGTACTAGTGCTACAACTAGTACAACGAGACTTACCAGGGGGAAGATCCTTGCTTTGCCAACATCAATGTCGATCATCAAACTTATGATCCGGTATGATACGTAGATTCTGGAGCCACTGATCATATCAACCGAGAGATAGAAAAAAGCTCAACACCCGCGAGGTGTACAACGACAAGGATCAAGTCCATGCAGCCAACAGACCTGGCATGACAATTTCCCACATTGGATAAGGGTAGTCTCTATCCCATCTATGGGATAAGCTCACGCCATCATAGGTCAACCTTGCTCGCCTTTGTCAAGCCAACTCACTCACAACGGCACCATCGCCTGGGCCATCTGTCGTCTATCATCGTTGGCAACATCTTGAGTTGTTTTGGTCCAAAAGATGTGTCTTCCCCGGGTACAGTCCAATTCACAAGGGGTATTAGTGCTTACATATGTCCTCTGGTCGGTCATCATCTGTTTGATGCACCAGAAAACCAAACCATCATCTCATCTATTTTCACACTAAACACCACCAAGGAAGGACAATGAGTGACACGCACGAGGCAACGATGTTAACCATCGGTTAGTAAAAGAGTGAAACTTTAGCTAATCAAAATGGTTGGATTTTCTTCATGAAGAACACTCATAATGATTGTATTTTTGACAGAACGAAAGCTCCAATTTTTTTGAAGGTTACCTTCATGGTCATAAGCTAGATCCATATGTTATCGTTACTTCCGAGGGAGGAGGAGCGGGCGCCCACGGTCATTGGGTGGAAACGATGGGAGATGGTCACTCATAATTTATTCAACCAATTTGGTTGATGGCTTAGTAGTAGGAATTATGATGCAGGAGACTCATTTTTCTCTTTCTCTTTGCCCTTGGGGTAGCCATACGTTGCAATATAATTTTCGAACTCTACTGAACTGAGCTCAGATGACCAACTTAGTAATAATTAATTAATAATGTCATGTGCATCACTCAATGCAATGGCCAAGGACGTTCCACTGTTTTTTTTTCTTTTCTCTTGAAACAGAAAAACACGAAAACACTTCACCTATACATTTTCCTCAATGCTAACTCCTCTCCTCTTTTCTCAGGAAAAGAAAAAAACCCCTCTCCTCTGTCATATCAAATGCCACACAATACTAACTAAGCAACTCACGAGCGGACATCTCCCCGCTGGCAATGGCCCCCACTTTGGATAACGAGCCGATCGGCGAGAACTACACAACATGCTCACAGTCGCACACACGAAGCTAGCTAGCAGTTTAGGCGTGGGAGACGGTGAGGCTGAGGTCGCGGATCATGGGTTCATGGCGCTGTGCAGTTAGAACAGTCACAGTGGCTCCTGTCCCACCAGCCACTACGAGGGAGTGGCGAGTGACTGGAAAAATTGATAAATTTAACCTTAGAGCAAAAGTACTTCACAAACAAAACTGTTTTTAAAAATACTTCACGCCGCTGACCCTTTTGTGCAGCGTAATAGCTAGACAGTGCACTCTATAGTGCAGCTCCTTAAAGTTAGCGCCGATTTGTCGGACGTTGCACAGGTGTGATGCCTGAGTGTTAGACGCTGCACAGTAGAGTGCAGCGTCTTGCTGTCAGGCACTGCACATTAAAGGTCAGTTGAGCAAAATATTTTCAAAAACAATTTAATTTGTGAAATAATTCTTCCTACGGTTAAATTTGTGCCTTTTGTCGCGAGTGACAAGATCAGATAAGACGAGAGGAGCAACAGGGACAGTGGAAAGAATAGGCAATTCTTGTGTGAGCTGGAGAACATGGTCGCCTTGTCCAGTTATGTCCTCAGCCGACAAAAGTAAATGAGCTATAGATTTGTCTCTCTTGCTGTTTCTGGGTATCCAGCCAGCTGTTCAGAGTAGTAGTATATCGACATCACAGTCGTGCCCACATGCTTGCTTGCTTGTCCACCACAGTGCTCTTCTTTGGCGAGTACTTCCTCTGTGCGAAAAAATTTGTTTCTCAAATGAATGTATCTAACATCAAGTTAGTGCTAGATACATGCATTTGAGAAACAAGTTTGGAACAAACTTTTCCGGATGGAGGGAGTACTCGCCAAGGAAGAGCACTGTGCTATGTGCATTTGAAGCGCGGGCACGCACGGTAGGACTGTACTACATGTGTAGTTTGGGATCGCTTAATCATTCTGAAACTTATAAATAAATTCGTTCTGAAAAAAGAAACCTGGGTGTATCGATTTCCCTGTGGCTTTCTTTCTTTTTTCTCTCTTCGGTTGCCCGCCATCCCACCGACCTGTCCACCGCCACCGGCCTGACCATCCCCTTTCCCTGCACCCACGCAGGCGTCCTCGACGCATGCCACCAAGCCGCATCAGCCATCACTCTAATCCCCTTCTTTTTTCCGGCGGCGACAACTTACTTCTGCATCCATCAACATTCATCTCCACGGAAATCGTTTGAAACACACACAAAAAACCCCGTTGCCTGAAGACGGCTTAAACTTTTGACTATTGACGTCTCAAAATCGATGCTCTCGTAGTCGAAAGATTATGTTGCATGTGTACAAACAACATTGTAACTTTTTACTCGGTTCTCATGTTTACATGGTAATCCGTCCAATATCTTTTTGGTGACATCTTCGTGGTGTCACATCTTCATTGCTGAAAGCCATGGAAAGGGCAAACCATTTCCTTCGTAACTAGTGGACGAATATATGAGGTCTAGCTGACGATTCACGAAAACATGCCAAGGAAAGCCGTGGATAGTGTCTTATTCGCAATCCATATGAATGGTCAACGGGCATCAGGTTCGAGCCCTTCTCTCCCACCCCTTTGAAGGTAAGAATTCCAACTAGCACGGTCTGTGAGCTTGATCGTCACTGCAGGGAAGATTGCGAGGAACCTTCATTCGAGCTTCTCCGGTCGTTCATCGCAATGAAGAAACACGTGTAACTTTATTCATACTCATAACAATTACAGGTGTACTGATTCGAAACTAAGATAAAAAAAAATAACTCCTATAACTAAGAATTACAATGAATTCCCTTGAAAACTCCTTTTTTGCGGTATCAATTTTTGCTCCAAGAAATACTCTAAAGACTTCGCTGAAGAGACTGCAATTGAACTGGAGAAATGATGTTGTCACTTTCTCACCCGCACACATTACCACTAATGGTTTTTGAACTCAGGGTTACTGTATTTGACTAGGAGAATCGGGCTAAAGTTGCTAGACAGGCTAGCCCAAAGAAGCTTCGCACAGCCCGACATTTTGATGGGCCACTAAGGCCCACACACTACACAGCCAACCGCTTCCACGGTCCACGCCGCCGTCCACCACCACCGAGCGCAATGGCCAAGACCAGGTCGGCGGCTCCGGCCCGCCCCTCCGCCGCCGCCGCCACCTCCACCGCCGCAGCCACCGCCAGGATCTCCTTCCGCTCCCGCAAGATCGTCAAGACGCCACCCGCCAAACCCCTCGCCGCGGCCACCCTGCCGCCGCCGGCGCCGCCCGCTCCGGTGCTGCCCGCGCTGTCCGCCCCGGGCGAGCTCGCGGTGGCGCTGCGCCACCTCGCCGCGGCCGACCCGCTCCTCTCCGAGGTCATCGCCTCCACCGACGCGCCCGCCTTCACATCCACCCCCTCCCTCCCCGCCTTCCACTCCCTCGCGCGCTCCATCCTCTACCAGCAGCTCGCCACCTCCGCCGCCGCCGCCATCTACGCCCGCTTCCTCGCGCTCCTCCCCTCCGCCGCGGTGAGCCCCGCGGCCGTGCTCGCCCTCGCCGCCGCCGACCTCCGCGCCATCGGCGTCTCCGGCCGCAAGGCCGCCTACCTCCACGACCTGGCCGCCAGGTTCGCGGCCGGGGAGCTCTCCGAGTCCTCCGTCGCCGCCATGGGCGAGGACGCGCTCCTCGCCCAGCTCACCAGGGTCAAGGGCATCGGGGAGTGGACGGTCCACATGTTCATGATCTTCTCGCTGCACCGCCCCGACGTGCTGCCGTCCGGCGACCTCGGCGTGCGCAAGGGCGTGCAGGAGCTGTACAAGCTCAAGGCGCTGCCCAAGCCGGAGGAGATGGCCGCATTGTGCGAGCGGTGGCGCCCGTACCGGTCGGTCGGCGCCTGGTACATGTGGCGCCTCCTGGAGAGCAATGGCGCCGCGGCGAAGAAGGCGAAGAAGGGCAATGCGAGCTCCTAGCTAGGTATGTGTCATCTATGGGTGATGCTAGTATGTATTCGTTGTACTCAAGCTGTTAAATTTAGATGGCAATGTGGCAGATGCTGCCTGGATTATTGAAGTATCGTCATGCGACATTGTGACTTGTGTGTCTTGCCTTGTTATCTTGATGGTTGTATCTAGATGTACTTGTCCTGCCTTGTTATCAATAAAATTTAGTTTCATCCTGTTCTGATACTTTTAGAGAAGAGGGGAATTTTTATGGCTGGAAATGATATGGAATTGCCGTATGTCCATGTCTGTGCACTGTAATCTTGTTCATTGTTCAGTCTTGACTTGATATATATACAGCCTGTTGACACTTCCAATTTCTGGAATGATACTCGTTAAACTTCTTTTTTTGAAAGAATCATGATCGTATCTTAGCCAATCTGCAGGACTGTTCTTGATTCTACCGTAATACCGCCCTAGATTCTATGATGCTTAACAGCGAATATTGGTGGGCTCAGATGTCGATTATTCTGGCATTAGGTTCTTCCTGTGGTTCTTGAACAAAGTTTAGTGACCTCTCTTTTAGGAAGGTAGTGGTGACAAGGATTCTGTGTGCTTTCTGGACCTGTGGAGTCCAAACTGAACATGGTGGCCAGCTAAACCAGATACCGGGGGCGACAAAATGCTACAGGTACGACTTTTTACAAATAACACAAATACATGGGTTTACATGATGGTTTACTTGACAACTTGGTTCGAGGGGATACTGTACAACATGCTGTTCTGAATCTAGATGATAATCTACAGCAACAGAGACTTAACCTTGGACATAACCTAATAATACTTTGTACACACAATATACAACTCCTTTTCTTCCTGCTATTCGAACCAACGGTGAATTGCCTTGCGTCCCCCTATAACATCAGTCCATTCTTAAGAGATCTAGTTTGTACAACATAGAGACAGACTTGACCTTGGACATAACCTAAGAATACTTTGTACACACAATAGACAATACGCTTCCTATTATTCTAACCAATGCTGGATTCCCTAGCTTCCTGCTAGAACATCAGTCCATTCTAGAGATCTAGTTTGTACAACTTTGTTCACTGTCCACTGGAGTTTACACTGCTTCATCCTGAAAACATGAAGACACTTGCGATGTAAGCTTATTTGAACTCTGAACACAAATACAGATACTCAAATAGTGTGGAGGCTTGTTCTTTCTTTCTTCTGTTTTGTTCTATGTAGGCATGAGGTTAGGTGAATGTGTGTAGATAGTGTGGAGCTGCACAAAATGTAGCAAAAATCTGTAAAAAGATAGTCCTGTATGGTACTAAGGCGTACTTATATTGATCTCACTGCAAACTGAAAGCACATGGAGATAAAGACTGCAAGATCCATCCAAGTTTTTGTTTTAGAAGTAGGGAGATTTTTCTGATAGTGTAGCTAGGATTAAACCACCGATGGATTGGACCACAATCCTTTGGCTAAGTGCCAAAGGATGGTTGCAAGTAAGAAGTTTGGCTCATAGAGTTCATGGTGCCAGTCATCATGCATGCATGGTTGTAACCTCTAAAGAAAAATGAAAATTCATGAATACCCCTGCATGCTGTGCCTTGAGTTAAAACATCTATGGTAACAACACGGTCCCAGCAAGTAGACAAATAAATTAGTAATTGGTATGCTTACGCTCAACTGAAACCTGCTACTAGAAGCAGAGCATCTAATGTCTGTGCAGTTTTTGATTGAGAATTACACCTTTTAGGTCCAGAAGCCCTGGGTCTTGTACTTGGGGAAGGGGATGCGTCCGTGCTCGATGTTCTTGACGTCGTCAACGAGGAACTGGAAGTGGCGGCGCACCTCCTCGGCAGACTTGGTGCCCCCCATGGCGCTGGCCACTTTCTCCCAGAGGTTGGGGGCGCCCACGCCGTAGTAGGCGAGCGCCTCCTCAAACATCTTGTTCTCCTTCTTGCTCCACTCTGAGTCCGAGCTCGGCGAGGACATTCTTGGAGCAGGTAAAGCTTCCCTTGTGGGAATCTACTGAGCTGATGCTTCCTGTATCTAGTATGTTGGCTCCTGGAAGTCCTTTGCTCTTGGAGAAGCTCTGGTGGTTTTGTTGGTGTCTCTGCTGGGAGGGCTGCTATTTATAGGCCCTGGGGGTGTGCCATGTCTCTCTCTGTGGGTTTAAACTTAGAAGGTGGCTGGGGAGATGACAACAAGGTTCTCGCAGGTTTTTTGAGTTAAAGACATAGAAAGCCTGTGTCGTGTGATGAAAAATTTAAGGGGCATCACTTCACTGACAACCTCCCTAAGTAATTAATTCTTTTTGGCCCAGATGCGCATGAGGGCATTCCTGACGCATGACGTCTGGAGTTGTATCCAACATTATACACATGATCTAGATATTATAGCTGTAGAAACTGGATGCGTGCGCCCTCTCAGGCCATTGCTTCCAGCTAAGTAAAGACTGCCAGCTAGATGGCCTTTGATCCAAGTAGAGACCTGTGAAACCTTTGGTGCTTGCTCACATGTCTCTCACTATGTTTGCAGTGTAAAACTTTTAACTTCTCCACCAAGTTTGAAAAAAGAAACTTTTTAACTTCCCCACCATGGCATCGCCGCATGGGTATGATTGCAGCTTTGTTGTGAGCAATTTTTGGCGTCGAATTTTTTGTTTGTGCATGCATTAGTGTAGAGAGCACCAAGATTGATTCATTCATTTGGGAGAGAAAAAATGCAGGGATGTGGGCTAAGAACCTCCATTCTTTACATGTTGTGCGATCTCCGCCACCCGGTCGACAAACAGATCCCAAAGAGATGATGAACACCTCCGGGCTCCGGGGACCGAAGGAATATATCTATCTTCTCCATTTCCAGTGGCGTTGGAAAGGGAATTGACAGAATGCCATCCAGCTGCTCCTTGCTTGCTGCATGCTCACGGAGTCCTGGGGTTTGCATCGGATGCACTGAACCAGGGGCGGCGGGTGCAACTTGCTTTGATTCTTGGGGTGTGTGGACCGGTCCATCCATCCACCGGAGATCTATCCGCCGGAATCATATCTGTGTAAAACCCATAGCAAAGATGCAGGATTCCCCATCATATTTCGAACAATCGGAGCAAAGCGTTTCAGGAAGATGCTAGCTCATGTAAAGTAGACTCATTGCATGTATTTCTGCCAGCATTTTCCTTTAAATTTCTGTTCTCGTATGGGACAAATTTTGTCAGTTCAGTATTGGGACACGTTCATGCACGGGTTAACTTCCAAATAACAGAATCACAGTAGGGATGCGTATATACATAGACGACGTATTCCTATAATTTTTTAACATGATAGTATCTGATATAACCGGTGTTACAATTCGAGTATTGCTATAGCTGATTAATAAATCATCAAGCAACCAATGGAGCCAACACCTTTGTTTGGAACGCAAGTGTTGCTTCCTGGTGGGCTAGGCTAGTTTGACCACACAGTGTTGTCTCTCTCGACTGAAAAGGCAGATAGGTAGATAGAAGGAGAGAGGGCATCTCACTTTGTGCAAAATACGTTATCTTGCACACAGGAAGTAACTTTCTATCTACATGAATGTGTTTTTATTCTTGGAGAAAATTCAGTCATGTGATGTTGAGGCTTGTGAATAGCCAGCCTGGATTTATACGAATGGTCAACTTGCCTCTCTCCATAACTAGATCCTTGGCTAGTACTACGAACACCATCTTTTTCACAAAGTATATTAAGCTAAGGTAAGCAGAGTAAAGTGGGAATGCTTTTGGGCTCTGTCTGAGCCATCATTAGTCGGTATATGGTATCTTGTTTGCCAGCTGCTTGAATGACCGATTCCTATCTGTCGTTGCCAAGTAGCCTGGATTGGATTCCGCACTGTGGCCATCACTGCATCATCGGCTAGCCAGATTCCAAATCTTTGAGCCTAAAGCTCTAGGATCCGGATTCTCTTCCGCGGTCAAGATGCTGGAGGAGATTGGGAATCGGAATCCTGTCCAGGGCGATCTATCTCTTTGGCTGGCGTCGTAATGCTGGGGATTCAAAGCGAGCATTCTTTTTCCCTGAAAAGGAAATAGTGACCTCCCGGCTTTCTCCTCTTCACATGGTACATGTGGTGCCTCCTAGGGAGCAAGGGCACCGCGGCGAAGAAGGTGAAGAATGGCAATGCGAGCTCATAGCTAGGTACGTGTCATCTATGTGTGATGGTGATGCTTGTATGTATTTGTTGTACTCAAGCTGTTAAATTTAGATGTCAATGTGGCAGATGCTACCTGGATTAGTGAAGTGTCATTTTGTGACATTGTGACTTGTGTGTCTATGTGCACATTATGGTTGCTAACAAGGTTGTGTCTTGTTGTACTTGTCCTGTCGTGTTATCAATAAAATTTAGTTTCACCCTGTTCTGATACTTTTAGAGAAGAGGGAAATTTCTGTGGTTGGAAACGACATGGAATCGCCATATGTCCATGTCTGTGCACTGTAATCTTCTATGATTGTTCAGCCTTGACTTGATATACACAGCCTATTGAACTTGATTATACTCTACTTCCAGTTTCCGGAATGATACTCGTTAAACTTCTTTTTTGACAGAATCATGATCGTATCTTAGCCAATCTGCAGGACTGTTCTTGATTCTACCGTGATACCACCCTCGATTCGATGATGCTCAACGGAGAATTATTGGTGGGCTCAGATGTAGATTATTCTGGCATTAGGTTCTTCCTCTGGTTCTTGAACAAAGTTTAGTGACTTCTCTTTTAGGAAGGTAGTGGCGGCAAGGATTCTGTGTGCTTTCTGAACCTGTGGAGTCCAAACTGAACATGGTGGCCAGCTACACTGGATACTGGAGGCAATAAAATGCTACAGGTACAACTTCTTACAATAACACGAATACATGATATATTTTCACAAATACATGAATTTACATGACAGCTTACTTGAGGACTTAGTTAAAGGGGATAATGAACAACACACAGTTCATGAATGTAGACGAGAATCTACAACAATATAGAGACAGACTTAACCTAATCATACTTTGTACACATAATCGACAATACCACTTTCCTTCCTGTTATTCTAAGTTTCTAACCAATGTTGGATTGCTTTGCTCCCCCCCTGGAACAACAGTCCATTCTTACTTCTTAGAGATCTATTTTGTACAACTTTGTTCACTGCACACTGGAGCTCTTGCATTGCTTGATCCTGAAAAGTTGAACAAACATTTTCACTGTAAGCTTATCTGAACTCTGAATACTCAAATAGAAGAGACGTGTTCTTTGTTTTGTTTTGTTCTAGTGTGCAGATTTTGTGAGCTGCACAAAATCCACCACAAATCTATAAAAAAAATAGCCTTGCAAACTGAAATCCACCACAAGCAGTTTGGCTCATAGATAAGATGATGCAAGTCGTCATGCATGCATGGTGGTACTGGTAAGCAACCTCTAAAGAAAAAAGTACATCTATACCCCTGCATGCTATTATGCTAAGTTAACAACACAGTTATGCATAGCATACTTTTCCCAGGAAGCAGAAGCAGACAAATACAGCAGTAACTGGCATGCTCATTTCAACTGAAAGCAAAGCATCCCACGTCTGATGAAAATTTTACCTTTCAGGTCCAGAATCCCTGGGTCTTGTACTTGGGGAAGGGGATGCGGCCGTACTCGATGTTCTGGACGTCGTCGACGAGGATCTGGAAGTGGCGGCGCGCCTCCTCGGCAGACTTGGTGCCCCCCATGGCGCTGGCCACCTTCTCCCAGAGGTTGGGGGCACCCTCGCCGTAGTAGGCGAGCGCTTCCTCGAACATCTTGTTCTCCTTCTTGCTCCACTCCGAGTCGGAGCTCGGGGAGGTACTCCGAGATGACGACCCAGAAGACATCTTCAGGTGAGATGTGGTGTTCTACTCGAACTAACACTACTTTCTTGTATGGTATGCTGTTTGCTCTTGGAGAAGCTCTGGTGTTTGGTTTGGTGTCTCCCTTTGCTGCGGGGGCTGCTATTTATAGGCCCTGGGGGTGTGTCATGTCTCTCTCTGTGGGTTACAAGGTTCTCACAGGTTTTTTGAGCTAGGAATCATACATGGAAAGTGTGTGGTTTGTGATGAAATTTTAAGTGACAGCCTGTTTGAGTAATTAGGCCTTTTGGGTCCATCCAGATGCGCACCAGAGCAGGCATTCCCAGCGCATGGGGTAGTTGTATCTAGCATTATACACATCATCAAGTCTAGATATTTTATAGCTGTAGAAATCAACTCTCTTATTCGTCGTATCTGAATCTAAATATGTGGCTCGGTTTGATGCAACTTGATGCAAAATGTTCATGAAAAACACTTGAATTATATGTTTTTCTATGTAGTTCGTTGCTTGGCTGTGAAACAAACTTTATTTTTGTTTGGTCCTAGCTTTGCCGGATAGATGGAGGTGGCCTGTGGTGGGCACCCCATGTCAGCATGGCCATCCATGGCACCGCGGCCACTGGCAAATGGCAATGGTGGTGTGACCTCTCCTCCGATGCTTGTATGCATTTGACAACTGTTCATTACTAGGCAGCAGTTATCACTCGCTCGCGTCGCGTTGATACATGTAAATGGACGGCGAGTGCTCTGTTTCACAAGCAGAAAAAACGCAAGTGCTCCCAGAAACCTGTGAATTAAAGCATGGATTAAGCATCTCTGGATCTTTGATTACATTAGTTAGAGTATCCTAGAATTTTTTAGCAGCGATAGGGAAATTTTCTAATGATTTTTTCTTTGCATTGTTCAGAAAGGAGCCTCAGAAATCAGAGGTAGTGTTTTGCTTATCCATGCATTAGTTTAGGGAGCACCATGATTGATTCATCCATTTGAGAGAGGAAAAGCGGCAGGGATGTGGGCTAAGGGCCTCCATTCTTTACATGTCCCGCGCGATCTCCGCTACCCGGTCGACGAACAGACTCCAAAGAGGCGATGAACACCCTGTAGCTCCGGGAACCGAAGGAATATATCTATCTCAATATGTGTATCTTTCTATCTCCAATGGTTTTGGAAAGGGAATTGACAGAATGCCATCCTGCTCCTCCTTGCTTGTTGCTTGCTCAATAAGTCCTGGGAGGCTGGGATTTGCATCAGATGCACTGGACCGGACCGGGGCGGCGGGGGCAACTTGCGTTGGTTTGATTCTTGCGGGCGTGTGGTTCGGTCCACCACCCGTCCACCGGAAATCTCTTCATCGGAATCATATCTGCGTAAAAGCCATAGGAAAGATGCAGGATTCCCTGTCATATTTCGAACAATCGGAGCAAAAAGCTTTCCAGGGAGATGCTAGGTAGTGCATGCCTGTTCCATGTATTAATTTCAGTCATTTTGTGCAAACTAGTAAATGCTTACTTATTTCATGTGTTTCCGCAAACATTTTCTCTCTAATTCATGTACTGTATTAATTTCGCAGTCATTTTGTGCAAACTAGTAAAGTACAAATACAAGTAGGTTATCACAAACATTTTTAAACATGACGGTATCAGGTACATGATTGTTTCAATTTGAATGTGTTGCAGTACCTGATGAATCTATCATCACCCTATCTATAATTATAATAGTAAAATAAGCAAACCAGTGGTAGGATTTTACCGGAACCAGCTGGAGCACTGCTTATGCATTATAGAAGGGGAAAACTGTACAATCTGCTGTGAGTCTAGTAGGGATTCTGGTCCTGCAGACGGAGCGAACACTGATGCTTTGTTTGTTCTAAACTTTAACACGCATGTTGTTTCCAGGGGGGGGGGGGGGGTTAATTTGCACAGTCTCTCTCCTTCAAGTGAAAAGGCAGGTAGATAAGAGGAGAGGGGGCATCTCATATTGTGCAGAATAAGTTATCTTGCACACACAAAAACTAACTTTCTATCTGCATGTATATTTCTGATTCTTGGGGCAGGGGGGGGGGACTCATCTTGATGTTGAGGCGTCAGAACAGCCAGACTGAATTTGTACGAACGGTCAACTTGCCTCCATAACTAGATCCTTGCCTAGTGAGTACAAACATCACCTATCTTCACAAAGTATTAACCTAAGGTAAGTAGAGCAAAGTGAGAATTCTTTTGGGGTGTGAGCCATCATTAGTCGGTACTATATGGTATCTTGTTTTCCAGCTGCTTGAATGACTGATCCCTGTCTATTGTTGCCAAGTAGCCTGGATTGGATTCCGCCCTGTGGCCATCACTGCATCATCGGCTGGCCAGATTCCAAATCTTTGAGCCCAAAAGCTCTGGGATCCGGATTCTCTCCCCCCGGTCAAGTTGCTGGGGGAGATTGGGAATCAGAATCCAGTCCAGGGCGATCTATCTCTCTAGCGGGCTTCGCAATGCTGGGGATTCAAAGTGAGCTTTCTTTTCCCCTGAAAAGGAAATGGTGACCGCCTGGCTTTCTCCTCTTTACAAGGCAAATGTGGCGCCTTCTGAAGAGCAAGGGGGCCGTGACAAAGAAGGCGAAGGGCAACACAAGCTCATAGGCTCATAGCTATGTATGTGTGTTCAATGTGTGATGGGGATGCTAGATTAGTGAAGTACTTTGTGCAAACTTGTGACTTGTTTGTCTATGTGCACATTATTGTCCTGCTTTGTTATCAATAAAATTTAATTTCATTCTGTCCTGAATCCTGATACTTGTACAGAAGAGGGATATTTCTGTTGATTGAAATATAAGGAATCGCCGTATGTCCATGTCTGTGCACTGTGATCTTCTATCATTGTTCTTGAACAAAGTTTAGTGGCTTGACTTGATATATACAGCCTGCTGAACTTGATTATACTGTACTTTGCAGTGTCTGTTATGGTCTGGAATAATATCCGTAGCTTCTTTTTTTTACGGAACCATGATCTATCTTAGCCATTCTGTACGACTGTTCTTGATTCTACGGTGTTACCAACCACGATTTGATGATGCTTAACAGCGAATATTTGTGGGCTCAGATGTAGATTGTTCTGCCATCAGGTTCTTCCTGTGGTTCTTGAACAAAGTTTAGTTGTTTCTCTTTTAGGAAGGTAGTGGTGACAAGGATTCTGTGTGCTTTCTGAACCCTGTGGAGTCCAAACTGAACATGGTGGCCAGCAAAACCAGATATTGGAGACGACAAATTGCTACAGGTACGAATTCTTATAAATAACATGAATACATGATTTTTTTTCATAAATACATGAATTTACATGACGGTTTACTTGACGACTTAGTTCGAGGGGATAATGAACAACACACAGTTCATGAATGTAGACGAGAATCTACAACAACATAGACAGACTTAGCCTTGGACATAACCTAATAATCATACTTTGTACACACAATCGACAATACCACTTTCCTTCCTGTTATTCTAACCAATGCTGAATTGCTTTGCTTCCCCCTAGAACAACAGTCCATTCTTGCTTCTTAGAGATCTAGTTTTGTACACCTTTGTTCACTGTCCACTGGAGCTCTTACACTGCTTGATCCTGAAAAGTTGAGAGCGCACTTTCACTGTAAGCTTATCTGAACTCTAAACACAAAAACTTAAATAGAAGAGACTTGTTCTTTCTTTCTTTTGTTTTGGTCTATGTAGGCATGAGGTTAGACGAATGGGTGTGCAGATAGTGTGGAGCTGCACAAAATCGACCAAAAATATATAAAAGAAATAGCCTTCTAAGCTAAAAGCATGAGGGGAGAAAGACTGCATGACACATCCAAGCTTCTGTTTTGGAAGAAGGGAATTAAGCAGTTTGTCTCATAGAGAGTTGGTTCATGGTGCCAGTCGTCATGCATGCATGATGGTAAGTAACCTCTAAAGAAAAAGAAAAATACATAAATACCCCTGCATGCTGTGCCTTTGACATTGAGTTCAAACAACTTCTTTTCCCAGGAAGCAGACAAATACAGCAGTAACTGGTATGCTTATGCAGTTATGCTCAACTGTAAACTTGTTAACATCAGAGCATCCTATGTGTGTGGCAGTTTGGTTGAGGATTATACCTTTCAGGTCCAGAATCCTTGGGTCTTGTACTTCGGGAAGGGGATGCGGCCGTACTCGATGTTCTTGACGTCGTCGACAAGGATCTGGAAGTGGCGGCGCACCTCCTCGGCAGATTTGGTACCCCCCATGGCGCAGGCCACCTTCTCCCAGAGGTTGGGGGCGCCCTCGCCGTAGTAGGCAAGCGCCTCCTCGAACATCTTGTTCTCCTTCTTGCTCCACTCCAATTCTGAGCTCGGCGAGGTGCTCCGCGATGACCCAGAAGACATCCTTGGAGCAGGTAAAGCTTCCCTGGTGGGATTCTACTGAGCTAATGATTCCTGTATCTAGTATGTTGGGCTCCTGGAAGTTGTTTGCTCTTGGAGACGCTCTAGTAGTTTGGTTTGGTGTCTCTCTTGCTGCGAGGGCTGCTATTTATAGGCCATGGGGGTGTGTCATGTCTCTCTCTCTGGGTTAAAAGGTGGCCGAGGAGAAGACAGCAAGATTCTCGCAGGTTTTTTGAGTTAGGGACATAGAAGCCTGTGTTGTGTCACTTGTGTGTTATGAAACATTTAAGTGATATCACTTCACTGACAGGCTTCCTAAGTACTCCCTCCGTCCCATAATGTAAGATGTTTTTTTGACACTGCACTAGTCTACTTTTGATTTTGACAGAGGTATTTATGTATTTTTTTGACAGAGGGATTTAATTAAATCCCTCGTGAAAACCATGCTTCGATCGCTATATTTCTTTTTTTGGTATTCAGTTTTGAAATACCTGATCATGTGTGCTTGCTACGTGGTTCCAAATTTAACATTTTTTATTTTGACAGAGTGCTAGCTGCTGTACCAGTTAAGCAGCGCGTATCGATGCATGCCGTCTGCGCGCTCTGCTCGCATCACCAAGGGAAGCATCTATCTCTGCATGGCAATGTCTCGGCTGTGTGTTATCCTGACATGGATCGACAGAGAGCTCCTCGTAAGGTGTGTGTATCAGCCAATAGGCTGCAAGGCGCCTACGGGAGGAGGCGATACGTGCTATTCCTATTCAGAGCAGGGATGCACAGGTGCGCATACCCAAAAACCTCTGATCTTGATGATCATTTCCATCATTTTTCTGAAACCCCTGTAATCCAATGTTACATATCAAGCGTGCACCCTCATAGCCTATCCAAGTTAATTACCAATTCATCTAAAGAAATAGTACTGCACATATCTCAGGAGACTGCGGTTTTGCATCTCCTCTCTGAAGATTGTAATATTTCCTCATGTTCAATCACAAAATAATAATAAAAAGACTTTCAAAGAAGCACAAAGCATAGTGCAATTGTCTCAAAATACAAAATATGCATGCCTCTGAATCTTTCAGTCCATCCCCATCGATGATACAGAAGTCCGGGGGGTTGCCCTGGCTCGAAAACGAATTTTGCTTGTACATGCATTAGTTTAGGGATGTGGGCTAAGAACCTCCATTCTTTACATGTCACGCGATCTCCACCACCCGGTCGACAAACAGATTCCAAAGAGACGATGAACACCCTCGGGCTCTGGGGACCGAAGGAATATATCTATCTTACATCTCCAATGGCCTTGGAAAGGGAATTGACAGAATGCCATCCTGCTGGTGCATGCTCACGGAGTCCTGGGGTTTGCATCGGATTCACTGATCGCGTGGGGGGCAACTTGCGTTTGATTCTTGGGGCGTGTGCACCGGTCCATCCATCCACCGGAGATCTCTCCCCCGGAATCATATCTGCGTAAAAGCCATAGCAAAGATGCAGGATTCCCCGTCATATTTCGAACAATCGGAGCAAAGCATTTCAGGAAGATGCTACCTCATGTAAACTAGACTCCTTTCATGTATTTCTACGACCATTTTCCTTTAGATTTCCGTTCTCGTACAGGACAGGTTTTGTCAATTCAGTATTATGACACGTTCATGGACGGGTTAACTTCCAAATAACGGGATCACAGTACGTATGCATATATTAGTGGCGGAGCTTGCGGGGGATTACTGAGGGGGCAAATAGCCAAATATAATTTTCTGAAGAGGCCAAATACTCCATTTCTCTTTAATTTGCCCATCCTAAACAGTGTTTCTTCACAAAATATCCATGGGCTGGGGGCCATGGCCCCTGCATCACAACACATAGCTCCGCCAGTATACATAGCCAACATACTCCTATATTTTTAAACATGATAGTATCTGATATAACCAGTGTTACAATTTGAGTATTGCTGTAGTATTTGATTAATAAACCATCAAGCAATAAATGTAGGGATTTCTAGTCGTACGGATGGAGCCAACACAGCTTCTTTGGAACGTGCGTGTTGCTCCCTGGCTGGTTAGGCTAGTTTGACCACACCGTGTTGTCTTCTTCGACCGAAAAGGCATATAGGTAGATAAAAGGAGAAGGGGCATCTCATGTTGTGCAGAATACATTATCTTGCACAAGAACAAACTTTCTATCTACATGTATATGTTTTTATTCTTGGAGAAAATTCATTCATGTGATGTTGAAGCTTGGGAATAGCCAGCTTGCCTCTCTCAATAAGTAGATCCTTGGATCTTGGCTAGTACTACAAACCTCATCTCTTTCACAAAGTATATTACTACTAAAGTAAGCAGAGCAAAGTGGGAATGCTTTTGGACTCTGTCTGAGCCATCGTTAGTTGGTATATGGTATCTATCGTTGCCAAGTAGCCTGGATTGGATTCCGCCCTGTAGCCGCCGCTGCATCATCGGCTGGCCAGATTCTAAGTCGTTGAGCCCAAAAGCTCTGGGATCCTGATTCTCTCCCCCGGTCAAGTTGCTGAAGAAGATTGGGAATCGGAATCCAATCCAGGGCAATCTATCTCTCTGGTGGGCGTCGCAATGCTGGGGATTCAGAGCGAGCTTTCTTTTCCCCTGAAAAGGAAATGGTGACTACCCGGCTTTCTCTTCCTCATAAGGTACATGTGGCGCCTCCTGGATATCAATCGCGCCGCTTCAAAGAAGGTGAAGGGCAATGCGAGCTCATAGCTAGGTGTGTGTTTAATAATGTGTGATAGTGATGCTAGTATGTATTGTTGTATTCAAGCTGTTAAATTTAGATGACAATGTGGCAGATGCTGCCTACATTAGTGAAGTATTTTGGGCAACCTTGTGACTTGTGTGTCTATGTGCACATTAGGGTTGCTAATATGATTGTATCTTAATGTACTTGTTCTGCCTTGTTATCAATAAAATTTAGTTTCATCATGTCCTGAACTCCTAATACTTGTAGTGAAAGAGGGAAATTTCTTTGAATGGAAATATATGGAATCGCTGTATGTCCATGTCTGTGCACCATGATCTTCTATCATTGTTCAGCCTTGACTGATATAGACAGCCTTTTTTGACAGAATCATGATTGTATCTTAGCCAATCTGCAGGACTGTTCTTGATTCTACCGTAATATCAACCTCGATTCAATGATGCTTAAGAGAGAATATTGGTGGGCTCAGATGTAGATTATTCTGGCATTAGGTTCTTCCTGTGGTTCTTGAACAAAGTGACTTCTCATGTAGGAAGGTAGTGGACAAGGATTCTGTGTGTTTTCTGAACCTGTGGAGTCCAAACTGAACATGGTGGCCAGCTAAACCAGATATTGGAGGCAACAAAATGCGACAGGTACGACTTCTTACAAATAAAACATATACATGAGTTTACATGACAGTATACTGATAATGAACAACACACAGTTCATGATTGTAGACGAGAATCTACAACGACATTGAGGCAGACTTAACCTTGGACACGACCTAACAATACTTTGTACACACAAATAGACATGTTATTCTACCAATGCTGGATTCCCTTACTTCCTTCTAGAACAACAGTCCATTCTTGCTTATTAGAGATCTAGTTTGTACATCTTTGTTCACTGTCCACTGGAGCTTACACTGCTTCATCCTGAAAAGTCGAGAAAAACACTTGCACTGTAAGCTTATCTGAACTCTGAACAAAGATACAGATACGCAAATAAAAGAGACTTGTTCTTTCTTTCTTTTGTTTTGTTCTATGTAGGCATGAGGTTAGGCGAATGGGTGTGTAGATAGTGTGGAGCTGCACAAAATATACCACAAATCTACAAAAAGAAAGTAGCCTAGTAAAACTGCAAGATCCATCTAAGCTTTTGTTTTGGAAGCAGGGAAATTGTCTGATTGTTCTAAGATTAAACCACTGATAAATTGGGCCAGGGTGGCAGCAGTTAAGTAATTTGGCTCATAGAGAGTTAATGGTGCCAGTCGTAAATAACCTCCTGCGTGCTGTGCCTTTGACACTGAAAACTTGTTAACACCAGACCATCCTATATCTGTACAGTTTTTAGTTGAGAGTTATACCTTTTAGGTCCAGAAGCCCTGGGTCTTGTACTTGGGGAAGGGGATGCGGCCGTGCTCGATGTTGTTGACGTCGTGGACGAGGATCTGGAAGTGGGGGCGTACCTCCTCAGCAGACTTGGTGCCCCCCATGGCGCTGGCCACCTTGTCCCAGAGGTTGGGGGCGCCCTCGCCGTAGTAGGCGAGCGCCTCCTCGAACATCTTGTTCTCCTTCTTGCTCCACTCCGAGTCCGAGCTCGGGGAGGTGCTCCACGATGCCGACCCGGAAGACATCTTCAGGTGAGATCTGATGTTCTACTCGTATTAACGCTAGCTTTCGTGTGCCTGGTGTGCTGGGGTGTGGGCTCCTGGAACTTGTTTGCTCTTGGGGAGGATCTGGTGGTTTGGTTGGTGTCTCTTGCTGTGAGGGCTGCTATTTATAGGCCATGGGGTTGTGTCATGTCTCATGTCTCTGCCTGTAGGTTAAAACGTGGCTGAGGAGCGTGTGGTGTTTGTGATCAGACATAGGAAGCGTGTGGTGTTTGTGATGAAATTTTTTGAGCTAGGGATCAGACATAGGAGTGGTGTTTGTGATGAAATTTTTTGAGCTCGAGCCTAGCATTGCATGGGACAATCTGTGCAATCGATACTGAACGATGATCCACTTTGAAAAGTTTTCTGTGCACTCCGACATGCATACTTGGCACATCATGATCATATCCTGTTAGAGAATATTTAATTAACTAACCTTGGATATTTACAATTGCAACATCTAGAAAATTGCACAAATACTACAAACATGTCATTATTCATCGATCACGAAAAAATGAAGCATTTTCATATATTTTCACGCATATCCACACATTAACAAAGTATAACAATTTTTACTAGTAACTTTTTTTGATAGCATTCACACACATACATATTCTCTCAAACTATGCATGCATGCATTCATTTACAAACAAAAAATAAAAACATATATTTATAAATATTAATATAATAATCTATCCAAGCTATTTTTTTGCGGGAACTATCCAAACTTTTCATATAATCCATAAATGCATATATAAAATTTCATATATATTATTCACAATATGTCATGGCAAGTGTGTGTGTGTGTGTATAGATTTTTCATATATAGATATATTGTGAATAAATAGCAAAATAGAAAAAGAAAAAGAAAGGACAGGCCCTAGCTCACCTCGGGGGTGTTGGCGTCGAGGTGGGGTGGCCGGCGGCGAGGTGGTAGGGGTGGCCGACGACGAGGTGGTTGGGGAGCCGTGCCGCGAGGAGGGTGCCAGAGCGGCCTCGGGCGAGGCCTGATCCGACCGGTTGGCTCGGGCGGCGGCGGCAGGTGGCCGGTGGGGAGGCCCGGCGGCGACGACGGATTTCACGCGGTGGGACGAGCGGTGGCTTGCCTGACCGATAGAATTATGTGGCAGCGGCGGCTAGGGTTGGGTGGTTTAAGTACTGCATAGTTTGCGGAGTACCTTTCATCGGGGTCTCGGTAAATGTTGATGCAAACGGCCGTGCCACGTGGCTTATATTTCCTGGGTGCCTATGACAAGGTTCTCGGCAAACTATACATAAGCCGAGTTCTTTCGTATTTGCCGAGTTCTTTCTGCATGGGGCTCAGTAGCGTCTCCCATGTGTCGTGTCCTACTGTTTGCCAAGAGCCGTACTCAGCTTACACATCTTTTGCCGTGATCCCATGTTTCGGTACTCGGCGAACAGACAAGAACTCGGTAACCGTCATTTTTCTAGTAGTGACGCACCATATACTACAAGCAGCGTTCGAAAAATATATACTACAAGCAGCTGGGTACGTGAACCAATTCACCATATGATCAGATGCATCACCTCACCTGCTTGTACGCGTAATGCCATACGTTGATTTCTCACTGTGCATCTGAGCGACTCTAGCCACTAGCTAGCTCCATTCAAAAAAAAAAAAAACACTAGCAAGACCGGGATTCATAAACGAGGAGGTCCTACTCCTACGTGTTAGTTGTTACTCCTGCAAAAGAAAAGGTGTGGTAGCAGATCAATCGTAGCAGCGGTAGTTTCAAGTGAGCGGCTTAATTTTCTATCTTGCGGACGGGCAACACCCACGAGACTGCACCTTGCACGCATTTGGAAACCCCATCAGCCTCACTGCATCAGGCCATCACAATTTTATTGCCTTGCAACATGCCAACATGCAAGGCATGGTCATCAAAAGTAAAAGTCGAATAGGAGTACAATGCAGGCAGCCGGTTCACATCCGGAGAAGACTAATATAAGATCTCACATTAGGTGAGATCAATAAGATCAACAGCAAAAATTCATATTTACACATTTGGAAAAAATCTGCTCCACAAAAATGCAGGCAGAACCAAACAAAGGAATCAAAGAAACGAGGCGGTTGGCGCGCTCGGCGCTCCGTCCAGGGCGTCCCCAAATCCTACCTGGGGCTGCCTCTGTCTCGGGAAAAGCTCATCCTGGCAGACTTCCTCCCCATGATTGCCAAGGTCGACAAGTACCTAGCGGGGTGGCGTGCCCGGCTTCTCTCACCGGCGGGACGACTCGTGCTGATCAATGCGGTGTTGGACGCGCTTCCTACCTACGCCATGGCAGCCATGCGTCTGCCCACCGCTGTCGTCAAGGCCTTGGACGCCCTGCGGCGCTCCTTCCTCTGGAATGCTGCCGAGCGTGCGTCTGGTGCTCAATGCCTAGTGGCTTGGGAGCGGGTCTGTCGCGCCAAGGAGGCAGGAGGGCTGGGGGTTCTCGACCTGGCCACCCAAAATGAGTGCCTGCTCCTGAAAATGCTGCACCGACTGCATGTTTGCTCCACGACCTCGCGTTGGGCTGCCTGGGTCTGGGCGGAGCTCGATGGCCTCTCCCTTCTGTCCCCCAGGGCGAGTCGCGATGGGGGAGAACACGGGAAGGCTCTGAGCGCTCTGCTCCCGCTGTACCGGGACCTCTCTCGGGTCGACGTTCGGGACGGGAGGAGGACGTCTTTTTGGTTCGACTGCTGGCTCTCGTGCGGGGCCGTGGCCGCGGCCTTCCCCGCCCTCTTCTCCCACACGACGGACGCGGAGGTCACGGTGCACCGCGTGCGGGTGCGTGGCCTCGACCAGGTGCTGGTCCCCCGGCTCACCAGTGCTGGCGCCGCTGAGCGCGCCATGCTCCTTGACATCGTCGGCGCGGCTCCAGTGCTCGATGGTGCGGATGAGCGGCGCTTACCTCTGTGCTCGGACGGGCACGGGCGCCTGGTCACCGGGCGGCCTACGCCCTGTCGCGTCTGGGCGGGGTTCGGGCTCCCCACGCGAACTTCATCTGGGGGGTGCGGGCACCCTCGTGGGTTCGGTTCTTCGGAAGGCTCCTGGCACAGTAGCGCATCCACACGCGAGACGTCCTCCTGAGAAAAACCATTGTTGAGTCGCGGGTGAAGCTGGGTGTCCCATTTGCGCAGCGACAATGGAGATGGCTGACCACCTGATTTTTGCCTGCCTGTTCGCCCGCTCTTTCTGGTCACAGGTGGGCGTTGACGTCAAGGTGGGAGAGCCCAGAGTGGACGCCCTGCATGCCCTCGACGTCAGTGCCGCCGTTGGGGATGCCTCGTGATACGTCTCTAACGTATCTATAATTTTTGATTGCTGCATGCTATATTATTTACTGTTTTGGACTATATTGGACTTTATTTTCCACTTTTATATTACTTTTGGAACTAACCTAGTAACCGGAGGCCCAGCCCAGAATTGCTGGCTTTTGCCTATTTCAGTGTTTCGAAGAAACGAAATATCAAACGGAGTCCAAACGGAATGAAACCTTCGGGAACGTGATTTTCTCATCAGATAAGACCCAGGAGACTTGGACCCTCCGTCAAGAAAGCCACGAGGCGGTCACGAGGGTGGAGGGCGCCCCCCTGCCTCGTGGGCCCCTCGAAGCTCCACCGACGTACTCCTTCCTCCTATATATACCTACATACCCCCAAACGATCAGATACGGAGCTAAAAACCTAATTCCACCGCCGCAACCTTCTGTATCCACGAGATCTCATCTTTGGGCCTGTTCCGGAGCTTCGCTGGAAGAGGAATCCACCACGGAGGGCTTCTACATTAACAGCATAGCCCCTCCGATGATGTGTGAGTAGTTTACCTCAGACCTTCGGGTCCATAGTTAGTAGCTAGATGGCTTCTTCTCTCTTTTTGGATCTCAATACAATGTTCTCCCCCTCTCTTGTGGAGATCTATTCGATGTAATATTCTTTTTACGGTGTGTTTGTTGAGACCGATGAATTGTGGGTTTATGATCAAGATTATCTATGAACAATATTTGAATCTTCTCTGAATTCTTTTATGTATGATTGGTTATCTTTGCAAGTCTCTTCGAATTATCAGTTTAGTTTGGCCTACTATATTGGTTTTTCTTGCAATGGGAGAAGTGCTTAGCTTTGGGTTCGATCTTGCGGTGTCCTTTCCCAGTGACAGTAGGGGCAGCAAGGCACGTATTGTATTGTTGCCATCGAGGATAACAAGATGGGGTATTTATCATATTGCATGAATTTATTCCTCTACATCATGTCATCTTGCTTAAGGTATTACTCTGTTTTCTTGAACTTAATACTCTAGATGCATGCTGGATAGCGCTCGATGAATGGAGTAATAGTAGTAGATGCAGGCAGGAGTCGGTCTACTTGTCTCGGATGTGATGCCTATATACATGATCATACCTAGATATTCTCATAACTATGCTCAATTCTGTCAATTCCTCAACAGTAATTTGTTCACCCACCGTAGAAATACTTATGCTCCCGAGAGAAGCCACTAGTGAAACCTATGGCCCCCGGGTCTATTCTCATCATATCAATCTCCAATCACTTTATTATTGCTTTGCTTTGTATTTTGCCTTTTATTTTACTTTGCATCTCTATATCAAAAATACCAAAAATATTATCTATCATCTCTATCAGATCTCACTCTCGTAAGTGAGCGTGAAGGGATTGACAACCCCTAATCGCGTTGGTTGCGTTGAGCTATTATTTTTGTGTAGGTACGAGGGACTCACGCGTAGCCTCCTACTGGATTGATACCTTGGTTCTCAAAAACTAAAGGAAATACTTACGCTACTTTGTGTTGGGGAACGTTGCAGAAAACAAAAATTTTCCTACGGTTTCACCAAGATCCATCTATGAGTTCATCTAGCAACGAGTGATTGGATGCATCTACATACCTTTGTAGATCGCGAGCGGAAGCGTTCAGAGAACGGGGATGAGGTAGTCGTACACGACGTGATCCAAATCACCGGAGATCCTAGCACCGAACGGATGGCACCTCCGCGTTCAACACACGTACGGTCAGCGTGACGTCTCCTCCTTCTTGATCCAGCAAGGGGGAAGGAGAGGTTGATGAAGATCCAGCAGCACGACGGCGTGGTGGTGGATGCAGGGCGTCACAGCAGCAGGGCTTCGCTGTGTACTGCGAGAGGAAGAGGTGTAGCAGGGAGGAAGGGAGGCGCCAAGGGTCAAGGGTGCGGCTGCCCCTCCCTCCCCCTTTTATATAGGCCCCCTGGGGGGGCGGCCCTTGGGAGATCCAATCTCCAAGGGGGCGGCGGCCAAGGAGGGTGGAGTGCCCCCCAAGGAAAGTGGGCGCCCCCCACCCTAGGGTTCCAACCCTAGGCGCAGGGGGTGGGCCTTGGGGGGCGCACCAGCCCACTAAGGGCTGGTCCCCCCTCCCACTTCAGCCCATGGGGCCCTCCGGGATGGGTGGCCCCACCCGGTGGACCCCCGGGACCCATCTGGTGGTCCCGGTACAATACCGGTGACCCCCAGATCACTCCCGATGGCCGAAACTGCACTTCCTATATATAATTCTTCACCTCCGGGCTATTCCGAAACTCCTCGTGACGTCCGGGATCTCATCCGGGACTCCGAACAACATTCGGGTTACTGCATATACATATCTTCACAACCCTAGCGTCACAGAACCTTAAGTGTGTAGACCCTACGGGTTCGGGAGACAGGCAGACATGACCGAGACGGCTCTCGGGCAATAACCAACAGCGGGATCTGGATACCCATGTTGGCTCCCACATGCTCCACGATGATCTCATCGGATGAACCACGATGTCGAGGATTCAATTAATCCCGTACACAATTCCCTTTGTCAATCGGTATTTTACTTGCCCGAGATTCGATCGTCGGTATCCCAATACCTCGTTCAATCTCGTTACCGGCAAGTCACTTTACTCGTACCGTAATGCATGATCCCGTGATCAAACACTTTGATCACATTGAGCTCATTATGATGATGCATTATCGAGTGGGCCTGGTGATACCTCTCCGTCATGCGGAGTGACAAATCCCAGTCTCGATCCGTGTCAACCCAACAGGCACTTTCGGAGATACCCGTAGTATACCTTTATAGTCACCCAGTTACGTTGTGACGTTTGGTATACCCAAAGCACTCCTACGGTATCCGGGAGTTACACGATCTCATGGTCTAAGGAAAGGATACTTGACATTGGAAAACTCTAGCATACGATCTTGTGCTATGTTTAGGATTGGGTCTTGTCCATCACATCATTCTCCTAATGATGTGATCTCGTTATCAATGACATCGAATGTCCATAGTCAGGAAACCATGACTATCTGTTGATCAACGAACTAGTCAACTAGAGGCTTACTAGGGACATGTTGGTGTCTATTATTCACACATGTATTACGATTTCCGGATAACACAATTATAACATGAATAAAGACAATTATCATGAACAAGGAAATATAATAATAATGCTTTTATTATTGCCTCTAGGGCATATTTCCAACAGTCTCCCACTTGCACTAGAGTCAATAATCTAGTTACATTGTGATGAATCGAACACCCATGGAATTCTGGTGTTGATCATGTTTTGCTCTAGGGAGAGGTTTAGTCAACGGATCTGCTACATTCAGGTCCGTATGCACTTTACAATATCTATGTCTCCATCTTGAACATTTTCACGAATGGAGTTGAAGCGACGCTTGGTGTGCCTGGTCTTCTTGTGAAACCTGGGTTCCTTGGCAAGTGCAATAGCTCCAGTGTTGTCACAGAAGAGTTTGATTGGCCCCGACGCATTGGGTATGACTCCGAGGTCGGTGATGAACTCCTTCACCCAAATTGCTACATGTGCTGCCTCCGAGGCTGCCATGTACTCCGCTTCACATGTAGATCCCGCCACGACGCTCTGCTTGCAACTGCACCAGCTTACTGCCCCACCATTCAAAATATACACGTATCCGGTTTGTGACTTAGAGTCATCCAGATCTGTGTCGAAGCTAGCATCGACGTAACCCTTTACGACGAGCTCTTCGTCACCTCCATAAACGAGAAACATTTTCTTAGTCCTTTTCAGGTACTTCAGGATATTCTTGACCGCTGTCCAGTGTTCCTTGCCGGGATTACTTTGGTACCTTCCTACCAAACTTACGGCAAGGTTTACATCAGGTCTGGTACACAACATGGCATACATAATAGAACCTATGGCTGAGGCATAGGGGATGACACTCATCTCTTCTATATCTTCTGCCGTGGTCGGACATTGAGCTGAGCTCAATTTTACACCTTGTAACACAGGTAAGAACCCCTTCTTAGATTGATCCATATTGAACTTCTTCAATATCTTATCAATGTATGTGCTTTGTGAAAGACCTATGAGGCGTCTTGATCTATCTCTATAGATCTTGATGCCTAATATATAAGCAGCTTCTCCAAGGTCCTTCATTGAAAGACTTTTATTTAAGTAGGCCTTAATGCTGTCCAAGAGTTCTATATCATTTACCATCAAAAGTATGTCATCTACATATAATATTAGAAATGCTACAGAGCTCCCACTCACTTTCTTGTAAACGCAGGCTTCTCCATAAGTCTGTGTAAACCCAAACGCTTTGATCATCTCATCAAAGCGAATGTTCCAACTCCGAGATGCTTGCACCAGCCCATAAATCGAGCGTTGGAGCTTGCACACCTTGTCAGCATTCTTAGGATCGACAAAACCTTCCGGCTGCATCATATACAATTCTTCCTTAAGGAAACCATTAAGGAATGCCGTTTTGACGTCCATTTGCCATATCTCATAATCGTAGAATGCGGCAATTGCTAACATGATTCGGACGGACTTTAGCTTCGCTACCGGTGAGAAAGTCTCATCGTAGTCAACCCCTTGAACTTATCGATAACCCTTAGCGACAAGCCGAGCTTTATAGATGGTCACATTACCATCCGCGTCTGTCTTCTTCTTAAAGATCCATTTATTTTCTATGGCTCGCCGCTCAACGGGCAAGTCAGTCAAAGTCCATACTTCGTTTTCATACATGGATCCTATCTCGGATTTCATGGCTTCCAGCCATTTGTCGGAATCCGGGCCCGCCATTGCTTCTTCATAGTTCGAAGGTTCACCGTTGTCTAACAACATGATTTCCAAGACAGGGTTGCCGTACCACGCTGGTGCGGAACGTGTCCTTGTGGACCTATGAATTTCAGTAGGAGCTTGATCAGAAGCATCTTGATCATCATCATTAATTTCCTCTCTAGTCGGTGCAGGCACCTCAGAAACGTTTTCTTGAGTTGCGCCATTTTCCGGTTCAAGAGGTAACACTTCATCAAGTTCTACTTTCCTCCCACTTACTTCTTTCGAGAGAAACTCCTTCTCTAGAAAGGATCCATTCGTGGCAACAAAGATCTTGCCTTCGGATCTGAGGTAGAAAGTATACCCAATAGTTTCTTTAGGGTATCCTATGAAGACGCATTTTTCCGACTTGGGTTCGAGCTTTTCAGGTTGAAGTTTCTTGACATAAGCATCGCATCCCCAAACTTTTAGAAACGACAGCTTAGGTTTCTTCCCAAACCATAATTCATACGGTGTCGTCTCAACGGATTTCGACGGAGCCCTATTTAAAGTGAATGCGGCAGTCTCTAAAGCATAGCCCCAAAAGGATAGCGGTAAATCGGTAAGAGACATCATAGATCGCACCATATCTAATAGAGTGCGATTACGACGTTCGGACACACCATTACGCTGAGGTGTTCCAGGCGGCATGAGTTGTGAAACTATTCCATATTTTCTTAAGTGTGTGCCAAATTCGTGACTCAAGTATTCTCCTCCACGATCTGATCATAGAAACTTGATCTTTCTATCACGTTGATTTTCAACCTTACTCTGAAATTCCTTGAACTTTTCAAAGGTCTCAGACTTGTGTTTCATTAAGTAGATATACCCATATCTACTCAAGTCATCAGTGAGGGTGAGAACATAACGATAGCCACCGCGAGCCTCAACACTTATTGGACCGCACACATCAGTATGTATGATTTCCAATAAGTTGGTTGCTCGCTCCATTGTTCCTGAGAACGGAGTCTTGGTCATTTTACCCAAGAGGCATGGTTCACACGTGTCAAATGATTCATAATCAAGAGACTCTAAAAGTCCATCTGCATGGAGCTTCTTCATGCGTTTGACACCTATGTGACCAAGGCGGCAGTGCCACAAGTATGTGGGACTATTGTTATCAACTTTAATTCTTTTGGTATTCACACTATGAATATGTGTATCATCACGTACGAGATTCATTAAGAATAAACCATTAACCATCGGAGCATGACCATAAAACATATCACTCATATAAATAGAACAACCATTATTCTTGGATTTAAATGAGTAGCCATTTCGAATTAAACGAGATCCAGACACAATGTTCATGCTCGAACTTGGCACTAAATAACAATTATTGAGGTTTAAAACTAATCCTGTAGGTAAATGTAGAGGTAGCGTGCCGACGGCGATCACATCGACCTTGGAACCATTCCCGACGCGCATCGTCACCTCGTCCTTCGCCAGTCTCCGTTAAATCCGCAGCTCCTGCTTTGAGTTACAAATATGAGCAACTGCACCGGTATCAAATACCCAAGAGCTACTACAAGTACTGGTAAGGTACACATCAATTACATGTATATCACATATACCTTTTGTTTTGCTGGCCTTCTTGTCCGCTAAGTATTTGGGGCAGTTCCGCTTCCAGTGACCACTTCCCTTGCAATAAAAACACTCAGTCTCGGGCTTGGGTGCATTCTTTGGCTTCTTCCCGGCAGCTTGCTTGCCGGGCGCGGCAATTTCCTTGCCGTCCTTCTTGAAGTTCCTTTTACCCTTGCCCTTCTTGAACTTAGTGGTTTTATTCACCATCAACACTTGACGTTCCTTCTTGACTTCTACCTCTGCTGATTTCAGCATAGCAAATACTTCAGGAATGGTCTTTTCCATCCCCTGCATATGGAAGTTCATCACAAAGCTCTTGTAGCTTGGTGGAAGTGACTGGAGGATTCTGTCAATGACCGCATCGTCCGGGAGATTAACTCCCAGCTGAGTCAAGCGGTTATGTAACCCTGACATAGTGAGTATGTGCTCACTGACAGAACTATTTTCCTCCATCTTACAGCTGAAGAATTTGTCGGAGACTTCATATCTCTCGACCCGGGCATGAGCTTGGAAAACCATTTTCAGCTCTTCGAACATCTCATATGCTCCGTGTCTCTCAAAACGCTTTTGGAGCCCCGGCTCTAAGCTGTAAAGCATGCCGCACTGAACGAGGGAGTAGTCATCGGTACGTGCCTGCCAAGCGTTCATAACATCTTGTTCTGCAAGGAGAACAGGTGCGTCACCAAGCGGTGCTCGTAGGACATAATCTTTCTTGGCAGCTATGAGGATGATCCTCAGATTCCGGACCCAGTCCGTATAGTTGCTGCCATCGTCTTTCAGCTTGGTTTTCTCTAGGAATGCGTTGAAGTTGAGGACTACGTTGGCCATTTGATCTACAAGACATATTGTAAATATTTTAGACTAAGTTCATGATAACAAAGTTCATCTAATCAAATTATTTAATGAACTCCCACTTAGATAGACATCCCTCTTTTAGTCATCTAAGTATAACATGATCCGAGTCAACTAGGCCGTGTCCGATCATCACGTGAGACGGCCTAGTCAACATCGGTGAACATCTTCATGTTGATCGTATCTTCTATACGACTCATGCTCGACCTTTCGGTCTTCTGTGTTCCGAGGCCATGTGTGTACATGCTAGGCTCGTCAAGTCAACCTAAGTGTTTGCATGTGTAAATCTATCTTACACCCGTTGTATGTGAACGTTAGAATCTATCACACCCGATCATCACGTGGTGCTTCGAAACAACGAACTGTCGCAACGGTGCACAGTTAGGGGGAACACTTCTTGAAATTATTATGAGGGATCATCTTATTTACTACCGTCGTTCTAAGTAAACAAGATGCAAAACATGATAAACATCACATGCAATCAAATAATAAACGTGACATGATATGGCCAATATCACATAGCTCCTTTGATCTCCATCTTGGGGCTCCATGATCATCTTTGTCACCGGCTTGACACCATGATCTCCATCATCATGATCTCCATCATCGTGTCTCCATGAAGTTGCTCGCCAACTAGTACTTCTACTACTATGGCTAACGCGTTTAGCAATAAAGTAAAGTAATTTACATGGCGTTTCTCAATGACACGCAGGTCATACAAAAAATAAAGACAACTCCTATGGCTCCTGCCGGTTGTCATACTCATCGACATGCAAGTCGTGATTCCTATTACAATAGCATGAACATCTCATACATCACATATAGATTATTCATCATTCATCACAACTTTGACCATATCATATCACAAAGCACTTGCTGCAAAAACAAGTTAGACGTCCTCTAATTGTTGTTGCAAGTTTTACGTGGCTGAATTAGGGTTCTAGCAAGAACGTTTTCTTACCTACGTGAAAGCCACAACGTGATTTGTCAACTTCTATTTACCCTTCATAAGGACCCTTTTCATCGAATCCGCTCCAACTAAAGTGGGAGAGACAGACACCCGCCAGCCACCTTATGCAACTATTGCATGTTAGTCGGTGGAACCGGTCTCACGTAAGCGTACGTGTAAGGTTGGTCCGGGCCGCTTCAACCCACAATACCGCTGAAGCAAGATAATACTAGTAGCGGCAAGAAAGTTGACAAATCTACGCCCACAACAAATTGTGTTCTACTCGCGCAAGAAGAACTACGCATAGAATTAGCTCATGATGCCACTGTTGGGGAACGTTGCAGAAAACAAAAATTTTCCTACGGTTTCACCAAGATCCATCTATGAGTTCATCTAGCAACGAGTGATTGGATGCATCTACATACCTTTGTAGATCGCGAGCGGAAGCGTTCAGAGAACGGGGATGAGGTAGTCGTACACGACGTGATCCAAATCACCGGAGATCCTAGCACCGAACGGACGGCACCTCCGCGTTCAACACACGTACGGTCAGCGTGACGTCTCCTCCTTCTTGATCCAGCAAGGGGGAAGGAGAGGTTGATGAAGATCCAGCAGCACGACGGCGTGGTGGTGGATGCAGGGCCTCACAGCAGCAGGGC
The DNA here is from genome assembly GCA_032464435.1 of Aegilops umbellulata. Lineage (NCBI taxonomy): Eukaryota > Viridiplantae > Streptophyta > Magnoliopsida > Poales > Poaceae > Aegilops > Aegilops umbellulata. The sequence goes on along the minus strand of CP136059.1, from coordinate 520,850,599 downwards.
TTCGCTGTGTACTGCGAGAGGAAGAGGTGTAGCAGGGAGGGAGGGAGGCGCCAGGGGTCAAGGGTGCGGCTGCCCCTCCCTTCCCCCTTTATATAGGCCCCCTGGGGGGGCGGCCCTTGGGAGATCCAATCTCCAAGAGGGCGGCGGCCAAGGGGGGTGGAGTGCCCCACAAGGAAAGTGGGCGCCCCCCACCCTAGGGTTCCAACCCTAGGCGCAGGGGGTGGGCCTTGGGGGCGCACCAGCCCACTAAGGGCTGGTCCCCCCTCCCACTTCAGCCCATGGGGCCCTCCGGGATGGGTGGCCCCACCCGGTGGACCCCCGGGACCCATCTGGTGGTCCCGGTACAATACCGGTGACCCCCAGATCACTCCCGATGGCCGAAACTGCACTTCCTATATATAATTCTTCACCTCCGGACTATTTCGAAACTCCTCGTGACGTCCGGAATCTCATCCGGGACTCCGAATAACATTCGGGTTACTGCATATACATATCTTCACAACCCTAGCGTCACCGAACCTTAAGTGTGTAGACCCTACGGGTTCGGGAGACAGGCAGACATGACCGAGACGGCTCTCGGGCAATAACCAACAGCGGGATCTGGATACCCATGTTGGCTCCCACATGCTCCACGATGATCTCATCGGATGAACCACGATGTCGAGGATTCAATTAATCCCGTACACAATTCCATTTGTCAATCGGTATTTTACTTGCCCGAGATTCGATCGTCGGTATCTTAATACCTCGTTCAATCTCGTTACCGGCAAGTCACTTTACTCGTACCGTAATGCATGATCCCGTGATCAAACACTTTGATCACATTGAGCTCATTATGATGATGCATTACCGAGTGGGCCCGGTGATACCTCTCCGTCATGCGGAGTGACAAATCCCAGTCTCGATCCGTGTCAACCCAACAGACACTTTCGGAGATACCCGTAGTATACCTTTATAGTCACCCAGTTACGTTGTGACGTTTGGTATACCCAAAGCACTCCTACGGTATCCGGGAGTTACACGATCTCATGGTCTAAGGAAAGGATACTTGACATTGGAAAACTCTAGCAAACGAACTATACGATCTTGTGCTATGTTTAGGATTGGGTCTTGTCCATCACATCATTCTCCTAATGATGTGATCTCGTTATCAATGACATCCAATGTCCATAGTCAGGAAACCATGACTATTTGTTGATCAACGAACTAGTCAACTAGAGGCTTACTAGGGACATGTTGGTGTCTATTATTCACACATGTATTACGATTTCCGAATAACACAATTATAACATGAATAAAGACAATTATCATGAACAAGGAAATATAATAATAATGCTTTTATTATTGCCTCTAGGGCATATTTCCAACACTTTGCTGCATCATCCTCTCATTTTCGGGGAAATCTAACACAGTGCTCAAGAGGTAGCACCTCGCCTAACATCTTCGCTCTCCTGTGCTGCTGGCAGCTGTGGAAACACAGGAACTCTGTGGTGTTCCGAGGCCTGCCGCCCTCCCTTGCTCGCACGCTGAGCTGCTGCCCTGAGAACACCGCTCTTTGGCATGGACGCCTGAAGATAGAGGCGCGGGCGGACGCCGACGTTTGGCGGCAGGCGTTTCAAGGGCCGGTGCGCACGGTGCCGCGGTGACTGCCCCCAGTTCGTCGCGACCGTTGTAAACACATAGATGAAATTGGGTGCTACGCCCCCCCCCCCCAGCTCTCTCTCTCCCCCACTCTGAACTCTGTTACATCTCTGATCATCGAATAAAAACGGAAAATGATTCAGGTGGGGGGCTTTGCCCCCCCCCCCCCCCCCCCCCGTGACCTTAAAAAAAAAAAGAACAGCTAGCTAGCTCAGACCGCGACCGCGTTGCATTGCTAGCGGCAGTCTAGGCGCGTCGTAATCTTTGCGCCAAAAATAAAACCCTCAGGCCATGTGGGTGTGGGTAAGTTTTGCGTAGCATTTTCTACGGTCTCACCGTCGGATGAACGATGCTCAGAAGGCTGATGCAGTGGAATATGGACTTGGTGGTCTACGTACGTTCCAAATCATGAATGTGGCGGAGAAACAGCATGGTGGCTATCCTCATGTTGGGTATATTTCCCGAGACCTGTACAATTTCTTCGCCAGGTACAAGAAAAAAAGAATCTTAGGCAGGGATGCTGACTTTGTGCTGAACCATATGAGAGTACAGGAAGAACGAGATGCTGAGTTTTTCTTCAAATACACCACGGATGATGAAGGACATCTTCGAAATTTATTCTGGGCAGATTCACAGTCTCAGATTGATTATGAAGCATTCGGCGATGTAGTTGTGTTTGACAGCACTTACCGGGTCAACCGCTACAATCTCCCTTTTGTTGCATTTGTTGGACTGAACCATCATCGTAGTACTATTGTTTTCGGGATTGGTGTTGTTTCAGATGAGACCCACAAGTCATACGAGTGGCTACTTCAGACCTTTGTAGAGGCGATGGGTCATAAGGAGCCCATATCTGTTATCACAGATGGAGACTCGGCAATGAGAAAAGCAATTAGGAAGATTTTGCCAAGGACAGAACATCGGCTATGCAGTTGGCACATTGAGCAGAACATGATACGCCACCTGCGTAATCCAATGCTTGATGACTTCAGAAAACTCATATACTGTCGAATGGGAGTTTACCAGTTTGAGAAATCATGGGCTGAGTTCAAGGCGAACTATGAGATCGAAGAGGAGAACGAATGGATGTCCAGAATGTACAAACTTAGGAAAAAGTGGGCCGCAGCTTATACCAAGGGAAGATATTTCTTTTATTCGCAAAAAAAATGGAAGATATTTCTTGGGTATGCAGAGCAACCAGCGTAGTGAGAGTCTGAACTCTAGGCTCCACAATCATCTGGACCGGAAAATGTCGTTGGTTGATGTGGTGGAGCACACTGAGCATTGCATATCACGTATGGATGCAATATGTTCGCAGTCAGTTCCTTTCACTAGAATAGATGCTTGCCTGTTGGAGATAAATGCTGCTCGTATTTATACACCAAAAATTTTCAAGATGGTAAGAGATTGTATCCGGAGATCATGTGCATGGGTGATTCAAGAGCAAACAACAGTACATGACTTGGTCAGGTATGAAGTTGTGTTAAAAGATGGAGCGGAGGGAGGGAGCAGATCGTATGTTCTCTGTAGAGTGTTCTTTTGATGGTTCGTTGATGAATGGTGCCTTCTGTCCTTGCCGTAAGATGGAGTGCGAAGCCATTCCTTGCGCGCACATTTTTGCTGTTCTGGTTTGAAGTATGTTTTCCTTTTTTATATATCATACAGTATCATATTTTAACTTATATGCAGATGGTATACACGCCTGCACCGAAGTTATTTCAGCTGGCACAAGTGTGGTCACAGCAACCAACTGAGCCCCAAGAAGATCGAGAACTATGTTGCCAGTAGACATTTTTATGGACCTGTTAAATCTGTTGGCGTGACAGAGTTTATGTTTTGTTATCGTCCATGGCTATCGTTGAACTTTGTTTAGTTTGCTTGCAGACTCTTATCACTTTGGTCGTGATACTTGACGACTATTGATTTTTTTTCATATCTGCTCGGTTTGTTTTGCTACGTATTGGCTCCAGCTTATTTAATGAATTGTAAGCACGAATTTGTGTTCAGTCTAAAAATCAGCTTCATGTGTTAAGTGTTATGCATGGTTAGAGTTTGTATGTGCCGCTATGTATGAGCGGGCCAGGCAAGATGACTGGTCGAGACGGAAGACGATTTATGTCGCCTATTTCGTTGATGGAGAAAAATATTGGCAGTAATCATGCCCGATTGTGAATATTTAACATACCAGTACCTGAGTCATATCAGTAAGTTTGTGAATATTTCTTAGTCTGTGTCCAATACGCCCCTGCATATGAACATAGACCAGCAAATAGTAGATGAACCGCCGATTGGTTCGTGCCTGGCGCCGTCGAGAGTTGGACGATGGACGAAAAATGCAAATTATGAGATATCCGACGATCTGTTTGGTAGATCCGATTTTTACGAGGAGGCGGCCATGTTGGTGGTCCTCGTCTGTTTATACCTGAGATTTATTCGGGAGAGAATATAAAACAAATTGTGCATTAGACTCGTTATTTTGGCAGCGGGTGGGCATGCACGTCATAGGCCCTGCTGTAAGATATGAATGAATTCTGACACCAAACGCACGTTGCGTCACGACCGGTCAGTATTTTAGAGGGTTTTTACCGGAAAAATCCTAGAAAAAGCATAGAATGTCAGGTATCACCGAGAATAAAGTCATTGAGAAAGAATACACGGACGAATACAAGTACTTCAAGCCACTTGTTGACGGTCTAACTGACGTTGAACACAATACAAGCCTGACCAACAGAACCCTGCTTCGTGTTGTCAAGTGTTTGGAGGTAAAGTCTTATTCACTAATGCACAATTTTATGTTGCAAAAATGATGTGTGATAGCAAGCACCACTTATTTCCCATGCAGGCTAATAAGTTCGTTCTCCCCGATATATCAGATGAAGAAATTGAGGTAATTTAAAAGATAGTTTACGTATCTATTTGTGTGTCTTATTGCGTGTTAAACTCTCATTCTCCTTTTTGTACAAGCCTTTTTGTAAGAAGGGCGACAAGTGCACATGGCACAAGGGACAACACAGAAGACATGAGGAAGGAGAATCTGAACATGATGAAGACGAAGGAGAATCTGAACATGATGAAGAGCAAAGAGAATCTCGTGAACATGACAGAGAGACACCTGCCAAGCGGCAGCAAGGGCTTTCAGGCACTAATCTAGGTGATGAGGATGATACAAACAGTAAAGCCAACGGGACGGTGCGTCGGTCAAACAGGAAATCAAAGACCAATAAAGAAGACGAGTATTCATAATGCTTTGGACGGGATCCAAACTATCCAAAACATTTTCGAAGGTGCACATATTTAGACTATTTCATGGGTGCACTGTACATTACTTCCTTGGTTAAGGAAGTACTTTACATACAGATGGCGTACATTCCAGGATTATTTAACTGTTCATCATTTGTATGCAGAAAGATATAGATATGTACAGGAGACAACTTGAACATGACATACTCAACAGTGACAGAAATTCACTCCGGAAAAACCAGCAGCCAGACCAGACAAAGGCAATTCCTGAAGATGGAGTTTCTACCAAAAAAAGAAAGAGGTCCAGGACGAGCACCAGGAATATATCTACACAGTAGATATGGCTTTCGCATAGACATTCGTCTTAAATCAAACGTTTTCCCATTTGCTCAATAATTCGGTTTGTAAGCAACAATTTGATGTTATTTATCCGGCACTTGGTGTGCGACAATTTGCTCAATAATTCAGTTTGTAAGCAACAATTTGATGTTATTTATCCAGCACTTGGTGTGCGACTTCATTATTTGTATTCATGAGTCTCTTTATGTTAACACGGTATCTTGTATTACTACTCATGTTTGGACACTGACCAAATATGCTACCAACATATCCAATACGTCAAGAAATGAAGGATTGTTTTCTGGCCTTGCAGTGAGCTACAAAATAATGGAGAAAACAAATTTTCTAACATTGCAAGTTCTTATTTGTTAGAGACATTGAGCTACAAAAAAATGGACAAAACATGGTGTCTATCATGTACTCAACATCATAATCTATTATCTGATTTCATCCATGCTAAAGCAATTACCAAAGATAATGAGAAGGGCTGGGTGATCTTACGAAAAAGCCACCATCTTGACAGAAAAATCCCCTTTCTACACGCTCCGGCGCCCCTAGATGGAGCAGCTGCTGGACGAGCGGAGGTTGAGGGGTGGAGCCAACTCCGGCGCACCTACATGGAGCAGCTGCACGACGAGCGGAGGTTGAGGGGTGGAGGGCAGCCGGTCAGCGCAGCCACGTGGTTGATGGAGAGGACAACGCCTGAGGTGGAGAAGGAGGAGGCGTGCGCCTCGCCAAATACGGCCGCGGTGGCTGCCGCATCCGCCGCCGGAGAGGCTCCGCCGGAGTTCGAGAAGGGGGAGGCGTCCGCCGCCGTACGCCGGAGCTGGAGAAGGCGGAGGCGCCTCGCCAAATACGTCCGCCGTGGTTCTCACCGGATTTGGAGAAGGCGGCCTCCGCCGGAGTTGGAGATGGAGAAGACGGAGGCGTCCGCCGCCATCCGCCGGAGATGGAGAAGGGGTGGAGACGAGGGGCAAGGTACGAATGGATTAGGGCGAAATACGTTTTTTTTTCACGGAACGGGCAAAATGTTTAGGTTCGATCCTACTAAAAAAAGATAATTATAACAGGTGGTGATTACCCTTTTACCCCTGTCATGCTCCATCAGTTTCGCGGTTAGTACTCCGTGGGACTGCTGCTGGAGTACCAGATCGCACAGTCCGTTGGATTAAGAAAAATGAACGGTGCCTAATCATTTCAGGGTACCGTAAAGAAGCTCTTCTATTAAAGTTTGCCCAAATATTATTAAATATTACTATGTGTTTATAGAAAGAAATAAATTTGGTAGGGCAGGGGGGGGGCATTGCCCCCTTTGACCCTCACTAAGCTCCGCCACTGGCAGTAGTGTCTTAGCATAGATACGATCAATCATGGCCATATATATCCTATACGATAGTACGTACAACCTCAAAGTTGTAAATAACCCGTTATAATATCTCGTTAAGTCCTGCTATAGCGTTGAATTTGAAGTCATTTAACAACGCTAAGCTGCTACTTGGCGGAAAATTTATGGGCTTTTCGAAATCATGTCATAGTGGCCTAGATTTCTGCCTATTCTTCCATCTTGTTTTTGATATATGTGATGCAATGATGCAAATCTTGGTTATATGAATTAGGATCATGATCAGTGCTTCGTATTTTGATGTCTAAACATGTGTATATCAATTATATGTGATATATCATATATAATGCTGGGCCACTATGGTTCGAGTGTCCCTTCTTGCACTTTTTCGTATTTTTTTTCAGAATACGTAAGTACAAAACGTGCAAAATAAAAAGACCCATGAATCGAATTCGCCACCTAGAATTACCCGCTATCACTTCAGCACCCTTTCTAGAACCCTTGTCGAAATCACCAATCGGACTATTATGAAATTTCAAGTTTAGAAAAAGGTATTATGAAATTTTACTTATAATATCCCAATGAAGATTTCCAGATGTTCTAATAATAAACGTTCACTCTTTCTATATACTGGATTTTAATATACCATACCTCACATATTTGTTTTTATTATCTCGCAGGTAGCGATCGATGAAGAGGTGGAAGCTTTGGTTGATGGTGGGTGGCATACTTGCCGGGACTGCGATCCTGTCGGCCGTCGGGGCGTACTACCTCTTTCGTCGGCGCCGTGCTGCTGAGGAGGTTGTTGAGGGGAATGTATCTGGTGTACCGGGACAATTTGTGCTACCGGTGTACCGGTCCCCCGTTGCACATTTAAAAATGTTAAAAAAAATCCGAAAAAAATCTAGTGCATTGACACAACATCAATGTATGTTGTCGCAAAAATTTAAATCAATATTTGAAAAATTGCTCGAGATACAAAAATAACAAATTTGACACTGAATAGTACATAACACAAGTTGGGCTTCATTTTTGGCCCATTAGCACATTGAGGTCAAATTTGTCATTTTTGTATCTTGAGCATTGTTTTGAATTTTGATTTAAATTTTTGCGACAACGTACATTGATGTTGTGTCGATACACTAAATTTTTTACGGATTTTTTTGAATAGTTTTGAATGTGCAACAGGGTCCGGTGCACCGGTAGCACCAATTGCCTTGGTGCACCAGATACGTTCCCGGTTGTTGAGTTGTGTTGTAACGTGCTGTTATGCATGCCCATGTATATAGGATCAAGGCCCTGCGTGCCTCATGACTCGGGCAGCGCCCGGTGTATATAAACCATGTATGTAACACTTGATGATCAATAGAGAGTGAATTGTATCCTCCAACTTGGTATCAGTTACCAGGCCCTCTTCTCCCGTCGCCATGGTTGCGCCCGGCTCCTCTTCCGCCGCCACCGACGCCGCGACCTCGCCGAGCTCCCTCTCCTCTTCGGCGACTGCCCCCGCCACCTCTTCGGCGACCTCGCCGGGATCCTCCCCGTTCATCTTCTCCGGCGCATCCGGGAGCACTGGCCCCTCTCAGTTCGCTCCCCACTTCTCGTCCTCCACTCCTGCGCCGCCCGCCCCGGCCCCTCGCAATCCGATCTTCTTCGATCACATCACCAACCACATCAAATTCCTGCTCAATCCCGCCGAACACAACTACCACAAGTGGAAGTCATTCTTCCTGCTCGTTCTCATCCGCTACGGCGTCACCTTCCTCATTGAGCATCCCCCGCCGCCCAACGCCGACGCCCAGTACCTGGAGCTGGACGCCCATGTGGTGCTCTGGATCTATGCCACCCTCGCCGACCCTCTCATCGACCACGTCGTCGGCGCCACCACCACGTACGACCTCTGGACCAAGATCCAGGCCTTCTTCCTCGCCAATCGGGTTGCGCGGTTCATGATGCTCATCCGCCAGTACCGTAATCTGAAGCAGGGCGACCTCTCCGTCACCGAGTACGCCCGTCGCCTGAAGCTGCTCACTGACGGTCTCGCTGACATCGACCACGCCGTCAAAGAGGTGGATCTCACCACCCAGTTCCTGCACGGCCTCGACAAGTGGCTCGACACCATCCGCGTCGTCCTCGGCGATCAGGCATCCACCATGCCCTTCGACACCGTCCTCTCCCGTGTCGTCCTGGCGGAGGAGTCCCAGGCCCAGCGTACTGCTGAGGAGAGCGCTTCGGCGTTCGCTCTCCCTGGCGCTTCCGGATCGGGCGACGCCTCTGGATCTAGCGTGCGCTCTCAGGGTGATCGCGGCGACCGCTCTGGTGACCGCGGCTCCGATCGTTCCCAAGCTCCGCCTCAGCAGCATCCCCGCGGCCGTGGTGACTGTGGTGACGGTGCCGACCGTGGCCACGGGCGTGGACGTGGACGCGGGCGTGGCCGTCACGACTCTGGTGGACGCGGCCTGCCGCCGCAGCCCGCCCCTTTCACCGGCTACTTCGCCCCGTACGGGATGGCGCTCCCTCTGCCTCGACCTGGATGGGTGCCGCCCAACTCCGCCGGGGTTCTCGGCCCCCGGCCGGGCTCCCATGCCCACGCCTACCCGATGTATCCGACGGCTCCTCCTCCGTCCTCACCGTACTACCCGCCTTCACCACCTTCATGGGAACATCTCGCCATGCTGAACGCCGCCTACAACAACGGCGGCCTCCCCCCAACGCCGTCGCCGGACTGGTACCTCGACAGTGGCGCCTCCTCCCATATCACCGGCAATCCAGGTACCCTCACCTCGTCTAGTTCTTCTTTAAAGCATGTACCAACTAGCATTCTTGTCGGCAATGGCCAACACATCCCCGTCACGGCCACCGGCTTTGTCGCCCTTCCCCCTAATGATTTCCGCCTCACTAATGTTCTTGTTTCTCCACACGTAGTCACTAGCCTCATTTCCGTTCGCAAGTTCACTAAGGATAATTCTTGTTCCGTTGAGTTTTACCCATGTGGCTTTCTTGTGAAGGATCTTCGAACACGGCGGGTCCTCATGATCTCCATTAGCACCGGCGACCTCTACCCATTTGTTGGCAATAAAGCGTCCTCGGCGTCCGCACTACTTGCCACTGCCTCGCCTGATCTGTGGCATCGTCGGCTCGGACACCCTGGCGGTCATACACTCTCCACATTAGCTAGGACTGTTCTTCCCGATTGTAATAAAGAGGCTCATACACCTTGTACTGCTTGTCAACTAGGCCGTCAGCCTCGTCTCCCCTTTCCCTCTTCCGTTAGTAAATCTTATGCACCATTCGATCTCATCCATTGTGATTTGTGGACCTCACCGGTTGTAAGCTTCTCTAGTTATCAGTATTATCTTATTGTGTTGGATGACTTTACTCATTACTCCTGGTCCTTCCCTCTCCGTCATAAGTCCGACGCGTCCACCACTCTCCAACGCTTCTTTTCCTTTATACGCACCCAATACAACGTAGTCATTAAGGCCATGCAATGCGACAACGGTGGTGAGTTCATCAACACCTCCCTCCGTTCGTTCTTCTCCTCCCACGGCGTCGCCTACCGCTTCTCCTGCCCACACACGTCGCCCCAAAATGGCAAGGCTGAACGCCTCATCCGAACCACAAATGACATCGTTCGTACCCTTATTTTCCAAGCCAACCTCACCCCTCCCTTTTGGGTAGAAGCTCTTCACACCGCCACATACTTGCTAAACCGCCGCCCCTCTCGTGTCATTGCCAACGTCACACCGTACTATCTCCTTCATGGCTCCCATCCCATGTACGATCATCTCCGAGTATTTGGTTGCTTGTGCTTCCCTCACACCGCCTCCACCATGGCCCACAAGCTCTCTCCTCGCTCTGTCCGCTGCGTCTTCCTAGGGTATCCCCTCGAGCACAAGGGTTATCGGTGTTTTGATCTGTAGTCGTGCCGCGTCATCGTCTCTCGCCATGTCATTTTTGACGAAACGTGCTTCCCATACACACCGCCACACACCGGCACGTCCACAGACGATCCCACCCACCGTATCTCCCCTCACATCTCTCTGTCCGATCCTGCTTCCTCGGATCGCCCGCCCAATCGACCTGATTCTCCGGGCCCCACCACCCCATGCACGCCCGTGCGCGTGCGTCGCGACGCACCCCCGTCGCCTGGCACCACCACGTGCCCTTCATCTACCGGCCGCACTTGCGGGTCCACCACTACCGCCTCGACCGCGTCCACCCCCACCCAATCCCCGCCCGCCTCTGCCGCACCTGCCAGCCCCACCGCGCCCGCATCCTCCTCGCTCCACGCGCCCTACCGATCGGATCTGTATGCCACCAACCCCACCGAATCCTCCTCGGGATCGCCGCTCCCATGCACCCCACCGCACCACGTACCGCCTCGTGCTGTCCCTGTTGCACCACCCAATAACGCACACAAAATGTCTACTCGTGCCAAATCCGGGTTTTGCATGCCTCGTCGCCTCTTCCTTGCCGACACGCCATCCACCACCATCTCACCCATTCCACCCACCTACAAATCGGCCCTCAAAGACCCCAATTGGCGCCAAGCTATGCTAGATGAGTACAATGCTTTAATGAATAACTCTACGTGGTCTTTGGTGCCTAAGCCTGCAGGTGTTAATGTGGTCACGGGGAAGTGGATCTTTCGTCACAAATTCCACATGGACGGATCCTTGGCACGGTACAAAGTGTTGGGGAACGTTGCAGAAAACAAAAATTTTCCTACGGTTTCACCAAGATCTATCTATGTGTTCATCTAGCAACGAGTATTCAGATTAGATAGCATCTACATACCACTTTGTAGATCGCAACGGAAGCGTTCGAGTGAACGTGGATGAGGTAGTCGTACTTGCCGTGATCCAATTCACCGATGATCTAGTACCGAACGGACGGCACCTCCGTGTTCAACACACGTACGGAAAGCGTGACGTCTCCTCCTTCTTGATCCAGCAAGGGGGAAGGAGAGGTTGATGAAGATCCGGCAGCACGACGGCGTGGTGGTGGATGCAGCAGAACTCCGGCAGGGCTTCGCTAAGCAACTACGAGAGGAGGAGGAGGTGTTGCAGGGAGGAGGGAGGCGCCAGGGCTTATGGGTGCGCTGCCCCCTCCCCTTCCCCTTTATATAGGCCTCTTGGGGGGGCGCCGGCCCTGGGAGATCTAATCTCCCAAGGGGGGGCGGCGGCCAGGGAGGTTTCCCTCCCCCCCAAGCCATCTAGGAGGTGCCTTCCACCAATAGGACTCCTCCTAGATGGAACCCTAGGCGCATGAGCCCTTTGGGGCTGGTTCCCCTTGGCCCAAGAAGGCCAAGGCGCACCCCCTAAGGCCCATGTGGCCCACCAGGGCAGGCGGCCCCACCTGGTGGACCCCCGGGACCCCTTCGGTGGTCCCGGTACAATACCGATAACCCCGAAACTTGTCCCAATGGCCGAAACAGCACTTCCTATATATAATTCTTTACCTCCGGACCATTCTGGAACTCCTCGTGACGTCCGGGATCTCATCCGGGACTCCGAACAACATTCGGGTTACTGCATATACATATCTTCACAACCCTAGCGTCACCGAACCTTAAGTGTGTAGACCCTACGGGTTCGGGAGACATGTAGACATGACCGAGATGGCTCTCGGGCAATAATCAACAGCGGGATCTGGATACCCATGTTGTCTCCCACATGCTCCACGATGATCTCATCGGATAAACCACGATGTCGAGGATTCAATTAATCCCGTATACGATTCCCTTTGTCAATCGGTATTTTACTTGCCCGAGATTCGATCGTCGGTATCCCAATACCTCGTTCAATCTCGTTACCGGCAAGTCACTTTTGTCGTACCGTAATGCATGATCCCGTGATCAAACACTTTGATCACATTGAGCTCATTATGATGATGCATTACCGAGAGGGCCCGGTGATACCTCTCCGTCAAGCGGAGTGACAAATCCCAGTCTCGATCCATGTCACCCAACAGACACTTTCAGAGATACCCGTAGTATACCTTTATAGTCACCCAGTTACGTTGTGACGTTTGGCACACCCAAAGCACTCCTACGGTATCCGGGAGTTACATGATCTCATGGTCTAAGGAAAGGATACTTGACATTGGAAAACTCTAGCAAACGAACTATGCGATCTTATGCTATGTTTAGGATTGGGTCTTGTCCATCACATCATTCTCCTAATGATGTGATCCCGTTATTGATGACATCCAATGTCCATAGTCAGGAAACCATGACTATCTGTCGATCAACGAGCTAGTCCACTAGAGGCTCACTAGGGACATATTGTTGTCTGTTATTCATACATGTATTACGATTTCCGGATAACACAATTATAGCACAACTAAAGACAACTATCATGAATAAGGAAATATAATAATAATGCTTTTATTATTGCCTCTAGGGCATATTTCCAACAGTCTCCCACTTGCACTAGAGTCAATAATCTAGTTACATTGTGATGAATCGAACACCCATAGAATTCTGGTGCTAATCATGTTTTGCCTTAGGGAGAGGTTTAGTCAACGGATCTGCGACATTCAGATCCGTGTGCACTTTACAAATTTCTATGTCTCCATCTTGAACATTTTCATGAATGGAGTTGAAGCGACGCTTGATGTGCCTTGTCTTTTTGTGAAACCTGGGCTCCTTTGCAAGTGCAATAGCTCCAGTGTTGTCACAGAAGAGCTTGATTGGCCCCGACGCATTGGGTATGACTCCGAGGTCGGTGATGAACTCCTTCACCCAAATTGCTTCATGTGCTGCCTCCGAGGCTGCCATGTACTCCGCTTCACATGTAGATCCCGCCACGACGCTTTGCTTGCAACTGCACCAGCTTACTGCCCCACCATTCAAAATATACACGTATCCGGTTTGTGACTTAGAGTCATCCAGATCTGTGTCGAAGCTAGCGTCGACGTAACCTTTTACGACGAGCTCTTCGTCACCTCCATAAACGAGAAACATTTCCTTGGTCCTTTTCAGGTATTTCAGGATATTCTTGACCGCTGTCCAGTGTTCCTTGCCGGGATTACTTTGGTACCTACCTACCAAACTTACGGCAAGGTTTACATCAGGTCTGGTACACAGCATGGCATACATAATAGAACCTATGGCTGAGGCATAGGGGATGACACTCATCTCTTCTATATCTTCTGCCGTGGTCGGACATTGAGCTGAGCTCAATTTCACACCTTGTAACACAGGTAAGAACCCTTTCTTAGACTGATCCATATTGAATTTCTTCAATATCTTATCAAGGTATGTACTTTGTGAAAGACCTATGAGGCGTCTCGATCTATCTCTATAGATCTTGATGCCTAATATATAAGCAGCTTCTCCAAGGTCCTTCATTGAAAAACTTTTATTCAAGTAGGCCTTAATGCTGTCCAAGAGTTCTATATCATTTCCCATCAAAAGTATGTCGTCTACATATAATATGAGAAATGCTACAGAGCTCCCACTCACTTTCTTGTAAACACAGGCTTCTCCATAAGTCTGTGTAAACCCAAACGCTTTGATCATCTCATCAAAGCGAATGTTCCAACTCCGAGATGCTTGCACCAGCCCATAAATCGAGCGTTGGAGCTTGCACACCTTGTCAGCATTCTTAGGATCGACAAAACCTTCCGGCTGCATCATATACAATTCTTCCTTAAGGAAACCATTAGGGAATGCCGTTTTGACGTCCATTTGCCATATCTCATAATCATAGTATGCGGCAATTGCTAACATGATTCGGACGGACTTCAGCTTCGCTACCGGTGAGAAAGTCTCATCGTAGTCAACCCCTTGAACTTGTCGATAACCCTTAGCGACAAGCCGAGCTTTATAGATGGTCACATTACCATCCGCGTCTGTCTTCTTCTTAAAGATCCATTTATTTTCTATGGCTCGCCGTTCAACGGGCAAGTCAGTCAAAGTCCATACTTCGTTTTCATACATGGATCCTATCTCGGATTTCATGGCTTCCAGCCATTTGTCGGAATCCGGGCCCGCCATTGCTTCCTCATAGTTCGAAGGTTCATCGTTGTCTAACAACATGATTTCCAAGACAGGGTTGCCGTACCACTCTGGTGCGGAACGTGTCCTTGTGGACCTTCGAATTTCAGTAGGAGCTTGATCAGAAGTATTTTGATCATCATCATTAATTTCCTCTTTGGTCGGTGCAGGCACCTCAGAAACCTTTTCTTGAGTTTCGCCATTTTCCGGTTCAAGAGGTAACACTTCATCAAGTTCTACTTTCCTCCCACTTACTTCTTTCGAGAGAAACTCTTTCTCCAGAAAGGATCCATTCTTGGCAACAAAGATCTTGCCTTCGGATCTGAGGTAGAAGGTATACCCAACAGTTTCTTTAGGGTATCCTATGAAGACGCATCTTTCCGACTTGGGTTCGAGCTTTTCAGGTTGAAGTTTCTTGACATAAGCATCGCATCCCCAAACTTTTAGAAACGACAGCTTAGGTTTCTTCCCAAACCATAATTCATATGGTGTCGTCTCAAGGATTTCGACGGAGCCCTATTTAAAGTGAATGCAGCAGTCTCTAAAGCATAGCCCCAAAAAGATAGCGGTAAATCGGTAAGAGACATCATAGATCGCACCATATCTAATAGAGTGCGATTACGATGTTCGGACACACCATTACGCTAAGGTGTTCCCGGCGGCGTGAGTTGTGAAACTATTCCACATTTTCTTAAGTGTGTGCCAAAATCATGACTCAAGTATTCTCCTCCACGATCTGATCGTAGAAACTTGATCTTTCTATCACGTTGATTTTCAACCTCACTCTGAAATTTCTTGAACTTTTCAAAGGTCTCAGACTTGTGTTTCATCAAGTAGATATACCCATATCTACTCAAGTCATCAGTGAGGGTGAGAACATAACAATAGCCACCGCGAGCCTCAACACTCATTGGACCGCATACATCGGTATGTATGATTTCCAATAAGTTGGTTGCTCGCTCCATTGTTCCTGAGAACGGAGTCTTGGTCATTTTACCCATGAGGCATGGTTCGCACGTGTCAAATGATTCATAATCAAGAGACTCTAAAAGTCCATCTGCATGGAGCTTCTTCATGCGTTTGACACCTATGTGACCAAGGCGGCAGTGCCACAAATATGTGGGACTATTGTTATCAACTTTAACTCTTTTGGTATTCACACTATGAATATGTGTACCATCACGTACGAGATTCATTAAGAATAAACCATTAACCATCGGAGCATGACCATAAAACATATCTCTCATATAAATAGAACAACCATTATTCTCGGATTTAAATGAGTAGCCATCTCGAATTAAGCGAGACCCAGATACAATGTTCATGCTCAAACTTGGCACTAAATAACAATTATTGAGGTTTAAAACTAATCCCGTAGGTAAATGTAGAGGCAGCGTGCCGACGGCGATCACATCGACCTTGGAACCATTCCCGACGCGCATCGTCACCTCGTCCTTCGCCAGTCTCCGTTTATTCCGCAGCTCCTGCTTTGAGTTACAAATGTGAGCAACTGCACCGATATCAAATACCCAAGAGCTACTACGAGTAGTGGTAAGGTACACATCAATTACATGTATATCACATATACCTTTGGTTTTGCCGGCCTTCTTGTCCGCTAAGTATTTGGGGCAGTTCCGCTTCCAGTGACCACTTCCCTTGCAATAAAAACACTCAGTCTCGGGCTTGGGTCCATTCTTTGGCTTCTTCCCGGCAACTTGCTTACCGGGCGCGGCAACTTCCTTGCCGTCCTTCTTGAAGTTCTTTTTACCCTTGCCCTTCTTGAACTTAGTGGTTTTATTCACCATCAACACTTGATGCTCCTTCTTGATTTCTACCTCTGCTGATTTCAGCATAGCATATACTTAAGGAATGGTCTTTACCATCCCCTGCATATTGTAGTTCATCACAAAGCTCTTGTAGCTAGGTGGAAGCGACTAGAGGATTTTGTCAATGACCGCTTCTTCCGGGAGATTAACTTCCAGTTGAGTCATGCGGTTGTGCAACCCAGACATTTTGAGTATGTGTTCACTGACAGAACTATTTTCCTCCATCTTACAGCTAAAGAATTTGTCGGAGACTTCATATCTCTCGACCCGGGCATGAGCTTGGAAAACCATTTTCAGCTCTTCGAACATCTCATATGCTCCATGTCTCTCAAAACGCTTTTGGAGCCCCGGTTCTAAGCTGTAAAGCATGCCGCACTGAACGAGGGAGTAATCATCGCAGCGTGACTGCCAAGCGTTCATAACGTCTTGTTCTGCAGGGAGAATAGGTGCATCACCCAGCGGTGCTCGTAGGACATAATCTTTCTTGGCAGCTATGAGGATGATCCTCAAGTTCTGGACCCAGTCCGTATAGTTGCTGCCATCGTCTTTCAGCTTGGTTTTCTCTAGGAACGCGTTGAAGTTGAGGACTACGTTGGCCATTTGATCTACAAGACATATTGTAAAATTTTTAGACTAAGTTCATGATAATAACGTTCATTTAATCAAATTATTTAATGAACTCCCACTTAGATAGACATCCCTCTACTAGTTATCTAAGTATTACATGATCCGAGTCAACTAGGCCGTGTCCGATCATCACGTGAGACGGACTAGTCAACATCGGTGAACATCATCATGTTGATCGTATCTTCTATACGACTCATGCTCGACCTTTCGGTCTTCTGTGTTCCGAGGCCATGTCTGTACATGCTAGGCTCGTCAAGTCAACCTAAGTGTTTTGTGTTGGGGAAAGTAGCACAAATTCAAAATTTTCCTACGTATCACCAAGATCTATCGATGGAGAAACCAGCAACGAGGGGAAGGAGAGTGCATCTACATACCCTTGTAGATCGCTAAGCGGAAGCGTTCAAGTGAACGGGGTTGATGGAGTCGTACTCGTCGTGATTCAAATCACCGATGACCAAGTGCCGAACGGACGGCACCTCCGCGTTCAACACACGTACAACCCGATGACGTCTCCCACGCCTTGATCCAGCAAGGAGAGAGGGAGAGGTTGAGGAAGACTCCATCCAGCAGTAGCACAACGGCGTGGTGGTGGTGGAGGAGCGTGGCAATCCAGCAGGGCTTCGCCAAGCACCGCAAGAGAGGAGAAGAACTTGGGAGAGGGAGGGGCTGCACCAAAGGCAAAAGGTGTGTCTCAAGAGGTCCTCTACCCCCACTATATATAGGGATCCCAAGGGGGGGGGTGCGCCAACCCTAGGAGATCCAATCTCCTAGGGGGCGGCGGCCAGGGGAGGTTTCCCTCCCCCCCAAGGCACCTAGGAGGTGCCTTCCCTCCTTGGGACTCTTCATTAGGGTTTCCCCTTTCACCCTAGGCGCATGGGCCATAAGGGAAGTGGCGCCCCAGCCCACTTTGGGCTGGATTCCTTCCCACTTCAGCCCATGGGACCCTCCGGGATGGGTGGCCCCACCCGGTGGGCCCCCGGGACCCCTCCGGTGGTCCCGGTACAATACCGATGACCCCGAAACTTGTCCCGATGGCCAAAATAGGACTTCCTATATATAAATCTTTACCTCTGGACCATTCCGGAACTCCTCGTGACGTCCGGGATCTCATCCGGGACTCCGAACAACATTCCGTAACCACATACAAGCTTCCTTTATAACCCTAGCGTCATCGAACCTTAAGTGTGTAGACCCTACGGGTTCGGGAGACATGCAGACATGACCGAGATGTTCTCCGGTCAATAACCAACAGCGAGATCTGGATACCCATGTTGGCTCCCACATGTTCCACGATGATCTCATCGGATGAACCACGCTGTCAAGGACTTAATCAATCCCGTATACAATTCCCTTTGTCTATCGGTACGATACTTGCCCGAGATTCGATCGTCGGTATCCCAATACCTTGTTCAGTCTCGTTACCGGCAAGTCTCTTTTACTCGTTCCGTAACACATCATCCCGTGATCAACTCCTTGATCACATTGTGCACATTATGATGACGTCCTACCGAGTGGGCCCAGAGATACCTCTCCGTCACACGGAGTGACAAATCCCAGTCTCGATTCGTGCCACCCAACAAACACTTTCGGAGATACCTATTGTGTACCTTTATAGCCACCCAGTTACGTTGTGACGTTTGGCACACCCAAAGCACTCCTACGGTATCCGGGAGTTGCACAATCTCATGGTCTAAGGAAATGATACTTGACATTATAAAAGCTTTAGCATATGAACTACATGATCTTGTGCTAGGCTTAGGATTGGGTCTTGTCCATCACATCATTCTTCTAATGATGTGATCCTGTCATCAATGACATCTAATGTCCATGGTTAGGAAACCGTAACCATCTATTGATCAACGAGCTAGTCAACTAGAGGCTTACTAGGGACATGGTGTTGTCTATGTATCCACACATGTATCTGAGTTTCCTATCAATACAATTCTAGCATGGATAATAAACGATTATCATGAACAAGGAAATATAATAATAATCAATTTATTATTGCCTCTAGGGCATATTTCCAACAGTCTCCCACTTGCACTAGAGTCAATAATCTAGTTCACATCGATATGTGATTAACACTCAAGGTCACATCCCTATGTGACTAACACCCAACAGAGTTTACTAGAGTCAATAATCTAGTTCACATTACCATGTGATTAACACTCAATGAGTTCTGGGTTTGATCATGTTATGCTTGTGAGAGATGTTATAGTCAACGGGTCTAAACCTTTCAGATCCGTGTGTGCTTTACAAATCTCTATGTCATCTCCTAGATGCAGTTATCACGCTCTATTTGGAACTATTACAAATAACTGTTCTACTGTACGAATCCAATTTACTACTTAGAATAATCTGGATTAGTGTCAAAGTTTGCATCGGCGTAACCCTTTACGACGAACTCTTTTTCCACCTCCATAATCGAGAAAATTCCTTAGTCCACTAGTTACTAAGGATAACCTTGACCGTTGTCCTGTGATCCACTTCTAGATCACACTTGTACCCCTTGACTGACTCATGGTTTGGCACACTTTAGGTGCGGTACACAGCATAGCATACTTTAGAGCCTACGACTAAATCATAGGGGACGACCTTCGTCCTTTCTCTCTATTCTGCCGTGGCCATGTCTTGAGTCTTGCTCAATACTCATACCTTATAACACAGCCAAGAACTCCTTCTTTGCTGATCTATTTTTGAACTCCTTCAAAATCTTGTCATGGTATGTGTTCGTTTGAAAGTACTATTAAGCGATTTTGATCTATCCTTATAGATCTTGATGCTCAATGTTTAAGTAGCCTAATCCAGGTTTTCCATTGAAAACACTCTTCAAATAACCCTATATGCTTTCCAGAAATTCCACATCATTTCTGATCAATAATATGTTAACAACATATACTCATCAGAAATTCTATAGTGCTCCCACTCACTTCTTTGGAAATACAAGTTTCTCATAAACTTTGTATAAACCTAAAATCTTTGATCAACTCATCAAAGTGTACATTCCAACTCCGAGATGCTTACTCCAGTCCTTAGAAGGATTGCTGGAGCTTTGCATACTTGTTAGCATCTTTCAGGATTGACAAAAATCTTCTGGTTGTATCTCATACAACCTTTCCTCAAGAAAATCGTCGAGGAAACAATGTTTTGACATCCTATCTGCACGGTTTCATAAATAATGCAGTAATCGCTAACATAATTCCAACAGACTCTTAGCATCGCTACGAGTGAGAAAGCCTCATCGCAGTCAACTCCTTGAACTTGTCGAGAAACATCTTAACGACAAGTCAAGCCCTCTTAATGGTGACATTTACCATCATTGTCCGTCTTCCTTTTAAAATCCATCTGTACTCAACAGCCTCACGACCATCGAGCCGTTCTGCCAAAGTCTACACTTTGTTTTCATACATGGATCCTCTCTCGGATTTTATGGCCTCGAGCCATTCATCGGAATCCGGGCCCACCATCGCTTCTCCATAGCTCGTACGTTCATTGTTGTCTAGCAACATGACTTCCAAGACAGGATTACATACCACTCTGAAGTAGTACGCATCCTTGTCATCCTACAAGGTTTGGGAGTGACTTGATCCGAAGTCTCATGATCACTATCATAAGCTTCCACTTCAATTGGTGTAGGTGCCATAGGAACAACTCCTGTGCCCTACTACACACTAGTTGAAGTGACGGTTCAATAACCTCATCAAGTCTCCACCATCCTCCCACTCAATTCTTTCGAGAGAAACTTTTCCTCGAGAAAGGACCCGATTTGAGAAACAATCCCTATTGCTTTCGGATCTGAGACAGGAGGTATACCCAACTATTTCGGGTGTCCTATGAAGATGCAGTTATCCGCTTTGGGTTCGAGATTATCAGCCTGAAACTTTTCCATATAAGCATCGCAGCCCCAAACTTTTAAGAAATGACAGCTTAGGTTTCTCTAAACCATAGTTCATACGGTGTCATCTCATCGGAATTATGTGGTGCCCTATTTAAAGTGAGTGCGGTTGTCTCTAATGCCTAACCCATGAACGATAGTGGTAATTCGATAAGAGACATCATGATATGCATCATATCCAATAGGGTGCAGTTATGATGTTCGGACACACCATCACACTATGGTGTTCCAGGCGGTACTAGTCGTGAAACAATTTCCACAATGTCTCAATTGTGTACCAAACTCGCAACTCAGATATTCATCTCTATGATCATATCATAGATATTTTATCCTCTTGTCACGACGATATTCAACTTCACTCTGAAATTACTTGAACCATTCAATAATTCAGACTTGTGTTTCATCAAGTAAATATGCTCAGTATCTACTCAAATCATCTGTGAAGTAAGAGCATAACGATATCCACTGCGTGCATCAGCACTCATTGGACTGCACACATCAAAATGTGTTACTTCCAACAAGTTGCTTTCTTGTTCCATTTTACTGAAACCGAAGCTTTCAGTCATCTTGCCCATGTGGTATGATTTGCATATCTCAAGTGATTCAAAATCAAGTGAGTCCAAACGGTCCATCTGCATGGAGTTTCTTCATGCGTATATACCAACAGACATGTTTCACATGTCTCAATCCTTTAGAAAGAGTGAGTCCAAAGATCCATCAACATGGAGCTTCTTCATGCGTTTTATACCAATATGACTTACATGGCAGTGCCACAAGTAGGTGGTACTATCATTACTATCTTATATCTTTTGGCATGAACATGTGTATCACTATGATCGAGATTCAATAAACCGTTCATTTTAGGTGCAAGACCATTGAAGGTATTATCTAAATAAATAGAGTAACCATTATTCTCCTTAAATGAATAACCGTATTGCGATAGACATAATCCAATCATGTCTATGCTCAACGCAAACACCAAATAACAATTATTTAGGTTTAACACCAATCTCGATGGTAGAGGGAGCGAGCGATGCTTGATCATATCAACCTTGGAAACACTTCCAACACATATCGTCAGCTCACCTTTAGCTAGTCTTCATATATTCCGTAGCTTTTATTTCGAGTTACTAACACTTAGCAACCGAACCGGTATCTAATACCCTGATGCTACTAGGAGTACTAGTAAAGTACACATTCACATAATGTATATCCAATATACTTCTATCGACAGCCTTCTCATCTACCAAGTATCTAGGGTAATTCTGCTCTAGTGGCTGTTCCCCTTATTACAGAAGCACTCAGTCTCGGGTTTGGGTTCAACCTTGGGTTTCTCCACTAGAGCAGCAGCTGATTTGCCGTTTCATGAAGTATCCCTTCTTGCCCTTGCCCTTCTTGAAACTAGTGGTTTCACTAACCATCAACAATTGATGCTCCTTCTTGATTTCTACTTTCGCGGTGTCAAACATCGCGAATATTTCAAGGATCATCATATCTATCCCTGATATGTTATAGTTCATCACGAAGCTCTAGTAGCTTGGTGGCAATAACTTTGGAGAAGCATCACTATCTTATCTGGAAGATCAACTCCCACTCGATTCAAGTGATTGTTGTACTTAGACAATCTGAGCACAAGCTCAATGATTGAGCTTTTCTCCCTTAGTTTGCAGGCCAAGAAAATCGTCAGAGGTCTCATACCTCTTGACATGGGCACGAGCCTGAAATCCCAATTTCAGCCCTCGAAACGTCACATATGTTCCGCGACATTTCAAAATGTCTTCGGTGCCTCAATTCTAAACCATTTATCATTACCGAACTATCATGTAGTCATCAAAACGTGTATGCCAAATGTTTGCAACATCCACATACCACGTTCGAGGTCCAGCACACTGAGCAGTGCATTAAGGATGTAAGCCTTGTATTGTCCGCATAATTGCTACTATCAACTTTCAACTATATTTTCTCTAGGAACATATCTAAAACAGTAGAACTAAAGCGCGAGTTACGACATAATTTGCAAAGATCTTTTGACTATGTTCAGGATAATTAAGTTCATCTTATGAACTCCCACTCAGATAGACATCCCTCTAGTCATCCAAGTGATTACATGATCCGAGTCAACTAGGCCGTGTCCGATCATCACGTGAGACAGACTAGTCATCATCGGTGAACATCTTCATGTTGATCGTATCTACCATACGACTCATGCTCGACCTTTCGGTCTCTTGTGTTCTGAGGCCATGTCTGTACATGCTAGGCTCGTCAAGTCAACCTAAGTGTTTCGCGTGTGTAAATCTGTCTTACACCCGTTGTATGTGAACGTAAGAATCTATCACACCCGATCATCACGTGGTGCTTCGAAACGACGAACTTTCGCAACGGTGCACAGTTAGGGGGAACACTTTCTTGAAATTTTAATGAGGGATCATCTTATTTACTACCGTCGTTCTAAGCAAATAAGATGCAAAAACATGATAAACATCACATGCAATCAAATAGTGACATGATATGGCCATCATCACTTTGCTCCTTTTGATCTCCATCTTCGGGGCTCCATGATCATCGTCGTCACCGGCATGACACCATGATCTTCATCATCATGATCTCCATCATCGTGTCTTCATGAAGTTGTCACGTCAACTATTACTTCTACTACTATGGCTAACGGTTAGCAATAAAGTAAAGTAATTACATGACGTTAATGTTGACACGCAGGTCATGAATAAATAAATTAAAGACAACTCCTATGGCTCCTGCCGGTTGTCATACTCATCGACATGCAAGTCGTGATTCCTATTACAAGAACATGATCATATCATACATCACATATATCATACATCACATCCTTTGGCCATATCACATCACAAGGCATACCCTGCAAAAACAAGTTAGACGTCCTCTAATTGTTGTTTGCATGTTTTACGTGGCTGCTATGGGTTTTTAGCAAGAACGTTTCTTACCTACGCAAAACCACAACGTGATATGTCAATTGCTATTTACCCTTCATAAGGACCCTTTTCATCGAATCCGATCCGACTAAAGTGGGAGAGACTGGCACCCGCTAGCCACCTTATGCAACTAGTGCATGTCAGTCGGTGGAACCTGTCTCACGTAAGTGTACGTGTAAGGTCGGTCCGGGCCGCTTCATCCCACAATGCCGCCGAATCAAGATTGACTAGTAACGGTAAGCATATTGAACAAAATCAACGCCCACAACTACTTTGTGTTCTACTCGTGCAAAGAATCTACGCAATAGACCTAGCTCATGATGCCACTGTTGGGGAACGTAGCAGAAATTCAAAAATTTCCTACGTATCACCAAGATCTATCGATGGAGAAACCAGCAACGAGGGGAAGGAGAGTGCATCTACATACCCTTGTAGATCGCTAAGCGGAAGCGTTCAAGTGAACGGGGTTGATGGAGTCGTACTCGTCGTGATTCAAATCACCGATGACCAAGTGCCGAACGGACGACACCTCCGCGTTCAACACACGTACAGCCCGATGACGTCTCCCACGCCTTGATCCAGCAAGGAGAGAGGGAGAGGTTGAGGAAGACTCCATCCAGCAGCAGCACAACGGCGTGGTGGTGGTGGAGGAGCGTGGCAATCCAGCAGGGCTTCACCAAGCACCGCAAGAGAGGAGAAGAACTTGGGAGAGGGAGGGGCTGCACCAAAGGCAAAAGGTGTGTCTCAAGAGGCCCTCTACCCCCACTATATATAGGGATCCCAAGGAGGGGGGTGCGCCAGCCCTAGGAGATCCAATCTCCTAGGGGGCGGCGGCCAGGGGAGGTTTCCCTCCCCCCCAAGGCACCTAGGAGGTGCCTTCCCTCCTTGGGACTCTTCATTAGGGTTTCCCCTTTCACCCTAGGCGCATGGGCCATAAGGGAAGTGGCGCCCCAGCCCACTTTGGGCTGGATCCCTTCCCACTTCAGCCCATGGGACCCTCCGGGATGGGTGGCCCCACCCGGTGGGCCCCCGGGACCCCTCCGGTGGTCCCGGTACAATACCGATGACCCCGAAACTTGTCCCGATGGCCGAAACAGGACTTCCTATATATAAATCTTTACCTCCGGACCATTCCGGAACTCCTCGTGATGTCCGGGATCTCATCCGGGACTCCGAACAACATTCGGTAACCACATACAAGCTTCCTTTATAACCCTAGCGTCATCGAACCTTAAGTGTGTAGACCCTACGGGTTCGGGAGACATGCAGACATGACCGAGATGTTCTCCGGTCAATAACCAACAGCGGGATCTGGATACCCATGTTGGCTCCCACATGTTCCACGATGATCTCATCGGATGAACCACGATGTCAAGGACTTAATCAATCCCGTATACAATTCCCTTTGTCTATCGGTACGATACTTGCCCGAGATTCGATCGTCGGTATCCCAATACCTTGTTCAGTCTCGTTACCGGCAAGTCTCTTTTACTCGTTCCGTAACACATCATCCCGTGATCAACTCCTTGATCACATTGTGCACATTATGATGACGTCCTACCGAGTGGGCCCAGAGATACCTCTCCGTCACACGGAGTGACAAATCCCAGTCTCGATTCGTGCCACCCAACAGACACTTTCGGAGATACCTATAGTGTACCTTTATAGCCACCCAGTTACGTTGTGACGTTTGGCACACCCAAAGCACTCCTACGGTATCCGGGAGTTGCACGATCTCATGGTCTAAGGAAATGATACTTGACATTATAAAAGCTTTAGCATATGAACTACATGATCTTGTGCTAGGCTTAGGATTGGGTCTTGTCCATCACATCATTCTTCTAATGATGTGATCCCGTCATCAATGACATCTAATGTCCATGGTTAGGAAACCGTAACCATCTATTGATCAACGAGCTAGTCAACTAGAGGCTTACTAGGGACATGGTGTTGTCTATGTATCCACACATGTATCTGAGTTTCCTATCAATACAATTCTAGCATGGATAATAAACGATTATCATGAACAAGGAAATATAATAATAATCAATTTATTATTGCCTCTAGGGCATATTTCCAACATTTTGCGTGTGTAAATCTGTCTTACACCCGTTGTATGTGAACGTTAGAATCTATCACACCCGATCATCACGTGGTGCTTCGAAACAACGAACTGTCGCAACGGTGCACAGTTAGGGGGAACACTTTCTTGAAATTATTATGAGGGATCATCTTATTTACTACCGTCGTTCTAAGTAAACAAGATGCAAAACATGATAAACATCACATGCAATCAAATAATAAACGTGACATGATATGGCCAATATCACATAGCTCCTTCGATCTCCATCTTGGGGCTCCATGATCATGTTGTCACCGGCTTGACACCATGATCTTCATCATCGTGTCTCCATGAAGTTGCTCGCCAACTATTACTTCTACTACTATGGCTAACGCGTTTAGCAATAAAGTAAAGTAATTTACATGGCGTTTCTCAATGACACGCAGGTCATACAAAAAATAAAGACAACTCCTATGGCTCCTGCCGGTTGTCATACTCATCGACATGCAAGTCGTGATTCCTATTACAATAGCATGAACATCTCATACATCACATATAGATCATTCATCATTCATCACAACTTTGGCCATATCATATCACAAAGCACTTGCTGCAAAAACAAGTTAGACGTCCTCTAATTGTTGTTGCAAGTTTTACGTGGCTGAATTAGGGTTCTAGCAAGAACGTTTTCTTACCTACGTGAAAACCACAACGTGATTTGTCAACTTCTATTTACCCTTCATAAGGACCCTTTTCATCGAATCCTCTCCAACTAAAGTGGGAGAGACAGACACCCGCCAGCCACCTTATGCAACTAGTGCATGTTAGTCGGTGGAACCGGTTTCACGTAAGCGTACGTGTAAGGTTGGTCCGGGCCGCTTCATCCCACAATACCGCTGAAGCAAGATAAGACTAGTAGCGGCAAGAAGAGTTGACAACATCTACGCCCACAACAAATTGTGTTCTACTCGCGCAAGAAGAACTACGCATAGACCTAGCTCTGATACCATTGTTGGGGAACGTTGCAGAAAACAAAAAATTTTCCTACGGTTTCACCAAGATCTATCTATGAGTTCATCTAGCAATGAGTATTCAGATTAGATAGCATCTACATACCACTTTGTAGATCGCAACGGAAGCGTTCGAGTGAAGGTGGATGAGGTAGTCGTACTTGCCGTGATCCAATTCACCGATGATCTAGTACCGAACGGACGGCACCTCCGTGTTCAACACACGTACGGAAAGCGTGACGTCTCCTCCTTCTTGATCCAGCAAGGGGGAAGGAGAGGTTGATGAAGATCCGGCAGCACGACGGCGTGGTGGTGGATGCAGCAGAACTCCGGCAGGGCTTCGCTAAGCAACTACGGGAGGAGGAGGAGGTGTTGCAGGGAGGAGGGAGGCGCCAGGGCTTATGGGTGCGCTGCCCCCTCCCCTCCCCCCTTTATATAGGCCTCTTGGGGGGGGGGGCGCCGGCCCTGGGAGATCTAATCTCCCAAGGGGGGGCGGCGGCCAGGGAGGTTTCCCTCCCCCCAAGCCATCTAGGAGGTGCCTTCCACCACTAGAACTCCTCCTACATGGAACCCTAGGCGCATGGGCCCTTTGGGGCTGGTTCCCCTTGGCCCAAGCAGGCCAAGGCGCACCCCCTAAGGCCCATGTGGCCCACCAGGGCAGGTGGCCCCACCTGGTGGACCCCCGGGACCCCTTCGGTGGTCCCGGTACAATACCGATAACCCCGAAACTTGTCCCGATGGCCGAAACAGCACTTCCTATATATAATTCTTTACCTCCGGACCATTCCGGAACTCCTCGTGACATCCGGGATCTCATCCGGGACTCCGAACAACATTCGGGTTACTGCATATACATATCTTCACAACCCTAGCGTCACCGAACCTTAAGTGTGTAGACCCTACGGGTTCGGGAGACATGTAGACATGACCGAGATGGCTCTCGGGCAATAATCAACAGCGGGATCTGGATACCCATGTTGGCTTCCACATGCTCCACGATGATCTCATCGGATAAACCACGATGTCGAGGATTCAATTAATCCCGTATACGATTCCCTTTGTCAATCGGTATTTTACTTGCCCGAGATTCGATCGTCGGTATCCCAATACCTCGTTCAATCTCATTACCGGCAAGTCACTTTTCTCGTACCGTAATGCATGATCCCGTGATCAAACACTTTGATCACATTGAGCTCATTATGATGATGCATTACCGAGAGGGCCCGGTGATACCTCTCCGTCAAGCGGAGTGACAAATCCCAGTCTCGATCCATGTCACCCAACAGACACTTTCAGAGATACCCGTAGTATACCTTTATAGTCACCCAGTTACGTTGTGACGTTTGGCACACCCAAAGCACTCCTACGGTATCCGGGAGTTACATGATCTCATGGTCTAAGGAAAGGATACTTGACATTGGAAAACTCTAGCAAACGAACTATGCGATCTTATGCTATGTTTAGGATTGGGTCTTGTCCATCACATCATTCTCCTAATGATGTGATCCCGTTATCGATGACATCCAATGTCCATAGTCAGGAAACCATGACTATCTGTCGATCAACGAGCTAGTCAACTAGAGGCTCACTAGGGACATATTGTTGTCTGTTATTCACACATGTATTACGATTTCCGGATAACACAATTATAGCACGAATAAAGACAATTATCATGAATAAGGAAATATAATAATAATGCTTTTATTATTGCCTCTAGGGCATATTTCCAACACAAAGCTCGATGGGTGCTTCGAGGTTTCACACAACGGGAAGGTGTGGACTATGACGAGACGTTCAGTCCGGTGGTCAAGACGGCTACTATCCGTGTGGTGTTGAGCATTGCCACCTCCCACTCTTGGCCCATTCATCAAATGGACATCAAGAATGCCTTTCTCCATGGAGATCTCAACGAGCTCGTCTACTGCTCCCAACCGGCTGGTTTTGTTGACACTGCTCGTCCGGATCATGTTTGTCGCCTCCACAAATCTCTTTACGGCCTCAAGCAAGCTCCTCGCACGTGGTTTCTTCGCTTTCGGGCCTTCCTTCTCTCCCTTGGATTTCACGGCTCCAAGAGTGACACTTCCTTGTTCATTCTTCATCACGGCACCTCCATCGCATACTTACTTGTGTACGTAGATGATATCATTCTCACAGCCAGCTCTCCTCAAACTCTCCACCACATTATCTCGGCTCTCAAGTCTGAGTTTTCCATGACCGATATGGGGCCCCTCCACCATTTTCTGGGCATCAACGTAACTACAACCTCCTTGGGGCTTTTCCTAAGCCAGCAACAGTACACCTTGGAGGTCCTTGAGCGTGCCAACATGCTACATTGTAAGCCCGTCTCTACCCCCATAGACACGAGCTCCAAGATGTCCCTCTCCCATGGACGGCTTCTCTCCAACCCCACATATTACCGGAGTCTTGCAAGCGCGCTTCAGTATCTCACCTTGACCCGGCCGGACATATCTTATGCGGTCCAACAGGTGTGCATTTTCATGCATGAGCCTCGCGACACTCATATGCAGCTTGTCAAGCGCATTCTTCATTACCTCCAAGGCACCTCCCACTATGGCTTACAATTCTACAAGTCATCTTCCAAGGAACTCATCGCATATACGGATGCGGACTGGGCCGGTTGCCCTGACACGAGGAAATCCACGTCGGGTTTTTGTGTCTTCCTTGGTTCCAATCTCATCTCTTGGTCATCCAAACGCCAGGCCACCGTTTCTCGTTCTAGTGCGGAGGCCGAGTATCGTGGTGTTGCTAATTGCGTTGCCGAGTCCTGCTGGTTACGCCAACTCCTTCACGAAGTCAAGTGTCCACCACAGCATGCCACAATCGTCTACTGTGACAATATCAGCGCTTCCTACCTCGCGTACAATCCGGTTCAACATCAACGCACCAAACACATCAAGATAGATCTTCACTTTGTGCGTGATCGTGTTGCCTTCGGCGTCGTCCGTGTCTTGCATGTCCCTTCGAGCTCCCAGTTTGCTGATTTGTTCACAAAAGGCCTGCCGTCTCCGGTGTTCCACGAGTTCCGATCCAGCCTCAACGTCCATGCCCATGGAGTTCCGGCTGAGGGGGGGTGTTGAGTTGTGTTGTAACGTGCTGTTATGCATGCCCATGTATATAGGATCAAGGGCCTGCGTGCCTCATGACTCGGGCAGCGCCCGGTGTATATAAACCATGTATGTAACACTTGATGATCAATAGAGAGTGAATTGTATCCTCCAACTAAGGTAGCCACGCCGCCGCCGACACCTTGCTCGACGAGACCTCACTCACCGTCACCAGCGACTCCCCCGTCGACCCACGGCAACGGCAGCCTGTCGTCCTACCACCACCTGGTGATCGTCGAGCAGCGCTTCGTCAGCCCCACAGCTTCTTAGACACTCGAGTTCTAGACTCTGAGGTAGCTGTTTCCGTTGCTACATTAGCGGGCAATGATTATGTACTAGGATGTGCAAACCTTGTTTTCAACCATGCTGTCCATGAGACCATGACTTCCTGGAATGGAACGCTTTGTGCCTTTGTCTTAGTTTGAAAACTTGTTAAGGACTTAAGCTATTAGCTATGGTTGTCTCAGCTTGGACCTGTTGCTTGTGTGTGTTTGTGACTGTTTGGACCTATTCAGCTTGAACAATGTTGTTTATTTGTGTGTTTGTGACTCGAGTTGTGTTTCTCAGTTTCTGCCATGTTTCTGTTTATTACCGAAAAAGGCTTTCGCCCCGTTTTATATATAAAGCAAAAATCAACATCATCCGAAACAAACGCACGTCCACACCGCACACATCCAAGGCAGGATACAAAAGCGCTGAGCACAGCAACACCACCCCTAGCACACCACCACGAAGAGATGAAGCCGCATACAGCGAACCGTGGACTCCAAGGCGGCGCCTTCAGAAAGGATACGACACCGGAGCGCCGCCACCGCCCGATCCAAGGATCAGAGTTCCCCCCGAAGCCGCACGACGGGCGGTGACAGCCGCGACGACGCCTTCAAGAAGGGAGCGAGCTTCGCCGTCGCCGGTCCGTCCGAAGATAGAGCAGGTTTTCACCCCAGCCTACACTCACCGCCACCGAACGCTACGCCCCGGCAACCACGCCGCCCACACGACCATGGTCACCGGGCAGCACCAAGACACGGGCTCTGCCCAAGAGCACCGTGCACCGCCACCAGGGCCGCCGCCCCGGCATCCAAGACCTTGATACCATCACACTCGAGACCCGCCGCTACCCCAACCAAAGAGACGAGCAGAAAAGGAGCCGCCTTTGCACCCCTGACCCACCCCAGCGTCGAGACCCAATAGGTCGACCAACACTGGCATCCATCGACCCATCCTGCAGCCCGGAGCGCGAGACGAGATCGGTCCTGCAACACCGTGGGGCGGGGACAGAGTCAGTCCTGCTGCACCATGCGTGAGACGAGCTCGGTCCTGCGGCACTGTGCGCGAGACAACCTCGGTCCTGCTGCACCGGGCGCGAGACGAGCGATGGACCGCAGCTAGGAAAGGGCCATCCCTTTGAAGGGAGTAGCGACCGAGCGCTGAGGAGCTGGAGTGAAGGCCAAAACGGTCCGATCGCAGACAAGTCGGCGCCGGAGAAGCCGGCCGCCGCCGCAAGCAGATCCGCCAAGCCACCATGGAGCCGCCACGACACCGGGAGTCCACCACCGCCGGACCTCCACATGTCGCCGCCCACGGCCGGAGTAACGGCCACGCCCGACCGCTGCCCTACCCGCGTCGCCTGGCGCGCTCATAGCGCCGGAGCCGCGGGGCACGCACCACCGCCGATCGACCCCCACCACTAGATCCGGCTGGATCCAGCAAGGGGCCGACCGCGCACCACCTCCCGAGAAGGGAGCGCCGCAGCCGCCCCGTCACGCACGAGCCCCAGGGCGCCGGCGCACCGCCACCAGCCGGCCGCCCTGCGAGCCCGCCGTCGAGCCACTGGACCCCGCGAAGACCAGCGCCACAGCTCGAGGAGACCGCCTCGCACCGGTGTCCCACGAACAGGGGGGAGAAGGGCCCCGCCGCCGCCGCGCCCCCCGGGCTTTGCCCGACGGAGCTCGTCGGCGACGGCAGGGGGGAGGGGAGGAAGGAGGGTTCGAGGCTGCAGAGGAACGGATCCCCCCGGAGCGCGCGGGCGCGCCGCGGGGGGGGGGGGGTTATGGGGGAGGGGGAGGGGGAGCGGGGCAAGCCTGGAGGCGCTCGCCTGGCGGCCGGCGGCGGTGGAAGCAGGCGAGGAGGCCGGCGGCGGCGGGGGAGGAACCCTAGCGGGGGCCTTGGAGGCTTGGACTGTTAGAGTTAAGAGGTCCTATGCTTCCCCAGAAAGTTTTTGTACGAAAATTAAAGTACATCAACGGTACTGATTAGTGGAGCTAATCCACCATACCCATTTAAAGTCTCTTTAGTATCTGGGTATGAAGACTAAACCCATGGGCAGCCCGTCCACGGGCCCGTCTCACCAACTCCCACCTCCCGCTTTCCCTCAAAAAAAAAAACTCCCACCTCCCGCTAGTGCCTCCTCTGCTCTCCTCCTCCCTCCGCTCACGCCTCCTCTCCCGAATATGTCTATTCCTAACTAGTTAGACGCACAACTCGAATCGACGCCGTCCGCTCGTCTTGTGGATCAGCGCAGCAGGCCCCACACGGACCCACCAGGTTTTGCCTATTTCCAATTTTCTCAGCGCATACGGAGAGAATACACGTCCTATCGTATCTGCCATCCTACCTACACTCGATGTGTAGCCTGTACTCGCCTACAACCCCGTCAACTACCCCGTGACCAGGCACCCTCCCCCCGACCATACCCATCCACAATTCAAAATTCGAACCGAAGCAGGTAGACGCAGCTGAATCGAGCGGACGAACCACGCCCTACCCATCCACGCGCCTGGATCCCTAGGTCGCTTCAAGATTCACCGATGAATCTCGGTGCCGAGTCATTCACGGATCTCCTCTTCAGGTATCTCCTCCTCTTGTTCTTGCGTTTTCTCGGGCAAAATCCTCATCTTGCGAGTTGCCTGCGGCAGATTTTGTTCCCAGCCGGCTGCATCAGATGGCGTCCCAGATCTTGGATTGCTAGAGGAGGAGGAGGAGGAGGAGGGGGAGGAGGACGAAGAGCGCGTCCATCCTAATTTTAAGAACCATGGGGAGGAGGGGGAGATGGATAAAGGGGAGGAAAGCTGCGGAGGTGTGGGGGAGGGGGGGGGGACTGTGCGCTATGCCCTCTGAACTTTACGGTCTTTCTCAACCGAACTTTATGGCGAATCTACGGAAAAAGGCTTGGCTGGTACCGCCACGTAATTAACATCTGAAGTAAACATCTACGGGTCATTAATTATCCGGCATCCTCTAACCTCAAACGTAACGTGTATTGTGGATAAACGAGCACGGGTATAGCACGTCGCTGCGCACGTGAAGAGTCTAAAGAAAGTAGCCTAGCAGTACTAGTTGGCAGGAGAATCTATAGACAGCTGGCCCACAACCGATGCAATACATCTCCATATACGTACAACAAAACAATCACATGCTCAGGAATACGCTGCATGGCTGGGACAGCGGTGGGGTAGGTTGATTTGACTGCACCGGAGATGGACGGCAGAGATACGAGTTGTGCGCGTAACTAGTTAGACAAAATCCACGTCCCTCCTCTCCCTCCTTCCTCCGCTAGCTCAAGCTAGCGTTGTACCGCGGTCGTCTGCAACTGCCCCCTTATCAGTGGATCTAGCCTTCCAATCCTTCATCCTGCAACTGCAACTGCTGTCGCGCTGCTTGGATGGACACCATTGAAATTAATGGAGTTGCAGTCAGAGAGCCGGCGGAGCAAAAGTTGCTAGTGGAGTTCTGCATCGTCAATCAATCCTAGACGGATCAAGTGATAGTGTGATCTATGTAGCTACCTTACGTCAAGGTTGCACATATCCAAGGATCAATCACTTTGCATGTTGTTCGTTCAAAAGAAATCGATCTTTGATTATGTGTGTAGTTTCTCGATTTCATCTCGACTACTAGTCTCGGCAAAGTAGAAGCGGAACATGAGACCAAACACCCTGGGAATTTCACGCTGACACCCCGCAAAAAGAAGGGAATTTCATGGCACGAAGCGTGGAGAGGGCGGCGAAGGGCTCCTCGTCCGACAATCCTCAGCTGGACGGGCTACTCGGCGATGGAACATGGGACTATGGGAGTCCCCCAACTCATGACGTTGTCCAGAGATTTTTTCAACATTATACAAGCATCACCTAAAATCCAAATTAACTCCCGAATCTGTCGTATCTGAATCTGAATTAGTCATTTGGTTTGATGTAGTTACTGGCTAGGCTTCATCTCAAAAGGTAATAAACTCTTCTTTTTAGAAATGTTTTTTTTTCTGTGTGCATATTCTGGCGCCCCTAGCTTGCTATCTGGCACTATTCATTACTGAATTTGTATTTTTATACCTTGTAAATGAATCTGTGTTTTTTTTGGGAAGTAAATGAATCTATGTTTGAACTTGAAATTTTACATGTCCACATATAGAAAACTATCCAGTAGTCTTTTGAGAATTTTGCAAAACTCCAGAAACATAGTTTTCACGCGGTTTTCACCGGTTTCCACGAGATATTCTCAGGTAGATGAAGGTGACCTGGGCTGGGCTGAGCACCCCATGTCAGCGTGGCCATGCATGCATGGCCACTTAGAAATGGCAATGGTGGCCGCCGGTGTCATCTCTGCAATGTGTCCTGGCTAGCTTGCATGCATTTGATAACCGTTCATCTCTACGCAACAGTTACTCATCCTTACAACTTAAACTTGTAAAAGGATGGCGGGTGCTCAGTGCATGCACCCTCTCAGGCCATTGGTTCCAGGCTCCCTGCTAAGTTATTACACCAGCTAGCTGGCCTTGCTCTAAGTAGAAACCTGGTAAGCCTTGGCGCTTTGCATATCATATGTGTGCGTGCGTGTCGTCTCCTCCCAAATAGACAACAAAGTTACATTGATCACATGGTTAGCTCTCAACACGATTGCAGTGTCCAACTTACTAATAACTTGGGCACCATGGCATGAGCATGATGGCAGGCAGCTTTGTTTGTTTCGTAGTTAAATTCCTTGTGAAGTTCACGCATTTAGTACATCGATCGCCATTCTTTTTACTTGCTATTCAGTTTTCAAATACATATACCTGGTCACATCTTCTACATGGTTCCAAATTGAAGGTTTTGACACCACACATTGCTAGCTGTCTTCGCAGTTAATGGATACAGCCATACAGGCTGCGTGCTCTGCTCACATCACAAACGGAAGCATGAGCATCCATCTCTGCATGAATGGCGATGTCTCAGCCGTGTGATCCTGACATGGATGATGGGTCGGCCAATAGGCTTCAAGGCGCCCACAGGAGGAAGGGTACGTGATACCACTCCTGTTCGGAACGACAGAGCTGCACAGGTGCGCATACCCAAAAACCTCTGATCTCGATGCTCATTTCCATTAAATTCTGAAACCCCTCTGATCCAATGCTGCCAAGATGTCATGCCACATGCATGCATCCTCATTGCCTATCTGAGCTAATCACCATTTCATCTAAAAACAGTGGTACTACCATGTCCCGGAAAGCTGTGAAACCATGGATTAAGCATGGCGCTACCAACTGTATCTCTGAATATTTTGTTACATTAGAGTATCTTAGAATTTCCCCCCCTCAAAACAGCCTTTTGATTCTTCTGTATGGGATATTTATGGAGTTTTATGATAGAGAAATCGTGTAAAGAAATATTTTTGCATTGTTCGGGAAGGGGTCCCAGAATTCAGTGAGAGTGCATTGCTTGTCCGTGCATTCGTTTAGGGAGAGAAAAAGATGCATGGATGTGGGCTAAGAGCCTCCATTCTTTCATTCTGTCACCATCGATGATAGAGAAGTCGAGGGTGTTGTCCTCGTTCAAAAACGAATTTTGCTTGTCCATGCATTAGTTTAGGGACACCATGATTGGTTCATCCATTTGGGAGAGTAAAGATGCAGGGATGTGGGCTACGAACCTCCATTCTTTACATGTCGCGCAATCTCCACCACCCCGTTGACGAAGAGATCCCAAAGAGACGATGAACGCCCCCGGGCTCCAGGGAGTCCAGGGACCGAAGGAATATATCTATCTTTCTATCTCCAATGGTCTTGGATAGGGAATTGACAGAATGCCATCCTGCAGCCCCTTGCTTGCTGCATGCTCACATAGTCCTCGTGGTTGCATCGGATGCACTGAACCGGGGGGCGGCGGGCGCAACTTGCGATTGATTCTTTGGACGTGTGGACCGGTCCATCCATCCACCGGTGATCTCTCCTCAGGAATCATATCTGCGTAAAAGCCATAGCAAAGATGCAGGATTCCCCCCCTCATATTTCGAACAATCGGAGCAAAGCTTTTCAGGAAGATGCTGGGGTTCATGTAAACTAGACTCATTTTCATGTATTTCTGCAAGCATTTTTCCTTTAGATTTCCGTTCTCGTATGGGACAGTTTTTGTCAGTTCATTATAGTGACACGTCATGCATGGGTTAACTTCCAAACAACGGCATCAGCTCAGAAAATGATCAGACTTAGTCCACAAATTCGTTTATTTGATCAAATAAGGCCAAAACCGACTAGAGAGGAGAAAAACCGACCACATGGCCGCCACGTCCGCGTTCCTTAGACCGTTTTGTGACCAACTATTTTTTACAGGGCCCTTTTTGCAAGCTGATCGGTTTTTCTAGCAACCTATCTTAACTAATGGCGTATAAAGAAAATAATAAATAAAAACCAACTTGCATGTGATTTGAACCTACAACCTGTAGGAGTTGGCAACTAGTTGCTGACCATTGGAACACAACCCGACTTGTGTAATAATTCGCATCTGATTATATATGTTACAACAAGTATGTTGACATTAAACTTTCCATGCACCATGGCCTTATATTGTTTTTAAGAAAATTGTTCTTTCCAAATAATGAATGTCAAAGGCAGGAAATGAGCTAACGGGTACTTAATACGATTGTAAATATAAGGAAATCTATCGACCAACACTAGAAGGAAATCATGTGATTGCATGGGATCCACCCGCAGAAAAAGAAACAAAAAAGGTGGTTGCATGAAATCTCCTGGTTCTACATGAATATATATAGAGTTGGCTGGCACAAAATAAAGAAGTCAGGTTGTGTCCCAATGGTTAGCTGCTGCTTGCTAACTTTGAAAGGTTGTTGGTTCGAGTCCCCTGCAATATGCAGGTTTAATTTTTTTTACTCTATACGCCATTTAGCTAAGATAAGTTAGAAAATACGACAAGTTTACAAATACGCCCCTCCAAAAATAGTTAGTCCAACAGTCTAAGAACGGCTGATGTGGCAGTCAAGTGGCTGGTTTTTCTCCTCTCTAATCGGTTTTGGCCTTATTTGATCAAATAAACGAGTTTGTGGACTAAATCTGATCACTTTCTAAGTTAATGGCCTAAAGTGTGCAATCAGTTTGAGTTCGTGGACTAGCGGCGCATTTCACTCCAGTATATATGCATATATACATATACGACATATTCCTCTATTTTTAAACATGATAGTATCTGATATAACCGCTGTCAAAGTCGAGTATTGCTGTAGTATCTGATTAATAAATCATCAAGCAACCAATGTAGGGATCTCTAGTCATACAGACGGAGGCAACATGTTTCTTTGGAACGCATGTGTTGCTCCCTGGCGGGCTGGTATAGTTTGAAGAACACAGAGTGTTGTCTTCCTCGACATCTCACGATGAAAGGAGAGGCGCATCTCATGATGTGCAGAATACATTATCTTGCACAGAAGAACTAGCTTTCCATCTACATGCATGTGTTTTTATCCTTGGAGAAAATTCATTGATTTGATGTTGAGGCTTGGGAGTTGGGAATAGCCAGCCTGAATTTATGCAAACGGTCAACTTGCCTCTCTCCATAACTAGATCCTTGGCTTGTATTACAAACATCATCATCTTCACAAAGTATATTAAGCTAAGGTAAGTAGAGAAAAGTGGAAATGCTTTTGTGGTGTGAGCCATCATTGGTCGGTATATGGTATCTTGTTTGCCAGCTGCTTGAATGACTGATCCCTATATATCGTTGCCAAGTAGCCTTGGATCGGACTGGATTCCGTCACTGCATCATCGGCTGGCTAGATTCCAAATCTTTGAGCCCAAAAGCTCTGGGATCCTGATTCACCTCGCCGGTCAAGTGGTAGGGGACGGGAATCGAAATCTAGGCCACGGTGGTCTCCCTGTGGCATGGAGGGCGTCGCAATGCTGGGGATTCAAAGCGAGCTTTCTTTTCCCCTGAAAAGGAAATGGTGACCGCAGGCTTTCTCTTCTTCACAAGGTACATGTGGTTCCTTGTAGAGGAAGGGCACCGCGGTGAATAAGGAAAAGAAGGGCAATATGAGCTCGTAGATATGTGTCATTTGTGTGTGATGCTAGTCTGTATTTGTTGTACTCAAGCTGTTAACTTTAGATGACAATGTGGCAGATGTTGCCTGGATTAGTGTAGTATTAGTGTGTGACACTGTGATTTGTGTGTCTATGTGCCCCACTATGGTTGCTAATATGGTTTTGTCTTGTACATGTCCTGCCTTGTTATCAATGAAGTTTAGTTTCATCCTGTCCTGTTAATTGTAGAGAAGAGTGTAATTTTTATGCCTGGAAACAGTATGGAATGGCCATATGTCCATGTCTGTGCTCCATGATCTTCTATCATTGTTCAGCTTTGACTTGATATATACAGCCTGTTGTACTTGATTATACTGTACTTTGCAGTGTTTGAAATAATACTCACAAGTCACAACTTCTTTTTGACGGAATCAGGATCCTATCTTATAGCCAATCTCAAGGACTGTTCTTGATTCTAACGTAATACCACTCTAGATTCGATGATGCTTAGCAGTGAATATTGGTGGGCTCAGATGTCAATTATTCTGGCATTATAGGTTCTTCCTGTGGTTCTTTAACAAAGTTTGTTTTTAGAAAAGGAGGATGACCCCCGGCCTCTGCATCTGGGAGATGCATACGGCCATTTTATTGATTATTCTCAAGGACCATACAAAGCAGTACAACAATATGCCTGAATCCGCCATCTTGGCAACATCTGCCGCTACTCCAATCCATATGATGAAGGGGTGCAAGCTGGGCCAAATATCCAGACCTCTCACCTAAGCCTAACATCTAAAGCCGGAGGCCCCGACCGAGCCACATACAGGGTCCGGGTCACAAACCGGTCCGACGCAATCCCATGTGTCGTGGCCGCCATCTTTCACTGGTCCATCTTCAGAGCAGATTGAGGTGCCAACCTTGGCGGGTGCCTCCGCCATCGACGCCAGCATGACGCCAAACGACGACCTCCACCTACGCGAGTCCACCTCCAAGCAACGGACGCAGATCCATGCTAGGATAGAGGCCGCACCATCGCCGTCGTCCACCACCCACAAGCGCCACCCAGCCCCAAGGTTCCCAACGCGGCGCCTTCAAGAAGGGAACGACGCCGTGAGCGTCGTCGCCGCCCAACAAAGTTAGGGCTTTCGCCCGGGAGACCTAGGGGAAGGGGAAGTGAGGGGATTAGTCCATACCGACGCCTCCAAGGAGGGGGACGACACCCTCAGGCGTCGCCGTCGACGCGGCCGGCCATGGCCGACCAGGGATTTATCCCGAACTAGATCCCCGCCACCAGCAGCGCCTCCTGTACATAACCGGCGACCCAAGGAAGCGCGGCCCGACGAGGCTGGCCTGCACACCGAACAGGGGAGGAGGGGAGGCGCCAGATCGCGCGCACCGTCCACCGTAGAAACCGCCAACGACCAAAGTTTAGTGAATTCTCTTTTAGGAAGGAGGAAGGTAGCGGGGAAAAGGATTCGGTGTGCTTTCTGAACCTGTGGAGTCCAAACTGAACATGGTGGCCAGCTAAACCAGATATCGGAGGCAACAAAATGCTACAGGTACAACTTCTTACAAATAACACAAACACATGAGTTTACATGACATTTTATTTGACGACTTGGTTCCACGGGATAATTAACAACATGCAGTTCATGAATGTAGACGAGAATCTAACAGACTTAACCTTGGACAGGGCCTAACAATACTTTGTACACACAACACAATAGACAATACTCCATTCCTTCATGTTATTCTAACCAATGCTGGATACCCTTGCTTCCTCCTAGAACATCGGCCCATTCTTAAGAGATCTAGTTTGGACAAATTTGTTCACTGCCCACTGGAGCTTGCACTGCTTCATCCATCCTGAAAACATGAGAAGACACTTGCGCTGTAAGCATCATATCTGAACTCTGAACACAAATACTCAAACAGAAGAGACTTGTTTTGTTCTAGCAAAAAAAATTATAAAAGAAAGACTGCAAGATCCATCCAAGCTTTTGCTGGCCAGGGTGGCTGTAATTAAGCAGTTTGGCTTATAGAGAGTTATTAGTTCATGGTGCCAGTCGTCATGCATGACCCCATGCATGCATGGTGGTGAAGAAAAACAAAAAGTAGTACATAAATACCCTGCATGTTGTGCCTTTTGAGTTAAAGCAACGACACAGTCCCAGCAAGCAGACAAATACAGCAGTACTCCCTCCTTTCCGGTTTATAACGCTCAATTCAAAATTCTCATCAACCAAGGTAGATGGTGAGTGGTGGAATATACTTTTTGTAGTTTGCAAAAGCACCCAATTAATGCTCTTGTTTTCCTCAAAAAAGTATGTTTACCAATGCATTAATTGCAATGCATGCA
Source organism: Aegilops umbellulata (assembly GCA_032464435.1). Taxonomy (NCBI): domain Eukaryota; kingdom Viridiplantae; phylum Streptophyta; class Magnoliopsida; order Poales; family Poaceae; genus Aegilops; species Aegilops umbellulata. The sequence continues at coordinate 520,809,899 of CP136059.1, read as the reverse complement.
TGCATAAATTACATGCATTGGTCAATTTTCTCTTAGGCTGGTCATAGTGGGGAGTAACTTAGACTAGTAACATACATATATTACTAGTCTATGTTATCATCTTCATAGTGGGGAGTAACATGTATGTAGTATCATGCAAACCATTATTTATTAAGATGTAGACTCATTTTGCCTTGAGATGTGTTATGTTACAGTAACATATTATGTTACTCCAACCATCTCTCTCCTCATTAAATACATGCCATGTAAGCAAATTTTTCTTGGGATGTGTTATGTTACTTGCTATGTTACTCTCACTATGAGCAGCCTTAGTACTTGCATGCAATGATTTAATGCACCTTGGAATCTGAACATGTGATGGAAAACAACCAAATTGAGCCTTATAAAATGGAAAAACTAAAATTTTGAGATAAGCCCTATAAACCGGAAAGGAGGGAGTAACTTGTACTACCCTTCTCTCAGTTTACAGGGCGTGCGCGTACTCCTAGGTCGTTAATTTGACCAACCTAATACAAGTCATATATTACAAAAAATATACCAACATAAACTTTGGAGTTTCTATTTTCAAAAGGTATAATTTTTGTGTTATATAGTTTATATTAGGGTGATAAAATTGGTAACCTAGGTATACGCGTAGAACTTGTAAACTGAAACGGAGGTAGTATGCTTTATTATGTTGAACTGAAAACTTGTTAGAAGCAAAGCATCCTATGTCTGTTGAGAATTATACCGTTTATTAGGTTCAGAATCCCTGGGTCTTGTACTTGGGGAAGGGGATGCGGCCGTGCTCGATGCTGTTGACGTCGTCGACGAGGATCTGGAAGTGGCGGCGCACCTCCTCGGCGGACTTGGTGCCCCCCATGGCGCTGGCCACCTTCTCCCAGAGGTTGGGGGCGCTCACGCCGTAGTAGGCGAGCGCCTCCTCGAACATCTTGTTCTCCTTCTTGCTCCACTCCGAGACGGAGCTCGGGGAGGTGCTCCGAGACGACGACCCGGAAGACATCTTCAGGTGAGATGTGATGTTCTACTCGAACTAAGAACACTACTTTCTTGTGCCTTGGGTGCTCTCCTGGAAGTGAGGTAGTCCTTTGCTCTTGTAGAAGCGCTGGTGGTTTGGTTTGGTGTCTCTCTTTGCTACGAGGGCTGCTATTTATAGGCCCTGGGAGGCTGGGAGCGTGCCATGTCTCTCTCTGGCTGTGGTTTAAAAGGTGGCTGAGGAGAGGACAACAAGCGGTTCTCGCAGGTTATCTGAGCTAGGTATCAGTATCAGACATGAACAATTTAAGTGACAGCCTGTTTGAGCAATTAAGCCTTTTGGGTCCATTTGCGCACTGCCAACGTATGCCGACGTCATCTCAAGTTATATCCAACACTACACACATAGGGCTGCAAACGAGTCGAGCTCGAGCGAGTTGGAGTTGGCTCAGCTCAACTCATATGAAAATTCGAGCGAGCTCAAACTGAGTGAAGCTCATGATCGAGCTGTAGAACATGACTCATGCTCAGCTTGTAACGATCTCGAGTCGATCTCGAGCTAGTTTCGAGCTAAATGAGATGGTAAAAAATATGAATCTATGGATGAAAAACTAAAAAATTAAGGTGAATATGCTGGGAACTTTACCAAAAATATAGGTTATTTAACACATAGTCAACCACGTGCCATAATGAGGCCTAAATCTTCTCTGTACTTAGTTGAGTTTTCATGTTCGTTGGTAAATAAAATGAAGAAAAATTATGGACAACATAGATGGTAATAAATTATCGTATTTCCATTTAATATAAGGCATGATTATTTAACATAATGATATTCTATCGAGATATCGAGCTAAAATCGAGCGAGCCAACATTGGCTCAAGATCGGCTCGTTTTTCGGTCGAGCAACATAAAGTGTTCACCGCGGCGCGTTTCTTTTCGAGTCGATCTCGAGTCAAGTCAAAAAACGAGTCGATCTCGAGCGGCTCACGAGCCTCGAGCTTTTCTTGCAACCCTATACACACATCAACTTTATCTGAATTAACTCATAACTCTTGAATCCGTCGTATCATCTAATCTGAATTAGTGCTTTGGTTTGATGTAAAAGACAATTTGATTAATTTATCTTTTTCCCTTGAATAATTGTTTGACGTAATTTCCTGGCTAAGCTGCATCTCAAAGGAATTTTTTTAGAAATGTTTGTGTGTGTGTGTGTGTGTGTGTGTGTGTGTGTGTGTGTGTGTGTGCGTGTTCTGGCCCTAGCTTGCTATTCGTCACTATTCTTACTGTATTTGTTTTTCCCATGCCTTGTAAGTTGTAAATGAGTCTGTACTGTTTTTGAACTTGAACTTGAAATTCTACATGTCTATCAAAAACCATCTCCTCTTCAACATCCTATAATTCTTTTTGAGAATTTTTCAAAACTCCAAAACATATTCTGTCAGGTATAGATGGAGGTGACCCCAGGTCAGCGTGGGCACCCCAGGTCAGCGTGGCCATGCATGTGGCACCGCAGCCACTGACATATGGCAACAATGTGGTGCGACCTCTCCTTCCACCAATGGTTTGCATGCATTTGACAACTGTTCATCCATTCACCAGGGCAGCAGTTACCACTCACCGGCGATGACACATGTAAATGGACGGCGAGTGTTCATCAGTTTCACAAGGGGAAAGAAAAAACGTAAGTGCTCTGGAATCTGGATGTATGGACTCTCAAGCCATTGGTTCCAGCTCAGCTCAGTTACTACACTAGCTAGCTAGCTTTAGCTGGCCTTGCTCCAAGTAGAAACCTGTCAAGCCTTTGGAGCTTTGCACATGTTGCTTGCCTCTCCCCTCAACTCAAGTTTAGTAGAAGGTCACATTGATCACATGCCTAGATCTCACCAAGGTTGTAGACTTGTAGTGTCCAAGTTTCAACTTCTCCGCCATGGCATGGGCACGATGTAAGCCAGTTTCAGCGTCGAACTTGTGCTTGTTTTGTAACCAAGTTCCGTGTTAAATTCACGTGTTCAGTACGTCGATCGCCATTCCTTTTTTCTTGCTATTCATTTTTCAAGTACATAACTGGCCACATCTTCTACATGGTTCCAAATTCAACATTTTGGCGCACATTGCTAGCTGCCGTAGCAAGCAGCGTAGATCGATGGATACAGGCTGCGTGCCTTGCTCATATCACCAACGAAACCATCCATCTCTGCATTCATGGCGATGTCTCAGCCATGTGATTCTGACATTGATGATGGGTCGGAAGAGAATCTCGTAAAGCGTGCACATCAGCCAATAGGCTGCAAGGCGCCCACAGGAGAGGAGGAGGAGGATACGTGCTCTTCTGAACAGAGCTGCCAAGGTGCACATACCCAAAAACGTCTCATCTCCATGCTCATTTCCATTAGTTTTCTGAAACCCCTCTGGACCAATGCTACTGCCAAGCATGTCATAGATGCACCCTCATAGCCTATCTGAGCTAATCACCATTTCATCTAAAAGTGGTTCTACCATATGTGCCAGAAACTGTGAATTAAAGCATGGGTTTAGCATCACTGTATCTTTTATTACATTATCGGCGATATAGTATCCTAGATTTTTTTTTCTCAGAGTGAGTGAGCGATAGAGAAATCTTTTATAGGTAATACAGAAATCGTCTAAGTATTTTTGCATTGTTCAGAAAAGGGTCGCGGAATTCAGACATGGTGTTTTGCTTGACCATGCATTAGTTTAGGGAGCACAATTCATCCGTTTGGGATAGAAAAAGCGGCAGGGATATGGGCTAAGAGCCCCCATTCTTTACATGTCGTGCCATCTCCGCCACCCGGTCGATGTACAGATTCCAAAGAGGGAGATGAACACCCTCGGGGTCTCGGAATGTTGCACGAATGATCTCCGCCACCCGGTCGACCAACAGATTCCAAAGAGGGAGATGAACACCCTCTGGGTCCGGAGACCAAAGGAATATATCTATCTCCAATGGTCTTGGAAAGGACAATGACAAAATTCCGTCCTGCTCCTGGCTCCTTGCTTGCTGCTTGCTCAACGAGTCTTAGGAGGCTGGGGTTTGCATCAGATGCACTGGATTGCGGAGGGGGCAGCGGGTGCAACTTGCGTCGCGTTTGATTCTTGTGGGCGTGTGGACCGGTCCATCACCCGTCCACCGGAGATCTCTTCACCGGAATCATATCTGTGTAAAAGCCATGGGAAAGATGCAGGATTCTCTGTCAAATTTCGAACAATTGGAGAAAAATGCTTTTCAGGAAGATGCTAGCCCGTGTAAATAAACCAGCAAAATGCGCACTTATTTCACGTAGTATTTCTGCAAGCATTTCCTATTGTTCCACAGTCATGCATGCATGGGTTATGAGACTGGATCTTCTACTCTTGGGTGTACTACACATGAGTTACCAAAAAAACTGAAAACAGTTATCAATCAAAATCCAAAAAATCCGAAATTTTATGACATCAAGCTTTATCAATATTTTGAGGTTTTTGCAAAATTTTATTCAAAAATAACATCTGAGGAGGTATCACGAATAATAACAAAATCACTGCTCAAAGTTTTGTGCACTTTTTGAGCAGCGATTTTTTTTCCGTGAGAACTCCTAGGACGTTATTTTTGGATGAACTTTTGCAAGAACCTTGAACATATATTAAAGTTTGATGCCACGAAATTTCAGATTTTTTGGATGTTGTTTGATAACTTTATTTTTTTTTTCAAATTTTTGCTAACTCGGGTGTAGTACACCCAAGAGTGTCTGTTACTTTCCGATGGGTTATTAACTTCCAAATAGCAGTATCACAACAATTGCAGGTTATCATAAGCGTGGTCCTGTATTTTAAACATGACAGTGTCTAATATACGATTTAAAAAAATGGAATATGCTATTTGGGATTTCTAATTAATCCCACGGACTGAAAACGGAAGGTTGGTTTGTTTTGAACGTGTTGCTTCTGGGCAAGTTTGAGTGACCAGAATGTTGTCCCTCTGGAGTGAAAGGGCAGATAAAAGGAGAGGAGGGGGCATCACATATTGTGTGGAATTTATCTCTTATCTTGTACACAAGAACTACTACCTCCGTCCTGGTTTATTAGTCCCATTTGTGATTTGTGTCAAATTTTGACCAAAGATTTAACTAATAAAATGTTAATGCATGTCAACGAAAATTATATCATTGGATTTGTATTTGGACATAGTTTTCAATGATATAATTTTTGGTGACATGCAGAAACATTTAGTTAGTTAGATCTATGGTCAAATTTTGGTACAAATACAATGAGGACAATTAAACCAGGACGAAGGTAGTAACTTTATATCTGCATGTCTTTTATATTTGAAAAAGAAAAAAATTCAGTTGCTAACATGTATGTTTTTGCGTTCATTTTCTTTGGGTGTTTTTCTGCTTCCTACAGGAAGGCATTTGCTCTTGCATATTTTGCCAGTATTCTCTAAGGCAGGCCATCACGATACAGTTCATGTACATTAGTAAAACATAACTTTATCCTACATACAATCCGCACTATCTTAGCACTATCTTGAAAATGATGGCGCGCTACAGCCTAGTGGGTGTGGCGTGTTCGAGGAAAACAAAATTAGTGACCCGTGCCCAATGAAATAGGCGACATAGATCTTTCCCTCCTTGCCTGCAGTTTGATCTCGGGCGAAGATTGGTTATAAACTTGTTGCAATATTATAATTCAGCGCCGGGCTCCAGAAAATCGGATGTCCTTAGTTTGCCCAGAGTCTTTTCTCCAAGTGAGAAGGTAGACAACATAAAAGGCATCTCACATTGTGCGGAATATTTACATTAGCTTGTACGGAGGAACCAACTTTCTATCTACACTATATGTTTTGATTCTTATGTTTAGTCTTTCAGAAGAACCAACCTAATTTTATTTTTATTTTTTTGCGAATCAACCAGGCTGAATTTGTAAGTACAAACATCATCTATCATCTATCTTCACAAAAGAAGCAAAGTGGGAATGCTTTTGGGCTCTGTCTAAGCCATCATTAGTCGGTGTATAGTATGTTCTTATTTGCCAGCTGCTTGGCTGGATAATTGACTGATCCCTCCATATATGGATGCCAAGTAGTAGCCTTGGATCGGACTGGATTCCGTGTCACTGCATCATCGGCTGGCCATATTCCAAATTTGAGCACAAAAGCTCTGGGATCAACAAGTTGCTGGAGATGGGAATCAGAATCCAGGCTAGGGTAGCAGGCCTCGCTATCTATGCCGTGGATTCAAAGCTACCCGCCCTTTTTTCTTTCTTTTCACCTGAAAAGGAAATGGCGAGTCCCTCCGGCTTTCTCCTCTTCACAGGGTACGTGCACAACACACACTCCACTGCCGCAGGGTTCATTCTAAGAAGATAAATCAGAGCGTGGCCAATGTATTCATCAATGCTACTATTGCTAGTAGGAATAATATGGCAGTAGCTACATGTGTCCTCGTTTTTCGGTCTGTGTTTTCAAGGCCACAACATTTAGCAAGCTTGAGATAAGTTTTGCCATGATTTATGATACTGTAAGGCTTTCACCACAATCACAAATTATTGTCTACAAATCGTCCAATACAAGATAACTTACAAAACTTTTCTGACAGACTGAAACCACTCTCATAGTATTAACATCAACATAGTATGACAAAAACAGCTAGCATTCCGGCTTGCCGGTTAGCATTCTGGAGCTAGGTCTAGGAACTTATGGTTGGTACCATGTAAGAGGATTAGAGATGAGAGAATTGTGGTAATGCTTTGTGTATAGTATTGAGCCTCCTGGGCAAGTACAAATACATGTGAAGACAGGAAACTTTTTTTGAGAAACAACAAGACTCTGTTGCTTATTTTTGTTAATTGTCAAATAAACAGTATAGACAAGGTGTTCCAGAAAAAAACAAAGCAAAGAAGAAAAAAGCTAAACATGAGCATACGTACAACAACAAAAGTCTCATAGGTCAACTATAACTAAAAGAGTTGACCCATGTTTCAATATGAAGATACCCTTTTCTCTTTGCTCTATGGATAGTCCATTTGAGCTTGTGTGTCATGTGCCCACTATGGTTGCTAATATGGTTTTATCTTGATGTACTTGTAGAGAAGAGTGTAATTTGTATGGCTGGAAGCCTGGAAACAATATGGAAGCACCATATGTCCGCTTTGACTTGATATATACAGCCTGTACTTGATTATACTGTACTTTGCAGTGTTTGAAATAATACTCACAACTTCTTTTTGACGGAATCACGAGTCTATCTTATAGCCAATCTCAAGGACTGTTCTTGATTCTACTGTAATACCACTCTTGATTCGATGATGCTTAACAGTGAATATTGGTGGGCTCAGATGTCGATTATTCTGGCATTAGGTTCTTCCTGTGGTTCTTTAACTAAGTTTAGTGACTTCTCTTTTAGGAAGGAAGAAGGTAGTGGTGACAAGGATTCTGCGTGCTTTCTGAACCGGTGGACTCTCCAAACTGAACATGGTAGCCAGCTAAATTGGAGGCGACAAAATGCTACAGGTACAACCTCTTACAAATAACACAAACACACGAGTTTACATGACATTTATTTGAAGACTTGGTTCGAGGGGATAATGAACAACATGCAGTTCATGAATGTAGACGAGAATCTAACAGACTTAACCTTGGACAGGGCCTAGCAATACTTTGTCCACACAATAGACAACACTCCATTCCTTCATGTTATTCTAACCAATGCTGGATACCCTTGCTTCCTCCTAGAACATCGGCCGATTCTTAAGAGATCTAGTTTGTACAAATTTGTTCACTGTCCACTGGAGCTTACACTGCTTCATCGATCCTGAAAACATGAGAAGACACTTGCGTTGTAAGCATATCTGAACTCTGAACACAAATACTCAAACAGAAGAGACTTGTTTTGTTCTAGCAAAAAAATTTATAAAAGAAATACTGCAAGATCCATCCAAGCTTTTCCTTTGGAAGTAGGGAATTTGTTTGTCTGATTGTGCTAAGATTAAACCACTGATAAATTGGGCCAGGGTGGCTGCAATTAAGCAGTTTCGCTTATAGAGAGTTAGTTCATGGTGCCAGTCGTCATGCATGCATGGTGGTAAAGAAAAACAAAAGTACATAAATACCCTGCATGTTGTGCCTTTTGAGTTAAAGCATCTATGCTAACGACACAGTCCCAGCAAGCAGACAAATACAGCAGTAACTGCTATGCTTTATTATGTTCAACTGAAAACTTGTTAGAAGCAAAGCATCCTATGCCTGTTGAGAATTATACCTTTTATTAGGTCCAGAAGCCCTGGGTCTTGTACTTGGGGAAGGGGATGCGGCCGTGCTCGATGCTGTTGACGTCGTCGACGAGGATCTGGAAGTGGCGGCGCACCTCCTCGGCGGACTTGGTGCCCCCCATGGCGCTGGCCACCTTCTCCCAGAGGTTGGGGGCGCTCACGCCGTAGTAGGCGAGCGCCTCCTCGAACATCTTGTTCTCCTTCTTGCTCCACTCCGAGTCGGAGCTCGGGGAGGTGCTCCGAGACGACGACCCGGAAGACATCTTCAGGTGAGATGTGATGTTCTACTCGAACTAAGAACACTACTTTCTTGTGCCTTGGGTGCTCTCCTGGAAGTGAGGTAGTCCTTAGCTCTTGTAGAAGCTCTGGTGGTTTGGTTTGGTGGCTCTCTTTGCTATGAGGGCTGCTATTTATAGGCCCTGGGAGGATGGGAGCGTGTCATGTCTCTCTCTGTGTGGGTTAAAAGGTGGCTGAGGAGAGGACAACAAGGTTCTCGCAGGTTTTCTGAGCTAGGTATCAGTATCAGACATGAACAATTTAAGTGACAGCCTGTTTGAGCAATTAAGCCTTTTGGGTCCATTTGCGCACTGCCAACGCATGCCGACGTCGTCTCGAGTTGTATCCAACCAGTGGCGGAGACAGGGGGGGACCAGCAGGGGCCCTGGCCCCCCCCTAACACCATGGATTTAGTGATACTTTGCTGATGAACAGTACGAAAATTAATTATAAATTGCTGTTAAAAGCCTTTTTCTTGTTGGATTGGCCCTCCCCAACTAGTATTCACAGCACTTGGCCCCCCTCATGCTATTTTCCTGGCTCCGCCACTGTATCCAACACTACACATATCAACGTAATCTGAATTAACTCATAACTCTTGAATCCGTTGTAACTAAATCTGAATTAGTGCTTCGGTTTGATGTAAAAGAAAATTCGATTAATTTATAAAAAAATGAATAATTGTTTGATGTAATTTCCTGGCTAAGCTGCATCTTAAAGGGAAATGAAATCCTTTTTTTAGAAATATTTTTTTCTGTGTGCATATTCTGGCCCTAGCTTGCTATTCTTCACCATTCATTATTGAATTGTTTTTTTTTCATACCTTCTAAATGAATCTGTACTGTGTTTGAACTTGAAATTCTACAAGTCTATAGAAAAACCATCTCTTCAGCATGCTATACATTTTTCTGAGAACTTGTCAAAACTCCAAAACATATTCTCTTAGGTAGATGGAGGTTACCTAATTATTGTCAGCGTGGCCATGCATGGCGCGGCACGGCGGCCACTGACAGATTGGCAATGGTGCCATGGTGGTGTGACCTCTTCTCCCTCCAATGCTAGTTTTGCATGCATTTGACAACTGTTCATCACCAGGCAGCAGTTGCCACTCGCTCGCGATGGTACATGCAAATGGACGGCGAGTGCTCTGGAATCTGGATGCATGCGCCCTTTCCAGCTCAGTTACTACTACACCAGCTAGCCGTTTGTAGCATTGCACATCTAGCCGTTTGGAGCATTGCACATCTTGCTTATCTCTCCCCTCAAGTATAGTAACAGGTCACATTGATCACATGTATGCCTAGCTCTCACCAAGGTTGTAGTGTCCAGCTTTCAACTTCTCCACCATGGCATGGGCATGGTAGGCAGCTTTGATGTTTGGTAATTAAATTCCTTGTGAAATTCACGTGGTCACTACGTCCATCGCCTTTCTTTTTTTTTCTCTTGGTAATCAGTTTTCAAACACATACCTGGCCACATCTTCTACATGGTTCCAAATTCAACATTTTGGCACACAATGCTAGCTGCCGTAGCAAGCAGCGTGGATCGATTGACACAGGCTGTGTGCTCTGCTCACATCACCAACGCGCGGAAGCGTCCATCTCTGCCTTCATGGCGATGTCTCAGCCGCATGATCCCGACATTGATGATGGGTTGGCAGAGAGTCTCGTAAAGCGTGCACATCAGCCAATAGGCTGCAAGGCGCCCACAGGAGAGGAGGAGGAGGATACGTGCTTTTCTGAACAGAGCTGCCAATGTGCAGGTGCGCATACCCAAAAACGTCTCATCTTCATGCTCATTTCCATTAGTTTTCTGAAACCCCTCTGACCCAATGCTGGCAAGCATGTCATACATGCACCCTCATAGCCTATCTAAGCTGATCACCATTTCACCTAAAAGTAGTTCTACCATATGTGCCAGAAACTGTGAATTAAAGCATGGGTTTAGCATCACTGTATCTTTTATTACATTATCGGCGATATAGTATCCTAGATTTTTTTTTCTCAGAGTGAGTGAGCGATAGAGAAATCTTTTATAGGTAATACAGAAATCGTCTAAAGAAATATTTTTGCATTGTTCAGAAAGGGGTCGCGGAATTCAGACATGGTGTTTTGCTTGACCATGCATTAGTTTAGGGAGCACCATTCATCCGTTTGGGATAGAAAAACCGCAGGGATGTGGGCTGAGAGCTTCCATTCATTACATGTCACACGAATGATCTCCGCCACCCGATCGGCCAACAGATTCCAAAGAGGGAGATGAACACCCTGTGGGTCCGGGGACCCAAGGAATATATCTATCTTTCCATCTCCAATGGTCTTGGAAAGGACATTGACAAAATTCCATCCTGCTCCTGGCTCCTTGCTTGCTGCTTGCTCAAGGAGTCTTAGGAGGCTGGGGTTTGCATCGGATGCACTGGACTGTGGAGGGGGCAGCGGGCGCAACTTGAGTCAGGTTTGGTTCTTGTGGGCGTGTGGACCGGTCCACCGGAGATCTCTTCACTGGAATCATATCCGCGTAAAAGCCATGGGAAAGATGCAGGATTCTCCGTCAAATTACGAACAATTGGAGAAAAAGATGCTTTTCAGGAAGATGCTAGCCCGTGTAAATAAACCAGGAAAATGCGTACCTATTTCATGTAGTATTTTTTGCAAGCATTTCCTATTGTTCCACGGTCATGCATGCATGGGTTATGAGACTGGATCTTCTACTCTTGGGTGTACTACACACGAGTTAGCAAAAAAAATTTGAAAACAGTTATCAAACAAAATCCAAAAAATCTGAAATTTAATGACATTAAGCTTTGTCAATTTTTTGAGGGTTTTGCAAAATTTCATCCAAAAATATCATCCGTGGAGGTCTCACCAAAAATAATAAAATCACCGCTCAAAGTTTTGTGCACTTTTTGAGACGGATTTTTTTCCCTGAGAGCTCCTAGGACGTTATTTTTGGATGAACTTTTGCAAGAACTTTGAACATATGGTAAAGTTTGCTGCCACAAAATTTTAGATTTTTTAAAATGTTGTTTGATAACTTTTTTTTTCAAATTTTTGCTAACTCGGGTGTAATACACCCGAGAGTGGCCACTACTTTCCGATGGGTTATTGACTTCCAAATAGCAGTATCACAACAATTGCAGGTTATCACAGGCATGGTCCTGTATTTTTAAACATGACAGTATCTGATATACGATTTAAAAAATTGAATATGCTTATTTGGGATTCTAATTAATCCTGCGGAGCGAAAACGGAAGATTGCTTTGTTTTGAACGTTTTGCTTCTGGGCAAGTTTGAGTGACCAGAATGTTGTCCCACTCGAGTGAAAGGGCAGATAAAAGGAGAGGAGGGGGCATCACATATTGAGTGGAATTTATCTCTTATCCTGTACACAAGAACTAACTTTATATCTGCATGTATGTCTTTTATTTTTGAAAAATAAAAAAAATTCAGTTGCTAACATGCATGTTTTTGTGTCATTTTCTTTGGGTGTTTTTCTGCTTCCTACAGGAAGGCATTTGCTCTTGCGTATTTTGCTAGCATTCTGTAAGGTAGGCCATCACGATACAGTTCATGTATGTTAGTGAAACATAACTTTATCCTACATACAATGGGGCACTATCTTAGCGCTTTCTTCTTGATGAAAATGATGACGCGCTACAGCCCAGTGGATGTGGCGTGTTTGAGGAAAACAAAATTAGTGATCCGTACCCACTGAAATATGCGACATAGATCTTTCCCTCCTTGCCTGCAGTTTGATCTTGGGCGAAGATTTGTTATAAACTTGTTGCGATATTATAATTCAGCGCCGGGCTTCGGAAAATTGGAGGTCCTTAGTTTGACCAGAGTCTTGTCTCCAAGTGAGAAGGTAGATAACATAAAAGGCATCTCGCATTGTGGGGAATATTTACATTAGCTTGTATGGAGGAACCAACTTTCTATCTACACTATATGTTTCGATTCTTATGTTTAGTCTTTCAGAACAACCAGCCTGATTTTTACCTTTTTTTTTTTTGCAAATCAACCGGGCTGAATTTGTAAGTACCAACATCATCTATCATCTATCTTCACAAAAGAAGCAAAGTGGGAATGCTTTTGGCCTCTGTCTAAGCCATCATTAGTCGGTATATAGTATGTTTTCTTTGCCAGCTGCTTGGCCAGATAATTGACTGATCCCTCCCTATATGGATGCCAAGTAGTAGCCTTGGATCGGACCGGATTCCGTGTCATTGCATCATCGGCTGGTCATATTCCAAATTTGAGCCCAAAAGCTCTACGACCTGGATTCAATTCTTTCAACAAGTTGCTGGACATGGGAATCAGAATCCAGGCTAGGGTAGCGGGCCTCGCTATATATGCCGTGGATTCAAAGCTATCCGCCCTTGTTTCTTTCTTTTCACCTGAAAAGGAAACGGCGGGTTCCTCCGGCTTTCTCCTCTTCACAGTGTACGTGCACGGCACACACTACCCCCACTGCAGCAGTTTATGACAACCGAAGTTTTTAACTGACCGGAGAACCGGACCGAACGGTTCAGTTGGACCGAATGCCCACCCCTAGCTACATGTGTCCTCGTTTTCCGGTCTGTGTTTTTGAGGCCACAACTTTTAGCAAGCTTGAGATAAGTTTTGCCATGATTTATGATACTGTCAGGTTTTCATCACAATCATAAATTATTGTCCACAAATCGTCCAATACAAGATAACTTACAAAACTTTTCTGACAGACTGAAACCACTGTCATAGTATCAACATCAACATAGTATGACAAAAACAGCTAGCATTCTGGAGCTAGGTCTAAGGAACTTATGGTTGATACCAATGAGAGAATTGGCGTAATTCTTTGTGTATAGTATTGAGCCTCCTGTATATACATGTGAGGGCAGGAAAGTTTTTTAGGGAAACAACAAGACTTTGTTGCTTATTTTTGTTAATTTTCAAATAAACATTATAGACGAGGTATTCCAGAAAAAAAAGAAAAGAAGAAAAAGGCTAAACATGAGTATACGTACAACAACAAAAGTCTCATAGGTCAACTATATCTAAAAGAGTTGACCCATATTTCGATATGAAGATACTCTTTTCTCTTTGCTCCATGGATAGTCCATTTGAGATCCTCCTTAAACTTCTTCCTGCAAGTATAAAGGTTAGGAGTAATGCCTTTGAAGATGAAGTCATTCCTTGTTGTCCAAATTTCCCATGAGGCTAAAATGATGATCTCAAAAGAGAAAGGTGTTAAACGATAATGGAAGCATCTCAATCTCCATACAGGGAGAACCGCATTGCTTATATTGATCGATGGGTTCTGGGTACAGCGTGCGGTAGCCTTTGGCTAAACGATCTATAGATTACAGGAGGTTACAGGAGATAAAGAGATAAGGAAGGAGTCCTAACAACTTTAACCTCCTAGCATATCCTAGATTACATGACAGCTACGCATATTGTATGTCTAACACACCCCCTTAATCTGAACTTCTTAAGTTTAGATTACGCTTAAACTCTTCAGATGGTCCTGTGGGCAAAGCCTTTGTAAAGCCATCTGCAACTTGATCTTTGGAAGACACAAACCGAACTTAGAACTCCTTGCTGGCAACTCTTTCTCTGACAAAGTGATAATCAATCTCAATGTGTTTGGTACGTGCATGAAAAACAGGATTAGCAGATAGATATGTAGCCCCCATGTTATCACACCAAAGACATGGAGTTTGTATATGACATATCCCAAGTTCTTTGAGCATAGACCTCACCCATATAATCTCAGCTGTGGCATTTGCTAATGCCTTATATTCCGCCTCGGTACTTGACCTTGACACCGTTGCTTGTTTCTTTGCACACCATGAGATTAAATTGGGTCCAAAAAATACTGCAAAACCACCGGTCGACCTTCTATCATCCAAGCACCCTGCCCAATGAGAATAAGAAAATGCACTAACAAGGGTAGAGGATGACTTGGTAAAAGTTAAACCAACACTCAAAGTATGCTTCACATATCTCAGTATACGCTTGGCAGCAGTCCGATGAACAGAGGTGGGAGCATGAAGGAACTGACATACTTTATTTACTGCAAAGGAAATGTCAGGCCTCGTGAGTGTCAAGTACTGAAGGGCACCTACCAAACTCCTGTATTTGGTGCCATCTTCATGATTCAGAGGTGCACCTTCCATGAGAGACAATTTTTCTGAGCTGGATAAAGGAGTTGTGGATGGTTTACAGCTCTGTAGTCCTGTCTTGCTCAAAAGATCTGTTGCATACTTTTCCTGAGAAAGGTGAAGACCACCTTCATTGTTTCTCTTGACCTCAATACCAAGAAAGTAATGTAAATCACCTAGGTCTTTAAGAGCAAACTCAGAGTTCAAATCCTTTAACAAAGTTGTAACTGCCTGAGGGGAAGAACTTGTAACAATAATGTCATCCACATAAATAAGCACAAAGATAGCTGTGTTGGAGTGATTGTAAATAAACAATGATGTATCAGACTTGGAAGGAACAAAACCAAGTGTTTGCAGTTTGGAGCTCAAGCGAGAGTACCATGCTCGGGGAGCCTGTTTCAGACTATAAAGAGACTTGTCAAGGCGGCATATATGAGATGGTTTGTCCTTATCCTCAAACCCAGGAGGTTGCTTCATGTACACTTCCTCTTCCAGGACACCATGAAGGAACGCATTCTGCACATCTAGCTCGCGAAGACTCCATCCTATGGACACAGCAATGGATAGAACAAGACGAATAGTGGCAGCTTTAACAACAAGACTGAAAGTATCCTCATAATCAAGACCATACCTCTGCTTGAACCCTTTTGCTACAAGTCTAGCTTTGTAACGATCAATGGTACCATCCGACTTTCTCTTGATACGAAACACCCATTTACAGTCAATCACATTCATACCTTGTCGGGGGGGGGGGACAAGATGCCACGTGTGATTTTTCTGAAGAGCACAAAATTCTTCACGCATGGCAGGTGCCCACTTCGGATCAGCCAGAGCTTGGGTGACAGTACATGGCTCTCCTGCAAACACAGCTGAAATGGCCAAGCCATACTTAGTTTTATAATTGACAGGTTGTATAATGCCATCGTGGAGACGTGTACGGCGTGCCGTTGGTACTGTTGCAGCCAGGGCGTGGCCGCAGAAGATCCAGGGGAGGCAGAAGCCTCGACCACCACAGAAGCAGACGATCTCGAGGAGGGAGACCCTGCTGGCGAAGCAGGATCTTTTGTGGTGCTGGTGGTTGGTGAAGCGGGCGCATCCGGTGTAGAGGATCCGTGCGGGCGGGGGTAGACCGAGCTAGGCTCGGATCGCGCACCAGATTCCCCTGATCCACGCGGAGCCGGCGCAGGGTCGACAACAGGCGGGATCCGCCTGGAATAGATACGCGGGGTGGACGCGTAGCGCATGGTTGGCTGGTCCCCCACAGCCGATTGGCGCACCTGGCGGGTGGGAGACAGCACCATCACGGGCGGCCGCGTGTCCCCAGCGTCTCGGCACGGGGTGGGAGCAGCCGGGGGAGCGGATCCCGGTGTAGATCCGGCTGAGTCAGAGGCAGACTGACGCACGGATCCCAAATAAGATTGCACCAGATCGCCTGTGGCAGCGCCAGCTTCCTTCGAGGCATTATCTTCGGCAGTAAAAACACCATTTTCACAACCAATGGAACTGTTATTTCTTCCTGTGGTAGAAAACTCAGATGGTATATTAGAGAAATTAGTCAAAACTGGATCATCACAATTATCATTACCCACACAATCAACACCGGAAAGATGAGATGGAAAAAGGAGGATTTCTTTCCGAAGAAGTGCACCGGCATTGGGATGGAGTTTTTTGAATGGGAATTGAGTTTCATCGAAGAAAACATCGCGGGAGATGTAAACACGGCCAGTAGATACATCAATACATTTAACACCCTGATGCTAAGCATTGTAGCCTAGAAAGACACACTGCTTAGAGCGATACATAAGCTTGCATGTGTTATAGGGACGGAGATTTGGCCAACAAGCACAACCAAAAACGCGAAGGGTGGTGTAGTCTGGAGTGACATACAATAGGCGTTTGGTGGGAGTTTCATTTGAGATGGTGCGACTAGGCCACATATTAATGAGATGAACGGCAGTAAGAAAAGCTTCATCCCAAAATTTTAATGGCATGGAAGCTGAAGCTAGAATGGCAAGTCCTACTTCAACGGTGTGTCTATGTTTACGTTCAGCCGAACCATTTTGTTGGTGGGCATGAGGACACGAAACATGGTGTGAGATTCCAATCTTTTGGAAGAAAGAATTGAGTTTCTCATATTCACCACCCCAGTCTGACTGTACTGCAATAATTTTGCTACCAAACTTTCATTCAACAAGAGCTTGAAAGTTATGAAAAACTTGAAAAACATCAGCATGTTTCTTAAGGAGATAGATCGACATGTATTTACTATAGTCATCAACAAAGCTTACGTAGTAAGTGTCTACCAACAGAAGTGGGTGCTAGACCCCATACATCAGAAAAAATGAGTTGCAAAGGTTTGGTTGACACACTAGTGGATACAGGATATGGCAATTGATGACTTTTTGCACGTTGACATGAATCACAAATAGTTTCTAAATCTCTCTCACCAACAACTGGGAGTTTATTTCTACTAAGGATTTGATGAACGGTAGCAAAATATGGATGACCTAAGCGATTGTGCCACCTTTCAACAGATAACTTGATGGCACCATACACTTGTTTATTGTATTGGCGGTACTGAGGAAGCAATGCATAGAGCCCTTGCACGCACACACCCCTATGGAGGATTCTCTTCGTGGCCTGATCCTTGATCAAAAAGAAGAACGGGTGAAACTCTAGAAAAACATTGTTGTCAAGAGCAATTCTATGAACAGATAACAAGGTTTTGGAAGCATTAGGAACATGCAGAATTTCATTAATCTCGAGATTTTTATGTGGGGTTCTGATAGGTGATTGACCAATATGACTAATTTCCATACCTACACCGTTTGCCGCGGTGTAAACTTGATCATGACCACGGTACTTCTCATGCATGGTGAGTTTCTCCAACTCTCCGGTTATGTGGTTCGTCGCATCGGTGTCCATATACCAATTGGTATCGACGCCATAAGATGTGTCAGCGGCAGCTGCAACTTTCTTGGTCTGAGAATTGTTATCGGCATAACGCCAATCACAGTCACGAGCAAGGTGGTTAGTTTTTTTTGCAAATTTGACACCCTCCCTCATAACCTTCGTAGCCCTGGAAGTTTCACCCTCTGTTGGAGTTGGAGCGCCTGTTGGTGTTGTTGTTTCCACCCCGGTTGTTGTTGGGGTAGTAGCCGCCACCACCGCCGCTGCCCTGATAGTAGCCGCCACCACCGCCGCCGCCTTGGTAGTGGCCGCCACCGCTGTTTTGAGGATGGCTACCGCCACCACCATTGTTGCAGCCGCCACCTGGAGCAGCACCATAGCCGTTGTTATTGCCGTAGCCGCTGCCGCCGCGAGGGCTGCCACCAGCGCCACCTCCTTTTTGGTTGCGGTAGTTGCCCTTGCCGCCGCCAAATCGCCCGTGGGAGGCGACGTTGGCTGAGGATTTAAACCCCCAGCCCCACCACCATGAAACATCTCAACTCTTTGATCAAAGTTAGCGACCAGAGAGAAGACAACATCAACAGTAACGGGCTCGATGCGAACATCCAGGGCTGATATGATGGGTTGATAATCCATGTTGAGGCCAGCAATGAGGAAAGAGATGAGTTCCCCCTCCCCAAGTGGTTTAACCGCCGCCGCGAGTTCATCGGAGAGAGAATGCATATGCCCAAAGTAGGCGGAGGCGGACTGAGTACCTTTCTGCGCATTGGTGAGAGCGGCCCGAAGATTGATTGTGCGCGACAAAGAGACAACAGCGAACATGTTTGCCAAAGCCGTCCAGATGGCATGGGAGGTCTCGAGGGAGGCGACTTGGACGAGAACCTCCTTGGAAAGGTTGCGAAGAAGGTATGCAACTATTTGTTGATCCTGGACAAGCCAGGGGGCATAGGCAAGATTAGAGATAGCCTGATCCTTTCCATCTTTGTCTTTGGTGGTGATGTGTTTGGGAGGCTCCTCGATAGAGCGATCTATGTAGCCATACAAGCCGGCGCCCATTATCTGGGATCGTGCTTGTGCTCCCCAGAGGACATAGTGTTGGAAATATGCCCTAGAGTCAATAATAAATTAGTTATTATTATATTTCCTTGTTCATGATAATTGTTTATTATCCATGCTAGAATTGTATTGATAGGAAACTCAGATACATGTGTGGATACATAGACAACACCATGTCCCTAGTAAGCCTCTAGTTGACTAGCTCGTTAATGAATAGATGGTTATGGTTTCCTGACCATGGACATTGGATGTCATTGATAACGGGATCACATCATTAGAAGAATGATGTGATGAACAAGACCCAATTCTAAGCATAGCACAAGATCGTGTAGTTCGTATGCTAAAGCTTTTCTAATGTCAAGTATCATTTCCTTAGACCATGAGATTGTGCAACTCCCGGATACCATAGGAATACTTTGGGTGTGCCAAACGTCACAACATAACTGGGTGTCTATAAAGGTGCACTACGGGTATCTCCGAAAGTGTCTGTTGGGTTGGCACGAATCGAGACTGGGATTTGTCACTCCGTGTGACGGAGAGGTATCTCTGGGCCCACTCGGTAGGACATCATCATAATGTGCACAATGTGATCAAGGAGATGATCACGGGATGATGTGTTACGGAACGAGTAAAGAGACTTGCCGGTAACGAGATTGAACAAGGTATCGGGATACCGACGATCGAATATCGGGCAAGTACAATACCGCTAGACAAAGGGAATTGCATGCGGGATTGAACGAATCCTCGACATCGTGGTTCATCCGATGAGATCATCATAGAACATGTGGGAACCAACATGGGTATCCAGATCCTGCTGTTGGTTATTGACTGGAGAACGTCTCGGTCATGTCTGCATGGTTCCCGAACCCGTAGGGTCTACACACTTAAGGTTCGATGACGCTAGGGTTATAAAGGAAGTTCGTATGTGGTTACCGAATGTTGTTCGGAGTCCCGGATGAGATCCCAGACGTCACGAGGAGTTCCGGAATGGTCCGGAGGTAAAGATTTATATATGGGAAGTCTTGTTTTGGTCACCGAAAGAGTTTCGGGTTTTATCGGTAACGTACCGGGACCACCAGGAGGGTCCCGGGGGTCCACCAAGTGGGACCACCGGCCCCGGAGGGCTGCATGGGCCAAGTGTGGGAGGGGACCAGCCCCAGGTGGGCTGGTGCGCCCCCCCCCCCCCCCCCGCCCACAAGGGCCCAAGGCGCCTAAGGGGAGGAAGGGGGCAAACCCTAAGGGCAGATGGGCCTTAGGGCCCATGCCTAGTGCGCCTCCCTCTTGTTGGGGAACGTAGCAGAAATTCAAATTTTCCTACGTATCACCAAGATCCATCTATGGAGAAACTAGCAACAAGGGGAAGAAGAGCGCATCTACATACCCTTGTAGATCGCTAAGCGGAAGCGTTCAAGTGAACGGGGTTGATGGAGTCGTACTCATCGTGATCCAAATCACCGATGACCAAGTGCCGAACGGATGGCACCTCCGCGTTCAACACACGTACAGCCCGGTGACGTCTCCCATGCCTTGATCCAGCAAGGAGAGAGGGAGAGGTTGAGGAAGACTCCATCCAGTAGCAGCACAATGGCGTGGTGGTGGTGGAGGAGCGTGGCAATCCTGCAGGGCTTCGCCAAGCACCGCGGGAGAGGAGGAGGGAGAGAAGCAGGGCTGCGCCATGGAGAGATCGAAACTCTTGTGTTGGCAGCCCCAAAACCCTCAAGTATATATAGGGGAGAGGGAAGGGGGTGCGCCCCCTTTAGGGTTTCCACCCCAAGGGGTGCGGCTGCCCCAAACCCATCTAGGGTGGCGGCCAAGGGGGTGGAGAGGGCAAACATGCCCCCAAGCTAAGTGGGGCGCCCCCTCCCCAAACCCTAGGCGCCTTGGGCCCTTGTGGGGGGGCGCACCAGCCAACCTGGGGCTGGTCCCCTCCCACATGTGGCCCATGTAGCCCTCCGGGGCCGATGGTCCCACTTGGTGGACCCCTGGGACCCTCCTGGTGGTCCCGGTACGTTACCGATAAAACCCGGAACCCTTTCGGTGACCAAAACAGGACTTCCCATATATAAATCTTTACCTCCGGACCATTCCGGAACTCCTCGTGACGTCCGGGATCTCATCCGGGACTCCAAACAACATTCGGTAACCACATACGAACTTCCTTAATAACCCTAGCGTCATCGAACCTTAAGTGTGTAGACCCTACGGGTTCGGGAGACATGCAGACATGACCGAGACGTTCTCCGGTCAATAACCAACAGTAGGATCTAGATACCCATGTTGGCTCCCACATGTTCCACGATGATCTCATCGGATGAACCACGATGTCAAGGACTTAATCAATCCCGTATACAATTCCCTTTGTCTATCGGTACGATACTTGCCCGAGATTTGATCGTCGGTATCCCGATACCTTGTTCAATCTCGTTACCGGCAAGTCTCTTTTACTCGTTCCGCAACACATCATCCCGTGATCAATTCCTTGATCACATTGTGCACATTATGATGATGTCCTACCGAGTGGGCCCAGAGATACCTCTCCGTCACACGGAGTGACAAATCCCAGTCTCGATTCGTGCCAACCCAACAGACACTTTCGGAGATACCTGTAGTGTACCTTTATAGCCACCCAGTTACGTTGTGACGTTTGGCACACCCAAAGCACTCCTACGGTATCCGGGAGTTGCACAATCTCATGGTCTAAGGAAACGATACCTGACATTAGAAAAGCTTTAGCATACGAACTACATGATCTTGTGCTAGGCTTAGGATTGGGTCTTGTCCATCACATGATTCTCCTAATGATGTGATCCCATTATCAACGACATCCAATGTCCATGGTCAGGAAACCGTAACCATCTATTGATCAACGAGCTAGTCAACTAGAGGCTTACTAGGGACATGGTGTTGTCTATGTATCCACACATGTATCTGAGTTTCCTATCAATACAATTCTAGCATGGATAATAAACGATTATCATGAACAAGGAAATATAATAATAATCAATTTATTATTGCCTCTAGGGCATATTTCCAACAGTGTCCCACTTGCACTAGAGTCAATAATCTAGTTCACATCGCCATGTGATTAACACTCACAGAGTTCTAGGTTTGATCATGTTATGCTTGTGAGAGATGTTATAGTCAACGGGTCTGAACCTTTCAGATCCGTGTGTGCTTTACAAATATCTATGTCATATCCTAGATGCAGCTACCACGCTCTATTTGGAGCTATTCCAATTAACTGTTCTACTATATGAATCCAGTTTACTACTCAGAATAATCTGGATTAGTGTCAAAGCTTGCATCGGCGTAACCCTTTACGACGAACTCTTTTACCACCTCCATAATCGAGAAAATTCCTTAGTCCACTAGTTACTAAGGATAACTTTGACCGTTGTCCTGTGATCCATTTCTAGATCACACTTGTACCCCTTGACTGACTCATGGTTTGGCACACTTCAGGTGCGGTACATAACATAGCATACTTTAGAGCCTACGACTAAAGCGTAGGGGACGACCTTCGTCATTTCTCTCTATTCTGCCGTGGTCATGTATTGAGTCTTGCTCAATACTCACACCTTGTAACACAGCCGAGAACTCCTTCTTTGCTGATCTATTTTGAACTCCTTCAAAATCTTGTCATGGTATGTGTTCGTTTGAAAGTACTATTAAGCGATTTTGATCTATCCTTATAGATCTTGATGCTCAATGTTCAAGTAGCTTAATCCAGGTTTTCCATTGAAAAACACTTTTCAAATAACCCTATATGCTTTCCAGAAATTCTACATCATTTCTGATCAACAATATGTTAACAACATATACTCATCAGAAATTCTATAGTGCTCCCACTCACTTCTTTGGAAATACAAGTTTCTCATAAACTTTGTATAAACCCAAAATCTTTGATCATCTCATCAAAGCGTACATTCCAACTCCGAGATGCTTACGCCAGTCCTTATAAGGGTTGCTGGAGCTTTGCATACTTGTTAGCATCTTTCAGGATTGACAAAAATCTTCTGGTTGTATCACATACAACCTTTCCTCAAGAAAATCGTCGAGGAAACAATGTTTTGACATCCTATCTGCACAATTTCATAAATAATGCAGTAATCGCTAACATAATTCCAACAGACTCTTAGCATCGCTACGAGTGAGAAAGTCTCATCATAGTCAACTCCTTGAACTTGTCGGGAAACATCTTAACGACAAGTCGAGCTTTCTTAATGGTGACATTTACCATCATTGTCCGTCTTCCTTTTAAAATCCATCTGTACTCAACAGCCTCACGACCATCGAGCCGTTCTGCCAAAGTCTACACTTTGTTTTCATACATGGATCCTCTCTCGGATTTTATGGCCTCGAGCCATTCATCGGAATCCGGGCCCACCATCGCTTCTCCATAGCTCGTAGGTTCATTGTTGTCTAGCAACATGACTTCCAAGACAGGATTACGTACCACTCTGAAGTAGTACGCATCCTTGTCATCCTACGAGGTATGGGAGTGACTTGATTCAAAGTCTCATGATCACTATCATAAGCTTCCACTTCAATTGGTGTAGGTGCCATAGGAACAACTCCTGTGCCCTGCTACACACTAGTTGAAGTGATGGTTCAGTAACCTCATCAAGTCTCCGCCATCCTCCCACTCAATTCTTTCGAGAGAAACTTTTCCTCGAGAAAGGACCCGATTCTAGAAACAATCCCTATTGCTTTCGGATCTGAGACAGGAGGTATACCCAACTGTTTGGGTGTCCTATGAAGATGCATTTATCCGCTTTGGGTTCGAGCTTATCAGCCTGAAACTTTTTCACATAAGCGTCGTGACCCCAAACTTTTAAGAAACAACAGCTTAGGTTTCTCTAAACCACAGTTCATACGGTGTTCTCTCGACGGATTTGCGTGGTGCCCTATTTAAAGTGAGTGCGGTTGTCTCTAATGCCTAACCCATGAACGATAGTGGTAATTCGATAAGAGACATCATGGTTTGCATCATATCCAATAGGGTGCAGTTATGATGTTCGGACACACCATCACACTATGGTGTTCCAGGCGGTACTAGTCGTGAAACAATTTCCACAATGCCTCAATTGTGTACCAAACTCGCAACTCAGATATTCATCTCTATGATCATATCATAGATATTTTATCCTCTTGTCACGACGATATTCAACTTCATTCTGAAATTACTTGAACCATTCAATAATTCAGTCTTGTGTTTCATCAAGTAAATATGCTCAGTATCTACTCAAATCATCTATGAAGTAAGAGCATAACGATATCCACTGCGTGCCTCAGCACTCATTAGACTGCACACATCAAAATGTGTTACTTCCAACAAGTTGCTTTCTTGTTCCATTTTACTGAAACCGAAGCTTTCAGTCATCTTGCCCATGTGGTATGATCTGCATGTCTCAAGCGATTCAAAATCAAGTGAGTCCAAAAGGTCCATCTGCATGGAGTTTCTTCATGCGTATATACCAATAGACATGGTTCATATGTCTCAATCCTTTTCAAAATGAGTGAGTCCAAAGATCCATCAACATGGAGCTTCTTCATGCGTTTTATACCAGTATGACTTTCATGGCAGTGCCACAAGTAGGTGGTACTATCATTACTATCTTATGTGTATCACTATGATCGAGATTCAATAAACCATTCATTTTAGGTGCAAGACCATTGAAGGTATTATTCAAACAAATAGAGTAACCATTATTCTCCTTAAATCAATAACCGTATTGCGATAGACATAATCCAATCATGTCTATGCTCAACGCAAACACCAAATAACAATTATTTAGGTTTAACACCAATCTCGATGGTAGAGGGAGCGTGCGATGCTTGATCACATCAACCTTGGAAACCCTTCCAACACATCTCGTCAGCTCACCTTTAGCTAGTCTCCGTTTATTCCGTAGCTTTTATTTCGAGTTACTAACACTTAGCAACCGAACCGCTATCTAATACCCTGATGCTACTAGGAGTACTATTAAAGTACACATTCACATAATGTATATCCAATATACTTCTATCGAAAGCCTTCTCGTCTACCAAGTATCTAGGGTAATTCTGCTCCAGTGGCTGTTCCCCTTATTACAGAAGCACTCAGCCTCGGGTTTGGGTTCAATCTTGGGTTTCTCCACTAGAGCAGCAGCTGATTCGCCGTTTCATGAAGTATCCCTTCTTGCCCTTGCCCTTCTTGAAACTAGTGGTTTCACTAACCATCAACACTTGATGCTCCTTCTTTATTTCTACTTTCGCGGTGTCAAACATCGCAAATATTTCAGGGATCATCATATCTATCCCTGATATGTTATAGTTCATTACGAAGCTCTAGCAGCTTGGTGGCAATGACTTTGGAGAAACATCACTATCTTATCTGGAAGATCAACTCCCACTCGATTCAAGTGATTGTTGTACTCAGACAATCTGAGCACAAGCTCAATGATTGAGCTTTTCTCCCTTAGTTTGCAGGCCAAGAAAATCGTCGGAGGTCTTATACCTCTTGACATGGGCACGAGCCTGAAATCCCAATTTCAGCCCTCGTAGCATCTCATATGTTCCGCAACATTTCAAAAAATGTCTTCGGTGCCTCAATTCTAAACCATTCATCATTATCGAACTATCATGTAGTCATCAAAACGTGTATGTCACATGTTCGCAACATCCACAGACCACGTTCGAGGTCCAGCACACCGAGCGGTGCATTAATGACATAAGCCTTCTATTGTCCGCATAATTGGTACAATCAACTTTCAACTATATTTTCTCTAGGAACATATTTAAAACAGTAGAACTAAAGCGCGAGCTACGACATAATTTGCAAAGATCTTTTGACTATGTTCAGGATAATTAAGTTCATCTTATGAACTCCCACTCAGATAGACATCCCTCTCGTCATCTAAGTGATTACATGATCCGAGTCAACTAGGCCGTGTCCGATCATCACGTGAGACGGACTAGTCAACATCGGTGAACATCTTCATGTTGATCGTATCTGTCATACGACTCATGCTCGACCTTTCGGTCTTCTGTGTTCCGAGGCCATGTCTGTACATGCTAGGCTCGTCAAGTCAACCTAAGTGTTTGCATGTGTTCCGAGGCCATGTCTGTACATGCTAGGCTCGTCAACACCCGTTGTATGTGAACGTAAGGATCTATCACACCCGATCATCACGTGGTGCTTCGAAACGACGAACTTTAGCAACGATGCACAGTTAGGGGAGAACACTTCTTGAAATTTTAATGAGGGATCATCTTATTTACTACCGTTGTTCTAAGCAAATAAGATGCAATAACATGATAAACATCACATGCAATCAAATAGTGACATGATATGGCCATCATCACTTTGCTCCTTTCGATCTCCATCTTCGGGGCTCCATGATCATCATCGTCACCGGCATGACACCATGATCTCCATCATCATGATCTCCATCATCGTGTCTTCATTAAGTTGTCTCGCCAACTATTACTTCTACTACTACGGCTAACGGTTAGCAATAAAGTAAAGTAATTACATGATGTTTATGTTGACACGCAGGTCATAAATAAATAAAGACAACTCCTATGGCTCCTGCCGGTTGTCATACTCATCGACATGCAAGTCGTGATTCCTATTACAATAACAAGATCATCTCATACATCACATACATGATTCATCACAACTTCTGGCCATATCACATCACAAAGCACTTGCTGCAAAAACAAGTTAGACGTCCTCTAATTGTTGTTGCAAGTTTTTACGTGGCTGCTATAGGTTGCTAGCAAGAACGTTTCTTACCTACGTTAAAACCACAACGTGAATTTTCAATCTCTATTTACCCTTCATAAGGACCCTGTTCATCGAATCCGGTCCAACTAAAGTGGGAGAGACAGACACCCGCCAGCCACCTTATGCAACTAGTGCATGTCAGTCGGTGGAACCGGTCTCACGTAAGTGTACGTGTAAGGTTGGTCCGGGCCGCTTCATCCCACAATACCGCTGAATCAAGATAGGACTAGTAACGGGAAGAATAATTGACAATTCGACGCCCACAACTACTTTGTGTTCTACTCGTGCAAAGAATCTACGCAATAGACCTAGCTCATGATGCCACTGTTGGGGAACGTAGCAAAAATTCAAAATTTTCCTACGTATCACCAAGATCCATCTATGGAGAAACTAGCAACGAGGGGAAGAAGAGTGAATCTACGTACCCTTGTAGATCACTAAGCGGAAGCGTTCAAGTGAACGGGGTTGATGGAGTCGTTCTCGTCGTGATCCAAATCACCGATGACCAAGTGCCGAACGGACGGCACCTCCGCGTTCAACACACGTACAGCCCGGTGACGTCTCCCATGCCTTGATCCAGCAAGGAGAAAGGGAGAGGTTGAGGAAGACTCCATCCAGCAGCAGCACAACGGCGTGGTGGTGGTGGAGGAGCGTGGTAATCCTGCAGGGCTTCGCCAAGCACCGCGGGAGAGGAGGAGGGAGAGAAGCAGGGCTGCGCCATGGAGAGATCGGAACTCTTGTGTTGGCAGCCCCAAAACCCTCAAGTATATATAGGGGAGAGGGAAGGAGGTGTGCCCCCTTTAGGGTTTCCACCCCAAGGGGTGCGGCTGCCCCAAACCCATCTAGGGTGGCGGCCAAGGGGGTGGAGAGGGGAAACTTGCCCCCCAAGCTAAGTGGGGCGCCCCCTCCCCAAACCCTAGGCGCCTTGGGCCCTTGTGGGGGGGCGCACCAGCCCACCTGGGGCTGGTCCCCTCCCACATGTGGCCCATGCAGCCCTCCGGGGCCGGTGGTCCCACTTGGTGGACCCTCGGGACCCTCCTGGTGGTCCCGGTACGTTACCGATAAAACCCGGAACCCTTTCGGTGACCAAAACAGGACTTCCCATATATAAATCTTTACCTCTGGACCATTCCGGAACACCTCGTGACGTTCGGGATCTCATCCGGGACTCCGAACAACATTCGGTAACCACATACGAACTTCCTTAATAACCCTAGCGTCATCGAACCTTAAGTGTGTAGACCCTACGGGTTCGGGAGACATGCAGACATGACCGAGACGTTCTCCGGTCAATAACCAACAGCGGGATCTGGATACCCATGTTGGCTCCCACATGTTCCACGATGATCTCATCGGATGAACCACGATGTCAAGGACTTAATCAATCCCGTATACAATTCCCTTTGTCTATCGGTACGATACTTGCCCGAGATTCGATCGTCAGTATCCCGATACCTTGTTCAATCTCGTTACCGGCAAGTCTCTTTTACTCGTTCCGCAACACATCATCCCGTGATCAACTCCTTGATCACATTGTGCACATTATGATGATGTCCTACTGAGTGGGCCCAGAGATACCTCTCGGTCACACGGAGTGACAAATCCCAGTCTCGATTCGTGCCAACCCAACAGACACTTTCGGAGATACCTGTAGTGTACCTTTATAGCCACCCAGTTACGTTGTGACGTTTGGCACACCCAAAGCACTCCTACGGTATCCGGGAGTTGCACAATCTCATGGTCTAAGGAAACGATACTTGACATTAGAAAAGCTTTAGCATACGAACTACATGATCTTGTGCTAGGCTTAGGATTGGGTCTTGTCCATCACATCATTCTCCTAATGATGTGATCCCGTTATCAACGACATCCAATGTCCATGGTCAGGAAACCGTAACCATCTATTGATCAACGAGCTAGTCAACTAGAGGCTTACTAGGGACATGGTGTTGTCTATGTATCCACACATGTATCTGAGTTTCCTATCAATACAATTCTAGCATGGATAATAAACGATTATCATGAACAAGGAAATATAATAATAATCAATTTATTATTGCCTCTAGGGCATATTTCCAACACCTCTCCCCTCCACCTAGCCGCCACCCAGATGGGATCTGGGGCTGCCGCACCCCTTGGGTGGGAACCCTAGAGGGGGCGCAGCCCCCTCCCTCTCCCCTATATATAGTTAAGGTATTTGGGGCTGCCAACACAAGAGTTTTGACCTCTCCATGGCGCAGCCCTGCTTCTCTCCCTCCTCCTCTCCCGCGGTGCTTGGCGAAGCCCTGCAGGATTGCCACGCTCCTCCACCACCACCACGCCGTTGTGCTGCTGCTGGACGGAGTCTTCCTCAACCTCTCCCTCTCTCCTTGCTGGATCAAGGCATGGGAGACGTCACCGGGCTGTACGTGTGTTGAACGCAGAGGTGCCGTCCGTTCGGCACTTGGTCATCGGTGATTTGGATCACGACGAGTACGAATCCATCAACCCCGTTCACTTGAACGCTTCCGCTTAGCGATCTACAAGGGTATGTAGATGCACTCTCCTTCCCCTCGTTGCTGGTTTCTCCATAGATAGATATCGGTGACACGTAGGAAATTTTGAATTTCTGCTATGTTCCCCAACACATAGTTCGTCCTGGTGAGAGGCTCAGAGGTGTAGTAACTGAGGCCGGATGGGATGGTGGGTGCGGAGGTGGACATGGTGGATGGGTGGGCGGGAGCTTGAAGATGACCTGGATGGGATGGGTGGGAGGTTGAGGAAGAAGATTACCTAGATGTGATGGAAGAGGCCTGCTCTGTATACCATGTTAAACGATAATGGAAGCATCTCAATCTCCATACAGGGAGACCCGCATTGCTTATATTGATCGATGGGTTCTAGGTACAGCGTTACGGTAGCCTCTGGCTAACCGATCTATAGATTACAGGAGGTTACAGGATGTAAAGAGATAAGGAAGGAGTCCTAACAACTTTAACCTCCTAGCATATCCTAGATTACATGACATCCACGCGTATTGTATGTCTAACAAAAGGCATTCCCAAGAGCTCCATGATGTGATCAATATCTGCTTGGACTCCTTGGTGGCTTGGTTTCCAAGATGGGCAAAGGTAAGATCAACATACATGTGCAAACAGACAATTGAAGAAAATATGACCTCTAGTTTCCAAGACCTGCATACCAGACATAACACAAGTATAACCAGCAATTTTTCTTCCTATGAAGCATTGCTCTAGTGTTGCATCTATTTTGGAGAAGTAGCCATAAGAAGATTTTGTGTTTGAGCTGACAACAAGTTCTCCATATCCATTTGATGGCCGGCGTGATTGGATGATCCACAATGATAAATGGCTATGCTTTGGAAACTTTGAAGTTGGAGGCACCTGGGGGTAGATTCCAATTGTATGTCTCTAAAGTGAGATGCAATTTTTGTGACATTGTATCAAGCTCTTGGAATTTAGTGTAAGCTTCTTTACAGAGAGGTAGAGGGAAATTATCCGAGAAATCTTCCAAGTTACAAGCTTTGCAAGGATACATGTTTATTCTAAGAAAAAGAATGCAAGTATGACAACTTTGTAATACTAGGGATGTCATGCCAAAGATCAATGGACTGACCATTCTGAAAAGAGCCACCGACATGAGTTTTATAGATGTGCAACAACTTAAGGAAATCTCTTCACCAGGATGAAGGTCATTGGGGATTCCATTTGGATAGTAAGCCTCCTAGATCAGGCGTACCCAAGAAAGATCAACATAGTTGAGGAATTTATGCACCATCTTAAGAAGCAGAAAAATATTCCGTGTATGCAGATTAATAATGCCCAATCCTCCTTTATTTTTAGGTTTGCAAATTAAGTCCCAAGCAGCAATGGGGCGATTATTCTTGTCCAAATATTCTATGATTGAGCGGGTCTTTCTTAGGCGGGCCTCTGATTCTATCTTCAAATTCCTTGCATTTCTCTAGCAATAGCACCCGCTCTCTAGACAGTGTTATAGAGACTGGCTAGGACACATGTTGGTCGCTATGACTGTTGCTACACGTCGTCTTGATTTGTCGCAGATTGCCTGAGCTCTTGGCCACTTGGTGGCCTTTTTCATCTTTCTTTCATGCTTTCTTTTGGCCTTGTTTGTGTTGTTTCCCTAGCTAACTATTTTAGTTTCAGCAGCTTGTGGACTTGTTTTATGGACGTGTTGGTTAATTTCTTTATAAAGCTGGGCAAAAACCTATTTCATGTCAGAAGTCGTGCCTTTTGTAATTACCAACTTTTCCAATAATTCCTTCATAGAGCAATAAGCAACTCATAATGAAGGTGGGCAATGATGATAGAACAACACTAACCATTCCATGTTAGAACTTCTATTCTTGCAGGCGCTCTCAAGAGATGGAGTAAAAGTAAAAGGCCTCTAAAGCAACAACTTGACCCCATTCACAAAGATCTAGAAAATTTGCAGACTAAACCTTATTTGTAGGAACACAATGAATAAGTTAGCTTGGTGGAGTTTTATGAGAAAACTATGACCAAGCTACCAGAATTTACAAGCTAAGAGCTAAGAGGCATTGGGCTACAAAAAGGTGAATAGGAATACTAATTATTTTCATAATTCTGTTCTCAAGAGGAGAAGGAACAATAGTATTAGTTCTATTCTTGATAGGAACAATTAAATTTTACAGAATCCAGATAAAATTGCGGATTGATTTATAAATTACTTCACTAATTTATTTTCATAGTAATCACAACTTAAATACCATGCCTTCTCCGAACATAAATAATCAGAACATGATGGATTGTCCTTCTATACCAGATAAATATGAAGTTTTGCAGGTTCTTAAAGGAATGAAGAGGAATGTATCCCCTAAAGTAGATGGGCTTAATGTAGCCTTCTACCTCCCATCTTGGAAGTGGATAGGATAAGATGTAACTGGATTAGTTAAAGATTTCTACACAAGGGGCAAGCTTCATCCTCAACTTAATAAAACCTGCATTACTTTAATGTTAAAGAAAGATAATGCCAAAATCCCTCAAGATTTTAATCCCATTAGTCTTTGTAATGTAGGGTCAGTTCTTTTGGCAGCTTGAATAATAAGCCGCCTCCTCGCCAGCTTAATAACTAATTTAGAAGCCTCGACTAATTTGAGTAGTAGATTATTTTATAAGCTGGGGAGAGGCAAGTTATTTTTTAAGCCGCCCAAAAGAACTAACTCGTAGTGTAAAAATCATCACAAAAACTTTAGCTAATAGACTCATAGATCTTCTTCATGATTACATCAATGAGTTTTAGCAAGCTTTGTTCAGTGTACAAGGATTTGTAATAATATTATTGTTGCTCAAGAAATCACTCACTCCTTTCTTCTTAACTCCTAGAATCACAAAGATTTTATTCTTAAAATCCATTTGGTCAAAGCTTTTGACATAATTGAGTACTGCTTCATTAGGAGGGCTTTGCTACCTAAAGGGTTGCATGGTCATTTCATAGATTTAATCATGGAATGCATTTCTTCTGCCACCTTTACTGTTAACATTAATGGCAGCCGTTTGGCAGCTTTAGGGGTTCCCGAGGCATCCAACAAGACTGCCTTTTTCGTTGTATCTCTTTATCTTTGTATTTAACGAGTTGCCACTTTCCGCGCAGAAGGCTTTAAATGCTAATGGTCCATCGCTCGTCTCGCGCCCGGCAGCAGGACTGACCTCGTCTCGCGCCCGGCACCAGGACCGACCTCGTCTCGCGCCCGACAGCAGGACCGTGCTCGTCTCGCGCCCGGCAGCAGGATCGAGCACGTCTCGCGCCCGGTGCCCCGGACGGGTCGATGGAGGCCAGTTTTGTCCGACCTATTGGGTTTCGGCGTTGGGGGTGGCTCAGAGGTGCGAAAGGCGGCCCTTTCCGCCCGTATCTTTGGTTGGGTTTGCGGTGGGTCTCGAGCGAGGTGCTGTCAAGGTCTAGGATGCCGGGGTGGCGGCCTTGGTGGTGGTTCCGCGGTGCTCATGGGCAGACCCCACGGTTAGGTGATGCCCGGTGGCCATGGTCGTGTGGGCGGCGTGGTCGCTGGGGTGTGGCGTCCGGTGGTGGTGAGTGTTGGTCGGGGTGAAAACCTGATCTATTCGTGCATGGATCAGCGGTGTTGAAGCTCGTTCCCTTCTTAAAGGCGTCGTCGCGGCTCTCATTGCCCGTCGTGTTGCTCCAGGGGAAACTCTGATCCTCGGGTCAGGCGGTGGCGGCGCTCTGGTGTCGTAACCTTCCTGAAGGTGGCGCCTTGGAGCACACGGTTCGTCATAGGCGGCTTCATCTCTTCGCGGTGGCATGCTCACGGTTGAGGACTCTGGTTGCTCTTGTAGTACTAGGGGTAGTGTTGCTGCGATCAGCACCTTCGTATCCTGCCTTGAGTGTGTGTGTGTTGTGGTGGCAAGCATTTGTAACTGAGTTGTGATTGGTCGGTGATATATATATAAAGCGGGGCGAAAGCCTTTTTCGGTAAATGCTAATCATTTGAGCAGTATCCTTCTAGGGCTAGGTTGTCCCCCTATTCGCTCTCTGATGTTTGTTGACGATCTGATTGTGCGTGGCATGGCATGTATCATCAACCAGTTTAGTGTTGTTTCTGGTCAAACTCCTAATAAGAACAAATCTGCCATACTTTTTAGTAAGTATACTACTGACAATCTGAGGAACCAAATTAAAACTATTTTCCTTCCCCTAATATGGAGTTTAATACTACTCATCTTGGACATCCTCTTATTCTTCCTGGTAAAAATAGACATGCGGCTTATAATTTTATTTATTGACAAATTTAAATACAAACTTAACTGTTACAAGGAAAATAGGTTGTCTCATGCAGGGATGCTCACTCGTATTAACTCGGTTTTTGCTTCTCTCCCTATCTATTACATGTCTAATATCATGTTAAATAAATCCACCATCAATAAACTCACTTCCATTATTAGAAAATTCTAGTGGACTCATATCAACAAGGACAATGATTCTAAACCTATTTGCTTTAGAGCTTGGGATGATAATTGCAAACCTATTCATTAAGGTGGCCTAGGCATAAGAGATTTATATACGATGAATAAGCCCATTGTTGCTACAATGGCTTGGAGAATTATTAAATCCCAATTCCCTTGTTACTAAAATTCTCAAAGCCAAATATTTTCATAACTCTTCTATTTGGAAAGCCAATGTTCATGTTCCTAAATCTGCTTTCTGGTCCTCTATCCTCAAAGTTCTTCCTTTCATTTGCAGGGCTATTCATCCTCAAATTGCAAATGCAAACTTGCATTTAGATTAGTCTATGGTGCAAATAATGGGATAAAGTCTA
This sequence comes from Aegilops umbellulata, assembly GCA_032464435.1. Lineage (NCBI taxonomy): Eukaryota > Viridiplantae > Streptophyta > Magnoliopsida > Poales > Poaceae > Aegilops > Aegilops umbellulata. The sequence continues at coordinate 520,776,191 of CP136059.1, read as the reverse complement.
TGATCATCTTAACCCCAATTTAGATAGGCCTTGTCCGAAAGTTGTGAGTGATCTTTGAAAATCCAATTGTAAAAGTTGGCATTACGATAAAATTAGCTTATTCTTTGATGAGTATTTAAAACCAAAATTTAGATACTCCTATAATTAATGTTAACATGGATGATACTTTATGCTGGACTCACACTTCTAATGCAGAATGCACCACAAAGAGTGCTTACAAAGCTTTGATGCAAGAAACCCAATTCTGGTCCCAAGCCCAAAACAATGTTAGTTCAGAGCCTAATATTTCTACATTTAATCAGGTTCGCAGACGCAAAAATTTGGCTCCTAGAGTAAAAAAAATGCCTGGAGAATTTTAAGACGAGCACTAGCTACTGGAGTAAGAGGATCCAAGTATACTCATATTAAAAAAAAATGTTGCAGTTGTGGTGATACTGAAACAAATCTTCATCTCTTCTTTAAATGTAATATCTCATATGATTCGTATTAGGTCTCAAGTCTGATGAGTTAAGTCCTAATTTATATCCCACTGATGTGATTCAAATGACTTAGTGTTCTCATCGTGTTGAATTAAATCTAGATACTATTTTTACTCTTCTATGAGATATTTGGAAAGCTAGGAATGATCTTCTTATTAATAAGAAATAGTGGAGTCCTATGGATGTCATCTATGCTACAAAAAGCAATGTTTAATGCAGGATTAATAGAGGAGAATAGGAGATCAAAACAGGTTCCATCATCAACAATGATACACCTTACCAGGATCCAAACACACAGTCTCAATTTGTAGTTTTCTCGGCTTATAGTGATGCAACTTAGAATCCGTAGATAGCAAAAAATGATGCTAGACTTGGAATTTTTCTCAAAAATGATTCTAACAATCATACTATAATTGTTCAATCTGCAAAAAATGTTTCTTCTATCTTGTAGGATGAAGCCCTGGGATTAACACTAGCAGCAGCGACGGTTAAAGCTCTTGGATGGAATTATGTTGTTTTTTTCTTTGGCTACAGGCATCTAGTCAAAGCGTGATACATCTCCAATGTATCTATAATTTATGAAGTATTCATGCTATATTAACAATAATTATATATGGTGTTGATGCACTTTTAGATTATTTTTCTGGACAAACCTATTAATCTAGTGCCCAGTGTCAATTCATGTTTTCTGCTTGTTTTTGTTTTACAAAAAATGAATATCTAGGAAGGTCAAATATTATAGCGGTTTAATATGATTTTTTAGGAACATATGTGATTTTTGGGCGAAGGAATCAACACAAAACGGTGCTTGAGGGCCCCACACGAGCAGGGGGCGCGGGCACCCCCTGGCTGCACCATGGGCCCATGTGGGCAACCCTTAAGTTCGTTGGAGCTCTTATTTCGCCGCAAGAAAGCTTATTTCCAGAGAAAATCCCCTCAAAATTTCAGCCCGATCGGATTTACGGATCTCCGGCTATAAAAGAAACAGTGTTCGGCTAGAAAACAATACCAAAAACAGAGAGAAACGGAGGAGAGATCCAATCTTGGAGGGGATCCTACCCTTCAGGAGCCATGGAGGCCAAGGACGAGAGGGGAAAACCTTCTCCCGTCTTGGGGGAAGGCCTGGTAAGAAGAAGGAGGGGGGCCTCTCTCCCCCTCTCTCTTGGTGGCGCCGTAGAGCATCGCCGGGGGAATCATCGTGACGATGATCATCTCCATCAACTTCACCGCCGCCATCAACATCTTTCTCCCTCTCCATGCAGCGGTGTACCCTCTCTCACCCCGCTGTAATCTATACCTGAACATGGTGTTTAATGCTATATATTATTATGTGTTGCATCTCTGTTATGTCTGAGTAGTTTCTTTTTATCCTATGGGTTAATTGTGATATGCTATGATTGATATGAGTTGTATGTTATTATGGTGATGTCCTATGATGCCCATCATTTCACGCACACGTGTGGGATTCGCGCTGTAGTGTGTTGCAATTTGTGATTGATTTGCTTATAGTAGGTTACGGGAGTGATAGAAAGCTAAACTCCACTTCGTGAGTTTTTGCATATGGAATTAGAGGGGGCATTAGAACTTAATGCTATGGTTGGGTTCTACCTTAATGAATCTTTGGTATTTGCGATGCTTGCTAGAGTTCCATTCATAAGAACATTTGATCCAAGTGCGGATATATAGTATGTTAGCTTAGGCCTCTCCCACATAGAAAACTGCAATATAGGATTATCACTATCATTTCATATCCAATTGCCCATGAACAATCCTTTCCTTTATTGTTTCGCCAAAACACTTTTCTTTATATTCTTGCAAAGCTATCTTTTTGTTCTCGCAGAGTAGTTTTATTTCTTGTTTTATGTAAAGCAAATGTTAAGTGTGCGTAGAGTTGTATCTGTGGTTGATAGAACTTGAGAGAATATAATTCTACCTTTAGCTCCTTGTTGGGTTCAACACTCTTACTTATTGAAAAGGCTATAACTGATCTCCTACATTTGTGGATTGTCAAAGCTGCAAGAGCAAGGAATTTATTGGAGAATCTAGGACATTGGAAGATCAGACACGTGCCTGCCGAATTTCTAAATTACTCTTCTCATCTAAGATCATGCAATATCAAGTCCATTCCCAGGTCTGGGAATGTCATTACTGATGAGGACAGGGGTACATCATACACGACATTTCAGAAAGTGCACAATTTAGTTGGAAAGAATTACTAAGACGAATCAAGCAAACACATGCCGAGGTAAACGCTAACTTAAGATCTTACTATAATCTGGAACACATGGTTGCTCTTTCACCTTTCTTGCTATTGATTGAACCCATGTGCAACATGACAAAAGGCCAATGACGTCTAGTCCGTATAGAAACAATGTTTTGATGACGAAGAAACAAAGTTAGAATCTCATGAAGAAACAAGTCCCTCGTTGAAAAAAACAATGTTCAGACTCTAGGAAAACATTGTTTTACTCGAGTTTAGCCATCCACATTGTGCGAAAGACTTCCTAAGCCCAAGATCGCTTCTAAAGAAACAATGTTAGGAGTTTAATGAAACAGTGTTCGGTCAGGGTTTACTGTTCGCATCTTCATGGGAGATTTCCATAAGCTACCCCATTAAGTCTCGAAGCTGGTTCATTTTCACACCTACATTCACTACTGGAATCAGCTACTTTGCCATCTGCTAGCTCTTTGCCGTCTGCTAGTAGATGGCAAAGAAGCTCTTTGCCATCAGCTACCCAAAAGCAGACGGCAAAGAACTGGCTGATGGCAAAGAATGTCTTTGCCATCAGCCAGTTCTTTGTCGTCTGCAGTCGTCCGCTAGGAGACGGCAAAGAGGGAGGGGGCCCACTGACGAGCTGCTTAAAAATACTTAACGCCCCCCCCCCTCTTTGCCGTCTGCTAGCAGTCGGCAAAGAGCAAAAAAGCGGACGGCAAAGGGGGCGGACGACAAAGATTAAACGTATCTAACGGCGCCCCCCCCCCCCGACCCTCTTTCTCTGTTTCTCTCCCTAGCATGCTCCCACACGCGCGCCGCAGCCCCCCACCCCTCGCCGCCGCCCGGTCGCCCCACCGCCCCGCCGCCCCGCGCCCCGTCGCCCCACCGCCCCCCCCCCCCCCGCCCCGTCGCATCCACCGCCCTGCCGTCTCGGCGCCACCGCGCCCCGGCGCCCCGGCCCCCCCGCGCCCCACCGCCCCGGGCCCGGCGCCGCCGCCCCAGGCCGCCCCACCCCCCTCCTCCACCGGCCCCCACCTCGTCACCACTGCCGCCCGGCGCCGTCGCCCCACCGCCCCCCCCCCCCGCCCCGTCGCCCCCGCCGCCCCGCCGTCTCGGCGCCGCCGCGCCCCGGCCCCCGGTGCCCCACCGCCCCGGGCCCGGCGCCGCCGCCCCAGGCCGCCCTGCCCCACTCCTCCACCGGCCCAGGTGAGCTCTACCTCTCCTCTGTTTTTCCTTTTTTTTATTTTTTTTAGTTTTAGGTTTATGTTTAGTTTAGTTTTAGTTTTAGTTTTAGGTTTAGGTTTAGTTTTAGGTTTAGGTTTAGTTTTAGTTTAGTTTTAGGTTTAGATTTAGTTTTTTCCTTTTTTCTGTATTTTTAGTTTTAGGTTTATGTTTAGTTTAGATTTAGTTTTAGTTTTAGTTTTAGTTTTAGATTTAGGTTTAGTTCAGTTTTGGGAAAGAAGAAGAAGAAGAAAAAAACAGGAGAGGAGGAGAAGAAGAAGAGGAAAAAGGAAAGGAAGAAGAAGAAGAGGAGGAGGAGAAGAAAAAAGAAGAAGAGGAAGAAGAAGAAGAAAAAAGAGGAGAGGAGGAGAAGAAGAAGAGGAAAAAGGAAAGGAGGAAGAAGAAGAAGAAGAAGAAGAAGAAGAAGAAGAAGGAAAAAAAGGAAGAAAAGGAAGAATAGGAAGAAGAAGAAAAGGAAAAAAGAGGGGAAAAACCCGACCCGACACGGCACCCCGACCCGACACGGCACCCCGACCCCGACCCGGCACCCCGACACGACACCCCGACCCCTAGACCCCGACCCCGACACCCCGACCCCGACCCCGACACCCCGACCCCGAGCTTGACCCGACACCCCGACCCCGAGCTTGACCCGACACCCCGACCCCGACACCGACACGGCACCCCGACCCCGACCCGGCACCCCGACCCGACACCCCGACCCCGAGACCCCGACCCCGACACCGACACGACACCCCGACACCGACACGGCACCCCGACCCCGACCCGGCACCCTGACCCGACACCCCGACCCCGAGAACCCGACCCCGACCCCGACACGGCACCCCGACACCGACAGGACACCCCGACCACCGACACCTCCCGAAAAGGTGTTCTTTGGCCTTCTAGAGGCCAACGGGGTCATATATTTGTGAATTATTAGTTAGGTCATATATTTTTCGATTTTGTTATGAAAAACATCATATATAATTGTGTTGATCATGTAGTTTTAAATGTGCAGTTGTTTCATCGCTGCGAGGTTTGGTGTTCGACGACCTGGCTGTGCGTTTGACGAGCTCTGCCCCTTCGTTCGTGGGTGAGCACAAATGACAAGTCCTCCTCCCCCATTAATTATTTGATCTATACCGATGAAACTTGATAGCTAGCTATATATGTGTCTTGAATCATCAGTATGCGTAACCAATATGTGTCTCCTGTTCGAAAGCGTCATAGTTATAAATATGCATGCATTTGCATATTTATAACCTTGATTCTTTCGAATTGTCCAACGCTATCCATGGACAGCCCGAGTATGTGTAGATTGGGTTCGTTTTCCCATATGCTTTGCTCCGGATCCGACGCATATATTTCGTCAGTGCCTCCCCTGTTGTTCTCCGGGTACACATCCTCTCTGTTTATTGCAGAGACGTGTGTCAGGAGAACAACGGGGAGGTGCTGCCGAAATTTTGCGTCGGATCCGGAGCATAGCATGGGAAAATTAACCCAATCTACACATACACGGGTGGGATTAGGACCTATCATTACCTATTAGAGTGTGGGTTGCATGGACGTAATAAAATTGACAAAGTAGATCAACTGATGAATATATACATGGTGAATTACATATATAATTGTTGTGTGCCCAGTAGCTCTGAAAGTCAAGATGAGTGATCGTGCGTGGATGTATACCGGTCACACTGGTCAGAACAAATGGAGCGCTGAATGGTTCACAAAAACTAAGGGGTTTGTGCAAGCCGCATTTGCAAATGGCCAAAAGAAAACCTGGTGCCCCTGTTTCCGGTGCGGCAATTGGGAAAAGAAGACAGAGGCTGAAATGGGCAAACACCTGCAGAAGAGTTGTTTTACGCCCGATTATACAGTGTGGACATTTCATGGTGAGTCTGCCCAACGTGACCGAGCTGAGGTGGATCGTCGTCGCACCGACGAGCATGGTACCGGGATGGAAAACATGGTGCAAGGCTATGATGATGCTCGGGATTCGGACGAGGAGATGGAGGAATCTGCAAAGGCCTTCAATGAAATGTTGGAGTCTTCGAAACGTCCGCTCCACGAGCACACTGAGCTTTGTCAGTTGGATGCCATCTCACAAGTAATGGCTCTGAAGGCTCAGTTCAACTTGGGCAGAGAATGCTATGACGCAATTATGACAGTATTTGGACGCTTTCTACCCAATGGCCATGTAATGCCTGCAAACCTGTACCAGTCGGACAAAATCCTCCGTGCACTGAAGATGCCCTATGAGAAGATACATGCCTGTGAGAAAGGATGTGCCTTATTTAGGCTTGACTATGCGGACTTGAACTATTGTCCCATTTGCAAGTCTTCCAGGTATATTGTGGTAGACAACGGTATGGGTGAGAAGACACAGACCAAAATCCCCGTTAGTGTTCTTCGGTATATGCCAATCGTACCAAGACTTCAACGTCTTTTCATGGTCGAAGAGACGGCCAGACAGATGACATGGCACAAAACAGGCAAAAGAACCGAACTATATGCAGATGGGAATCTGATGATGGTACACACATCGGATGGTGTTGCGTGGAAAAAGTTTGATGAATTACATGCTGACAAAGCGGCAGATCCGAGGCATCCTCGAGTCGGCGTCAACACGGATGGGTTCAGTGTGTTTGGTATGACGGCAGCCCAATACAGTTGTTGGCCCGTATTTGTCTTTCCACTCAATCTCCCCCCCCCCGGACAGATTATGCAAAGAAAGAACATTTTCCTGACGTTGATAATTCCAGGACCCAACTATCCGGGCAAAAATATGAATGTGTACATGCAGCCGCTTAAGGACGAATTGCAAGAAGCCTGGGATAATGGGTTCAAGACATACGATGCCTTTAGCAAACGGAACTTCATAATGCGTGTCTGGTACATGTACTCGATGCATGACTTGCCGGCGTATGCGCTATTCGTTGGCTGGTGTGTGCATGGAAGGTTCCCGTGCCCCACATGCAAGGGAGCTCTTGAGTTTCGTTGGCTTCAGGCCGGTCACAAGTTTTCTTGCTTCGACATGCATAGACAGTTCCTGGATCCTCGCCATAAGTTTAGGAAAGACAAGAAGAACTTCATCAGGGGTAGAGTTGTCAAAAACTCTGCACCACCTGCATTGACAGGCCAACAGACCCTGGATCAGTTAAACGCTCTCGAGCCAGATCCACAACGTCCAGGGTACTTCAAGGGGTATAATACTAAGCACGCGTGGACTCACAAAACATGCTTATGGGATCTGCCTTACTTCAAAGACCTCCTTTGCCCACACAACATCGACGTGATGCACACTGAGAAGAATATCGCCGAGGCACTTTTTGGTACATTGTTCGGCATAGATGGGAAGTCAAAGGATAATACTAAGGCTAGAGTCGATCTGGAGGCGCTATGTGATAGGCCGTTACAAAACATGAAAGAACCGAAAGGAAAGCAGAACTGGACGAAGCCAAAGGCATGGTTCAATCTTGGAAGGCCAGCTATGAGGGAAATTCTCTTGTGGGTGCAACAGCAGTTGATGTTCCCCGATGGGTATGCAGCGAATCTAAAGAGGGGAGCGAATCTTGATAAACTGAAGATATTTGGTCTCAAGAGTCAGGATTGGCACATATGGATTGAGCGGGTAATGCCGGTGATGTTGCGTGGCTTCATCCCTGAGGATGAATGGCTAGTACTGGCAGAACTCAGCTATTTCTTCCGTGTTCTTTGTGCGAAAGAACTATCGCCTGGCGTGCTAGAAGAAATGGAAGAGTTGGCGCCGGAGTCGATCTGCAAGTTAGAGAAGATCTTTCCACCGGGCTTCTTTAATCCAATGCAGCATTTGATTTTGCATCTCCCGACCGAGGCAAGATTGGGGGGGCCCGTGCAAAATCGTTGGTGCTACCCAACTGAGAGGATGCAGAAGACGCTTCGAGAAAAATGTAAAAATAAACGTAGAATTGAAGCATCGATGGCTGAGGCATTCATCACTGAGGAGGCGGCAAACTTCGTAACAGCGCACTACGAAGCCAAAAATTGTCATTTGCATAATCCGAAGCCTCGGTACAATGCTGACGAGCCTAAAAAGGGTGGATCCAACCTCAGCCTATTCAAAGGGAATCTCGCACCAGCTAGTGTTTCACATCCAGTATCTTTGGATAACAAAGAATGGCGGACCATTTCGTTGTATATCTTCAACAACCTGATAGAAGTGCGGCCGTACATCGAGTAAGTTCTCGGTACATTGTTTCGCAACTTCTATTTCCTTTGAACTACTCTAATTCCTGGATATGTCATACAGTCGATACGTCGCCATATTCTCGTATGGAGCGGAGATCCAAAAGGATTCCGTCGAAGAGTATGAGCTTCTCGCAAAGCAAGGAGGTGGCTATCCCGGTTTCATCTCTTGGTTCAAACAAACGGTAATTTCTATTATACAATTTCATTTCATTCGCTAATTTGTGCATAATGCAACAATCCTTTCATATGTTAAACTTGTAGGCTAATTCAGAGTCTATGGACGCCGAATTGAGACAAGTCGCGAATGGTTTTGACTATAAGGTCCGTTCATTTGACAAGTACGACATCAACGGGTATCGCTTTTGTACCTATGGCAAAGAGCTATCTATGGCCGACCGAAAGTCTACAATTTGTTGTGTATCTGCTATCGGCAAAGGAGGTATCGAGTATTATGGGAGAGTTGAAGCAATTTATGAACTTCTGTTCTATGGTGAAAACCCACCGAATGTCGTAGTCTTCAAATGTTATTGGTTTCAGCCGAAGGAGACTAGAAGGACTCATGAACATATAGGGCTAGTTGAAATCAACCAAAGCACTCATTTAGATGTTCCTGATGTCTATATTATGGCTCAACAGGCGACCCAAGTATTCTATCTACCGTGGGCCCGCCAAACTAATCCAAATCTGAAAGGTTGGGATGCCGTTTATGAAGTGCCGCCACGTGCTAGACTTTCTCCCCCAAAGGAAGAGGATTATGAACCTCACATTAACCCAGACACATATGAAGGAGAATTCTTCCAAGAGACACGTCTTTCCAAAAAGCGTTTCAAGAACCGCTATACTTCACCCCAAAACATTGAAGTAGACAGCGACAATGAATCCGACATCACCCCAGAGGAGGAACAAGAAGAGCCGGAACAAGAAGAGGTTACTGCTGCGGATGACCTGTCAATGCTTGACCGATTACGTCAAGGTGGCCTTGCACATGTTGATGCCAATGAACCCTATGAGCCCATCTTTGATTATAGTGATGACGATGATTATGCATTTATTGATGATACTGATCAAGATTATTAGTAGTGTCAGGTATTCAAATTTTTTATGTTGTACTTGATGATGATACACTTAAGTGATATACATATTATTATTCATGTCGGTACTTTTTTTATGTTGTACTAATTTCGTTTATTCTTTGTCATGGCAGGTGTTGAAAGATGGTGGGCGCTGGTCGGGAACGCGCCGAGGCCCCTTCTTCATCGGCGCGTGGTGTGAGGTCTTCCATTCCACACGCACCTCTCCGCCGAGCGTTGCTGGACAGTATGGCGACACCGCCGGGCCCTTCTTCGTCGACCGCGGTGCCCAGCAGGGGACGAGGTAAGAAGAAGAAAGGAGGTGGAGCACGTGGTCGCGGGAGAGGAGGAGGCAGGGTGACTCTGACGGCGCCTTCCTCGCCACCGCCCCCAGCTGTTTCACCCGAGCACGTGACTGCTAGGGTGGACTCGTCTGAGGAGGAGGCTGCACGGACTCCGGTCCACGAGCCTCCGGTCCACGAGTCTTCGGCCCACGAGCCTCGGGTCGACGGGCCTTCGGCCCACGAGACTTGGGCCCAGAGACCCCGGAGGAGCACACGCCTGGATGGGGTACCTGGTCGGGTCAGCCTGAGCATGGCGGGGAGCCGAGTGGCCATGCTGATGATGGCGGGGAGCCGACTGATGAGGAGGGGGAGGGGGGCAACGTCTACCAGCGTGGTGCTACACGGCTCCCGTCCGTGCCGGTGACCCGCGAGCAGAGGTGGTTGATTTTCCCTGATGGGGAGAGGTACGTAAGTGCATTTAATATTTTTGTACCTTCTGCATTCACGTTTCTTCAAATAACTAATGCGTTGGCCTTGTCATGCTGCAGGGGTTGGGACCACCATCATAGTGTCCGCCGGCCCAACTCCGTCCTTGGAGTTCTTTGCCGGCAAAACTTCCCGGGGTTTGTCACGTTGCCTGGTGAGGGTCGGCTTCCAGAGCTTGGATTGAGATGGGAGCACTACATGGCTGCCCCGGCCCCGCCGGATGAGATTATCGACGGTGTCGTGTGCGACACGAGGGCAGACATGGTGATCAGAAAGTTCTGGGTAATTTCTCCTTTACACATTTGAAAATCTTCAACTAGCTAGTTATTAATTGTACTAATCAATATTGTCTCAATTGATTGCAGACATTCTACAGGTGTGAGGAGGGATACGAGGAGGACGCGGCACATGTTATCGAGAAAGTCTGCAAGCGCCTACTCCAGAACTTATGGCACGAGGCTCGGGTGCAGGCTGTTCGAGACTACTACGCCTTGCGTGGTATCAAGAAGACCAAGCCGGCGTGCCGCGATAAGTTCCTGAGTAAGGAGCAGTACATGAAGGTAATTCTTAAGTCCTTCTCTACTTAAGTTCCTTCATTTAGTAATTCTTAGCCGTAGCGCTCAAGTTTCTATTTGCTAACTTAAGCGCCTCCGAGATGGTGTGCGGATCGGATGGATTGTTGGGAGGTGTTGGTCGATGAGTGGTGCTCAAAACAATGGCTAGCCCTCCACAAGGAGGCCAAGGACAAACGTGCGCAAATGGAAGGTGTGCCACACCATCAAGGCAGCTCCAACTTATATCAGTTCGGGCGCAACTGGGTATGTGGTTTGCTTCATGATTCATGCAATTCATTCATCATGCTACCTTGAGCCCTTTAATTACTAATTTTCGTTGTTTCTCTCTTTCAGGCACGCTACAATAAGGCGGATAAGGTGCCAGAGGTGTACGACATGTATGCCATGGCCCACACTGCCTCTTTCAAGAAAGTCAAGGCTTTCTCTCAGTCTAACCTCGATGATGCAAACAACTTCACCAACATCTCCTCCCACAACAAGCTCGTGAGATATAGAGATGAGGGGAAAGCGAGGAAAGGGGAGGACTTTAACCCGAGCCAGGGTCCCATTGATCCAGAGCTGGTGATGATATCTGGTGGCGGGAGGTCCCATGGCTCCATAGCCATTGGAGATGGACTTATCCGTTGTCCTAGCACTCTCCCGGAGATCAAGGCACTCCAGTCGAGCTCCGCTCCTGAGATAAGGCCTCGTGAACGGCCAATGCAACTCGCTATCAAGGTTAGTGATACGTACTCAGTTATCTTTCTCCATTACATTGTGTGCGCTTCCATCAATGATTACAAATGGTCATGTGAGTGGTGTTGCAGGCTGCTATACAGAGTGAGAGAGATAGAACGGAGAAACTTCTGGCGGAGGCGGCGGAGAGGCAGCGGGAGTTGGAGGAGAGGACGGCAAACATGATGGAGGAGGAGAGGGCACGGAATGACATGCAGGCAAGGGACATGTACGAGCTCCTTGTGGTAAGTTTCTTCTGCAGATTAGCCAAAACATTCATGTAGTGTTTGTCTCATTACTAACTAGTATGACTGAGTCGTCAAAACCAAATGTGCAGTCTGTGTGCGACAAGACAGGTCAGACCGCTCCGCCGTGTTGGGGAACGTAGCAGAAATTCAAAATTTTCCTACGTGTCACCAAGATCTATCTATGAAGAAACCAGCAACGAGTGGAAGGAGAGTGCATCTACATACCCTTGTAGATCGCTAAGCGGAAGCGTTCAAGTGAACAGGGTTGATGGAGTTGTACTTGTCGTGATCCAAATCACCGATGACCAAGTGTCGAACGGACGGCACCTCCGCGTTCAACACACGTACAACCCGGTGACGTCTCCCATGCCTTGATCCAGCAAGGAGAGAGGGAGAGGTTGAGGAAGACTCCATTCAGCAGCAGCACAACGGCGTGGTGATGATGGAGGAGCGTGGCAATCCTGCAGGGCTTCGCCAAGCACCGCGGGAGAGGAGAAGGACTTGGGAGAGGGGAAGGGCTGCGCCAGCACATTGGTGTGGTTGCCCTCCCACCCCCTTCATATATATAGGGGCAAGGGAGAGGGGGCCAGCCCCCTCAGATCCCATCTGAGGAGGGGGCGGCGGCCAGGAGGGGGTGGCTTGCCCCCCAAGGCAAGGGGGGCGCCCCCTTCTAGGGTTCCCCCAAACCCTAGGCGCCTTGGGCCCTTGTGGGGGGCGCACCAGCCCACCTGGGGCTGGTCCCCTCCCACATGTGGCCCATGCAGTCCTCCGGGACCGGTGGTCCCACTTGGTGGACCCCCGGGACCCTTCTGGTGGTCCCGGTACGTTACCGATAAAACCCGAAACCCTTTTGGTGACCAAACCAGGACTTCCCATATATAAATCTTTACCTCCGGACCATTCCGGAACTCCTCGTGACATCCGGGATCTCATCCGGGACTCCAAACAACATTCGGTAACCACATACCAACTTCCTTAATAACCCTAGCGTCATCGAACCTTAAGTGTGTAGACCCTACGGGTTCGGGAGACATGCAGACATGACCGAGACGTTCTCCGGCCAATAACCAACAGCGGGATCTGGATACCCATGTTGGCTCCCACATGTTCCACGATGATCTCATCGGATGAACCACGATGTCAAGGACTTAATCAATCCCGTATACAATTCCCTTTGTCTATCGGTACGATACTTGCCCGAGATTCGATCGTCAGTATCCCGATACCTTGTACAATCTCGTTACCGGCAAGTCTCTTTTACTCGTTCCGCAACACATCATACCGTGATCAACTCCTTGATCACATTGTGCACATTATGATGATGTCCTACCGAGTGGGCCCAGAGATACCTCTCCGTCACACGGAGTGACAAATCCCAGTCTCGATTCGTGCCAACCCAACAGACACTTTCGGAGATACCTGTAGTGTACCTTTATAGCCACCCAGTTACGTTGTGACGTTTGGCACACCCAAAGCACTCCTACGGTATCCGGGAGTTGCACAATCTCATGGTCTAAGGAAACGATACTTGACATTAGAAAAGCTTTAGCATACGAACTACATGATCTTGTGCTAGGCTTAGGATTGGGTCTTGTCCATCACATCATTCTCCTAATGATGTGATCCCGTTATCAACGACATCCAATGTCCATGGTCAGGAAACCGTAACCATCTATTGATCAACGAGCTAGTCAACTAGAGGCTTACTAGGGACATGGTGTTGTCTATGTATCCACACATGTATCTGAGTTTCCTATCAATACAATTCTTAGCATGGATAATAAACGATTATCATGAACAAGGAAATATAATAATAATCTGCACTAGAGTCAATAATCTAGTTCACATTGATATGTGATTAACACTCAAGGTCACATCCCTATGTGACTAACACCCAAGAGTTCTGGGTTTGATCATGGTATGCTTGTGAGAGAGGTTATAGTCAACGGGTCTGAACCTTTCAGATCCGTGTGTGCTTTATAAATATCTGTGTCATCTCCTAGATGCAGTTACCACGCTCTATTTGGTGCTATTCCAAATAACTATTCTACTATACGAATCCAGTTTACTACTCAGAATAATCTGGATTAGTGTCAAAGCTTGCATCGGCGTAACCCTTTACGACGAACTCTTTTACCACCTCCATAATCGAGAAAATTCCTTAGTCCACTAGTTACTAAGGATAACTTAGACCGTTGTCCTGTGATCCATTTCTAGATCACACTTGTACCCCCTGACTGACTCATGGTTTGGCACACTTCAGGTGCGGTACATAACCTAGCATACTTTAGAGCCGACGACTAAAGCATAGGGGACGACCTTCGTCCTTTCTATTCTGCCGTGGTCATGTCTTGAGTCTTGCTCAATACTCACACCTTGTAACACAGCCGAGAACTCCTTCTTTGTTGATCTATTTTGAACTCCTTCAAAATCTTGTCATGGTATGTGTTTGTTTGAAAGTACTATTAAGCGATTTTGATCTATCCTTATAGATCTTGATGCTCAATGTTTAAGTAGCTTAATCCAGGTTTTCCATTGAAAACACTTTTCAAATAACCCTATATGCTTTCAAGAAATTCTACATCATTTCTGATCAACAATATGTCAACAACATATACTCATCAGAAATTCTATAGTGCTCCCACTCACTTCTTTGGAAATACAAGTTTCTCATAAACTTTGTATAAACCCAAATCTTTGATCATCTCATCAAAGCGTACATTCCAACTCCGAGATGCTTACTCCAGTCCTTAGAAGGATTGCTGGAGCTTTGCATACTTGTTAGCATCTTTCAGGATTGACAAAAATCTTCTGGTTGTATCACATACAACCTTTCCTCAAGAAAATCGTCGAGGAAACAATGTTTTGACATCCTATCTGCACAATTTCATAAATAATGCAGTAATCGCTAACATAATTCCAACAGACTCTTAGCATCGCTACGAGTGAGAAAGCCTCATCGCAGTCAACTCCTTGACCTTGTCGGAAAACATCTTAATGACAAGTCGAGCTTTCTTAATGGTGACATTTACCATCATTGTCCGTCTTCCTTTTAAAATCCATCTGTACTCAACAGCCTTACGACCATCGAGCCGTTCTATCAAAGTCTACACTTTGTTTTCATACATGGATCCTCTCTCGGATTTTATGGCCTCGAGCCATTCAACGGAATCCGGGCCCACCATCGCTTCTCCATAGCTCGTAGGTTCATTGTTGTCTAGCAACATGACGTCCAAGACAGGATTACGTGCCACTTTGAAACAGCACGCATCCTTGTCGTCCTACGAGGTTTGGGAGTGACTTGATCCGAAGTCTCATGATCACTATCATAAGCTTCCACTTCAATTGGTGTAGGTGCCATAGGAACAACTCATGTGCCCTACTACACACTAGTTGAAGTGACGGTTCCATAACCTCATCAAGTCTCCACCATCCTCCCACTCAATTCTTCCGAGAGAAACTTTTCTTCGAGAAAGGACCCGATTCTAGAAACAATCCCTATTGCTTTCGGATCTAAGACAGGAGGTATACCCAACTGTTTTGGGTGTCCTATGAAGATGCATTTATCCGCTTTGGGTTCGAGCTTATCAGCCTGAAACTTTTTCACATAAGCGTCGTGACCCCAAACTTTTAAGAAACAACATCTTAGGTTTCTCTAAACCATAGTTCATACGGTGTTGTCTCTACGGATTTGCATGGTGCCCTATTTAAAGTGAGTGCGGTTGTCTCTAATGCCTAACCCATGAACGATAGTGGTAATTCGATAAGAGACATCATGGTATGCATCATATCCAATAGGGTGCAGTTATGATGTTCGGACACACCATCACTCTATGGTGTTCCAGGCGGTACTAGTCGTGAAACAATTTCCACAATGTCTCAATTGTGTACCAAACTCGCAACTCATATATAAATCTCTATGATCATATCATAGACATTTTATCCTCTTGTCACGACGATCTTCAACTTCACTCTGAAATTACTTGAACCTTTCAACAATTCAGACTTGTGTTTCATCAAGTAAATATACTTAGCATCTACTCAAATCATCTGTGAAGCAAGAACATAACGATATCCACTGCGTGCCTCAGCACTCATTGGACTGCACACATCAAAATGTATTACTTCCAACAAGTTGCTTTCTTGTTCCATCTTACTGAAAACGAGGTCTTTCAGTCATCTTGCCCATGTGGTATGATTTGCATGTCTCAAGTGATTCAAAAACAAGTGAGTCCAAACGATCCATCTGTATGGAGTTCATGCATATCTACCAATAGACATGGTTCACATGTCTCAATCTTTTCAAAAATGAGTGAGTCCAAAGATCCATCAACATGGAGCTTCTTCATGTGTTTTATACCAATATGACTTACATGGCAGTGCCACAAGTAGGTGGTACTATCATTACTATCTTATATCTTTTGGCATGAACATGTGTATCACTATGATCGAGATTCAATAAACCATTCATTTTAGGTGCAAGACCATTGAAGGTATTATTCAAATAAATAGAGTAACTTTTATTCTCTTTAAATGAATAACCGTATTGCGATAGACACAATCCAATCATGTCTATGCTCAACGCAAACACCAAATAACAATTATTTAGGTTTAACATCAATCTCGATGGTAGAGGGAGCGTGCGATGCTTGATCATATCAACCTTGGAAGCACTTCCAACACATCTCGTCAGCTCACCTTTAGCTAGTCTCCATTTATTCCGTAGCTTTTATTTCGAGTTACTAGCACTTAGCAATCGAACCGGTATCTAATACCCTGATGCTACTAGGAGTACTAGTAAAGTACACATTCACATAATGTATATCCAATATACTTCTATTGACAGTCTTCTCATCTACCAAGTATCTAGGGTAATTCTGCTCCAGTGGTTGTTCCCCTTATTACAGAAGCACTCAGTCTCGGGTTTGGGTTCAACCTTGGGTTTCTCCACTAGAGCAGCAGCTGATTTGCTGTTTCATGAAGTATCCCTTCTTGCCCTTGCCCTTCTTGAAACTAGTGGTTTCACTAACCATCAACGATTGATGCTCCTTCTTGATTTCTACTTTCGCGGTGTCAAACATCGCGAATATTTCAAGGATCATCATATCTATCCCTGATATGTTATAGTTCATTACGCAGCTCTAGCAGCTTGGTGGCAATGACTTTGGAGAAACATCACTATCTTATCCGGAAGATCAACTCCCACTCGATTCAAGTGATTGTTGTACTCAGACAATCTGAGCACAAGCTCAACGATTGAGCTTTTCTCCTTAGTTTGCAAGCCAAGAAAATCGTCGGAGGTCTTATACCTCTTGACGTGGGCACGAGCCTGAAATCCCAATTTCAGCCCTCGAAACATCTCATATGTTCCGCGACTTTTCAAAAAATGTCTTCGGTGCCTTAATTCTAAACCTTTTATCATTACCGAACTATCATGTAGTCATCAAAACGTGTATGTCAGATGTTCGCAACATCCACAGACCACGTTCGAGGTCCAGCACACCGAGCGGTTCATTAAGGACACAAGCCTTCTACTGTCCGCATAATTGCAACTATCAACTTTCAACTATATTTTCTCTAGGAACATATCTAAAACAGTAGAACTGAAGCGCGAGCTTATGACATAATTTGCAAAGATCTTTTGACTATGTTCAGGATAATTAAGTTCATCTTATGAACTCCCACTCAGATAGACATCCCTCTAGTCATCCAAGTGATTACATGATCCGAGTCAACCAGGCCGTGTCCGATCATCACGTGAGACGGACTAGTCAACGTCGGTGAACATCTTCATGTTGATCGTATCTACCATACGACTCATGCTCGACCTTTCGGTCTTCTGTGTTCCGAGGCCATGTCTGTACATGCTAGGCTCGTCAAGTCAACCTAAGTGTTTGCATGTGTTCCGAGGCCATGTCTGTACATGCTAGGCTCGTCAACACCCGTTGTATTCGAACGTAAGAATCTATCACACCCGATCATCACGTGGTGCTTCGAAACGACGAACTTTCGCAACGGTGCACAGTTAGGGGGAACACTTTCTTGAAATTTTAATGAGGGATCATCTTATTTACTACCGTCGTTCTAAGCAAATAAGATGTATAAACATGATAAACATCACATGCAATCAAATAGTGACATGATATGGCCATCATCACTTTGCTCCTTTTGATCTCCATCTTCGGGGCTCCATGATCATCGTCGTCACCGGCATGACACCATGATCTCCATCATCATGATCTCCATCATCGTGTCTTCATGAAGTTGTCATGTCAACTATTACTTCTACTACTATGGCTAACGCTTTAGCAATAAAGTAAAGTAATTACATGACGTTTATGTTGACACGCAGGTCATAAATAAATTAAGACAACTCCTATGGCTCCTGCCGGTTGTCATACTCATCGACATGCAAGTCGTGATTCCTATTACAAGAACATGATCATCTCATACATCACATATATCATTCATCACATCCTTTTGGCCATATCACATCACATAGCATACCCTGCAAAAACAAGTTAGACGTCCTCTAATTGTTGTTTGCATGTTTTACGTGGCTGCTATGGGTTTCTAGCAAGAATGTTTCTTACCTACGCAAAACCACAACATGATATGTCAATTGCAATTTACCCTTCATAAGGACCCTTTTCATCGAATCCGATCCGACTAAAGTGGGAGAGACTGGCACCCGCTAGCCACCTTATGCAACTAGTGCATGTCAGTCGGTGGAACCTGTCTCATGTAAGTGTACGTGTAAGGTCGGTCCGGGCCGCTTCATCCCACAATGCCGCCGAATCAAGATTGACTAGTAACGGTAAGCATATTGAACAAAATCAACGCCCACAACTACTTTGTGTTCTACTCGTGCAAAGAATCTACGCAATAGACCTAGCTCATGATGCCACTGTTGGGGAACGTAGCAGAAATTCAAAATTTTCCTACGTGTCACCAAGATCTATCTATGGAGAAACCAGCAACGAGGGGAAGGAGAGTGCATCTACATACCCTTGTAGATCGCTAAGCGGAAGCGTTCAAGTGAACGGGGTTGATGGAGTCGTACTTGCTGTGATCCAAATCACCGATGACCAAGTGCCAAACGGACGGCACCTCCGCGTTCAACACACGTACAGCCCGGTGACGTCTCCCATGCCTTGATCCAGCAAGGAGAGAGGGAGAGGTTGAGGAAGACTCCATCCAGCAGCAGCACAATGGCGTGGTGATGATGGAGGAGCGTGGCAATCCTGCAGGGCTTCGCCAAGCACCGCGGGAGAGGAGAAGGACTTGGGAGAGGGGAAGGGCTGCGTCAGCACATTGGTGCGGTTGCCCTCCCACCCCCTTCATATATATAGGGGCAAGGGAGAGGGGGGGGGGCCCTCAGATCCCATCTGAGGAGGGGGCGGCGGCCAGGAGGGGGTGGCTTGCCCCCCAAGGCAAGGGGGGCGCCCCCTTCTAGGGTTCCCCCAAACCCTAGGCGCCTTGGGCGCTTGTGGGGGGGGCGCACCAGCCCACCTGGGGCTGGTCCCCTCCCACATGTGGCCCATGCAGCCCTCCGGGGCCGGTGGTCCCACTTGGTGGACCCTCGAGACCCTTCTGGTGGTCCCGGTACATTACCGATAAAACCCGAAACCCTTTCGGTGACCAAAACAGGACTTCCCATATATAAACCTTTACCTCCGGACCATTCCGGAACTCCTCGTGACGTCCGGGATCTCATCCGGGACTCCGAACAACATTCGGTAACCACATACGAACTTCCTTAATAACCCTAGCGTCATCGAACCTTAAGTGTGTAGACCCTACGGGTTCGGGAGACATGCAGACATGACCGAGACGTTCTCCGGTCAATAACCAACAGCGGGATCTGGATACCCATGTTGGCTCCCACATGTTCCACGATGATCTCATCGGATGAACCACGATGTCAAGGACTTAATCAATCCCGTATACAATTCTCTTTGTCTATCAGTACGATACTTGCCCGAGATTCGATCGTCGGTATCCCGATACCTTGTTCAATCTCGTTACCGGCAAGTCTCTTTTACTCGTTCTGCAACACATCATCCCGTGATCAACTCCTTGATCACATTGTGCACATTATGATGATGTCCTACCGAGTGGGCCCAGAGATACCTCTCCGTCACACGGAGTGACAAATCCCAGTCTCGATTCGTGCCAACCCAACAGACACTTTCGGAGATACCTGTAGTGTACCTTTATAGCCACCCAGTTACGTTGTGACGTTTGGCACACCCAAAGCACTCCTACGGTATCCGGGAGTTGCACAATCTCATGGTCTAAGGAAACGATACTTGACATTAGAAAAGCTTTAGCATACGAACTACATGATCTTGTGCTAGGCTTAGGATTGGGTCTTTTCCATCACATCATTCTCCTAATGATGTGATCCCGTTATCAATGACATCCAATGTCCATGGTCAGGAAACCGTAACCATCTATTGATCAACGAGCTAGTCAACTAGAGGCTTACTAGGGACATGGTGTTGTCTATGTATCCACACATGTATCTGAGTTTCCTATTAATACAATTCTTAGCATGGATAATAAACGATTATCATGAACAAGGAAATATAATAATAATCAATTTATTATTGCCTCTAGGGTATATTTCCAACACGCCGATGCCAGTGATTGCTCCTGGGACCACGGTGAGTTTTATTTGAATGGACATTACTTGCTAGTCTTAACATTTGAGTGTCATCATGCTAACAGGACATTGGAAATGATCTTTGGTGCAGGGTAACTCCAGACAAGCATCGCACGATCCTTCTCCAGCTACCGACACGAGCCACCCCGCTCCTACACCTCCTGGATCTTGGTAAGTTTATCTAGTGTTTTGCTTAACACATCCATAAAGACCTAGACTTAGCTTTATTTCCTCCAATGCTTACCATAATGACCTAGACTTAGCTTCTTCTCCTCCAAAATGACTTAATAAGCTTACTGACCTCCAAAACCGTCCATTTTACCTAAGTTAGCTCTAAAACGATCTGTACTTAGCTTACTTATGTCAAAAATTGCATAATTAGCTTAGTTAGCTCATAGACGATCCATTTTACCTAAGTTAGCTCTAAAATGACCCATTTTACCTAGGTTAGCTTATAAATGATCCAGTTCATCCAAGTTAGCTCAAAAATGACCCATTTTACCTAGATTAGCTCCTAAATGATCCATTTTACCTACGTTAGCTTTAAAATGACCCATTTCACCTAGGTTAACTCCAAAATGACCCATCTTACCTAGGTTATCTCATAAACGATCCATTTCAACTAATTTAGCTCATAAACGATCCATTTCACCAAGTTAGCTAAAAAACGATCAATTTCACCTAAATTAGCTCTTAAATGATCCATTTCACCAAAGTTAGCTCAAAAAGATCCATTTCAACTAAATTAGCTCATAAATGATCCATTTCACCTAAGTTAGCTCAAAAACGATCCATTTCAACTAAGTTAGCTCATAAATGATCCATTTCACCTAAGTTAGCTAAAAAACGATCCATTTCACCTAAGTTAGCTAAAAAATGATCCATTTCACCTTAGTTACCTCAAAAACGATCCATTTGATCTTAGTTAGCTCATAAACGACCCATTTCAACTAAGTTAGCTCATAAATGATCCATTTCACCTTAGCTAGCTCATAAATGACCCATTTCAATTTAGTTAGCTCATATATGATCCATTTCACGTAAGTTAACTCATAAATGACATACTCTTCTTGTTCTAGTCTTCTTCTTGTTCTACTCTTCTTCTTGTTCTACTCTTCTTGTTCTAACTTTCTTATTTTTCATTTTGCAGATTTCATTCACTTGACGAAAGCTTGCATAGATGGAGTGCTCCTTATCCCTTTCTCTGTTTCTTTTGTATCGCTGGATGAAACTATTGTAATATATATGGTTGGATGCCTCTATGTTGAACTTGTTATGTATGATGGAACTATGCATGTAATATATATGGTTGGATGATGAAGTTATGTGTTAGATATCTTATATGTTTGCTCTGTATTGGCCTTTTGAAATATATCTATATATGTCATATATATTTGTGATGAAAATTGTTGGATTTAATAAAAAACAGATAAAAGAGCCAATATGCAGGCTCTTTGCCGTCTGCCACCGACAGCAACGGGCTCTTTGCCGTCTGCCGCGGACGGCAAAGAAGACATGTGGCATCCAGCTGTGCTTCCTGGGAGCTGACCCATTTGGCCAGTTTGCCTACAATGGCAGACGGCAAAGACTTTGCCATCAGTGGCAGACGGCAAAGAACCTGCCATGTAGTGACGTGTAGATGACATCATACGGCGGACGGCAAAGACACTAGAAATTTTGCCGTCAGCGGCGGACGGCAAAGGCCTGCCGTTAGCCACTTAACGGACTGACAGCGCAATTATTGTCGTCCGCTCTCTTTGCCGTCCGCCGCGGACGGCAAAGGCCCTTTGCCGTCAGCCGCCAGAAAGCAGACGGCAAAGTAGCTGTTTACCGTAGCCTACGTTGCCGGAGCCTTTTGCCGTCCGCGGCTGACGGCAAAGGCCTTTGCCGTCCGCCGTTCATGCCTTTGCCGTCCGTCGTGGCAGACGGCAAAATAGCTGATTCCTGTAGTGATTGGATCCCAAAGCTAGCTTCCTTCACACCTATCCATGGGGGTTGTCCCTAGTTATACAACTCCATCTTCCCCATCCTCTAGGGAACTTTTCAGCCAAAAAAGCACCTTAGCTAGAAGTTTGTACACTACTAAGATCCGAGAGGTCTTTCTACTATTACTCTTGTGGATTCACCATATTCGCAAGAAGGAGCCTCTGGTGCCCCCTAATTCGTGCTCTATGGTTCCAGCCATTTTGTGTGGGTTAGTCCCGGTTTGTGGTTCTACGGTTGTTCAGACAGTGGGCTGGAGTTCTTGTAGCTCCGATCAGCCATCCCTAATGTACGGGTTTCATCCAACCTTGGTAGGTATAAAGCTAGTTATCCCGGGTCCTTACAGCTAGTTATCCCTCCCGATTCGATCATACAACGTGAAGATCGGGTACCCTCGGGCGTGAACTCATTCAACGGGTTTGCACCTGCCAATTACCCACTCTCTAGCTAAAAAACCTTTTACTGAGAGATCTTCCTCTAGTCTTTCTATCTTACTCCCTCCGTCTAGGTGAATAAGCCATCTTAGGTTGTGCACCGTGATCAAGAAGAAGGGGAAAACGAGAGAACCTAATATTCATTTGCTAATTAATTGCATTGCATGCAATGAACTAACCATTGCATCTCGTGTTTGGTAGTCTCGAGTCATTGAAAACATGCATGCCTCACATCTCTTATTGGTTGATATGTTAAGAAACAAGAAACAAGGTGGGAATTAATGCACCGCGCCTAAGTGTTTTGGGATTATTTGGTTTTCGTAAGGTGATTTATACACCTAGAAGGAGGGAGTATGAAAAAAATCTTCTAATTGTAAGTCTAAGGAGGCTCTGGAATCAATCTCCTTTCCGTTTGGGAAGTTGATTGTTGTAGGGGTTGCATATAAATAAAATCTAAAACCCTGTTTGAGGGTTTATGTTGCCAAAAAACATTCAACATTAAAAGCCTAGCATCATAACTCAAGTGTTGAGAACAAAAACTCGACCTTTTTGAGATATCAATAATATACGTGAAATGCTCCATTCTTGGTTCGTAAAAACTGAGAGGAGTGCCCAGTATGTAAATGGGAAAGTTGCAGTATGGCAGTTCAAATTCACGAGAGACCTTGGGCTTTAGATTCAGATACATTAATGGGTATCAATTAGACTTGTGATAATTCACCTTCAATCCAGATGCTCTAGAGAAAAGATCAATTGGACCTTTCAACTTAGACTTGTGATAATGGTCTTTTTTTCCGCTTTTCTTTTGTGTTTTCTTTGGGTATGCTTGTGTTGTTGCCCCAGCAGACTTCTATTTTTCAGGATTGATTGGTTGCTTTATTTATAAAGCAGGACGAAAGTCTATTTAGAGAAAGACTTCAAGATCCATCCAAGTTTTTGGTCTGGAAGTAGGGAAATTGCCTGATAGTGCTAAGACTAAACCACCGATAAATTGGGTCAGGGTGGCTGCAATTAAGCAGTTCGGCTCATAGAGTTGATGGTGCCAGTCGTCATATATGCATGGTAGCAAGTAACGCCTAAAGAAAAAGAAAAATACATAAATACCCCTGCATGCTATGCCTTTAGAGTTAAAAAAACATCTATTATGCTGACGACACAGTGATGCGTAGCATACTTTTCCCAGGAAGCAGACAAATACAGCAGTAACTGGTACGCTTATGCTCAAATGAAAACCCTGTTAACATCAGAGCATCCTATGTCTCTTAAGAATTATACCTTTTACTAGGTCCAGTAGCCCTGGGTCTTGTACTTGGGGAAGGGGATGCGGCCATGCTCGATGTTGTTGACGTCATGGACGAGGAGCTGGAAGTGGCGACGCACCTCCTCAGCAGACTTGGTGCCACCCATGGCGCTGGCCACCTTCACCCAAAGGTTGGGGGCGGTGACGCCGTAGTAGGCGAGCGCCTCCTCGAACATCTTGTTCTCCTTCTTGCTCCACTCCGAGTCCGAGCTCGGGGAGGCGGTCCGAGAAGACGACCCGGAAGACATCTTCAGGTGAGATTCGTTGCTCTACTCGAACTAACACTGCTTTCTTGAGACTGGTGTGCTGGGGAGGCACCTCTGGAAGTCCTGTGTGTTTGGTTTGGTGTCTCTCTTTGCTGCCAGACCGGCTATTTATAGGCCCTGGCGCGTGCCCGGTCTCTCTCTGTGGGTTAAAGCCTAAAAGATCGCTGAGGAGACGACACCAATGTTCTCGCATGTTTTTTCTGAGTATGCTAGGTTTCCTACATGCGAAGCGTGTGGTGTGTGATGAAAATTTCAAATGACAGCCTGTTTGAGTAATTAAACCTTTTGGGTCCATATGCGCATCATCCCAACGCATGACGACACTGACCTGGGCTACGCTGGGCAGATGGAGCGTGGCCATGCATGCGGCACGACGGCCAGTGACCAATGGCTATGGTGGTGTGACCTGATCTCCTTCCTCCAATGCTTTGCATGCATTTGACAACTTCTCATCACTAGGCAGCAGTTACCACTCACTCGCGATGATACATGTAAATGCTAATAAATGGACTGCGAGCGCTTAGGTTTTTTTTTTCGAGACAGGAGGGGAAGAATCCCTCGGTTTACTTTTATAGGAGAATTAGGTGAGTACGCGCTGGTATTGCGAGCACGGAGGCTCGAACCCAGGCGGGCAGGCATGCATCAGCCCATGCCTACCATCCCGGCTATGCCGTGGTTCTCGAGCGCTCAGTTTAACAAAGGGAAAAAAACGTAAGTGCTCTGGATGCATGCGCCCTGTCAGGCCATCGGCTCCGGCTAAGTAGTAAAAACTACCAGCTAGCTAGCTGTAGTTGGCCTTGCTCCAAGTAGAAAGAAACCCGTGAATCCTCTGGTGCTTTGTGCATCTTGCTCGATCACAGCTCAAGTAGGAGTAGCAGGTCACATACTCACACTGATCACATGCCTAGCTCTCACCAGGATATTTCATGTGTTCAGCTTTTCACTTGTGCACCATGCTGGCAGCTTTGTTGTGAACAACTTTCCGCGTCGGATTTTCTGTCGTGTAACTAATTAAATCCCTCGAGTCGATCGCTATATTTCGTTTTCGATATTCAGTTTTGTAACCACACGTATGCTCACTTGCTCAGTGGTTCCAAACACATTTTGACACACAGTGCTATCTGTCATCATAACAGCAGGCATGGAACGATGCTGCATGCTCTGTTGATCACATCGCCAACGGAAGTATCCATCTCTGCATGCATGCATGGTGATGTCTGAGGCCCGTGTGATCCTGACATGGATCGGCAGAGACCTCATCGTATGGCGTGCGCATCAGCCAATAGGCTGCAAGATGCCCACAAGAGGAGGACGTACCTGCGTGCTTGAACGACAGAGCTGCACAGGTGCGCATACCCAAAAACCTCGGATCTCGATGCTCATTTTCATTAGTTTTCTGAAACCCCTCTGATCAAATGCTGCCAAGCTTGTCATGCATGCATGCATGCACTGATGCACCGTCATAGCCTATCTGGGCTGATCACCAATTCATATAATAAGTATACTATTTCCTCTATGCCAAAATAAGTGTTGCTTAGTTAGGACTCCTCCGTAAACTAATATAAGATTGTTTACATAACTAATTTCCTCTATAAACTAATATAAGATTATTTAATACGAAGTTGTACTTATATTCAATCAGCGACACTTATTTTGGGACGGAGGAAGTACTATGTACAGAAGATTGTGAAAAGCTTTTGCAAAATGCGTACTTATTTCATGTATTTCTGCAATCAGTTTTTACTGTTCCACGGTCATGCATGGGTTAACTTCCAAAAAGCATGCTATCACAAGCATGGTCGTGTATTTTTAAACACGACATCATCTGATATACGATTATTACAAATTGAGTGAAGTGCGTTGTAGGTCTCCGAACTATTTCAGGGGTGTCACATAGGTCCTCTAACTACGAAAACCATCAATCATTCAAGTCCCCAAAGTGCAATAAGTGTGTCATTTAGGTCCAAAATCAGTTCAACACAAAAGTAGCCCAGGACCTATATTTTGCCTAGTATGACATACTTACTGTACTTTGAGGACAAAGATGATGATTTTCATAGTTTGAGGACCTACGTGATACCCTTGAAATAGTTCAAGGACCTACTGTGCACTTCACTCTTCAATGTTGTAGTAATATCTATTCTGGATTTATAATTAATCATGCGGGTCAAAAACTCAAGCATATCATATTTGTGCAGAATCACACTATCTTATATACAGGATTAACTTCCTATCTGCGCGCATGGTTTTTGATTCTTGGAAGAAATTCATTCATCCATCTGATGTTGAGGCCAGTACAGACATCATCTATCTATCTATCACAAAGTATATTAAGCAAAGTGGGAATGCTTTTGGGGTCCGTGTGAGCAATCATTAGTCGGTATATAGTATCTTGTTTGCCAACTGCTTGAATGACTGGTCCCTATCTATGGATGCCCTACAAGTAGCCTTGGATCGGACTGGATTCCGTCACTACATCATTGGCTGGCTGGCTAGATTCTAAATCTTGGAGCCCAAAAGCTCTGGAATCCGGATTTGCTACCCTGGTCAAGTGGTAGGGGACGGGGAATCGGAATCCAGGCTAGGGTCGCTATGCCGGGGATTCAAAGTTTCCTACTTTCTTTCTTTCTTTTCACCTGAAAAGGAAACGGTGACCCCCACCTTTCTCCACATCAGAGGGAGAACGTGCACAGCACACACCACCCCAGAATTCCACCCCGCTTGGTTCATTCTGAAATGATCACTGTTCAAGAATTCACCTGATTAGTTAGTTAACGAGCCAGTTAATCGCTACTCATAGCACAGCCGAATCGAATAGCACCTATTCGTTGTGTTAACTTGTCAGGCCGATTAATTGACCAGTTAGACCGATTAATCCATTGTCATACCTGTTAATTCCTACTGGCCCATTAACAGGTGGGCAAACAGAGCCCCAATTTTTGTCCTGTAACCCCTTCCATCCCCATCCCACTCCTTAATAGCTAGGATTAATAAATTTACCTCCTCTCTATGATTTTCATTTGTGTATGGTAGCATGTTTTGGTATACTGCATAGATGGGAGTGTGAGAGTATGGTATAATACATTGAAAATCTAGATATATTTTGGCAAGTTCCTATTCAATCTATCAATTAATGGTCGACCGAGTAATCCAGTTAATAGGCCGATTCACCAATTAATCGCTACTCCTAAACCGGCCGAGCAGCTACCAGTTAACGATTTCTTAAACATTGGAAATGATACATGGAAGTGACCGATGTATCCATGCTACTACTTGCTTCATACATATTGCTAGTTTGCTACTACAAATATGGCCATAGTGTATGTAACCTCACTTTTCGGTCTGTGTTTTTGAGACAGCAAGTCAAAAGATATGTTTACAAGTATTATGATATTGTCACTACTAGAATTGCCACCTACGCCGAGTGCCAGAAACACTCGGCAAAGAGCCCAAAACCCTCGGCAAGGTCTTTGCCGGGAGTTGCTCCGTGCAAAGGCCACCTGGCGTACACCTCTCATACAAGTATAACAAAAACAACAAGCTATCTTTTCTGACAAATCGTCCAATACCGGATAACTTACAAAACTTTTCTAACAAGTATAAGCTTTTTTTTAATTTGAGGGGGAGGGGGCACCTGAATCGTTCATTTAAAGAGGCCAAAACTCCCAAGTGTCAAATTTTACGGAGAGAAAGAGAGCGGGGGCGGCTCCAAGGGGAGCTAAGGGCATCTCCAGCCGTTGGCCCCCCAGGAGGGGCAAAAAATCGCACCCTGGAGGCGCACCGGCGCTAAACCGCGCACTGGGGGCGTGATGCCCCCCAGTCGCGGCGCCCACGGTTAGTCAAAAAAATAAAAGACGGCGCAAACATGACTCAAATTTAACGCAAACATCGGCGAGTTCGTTCAAACTTAAACATATTTTACAAAAAAAAAACTACGCGGGCTACCCCCGCCGTCTCCCTCGCCGCCCGTCCACGCGGTTCTACATGCCGAGGAGGCTGTAGAACCGCGTGTAGTCACCGCCGCCGTTGTCGTCGTCGTCGTCGTCGCCGCCGCCCCCGCCCCCGCCTACGCCTCCGCCGTCCCTGCTGCATCCCTCCCCCGGTTGGTGCGACGGGTTGGACGGTCCGGGGGCATCGTCGTCGTCGTCGCTGTCGAGGACCACGACGCCGTGCTCGTCCTCGCGCCCACGCCTGCGGGCGGCGATCTCCTCCAGGGCCCGGCATTGCCGGACCGTCTCCACGCGGAGGTAGTTGTCCCGCGCCCACCGCAGGGCGTCCTCGTCGGAGAAGCCGCGCCGGGCTATCTCCTCGTACTCCGCGGGGAGGACGGGCTCCGGCTTGGGCTCGACGAGGACGAAGCGGCCGGTGGGTGGGGAGGCGTTGTCGCCGATGCGGACGCCGGAGCTGCGGGTGCGCGCGCTAACCGGCGTGCCCTGGGGTTCCGGCTTGACGGGGCGGAGGCAGGGCGAGCCGCCGGATGAGGAGGAGGACCCCCCGGTGTCCATGCACCTCGGGGTCCAGGAGCTTCCCCGACGGCGTGAGAAGGACGGGGGAGCGGGGTACTCGAGGCGTGGCGTGTTGCCGCCCTCGATGTACTCGAGGACGGCGTCCAACGTGCGCCCGGGCACGCCCCACCACAGACGACGCCCGGTGGCGTTGTGCCAGCCGGAGGGCACAACGCCGTTGGTGGCCTCAAGCTGCCGGGCGTGACGGCGGCGGAAGTAAGGCTCCTAGAGCGGGGAGTCGGGGACGTACCGTGGCCCCTCCCTCGCCTCACGCGGCAAGTTCGAGCAGATGCGTGCGATCTCCGCACGCCGCGCCGCGCCGGTGGGTACCGGGGGCACCGGCATGCCGTCGGCGCTGATCCTCCACTCCTCGGGCACCCGCATGTCCGGCGGGACCGGATACTCGGCTTCGAAAAGAAGGCGATCCTCGTCCTCATGAAGATGGCGGTGGCCGAAGCCGTTCGCCGCCGCGCCGTCGCCTGGGAAGCGCTCGGCCATGGGTGCGACGAACTAGAGACGGCGAGAGGAAGGAGAGGGGGAACGACGGCGAGGTGCGATGAACTGGAGACCGCGAGACCGAGCTTGCTAGGGCGCGTCTTATATAGGCCGAGGCGCCGCTCGTACGCGTGCCCGCCGTGTGTACGCGTGGCGGGGCGAGGGACGCGTCATCGGCCTTCACTGCGCCGCCCGTGAGGCATCAATGGCGTAGGCTGACCGGCGCGGCAGCTTTGGCATTGATTCGCCGCGGGAAACGAGGCGATGAGGACGACGAAGGGCCGAGAAGGGAGCTGTGTCGCTGACGCGGCGGGCCCGCGGCTTTTTCGCGCCAAAAAAGTTCGCCCGGCGCCCCCGGGCGACTCCCAGCGCGCCGGGTTCGGACTGGGACCGCCGGCGCTGTTTTCGGCCCAGGCCGGTGAAAATCGGACTCCTGGGGGCGCGACTGGGCCGATTTTTCGACGCCGGCACAAAAAAAACGCCTGGAAAGGCCTTCCTGAGGCGCGACTAGAGATGCCCTAAGACCAAACTTGCAGAAACTACAGTGGCCCCACCAAAGCACGAAGGCACAAGTCGACTACAGTGACTCTGGCAACTGTCCTTGAACCTAGACCTCTAGAGCACCGCATTGTCGTGGCAACACTTCATGGTAGTGGCGAGGGAGAGTGTAGCATCACGGAAAATGTGTCGTTTCCAGAGGTGACAACAAGAAAGAAGGAAGGCGTCGCGCGAGGCGCTGCTGACCACCGACGACACGTCAAAGAGGTTGACAGTGGTGACTGTGGCACTGCTCGTAGCAAGCACAAAGGCGCTGCCAAAACCTAACAGCAAACTCACACCGGAAGATGAGGTAGCCGACCGTCTCAAGCATCGTCGAGCAGCACGGACAGCCAGCTTCCGGAGCAACGATGATCATCTTCTTTAGGAGCACGTCGTGAGTGTGGATCCTAGCCATAGACATGAGCCGGTCAAAGAACTTCACCTGAGAGGGAGCAGTATACCAAGTGAGAGGAGAACGCGCAGTGGGGGGCGGAGCAGAGGGTGACACATCACTTATCCTCACGCGCAGCAGCCGGATTGCCATGCATAAGGCTGATCAACGCCTCCTCCCGGAGAGCGTCCCGAGATAGGCGGGGGACGAGGACCACCCCCATGCCGCGTTGTCGGACCTGCCAAACGGCACCTCAGGGCAGGTGGAGTGAGACAGCAGCGCGGGGAAGACGTCCCCTAGTGGCCCATGAGGGAGCCACCAATCATGCTAGACCGATGTCTTTTGCCATCCCCCACTGTGACTTTTGAGAGAGAGCGGTAAGCTGGTAGGAGTTTTTGCAGAGTGCGTCAGTGCCCGTCGTCAGGAGCAGAGGCACCGGAGGTAGGAGGGGAGCGACTATTGAGCTCAGCCCACAGCCAAGCTACCCAACACGACGGCGGAGTAGAATGTAGTCGGTGGAGCATCGTGCTGAGGTCCCACATGTCAGAACAACTAGCTATCTGACTTGCCGGCTAAGCTGGACAACCAAAAATTTCAGCGGCAAATAGCTCCAACGGTCAAAATATTCAGCAGGCGACATGCTCAGCTGCTCCACTCGTTAAACTACTCGATGAGGTGTTGTACTGAGTCTTCTGGGCGAGTAGTATTTGTTGAATTAAGTCCCTTCACATGGAGGTGTGTTGGCAACCCAACATCAGCCCACATAAGTCCAACACATATGAATTGTTGATCTGATTTGCATCCAACGGCTGTGAGTGCTTCCTAGTGAAGTAAGGGAGGGAGAAAACTCTAGCCACTCCAGCCTTGCTGCTGGTGGCCGAGGAACACAACCTGTGAGAAGAGAGGAAGAGAAGAAGTGAAGGTTTTGTCCTCATCTATTGCACATGACTAGACAGTGTTTAAACTGGTGATTGGAGGCTCAAACGTGCTTGGATTGGCACCAAATTTGATGAGTTTGTTCCTTACTTTGAGTACTTCTATCTAGTTAGCTGGTTTGAGGAGCTATTTCAGAACATGGTATTTTTGGGATATGAATAGATTGGGTAGGCAAACGGTGTCTGATTGAGCTGAAATTTTGGGGTGATCTCAGGAAATCATGTGTCTATTTGTATGCCAAATTTGGCGCTATTTGGTTTAGCGATTTGAGAGTAGTTTGCAAAATACTGAAGGGGACAAAAGCTGTGTGTAAACTTTGCTTTGCTAAAAACTTCGCTCTTGTGGTTATCGTTGCTGTTACCGGTTGGCAACGTGAAGTATGTTGTAAATCTCATGGAGGTTCCAGTGAAGACTTTTGTACTCATCATTCTCATAGTGAAGTGGTGTGGACCGATCGGTCCACAACCGTGGTTTTTTACTCCTCAAGTTGAGGAGGTTTTTCCACGTTAAATCATGTGTCACATGTGCATGTTGTTTGTGTTATTCCACTGCTTGCTTGTTGATTGAAACTGTCCTCAAAGTTCACTACAAGAGAAGGGGGCTGTGTAGTGTGCATATTTGCTGTGTCGGTGAATTTGTGCATCACATCTTTACTGTTCAGCCCCAACAGTATTGAGCCTCTCCTGGGCCAGTATATACATGTACAAGACTTTGAGGGCAAGAAGGCTCACAGAGAAAAGTTAGGAGATGGATTACAAATCCTATTCTAGCAAACATAGAGATATGTCAATATACTCTAACTGACAACTTTCAGTTCATGGATGTAGACGAGAATCTACAACAACATAGAGACAGACTTAAGCTTGGACATAACCTAATAGAGTAATACTTTGTACACACAATAGACAATACTCATTTCCCCTTGTTATTCTAACCAATGTTGGATTGCTTGCTTCCTAAGAGATCTAGTTTGTACAACTTTGTGCACTGTCCACTGGAGTTTACACTGCTTCATCCTGAAAACATGAGAAAGCACTTGCACTGTAAGCTTATCTGAACTCTGAAGTTTGAACAGAAATACAGTTACTCAAATAGTGTGGAGGATTGTTCTTTCTTTCTTTTGCTTTGTTCTATGTAGGCATGAGGTTGGGTGAATGTGTGTGTAAATAGTGTGGAGCTGCACAGAATCTAGCAAAAATCTATGAATGAAAAGCCTTGTAAGCGTGCAAGATCCATCCAAGTACTTTTGGGAGTAAGGAAATTGTCTGATTGTGCTAAGATTAATTAAACCACAGATAAATTGGGCCAGGGTGGCTGCAATTAAGCAGTTTGGCTCATAGAGAGTTAATGGTGCCAGTCGTCATGCATGCATGGTGGTAATTAACCTCTAACTGAAAACATGTTAGAAGTAGAGCATCCTATGTGTGTGGCGATTTTATTGAAGATTATACCTTTTAGCTAGGTCCAGAAGCCCTGGGTCTTGTACTTGGGGAAGGGGATGCGGCCGTACTCGATGTTGTTGACGTCGTCGATGAGGATCTGGAAGTGGCGGCGCACCTCCTCGGCGGACTTGGTGCCCCCCATGGTGCTGGACACCTTCTCCCAGAGGTTGGGGGCGCCCTCGCCGTAGTAGGCGAGCGCCTCCTCGAACATCTTGTTCTCCTTCTTGCTCCACCCCGAGTCGGAGCTCGGCGAGGTGCTCCGAGACGATGAGCCAGAAGACATCCTTTGGAGAGGTAAAGCTTCCCTGGTGAGATTCAACTTGAGCTAGTGCTAGCTTCTTGTATCTGATGCTCTGGTGGTTTGGTTTGGTGTCTCTTGCTGCTATTTATAGGCCCTGTGGGTTTAAAGGTGCCTGAGGAGAGGAGAACATATATATATATATATTGTGGGTCAGGGCAGGCATTCCCAGCGTCGTCTGGAGTTGTATCCAGCATTATACACATCATCTAGTCTAGATATTATGGCTGCTGTAGAAAACAACGTCTGGAACTGTATATATCCAACATTATTATACACATCATCTAGCCTAGATATTTTATAGCTGTACATAGAAATGAAGTCTCGCGTTCGCCGTATCTGAATCCGAATATATATGTTGTTCGGTTTGATGCAACCTGATGATGCAAAGTGTTCATGAAAAACACACTGATTATATGTTTTGCTATGTAGCTCGTTGCTCGGATCGGATGTGAAACAATTTTTTTTTCTTTCACAAGGGGAAAAAGAGTAAGTGCTCTGGAATCTGGATGCATGCACCCTCTCAGCTCAGGCCATCGGTTCCAACTCTGCTCAGTTACAACACCAGCTAGCTGTAGCTCGGCTTGCTCCAAGCAGAAACCTGTTCCTGCCTCTCCTCACAGCTCAAGTATGAGTGGCAGATCAGATTGATGATTTATCACATTCCCAGCTCTCACCAAGCTTGCAGTGTCCAAGCTTTCAACTTGTGCACCATGGCGTAGGGAATTAATGATAGCAACTTTAATTAGCTACGGTAGCAAGAGTAACATGGATCGATGAATGGATGGTGCTCTGCTCACATTATCAACTGAAGCATTCATCTCTGGATGCATGGCGATGTGTCACCCGTGCGCGTCGGCAGAGAGCTCCTCGTAAGGCGTGCGCGTCGGCCAATGGGATGCAAACCGCCCACAGGAGAACAGAGCTGCTTGTGGCCGTATGCATCGCCCAGATGCAGAGGCCGGGGGTCATCCTCCTTTTCTAAAAAAAAGGAGAACAGAGCTGCATACAGCTGCGCATATACACCCAAAATCTCTTGTCTCGATGGTCCTCTCCATAAGTTTTCTGATGAAACCCATCTGATCCGATGCTGCCAAGCATGTCATCTTGGAAGAAAATCTTGTACTACAAAAGCATTTTTTGCATTGTTCAGGAAGGCGTCATGGAATTCAGAGATAGTGTTTTGCTTGACCATGCATTGGTTTAGGGAGCACCATGCATGATTGATTCATCCATTTGAGTGAGAGATAAAAAGGCGGCAGGGATGTGGGCTAAGAGCCTCCATTCTTTACATGTCGTGCGAATGATCACCGCCACCAGGTCGACAAACAGATTCCAAAGAGGGAGAGGAACGCCCTCCGAACGTGGCCGGGGACCGAAGGAATGTATCTATCTTTCCATCTCCAATGGTCTTGGAAAGGGAATTGACACAAGTCTGGGAGGCTGGCTCCTTGCTTGCTGCTTACTCAAGGAGTCCTGGGAGGCTGGGGTTTGCATCAGATGCACTGGACTGTGGAGGGGGCGGCGGGCGCAACTTGCGTCGGGTTTGATTCTTGCGGGCATGTGGACTAGTCCACCATCGTCCACCGGAGATCTTATTTCTTGGAATCATATCTGCGTAAAAGCCATTGGAAAGATGCAGGATTCCCCGTCATATTTCGAACAATCGGAGCAAAAAGCCGTTCAGGAAGATGCTAGCTAAGTGCATAATTGTTTCATGTAATTTACAGCCATTTTCTGTAGGTTTGTTCTGCCTCCTACAGGAGGCATTTCTCTTGCAGTTTTTGCCAGTTCAGTAATGGGTTAACTTACGTATTCTATACAGTTCATGTATGTTAGTAAAACATAACTTTAGCAGACATATAATCGCTACAATCTTGCAATGGTCGCTCGGCTATCTTACCGCTTTCTTGTGTACGAAAACGATGCATTCGAGGAGAAATAGGCATGTTTGTCGACCATGTGGCGGTGATCATTCGCGCGACATGTAATGCCCCCTCTCCTTGTCTGCAGTTTGATCTTGGACTTCACTAGTTCCACGGATGGCGAAGATTGTTATAAATTTGTTGCCATGTCATAACTCAGCGCCAGGCTCCCGAAAATCTTCAACAGGAGGTCCTTAGTTTGACTACAGAGTGGTGTCTCCTTCAAGTGAAAAGGGGGATAGATAAGAGAGGGGGCATCTTTTTTTTTTTTTTGAAACGAGGCAAAAGATTTGCCATTTTCATTGATTAAGAAGAAGAGAATTGTCCGGTTAATTAAAGGAAAACCGGGCGAAAACCGTACAACACGCCCACAAGAAAGGGCACCCCGGCCGACCTGGCACCAACAAGACCACACACACCGCCGAGAAGAGGGCACCGTCGAGGCTGCATGCATTGTCATCGTCATCACCTCTCCCCGAGCAAGCGACTCCGACTCCGCCGCAAACGATCTGTCCAGACCCCTTCGAACGAACGGCACACGACGACCTTGTCAGCCCTAGCCAAACAATCGACCGCCGACGTTAAGGACCGGCAGCTCCGATTTTGTTGAAACGCTTCACTGGAGAAAGTTGCACGCCTCGCACCGACCTAGCCCAGCACAACCTCCGAAGAGCACCGTCCGCTCAAACCACCCTCATGGAGTCATCGTTGCCGCAGGGGCCCCGCCGCATGCAGTTCCGACTTCTCTGTCACAGTGAGAAACAAGCATAGGCAAACTCGTTGGCGAACCGGACCGCCGACATCAGAAGGACAGGCCGCGACCCAGCTCCACATGCCATCATCGTCGTCGCCACACGCGTCGCAACGCCAACCACTCGCATCACCAGTTGGGCACCCGCCAACCGTGAGCCGTGCACGTCCAGCCCAAGAGAAGAGCGGGGAAGAATCACCGATCTTCAAAGCAACGCCCTAAAGAGGGAAACGCCATTGAGACGACGTCGTTGCCCGACCCGGATGGGTCTAGGCTTTCGCCTAAAGAACGAGATCCGAGGATGGACCGGGTCAGAGAACTCCACGACGGTGCCTTCAAGAAGGGAAACGACGCCCAAAAACGCCGCCACCGCCTGCCGGCCATAGCCGGGCAAAGCTTGCGCTCGGAGTAGACCCGATGAACAACCTCGCGCAGCCGGCCGAAGCCGGCCCGCACCTCCGCTGACCCGCACACACCCTGCGCAGCCACCACGCCATCGCCACACAAGGTCCACCACAACGCACTTCCGCCCAGCTGCCGCAGCCGAGGCCACGAGGACCAACCCTCCGGCAGACACGGACGGACCAGATCCGGCCGAAGAGCAGCCGGATCAGGCGCCCCCTTGACGCAGCACCAAGACCACCAGCAAGAACTGGATCGGAGGAACGACCAGAAGACAGGGAAGCGGAGCCGCCACCCCCGCCCCGACTCGCCGAGAAGGATCTGCAGGATCGCAGCCCCGGAGCTTGCCGACGACGTCGCCGTGGCCACCACCCGCCGAAGACGCAGCCTCGTGGACGCCACACCCCATAGCCGCCGCGCCGCGCCACCAGGAGGCGAGCCTCCCCCACCGCGAGATCCTGCCGCAGCAGAGAGGCCCCGCCGCCGCCGTCCGCCGTCCAGGCTTAGCCCGGCGGCCTCCTCCGGCGGCGGCGAGGGGAGGTAGGGGGGCAGAGAGGGCTGGAGGCGGCGCTCGATCTAGATCCGCCCGTGCCGCCGTGGAGGCGACGCGGGGGACGGGGTGTTGTGCCCGTAGAGGGGGCATCTCATGTTGTGCAGAATAAGTTATCTTGCACAGGAAAAGCTTGCTTTCTATCTGCACGTAGAGATGCTTCTGATTCTTTGGCGAAAAAATCCAGCCGTTCATCTGATGTTGAGGCTTGATAACTAGTAGATCATTGACTAGTACTCCAAACATCTTCTTGACAAAAGAAAAGAGCATATAAGCTAAGGTAAGCAGAGCAAAGTGGGAGTGCTTTTAGGCTCTGCGTGAGCCATCATTACTCGGTAGGTATCGTTGCCAAAATGCCTGCATCGGACTGGATTCTGCCCTGCCCTGCCCTGTGGCCGTCACTGCATCATCATCGGCTGGTAGGCCGGATTCCAAATCTTGGATGCCCAAAAGCTGTGGGATCCGGATTCGCATTCTCTCAACAAGTTGCTAGGGCCTAGGGGAGACGGGAATAGGAATCCAGGCCAGGGTCGCTATGCCGGGGATTCAAAGCTTCCCTCCTTTTTCTTTCTTTCTTTTCACCCGAAAAGGAAACGGCGACCCCCGAAGGCTTTCTCCTCTTCACAGGGTACGTACGTGCGCACGGCACGCGCCACCACCTCTTTCATTCCGAGTTAACTGAGAAAATTGCACACATGCTACAAATATGTAGTAGCTCCATGTGTCCTGGCTTCACTTTTGGTCTCTGTTTTCTACTAGGCCACAAAGCTAGCAAGTTTAAGGTAAGTTCGTCATGATTATGATACTGTCAGCCTTTAACCACAATCACAAATTATTGTCCAGAAATCGTCCATTACAATGGTAGTAACTTACAAAACTTCTCTGACAGACTGAAACAGATCTCATAGCACCAACGTATTATAGTAACAAAAACAGCTTAGCTACCCGGACAGGCAAAAATTTCGGCAGCAGAGAGCGAGCCATCCAGCAGGCGAAAACTTTCAGCAGGCGACACGCCCCGCTGCTGATCCATACGCGTCCTGTCAAACTACTCAACGCGGCCCCCCTTTGCCGCCGCCGCCGGCCTTCCTCCCGCCACCACCAGCCTTTCCGCCCTTCTTCTGCCCGCCGCCTTTGCCGCCGGCGCCCTTCTTCCCCTTGCCGCCGCCCCCTTTGCCACCCTTCCCGCCCTTCTTGCCCGACCCGGCGCTCCGCTTGTCCTTCTTCATCCGGGGGTCCACCAGCACCTTGCCCTTGCCCGTCCGGACCTGCA
This sequence comes from Aegilops umbellulata, assembly GCA_032464435.1. Lineage (NCBI taxonomy): Eukaryota > Viridiplantae > Streptophyta > Magnoliopsida > Poales > Poaceae > Aegilops > Aegilops umbellulata. The sequence continues at coordinate 520,738,510 of CP136059.1, read as the reverse complement.
CGCCCTTCTTGGCCACCACGTACTCCTTCTTGGGCCGCTGCGTCGACACCGCCTTGCGGTAGATCTTGTCGATCATCTTGGCCTTGGACTGCTCGTTGATGTCGCTCTGGTCCGCCACGATGTCCGCCTTCTGCCGCGCCTTCTCCAGCTTCTTGGCCGCCACCCGCTTCTTGCGCGCCTTGGCCTCCGCCACCTTCTTCGACGGCCGCGCGTCGATCTCCCTGAACTGGGCCTTCATGGCCGCCACCTCCTCCTTCGTTATCGGCTTCATGGGCACGGTGTGCCTCTTCTCGTCCTCGGCGAACCACTTGGGCAGGCCCACGTCGTCGAACATGTACTTGTTGTAGGCGTCGTCCAGGATCTGCTCCCTCTGCTTCTTCCTCAGCATCTTGTGCGCGTAGGCCAGCACTTCGGCCTTGGTGTCGTCGTCCATGTCCTCGTCTAGATCATCGTCTGACTCGTCCGAGGATGAGGACGAGTCATCTGCAGCTCGGACTGGCTCTGCTGCCACCATCTCAATATCATCTTGCTGCAGGCGCTGAGCTTTAGTCGGTTTCTCCTTCTTTCCTGAGTCCAAATGTGCTTTAGCCGGGGTTTCCTTCTTTCCTGAATCCACCTTCTTATTCAAATTCTTACGCGGCTTCTCTTTTTCATCCTCACTGTCACTCTTCTCAGCTAGGTCAGCTCCTAATTCTGCAAAAAGATCCTGACCGAACCACTGCTTCGTAGTCTGCTCTTTTGTTGGCTTCGCTGAATCAAAAGACAATAAAAGGGGGTTGGCCTCTTGATCTTCCTCTTCCTCAGAACCTTGGTCCATGTCAACATCACTACCATCATCTTCACCTCCCTATCAAAGTTGTAACACAATAACATATATTATCATCAAGTTGTGTCCATTGGCTATTGTAAAGGAAAAATACTGGGTTTCAAACACGAGGGAAAAAATCATGTGGATTGATGTCAGTTATTACCTCTAACAGATCTGTATCAGCATCAGTATTGATTCTCTTGGCACGTTTGCGTTCTTGTTTTACTTCTCCACCTTTCTTTGTCACAAAACGTTCGTAAGCTTCATCAAGCATCTCCTCAAGTTGAGCATCATACCTGATTAAAAAGATGTTGTGTTATGTGTCTCTGGAATTTTTACAGTAAATTTTGCAAGTGATGAATTTATATGACCAAACTATAATATTACTCCCTCTGATTCATATTACTTGTCGCTCAAACGGATGTATCTACCACTGGAATACGTCTAAATCATCCGACTGAGCTACAAGTAATATGGATCGGAGGGAGTATTATTTTTGGTGTGGGTGTCTGAAAAATTACCTCTGCTGTTCTTCATCAGAATCCATTTCCTCATCAGAGTCTTCATGAGTTTGAGTCGCTTCATTCTCACTGTCTCCAGAGCCATCTTCCGCATTATACTCTGCTGACTCAACAGCCTGAAGATCTTTTCCACCCTATAGAGAAGCATATATCACTTAGTTCGCAAGCACAGACAACATGAACACATAAAAGCTAAAATAAGACATCAAGCTGGGACAGTAACTTGAGAGAAATTACAACAGAACCAAAATCACTTTTCCACATGTGCTTGCCTTGCCGAATGATAATAAGGGCTAGATGACTTAGAAGAAAAACTCTTCTGAGAGAAAGAATGATGAACTTTCTGTGGTGTACAAGGCAAAGTAAGACAGATAGGAATACAAAAACAGCAGGATACCTTGATAGCCTTAATAGAGAACAAGTCAGGATCACCATATCCCTCTTCTGTAGCATCGATTTGCATTCCTGTTGCCTTGCGTGCTTTATCCTGGAATGAAGAGACTGATATATCAGCACATAATTCAAATCAATGCCACATGCAGCAAACAAGGCTTTTCATATTTCATAATGTAAATACCTTTGCACGACGTCTTGATTGACGCTTCTTATCTCTTCTTTTTTTCCTATCAATGAAACTCGTCAGGTCTTCCATTTCCTGTAGAAGTTGGTCATCATCGTTGACCTTGGTCTCCACCACAGTACCATCATCAGCCTTAGGTGTCACTTGGGAAGATGACGACAATGCTTTCCTTATGCGTATGCGCCACCTAACATAATATATATCAGTTTCATGAGATTGAAAGGCACCTCTCCACATGACAAACTGATAGTAATAGACATGCTTGGATAATCATAATCTAGAAATAAACTTGATGAGAAAATAGAATAGGAAAATATACTTACTTCAAGATATGCTTGAAGCTATTTTTATCCAGCACACGTAAATCTTCACAAAGATTTTTTATCTGGCACACAACAAAACATAGAATCAACCAGCATTATAACCAAGATTGAATACAAGTTAGGCAGCAGGAATGCAGAGCAAAGGCATTACTCCATTACCTCATCTATAGTAAACTCATGATTCTTGATAGGCAGAGATGCTTCATCATCAAATGAAATTTCTGTAACAGAACCAAGAAATTCCAGTGGTGTCTGAGCATCAGACCATATAAAATCTGATGCCAGACCAACTTTCCTCAATACCGTGACTCCTTCATCATACCTGCATGAATCATATACAGTAGAAATTCAGAAAAGTGGATCTCCCACCAAACTGGATTATAAAGCTTGAAAGTATGGTACAAAGGACCAGTATGTTCTGATAATTCCAGTTTTTTACCATTACCACTTAATATAATAGCATAAAAGGGCAAAGTTATCAGGGTCAAATTTCCAATGCCTAGGTGCTTATTAGACTAAAAACACAATTAGCAAAAACAGGCATCGGTTAGTTTACAGAAATCACAGTGCGGCCGGATGCTAACAAGATATGCAGAGAAATGGTTTCACACATCTCATACAACACGGCAAAACATGCTGTTACCCTTAGCGTGAGAAGTGGAGAAGATATGCCGGATCTGAATATACATCTGAATATACAAGATATATATCCTACTCGCTGTGCTGTGGTCTTGTGAACAATAGCAAATGCTGCACTATAGCCAGTCACTGTATGAGAAGTTCCATACTGTACATGATGTAGTACTTCAGGGGTTTAACGAATAAATGTGGTAAGATTACAGAACTAGCAAAGCTTGATGTTCTCTAAATCTTGTATAGTTGCACCATGCATGCTTATTTATAGTACGAGACATTTGCTCAGTAAGATAAGAAAGCAATACTGCAAGAAAAATGAACATGGAAACTCATGTGCCAAGTGCCAACATAAGAAGGCATACTTACCCTTCGCGCTGTCTTTTGTCCTTTTTAGTAGAGCCAAGCACATCCCTAGGCTGCAGAAACCACAATAATGTAACATTAGGGGATGCTAACACATTAAAAAGCGGAAATCGATTGAGTAACTCTGAAAAATGTTTCAGCATACCATCTTCTTCTCAGGTTCGACGTTGAACAGGTGCTTTATATCAAGAAGTTCTGGAGCAATCTTTGCAGGCGCTTTATATTTGAGACAGATAATGTAAATTTCAGCAGATGTGCCACGACTCGCATTAGGTTTGGTCACCTCAACCTTCTCAAACAGCTGAAATGCAAATGGGTTTGTTTCATGCGTCAACACACTACTACTACGAAGTACTCCTACATAAGTAACAAAACAAGCACTTGAAGAAAACCTGCGTTCAATACACACCTGCTTAAGACAGAACATGATAGCATTGTAATCCTGGGACCTGAAGACCTGTTGACAAGAAGAAAAAAATACAGCTGATTTTGATATGTGCACTTGACACAGGAGAACAACATCAAGAATAGTTTGCAGTCCATGGCTATTTTTTTCATAACGGATTCAGCGGGTCGGCATTCGGCGCGCGGACCGTGTTGTTTTGATACCTTGGTGATGAAGGCGCCCTTGGGGGCGAGGAACATGGTGGCGAGGCGGACGGCGTCGATGACGAGGGCGGACTGGGTGGTGGCCTCCTGCGCCCAGGCGCCGCCGACGTTGGGCGAGCCGTCGTGGAGGACGACGTCGAAGGAGGCGACGCCCTTGGAGTCCATGAGCTTGCGCACGGCGGAGCGGCACTTGGAGGTGGTGATGTCCTCGGTGAGGGAGTGCGCGCCGCGGATGGGGCGGATGGGCACGAGGTCGACGCCGACGACGAAGGCGCCCACGGGCGCGTGGTTGACGGCCACCTGCACCCACCCGCCGGGCGCCGCGCAGAGGTCGAGCACCGCGCGCGCCGTCGGCAGGAACCGGAACCGCGCGTCGAGCTGGAGCAGCTTGAAGGCCGCCCGGCTCCGGTACCCCTGCTCCTTGGCGAGGTGGTAGTACTTGTCCTGCCTCTGCTTCCCCTTCGCCTTGCCCATCGCCGCCGCGCGCCGCCGCCGCCGCCGACGAGCCTGTGGAGGAGGGGGAGGAGGGAGGGGATGGTGCTAGGGTTTATGCCGGGTGGGTTGGGTTCTGCTCGGCCGCCTCGCTGCCTCGGCCGTTTTGTCGGAGCACCGAGACGGTCGACAGCCTGATGGGCCTGTTAATGGGCCTCGTTGGGGGTGGGCCCGGGATGGGCCCTGGGCCGCAGGGGGGAAATTAAATCGTTTCGGGTCGTCGTCTCCTTCCACTCTTCTTATCCCATAGCCGCTTTTTCACCTCCGCTGCTTGCTCTGCTCTGCGCGATGGAGCTAGGCCTCGCGCTCCGGCTAGCCGCGCCGCCGGCACGCCTCCCCCGCCGACGGTATTCAACACGGCGGTGCGAGCCAGGAAGGAGCGGAGTCCGGGCGGGGAGGCGCGAGAGTAGGAGGGCTGGGGCTGTGTCGACGAGTGGGGGTGTGAGCTATGCGGTGGTTGAAGATGAGGAGGTGGACGAGGGGGAGGGGGAGATGGCGAGGCCGCGGCTGGAGCTCATCGAGAAGCCGGACCGGAGCCTGGCGCTGCTGGACGAGTACGAGTCGGAGGAGCTGGGGGCGGCGCTCTGCGCCAACCACCGCAGCGGTGAGCCTTCTTCTTCTCTTCTGTGCTCTGCTTTGTTTGTATTCCCTGGCCAAGCAGATTATTTCAGTGTTTAGTGTTTATGATGCGTCAAATTCGACCAGTAGCTTTTTGGTTCAGTAAAATTCAGGAAATTGTCAGTGTGCAGCATAAGTAAATGACAATTAAGAGGGAAAGTGCCTCCTGCAAAACATTTTTTTACAAGATTCAGAGGAAACAACTTATCCGACAATTAATTCCTAAATAACAATTGCCATGTTGTAATGCTGTGAGTCTGTGCTGTGTGTTTGCACAGGTTATGTTGCTGTGTTGGGGAAACCGAATGTGGGCAAGAGCACCCTGATAAACCAAATCGTCGGTCAGAAGCTTTCGATTGTAACGGATAAGCCACAGACCACACGTCACCGCATCCTCGGTATATGTTCGGAACCAGAATACCAGGTACAACCTTCTAGTCTCCAAAGCACCTGTAGAGTTCAGTTCAAATGCGGTATAAACCAATGTGTCTGTCCACAGAGGATATCATGACGATTTCTGAATGCTGATCCGAGTTATCATCTAGTTTGCAGATAATACTTTATGACACGCCAGGCGTCATCAAGAAGGAAATGCATAAGCTGGACTCGATGATGATGAAGAATGTCCAGAGCGCTATCGGTAACGCGGACTGCGTGATTGTCGTCGCTGATGCTTCCAAACTGCCCGAAAAGGTGACTGTCGACCAAAAATAAAGGACCAGGTGAATGTCTTGAGTCTACCTTGCTTGACATTCCCTCTCTGGTTTTAGATAGATGATATGCTGGAAGCGGGTGTGGGAAACAAAGATACCAAGGTCCCTGTTGTGTTGGTACTCAACAAGAAAGATATGATAAAACCCGGAGAAATTGCAAAGAAACTCGAGGTAAGAAACTGAACAATATAGCGGTGATGTTTTTTGTGATTTCCTCTGTATACAGCGGTATTTATTTCTTGACAACTCTTTTCACAGTGGTACCAAAAATTCACTGATGTTGACGATGTTATACCTATAAGTGCTAAATTTGGTCATGGAGTGGTTGATATCAAGGAGTGGATATTGTCAAAGCTTCCACTGGGTCCTGCCTACTACCCCAAGGTATCATTATGGAAGATGCAATATTTTCTGAAGCAGTTAGTACTATGGATGGACAGCCATTTTCTTTATCATGTAGACCTAGGAAATCAAGTAGAAATGTGCAGTGCAGCTTAGTAACATGCACGAGTTATTTATTTATTTTCCTTGGCCTTAATCTGCAAGAATCAACACCTTTTGATAGTACGAAATAATCAGCGGTTCTGCCACTTTGGTTAAGAATGTCTGCCTGATTGCTGATGTGCTCATGCCAAATTTGAATCCTGCAATTGTTGTTTTGATCAAGTCTTTCTTTTACTGAGATGTACTCCATCCGTTCCCAAATATTTGTCTTTCTAGGCATTTCAAATGAACACAACATACGGATGTATGTAGACATATTTTAGAGTGTAGATTCATTCATTTTGCTCCGTATGTAGTCACTTGTTGAAATCAATAGAAAGACAAATATTTGGGAACGGAGGGAGTACTAATCAATCTATCGTGTAGGCGAAGTGGTAGTTTTACATTTTTTTTCTTCATATTTTATTTTGCACACTGAATAATGTGTTAAGCTATGGTTAACTGTTCTATGAGTTCAATTGCTTCCATCAGTTGCAAACCAATACCACATTATCTTATAAGATGATCCTAGTATTGAGAATCTTACCATCATTGTAACACAGTTCTGATTCCCGAGACAGCTTTATATAAGCTGACTCTGTTAACTCGGAGGCATGATAATTTTAATCAGCACATTTTTTTTTGATAGAAAGACTGTAAGGGAACCCCTTACAGTATAATTGGGGCAACAAACCCAAATTGCAAGTACCATGCCTTGAACCTGGGAACCTGGGTTGGTGGGAAGGCATGCTTTATAATTGGAAGCACATTTGACTAACTACTACTCCCTCCGTCCCAAAATAAGTGTCTCAACTTTGTACTAACTCTAGTGCAAAGTTGTACTAAGGTTGAGACACTTATTTTGGGATGGAGGGAGTATTATAAATCAGTCGTGCAGAAATATTCTTCGAAATAGAGGATATGGGTTTTCATGACTTCTCTAGTTTTTTTTTACCTGTTACTGTAGAGTAATCATCCCACAGCTTTAAACTTTATTCCATCACACAACTTCTCTACTTTAAGTCATTATTATGCTAAAATCATAGTCTGGATCCTTTGTTGGCTAGATATTGTTTTTACAGTTTTTTGGCATATCTGTTAAAGGTAGTTTCAGTTCGACAGATATCTGTTAAAGGTAGTCTCATGTTTGTTCATTAGATGGTCTATTACTGCATTCCAGGTGTTCATTTCGATGTTTAGCTACAGGGAGCAAGTCCTGAGATTATAAAACACTAAATATATTGTGCATGTTCTTTGTTCCAGGACATAGCTAGTGAACACCCCGAGAGATTTTTTGTGGGGGAAATAGTGAGGGAAAAGATTTTTCTTCAATATAGGCAGGAAATTCCATACGCATGCCAGGTATATCTTCTGGTGATTTCCTCAGATTAGTGTATAAGCTTATCCGTTTTGCTAGCCTGTTTGTGTGATGTAATTTCTGTTTATGGCAGGTTAATGTTACAAGTTACAAAAGCAGGCCTAGTGCCAAGGATTTTATTCAAGTTGAGATACTTGTTGAGAGGGAATCACAAAGAAGCATTATACTTGGGAAGGTAAAGCAGTTCAAAAAAAAATCATTCATGTGCAGTCTTGAATATTTCAGGGTTACAGATTCAGTTAAGTTAAGCATAACAAGAAATTGAGGGATTTTGCACAAACTACCTTCTGGGAATTTCGTGAATTGCTAAATGTATGTGTTGTTCTACAAACTTTTGAATAGATGAAACAGAAGTAAGGCTGATCTTATTATTGGAAAAGGAATTGGGTCATAAATAAGAAGATATATTCGGGGAATCAAACAGTTCTTAGCTTGAATATTTTCAACGAGCAAAATGATCATGCGCTATATTTCTCAAACGCAGGATGGGAAAGCTATAAAGACGTTGGCAACAGCATCAAGGCTTGACATTGAAGATTTCCTTCAGAAGAAGGTTTATCTTGAGGTCATAACTTCTTCCTTCCTCTGTAGCCATGATCACCTTCTATGGAATCGTTGTAGAGCAGCTTCTAACCACCGCATACTATGTCCCGAGCAGATAGATGTGAAGGTGAAGGAAAACTGGCGGCAAGATGAACGGCTTTTGAAACGTTACGGCTACGGTGGGGAGATCCAAGCGCTATAAATACAAGCGTGACGTCATCGCTTGTCACGTCATGAGAGTAGGAAATAGTCGTATCTCTTCTTTTCTTTTCTTCTCACCCTCGTTCGAGTGAGGTATTTAGGTGCTGAATGCAGGTTGAATTAGATCAGTTATTAGTCAGGAATTCTTACCAAATTTTGATGTAAACATCTGGTGGGCCATGAAATCGTTGCTTCTCCGTCGAAACCGTATTCAGCTCTGTCCCTGCAGATAGCCTGCAGTGGTGCAACGCCAATTCAATCATCTGTTTGTCTGCTGAAGTTGCTTCACACTTCGCCTTCTTGGGTTGTTTGGCTCCATGAATTGTTCATCTGTTCGCTGAGAGCTGCGTCGAAATGAAAAGAGACGCTTTGTAAAATTCAGGCCAAGTCTGTGGGATCACAGGAGCAGAGTGCTGAGGTTAATTTCATCTTCGAGATAATCATCAGTAAAAACAGTTTTATGTTGATTGAATAGCATCTTGATTTGAAGGTCTGAACTAAAGCCACCTCATATATTCTCAACAATCTACCACAAAATTTTGTTACCCCAAAGCTGCTGCTGCCGCTGCTGCTACGCCTACACAAATGAACTAATAAAAGGAGCTGATGCCCAAGCAAAAAATTCTCATCTCCTCCAAGTCCGGTGGGGCGGCGGCCGGAGGGGAGATCGGCGGTGTGCAAAACTAACCAAAAGAGAATGCCAAGACTAAACCCTGATCAAAATTTGACTGAAGCAAGCAAAAAGAAGCAAAATTGGAAGCGACCAAACGACCAAGATCTTCTCGATCAAGCTAGCCGGTCGTGTCGTCTCTACTGCAGCTGTCGCCGCCGCTGCTCACCAGCGGCTGCACCGTGCCGCTGCTCCCGCCGGCGGCCGTGGCGCCACCTCCGGCGCTGCCGCTGCCGCTGCTGCTGCCGATGTAGGAGGTGAGCGCGGCCGCGAGCACGGCGGTGAAGTTGGGGTCGGACGCGATCACGGCCGTGGCCGCGTTCACCGTGTCGGCCAGCTGCGCGCCGCCGTCCCCGTTGGTGCCGGCCACGGCCTGCACGGCGGAGAGCTTGGACTGGTCGTACAGCTTCTGCCCGAACAGCTGCGGCAGCGACACCGGCCGCGCCGCCTCGGCCAGCGCCGCCTGGAGCTGCGCGGGCTCCGGCGCGCGCGGCGGCGAGGCGCCCTGCCCCGGCGCCGTCTGCGTGAGGTCGAGCGTGACGGTCGGGAACGGCGCCGACGCCGAGATGGTGGCCACGCTGGAGGAGCACGGCAGCACGGCGCGCGCCAGGAAGTTGGACCCGCCCGCCATCAGCCCGTCGGCGCTGGGCATGGACCCCGACAGCAGCATGGAGGCCGCGGCCGCCGTGGTGGACGCCATCGCCATGGCCGCCGGCGGCAGCGGGTGGTTGTGGTTGCCCTCGTACGTGGTGATGAGCACCGTCCGGTCCTCGGCGCAGCGCTGCACCTGCTTCCGCACCGGGCAGCCGGCGGCCATGGTGCACCGGTAGTAGGCGCGCGGGCACGGGTTGCCCTTGGCCATCTTCTGCCCGTACTTGCGCCACTGGCACCCGTCGCTGATCTGCAACACCGTCGGCAGAAACAGTTAAACCCATTAACCCAAGCCATGGCACGCCATGCTTCTTGGATGACGACGAGGACGAGGAGCGCACGTACCATGGCGGCTTCGGAGCGGGCGCGCACGGAGACGCGGGCCTTGCGCATGGTGGCAGCGGCGGCGGCGGCCTCAGGCGGGGGAGGCTCAGGCCCCTTGGCGGCGGGGAGGAACTTGGGCACCTTGCTAGGCAGCCAGCCCTGCATGGACTCCGGGCTGCCGCCCCTCTCGTGGTGACCGTGGTGCTCGAACGACGGCAGCGGCATGAGCTCCGCCTTGCCCGCGCCGACGATGCCATGGCATCCGGCGCAGTCCATGGCCGCGTCGGGGCCGACGGCGAGGAGGGGGTTGGTGCTAGGCGACGCGTCGGTGCCGCGCGCGGGGCGGGGCTCGTCGGGCGACGAGGATGAGCCGAGGCTCATGAACTGCCTGGGCACCAGCTGGCTGTGGCTCCCCGCGTCGAGGAGGAGCTGCTGCTCCCTCTTCTCCGGTTCGAACTGGCGGGCGTGGGCGTGGCCGTGGCCATGGCTGCTCCTCTGCTGCTGCTGCTGCATGAGCGCGATCTGCATGTGGAGGGAGCTGCACTTGGTGTTGGCGTTGGTGAGCATGGTTTTGAGCCGCTTGTTCTCCTCGTTCACCCGCGCCAGCTCCGATTTTGCGGCCGCGAGCTGGTCAAAGTCACAGGCACAGAGGACAAGTCAAAAAAGTCGTCTAAAAATAAAAGTCAAACAGGTCAACGTTTTTATTTTGCTTCCTCTATATTTGAGCGCCTCTATACTTTTTTTCTTATAGAAAAACCAAGTCCATTTAGACATTAGAAAAAAAATCTTAAACGCATTTTTTGTTAACTAATGGGTCACAATATAATTGCGATCTAGTTCATATATTTTACGAGAAAAATGTAGGGTTTTTGGCTCGTTTTCATCTGTTGTAGACGACCTTGTGGATTTGAATTTCATTTCATGTTTTGTAGGATCTTAGTTGGTTTCCTGTTGGAGAAAAAAAGGATCTTAGTTGATTTGAAAATGTTGGACTTAGCTAGGTATACCAAGCGCACCGGGGAGATTAATTACCTCGGCCTTGGCCTCCCTGTGGTCCTCGTCGTTGGAGGAGACGCCGTCGTCGACGGTGGACTCCTCGCTGCCGCTGTTCCTCCTCCGGCCCCCGACGCGCAGCCCCATCTGCAGATCCATCAACAAGAACAACGCGATCCAGCGCACATGGATCCAAAAACACACGTTAGGTCAATCAGATTTAGGGAAATACGTTTCGATCCACACGATGCATCGGCGGATCACGTACGTCGATGGTGAGGTCGGGCTTCATGCCGAGATCGCCGTCCGCCGCGCCGGCGGCGGCGGCGGCATGGTCCTTCCTGTCCCGCTTCTCCTTCCTCATCTCCGTCTCGAAGAAGTCCATCTCGCCGACCACGACCCGGCGGTCCCCGTCGCCGTCGTTGGCCCCGTAGCCCAGCCCCACCGCCTCGGACGGCAGCTCCCTGGCGCAGCCGAGGGCGGTGTTCTTGCGCTTGAGGCCGGCGGCGACGAAGGAGGAGGAGGACGACTGATCCATTGACAGCACCAAGGAATCGAGAACCGGATGGCGATCGATGGCGGAGGAGGAGAGGGAGGCCGTGGGCGGATGGGTGGATGGAGGCGGGGCGCGGGTATAAGAAGGTGGCGGAGGGGGACGCGTGGCGGGTCGATCTGAGTCCATCATTCTAGGCAGTGTTGGCGACCATTGACCTGAGCAGTCAGAGCCAGACCCAGAGGGAGGAAGGAGCATCCACGATTTCTTCTTCCTCTCTGAGAGAGAGAGAGAGAGAGAGAGAGAGAGAGAGAGAGAGAGAGAGGTGGGGAAGTCCACAGCTCCAGCGCAGAGAGCGGGTGTGGGAGGGGAGGAGACCTCGCATCGCGTCGCGTCGCATGCCATGCCATGCCATGCCATGCAGCCGGACGGACCCGGAGAGAGAGGGAGGGAGCGAAATGGTCAACCGGCGCCGCGACTCGCATCGCATCGGTCGCGGATGCCCCTGCTGATCCGGGGGGACGGGGGCTACCGCTTCTCTTCTGTTTCAGATTGTTTGTTATTCACGGACCAGCGACCCCGGTCGTCTGTTGACAACTTCCTCCACCAATTCATGGAACATGACTACCCAAACTGATTCTCAAAAAAAAAAAAGACTACCCAAACTGCATTGCACATTCAAAAAAGTATATAAAAAAACTAGCAAAACATGATCCCAAGCAAATATTACCTCTGTCCCGAATTAAGATGTACTCCTCTCGCTCTTAGGTACGATATACATCTGATACCTTGCTTGTGTCGGGGATATAGTCTCCGATGACGTACGGTAAGGCCCCGAAAACGACGCATCGCTCCTTACCGTCTCGGAGTAACTACACTGGCGCCAGTCAGTGTGGGCCAGGGGTTCCATTGGCAATCTCTTTGGTCGGCTTCGTATGTCCACACCTTTCAGGTATGGTATCTCACACTGTGTGTCATCGTTCACGACACTACGGTTGTAGGTCTCGTATCTCATTGTTGGGTTAAGCAAGAACTTCTAACTTTGCTTACTTCGGTGAGTAGTTATCTTAAAACATGAAAACCACCAACATGGAAGATGCTCATATTACCATGGAGGAAATTATCTGAATTCTAGAAGTTAAAAACTACTCAATAAGCTTGCAAGTTAACAATCGAGGGTGGGAATGATAGTATTGAAGAAGCACCCTATAGACAATCTTAAATGAAGAAATGACCAACATAAAAAAGAATGATCGCCTTATTAATGAGCACATAATATATTTTTGTATAGATTCAAGATTCTAAATAGAATTTAATACAATAAAAATATATCAAATTATTTATAAAAAGCAGAGTTAGTGATGATGGTGTGTCTGCCATCCTGCAATATTGGTCATCCGATCTATATCTAACGGATATGAAGGAAACCATGACAATTTACCCGCATTCCTCTCCACATTTGCAGATAAGGCCTTCCCTCGTTCATCCTTTTCTCCCACAAGATCTTGATGTTCCGTGCAACACACGTGCATCTTGCAAGTATCAAATTATTTATAATTGACTAAATTTTGTCTAGATCAAATTCCGCAAATTATTTGAAATATCAGGTTGGTGCAGGCATTCCTAACAACCTATGGGTGAGCCTATGTTTTATGGCCTCGTGTGAATTTAAACAATTTATTGATTTTCCTACTTCAAACAACAATAGCACTAACTTCATGTGGGTTCTCACAGTTTGCACTAACGCATTACAACTATTTTCTTTTGCGAATAAGACATTTAAAACTACCCATGACCAAGGTATCAACATGATCATGATATGAAATTCATATCATACACTAAAACTAAGACCAATATAAGTGGAATCGATTACTTGGATTTAGAATGCTCAAGATATAGAAAATCGAATATACTCCCATGAGAGATTAATAGTTAATTACACTTGTTTGTTAAATAAATAGATTAAATCTTACTTTCAACATGCATCCAAATGAAATAAAAAGGTAGATGGCAATATTCTAAGCATCTTCATGAAATAAAAAGATAGTAAGAGTAATCCTATATACGTAAGAGAGTCATCCCACTAACTTATTTATCTCAACATGAAAGCATGCCAGATCATCATACATTATGGATAGGATAAGGCCCACCTCAACATGAAACCATCCATGGGGGGAAATCATTATATTATTCTACTTATATTCAATAAAGTTTTACAACTACTAGAACAATGTCCGTGCGTTGCAACGGGATATAAATATTCTAGTACGTTAGCTTGTGATTTACCTGTCAATAATAATGTAATTTTGCCCATGAATTACCTTATATTTTTATTAGAAGTTTGGTAAGTAAATTAAAGTGGAATTGGTTTAGAAGGTAAGTAAATTAAGGCGATTGATAGATTATCATGTACATGGAAAGGTTGGACTAAGGGGTGGGGAGAAGAAATGTGAAATGGGAACCTTACGTTCTTTTTAAGTAGAGATATAGAGAGAGAAATCCTTTTCTGCGCCCGGGCTCATATGCACCCGTGTTGAATAAAAAAATCAAAACAAATACTAAAAAATTCAAAAAATACCAAATTTATGCCCTATGGTAGACAATATGATGCGTGAGGTCTGTCCTAATTTACAAATCATTTGGACAACTGAGCGACTCTCCGCAAAAAAGGCAAATTCAGGGTCTGTAAAACAGTTTACTGTTCACGTACTGTTTTGACCCAATTTGTCGTTTTTGCCGAGAGCTACTCAGATGTCCAAATGAGCTAAAATTTGGAGCGAACCTCACGCAATAAATTGTCTATCATGGGAAAAAATGGATTTTTTGATTTTTTTCTAGTATTTGTTTTGAATTTTTTTCTGACCGGGTGCAGATGAGTCTGGGCACCGAATCACTGCACTCGTATAGAATGTAGTGATTCGGTGTTAGTAATTTTGGCTCATGTGTTAGTAATCCAAGTATTTATATTTCATACAATCAAATCTCATTGAAATATATTGCAACTGATCCCAACAGTAACATGTGGGTTTTCATCTAGTTACCTGTAATTTTGTAAGACTGGGATGTTTCTTTTTTTTTGTTGAGGGGTGACTGGGATGTTTCTAAGGGAGGGCATATGTCTCGCCTGCAGCATCCATCTCGTCTCTGCACGACGCTGTAGTGGGCTATCCGTAGTTACTGCCAAAGTTAGTTAGTTAGTTAGTTAGTTCGTTTTGTTCTTTTTACTTTTTCAATTTTTTTTACTTTTGTTTGTACTCTCGAAAAAATTGAATATACATATTTCAAATTAATTTACATACATTTTTACAAGTATTCGTCACACATTCAAAAATCAATTCATGGAGTGTAAAAATAATGTGTGCACAAATTTTAAAAAATGTAGATATCACTCAAAAAAACGTTTGTGACATTTTAAAATGTTCATTTGTTTCAAAACAAATGTCGTGAAATTTTCAACAAAACATTACACAATGTAGAAAAAAATTGTAATTTGGAAAAAATATTTGTGCCATTCAGAAAAATAATTCACACATTTAAAGAAATGTTTGTGACATTTTAAAAACTGTTTATACAACAAATAATAATGTTAGATTTTTAAAACAAAATTGTACCATTCAAACAATGTCCGTGACACTTAATTTTTTTCACTAATTTCAAGAATATGTTTGTGGCATTTCATAAAAATGTTTGTACAATGTAGAAAAACGTTCACGTAGTATTAAATATTGTTTCATAACATTCAAAAAATGTCCAATGCGTATTTAAAAATGTGTAACATTTATTTGAAAAATGTTCAAGTATGCTTTGAAAAAATGCTCATCATATTGAGAAATGTTCAGGATGCATAAAAATGTTATACTCATATATGAAAACTGTATAACCTGTATTGGAAATTTTGGTATGTATTTAGAAAATGATGAGAGGAACACATAAAATCTAATTTGGCCACTATTAGTGGATAAAATGATTTATTGCAGTTCACAATCCCAAATGATATTCGTAGGGGTCAGTACATAAAGATTTAATTTCATTTATGTGATTTTTTCTCCTCTTCTAAGTTTACAAAATATGCAGCGGTGTTCTAAACCCGGTCCAAATCAATTTGAAGTACCTCCCAAAACCGTTTAGATGGGCCGACCCACTAATGCAAGGGCACCCCAACGCCTGAGGCGAGGCGACCATAGGTCTCACGATAGGCGAGTTTTGCGAAAAAAGGAGAAGAGGAGGTTTCATACTAGCCTCCTTTAGTTTACTAGGCTATGGCACATTCAGTGAAAATAAAAGAAATAAAGGATGATGAAAAGGAAAGATGGTGTTTGGCCGATTTGGTGGTGGAGGGTACATGAAGAAAAGGAAAATGGATGCCTCAAAAAAAGGGAAAAGGTGGAGAGTGACCTAAAAAGAAATGGGGGAGAATAGATGGGCTTTGGCCCATTATGGTTTGTCTTTTCTATATTTTTCCGTCTTGACTAGGAACATATTTCGCTTAAAAAGGCTAGAAATAGATGTTTCAGTGTTTTGAGGTTCAAATTTTGTTTCAAACATTTTATCAACTTTTTATGAGGCTTCCATGAGTAGTTTCAAATCCAAAATAGAAATACAAAAGAAGGGGGGTTTGGTTGCCTGGAAGCTCTGCTGAAAGGGAAGAAGGATCGTCGTTGACGTAGTCAATCACAGGGGCATCAACAGTGGTCTCGGTGTCTACCAGAGAGAAGAGGGGGAAGAAACAGTAAATACAAGCAAACAGATACATGGCATGATTACAGGCAGACCTAGGTGATGAGGACATCCCAACCATCAACGGTCCAATCACAAGAAATCGTGCAATGCAAATACATGATCAGGTGAATGCTAACTTAAGTTTATCATTTGACCTTGAAAACATGGTTGTGCCTTCACCTCCTTTGTTGTTGGTTGAACTCAGGTGCAATGTCGAAGAAGGCCAAACACATATCTGTGACGCCCGGATATTTAAGCTACAGTAAACCTCTGCTAATGATGCCACATCGCACCGATTACTGTTGCTAATCTCGCGTTAGTTTGAAACCGGTTCGAATTCCAATTCAAAATCAAGCAAACAATAAAAGTTTTCAAATATTAAAACTAAAATGTTCGGGTTGTGCCAAATAATCCTTACTAAATGTTGATGAAGAAACCACACTTTTTTTTAAAGTAATAAATTGCACTATAATAAGTAAAGCAGCTACAAAGTATTAATTAGATGCTCTTAAAATAATAAACAAATACAAACTACTGTATTTAATGTGTCAAAATCTTTGTGCCAGTGGCATAATTACATATACTAAATTAGGTACAACTTTTGTATTTTACTAAAACTAAAATAAATAGAAACTAAGATAAAATAGAAAAGATATAAGATAAATAAAGAGGAAATACAAAAAACAAAAAAACTAATAAAAAGAAAAGAGCCCCCCTCCCCCCCCCGGGCCAAGCGGCCCAGCTGGCCGACCAGGCCTCCCACCAGGCCGGCCCACGTGGCCCCTTCACCCCCTAACTATAACCCCCCGATGGCAACGAAACCCTAGCGTCACCCCACTCCACCCCCACTCGCCCCACTCCCTCCCCCGATTCCCCTGGATCGGGATCCCCTCTC
The DNA here is from genome assembly GCA_032464435.1 of Aegilops umbellulata. Classification (NCBI taxonomy): domain Eukaryota; kingdom Viridiplantae; phylum Streptophyta; class Magnoliopsida; order Poales; family Poaceae; genus Aegilops; species Aegilops umbellulata. Next base: position 520,721,497 of record CP136059.1, on the reverse strand, counting down.
TCCCCTCGTCTTCCCCCAGCGCGCACCCGCCCCCGGGGCACGGAGGCCTTCCCTCGCCGGAGCCACTGTCGTCGCCGTGCTCCTCCATCCCCTCGCCTCGTCGCTCACCGCTCGTCGACGCCGCTGCCCGACCCCGTCGCCCTCGGTGCCCAACGCCGCACGTCGCCCGGCCCAGCCGCCGTTGCACCTCGCCGCGATGCCGCCGCCTCCACCTCGTCGTTCTGCCCCGCCGGCCTGCCTCCCGCTCCACCGCGTCGTCCCCGGCCTCCCCGAGTTGCTCCCCATCATCGATGTGAGTGCCGCCCTATTTCCCCTCTCTTTCCTGCCTTGCACGCATCGCCTGCTAGCCGTGACTGAAGCCGAGAGTCGATCGTGGCCATGCCGCCGCGGCCAAACTTGTTGTCGTCGTTGCGTTGACCACTGGACGAAACACTGCTGCCGTAGTGTTCATGGATGCCCAAGATGTAGCCTGGCCGTTTTTCTCGCACGATCTCCTCTTGTTTCACCGGATCCGTCGAGGTCTTGTTTCTGCTGCCACTAGACCTCGTCGCCGGCGTCCATCCCGACACCTCCAGCACCAACCACTAGCACAACTCGATGCGCGCCATCGCGCTCGTCCTTCTGATGCTCGCGGGTGACCAAATGGTCACCGGAACGCAACTCCGGCGAGCCGTTGCCGTGGTTCCCCATTCCCGCGCGCCCACACGCCCTCCCCTAGACGCGTCGGGGGCACGAACCCGTCGGCACCCTCCGTCGCCTTCGTGCGGGTGCGCGGCGCCCGCACCCGTTAACGATGTGCGCCCGTTTCGCCCGTTAGGCCCCCGTGCCTATGACCAGTGGGGCCCTGTCCCCAGAACGTTTTTTTAAGAAAATAATAATAATAAAATAATAATAAAAAATAAGTAATTAAATAATTAATTAACTTAATTAACCAGTGTTAGTTAATCTAATTAGCTAACTAAACTAATTAAAATGGTTAATTAGGATAGCAGTCAATGACTAACGGCCCCCACGCGTCAGTTGACCCAGTCAACGGTCAATGTTGACCGCTGACATCATGCTGATGCTATAAACGTATTTTTGATTTAAATTAATTCTATTAATGAAACAAACAATTTAAATCTGTTAAAATTAATATAAAATAAACCATAACTCGGATCGAAATATTTTCAACATGAAAGTTGCTCAGAACGACGAGACGATTCCGGATATGCAACCCGTTCGTCCGCCACCCCCCCTAACCTATCGAACTCGCAACTTTCCCCCTCCGTCTCCTTTGCCCGAAAACGCGAAACGCCGGGGATACTTTCCGGATGTTTTCCCCCTTCACCGGTATCATTCTCATACCGCGTTAGGGCACCCCTAGCACCGATACTTGTCTTGTCATGCATCGCTATGCATCTGTTTGCTTAAGTATTTATTGTTTCTTCCCCCTTTTCTCTCGCTAGACACCGAGACCGACGTCGCTGCTACCCAGTACGACTACGGAGTTGACGACCCCTCTCTCTTGCCAGAGCAACCAGGCAAGCCCCCCCTTGATCACCAGATATCACCTACTCTGATCTATACTGCTTGCATTAGAGTAGTGTAGCATGTTACTGCTTTCAGTTAATCCTATACTGCTGCATAGCATGTCCTTGCTACTACTGTTGTTACCTTTACCTGCTATCCTACTGCTTAGTATAGGATGCTAGTGTTCCATCAGTGGCTCTACACTCTTGTCCGTCTGCCATGCTATACTACTGGGCTGTGATCACTTCGGGAGGTGATCATGGATATATACTATACTTTAAACATGATACATGTGGTGACCAAAGTCGGGTTGGCTCGAGGAGCATCCGCGAGTGATTCACGGATTGGGGGCTGAAAGGACCTTTGTCCCGATGGCCCTCTGTGTGGATCTTTGTGGCGGAGCGGCAGGGCAGTTCGGGGCTACCTGGGTGAGAGGTGAGCCTGGCCCTGTTGGCGTTCGCGGATACTTAACACGCTTAACGAGATCTGGGTATTTGATCCGAGTCTGGCCATTTGGTCTATACGCACTAACCAACTACGCGGGAAAGATATGGGCACTCGGCGTCGTGGTATCAGCCGAAGCACTTCTTGACGTCAGCGACTGAGTGGCGCGCGCCGCATTGGATCGTAAGCTCGCACTTGTATTAAGGGGGCTAGATCTGCTTCCGGCCGCGTTCGCAACGTGCAGGTGTGCTCAGGGCGATGGGCCCAGACCCCTGCGCACTTAGGTTTAGACCGGCGTGCTGACCGCTCTGTTGTGCCTAGGTGGGGCTGCGACGTGTTGATCTTCCGAGGCCGGGCATGGCCTAGAAAAGTGTGTCCGGCCAAATGGGATCAAGCGTGTTGGGCTATGTGGTGCACCCCTGCAGGGAAGTTAATCTATTCGAATAGCCGTGTCCCTCGGTAAAAGGACGACCCGGAGTTGTACCTTGACCTTATGACAACTAGAACCGGATACTTAATAAAACACACCCTTCCAAGTGCCAGATACAACCCGGTGATCGCTCTCTAACAGGGCATCGAGGAGGGGATCGCCGGGTAGGATTATGCTATACGATGCTACTTGGAGGACTTCAGTCTACTCTCTTCTACCTGCTGCAAGACGGAGGCGACCAGAAGCGTAGTCTTCGATAAGACTAGCTATCCCCCTCTTATTCTGGCATTCTGCAGTTCAGTCCACTGATATGGCCCTTTACACATATATCCATGCATATGTAGTGTAGCTCCTTGCTTGCGAGTACTTTGGATGAGTACTCACGGTTGCTTTTCTCCCCCTTTTCCCCCTTTCCCTTCTACCCGGTTGCCGCAACCAGATGCTGGAGCCCAGGATCCAGACGCCACCGTTGACGACGACCAGGAGTAATTAGGAGGATCCCAGGCAGGAGGCCTTCGCCTCGTTCGCTCTGTATCCTCGTTTGTGCTAGCCTTCTTAAGGCAAACTTGTTTAACTTATGTCTGTACTCAGATATTGTTGCCTCGGTTGACTCATCTATGATCGAGCACTTGTATTCGAGCCCTCGAGGCCCCTGGCTTGTATTATGATGCTTGTATGACTTATTTTATTTGTAGAGTTGTGTTGTGGTATCTTCCCGTGAGTCCCTGATCTTGATCGTACACATTTGCGTGCATGATTAGTGTATGATTGAATCGGGGGCGTCACAAGTTGGTATCAGAGCCGACTGCCTGTAGGAATCCCCCTTCCACACTCCTTGGCTGAAGTCGAGTCTAGACATTGCAAAAACTTTTACTAACATGGCTGTGTGCCATATGGGCCCACGTCGCCATTGGGTGGTATTAGAATCTTTGACTCCTCGACCTTTACTCTGGGACTCTGATCTCTCTTCTATTCAGGTTAAAATGAATTTACTAACTCAAACTCTAGGTTCTCGTAAGTACTTCCTCCCGGAGAGCCCTTAGCACAAATGATCGGCTACTGCACCAAAGGATTCCGAAGATACTCTCCGATGTTCACTCAAGACTTTGTGTCTTTTGCTTTTGCAATTCCCTACCACCGAAACATCCCTATGGATAAATACTTACACCTGTCATTCTTACTTTTATTCCCAGTTGATCTTGTTATAGCAAGATACCCCGGGAATACTTTGTGCCTACTACCTTGCAGTTCCTTGCCACCTGAATACCCCTACGGATAATTTCTTGCCCTTATCGAGTATCCGCTCATCCCCAGTTGTTCATGTGTTTCACAATGGCCTTTGAAATACTATTCAACCCTCCAAGATTCCTAAGTAGCTTATTGCTCTGCAATACTTGTCTGCTTGCATTATGGATGCTTTCCATATGTCTGGCAAAATTCGTTAGTATCCTTAGACACCGTCATTTTGATCCTATCGATTCAACATGTGTGTGGAAGCACGCAATCATTAGTTGATCCTTCTAAATTAGCTTTCCGGCTCAGACGTCATTCTGGACATGAGCTGGTTCTCGACCAATCAAATTGCCGTCGATTGTGCCCCTAAATCTATTCAACTTATCCATCCTTGATCAGAGTGTTTGCTTCTGATCCTTCGATTTGGAATCATAATTCCTTTGCATTTAAGCTTTGAATTATTCAGATGACTCCATAACCTGTTGCATTACATTCTTCCCTCTTCTGGTTGAGTACCGATACTCACATCAGATCTTTTGTTGACCATCAAGTCCCTTGTTGGATTGTTATCCGGCAGTTTCCTTCACATTTAAACACCTTGAGTCCTTTCCCTGATACAATATGCCTTTGGCAAACTGTATCCTCTCCCTTTGTCAACCATGCTCTGCCTTCGGGCTGTTGTTCATTACTGCTAAAGCTCGTGGTATATGTTTCTAAGATGCCCCGATGGGTTGAACCTATACCTTCTCTAAAATCCGTGTAAACCCGAAAGTTTTCACGAGTCATACTCTTCTGGTATTTTGCCAGATAAAATCTCAACCCTACAACTTCTTCGAAAATGAGAAGTGAATGAAAGGTTATGCATTGGAGAAGTGGGAGTCGACCTTGAACTTTGTGTTCATGCCCATGGACACGATGTAGATCCTAACATGGAAGCTTCTTGTAACTATTTCCTTGATATAATATCCTTTTGGTATTGGTGGATTGATCTTTTGCAATCGTGGTTCCGACCATGTTCTCCTTTAAATACCATTTCTCGTGCAAGTTTAAGCACTTGTCTTCTATAGAGCAATACACCAGTCCAACCTCTACTTTGATCTGTCGTCGAGTATTACCCCCCTGGTATCTCGAGATTATAATGGAACTGCATAACTTCTTATGAGTTCTTCATCAAGTGCTACATTCTCACTGATTCCAATTTTTCACGGGCTCCGAGTTATTAAATACTCGAAGACCCCGATAACTGAACCGAGTCCGCGTTACGGTTCAACAACTTCTACTGATATTCTTTACTTACGAGTTTGTATCCGATCATGTCGTTCATATCCTGATTGGCTATATCAGTATCGTGCTGATTTTGACCGCGCCACCTGGTCCTTATTCTCGGAGCACCACTTCGACGATGAGCTAAGCTTACGTCGATTTTCCTTGTCATACTATTTCACCTCGAAAAGCAAGCTTGATTTCAAGTTTGTGTCGTATCTGTGCTTCCATTGACCTCTTGATTCATCATTCCTTTGACTTGATATCATCGCTGATTGATTACATCCTCATGAAATCTCTCGACAAAATTTGTCGTGATCATCATCAACATTTGACTCCTTTCAGGATATCGATCGAATTCATGTTGATAAGTACCATCCTCGTCCCTTGGTAATTGAGTTGCTACCGACAGCATCCTTAATCCCTTTCATCACAAACTTGTTCATGTTATGGATGCAATTTGCTTTCCAGCTTGTATTTTGTTCTACCTTGAAGTAGTACTGTCTTTTATGTCAAGGATGTTGTGAGGATTGTCCACCACTTAAGAATTCTTGGTATAGGGATACTTCTCCCCATCATCATTCTTTCATGGTCCTCGAGTTGATTCCAAACGGGGTACCAACAACTGAACGGTGCTGTTTGGATTCTTCCCTTCTAGCAATCCTATTGCTTTGAAGTTAATGGTCGGCCATTCATTCTTTGACTATTGATTATTGAATCACCATTCTGACATTGGTCGTGCAACCCAACCCATATTTCAGGCGCACCTTCAACCAATGTTTAATTGTGTATGTTTTCCTCGAGCATACATCATTATATCAATTGATCTGACAAAAGTTATGTGTTTGTCACATAACTGTGAAAATCCACATTTCTGGAAATCTCGATGATTTGTTGCTGAGCCTATCAGCCACCTCCTCATCCTCTCCTTGGTTTACTGATGAACTCTTGTTTCAGAACTTGCTTCCATAGTTCATTTCCCGAGAATCTTACAATGTCATCTCGACAATTTGTGTTGCACCTTTCTTCTCAAGCATTCTGAATCTGAGTTATCCTGACACTAATGAGATCTGAATCTCGGTTAGATATGATGATTGGAACATATTCCCAAGAGTTATAACAATGGTCTTTATGTGACCCGGTAAGGTGATGTCGTGCCGAGCATACCTGGCTGGAGGGCCTATTGTTATAGTTCTTCGTTTTAGCAATGTTAACCATTCTTCCATGAGGAAATTGCAAGACTTATTCTATAAGTTGTTCCTGATGAATCCATTGAGTATCCAAAGTCTGGCCTTTGCTTGAAGACCATGCCAATGCTACCTTGAAGCATGTCTGTGGTACTCCGATTTTCAATAAGAGCATTTGAAGAACAATGCTAAATTTTCTTTGTCCATTATCCAAATACCGTTGTTTGGGTAATGTCATGAAATTTCTCTCCCCTTTCCTAAAGGGTTTTCTACGTTAGATCCCATTGTGGTTATCATGCTCTGCTTGCCCTTGGGAAGGGTATAACCCTGGTATATGTGTCGAACACATTATCCTTTCCATTGTTCTGTTTGATCTGATGATCACATTTTCCTTCCATTGTTTTGTTTAACCTTCCTTGTGATCTATATGATCTAAGCAGTAACATTCTCCTGCTTAGGTGAACCCCTCGGTGTACAATTCTATCAGCAAGACCCTGTTACTATTGTTGATGACATTCCGGTAACCACCGATGGACAAGAACTTTGCCTATTGGTCCGCCTCGTTCAACGAGCAGAAAAATGGTTCTCTTCGTCCCTCGCCCTTGGTATCAATGTTGTTGCCGACATAACTGACAGGCTATCCTCCGGCATGCCTTGCTTACATGATCGTGCAAATCGTCACCGCCTCCCTACTTTTAACCCACATGGTGGGCCCATAACCCACAGGTCCCAGGATCGAAACCTGACTCTTCTGTACACCCTGTTGTCAAAGTTACTCCTCGCGCTTGGCTTCATATGTAATTCACGGGCCACCTGCCTAGTGATCTGTTCTAGTATCAGACGCAATACTTGTTCTCATTGCTCTAAACCCCTTTCACCTTCTGTCTGGGCATCGAACGATTGTCTGGCTGCTTGAAACTTCTTATTGTACCTTCGAACTTTACTCTCGAGGTGTTTTAATTGTTCAACTTGAGAGGTTCTCATATGCTCATTCATGGGTTAAACCCAGATTATTACCCTTATAGCATTCTGTCATTGTCGATCTGCCTCGTTACCTATTCGTAAGTACGAAGGAACCCCGAAGAAAGGATTACGACTTCATAATGATGACCTGAAGCAGTGGAATGAAGACATCAACGAGAGGGTTCAACTTCTTCGAGAAGGGCAACCAAGACCGAGAAGACACGTTAGAATTTCGTAACCAGAATTTTCCCCTTAGTCCCCCTCTTAAATCTCGGGACGAGATTTCTTGTAGTGGAGGAGAATTGTGACGCCCGGATATTTAAGCTACAGTAAACCTCTGCTAATGATGCCACATCGCACCGATTACTGTTGCTAATCTCGCGTTAGTTTGAAACCGGTTCAAATTCCAAATCAAAATCAAGCAAACAATAAAAGTTTTCAAATATTAAAACTAAAATGTTTGGGTTGTGCCAAATAATCCTTACTAAATGTTGGTGAAGAAACCACACTTTTTTTTAAAGTAATAAATTGCACTATAATAAGTAAAGCAGCTACAAAGCATTAATTAGATGCTCTTAAAATAATAAACAAATACAAACTACTGTATTTAATGTGTCAAAATCTTTGTGCCAGTGGCATAATTACATATACTAAGTTAGGTACAACTTTTGTATTTTACTAAAACTAAAATAAATAGAAACTAAGATAAAATAGAAAAGATATAAGATAAATAAAGAGGAAATACAACAAACAGAAAAACTAATAAAAAGAAAAGAGCCCCCCCCCCGGGCCAAGCGGCCCAGCTGGCCGACCAGGCCTCCCACCAGGCCGGCCCACACGGCCCCTTCATCCCCTAACTATAACCCCCCGGTGGCAACGAAACCCTAGCGTCACCCCACTCCACCCCCACTCGCCCCACTCCCTCCCCCGATTCCCCTGGATTGGGATCCCCTCTCTCCCCTCGTCTTCCCCCAGAGCGCACCCGCCCCCGACGCACGGAGGCCTTCCCTCGCCGGAGCCACTGCCGTCGCCGTGCTCCTCCATCCCCTCGCCTCGTCGCTCATCGCTCGTCGACGCCGCTACCCGACCCCGTCGCCCTCGGTGCCCAACGCCGCAGGTCGCCCGGCCCAGCCGCCGCCGCCTCCACCTCGTCGTTCTGCCCTGCCGGCCTGCCTCCCGCTCCACCGCGTCGTCCCCGGCCTCCCCGAGCTGCTCCCCATCATCGATGTGAGCGCCGCCCTATTTCCCCTCTCCTTCCTGCCTTGCACGCATCGCCTGCTAGCCGTGACTGAAGCCGAGAGTCGGTCGTGGCCATGCCGCCGCGGCCAAACTTGTTGTCGTCGTTGCGTTGACCACTGGACGAAACACTGCTGCCGTTGTGTTCATGGATGCCCAAGATGTAGCCTGACCGTTTTTCTCGCACGATCTCCTCTTGTTTCACCGGATCCGTCGAGGTCTTGTTTCTGCTGCCACTAGACCTCGTCGCCGGCGTCCATCCCGACACCTCCAGCACCAACCACTAGCACAACTCGATGCACGCCATCGCGCTCGTCCTTCTGATGCTCGCGGGTGACCAAATGGTCACCCGAACGCAACTCCGGCGAGCCGTTGCCGTGGTTCCCCATTCCCGCGCGCCCACACGCCCTCCCCTGGACGCGTTGGGGGCACGAACCCGTCGGCGCCCTCCGTCGCCTTGGTGAGGGTGCGCGGCGCCCGCACCCGTTAACGCTGTGCGCCCGTTTCGCCCGTTAGGCCCCCGTGCCTATGACCAGTGGGGCCCTGCCCCCAGAACGTTTTTTTAAAGAAAATAATAAAAAAATAAAAATAATAAATAAAAATAATAAATAAAAATAATAATTAATTAAATAATTAATTAACTTAATTAACCAGTGTTAGTTAATCTAATTAGCTAACCAAACTAATTAAAATGGTTAATTAGGATAGCAGTCAATGACTAATGGCCCCCACGCGTCAGTTGACCCAGTCAACGGTCAATGTTGACAGCTGACATCATGCTGATGCTGTAAACGTATTTTTGATTTAAATTAATTCTATTAATGAAACGAACAATTTAAATCTGTTAAAATTAATATAAAATAAACCATAACTCGGATCGAAATATTTTCAACATGAAAGTTGCTCAGAACGACGAGACGATTCCGGATGTGCAACCCGTTCGTCCGCCACACCCCCCTAACCTATCAAACTCGCAACTTTCCCCCTCCGGCTCCTTTGCCCGAAAACGCGAAACGCCGGGGATACTTTCCGGATGTTTTTCCCCTTCACCGGTATCACCTCATACCGCGTTAGGGCACCCCTAGCACCGATACTTGTCTTGTCATGCATCGCTATGCATCTGTTTACTTAAGTATTTATTGTTTCTTCCCCCTCTTCTCTCGCTAGACACAGAGACCGACGTCGCTGCTACCCAGTACGACTATGGAGTTGACGACCCCTCTCTCTTGCCAGAGCATCCAGGCAAGCCCCCCTCCTTGATCACCATATATCGCCTACTCTGATCTATACTGCTTGCATTAGAGTAGTGTAGCATGTTACTGCTTTCAGTTAATCCTATACTGCTGCATAGCCTGTCCTTGCTACTATTGTTGTTACCTTTACCTGCTATCCTACTGCTTAGTATAGGATGCTAGTGTTCCATCAGTGGCCCTGCACTCTTGTCCGTCTGCCATGCTATACTACTGGGCTGTGATCACTTCGGGAGGTGATCATGGATATATACTATACTTTAAACATGATACATGTGGTGACCAAAGTCGGGTTGGCTCGAGGAGTACCCGCGAGTGATTCACGGATTGGGGGCTGAAAGGACCTTTGTCCCGACGGCCCTCTGTGTGGATCTTTGTGGCGGAGCGGCAGGGCAGTTCGGGGCTACCTGGGTGAGAGGTGAGCCTGGCCCTGTTGGCGTTCGCGGATACTTAACACGCTTAACGAGATCTGGGTATTTGATCTGAGTCTGGCCATTTGGTCTATACGCACTAACCAACTACGCGGGAAAGATATGGGCACTCGGCGTCGTGGTATCAGCCGAAGCACTTCTTGACGTCAGCGACTGAGTGGCGCGCGCCGCATTGGATCGTAAGCTCGCACTTGTATTAAGGGGGCTAGATCTGCTTCCGGCCGCGTTCGCAACGTGCAGGTGTGCTCAGGGCGATGGGCCCAGACCCCTGCGCGCTTAGGTTTAGACCGGCGTGCTGATCGCTCTGTTGTGCCTAGGTGGGGCTGCGATGTGTTGATCTTCCGAGGCCGGGCATGACCTAGAAAAGTGTGTCCGGCCAAATGGGATCAAGCGTGTTGGGCTATGTGGTGCACCCCTGCAGGGAAGTTAATCTATTCGAATAGCCGTGTCCCTCGGTAAAAGGACGACCCGGAGTTGTACCTTGACCTTATGACAACTAGAACCGGATACTTAATAAAAAACACCCTTCCAAGTGCCAGATACAACTCGGTGATCGCTCTCTAACAGGGCATCGAGGAGGGGATCGCCGGGTAGGATTATGCTATACGATGCTACTTGGAGGACTTCAGTCTACTCTCTTCTACCTGCTGCAAGACGGAGGCGACCAGAAGCGTAGTCTTCGATAAGACTAGCTATCCCCCTCTTATTCTGACATTCTGCAGTTCAGTCCACTGATATGGCCCTTTACACATATATCCATGCATATGTAGTGTAGCTCCTTGCTTGCGAGTACTTTGGATGAGTACTCACGGTTGCTTTTCTCCCCCTTTTCCCCCTTTCCCTTCTACCCGGTTGCCGCAACCAGATGCTGGAGCCCAGGATCCAGACGCTACCGTTGACGACGACCAGGAGTAATTAGGAGGATCCCAGGCAGGAGGCCTGCGCCTCGTTCGATCTGTATCCCCGTTTGTGCTAGCCTTCTTAAGGCAAACTTGTTTAACTTATGTCTGTACTCAGATATTGTTGCTTCCGCTGACTCGTCTATGATCGAGCACTTGTATTCGAGCCCTCGAGGCCCCTGGCTTGTATTATGATGCTTGTATGACTTATTTTATTTGTAGAGTTGTGTTGTGGTATCTTCCCGTGAGGCCCTGATCTTGATCGTACACATTTGCGTGCATGATTAGTGTACGATTGAATCGGGGGCGTCACAAGTTGGTATCAGAGCCGACTGCCTGTAGGAATCCCCCTTCCACACTACTTGGCTGAAGTCGAGTCTAGACATTGCAAAAACTTTTACTAACATGGCTGTGTGCCATACGGGCCCACGTCGCCATTGGGTGGTATTAGAATCTTTTACTCCTCGACCTTTACTCTGGGACTCTGATCTCTCTTCTATTCGGGTTTAAATGAATTTACTAACTCACACTCTAGGTTCTCGTAACTACTTCCTTGTTGGAAATATGCCCTAGAGGCAATAATAAATAGGTTATTATTATATTTCCTTGTTCATGATAATCGTTTATTATCCATGCTAGAATTGTATTAATAGGAAACTCAGATACATGCGTGGATGCATAGACAACACCATGTCCCTAGTAAGCCTCTAGTTGACTAGCTCGTTGATCAATAGATGGTTACGGTTTCCTGACCATGGACATTGGATGTCATTGATAACGGGATCACATCATTAGAAGAATGATGTGATGGACAAGACCCAATCCTAAGCCTAGCACAAGATCGTGTAGTTCGTATGCTAAAGCTTTTCTAATGTCAAGTATCATTTCCTTAGACCATGAGATTGTGCAACTCCCGGATACCGTAGGAATACTTTGGGTGTGCCAAACGTCACAACGTAACTGGGTGGCTATAAAGGTGCACTACGGGTATCTCCGAAAGTGTCTGTTGGGTTGGCACGAATCGAGACTGGGATTTGTCACTCCGTGTGACGGAGAGGTATCTCTGGGCCCACTCGATAGGACATCGTCATAATGTGCACAATGTGATCAAGGAGTTGATCACGGGATGATGTGTTACGGAACGAGTAAAGATACTTGCCGGTAACGAGATTGAACAAGGTATCGAGATACCGACGATCGAATCTCGGGCAAGTACTATACCGCTAGACAAAGGGAATTATATACGGGATTGATCGAATCCTCGACATCGTGGTTCATCCGATGAGATCATCGTGGAACATGTGGGAACCAACATGGGTATCCAGATCCCGCTGTTGGTTATTGACCGGAGAACGTCTCGGTCATGTCTGCATGGTTCCCGAACCCGTAGGGTCTACACACTTAAGGTTCGATGACGCTAGGGTTATAAAGGAAGTTCGTATGTGGTTACCGAATGTTGTTCGGAGTCCCGGATGAGATCCCGGACGTCACGAGGAGTTCCGGAATGGTCCGGAGGTAAAGATTTATATATAGGAAGTATGGTTTTGGCCACCGGAAGTGTTCTGGGCATCACCGGTAGTGTACCGGGACCACCGGTGGTGTTCGGGGGTCCACCAAGTGGGGCCACCGGCCCCGGAGGGCTGCATGGGCCAAGTGTGGAAGGGGACCAGCCCCCGGTGGGCTGGTGTGCCCTCCCACAAGGCCCAAGGCGCAAGGGAAGAGCAGAGGGGGCAAACCCTAAGGGCAGATGGGCCCTAAGGCCCATGCTCCCTGCGCCTCCCTCTCCTCCCCCTCTTGGCCGCCACCCAAAACCCATCTAGGGCTGCCGCCCCTCTAGGGGTGGTAACCCTAGAGGGGGAGCACCCTCCTCCCCTTCTGTTGGGGATATTACTACTGGGTGTAAACCGACCTATCTGGGCCGGGTTAACTTCATCAGTAGTTCAAGAATGTTAAAGCCCAAGAGGCTATGTAAAGGCCCGAGGCCGTAGTCGGTTTAATATCTGTAGCCGTAAACCGGCCTGTGTACAACTTGTATTGTAAGTTAGGAATAAGGAAGAGACCAACCCGGGTACGAGTATAAACCGGAGATTGGGACTCTATGAACCGACGGGCGTCACCCGTGTATATAAGGGGACGACCCGATATCGGTTCAAGGGAACAACAACTCGAGGCCTAGGAGAAGCTATTGCTCCCTAGTCGTCGAGACTTCATCAATTCCAACACAAACTAGACGTAGGCTTTTACCTTCATCGAAGGGGCCGAACTAGTATAATTCTCTGTGTCCTTGTGTCCGCTTTAACCCATTCGAGTTAACCCGTTGCGATGGCTCCACGACTAAGTCCTTTGGATAGGACATCTGCCGTGACAAACCCACGACAGTTGGCGCCCACCGTGGGGCTGTCGCACGATGGTTTCAAGTTCTTGGAGGGACGATTTGAAGGACTCAAGGGATACGCCGTGGGCCGGATAACCAAGAGTCGTCGCGACAAGATCTACATCGACGACGAAGGCTGGGGCCCCGAGGCCGGCTCAATTGAGTACGGGTACCGGGTCCCCTTTGGCGGTATACACGTTTTTATCGGCAAGATTGGTGAACCGGGCCCTGAGCTGGACACCTGCACCGACCTCATCGAGACAGCTCAGCGTGCGCGACCTGCCCGGGTTAAGCCAGCCGTAAAGCGTGCCTTTGTGGGAGTCATCCATGGAGGAAACTATGAGGACGGATCAGCATCTAGTGGCGAAGCCGTCGTTTATTCCGGCGATGAGTCGTCAACCGGGGAAACTGAGTCCTTGTATCAAGTGCATGATGGTCGGATTGGGGGCTGTTCCGACGGCAACAGTATTCCGGACCCCTCCGATCTGCCTAGCCAGGTCGACATATTCATGGCCGGTACCCAAGCAGCGCCTCATTCATCGATGGGCGCAGCAATGGTTTCCGGTTCAACGGCTACCGGAGCAGGAGGTTTTGTGCGCCCACCGGCTCAAGTATTATCCGATCTGTTCGACGCATTGGCTGCGCTCTTGGCGGAGGCTAATCCGACGGATCGGGATGCTCATAACGCAGAGATTGCAAAGGTGAGAGAACAGATTAACCAGGCCAAGGCGGACCTGGCGGCTGAGGAGGTCAGGATGACCGCGGAGCGGGCCGCTTTGGACGCACAAGCCTATAAATTCATGCTGGATCAGAACGCTTCGCAGGAGGTCATGAGGAGGAAATACCGGTCCCGCCTGCCACCGGTATTTGAAGGAAGGGATCTTTTCAATACTCCTGGAGCAGGGACCAGTAATCAACCAGTGGTAAACCGAGCAGAGGTGCCCGGGACAGGCGCGCCGGTTCAGCCCCGCATAATAGATCTGCCCCGTTATAACCCGGAGCCACGGATTGTGACCACACCTCTGGATCACTACTCCAACCCGCTGGATAATCTTGTTGCTGCGGCAGCACGTTTGGAGGCTATTCCAGTCGAGGGAGATTCATTACAGGCAATAGAGACGCGCCGGGTCAAGGAGCTCCTCAGAACGGCGCTGGTCCAACAGGAGGCGTATTCATACAGCCGCGAGCGGATTCATTCTACTCCACGTCCAACCCGGAGTTATAGCAGGCACATGGAAGAGCAAGCTGAGTCCAGCAATGCACGGCGTGGAGTGCCCCGCGGTAACAATCCGGCTCCCGATGCTCAGGAGTTGGTAGACCGGGCCCGTGCATGCAGAGAAGCCGAATTAGCAGCACAACATC